>OV656724.1:0-2500000 GCA_927399415.1 Macaria notata
AGATTTTAAGAAGCAAATAGTTGTATTGACATTTAAATAAAAATTTCACTAAATTATAATAACTGTACATTGACTTTTACATTGTAAATTTACTGTATTGTGTTGTTTATATGTGTTTGACGAACCCCTACCTTTACATAGGGGTTTATTGTGTAATACTTTATCGTTACATGTTGTAATACTTTACATAATAGTGGGCCGCATACCGGAACTGACTATAACTAAAATTAGATTAAAAATTGTTGATCTTATTACCGGTGCACTGAGCTATTTCCATCCTTCTATGTGTCGTATTTGTGTATTCTAGTTTTATTGTTTTACGCTGTAAATTGACAAAAATACTATATTGTTGTTTATATGTTTTGACGAACCCCTACCTTTACATAGGGGTTTATAGTGTGATAATTTATTGTTAGTATAAAAATAAGCTCTTATGTTAGTATTGACCTTAATATAAACAGAAATTGAAATTGTGTAATAGTAAAGTATTGTGAGTTATAATTGTATTCTGACAACCCCTACCTATACATAGGGGTTTGTTTGTTGTGATAGCTTAAAATTAGAATAATAATAAGCCTCTTAGAACATAGCCATTGACTAAATTTAAGATAATATACCAACTAGATTAATTGTAATAGACCATTCCCTACCTTTACATAGGGAATAAGAATACTGTTATGGATTAATAAATAACTATATAATTTTGTAACAATATTAATATATATATATATAACATATAGAATTAACGAGGGTCACTTGCTGACGTCGACCAATATAAGATATTATATCAGCGACTAAGTAAAACCCAATTAGTGTAACACATTTATGTATTGTAATTTTTATTAATTATAGTTATTGTGCTGGAGACGGTGTCCAGCTCACACTCCATCATATTGACTAGTTGTTGGCTCCACCTCATAAAACAATTATTGCTCATAGGTGCACTGACTAGTGTAGGTGCACTGACTAATGTAGTAGACTAGTTTACTGACAACTGTGATAACTTGACTAGCTTAGTATTTTTAATTTAGTGTTTAAGAATTTAGACAAACCCTACCTATACATAGGGTACATAGGGGAGAAATTGTTGACAATTTTGACCGTTTTAATTATACATTCTAGAAATAAGTAATATTAGGTAAGAATTAATAAGTTAGTAATAAGACATTGGCCACTTTACAGCCAAATTAGTACTTATATAAAATAAATAGCCTCAGCTCTGAAACTGTTCTAGTCGACCATGTACCACACACCGAAACCTGCTAAGCGCGGCGAGGCTCGCCAAATATCGCTGGACGAAGGGGCGAGCACGTCTGCACCTGAAAAAACAGTTCGCAGGTCAATCGGTGAATGGGAATCAGGTGGGCCCAGGTCGAGTACGTCGCCACTGCTGAAAACGTTCACGGTGAGTCCGCCGCAGCCGCGCCGGGCGCTGCCGCGGCAGGCGTCGGGCGCGGCGACGACGGGAGCAGCCACCGGCGGGCGGAGCAGCCCGGGACACGCCTCCTCGCCTGCACCACCAGCGCCACCGGCGCCGCCCACCCACGCCGCAGTGGAACGAAAAACAAAAACAGTACCGACTAGTAAAGAATCAGCCCCACCAGTAGCGGGCAAGTACAGTCCCGCAATAACAAGCGATGTTGACCGGGTGACTGAGGCAAGACGCTGCCTTGGCAGGCTGAAAGGTGCACTCAGCCGCTCGGGCAACATAAAGCGCGAGATAAAGCAGGAAGTACAGGAGTCCGCCGACCGATTGTATCAATTGGTGAAGGAGATTGACGCCGTGCGGGTCCCCGCCTCCAGCCGCCGCCTGGAACCTGAAACAGAAAAGGAATTAGTTAGTATCAGCCAAAGCAGTCTTGACGAAAACGTACTACTACGAAAAATAGAAGAGAGTACAAAGCTGCTTAAAGAGAATAATAGCAAATTGGAAACGCTCACGAAAATAGTGAAGGAACAAAAGATTTGCGAACAAACAAATATCAAGGAAGAGATAGGAAAACTAGCGGAGATCATAAAGGAGCGAGGCAGCTACGCCAGTGTCACGGCGGGAACTTCCGCGACTTCGCGACCTAGGGAGATGTCCGAGATGTACTCCATTATAGTGGCATCAAAAGACGACCAACAGTCGGGAGACCAGGTCTTCGAGGAAATTAAGCGCGTCATAAACGCGAAAGAGGAAGGGCTCAAAATAGATAGGATTAGAAAGGCAAAAGATAGAAGGATCATTGTGGGATGCAGGGACAGGGAGGAAATAAAGAAGGTAAGGGAAAGATTAGTGGAAAGGGATGGGCAACTGAGCGTGGAGGAGATCAAGAATAAGGATCCATTACTAATTTTATACGGTGTCCTGAAGGCCAACACAGATGATGACGTGATCAAGGCACTTCGCTCACAAAATAAGCACATATTCGCGGACATTGGCGAGAGCGACGACCGGATGGAGATTCGCTATCGCAAACGCGCGCGGAATCCTCTCACCGAGCACGTCGTGCTTAAAGTGTCTCCGCGAGTGTGGCAGCGCTTCACCAACGCAGGGGCGGCGCACGTCGACATGCAGCGGGTCAGAGTTGCTGACCAGTCCCCCTTAGTGCAGTGCTCGCGCTGCCTGGGATACGGCCATGGAAAGCGACTCTGCACCGAGGCGGTCGACGTGTGCAGCCACTGCGGCGGCGCGCACCATAAGCAAGATTGCACGAAGTGGATGTCTGACGCGTCACCCAGCTGTGTAAACTGCTTGAAGGCAAAAGCGGCCAGGTCCGACCATGGCGCCTTCAGCAATGAGTGCCCGGTGAGGCGCAAGTGGGAGGCACTAGCGCGGTCCACCGTGGCGTATTGCTGAGGGCGTCCCTGGCGGATACAAAGTTGTACAGTGCAACCTGCAGAAAAAGTCCCTGGCTACTGATGAAGTGTTTATGTACGCGGCGAAACATAAAATAGCAGTTATGCTCCTTCAGGAGCCATATGTGGGATCAAGAGGAAAATTGAAGAGCTATCCTGGAGCCAAGATCTACCAAAATATAGACCATGGTGATGAGATCGTTAAGTCTGCCATAGCGGTGCTGGACCCCTCGCTGGACGTGATTCAGTACCCAAGATACACAACCAACAATGTAGTTGTCGTGGGACTGAGAACGAAAGCGTGGGAGATCACACTAGCTTCCATCTATTTTGAGGACAGCCAGCCCCTGGACGCCTACCTAGAGCATCTGCGGAAGATGCATGGGCAGCTAAATAAGGACAACCTCATTATAGGTGGAGATACAAACTCGTGGAACACGTGGTGGGGAAGCGCCAGAACAAACTCAAGAGGATTAGAAATGCTTGGTCTACTCGGCGACTTAGAATTACACGTGCTCAATAACAATGGTGCAAATACGCCTACCTTTGACACGATCAGAGGCAATAAAAGGTTTATGAGTCACGTGGACATCACGGCCTGCTCGACCAAAATTCTTCCTCTGATTGATGCTTGGAAAGTCGTTGAAAACATGACGAGCTCGGACCACAATGGCATTACATTTGATATATCACTAACAAAATCTAGAGGCACACACATCACAAGAACCACTAGACAATATAACACACGGAAGGCAAACTGGCCTCATTTTCATGAGAAAATGAACCAATTAAAGGCTGACCAATCACTCACACATACAGACATAGAACAAATTGAACATACATATCAAATCGAACACACAGTTAACAGATACACACAAATCATAACACAAACATGCACAGACACACTACCTAAAATAAAAAACAAACAGACACTTACCTTGCCATGGTGGACCGAAGATCTCGAACGGCTCAAGCGGGAAGTCAAGACGATGAAGATGAGGATCCGATGCGCGGCCCCGGTGCGAAGAGAGAAGGTCGTCGAGGAGTACCTGAAAAAGAAAGCAGACTATGAGTTCAAAGCATGGCAGGCAAGGATAGGGAGCTGGAAGAACCTATGTGGGAAACAGGACCGGGAAAGCGTGTGGGATGGGATTTATAGAATCATTAATAGGACACGGAGTAGGGAGGAGGATGCGCTGCTTCAGGATGGGAACAAAGCGCTGGACGCGAGGGAATCTGCGGAATTGTTGGCTGGTACTTTTTACCCGCAGGATCTGGTGGACACCGACAACGCAGATCACCGCCAGATTAGAGCACTGGCAGCTACGGTGAATGATGAACAGCAAGATGAACTTGAAGACCCACCATTTACCGAGACCGAGCTCAGTCTGGCGGTGAACTCGTTTAATCCTAAAAAAGCACCAGGAGCAGATGGTCTTACTGCAGACATCTGCAAGGAGGCCATAAGGAACGACCCCGAACTCTTTCTGCGGTTGACGAACAAGTGCCTAAAGCTTGGATACTTCCCTAAAAAGTGGAAGGAAGCTACGGTGGTTGTCCTCAAAAAGCCCGGGAGGAGTTTATACACTACACCAAAGTCGTACAGACCCATTGGCCTCCTACCTGTGTTGGGAAAGGTGTATGAGAAGATGGTCGTGGCTAGACTCAGGTATTACCTACTACCAAGGACTAGCGCACGCCAGTTTGGCTTTGTGCCGCAGAAAAGCACAGAGGACTCCCTCTATACTCTGATGCGGCACATCTACAAGAAGCTTGATGACAAGAAGATTGTAACGATGGTGTCGCTCGATATAGAGGGAGCCTTCGACGGAGCATGGTGGCCCCTGATAAAGATCAGGCTGGCAGAGGAGAAGGTCCCCATAAACCTGAGAAGAGTCATGGCCAGCTATCTCGAGGACCGAAAAGTCCGAGTCAGATATGCCGGCGAGGAGTGTGAGAGGAAAACTGAGAAAGGTTGTGTGCAGGGTTCCATAGCAGGTCCCATGCTTTGGAACCTGCTCCTCAACCCGTTACTCCAGGAGCTAGACAAGGAGGGGTACTATGTCCAGGCATTTGCCGATGACATTTTGCTGGTCCACGATGGAAAAACGGCCCTAGAAATAGAAAAACAGGCCAATGCAGCGCTGGCGCGTGTTCAGTCGTGGGGTATCAAAAGTAAGCTCAATTTTGCTCCTCACAAGACGGTAGCAATGACCATCACACGCAAATTGAAGTATGATACCCCACGCCTGCACATGGGCGGCGTGAGCATTGGCATGTCGAAAGAAATGAAACTGCTTGGGCTGACCATTGACAACAAACTGACCTTCAACGCACACACCGCGAACATCTGTAGGAAAGCACTAAATCTATATAAGCAGTTAGCAAGAACAGCGAGTGCACAATGGGGTCTATCATCAGACGTAATACGTACGATTTACAGTGCAGTGGTAGAACCCACTATAATGTACGCTGCCAGCGCTTGGGCACCGGCCACCAACAAGATTAAGACAAAGAATGAGCTGGACTCAGTTCAAAGAGGATTGGTTCAAAAATTGGTCAAATCCTACAGGACGGCTTCACTAAACTCGGTCTTGTTGCTGGCTGGACTACTCCCGCTGGACATACGAATCAGAGAAGCGGCAGCTCTGTACGAAGTAAAAAAAGGTTATACCGATCGTATAGTGGGAAGTCGTGGCATGGAGTGTCCAGTGGTATACACCAGCAAGCCACACCCAGCAACTCTGGAACAAATAAACTTCCGGTGCTTGGAGGACGAAGCGGCGGTCGAACAGACATTCCAAGAAGGCCTTAACATTTATACCGACGGCAGCAAAATTGAGGGAAAAGTGGGAGCTGCCTTGTCTATTAGACAAGGCACCACCGAAATTAGTACCAAAAAACTGCGCCTAGATGACTGCTGCACTGTATATCAGGCGGAGCTCTTGGCACTGACCGAAGCGACGGAAAAAGCCCTAAAGGCCAAATATACCAGCTGCAACATCTACAGCGATTCTCGCTCTGCCCTCGAAACCATTACCAATGTCTCTTCCCTTCACCCCCTGGCGATGCAAACCCGCAAAAATATCCAGAAGATGAGAGAGAGAAAAATATCCATCCAGCTGTACTGGATAAAAGCGCACGCAGGATTAGAGGGGAATGAGAGGGCGGACGAGCTAGCCAAGATTGCTGCACTGACACTGAAAACTAGAGCCAATTACGACCGGTGCCCGGTTTCATTCGTCAAGCGACAAATACGCTACGATTCGCTTGACGAATGGAACCGGCGATACATGACTGAAAACAAGGCGACGACGACCAAAGTATTTTTCCCAGACGCCATACACGCATACCGACTGATCCAGAAACTTGACACTGACTACTTGACAACCCAGCTATTCACGGGACATGGCGGGTTCTCCGAGTATCTGTACAGATTCCGGTGCAAGGAGAGCCCGGCATGCCTCTGCGACCCTGACGTGAACGAGACCGTACTGCATTGTATTTTGGAGTGCCCGATATACGGGAATAAAAGGTATGATATGGAGTGTGAACTGGACATCGATGTAAGTAAAGAAAACTTGAACACAATCATAGAAAATAAATATATAAGAAACAAGTTTATAACCTACTGTAAAGAAATTATAAAATCCGTAAATAAAAGGAACACAACAAGAAGCCCGCCACAGCGCAATTAAATTTGTGACTGATGGCGCGCTGACGTAATTAAAAATGTCAAACCAAAGATAGAAATTAAGATAAAGCAATTATGTACTCAAATATAACTTAAATAAAGATAGCATAGATTAGCATAGACATAGCAATTAAGAATGAATGAGGAATAGAATGACAGAAAGAACAAGTATGCAGAATAAAAGTACGAGAGGCATAAAAGCGAGAATAGTATGAAAGCGGATTGTAAAGAATAGGCCCCAACACAAACTCGTTGGGGGTAGGATAGAAAATAAAAAAAAAAAAAAAAAAAAAAACCTAACCTAACCTAACCTAACCTAACCTAACCTAACCTAACCGTACAAAATCATCCAAGCAAACCTGAGGAAAACTCAACTAGCCACAAATGAACTCTTCCTTGAAGCAACAAAAAGCAAGGCGACAGTTCTCCTCATCCAGGAGCCATACGTAGGAGCCCAAAAGACCCTAAAAACTTATGCAGGAACAAGGGTTTTCCAGAGCGCAGACCAAGGAGACGGGATTGTAAAAGCTGCCATAGTAGTGATGGACCCCACGCTGGACGTCATCCAATATCCGGAACATACTAACAACAATATTGCTGTGATAGGGTTAAGGACGACAGCGTGGACCATCACTCTGGTATCAGTCTACTTTGAAGATAATTTGCCTCTGGAACCATACCTGGAGCATCTAACAAAGATAGTCCAAACGTTGGGACCACGTAGGATCCTGGTCGGGGGCGACACCAACGCATGGAACACCTGGTGGGGGAGTGTCACCACGAAAACGAGAGGAGAAGAAGTGCTGGCAACGCTTGATGACCTAGGCCTACAAGTGTTAAATAACAACTTTTCGGTACCCACCTTCGATACCATCCGGGGAGGTAAGCGCTACACCAGTCATGTCGATGTGACAGCCTGCTCGGCCGATCTCCTTCCCATGGTCGATGACTGGAAGATCGAAGAAGGCCTCACTAGCTCGGACCATAACGGCATCACACTCAACATACTCTTACAAAAATCACGCGGCACACACATCACAAACACAACAAGACTCTACAACACCAAGAAGGCAAATTGGAGTCTTTTTCGTGAGAAAATGGCCCAATCTCTGGAGGAACACCAATTAACGCTCGAAAGTGTAGAGAACATCACAGACACACAACAATTAGAATCACTCATTCACACATACACACAAGCAGTAACACACGCATGCAGACACACACTAACACAAAAGAAAAACACACAAACACTTACCTTGTCGTGGTGGACCGAGAGGCTCACAGTTCTAAAAAGGGATGTCATCACCAGCAGAAGACGAATCAGGTGCGCGGCGCCAATCCGAAGGGCAGAAGTGGTTGCCGAATATCTGAAAAAGAAGGAATATTATGAAATGGAAGTCGGGAATGCAATGACACAGAGCTGGAAGGAATTTTGCGGGAAACAGACAAGGGAATCGGTCTGGGAAGGGATCTACCGGGTAATAGGTCGGACGAGGAAACGGGAGGAGGATTTACCACTTAAGGAAAATGGGAAAGTGTTGGACGGCCTAGGTTCCGCAAAACTGTTGGCAGACTCTTTCTTCCCGAAGGACCTACTATCCGAGGACAATGAGGAACACCGCCGCATAAGGGACGTAGCGAAAAGTGTAAATGTTGGAAACCAGGATGAAACCTGCGATCCACATTTCACAAAGGCAGAACTGAATGCGGCTGTGAGATCTTTTAACCCCAAAAAGGCCCCTGGCTCTGATGGCATCACGGCAGACATCAGCCAGGCCGCAGTAGCCGTGAACCCAGATCTGTTCCTAAGTCTGCTGAATAGATGCCTGGATAAGGGGCACTTCCCGAAGCTGTGGAAGATGGCGACTGTAGTTGTCCTCCGGAAGCCAGGAAAGCGGGATTATATGACACCCAAATCATACAGACCAATCGGTCTCCTTCCCGTACTTGGCAAAATCTTCGAGAAAATGCTGATCACCCGAATCAAGTTTTACCTCATACCAAGACTCAGTACTCGCCAATTCGGATTCATGCCCCAGAAAAGTACGGAAGATGCCCTTTATATCCTAATGAGACACATACGCGAGAAGTTAAAACAGAAAAAGATCGTTACACTCGTGTCACTAGATATAGAGGGCGCTTTCAACGGAGCTTGGTGGCCAGCTATTCGGGTCCGATTGGCTGAGGAAAACTGTCCAGTAAACTTGAGGAGGGTAGTAGATAGCTACCTTCAAGACAGGAGAGTAAAATTAAGATATGCCGGAAATGAGTGCGATAGGGAGACTGAAATGGGATGTGTGCAAGGGTCCATAGGAGGTCCAACTTTTTGGAACCTGCTGTTGGATCCCCTCCTGCACGAGCTGGAGAGGGGGGGCAACTACGTGCAGGCATTCGCCGATGACGTCACGCTGGCTGTCGAAGGTGAGACCGCGCTGGAGATCGAGAGAAAAGCTAATGCCGCACTCGAACATGTTAGGGCGTGGGGTGTCAAGTATAAGCTGAAGTTTGCCCCAGAAAAAACCGTGGCAATGGTGATCACCAAGAAGCTGAAATACGACACCCCGCGACTGAGCATGGGAGGGATCGACATAGCGATGTCAAAGAAAATCAAGCTGCTGGGACTCACAATCGACGAAAAGCTGACCTTCAACGAACATGCTGCGAATGCCTGCAGAAAAGCGGCAGTCTTCTACAAACAATTGGCCAGAACAGCGAAAATACATTGGGGGCTAAAGCCAGAGATCGTTCGAACAATGTACACAGCGGTGGTAGAGCCAACAATACTGTACGCTGCTAGCGCATGGGCACCGGCAGCTCAAAAACTGTCAATCAGAAGGGAGTTCGCCTCGATTCAACGCGGCTTTGCCCAAAAGATGGTGAAGGCATACAAAACCGCGTCCCTGAACTCGGTGCTATTACTTGCCGGGTTGCTTCCTCTGGACATTAGAGTCAGGGAAGCAGCCCAGCTTTATGAAGTTAAGAAGGGTTATAACCGGCAAGTAATAGGAGACCGGGAGATGGAGAAACCAGTGCCGTACGCCTCAATGCCGCACCCTGCGAAGAAAAGAGAGCTCAGCTTTATATGCCTGCCAGACGAAGCAGCACTCGCCCAGTACAGCAACGAGGATTGCCTCAATATTTACACAGATGGGAGCAAAATAGAGGGGAAAGTGGGAGCGGCACTGTCCATTCGGGACGGTGCCGAAGAAACGAGTACCCGAAAGCTGAAACTGGAGGACTGCTGCTCCGTCTATCAGGCCGAGCTGCTCGCGCTAATGGAAGCAACAGCAAAAGCGGCAAAGAGTGCAAAAACGAAGTGCAACATATACTGTGACTCAAGATCAGCGCTGGAGACAGTCACAAACTTAAGTTCCCCTCACCCAATAGCCGTACAAACCAGAGCCAATGTTCAGAAGCTAAATGACGAACACAAAATAGTGAGATTATTTTGGATAAAGGCTCACGCAGGGTTAGAGGGGAACGAGAGGGCGGACCAACTCGCAAAAGAGGCAGCGTTGCACATCAAAACCAGGGCTAACTACAGTGGTTGCCCGGCATCATTCGTCAAGCGACAGATTCGTTACGCGTCGCTTGACGAATGGAACCAAAGATACAAGACAGAAACCCAGGCTGCAACAACAAAATTGTTTTTCCCGGATGCGCTCATGGCTTACCCGATAGTGAGACGGATAGAATTGGACAGTGTACTAGTACAAATGTTCACAGGGCATGGCGGATTCTCTTCATACTTGCATCGCTTTAAGTGTAAGGAGAGTCCGGCGTGCCACTGCGAACCTAGTAAAAATGAAAGTGTTTCCCATGTTTTAACTGAGTGCCCTATATACAGTCGACAGCGGTTTGAAACCGAAAATATAATAAATGTTAACATAACGGCCCAAAATATTTGTAAAATTTTAGCAAATAAGAACACTAGAAATAATTTCATGGAATTTTGTAAATATGTAATAAGTAGAGTAGCGAAACAAAATGGATGTAAAAATATAGGACCACTACGGTCAATTCAATTTGACGCAGTAAGTGGACCTACGTAATAATATGAATTGATAAGAAAAATGTAAATAACATAGTGTTAAACCCTCTTCCTTTATGTTAAGATTGAATAAATAATAAAATATTGCATTTAAAACATGGTTAGAATTTAGGTTGGCTCCCACCAACATGAAGCGAAAGAAGGCTAGCGACAGAAAGATATAGAATGAGGCATGAAAGAGAGACAGTATGACAGAGAAAATAAGATAACACACCTCCGAAAAACTTGGACATCGGAGATAGACGGCGTGGTAGGATTAAAAAAAAAAAAAAAAAAAAAAAAAAAAACCTAACCTAACCTAACCTAACCTAACCTAACCTAACCTAACCTAACCTAACCTAACCTAACCTAACCTAACCTAACCTAACCTAACCTAACCTAACCTAACCTAACCTAACCTAACCTAACCTAACCTAACCTAACCTAACCTAACCTAACCTAACCTAACCTAACCTAACCTAACCTAACCTAACCTAACCTAACCGTTTTTTTTTTTTTTTTTTTTTTTGCCCAGGAAAACCTATTAGAGGTACCACCCAAAAAACCCCGGGGAGGGCGGGTGGTTATGTGGGAGTCTCCGCCCCACTCTATAAGGGCGGCATACCCACTAAAAACCTGGGGTGTTCCATCTCCGCATCGTTGGTCCAGGGCCACGAGAGCGCGATGCATACATCCGCAGCCCTGGTGATGCTGGCCCGGTAACGGGCCCCGCCTCGGGGAGCTTCAGCTCAACCCTCAATGGACGACGTGTCAGAACACGGGACACGTCATGCATCCTGTGGGGACTCATTCCAGGGCAACAGGTTCCCCGACCTGCCACCCAGAGCCCCCAGGAGTCAGGCAGTCGCACGCCAAAGCGACCGCCCTCCTCCAATGCGCCCTCTGCGCACGGAGCTCGGCCGGTACACCGAACTCCTCTCGCCTCTCGGCGACCACCTCGGGTGCTCTTAAAGAGCACCCAGCTCCACCTACACCGCGAGGTGCAGCGAGCTCCACGCCTCGGGCCCTACAACCAGCCCTCTCGAAGGGGAGGTATAGGCGAGGGCCCCCACTCGATCGAACGTTTGGACACAGGCTAGCAAGATCCACCGGAAGGTGGAAGTTACTAACCTGTGGACGGGGTGCACCAGGTTTCCCCAACTAACCCCAAATCCCCATATGGAGAGATGAAATTAGTTGGGCTTACCCAACGTGAAGGTAGTCCGATCATCGCACCCCAACCTAACCTAACCTAACCTTTTTTTTTTTTTTTTTTTTTTTGTTGCCCAGGAAAACCTATTACAGGTACCACCCAAAAAACCCCGGGGAGGGCGGGCGGTTATGTGGGAGTCTCCGCCCCACTCTATAAGGGCGGCATACCCACTAAAAACCTGGGGCGTTCCACCTCCGCATCGTTGGTCCAGGGCCACGAGAGCGCGATGCATACATCCGCAGCCCTGGTGATGCCGGCCCGGTAACGGGCCCCGCCTCGGGGAGCTTCAGCTCAACCCTCAATGGACGACGTGTCAGAACACGGGACACGTCATGCATCCTGTGGGGACTCATTCCAGGGCAACAGGTTCCCCGACCTGCAACCCAGAGCCCCCAGGAGTCAGGCAGTCGCACGCCAAAGCGACCGCCCTCCTCCAATGCGCCCTCTGCGCACGGAGTTCGGTTCCCGTGTCGCCGCTACTCGGCCGGTACACCGAACTCCTCTCGCCTCTCGGCGACCACCTCGGGTGCTCTTAAAGAGCACCCAGCTCCACCCACACCGCGAGGTGCGGCGAGCTCCACGCCTCGGGCCCTACAACCAGCCCTCTCGAAGGGGAGGTATAGGCGAGGGCCCCCACTCGATCGAACGTTTGGACACAGGCTAGCAAGATCCACCGGAAGGTGGATGTTACTAACCTGTGGACGGGGTGCACCAGGTTTCCCCAACTAACCCCAAATCCCCATATGGAGAGATGAAATTAGTTGGGCTTACCCAACGTGAAGGTAGTCCGATCATCGCACCCCAACCTAACCTAACCTAACCTAACCTAACCTAACCTAACCTAACCTAACCTAACCTTTTAACTTTCCTACCATGTGGAAAGAGGCAACAGTGATAGCGCTACGCAAGCCCGGCAAAGAAGATTACACAGCCCCGAAGTCGTATAGACCCATAGGCCTCCTCCCTGTGCTCGGAAAGTGCTTTGAAAGAATGTTGGTCATCCGCCTTAGATTCTACTTAGTACCCCGGACGAGTACTCACCAGTACGGCTTCATGCCCCAGCGCAGCACCGAAGACTCACTCTATGTCCTGCTAGCACACATACGTGAAAAATTGAAACAAAAAATGTTAATTACAGTAATATCACTAGACATAGAAGGAGCCTTCGACAGCGCTTGGTGGCCAGCCATTCGAGTACGACTGGCAGAGGAAAAGTGTCCGGTAAATCTGAGGAGGGTGGTCGATAGTTACCTTAGTAACCGTAAAGTCAAGGTACGATATGCCGGAGAGGAATGCGTAAAGGGAACGACAAAGGGCTGTGTCCAGGGATCCATTGGAGGGCCGACGTTATGGAATCTGCTGTTAGACCCCCTGCTTCATGAACTAGAGAGAAAAGGCGAATACATTCAAGCGTTTGCTGACGACGTCGTGCTGGTGGTTGACGCGCAGACTGCTCTCGAAATAGAGACAAGAGCCAATGCCGCCCTCGAGCACGTCCGGGCGTGGGGCAATAAAAATAAGTTAAAGTTTGCACCTCAAAAAACAGTTGCAATGGTCATTACAAATAAACTTAAATACGACGCCCCCCGCCTCAGGATGGGCGGGAGCGATATTGGCTTATCAAAACATATAAAGCTGCTAGGTGTCACTATAGACGAAAAACTGACATTCAACTCCCATGTAGCGAATGTTTGTCGGAAAGCAATAAAATTTTATAAGCAGCTGGCGCGAACAGCAAAAATACACTGGGGGTTGAAACCAGAAGTCATAAAAACAATATACACCGCGGTAGTAGAACCAACCGTCATGTACGCGGCGAGTGTTTGGGCGCCAGCAACGACAAAAATTATGATCCGGAAAGAGCTCGACTCAGTGCAGAGGGGATTTGCACAAAAAATGGTAAAATCGCATCGGACAGCATCGCTGAACTCGGTGCTATTACTCGCCGGCTTGCTTCCTCTAGACATTAGAGTCAGAGAGGCAGCCCAACTTTATGAAATAAAGAAGGGTTACAGCCGGCGAGTAATAGGAGACCGAGACGTCGAAATACCTGTCCCACACGCCTCCATGCCGCACCCCGCCATGCAAAAGGAGCTCACTTTTATATGCCTGCCGGACGGAGCAGCACTCGACCAATATAGGAATGACGACGGACTCAACATCTTTACAGACGGGAGCAAAATTGAAGGGAAAGTGGGCGCGGCACTGTCCATACGGAACGGTGCCGAAGAAACGAGTACCCGAAAATTGAAGCTCGACGAGTGCTGTTCCGTCTACCAGGCCGAGTTGTTGGCTCTGGCCGAAGCAACCGAAAAGGCAATAAAAAGTGAAAAAATGAGGTGCAACGTCTACTGCGACTCAAGGTCAGCACTGGAGACGGTCACAAACTTAAGCTCCCCTCACCCCCTTGCTGTACGAACAAGAGCCAATGTTCAGAAGTTACTGGATGAACGCAAAATATTGAATCTATTTTGGATTAAGGCTCACGCAGGGTTAGAGGGGAATGAGAGGGCGGACCAACTCGCGAAGTCAGCGGCATTGCACCTCAAAACTCGTGCGAATTATGACAGCTGCCCGACATCATTTGTGAGACGGCAAATTCGCAGTGCATCGCTGGAGGAGTGGAATAGACGGTATAAATTAGAAAGTAAGGCCTCAGTAACCAAGATTTTTTTCCCAGACGCAGTAATGGCATTCCCTATAGTAAGACAAATAGAAATGGACCATGTATTGGTACAAATGTTCACGGGACACGGCGGATTCTCCTCATACTTGCATCGCTTCAAGTGCAAGGAGAGTCCGGAGTGTCTCTGTGACCCAAATGTTGAGGAAAGCGTAATCCATGTAATAACCGAATGTCCAATATTTGGGAGGCAGCGTTTTGACACTGAACAAAGACTAGATGTAGACATAACTCCGCAAAACATTTGTAAAATACTAGCTGATAAGTATACTAGAGATAAGTTTATAATATATTGTAAATACATAGTAAGTAGAGTAGCAAAAAGGAATGGCTGTAAAAATATAGGTTCACTACCGTCAATTAAATTTGACGCCGTAAGTGACCCTTCGTAAGAATAAATAAGAATAATTATAATAAGATAGATAAATTGTACAAAGATAATTATAATAATAAAGATATAAATTACCCAAAACCTTAAAATAAAGAAACCTAACACACCAGCTAGTATAGGAAGGTAGGTTGGCTGCTCCAACAATGTAATGGAAGGTGATGGATGATAGAAAGAACAGTATGAAGAAAGAATGACGAACCGTAGCACAAGCGAGAAGTATGAAAGGAAAATGTAAGAATAGTCTCCGAAAAACTCGCATATCGGAGAATAGGTCGGCGAGACATAAAAAAAAAAAAAAAAAAAAAAAACCTAACCTAACCTAACCTAAAGGGTGTTGGGAGCATTTTTGGGAATTTCGAAGAACTTCACTTATTACACAGACGATGCAGATGATGCAATCAGTCGCTTTGTGCGTATAGCTGCGCCTGCGTCGCCTGTGATAGTGTCGAAGTACAACCTCGAAATGGCCATCAAGGATCGCAATGCGGCTGTGGTAGAAGCCATAACTGAAATTGTTGAGAAATTGTGCTGAAAAACCATCCCCCCCCCCAACTCCATATAAGCTAGTTTAATGCTACTCCTGTATTGTTAACGTTAAATTGTAAACCCTTTGTAAAATCAAAATTGTATGTAAATAATGACAAAAAGCATGGACCCCGGAGTCTATGGTGATCAAGAAAAAAAAAAAAAAAAAAAAAAAACCTAACCTATCCTAACTTTTGTTTTACAAAATTCAAACAAAGTGAGTTTGCATTATATTCTATCATTTTTAAGCAGCGATTGATTTCAAAATATCTGATGTCATAACAAAATTGCTTGATCATCAGCGTACGGTATGGTTGTCACCGTTGTTATTGAGAAGATTTTTTTGCCACCTGTGTTTAATCCATAACAAAGGAGATACAATTCTTTGAGGGCAGCGTCGTTTGGTCGTCAACTCCATTCGTGTAACGACGATAGACCAGTCCATAATTCTCTCGTCAGTTTTGCGCTTCTTCTTCTTCTTCTTACGCTAAAAGCCAACATTAAATGCTAAAAAATTGGTCTTGTCAAACGCTTTTTCAATGTCCATGAATATATATTCATATGCACGACTGCTTGGTTTTACTGGTGGTGGTTTTCAAAGTGAATATTTTACCTCATATGAGCTTAACGTTTTGAGTAGATAATTTAGAAAATAAAGTAGAAAATTCTCTCTTCTCTTTTATTCTATGTATCTTCATCATAGCTGGTGTGTAACCTTCTATGTTTTCTACACTTTCTTCGCTATCTTTAGATTGTCTTCCGGAGACTTTCTTTCTGAGTATATTAATGACATCTGTCATTGCGCTCGTCGGGTTCAAGTCGTTGAGATAGTCTTTTTGTAAGATGGGAGATTGCTGGCTCGATTTGCTGCACTCTGATGATGTGTTCGACAGTTTCCTGATGCGATACTTGCAAGTATCATCATCATCCTCATCGGGGACTGTGTTGCGTTCCTTCCGTATGATATGTTCTGGGTTCTGAGCCAGGATTTCTGCCCAACTAAACTGTCTGGCTGAGCCCATGAAATTTCCAAACTTTCCGATACCGTTTCTATGTCTCCTCACTCCTCTACGTTTCTGCGCGGTTTTTTGTTTGGAGCGTAAGTTCTTCGGCGACAACTTCTTGCCGAAGACGCCGTGGGGAATGAGTGATTTCTTTAATCTCGCCACCAGATCCGCGTCAGACACGAAGAAGTTTCTAGAGGCGCATGGTTTCCGCTTGCCATCGCTTGAAATATTCAGAGTCTGTCTGAGCAGTTCCAGCTTTAGATCGTTTTCCAGAGAGAATACGTTCTCTCGTTCGCAAGCTTTTCTTATCCCGTTCAAAGCGACGAAATTGGGAGGAGTGTTCTTTCTGCCAAATCTGTTGGTTGGTTTCTGTTTGTTACGGTTCAGGGGGGGCTTCAAAATCTCCACGAAATTTAGGGAAGCTGCTTTATTCCCGTTTTTAACTAGCTCTGCTTTGAAGAGATTTCTGCAATGGTCATAATCTGGCTTGTCGGTGAATTCCAAAGTTGTGATGTACTGCAGATATTTCTCGATGAAAGGTGGGTAGAATTCTGTCTTGAAGCATGTTTTCAGTAGCAGTTTTGTGTCGCTCATATATTTCTTTTTCAGGGCATGTACTAATTCAGGTTCGGCCAGTACTTTCGCACTTTTCCACGGAAGAGTTCCAGTCAGCCATTCAAGGAGGTTGTAGCCCAAAGTTTCCAAGTCCGACCTTCTTGAGTGGGCTCCATCATGAGAATCTCTGGAGCTGTATTCTAAAGTCCCATCATGTGCCTTTCTAGCGTCCATGACAAAGGGTTTGTGAGTGCCATCGGGATACAAAAACTTTGAAGCTAGACCGTAATCCAGAAGATATATCTGCCTTGATGATTGTGATGCAATCGCCTCTTTATACAAGTCATTTTTCTCACTCTCTGCTGTATCTTTGTTGGTCACAAGCGTGCTTTGAGTTTGAGACTTCCTGAGTTTGGATTGCTGAAACTGTTTTGTAGTTTGTATCACATTTTTGTTGCCGAAATCATCAATTAGCTTCTGATATGACTGGTTGGAGCACACTGAACTGTTCAAGTCTTCGTAATTAGCATATTTAGGTAGTTCTCTCAAGTTAAATGCATGATGCCTATGAGTGCTCCTGCTATCTTTGTCAGTGAGTATTTTTCTCAAAGTCCGTTTGACATTGGCCAATCTCTTTTCATTCTCGCTTTCGGAATTCGACGGACTTTTATAGTCTTCTATAATGAAATCTTCATCTATATAGTAGTTGGAAGTTCTCGACTTGCCAGATTTAGGTTTTCGGTCTTTGATTGAGAGCTCTTTTTGGAATGGTGGGGACAGTTTGACTATTGAAACTTTGCGGTCAAATCCCAGCATGAGATTAGAACTTTTTATATCTGAATGAGTGTAACCTTCATTGTGTAAATACTCCAGGACATCGAGAATTTGAATGGCCAGTATCAGATCAGTATGTAAGGATCTAAAATATACCTAAATATAAATAGGTAGAATAATTTTAACAAAATGACCTGAATTAATCATCACATTTCGATAAAAAATGTGATGTTACAATAACGCCTTGATTATGTTTGTGGCTTAGCTCTAACAATATGTTGCTGAACGTTTTTCTGTAGGCGTTTCTGCAAATAATGAAAAGGAAAACATAACCTATTCACGAGAAACTAAGGAAGTTGTAAGCGAGACTACTGGACAAAATCAAAACTAACTTTTATCTCATATTATTTGATCGCGCCAGGTAACTGGGTGCCTGTCGTACGAGTAAAAGAGTACGTAGCTAACATTACCGTGATTACAGTTGAAGCAAAAGCTTGAGCTATGAATGTTCATTTTATTTATGTTTGACCAACGGAAGGACCTTCTTTTGCAATATTTTTACAGATAGCTAGAGATAAACAAGAACAGATGAAACAAGACAGGCATAGTCTTGTGATAATCCAAAAAATCGAAATGTAAAAGAATTCAATATTTTCATCTTGGTTGTTAATATCATATTATATTCACGATTAAGAATTAAGTTACGCCTGTGGGTGTGAGCAAAACTAATAATAAAATTATATTAAAAAAAAAACATAGATGAGACCAGACACAAGTAATAAGTTTTTTTTTATTCATAGGTACTAGTGTTATGCGGAAATCGAACCCACAACAATAGATTATAAGGCAAAGCCACTACCTACTCAGCGAACAGGCCAGTGATTGGTTATGACGCGCGGGCTCGAATGCTTTCTCGCTCGCACAGCAGCTACTTGTCTCACTCTATACAAGTTATTGAAAATAGTTAGTTTTGCATCCTACACAATTATTTCTAACTAAAATTATAAGTACTAAACTAAGTAACTTTAGCTTGACTTAAAACTATAGCACGTATTTAAATACAGTTATTTGTATTCTGTGGCTTAACTTACTCTAAAATCATCAATGGTATCAAAACACCGGCCAAGTGCGAGTCGGACTCGCGCACGAAGGGTTCCGTACTATCATCTATTTTATGTATGAGTCTAGGTATTTATTTTTATAGTTATTATAGGTATATTTCTAAATATTTGCTTACAAATATTCAAGTTTTTATCTGTTTATTAAGATAAAAGTAAAAAAGTCTAAGTCTTTTACAAAAAAAATAAATAAAATGTTGATTGACATCACTAGAGACAAGAACGCTGGCTGGTTCCTTGCGCAAAGGATTTCTATAGCAATCCAGCGTGGGAATGCAGCCAGCGTTCTAGGTTCCATACCACATGTAGATTGTTTAAATTTAATTTAGATGTAAATACTCTTTTTTAGTTGTACTCTTGTTTAGTGTTAATATGTGTAAATATTTGGTAGTAGATTTTGAAAACTTTTAAAAACTTTGTTGTTTTAATTCTCACTAAAGAAATATTTAATACTCGTGACCAATTGTAAAACATAACACAAGAACACTTTGTTTTGCACATCTAACAATAAGTATGTAATATTTACACAAGAAATAATTAGTAAAAGATCTACGCAACTGACACGTCATTCAAAGGGAGGCCTACATCCAGCAGTGGGATTGAGAAGGCTGTGGATTATGATGAGTAAAATATCAAGAGCTAGCTGTTCCAAATTATATCACACTAGTGGGTGCTCGCTCGCGCCTTCGCTCGCATTTAGAAGTAAAACTTGCATCCCCTATTTCACCCCTTTAAAAGTGACATTTCCAAAAATCCTTTCTTAGCGGATGCCTACGTCATAACATCTACCTTCATTCCAAATTTCAGCCCAACCCGTCCAGTGGTTTGGGCTGTGCGTTGATAGATCACTATATCAGTTAGTCAGTCAATCAGTCAGTCAGTCACCTTTGAGTTTTAAACATATAGAAGTACATAACCTCACAATCATTAACTCAGAGATACAGTGGAATTATCTTGACTACTCCCGGAAGAAGTAAACGTTTGCTACATCCCGAAATGCTGACGTAATTCCTCGCCGTTTCGGGAAAAAAACGGTGGAAATACTGAAGAGAGCGTTCGCGTGTGACGGTATTTTTTCCTGTATGGAAAATCTTGGAGGACGACTGTTGTTAACAAAGAGCAGGAATGCGAACTAATCTCTTAATAATGCTCGTACCTGCTTATAAGGGATGTAAGTTACTTTTTCATAAAAGGATTTGTAGACGTAGATGGATATATAGTCACTTTTTCCGGGAGAAATTGAAATGCGAGTAGGAAATGTGGCTTGAACGTTGGGATTTCATTTAGGTTTATAACTGTGTGGAAATATTTGAGATGAACTTTGCAACGAGTTCGTAAAAACAACATACCTAAATATAGTTTTTATGCAATAAGCTAGAGATTGAACTCGTTTACTATCATACTTTATTTACAATAGATAGGGACGGAGTTGTATCTAAGTATTTAGTTTACATAAAAAAACATACCAAACCAAAATGGTGTTTTATTATGCAACCTAGCTCCACACAAAAAAGTGGATGATGACATTAATTCCTAGAACATGACATGAGCTTTTCTTTACAATTATTTTAAAAAGGACCATATATTATATGGTTATACCAACTAATGTTAATTCTTTGTGCCTAAATACTAGTTAATAACAAACAGTAGAAATTTGGCCCAAAGCTGAAACATAAAACTTGGAAAGCATTTAGAGGCGACAAAAGCCCGCAAAACATGGAAACAGCGAAGTATCGAATATTGAATACGCGACTGCAGTGCACCAAATCGTGTGAACATGTTCCAACTTCCTATTATTGTATTGTGTGCTTGGACTTGGAGGTTGGGGACGAGATATGTAGTATTTTTATATTTTGTTATGTGTTTTTTTTTTGCCTTTTTTGTTTCTTCTGGATTCAAGTTGTTTTTGCGCCAAAATCATATTTTTATGCCATTTTGTGAGAATGGAGATAATTACATTTTATTTAAAAAAATTGTTAATTAGTACTTTTTTAACATATGAATATATCTTTATTACGCCACGATTTTATCGGTGTTCATCAAGAGTCATATTTTGCGAATCACCATATAGAATATATTCAAAATAAATGCCAATAATAAATTCATTCGGTTAAACAATATCACAAAACTAACTAAGTAATACGCTCCTTGACTGGTTTTAAAATCCATTTCATATTTTTATTTAGGGTTTAAGAAACCTAGTCTAAAGTGTATTTTTAAATTCTGGTACATATTTTCGGAAAAATATCAAATTAAAAATACTATATTTAAATAGTTCGCCAAAACGCTACTTTGTCAATATGGCGCTGCAATCGAATCGGTGACGTCACTAACCTGTATTGAGATCTGTGGCACATATCATCCACATACAATACGCAAACAAATGACGAAAGTGCGATTGAATTTAGTGATTTATGTGCTACAATATTAGTTACAAATTGTGTGCAGTTCCAAAATGTACAAATACGTCAATAAAAACTCCGAACAAACTATTTCTAAGTGTTCAAAAGAATGTCCAAGTGCACCGAAAGTGGCTGCAACTTTCTCGGAGGGATAACAATGACATAGGGAATAGTACAAATATTTTCTACTATGAAGACTATTTCGATGTACATAAGTAAACGTAATATTGATAGGTACTTTTGAAATGCTTTATTACACTTAGAATGTTAATCTTTTTTATGGATTTGAGGTTATAATATGTACGTATATGTTGTTTGCAAAATGTCTCACTTAAATCACTTCGAACATTTCTATTCATTTCTATTCCGCTGTTTTGCATAATATTATTTAAAAATTGTAGCTACATACAGTCTTATGATTTCAATAAGCATTGCACTAAAGGTTCCAGACTAACTTGTTTGTTTTTTACAGATGGAAAATGACATGGTTAATTACTATCAGTACAAAAAGCGTTTTAGCAAGAAGTTTATCATCATTTCACTTCCTTTTGATAGAATTTAAGTTACCATTTAGGTGTTATTACTTTGCTGTTTATAATTTTTTTAGCTCCGCAGCATAATAATCGTAATTATTTTTGAAATATAATCCGACCATGATTGCGTCTACTTGGGGCAGGTTTCCGCTGTCTGTTTTTACAAAATCGTGGTTCATGGTAAAAGTTCTTGATGGAATTTGTAAAATTTCGCTAACAAATCACACAAAATAATGAAATCTTAACAAATATGTTTCGAAATATAATAATACACATGTAGGCAAACAATGTTAACAAGCTAGTGACGTCATTATAAACTCGACCAATCAGGAGCGTTTTGTGTCACGTGACAAGCGTTTAAAAATATGCATTTTAATTTATGGATTTTTTAATATATTAATTATTATTTTCAACTAACGGTAATAAATAACCACTTTTACACTCATATTAAATACGGATGTCAGCAATTGACACTTTATTTTTCGCATTGTCAAAGAGCCTATTGTATAAATTCAGAATCTAACAATTTCAATCCAACTGTGTTAATTGCAAAACACTAAAACTAGACCACAAAACAATTAATTCATAAGCACCCTGTGCTTAAACTAATTGAACTCATGTTATAAATTGAACGTAAGTATAAAAAAAGTTACTAAGATATAAGTACCACAGTAACAGTCTTGTCCTCTGCTTTATTGGCCACAGTTGTTATCGCATGTGCCCGGAATACATAGTGTGGAAGGGTATGCTTGAATTAAGGGCTTTTTTTGGAAGATGTCCTTTTTTATGGAGATTTCTTTGTCTGTTTTGTATTTTGTAGTGACTGGTGTAAATAAATCAATACGGCTTATAAATAGAAACTGTTTTGTAAGCAAAAGTGCTCTGTTACTGGTAACTGTAACTGGTAAATATAAACTTAGTTTAACAAATCAATGGATCATCATAAGATAACCATCTAACTGTGTAAATTGCAAACATTGCATAGTGATAACATTATTGTAACTACCTAACTGTCTATATTTTGTATAGTAACTAACAGGTGTCAGATAATAATTGTCACTGTTGTCTATATTAATTGTAATAAATTAAATTACTATCAAATTTCAAAGTTAATAGCTACTAAAGACCGTTTCACGAAAGATTTCCCTCCGTGAAGGCGCCATAACCGCATGATTATATCATCTAATAACTGTAAAATGTTAATTCCAAACTATTCTGTGGGACCTATTTTGTGAAACAGTCTCTAGGTGCTGGTATACAATGTGTTTGTCTACCCGTGTCGGAGCCTGAAATGGAAAAATATATGATTAATTTTATCGACAAATCAAGCTCTAAAATTTTTTTTCCTCCTCAAGGTGGAATGACAGCCATTTTGTTATTGTATTATGGATTGTATCCAATCCTACTTGAATAGCAAAAAAATGGGTGCATATTTATTGCTTGTTTACACTTTAACTATATAACTGTGATCCAAGTTTTTATAAAGGCTTATTTAAATAAAACATAGGCTTCTTTGAATGCCGGATTAGTTAACACTGAGAATCTGAAATTATCTGTTAGAGGCTCTTAGAGTGTTATGAAAACTTTGACACCAGAGTAGGTCACTTGTATACAAACTTACTTTTGTAACACTGGGAAAATCGAGAAGCAGCACTAATAAGCTAAGAATGCATTAAAATGTTAAAATATGTTATCGTTACATGTCCTGCCATCTTATATTCCAGCAAACAGTTTTAACAATTATGTACCTAAGTACCTACTAAAAAGTAAGAAAGTAGCTAAACAATATTAGAACATTTGTAGGTAAATCTTGGCAACTACAGCGCAAGACATGGATTATTGGCTTCTTCTTCTTATCGAATAATGAGAGTGGCCAACTCTGGTGTCTAAAGTTTATCAAGTCCTAAGGGCCTCTGACATGGCTTTATGACTGCCATAGGTACTAGACAAACAGCCGGGACCTACAATCTAATGTGTAATTTTTAATTTATTATTGGCTCAAAGTGAAAAGGCTAATGCCCAGCAGTGGGCTCTAAATAGCTAATGATGTTGATGATACTAGAAGAAAATTACACTAAAGTGTTTTTACATTATGTATATGTGCTCTTAAAGCAAAATCATACTTTATACTAAATATAAATCTAGAGTAAATATGTCATATTCTAGCAAACATGGAACTTCCTAGCTAGACAATAGGGGTGCTTACCATTGGGTGAGCTGTAGTCAAACATTAGCTTCTCTCTCTTGAGTAGGTACAACCCTTGAGTAGGTAAACTATTAAAGAGTTAATTAATTGTATTTCTTTTCTATTTTCAGCCTGCAGTTGGTGATATGTACACAGAGATACTTTTCATTAAGAACATATAAATAAATAAATGATTGTATTTAATATAATTTGTTAAAACCTGTTAAAAATTTACTATTCAGCTCAATTATAAAGTTCTTAATACAATAAGTAAAAAAGGCTGTCATAGTCAAATAAGTCATACAATATTCTTAATCCATATTAAAATGGCAGCAAGTAATTATGAAGATGACATCTCAAAACTTTTAAACGAGATGTCTTTGCTAAATTATGACATAGGGTCAGTATTCCATGCTATGCCGACATATTTAGTTGACCCACACAATTTTTTTATCATACCACATTCTTTTGTAAAGTATTTGCCAACTCTGAGTAAAGCAGGCAAGCCATACCAAGCCACTGAGTTAAAGGAAGGAGCTGTCGTAATTTTTATAAGTGAACACCCAGACGTTTACTTATTCGCCGGGATGGAGACTGATGAACACATCCGAGGAATCATATTAAATATCAAGGATAATAAATGTGAAATTCGCGCTCTAGACAGAGGATTTAATGAGCAAAATGTGACCGTGGACAGAGTTTTTCACCCCGAACATTCTGGCTCACTAACAGTGCCACCCCTAATACAACACTGTCAGTTGTATTGGTGCGAACCAAGAGGAGACCAGTTTGGAAAAGATGCTATAAAGGCATTCAAATATTATATGACTAAAGAAATGCTGTCTGTACTTGTTAGTGCTTTAAAATATGACAGGCTCTGCATAACCGCTTATAATAGCAATCCTGCAAACCGCTTATAATATCCAACTCCGATTTTCCTGCAATCTGGAAGGAGGCTCAGGTGATCCCTCTCCCAAAGAAACCAAATCCTAAGTCTTTTTCTGAATACCGCCCCATCTCCATTCTTCCTTTTCTCTCCAAAGTCCTTGAGCGGCTTGTCCATCGACAACTCAGTTTCTTCCTAAACCGACACAATCTGCTCAATCCTTTCCAATCCGGTTTTCGTCCTGGGCATAGCACTGTGTCTGCACTTTTAAAGATCACTGATGATATTCGCGAGGGTATGGATAACGGTAAGCTTACTGTTCTAGCGCTGCTAGACTTCAGCAACGCATTTAATACTGTTAATTTTGATATCCTGCTGGCATTGTTACGATCAAGGGTTCGCCTTGGAGATTATTTTTCTTCTCGGTGCAACACAACCGCAGGTGTCCCCCAGGGCGGCGTGCTATCTCCTCTTCTATTTGCTATTTTCATTAATTCTATATCTAATCGACTCTCTTCTTCCTACCACCTATATGCTGACGATTTACAAATCTACGCTCAAGCTCCAATTGGCGCTCTTGATTCAGCTGTCGCAGCCATTAACCCAAGAGACCTTATGACTGAGATTCTTGACTCCTCCACAGAATTTATTCATTAGGGAGTTCTCTTGGGCAGATATATCATATGAAATAGTTACTCAATAGAGTTAAAAATGTCAAATATATTAAATTACTTACCTACATGGTTAAACATAACATCAAAATTAGACACATAAAATTGAAAACAAAAATACTCTCACAATCTATGTTTGCAGTATATTTAATTAGGGTGATTTTTATACTCCATTTCTCTAAATATAGTTTTACTGAGTCTGTGTAAAAATCGGCATTTTGTGAAATCAGATAGATTGAAAGCTTACCTCATAAATATGGTAATGTTGGTAAGAGGAACAACATTTTTAATAAACATTTTACAAGTACATATTGGATATGATATAAAATTGGCAAAACTCTTTACTCTAACTATGCTAGAGAGATAACAAGGTTTATCAGGGTGGAGCAAATATATTCAAATTCCTGAAATAAGACTCACATAATTGCCAGAAGACAAAGAAACCTAAAAGAAATTTCAAAAAAAGATAAATATAAAAGAATAAGAGCAAGCTAACTTAAATTTACCCAGAAGAAACCTTATGTATTAAGATCTTAGTATTATGTATTGTAGGTTGCTGTTTGGCAGTAGATTGGCCTTTAGGGTCTCTCAACACCAGAGTTGACCACACTCATTCGATGAGAAGAAAATGACTATTTATTATGCTTGGGAAACTATGACATGATATGATTTATTTTATTGTTCCAGGAAGAGAATATGCTGTCATATTTGACAAGAAATCTCGTATGTTGGGAATGTAGCGCTCGAGTGAAGAACATACAAACATTCAGACAGAGGGCCATATATGCACGAACAATATTATCTGCGCAGGTATGAACCATAGATAATATCTCTTTTGAGTCGTATTACCTCATGACTGAGAATGAATTCGTTAGAGGAGTTCTCTTGTGCAGATACATCGTGGTGGGCGCCCAGGTCCTCCCACGGAAGACACATGTTCTCGGATATTAGTGTCCTCAAACATGTCGGTTTCCTCACGATGTTTTCCTTCACCGTTAGCGAGAGCTAATCCACACATAACTTGAAAATAAAAATTATTTAGGGCCGGTTTCGAACAAGGGTGCGTCTGAATGAAAGACATTGGAACCGCTGGACTAGTATAAGTATTTTATCTGTTATCTAGTACCACGACAAGTGTTTGTTTAGTGCGGGGCTAGATGGCTGTGTGTAATGTCCCTGTTTGTTAAATTGTTGACACAGAATAAGTAATAACTAAACTAGTGCCACAAATGGTGGCCTTATCCCTAAAAGCGCTCTTACAGACAACCTTTTAAGAGTTAAGTAGAACAGGCATTTGTCAAAATTAGTATAGCGACCGTTGTTGCCAAAAATGAGACATGAAATGATTTTGTGTGACGACTGTGTCTCTCTCAATATATTATATACTAGAAGATGCACGCGGTCTCTCGAGTTCATTAAAAAATAAGGAGTAGGGCTCCGGGTACTCTGGTGAGAACTCGCCGAAGCCACTTTTGCTTTCTTTTTTTTAAACGTACCCGTGTGTCAAGTGACATAGGACCTTTTAGACCTCTTCCACTCCTTATTTATCGACTGCAAAGGCCACGTTTCCTGTCGACCGCCCGAGACTCTGCGCTCTTCTCGTTTCCTTCACTTGAAATTTCCTGACTAGCCATCCCAATCTCTACTATCACTCCTCTTTCACTGTGCAAGCTGTTCGGTTGTGGAATGACCTGCCACTTAATATCAAGCAGGCTTAATCCTTGCCCATATTTCAGAGCTTGGGTTTTAATCATTACATTTCTACTTTGTGATGTTAATTGGTTTGGTGTATGTCTTTTTATTTGAATTATGTTCTGCTTACTTTTGTTTTTGTGTAATTCCCTTAAATGTTTATTTATTAGTGTTGTCCAAACTAGGTTACCTGAAAGAGATTACTTTAGTGATAAGGTCGCCCAATGTCCCCGATTAACTTCCACCTTGTTGTTAATTATGTTCTTTTTTTGGTGTACAATAAAGTATATTTGATTGATTGATTGAAGTAAGCTGTTAAAACCCAATTTTTTTAACCGCTCCTGAGTCAGAATACTAGCGCATTTACCTAGAAGAATCTGGCTCACTATCGTCTTAAAATTATGAAGTTTCAAACATGTTTCTTTTACGAATTTACTCTTAAATAAGAATGCTATGCTGGTTTCAGGTTGCCTCCCGTACGACAATGATTCTCTCTAAATTGAGAATTTCTGACGATATAAATAGACACGTCTACTATCATAATGAGGACGAAGCAGACGATATAGAAGAAATCGGTGATGTTGAGGAATCCTGCAAATTAACCTACACGAAACCCGCTACGAAGCAAATAAGTCTAAACATTAAAGACATGTCAATAGTAAAGTCGTCCGACAAGCCTCTCTGCATTGTAGTAAAAAAAGATGGTAAAATGACTATCAAGCAAGTTGTTTCTGTTAAAAATAAGGTGGAACAAAATTCGACTGGTAGTCCACTTGTAACACAAACTGTAAAGAGTAAAGATGACTCCGCCAACACCAGTGCAGCATCAAATAAAAAGAGTACATTGAAAGGAAAAGCAGCTCTAAATGCATGGAAACAATTAACTTACTAGAAAGGTATTTGGTTCTAAAAATATATCGCAAAAGAACGGCTCTAAGACAAATACACTTGCAAAGAGTTTGATGCAACACATCGACAAAACGAGATCGGAAGCTTCGAATAATTCCACGGATTTAAATCCTATTGAATCTTTTGAAAAAAGAGATGTTTCAGTGAACCCAAATTTGAATGAAAAAACAACTTTACCGACTAAACTACAGGTTTGTACTACAATGCATCAGCCGTTGAAAATGCCGCACAGAAATCAACACCAAGTGCCGCAAGGAATACAGCTTCTAACAAACCGCTGGCTAAAGATATAAATGTAGACGATGATAGAGAAGTTTGTGGTTCAACTCGGAAAAGAAAAGCTTGTATTGACAATGTACATGACGCTAAAACTCCCAGACGCCACGAGGAACAATGGTCTATTACAGGTAATTAATAATAATCATTTTTATTTAAAACACACTTTTTCGAAATAAGGTGTCTATCAATTCAGTATGCATGTGATATTGTCAAAATTGTATCAAATTTTATAACGATGATTGATCTATGTGAAGCTTTTGATTGCGTCTCGCGTAATATTCTCACCGTGAAGGTAGAACACTTGTAGTGTGCGTTATATAGTATCAGAGGTGATGGAATCCTACTCAAATAACAGGTCGCAAATCACTGAGGGAAACGAATGTAGACCGAGATTTAGCTCATTGAAATTAGGTGTGCTCCTGTGTGCGTTTTACATCAACGATATATCTGCAGCTGTGAGTGATGTAGACACACTTGTTCGCGGACGACACCAGTCTTATTGTAAAAAGTCATAATCTGAATGTCAAATAGGATGTAAAATCAATAAAATCGGCCAAGTGCGAGTTGGACTCGCGCACGAAGGGTTCCGTACTATCATCTATAATAGAAAATCACGTTTGTTGTAGGTATACTAATTTTTAGTCTGTTTCCTCGCACTCGCGCCACCACCACACAGCGGTGACAGCGGCGCGGCTCGCACTGCGTTTAGATGCGCGGATTATTTTCATTTTGTGAGTTTTAATGTATTAGATTAGATATAATATGATGAGACCCCCTGCCTCCCGGCTTGCCTTGATTGGCCGTCCGGGAGTGGAAGACGCAAGAGCTAAGTACCTAAGCTCCAGGGTGGAAGTGTTAAAGGGCATAACGCCGCTAGTACCGCTCAGAGAACGCGCAGCACACCTCTCGACACCCTAAGCCACTCACATCAATGTTGCCCTTCCGGCGCCATCTTAGGCTGCCTTTTGTGGAGGGCCCATTTAGTGAGTGGCAAGTCATCACCCGCTATAATTTTTATGAATGAGGCGTAACTGGCGGGTGCCGTTCCTCGTACAATAGACCAGTTTAATTAAGACAATGAACAACTCAACACAATAGCCTGTAACATTAATACCATTTCTGCAATAGTTATTTTATATACCTAACATCCTCTTTCTGTAATTTTGTACTTAATTTTAAGTATAGTATTGTAATGAATGAGTGTAACCTTCATTGTGTAAATACTCCAGGACATCGAGAATTTGAATGGCCAGTATCAGATCAGTATGTAAGGATCTAAAATATACCTAAATATAAATAGGTAGAATAATTTTAACAAAATGACCTGAATTAATCATCACATTTCGATAAAAAATGTGATGTTACAATAACGCCTTGATTATGTTTGTGGCTTAGCTCTAACAATATGTTGCTGAACGTTTTTCTGTAGGCGTTTCTGCAAATAATGAAAAGGAAAACATAACCTATTCACGAGAAACTAAGGAAGTTGTAAGCGAGACTACTGGACAAAATCAAAACTAACTTTTATCTCATATTATTTGATCGCGCCAGGTAACTGGGTGCCTGTCGTACGAGTAAAAGAGTACGTAGCTAACATTACCGTGATTACAGTTGAAGCAAAAGCTTGAGCTATGAATGTTCATTTTATTTATGTTTGACCAACGGAAGGACCTTCTTTTGCAATATTTTTACAGATAGCTAGAGATAAACAAGAACAGATGAAACAAGACAGGCATAGTCTTGTGATAATCCAAAAAATCGAAATGTAAAAGAATTCAATATTTTCATCTTGGTTGTTAATATCATATTATATTCACGATTAAGAATTAAGTTACGCCTGTGGGTGTGAGCAAAACTAATAATAAAATTATATTAAAAAAAAAACATAGATGAGACCAGACACAAGTAATAAGTTTTTTTTTATTCATAGGTACTAGTGTTATGCGGAAATCGAACCCACAACAATAGATTATAAGGCAAAGCCACTACCTACTCAGCGAACAGGCCAGTGATTGGTTATGACGCGCGGGCTCGAATGCTTTCTCGCTCGCACAGCAGCTACTTGTCTCACTCTATACAAGTTATTGAAAATAGTTAGTTTTGCATCCTACACAATTATTTCTAACTAAAATTATAAGTACTAAACTAAGTAACTTTAGCTTGACTTAAAACTATAGCACGTATTTAAATACAGTTATTTGTATTCTGTGGCTTAACTTACTCTAAAATCGCGATGGTATCAAAACACCGGCCAAGTGCGAGTCGGACTCGCGCACGAAGGGTTCCGTACTATCATCTATTTTATGTATGAGTCTAGGTATTTATTTTTATAGTTATTATAGGTATATTTCTAAATATTTGCTTACAAATATTCAAGTTTTTATCTGTTTATTAAGATAAAAGTAAAAAAGTCTAAGTCTTTTACAAAAAAAATAAATAAAATGTTGATTGACATCACTAGAGACAAGAACGCTGGCTGGTTCCTTGCGCAAAGGATTTCTATAGCAATCCAGCGTGGGAATGCAGCCAGCGTTCTAGGTTCCATACCACATGTAGATTGTTTAAATTTAATTTAGATGTAAATACTCTTTTTTAGTTGTACTCTTGTTTAGTGTTAATATGTGTAAATATTTGGTAGTAGATTTTGAAAACTTTTAAAAACTTTGTTGGTTTAATTCTCACTAAAGAAATATTTAATACTCGTGACCAATTGTAAAACATAACACAAGAACACTTTGTTTTGCACATCTAACAATAAGTATGTAATATTTACACAAGAAATAATTAGTAAAAGATCTACGCAACTGACACGTCATTCAAAGGGAGGCCTACATCCAGCAGTGGGATTGAGAAGGCTGTGGATTATGATGAGTAAAATATCAAGAGCTAGCTGTTCCAAATTATATCACACTAGTGGGTGCTCGCTCGCGCCTTCGCTCGCATTTAGAAGTAAAACTTGCATCCCCTATTTCACCCCTTTAAAAGTGACATTTCCAAAAATCCTTTCTTAGCGGATGCCTACGTCATAACATCTACCTTCATTCCAAATTTCAGCCCAACCCGTCCAGTGGTTTGGGCTGTGCGTTGATAGATCACTATATCAGTTAGTCAGTCAATCAGTCAGTCAGTCACCTTTGAGTTTTATACATATAGAAGTACATAACCTCACAATCATTAACTCAGAGATACAGTGGAATTATCTTGACTACTCCCGGAAGAAGTAAACGTTTGCTACATCCCGAAATGCTGACGTAATTCCTCGCCGTTTCGGGAAAAAAACGGTGGAAATACTGAAGAGAGCGTTCGCGTGTGACGGTATTTTTTCCTGTATGGAAAATCTTGGAGGACGACTGTTGTTAACAAAGAGCAGGAATGCGAACTAATCTCTTATTAATGCTCGTACCTGCTTATAAGGGATGTAAGTTACTTTTTCATAAAAGGATTTGTAGACGTAGATGGATATATAGTCACTTTTTCCGGGAGAAATTGAAATGCGAGTAGGAAATGTGGCTTGAACGTTGGGATTTCATTTAGGTTTATAACTGTGTGGAAATATTTGAGATGAACTTTGCAACGAGTTCGTAAAAACAACATACCTAAATATAGTTTTTATGCAATAAGCTAGAGATTGAACTCGTTTACTATCATACTTTATTTACAATAGATAGGGACGGAGTTGTATCTAAGTATTTAGTTTACATAAAAAAACATACCAAACCAAAATGGTGTTTTATTATGCAACCTAGCTCCACACAAAAAAGTGGATGATGACATTAATTCCTAGAACATGACATGAGCTTTTCTTTACAATTATTTTAAAAAGGACCATATATTATATGGTTATACCAACTAATGTTAATTCTTTGTGCCTAAATACTAGTTAATAACAAACAGTAGAAATTTGGCCCAAAGCTGAAACATAAAACTTGGAAAGCATTTAGAGGCGACAAAAGCCCGCAAAACATGGAAACAGCGAAGTATCGAATATTGAATACGCGACTGCAGTGCACCAAATCGTGTGAACATGTTCCAACTTCCTATTATTGTATTGTGTGCTTGGACTTGGAGGTTGGGGACGAGATATGTAGTATTTTTATATTTTGTTATGTGTTTTTTTTTTGCCTTTTTTGTTTCTTCTGGATTCAAGTTGTTTTTGCGCCAAAATCATATTTTTATGCCATTTTGTGAGAATGGAGATAATTACATTTTATTTAAAAAAATTGTTAATTAGTACTTTTTTAACATATGAATATATCTTTATTACGCCACGATTTTATCGGTGTTCATCAAGAGTCATATTTTGCGAATCACCATATAGAATATATTCAAAATAAATGCCAATAATAAATTCATTCGGTTAAACAATATCACAAAACTAACTAAGTAATACGCTCCTTGACTGGTTTTAAAATCCATTTCATATTTTTATTTAGGGTTTAAGAAACCTAGTCTAAAGTGTATTTTTAAATTCTGGTACATATTTTCGGAAAAATATCAAATTAAAAATACTATATTTAAATAGTTCGCCAAAACGCTACTTTGTCAATATGGCGCTGCAATCGAATCGGTGACGTCACTAACCTGTATTGAGATCTGTGGCACATATCATCCACATACAATACGCAAACAAATGACGAAAGTGCGATTGAATTTAGTGATTTATGTGCTACAATATTAGTTACAAATTGTGTGCAGTTCCAAAATGTACAAATACGTCAATAAAAACTCCGAACAAACTATTTCTAAGTGTTCAAAAGAATGTCCAAGTGCACCGAAAGTGGCTGCAACTTTCTCGGAGGGATAACAATGACATAGGGAATAGTACAAATATTTTCTACTATGAAGACTATTTCGATGTACATAAGTAAACGTAATATTGATAGGTACTTTTGAAATGCTTTATTACACTTAGAATGTTAATCTTTTTTATGGATTTGAGGTTATAATATGTACGTATATGTTGTTTGCAAAATGTCTCACTTAAATCACTTCGAACATTTCTATTCATTTCTATTCCGCTGTTTTGCATAATATTATTTAAAAATTGTAGCTACATACAGTCTTATGATTTCAATAAGCATTGCACTAAAGGTTCCAGACTAACTTGTTTGTTTTTTACAGATGGAAAATGACATGGTTAATTACTATCAGTACAAAAAGCGTTTTAGCAAGAAGTTTATCATCATTTCACTTCCTTTTGATAGAATTTAAGTTACCATTTAGGTGTTATTACTTTGCTGTTTATAATTTTTTTAGCTCCGCAGCATAATAATCGTAATTATTTTTGAAATATAATCCGACCATGATTGCGTCTACTTGGGGCAGGTTTCCGCTGTCTGTTTTTACAAAATCGTGGTTCATGGTAAAAGTTCTTGATGGAATTTGTAAAATTTCGCTAACAAATCACACAAAATAATGAAATCTTAACAAATATGTTTCGAAATATAATAATACACATGTAGGCAAACAATGTTAACAAGCTAGTGACGTCATTATAAACTCGACCAATCAGGAGCGTTTTGTGTCACGTGACAAGCGTTTAAAAATATGCATTTTAATTTATGGATTTTTTAATATATTAATTATTATTTTCAACTAACGGTAATAAATAACCACTTTTACACTCATATTAAATACGGATGTCAGCAATTGACACTTTATTTTTCGCATTGTCAAAGAGCCTATTGTATAAATTCAGAATCTAACAATTTCAATCCAACTGTGTTAATTGCAAAACACTAAAACTAGACCACAAAACAATTAATTCATAAGCACCCTGTGCTTAAACTAATTGAACTCATGTTATAAATTGAACGTAAGTATAAAAAAAGTTACTAAGATATAAGTACCACAGTAACAGTCTTGTCCTCTGCTTTATTGGCCACAGTTGTTATCGCATGTGCCCGGAATACATAGTGTGGAAGGGTATGCTTGAATTAAGGGCTTTTTTTGGAAGATGTCCTTTTTTATGGAGATTTCTTTGTCTGTTTTGTATTTTGTAGTGACTGGTGTAAATAAATCAATACGGCTTATAAATAGAAACTGTTTTGTAAGCAAAAGTGCTCTGTTACTGGTAACTGTAACTGGTAAATATAAACTTAGTTTAACAAATCAATGGATCATCATAAGATAACCATCTAACTGTGTAAATTGCAAACATTGCATAGTGATAACATTATTGTAACTACCTAACTGTCTATATTTTGTATAGTAACTAACAGGTGTCAGATAATAATTGTCACTGTTGTCTATATTAATTGTAATAAATTAAATTACTATCAAATTTCAAAGTTAATAGCTACTAAAGACCGTTTCACGAAAGATTTCCCTCCGTGAAGGCGCCATAACCGCATGATTATATCATCTAATAACTGTAAAATGTTAATTCCAAACTATTCTGTGGGACCTATTTTGTGAAACAGTCTCTAGGTGCTGGTATACAATGTGTTTGTCTACCCGTGTCGGAGCCTGAAATGGAAAAATATATGATTAATTTTATCGACAAATCAAGCTCTAAAATTTTTTTTCCTCCTCAAGGTGGAATGACAGCCATTTTGTTATTGTATTATGGATTGTATCCAATCCTACTTGAATAGCAAAAAAATGGGTGCATATTTATTGCTTGTTTACACTTTAACTATATAACTGTGATCCAAGTTTTTATAAAGGCTTATTTAAATAAAACATAGGCTTCTTTGAATGCCGGATTAGTTAACACTGAGAATCTGAAATTATCTGTTAGAGGCTCTTAGAGTGTTATGAAAACTTTGACACCAGAGTAGGTCACTTGTATACAAACTTACTTTTGTAACACTGGGAAAATCGAGAAGCAGCACTAATAAGCTAAGAATGCATTAAAATGTTAAAATATGTTATCGTTACATGTCCTGCCATCTTATATTCCAGCAAACAGTTTTAACAATTATGTACCTAAGTACCTACTAAAAAGTAAGAAAGTAGCTAAACAATATTAGAACATTTGTAGGTAAATCTTGGCAACTACAGCGCAAGACATGGATTATTGGCTTCTTCTTCTTATCGAATAATGAGAGTGGCCAACTCTGGTGTCTAAAGTTTATCAAGTCCTAAGGGCCTCTGACATGGCTTTATGACTGCCATAGGTACTAGACAAACAGCCGGGACCTACAATCTAATGTGTAATTTTTAATTTATTATTGGCTCAAAGTGAAAAGGCTAATGCCCAGCAGTGGGCTCTAAATAGCTAATGATGTTGATGATACTAGAAGAAAATTACACTAAAGTGTTTTTACATTATGTATATGTGCTCTTAAAGCAAAATCATACTTTATACTAAATATAAATCTAGAGTAAATATGTCATATTCTAGCAAACATGGAACTTCCTAGCTAGACAATAGGGGTGCTTACCATTGGGTGAGCTGTAGTCAAACATTAGCTTCTCTCTCTTGAGTAGGTACAACCCTTGAGTAGGTAAACTATTAAAGAGTTAATTAATTGTATTTCTTTTCTATTTTCAGCCTGCAGTTGGTGATATGTACACAGAGATACTTTTCATTAAGAACATATAAATAAATAAATGATTGTATTTAATATAATTTGTTAAAACCTGTTAAAAATTTACTATTCAGCTCAATTATAAAGTTCTTAATACAATAAGTAAAAAAGGCTGTCATAGTCAAATAAGTCATACAATATTCTTAATCCATATTAAAATGGCAGCAAGTAATTATGAAGATGACATCTCAAAACTTTTAAACGAGATGTCTTTGCTAAATTATGACATAGGGTCAGTATTCCATGCTATGCCGACATATTTAGTTGACCCACACAATTTTTTTATCATACCACATTCTTTTGTAAAGTATTTGCCAACTCTGAGTAAAGCAGGCAAGCCATACCAAGCCACTGAGTTAAAGGAAGGAGCTGTCGTAATTTTTATAAGTGAACACCCAGACGTTTACTTATTCGCCGGGATGGAGACTGATGAACACATCCGAGGAATCATATTAAATATCAAGGATAATAAATGTGAAATTCGCGCTCTAGACAGAGGATTTAATGAGCAAAATGTGACCGTGGACAGAGTTTTTCACCCCGAACATTCTGGCTCACTAACAGTGCCACCCCTAATACAACACTGTCAGTTGTATTGGTGCGAACCAAGAGGAGACCAGTTTGGAAAAGATGCTATAAAGGCATTCAAATATTATATGACTAAAGAAATGCTGTCTGTACTTGTTAGTGCTTTAAAATATGACAGGCTCTGCATAACCGCTTATAATAGCAATCCTGCAAACCGCTTATAATATCCAACTCCGATTTTCCTGCAATCTGGAAGGAGGCTCAGGTGATCCCTCTCCCAAAGAAACCAAATCCTAAGTCTTTTTCTGAATACCGCCCCATCTCCATTCTTCCTTTTCTCTCCAAAGTCCTTGAGCGGCTTGTCCATCGACAACTCAGTTTCTTCCTAAACCGACACAATCTGCTCAATCCTTTCCAATCCGGTTTTCGTCCTGGGCATAGCACTGTGTCTGCACTTTTAAAGATCACTGATGATATTCGCGAGGGTATGGATAACGGTAAGCTTACTGTTCTAGCGCTGCTAGACTTCAGCAACGCATTTAATACTGTTAATTTTGATATCCTGCTGGCATTGTTACGATCAAGGGTTCGCCTTGGAGATTATTTTTCTTCTCGGTGCAACACAACCGCAGGTGTCCCCCAGGGCGGCGTGCTATCTCCTCTTCTATTTGCTATTTTCATTAATTCTATATCTAATCGACTCTCTTCTTCCTACCACCTATATGCTGACGATTTACAAATCTACGCTCAAGCTCCAATTGGCGCTCTTGATTCAGCTGTCGCAGCCATTAACCCAAGAGACCTTATGACTGAGAGTCTTGACTCCTCCACAGAATTTATTCATTAGGGAGTTCTCTTGGGCAGATATATCATATGAAATAGTTACTCAATAGAGTTAAAAATGTCAAATATATTAAATTACTTACCTACATGGTTAAACATAACATCAAAATTAGACACATAAAATTGAAAACAAAAATACTCTCACAATCTATGTTTGCAGTATATTTAATTAGGGTGATTTTTATACTCCATTTCTCTAAATATAGTTTTACTGAGTCTGTGTAAAAATCGGCATTTTGTGAAATCAGATAGATTGAAAGCTTACCTCATAAATATGGTAATGTTGGTAAGAGGAACAACATTTTTAATAAACATTTTACAAGTACATATTGGATATGATATAAAATTGGCAAAACTCTTTACTCCAACTATGCTAGAGAGATAACAAGGTTTATCAGGGTGGAGCAAATATATTCAAATTCCTGAAATAAGACTCACATAATTGCCAGAAGACAAAGAAACCTAAAAGAAATTTCAAAAAAAGATAAATATAAAAGAATAAGAGCAAGCTAACTTAAATTTACCCAGAAGAAACCTTATGTATTAAGATCTTAGTATTATGTATTGTAGGTTGCTGTTTGGCAGTAGATTGGCCTTTAGGGTCTCTCAACACCAGAGTTGACCACACTCATTCGATGAGAAGAAAATGACTATTTATTATGCTTGGGAAACTATGACATGATATGATTTATTTTATTGTTCCAGGAAGAGAATATGCTGTCATATTTGACAAGAAATCTCGTATGTTGGGAATGTAGCGCTCGAGTGAAGAACATACAAACATTCAGACAGAGGGCCATATATGCACGAACAATATTATCTGCGCAGGTATGAACCATAGATAATATCTCTCTTGAGTCGTATTACCTCATGACTGAGAATGAATTCGTTAGAGGAGTTCTCTTGTGCAGATACATCGTGGTGGGCGCCCAGGTCCTCCCACGGAAGACACATGTTCTCGGATATTAGTGTCCTCAAACATGTCGGTTTCCTCACGATGTTTTCCTTCACCGTTAGCGAGAGCTAATCCACACATAACTTGAAAATAAAAATTATTTAGGGCCGGTTTCGAACAAGGGTGCGTCTGAATGAAAGACATTGGAACCGCTGGACTAGTATAAGTATTTTATCTGTTATCTAGTACCACGACAAGTGTTTGTTTAGTGCGGGGCTAGATGGCTGTGTGTAATGTCCCTGTTTGTTAAATTGTTGACACAGAATAAGTAATAACTAAACTAGTGCCACAAATGGTGGCCTTATCCCTAAAAGCGCTCTTACAGACAACCTTTTAAGAGTTAAGTAGAACAGGCATTTGTCAAAATTAGTATAGCGACCGTTGTTGCCAAAAATGAGACATGAAATGATTTTGTGTGACGACTGTGTCTCTCTCAATATATTATATACTAGAAGATGCACGCGGTCTCTCGAGTTCATTAAAAAATAAGGAGTAGGGCTCCGGGTACTCTGGTGAGAACTCGCCGAAGCCACTTTTGCTTTCTTTTTTTTAAACGTACCCGTGTGTCAAGTGACATAGGACCTTTTAGACCTCTTCCACTCCTTATTTATCGACTGCAAAGGCCACGTTTCCTGTCGACCGCCCGAGACTCTGCGCTCTTCTCGTTTCCTTCACTTGAAATTTCCTGACTAGCCATCCCAATCTCTACTATCACTCCTCTTTCACTGTGCAAGCTGTTCGGTTGTGGAATGACCTGCCACTTAATATCAAGCAGGCTTAATCCTTGCCCATATTTCAGAGCTTGGGTTTTAATCATTACATTTCTACTTTGTGATGTTAATTGGTTTGGTGTATGTCTTTTTATTTGAATTATGTTCTGCTTACTTTTGTTTTTGTGTAATTCCCTTAAATGTTTATTTATTAGTGTTGTCCAAACTAGGTTACCTGAAAGAGATTACTTTAGTGATAAGGTCGCCCAATGTCCCCGATTAACTTCCACCTTGTTGTTAATTATGTTCTTTTTTTGGTGTACAATAAAGTATATTTGATTGATTGATTGAAGTAAGCTGTTAAAACCCAATTTTTTTTAACCGCTCCTGAGTCAGAATACTAGCGCATTTACCTAGAAGAATCTGGCTCACTATCGTCTTAAAATTATGAAGTTTCAAACATGTTTCTTTTACGAATTTACTCTTAAATAAGAATGCTATGCTGGTTTCAGGTTGCCTCCCGTACGACAATGATTCTCTCTAAATTGAGAATTTCTGACGATATAAATAGACACGTCTACTATCATAATGAGGACGAAGCAGACGATATAGAAGAAATCGGTGATGTTGAGGAATCCTGCAAATTAACCTACACGAAACCCGCTACGAAGCAAATAAGTCTAAACATTAAAGACATGTCAATAGTAAAGTCGTCCGACAAGCCTCTCTGCATTGTAGTAAAAAAAGATGGTAAAATGACTATCAAGCAAGTTGTTTCTGTTAAAAATAAGGTGGAACAAAATTCGACTGGTAGTCCACTTGTAACACAAACTGTAAAGAGTAAAGATGACTCCGCCAACACCAGTGCAGCATCAAATAAAAAGAGTACATTGAAAGGAAAAGCAGCTCTAAATGCATGGAAACAATTAACTTACTAGAAAGGTATTTGGTTCTAAAAATATATCGCAAAAGAACGGCTCTAAGACAAATACACTTGCAAAGAGTTTGATGCAACACATCGACAAAACGAGATCGGAAGCTTCGAATAATTCCACGGATTTAAATCCTATTGAATCTTTTGAAAAAAGAGATGTTTCAGTGAACCCAAATTTGAATGAAAAAACAACTTTACCGACTAAACTACAGGTTTGTACTACAATGCATCAGCCGTTGAAAATGCCGCACAGAAATCAACACCAAGTGCCGCAAGGAATACAGCTTCTAACAAACCGCTGGCTAAAGATATAAATGTAGACGATGATAGAGAAGTTTGTGGTTCAACTCGGAAAAGAAAAGCTTGTATTGACAATGTACATGACGCTAAAACTCCCAGACGCCACGAGGAACAATGGTCTATTACAGGTAATTAATAATAATCATTTTTATTTAAAACACACTTTTTCGAAATAAGGTGTCTATCAATTCAGTATGCATGTGATATTGTCAAAATTGTATCAAATTTTATAACGATGATTGATCTATGTGAAGCTTTTGATTGCGTCTCGCGTAATATTCTCACCGTGAAGGTAGAACACTTGTAGTGTGCGTTATATAGTATCAGAGGTGATGGAATCCTACTGAAATAACAGGTCGCAAATCACTGAGGGAAACGAATGTAGACCGAGATTTAGCTCATTGAAATTAGGTGTGCTCCTGTGTGCGTTTTACATCAACGATATATCTGCAGCTGTGAGTGATGTAGACACACTTGTTCGCGGACGACACCAGTCTTATTGTAAAAAGTCATAATCTGAATGTCAAATAGGATGTAAAATCAATAAAATCGGCCAAGTGCGAGTTGGACTCGCGCACGAAGGGTTCCGTACTATCATCTATAATAGAAAATCACGTTTGTTGTAGGTATACTAATTTTTAGTCTGTTTCCTCGCACTCGCGCCACCACCACACAGCGGTGACAGCGGCGCGGCTCGCACTGCGTTTAGATGCGCGGATTATTTTCATTTTGTGAGTTTTAATGTATTAGATTAGATATAATATGATGAGACCCCCTGCCTCCCGGCTTGCCTTGATTGGCCGTCCGGGAGTGGAAGACGCAAGAGCTAAGTACCTAAGCTCCAGGGTGGAAGTGTTAAAGGGCATAACGCCGCTAGTACCGCTCAGAGAACGCGCAGCACACCTCTCGACACCCTAAGCCACTCACATCAATGTTGCCCTTCCGGCGCCATCTTAGGCTGCCTTTTGTGGAGGGCCCATTTAGTGAGTGGCAAGTCATCACCCGCTATAATTTTTATGAATGAGGCGTAACTGGCGGGTGCCGTTCCTCGTACAATAGACCAGTTTAATTAAGACAATGAACAACTCAACACAATAGCCTGTAACATTAATACCATTTCTGCAATAGTTATTTTATATACCTAACATCCTCTTTCTGTAATTTTGTACTTAATTTTAAGTATAGTATTGTAATGAATGAGTGTAACCTTCATTGTGTAAATACTCCAGGACATCGAGAATTTGAATGGCCAGTATCAGATCAGTATGTAAGGATCTAAAATATACCTAAATATAAATAGGTAGAATAATTTTAACAAAATGACCTGAATTAATCATCACATTTCGATAAAAAATGTGATGTTACAATAACGCCTTGATTATGTTTGTGGCTTAGCTCTAACAATATGTTGCTGAACGTTTTTCTGTAGGCGTTTCTGCAAATAATGAAAAGGAAAACATAACCTATTCACGAGAAACTAAGGAAGTTGTAAGCGAGACTACTGGACAAAATCAAAACTAACTTTTATCTCATATTATTTGATCGCGCCAGGTAACTGGGTGCCTGTCGTACGAGTAAAAGAGTACGTAGCTAACATTACCGTGATTACAGTTGAAGCAAAAGCTTGAGCTATGAATGTTCATTTTATTTATGTTTGACCAACGGAAGGACCTTCTTTTGCAATTTTTTACAGATAGCTAGAGATAAACAAGAACAGATGAAACAAGACAGGCATAGTCTTGTGATAATCCAAAAAATCGAAATGTAAAAGAATTCAATATTTTCATCTTGGTTGTTAATATCATATTATATTCACGATTAAGAATTAAGTTACGCCTGTGGGTGTGAGCAAAACTAATAATAAAATTATATTAAAAAAAAAACATAGATGAGACCAGACACAAGTAATAAGTTTTTTTTTATTCATAGGTACTAGTGTTATGCGGAAATCGAACCCACAACAATAGATTATAAGGCAAAGCCACTACCTACTCAGCGAACAGGCCAGTGATTGGTTATGACGCGCGGGCTCGAATGCTTTCTCGCTCGCACAGCAGCTACTTGTCTCACTCTATACAAGTTATTGAAAATAGTTAGTTTTGCATCCTACACAATTATTTCTAACTAAAATTATAAGTACTAAACTAAGTAACTTTAGCTTGACTTAAAACTATAGCACGTATTTAAATACAGTTATTTGTATTCTGTGGCTTAACTTACTCTAAAATCGCGATGGTATCAAAACACCGGCCAAGTGCGAGTCGGACTCGCGCACGAAGGGTTCCGTACTATCATCTATTTTATGTATGAGTCTAGGTATTTATTTTTATAGTTATTATAGGTATATTTCTAAATATTTGCTTACAAATATTCAAGTTTTTATCTGTTTATTAAGATAAAAGTAAAAAAGTCTAAGTCTTTTACAAAAAAAATAAATAAAATGTTGATTGACATCACTAGAGACAAGAACGCTGGCTGGTTCCTTGCGCAAAGGATTTCTATAGCAATCCAGCGTGGGAATGCAGCCAGCGTTCTAGGTTCCATACCACATGTAGATTGTTTAAATTTAATTTAGATGTAAATACTCTTTTTTAGTTGTACTCTTGTTTAGTGTTAATATGTGTAAATATTTGGTAGTAGATTTTGAAAACTTTTAAAAACTTTGTTGGTTTAATTCTCACTAAAGAAATATTTAATACTCGTGACCAATTGTAAAACATAACACAAGAACACTTTGTTTTGCACATCTAACAATAAGTATGTAATATTTACACAAGAAATAATTAGTAAAAGATCTACGCAACTGACACGTCATTCAAAGGGAGGCCTACATCCAGCAGTGGGATTGAGAAGGCTGTGGATTATGATGAGTAAAATATCAAGAGCTAGCTGTTCCAAATTATATCACACTAGTGGGTGCTCGCTCGCGCCTTCGCTCGCATTTAGAAGTAAAACTTGCATCCCCTATTTCACCCCTTTAAAAGTGACATTTCCAAAAATCCTTTCTTAGCGGATGCCTACGTCATAACATCTACCTTCATTCCAAATTTCAGCCCAACCCGTCCAGTGGTTTGGGCTGTGCGTTGATAGATCACTATATCAGTTAGTCAGTCAATCAGTCAGTCAGTCACCTTTGAGTTTTATACATAGGTATAGAAGTACATAACCTCACAATCATTAACTCAGAGATACAGTGGAATTATCTTGACTACTCCCGGAAGAAGTAAACGTTTGCTACATCCCGAAATGCTGACGTAATTCCTCGCCGTTTCGGGAAAAAAACGGTGGAAATACTGAAGAGAGCGTTCGCGTGTGACGGTATTTTTTCCTGTATGGAAAATCTTGGAGGACGACTGTTGTTAACAAAGAGCAGGAATGCGAACTAATCTCTTATTAATGCTCGTACCTGCTTATAAGGGATGTAAGTTACTTTTTCATAAAAGGATTTGTAGACGTAGATGGATATATAGTCACTTTTTCCGGGAGAAATTGAAATGCGAGTAGGAAATGTGGCTTGAACGTTGGGATTTCATTTAGGTTTATAACTGTGTGGAAATATTTGAGATGAACTTTGCAACGAGTTCGTAAAAACAACATACCTAAATATAGTTTTTATGCAATAAGCTAGAGATTGAACTCGTTTACTATCATACTTTATTTACAATAGATAGGGACGGAGTTGTATCTAAGTATTTAGTTTACATAAAAAAACATACCAAACCAAAATGGTGTTTTATTATGCAACCTAGCTCCACACAAAAAAGTGGATGATGACATTAATTCCTAGAACATGACATGAGCTTTTCTTTACAATTATTTTAAAAAGGACCATATATTATATGGTTATACCAACTAATGTTAATTCTTTGTGCCTAAATACTAGTTAATAACAAACAGTAGAAATTTGGCCCAAAGCTGAAACATAAAACTTGGAAAGCATTTAGAGGCGACAAAAGCCCGCAAAACATGGAAACAGCGAAGTATCGAATATTGAATACGCGACTGCAGTGCACCAAATCGTGTGAACATGTTCCAACTTCCTATTATTGTATTGTGTGCTTGGACTTGGAGGTTGGGGACGAGATATGTAGTATTTTTATATTTTGTTATGTGTTTTTTTTTTGCCTTTTTTGTTTCTTCTGGATTCAAGTTGTTTTTGCGCCAAAATCATATTTTTATGCCATTTTGTGAGAATGGAGATAATTACATTTTATTTAAAAAAATTGTTAATTAGTACTTTTTTAACATATGAATATATCTTTATTACGCCACGATTTTATCGGTGTTCATCAAGAGTCATATTTTGCGAATCACCATATAGAATATATTCAAAATAAATGCCAATAATAAATTCATTCGGTTAAACAATATCACAAAACTAACTAAGTAATACGCTCCTTGACTGGTTTTAAAATCCATTTCATATTTTTATTTAGGGTTTAAGAAACCTAGTCTAAAGTGTATTTTTAAATTCTGGTACATATTTTCGGAAAAATATCAAATTAAAAATACTATATTTAAATAGTTCGCCAAAACGCTACTTTGTCAATATGGCGCTGCAATCGAATCGGTGACGTCACTAACCTGTATTGAGATCTGTGGCACATATCATCCACATACAATACGCAAACAAATGACGAAAGTGCGATTGAATTTAGTGATTTATGTGCTACAATATTAGTTACAAATTGTGTGCAGTTCCAAAATGTACAAATACGTCAATAAAAACTCCGAACAAACTATTTCTAAGTGTTCAAAAGAATGTCCAAGTGCACCGAAAGTGGCTGCAACTTTCTCGGAGGGATAACAATGACATAGGGAATAGTACAAATATTTTCTACTATGAAGACTATTTCGATGTACATAAGTAAACGTAATATTGATAGGTACTTTTGAAATGCTTTATTACACTTAGAATGTTAATCTTTTTTATGGATTTGAGGTTATAATATGTACGTATATGTTGTTTGCAAAATGTCTCACTTAAATCACTTCGAACATTATTATTATTATTCATTTCTATTCCGCTGTTTTGCATAATATTATTTAAAAATTGTAGCTACATACAGTCTTATGATTTCAATAAGCATTGCACTAAAGGTTCCAGACTAACTTGTTTGTTTTTTACAGATGGAAAATGACATGGTTAATTACTATCAGTACAAAAAGCGTTTTAGCAAGAAGTTTATCATCATTTCACTTCCTTTTGATAGAATTTAAGTTACCATTTAGGTGTTATTACTTTGCTGTTTATAATTTTTTTAGCTCCGCAGCATAATAATCGTAATTATTTTTGAAATATAATCCGACCATGATTGCGTCTACTTGGGGCAGGTTTCCGCTGTCTGTTTTTACAAAATCGTGGTTCATGGTAAAAGTTCTTGATGGAATTTGTAAAATTTCGCTAACAAATCACACAAAATAATGAAATCTTAACAAATATGTTTCGAAATATAATAATACACATGTAGGCAAACAATGTTAACAAGCTAGTGACGTCATTATAAACTCGACCAATCAGGAGCGTTTTGTGTCACGTGACAAGCGTTTAAAAATATGCATTTTAATTTATGGATTTTTTAATATATTAATTATTATTTTCAACTAACGGTAATAAATAACCACTTTTACACTCATATTAAATACGGATGTCAGCAATTGACACTTTATTTTTCGCATTGTCAAAGAGCCTATTGTATAAATTCAGAATCTAACAATTTCAATCCAACTGTGTTAATTGCAAAACACTAAAACTAGACCACAAAACAATTAATTCATAAGCACCCTGTGCTTAAACTAATTGAACTCATGTTATAAATTGAACGTAAGTATAAAAAAAGTTACTAAGATATAAGTACCACAGTAACAGTCTTGTCCTCTGCTTTATTGGCCACAGTTGTTATCGCATGTGCCCGGAATACATAGTGTGGAAGGGTATGCTTGAATTAAGGGCTTTTTTTGGAAGATGTCCTTTTTTATGGAGATTTCTTTGTCTGTTTTGTATTTTGTAGTGACTGGTGTAAATAAATCAATACGGCTTATAAATAGAAACTGTTTTGTAAGCAAAAGTGCTCTGTTACTGGTAACTGTAACTGGTAAATATAAACTTAGTTTAACAAATCAATGGATCATCATAAGATAACCATCTAACTGTGTAAATTGCAAACATTGCATAGTGATAACATTATTGTAACTACCTAACTGTCTATATTTTGTATAGTAACTAACAGGTGTCAGATAATAATTGTCACTGTTGTCTATATTAATTGTAATAAATTAAATTACTATCAAATTTCAAAGTTAATAGCTACTAAAGACCGTTTCACGAAAGATTTCCCTCCGTGAAGGCGCCATAACCGCATGATTATATCATCTAATAACTGTAAAATGTTAATTCCAAACTATTCTGTGGGACCTATTTTGTGAAACAGTCTCTAGGTGCTGGTATACAATGTGTTTGTCTACCCGTGTCGGAGCCTGAAATGGAAAAATATATGATTAATTTTATCGACAAATCAAGCTCTAAAATTTTTTTTCCTCCTCAAGGTGGAATGACAGCCATTTTGTTATTGTATTATGGATTGTATCCAATCCTACTTGAATAGCAAAAAAATGGGTGCATATTTATTGCTTGTTTACACTTTAACTATATAACTGTGATCCAAGTTTTTATAAAGGCTTATTTAAATAAAACATAGGCTTCTTTGAATGCCGGATTAGTTAACACTGAGAATCTGAAATTATCTGTTAGAGGCTCTTAGAGTGTTATGAAAACTTTGACACCAGAGTAGGTCACTTGTATACAAACTTACTTTTGTAACACTGGGAAAATCGAGAAGCAGCACTAATAAGCTAAGAATGCATTAAAATGTTAAAATATGTTATCGTTACATGTCCTGCCATCTTATATTCCAGCAAACAGTTTTAACAATTATGTACCTAAGTACCTACTAAAAAGTAAGAAAGTAGCTAAACAATATTAGAACATTTGTAGGTAAATCTTGGCAACTACAGCGCAAGACATGGATTATTGGCTTCTTCTTCTTATCGAATAATGAGAGTGGCCAACTCTGGTGTCTAAAGTTTATCAAGTCCTAAGGGCCTCTGACATGGCTTTATGACTGCCATAGGTACTAGACAAACAGCCGGGACCTACAATCTAATGTGTAATTTTTAATTTATTATTGGCTCAAAGTGAAAAGGCTAATGCCCAGCAGTGGGCTCTAAATAGCTAATGATGTTGATGATACTAGAAGAAAATTACACTAAAGTGTTTTTACATTATGTATATGTGCTCTTAAAGCAAAATCATACTTTATACTAAATATAAATCTAGAGTAAATATGTCATATTCTAGCAAACATGGAACTTCCTAGCTAGACAATAGGGGTGCTTACCATTGGGTGAGCTGTAGTCAAACATTAGCTTCTCTCTCTTGAGTAGGTACAACCCTTGAGTAGGTAAACTATTAAAGAGTTAATTAATTGTATTTCTTTTCTATTTTCAGCCTGCAGTTGGTGATATGTACACAGAGATACTTTTCATTAAGAACATATAAATAAATAAATGATTGTATTTAATATAATTTGTTAAAACCTGTTAAAAATTTACTATTCAGCTCAATTATAAAGTTCTTAATACAATAAGTAAAAAAGGCTGTCATAGTCAAATAAGTCATACAATATTCTTAATCCATATTAAAATGGCAGCAAGTAATTATGAAGATGACATCTCAAAACTTTTAAACGAGATGTCTTTGCTAAATTATGACATAGGGTCAGTATTCCATGCTATGCCGACATATTTAGTTGACCCACACAATTTTTTTATCATACCACATTCTTTTGTAAAGTATTTGCCAACTCTGAGTAAAGCAGGCAAGCCATACCAAGCCACTGAGTTAAAGGAAGGAGCTGTCGTAATTTTTATAAGTGAACACCCAGACGTTTACTTATTCGCCGGGATGGAGACTGATGAACACATCCGAGGAATCATATTAAATATCAAGGATAATAAATGTGAAATTCGCGCTCTAGACAGAGGATTTAATGAGCAAAATGTGACCGTGGACAGAGTTTTTCACCCCGAACATTCTGGCTCACTAACAGTGCCACCCCTAATACAACACTGTCAGTTGTATTGGTGCGAACCAAGAGGAGACCAGTTTGGAAAAGATGCTATAAAGGCATTCAAATATTATATGACTAAAGAAATGCTGTCTGTACTTGTTAGTGCTTTAAAATATGACAGGCTCTGCATAACCGCTTATAATAGCAATCCTGCAAACCGCTTATAATATCCAACTCCGATTTTCCTGCAATCTGGAAGGAGGCTCAGGTGATCCCTCTCCCAAAGAAACCAAATCCTAAGTCTTTTTCTGAATACCGCCCCATCTCCATTCTTCCTTTTCTCTCCAAAGTCCTTGAGCGGCTTGTCCATCGACAACTCAGTTTCTTCCTAAACCGACACAATCTGCTCAATCCTTTCCAATCCGGTTTTCGTCCTGGGCATAGCACTGTGTCTGCACTTTTAAAGATCACTGATGATATTCGCGAGGGTATGGATAACGGTAAGCTTACTGTTCTAGCGCTGCTAGACTTCAGCAACGCATTTAATACTGTTAATTTTGATATCCTGCTGGCATTGTTACGATCAAGGGTTCGCCTTGGAGATTATTTTTCTTCTCGGTGCAACACAACCGCAGGTGTCCCCCAGGGCGGCGTGCTATCTCCTCTTCTATTTGCTATTTTCATTAATTCTATATCTAATCGACTCTCTTCTTCCTACCACCTATATGCTGACGATTTACAAATCTACGCTCAAGCTCCAATTGGCGCTCTTGATTCAGCTGTCGCAGCCATTAACCCAAGAGACCTTATGACTGAGAGTCTTGACTCCTCCACAGAATTTATTCATTAGGGAGTTCTCTTGGGCAGATATATCATATGAAATAGTTACTCAATAGAGTTAAAAATGTCAAATATATTAAATTACTTACCTACATGGTTAAACATAACATCAAAATTAGACACATAAAATTGAAAACAAAAATACTCTCACAATCTATGTTTGCAGTATATTTAATTAGGGTGATTTTTATACTCCATTTCTCTAAATATAGTTTTACTGAGTCTGTGTAAAAATCGGCATTTTGTGAAATCAGATAGATTGAAAGCTTACCTCATAAATATGGTAATGTTGGTAAGAGGAACAACATTTTTAATAAACATTTTACAAGTACATATTGGATATGATATAAAATTGGCAAAACTCTTTACTCTAACTATGCTAGAGAGATAACAAGGTTTATCAGGGTGGAGCAAATATATTCAAATTCCTGAAATAAGACTCACATAATTGCCAGAAGACAAAGAAACCTAAAAGAAATTTCAAAAAAAGATAAATATAAAAGAATAAGAGCAAGCTAACTTAAATTTACCCAGAAGAAACCTTATGTATTAAGATCTTAGTATTATGTATTGTAGGTTGCTGTTTGGCAGTAGATTGGCCTTTAGGGTCTCTCAACACCAGAGTTGACCACACTCATTCGATGAGAAGAAAATGACTATTTATTATGCTTGGGAAACTATGACATGATATGATTTATTTTATTGTTCCAGGAAGAGAATATGCTGTCATATTTGACAAGAAATCTCGTATGTTGGGAATGTAGCGCTCGAGTGAAGAACATACAAACATTCAGACAGAGGGCCATATATGCACGAACAATATTATCTGCGCAGGTATGAACCATAGATAATATCTCTCTTGAGTCGTATTACCTCATGACTGAGAATGAATTCGTTAGAGGAGTTCTCTTGTGCAGATACATCGTGGTGGGCGCCCAGGTCCTCCCACGGAAGACACATGTTCTCGGATATTAGTGTCCTCAAACATGTCGGTTTCCTCACGATGTTTTCCTTCACCGTTAGCGAGAGCTAATCCACACATAACTTGAAAATAAAAATTATTTAGGGCCGGTTTCGAACAAGGGTGCGTCTGAATGAAAGACATTGGAACCGCTGGACTAGTATAAGTATTTTATCTGTTATCTAGTACCACGACAAGTGTTTGTTTAGTGCGGGGCTAGATGGCTGTGTGTAATGTCCCTGTTTGTTAAATTGTTGACACAGAATAAGTAATAACTAAACTAGTGCCACAAATGGTGGCCTTATCCCTAAAAGCGCTCTTACAGACAACCTTTTAAGAGTTAAGTAGAACAGGCATTTGTCAAAATTAGTATAGCGACCGTTGTTGCCAAAAATGAGACATGAAATGATTTTGTGTGACGACTGTGTCTCTCTCAATATATTATATACTAGAAGATGCACGCGGTCTCTCGAGTTCATTAAAAAATAAGGAGTAGGGCTCCGGGTACTCTGGTGAGAACTCGCCGAAGCCACTTTTGCTTTCTTTTTTTTAAACGTACCCGTGTGTCAAGTGACATAGGACCTTTTAGACCTCTTCCACTCCTTATTTATCGACTGCAAAGGCCACGTTTCCTGTCGACCGCCCGAGACTCTGCGCTCTTCTCGTTTCCTTCACTTGAAATTTCCTGACTAGCCATCCCAATCTCTACTATCACTCCTCTTTCACTGTGCAAGCTGTTCGGTTGTGGAATGACCTGCCACTTAATATCAAGCAGGCTTAATCCTTGCCCATATTTCAGAGCTTGGGTTTTAATCATTACATTTCTACTTTGTGATGTTAATTGGTTTGGTGTATGTCTTTTTATTTGAATTATGTTCTGCTTACTTTTGTTTTTGTGTAATTCCCTTAAATGTTTATTTATTAGTGTTGTCCAAACTAGGTTACCTGAAAGAGATTACTTTAGTGATAAGGTCGCCCAATGTCCCCGATTAACTTCCACCTTGTTGTTAATTATGTTCTTTTTTTGGTGTACAATAAAGTATATTTGATTGATTGATTGAAGTAAGCTGTTAAAACCCAATTTTTTTTAACCGCTCCTGAGTCAGAATACTAGCGCATTTACCTAGAAGAATCTGGCTCACTATCGTCTTAAAATTATGAAGTTTCAAACATGTTTCTTTTACGAATTTACTCTTAAATAAGAATGCTATGCTGGTTTCAGGTTGCCTCCCGTACGACAATGATTCTCTCTAAATTGAGAATTTCTGACGATATAAATAGACACGTCTACTATCATAATGAGGACGAAGCAGACGATATAGAAGAAATCGGTGATGTTGAGGAATCCTGCAAATTAACCTACACGAAACCCGCTACGAAGCAAATAAGTCTAAACATTAAAGACATGTCAATAGTAAAGTCGTCCGACAAGCCTCTCTGCATTGTAGTAAAAAAAGATGGTAAAATGACTATCAAGCAAGTTGTTTCTGTTAAAAATAAGGTGGAACAAAATTCGACTGGTAGTCCACTTGTAACACAAACTGTAAAGAGTAAAGATGACTCCGCCAACACCAGTGCAGCATCAAATAAAAAGAGTACATTGAAAGGAAAAGCAGCTCTAAATGCATGGAAACAATTAACTTACTAGAAAGGTATTTGGTTCTAAAAATATATCGCAAAAGAACGGCTCTAAGACAAATACACTTGCAAAGAGTTTGATGCAACACATCGACAAAACGAGATCGGAAGCTTCGAATAATTCCACGGATTTAAATCCTATTGAATCTTTTGAAAAAAGAGATGTTTCAGTGAACCCAAATTTGAATGAAAAAACAACTTTACCGACTAAACTACAGGTTTGTACTACAATGCATCAGCCGTTGAAAATGCCGCACAGAAATCAACACCAAGTGCCGCAAGGAATACAGCTTCTAACAAACCGCTGGCTAAAGATATAAATGTAGACGATGATAGAGAAGTTTGTGGTTCAACTCGGAAAAGAAAAGCTTGTATTGACAATGTACATGACGCTAAAACTCCCAGACGCCACGAGGAACAATGGTCTATTACAGGTAATTAATAATAATCATTTTTATTTAAAACACACTTTTTCGAAATAAGGTGTCTATCAATTCAGTATGCATGTGATATTGTCAAAATTGTATCAAATTTTATAACGATGATCGATCTATGTGAAGCTTTTGATTGCGTCTCGCGTAATATTCTCACCGTGAAGGTAGAACACTTGTAGTGTGCGTTATATAGTATCAGAGGTGATGGAATCCTACTCAAATAACAGGTCGCAAATCACTGAGGGAAACGAATGTAGACCGAGATTTAGCTCATTGAAATTAGGTGTGCTCCTGTGTGCGTTTTACATCAACGATATATCTGCAGCTGTGAGTGATGTAGACACACTTGTTCGCGGACGACACCAGTCTTATTGTAAAAAGTCATAATCTGAATGTCAAATAGGATGTAAAATCAATAAAATCGGCCAAGTGCGAGTTGGACTCGCGCACGAAGGGTTCCGTACTATCATCTATAATAGAAAATCACGTTTGTTGTAGGTATACTAATTTTTAGTCTGTTTCCTCGCACTCGCGCCACCACCACACAGCGGTGACAGCGGCGCGGCTCGCACTGCGTTTAGATGCGCGGATTATTTTCATTTTGTGAGTTTTAATGTATTAGATTAGATATAATATGATGAGACCCCCTGCCTCCCGGCTTGCCTTGATTGGCCGTCCGGGAGTGGAAGACGCAAGAGCTAAGTACCTAAGCTCCAGGGTGGAAGTGTTAAAGGGCATAACGCCGCTAGTACCGCTCAGAGAACGCGCAGCACACCTCTCGACACCCTAAGCCACTCACATCAATGTTGCCCTTCCGGCGCCATCTTAGGCTGCCTTTTGTGGAGGGCCCATTTAGTGAGTGGCAAGTCATCACCCGCTATAATTTTTATGAATGAGGCGTAACTGGCGGGTGCCGTTCCTCGTACAATAGACCAGTTTAATTAAGACAATGAACAACTCAACACAATAGCCTGTAACATTAATACCATTTCTGCAATAGTTATTTTATATACCTAACATCCTCTTTCTGTAATTTTGTACTTAATTTTAAGTATAGTATTGTAAAAGGCCTCTCAGTGTTGGCTCCGGCCCCACTGATGCCTTAAAAATACCGGGCGTAAGGCCCGAGAATCTGTGAAGTGATAAAATAATAATAATATATCCTTCTTTCGTATTTCTTCTTCTATCGTCTTTATTGCACACCAACATGAAAGAAATACATGAAAGGATAAATTTATGATGACGTACATATGGGCGGCCTTATCGCCTTAAGCGATTTCTTCCAGGCAACCTCTTTTTTTTTAAAGGGGCACTTAGAATATCTTAGGAATAGCCTGGTCAAAAAGGTGGTCTAAGTCCCACTGAAAGAAAGCAGCGTGCCCAACATACATACTGGCCGCATTACCACGCTGGATGGCAATGCTGATACGTTGAAAAAAATATATCTCACCTGTGGCGTAAGTTCATAGCGATAGTAGTACTACCCTAGGACGAGGCTCTAACTTCAGGATGTACCACGTTCTTTACCCTGAAAATTTAAAAATAAATTAGGTATGGTACCTACTTAGAGAAAAACTCTTAATAAATATAGCTGAAATTTGGACGCCAAATTTAATTAAAAAATATTAAAACTAAGTACTTACATACAATATTTGAATTTGAAAAATATTCAAATATTATTATTATTACGTCTACACACAGGTAAGAACTATCACCTACCTACTTCAATGTTTTTAAACATTAGGTTCAGAATTACCCCAGGTGAGAACGGCCTCTATGAAGGTCATAGCATTTAGTTTTTGTTTTACAAAATTCAAACAAAGTGAGTTTGCATTATATTCTATCATTTTTAAGCAGCGATTGATTTCAAAATATCTGATGTCATAATAAAATTGCTTGATCATCAGCGTACGGTATGGTTGTCACCGTTGTTTTTGAGAAGATTTTTTGCCACCTGTGTTTAATCCATAACAAAGGAGATACAATTCTTTGAGGGCAGCGTCGTTTGGTCGTCAACTCCATTCGTGTAACGACGATAGACCAGTCCATAATTCTCTCGTCAGTTTAGCGCTTCTTCTTCTTCTTCTTACGCTAAAAGCCAACATTAAATGCTAAAAAATTGGTCTTGTCAAACGCGTTTTCAATGTCCATGAATATATATTCATATGCACGCACGACTGCTTGGTTTTACTGGTGGTGGTTTTCAAAGTGAATATTTTACCTCATATTATGAGCTTAACGTTTTGAGTAGAAAAAGTTTACTCCTGATGAGTGATCTGGGGGACCCATCAGTTTTAAACTATTTCTACGCAACTATCTTGACAACGTCAAATACTGCGGATACTGCTTCCATCACTAAAAATTAAACGCAATCTGAAGACAAATATAACGTTTTGAGTAGAAAAGGTTTAAAACTGATGGGTCCGCTGTAGTTGCCTGCCCTTTTTGAACAGCTAATAACAACTTTTTATTTCCTTTCATTCAATAATCAAATTTATAATGTTATTCATTCAGTGTTTAAAATTACAATATCAGATTTAGTTATAAGATTAAAATACTTGTAAAGTAATTCATCTTTATGATTAACTAATGTCAAATTAACTAAATAACCCGCCCATCAAGCTCGCTGCGTTTCCGCGCTGGATGGCAATAGATAGTTGAAAGAAAAGTTGCGAGATGAAAAACGGAAGAAGAGAAGATGGTAGTGTCAGAGCATTCATCGTAAGAGAACAAAGTAAATATATACCTACCTATACAACTTAATTGGTGATCTTAGTGCCCAGTTATGTTTATATTATATGCCCTACCAACATGAAAAATCTTAAAAAAATAAAACGATGGATCGTCCGCACGGCTTGATGTCCTCCGTCGAATGAAAGATCGGCGATAGTGTGAGTACACGCACACAACTACAAGCGATTCCCTTTGATTCGTGCCCAAAAAACCGACAAGTCACCGATCGCGGCAATTACGACGGCGATTAGGAACGATGATGGGCGACTACAGGCGACTACAGGCGAGTAGCCCTTCTACACTATCGTGATCGCTTATGATCGCCCATCATGGCCGATAATGAAGAGGAGGCATTACACGCTACTCACTCAATCGTCCGGTGACGCAGCAAAGGTAGCACTTAGCAATGCAGCTGCATAGTCATTTCCAAAAAAAAAACACTAGTCACACACATTTTTTCGTCATCGGTCCACTATGGAGGAAATAGCCTACATCACCGATGTTTTTTATGGATTCATTCGTTTGTAATTAAAGTAAGTAATCAATTTGGAGAATTATGTAGAGTCGCTCCGCAGCGACTGCTCCTCGCTTTGTTTTTAGGTGTGTTCTTCAATTGCCACCTTACATGTGCTCTCTTTCTAATCAAATAGTGGCTTTTGTGGCTTTTAGTTCACACCAGCCATGCACTCTGTGCGTTTGCTTCGTCGTTGCACCAGCAAAAGATTTTCACAGAGTAACGCCTGATTATCTTAATGTATATTACAGGTGATCTCAGTACACTCGCTGTCGACGTATACATCGCGGGCGAGCGAGCCGTCAGCGTCGGCCGCGTCGTGCCTGGGGCGCATGGAGCGCGCGCGGCCGGGCGCACCTGCGTGCACGTCGCCACGCCAAGCACGCCGCGACACCACGCCACTACGCTCGCGCAAGACTGACTGCGGTGGTGCTGGCTAGTGCTGGCCATTGCTAGTCATTGCTGGCTCTATCTGGCAGTTGCTGGCTACTGTTAGCAACCGTTAGCTAGCTACCACTAGTTATAATTAGCTATTTATAGTATTACTACTACTGCGTACGAATGGTTTCAGGTTAGCCGAATCATGTGTAAGCTTATTTATGTTAATTCCATTTTAAATTAGATTGATTTAATTATGAAGGAATATTTTTTTGTGTTATGTCTTTATTGTATTGTAACTCTGCTAGTAAAATATAATTGTAGAGTTACATAATGTAGGTATTTTTGTTACAAGACCATTAGTTTTTAAATTTCTAGTGATAGGTAATTAAATTTAAACACACCATAGTAATATAAACTCTTTATTGGAAAATGAGCGGATCGCAATTTTTTTTGTCAGTTTAGCACTTGACATAATAACTCACACAATAGTAAATTGTAGCCTACAATTAAAACTAGTAAATCCCGTTGCTACTACTGCTACAACTTCTATGTGCCCATACAAAATATATACTCTTGAGACAATATTTTAGGTAAACTCATAAGAAATTTACGTAATTGGTTTGCCTGACTGAAAAACGGCTGCAATTCCGGCAGAAACAAGCGAGCAACGCAGTGATTTCTATTTTACGGAAATGTGTCTATGTCAATTACGCAAATTTGTCTATGTCAATTGTCAAGTTTTTCTTAGCACTGTTAATTTTATCTGACTGAGATCTTGAACATTTTTTAGGACTACCCTCATTTTCTAAGGTAATAGAATTTTTGGTTTTCGAATTAAATTTTTCTACGTCAATTGTCAAGTTTTTCTTAGCACTGTTAATTTTATCTGAGTGAGATCTTGAACTTTATTTAGGACTACCCTCATTTTCTAAGCTTCTTCCTTGGTTTTTGTTTTCCGCTTCCATTTTTTCTAGCTCTCGTAGTTCTCTGTATGCATTTTCAAGCATTCGACGTTTCCAATCTTCGTATGGCTCGAATTCTGGCTCGACCGGGTCTTCTTTCTGAGGTATGTCCAGTTCCATTAGTTCAGGATCTGGCGAAATAGAAATAGGTTAAGTTTTATTAAATACTAGTATGTGCTCGCGGCTTCGCTCGCATTTAGAAGTAAAACTTGCATCCCCTATTTCACCCCTTTAAAAGGAGCATTTCCAAAAATCATTTCTTAGCGGATGCCTACATCATAACATCTACCTTCGTTCCAAATTTCAGCCCAAACCGTCCAGTGGTATCAGTGGTGATCACTATTATCAGTCAGTCAGTCAGTCACCTTTGAGTTTTATATATATGTACATATAGATGAATCCCTTAGTTGTACTTCGTTATGATTGTTATGAAGTAATATGATAGACAAGAATTTCTAGCGAAAAGAACTTTTGACTGACGACCAGGTTCTAGGCAGAGAGGTGTTGGAAAACAAATATTAAGTACTAGCGGAAGCCCGCGGCTTCGTTCGTATTATTTCAGGATAAAAGTAGCCTATGACACTCCTAAGTTCTCATATTACCAACATACTAAAAATCATGATCCGTTCAGCCGTTTTTGCGTTATGAGCGTTTAAATAAACAGACAAATAGAGGCACAGATAAAGCAGAGACACTGATAAACAGACAAAATATCTATAAATTTTTCGAACGTGTTCTGCTATTAATTAAGATTTTATGCTATTAATTGATTTATCAAGTGGCAGTCTATGCTAGGATCAACCTAGATGAATACACTGTGCGTAGCTCACGGCACAGATACCCGACTCGCAGTGGTAGCAAACTAGGAGCTGTTGAAAGACATTTAGTAAAGGCTGACAAATTAACGCATTCTATGGGCCCGACAGTGTACAACATGCTGCCGGACAAAATCATAACCTCCTTAATCCTTTCCAGTCTGGCTTTCGTCCGGGTCACAGCACTGTCACTGCTCTTACTAAAGTAACAGATGATATCAGAGAAGGAATGTCGAGTTGTTACCTAACAGTTCTGACTCTACTTGACTTCAGCAGTGCTTTTAATAACGTGGACTTTGATGTGCTGTTAGGTCTTTTACGGTCTCTTAACATATCTCCAACAGTAATTGAATGGTTTAGAAGCTATCTCTTTGGACGCCGGCAACGTATACGCATTGATGACACCTATTCATCATGGTGTAATATTTCTGCCGGTGTACCACAGGGCGGCGCGCTATCTCCTTTGCTTTTTGCCATCTTCATTAATTCTATCTCTCACAATATTTCTTCTTCCTACCACCTATATGCGAATGATTTACAGATATATACACAGGCTCCTTTATCTCTGCTTCATGAGGCGATTGACACCACGAACTCTGACTTGGAACACATACGAGACTGGGGTAGGTCGTATGGTCTTGCTATCAATGCTAATAAGAATCAGACGATTATTATCGGTAGTTCTCGTATGGTGTCCAAAATTGACTGGTTCCGACTGCCCCATGTCATATTTGATGGGGTGGTGATACCATTCAGTGAAGTAGTTAAAAATTTGGGTGTTTTCTTTGACTCAACTTTTTCTTGGGGTCCACAGCTAACTGAAGTAAGTCGTAGAATTTTTGCATCATCAGCCTCTCTCCGCAGATTGCGAAATTTTCTTCCCATATCCACTAAAACTGCGCTTTTTAAGTCACTTCTCTTACCTCTTCTTGATTACGCTGACGTTTGTTATTTCGATTTAACCGAAGAGCAGCTAAACAAACTTGAGCGTCTCCAAAATTTTTGTATACGTTTCATATTTGGTTTGCGGAAATATGATCATATTTCAGAGTCACGCAAGAAGCTCAAATGGTTACCGATTCGCTTTCGCCACAATACTCATGTTCTTTACTTTCTCTACAAAATTCTCTTCCATCCTGTCACCCCTCATTACTTGAAAGAATATTTCAGTTTTGTGACTCCCACACATTCTGTCTCCTTACGTCCTAGTCGATCTCTCCTGTCATTTCCATCATCTTCCTCTACTCAGGCTAATAAGTACTTCCATAAGTCGTTTGCAGTACATGCTGTAGCCTTATGGAATGCTTTGCCTCTTTCTATACGTAAGTCTAAATCCTTATTAATTTTTCAAAATCAAATTTTCCACCATTTTTTAACTTTGGCAAATCTGTAACTTATTATTCTGTATGTAAGTAGTGTATGTGTTATAATTACTTGATTGTGTAGGTATTTGTTGTTGAAGTTAGGATTTTTTTTGTATGTATTTATAAATTCCTTATATTTGTTTTAGTACACCTCTGACCCTTTTCTTCTCAGCTAATCGTGTCCATCCAAAGGTTGCCTGGAAGAAATCGCTTAAGGCGATAAGGCCGCCCATATGTACGTCATCATAAATTTGTCCTTTCATGTATTTCTTTCATGTTGGTGTGCAATAAAGACATATTATTATTATTATGTCTTTATTTCTCTTCACAGATTCTCGGGCCTTACGCCCGGTATTTTTAAGGCATCAGTGGGGCCGTAGATTTTTTTTAGAATCATCATTTTTTTTATTATAATTATTATTTTCATCGCGGACACCAGTTTACCTTCTTTTAAACACATGTTGAAAGCCTGGCTTATCGAGCAAGCCTTTTACAACTTTGACTTGTTTAAACTTAGGATATGACATGATTGTTAAGGAGATACATTTTTCATACAATTTAAAATGGACAAATTTGAGCACGTGCATTGAATTTCAATTGTGACTAATTGTGACTGAACATAGCCCTAAATATAGTTCGTATTTTTGCTTTTTCAAAAAAATAGTAATAAAGTAGCCTGCAAATAAACGAAATAAGCCCAAAAATATCGTCTTTTTTACGTTAGTAGTGGTGCAATTTTATACAAATACGTCACTTTTGATTAGGTTTCCAGCTACGTTGCCAAACCGTGCGTGCAAGAATAGTACATACATGCCAAAACGGGATAGCACTATATCAAGACGCGTGACGTTGCCACTCCGTGCGACTTTATTTGAATTTACAGAATTTTCAACAAATATTATCTAAACATATAATAAAGCTGTAACCGGTCGGTGTCTGTACATTGAAGATAATTGAAAAAAATAGTTGAGGGGTTTTCATTGATGCAATAGAACACAAAAATCATGTTTAAAAATAACTGTTTTACTGTTTGTCTTTCGGTATGTTTGTACGTTATAGACTCGAAAACGGCTGAATCGATTTGTTTACAGTTTTTACTAACATGCTGGTGCATTTTAAACTGTATATATCATATAAATGTATTCATATATACCTAGTCAGGTCATAAATTCTGTCACATGTTTAATATAAAATAATTGAAACAACTTTATCTTTATGTAACCATTTATATACCAAAATGAACTTAACAAAACATAGATTCTTATGACAATAAAGTTTATTCAAAATGACCTCCGTGATTTTGAATACAGGCAGTCGTCTATCGCTGCACGAACGAGGTCCATGTCAATATCGGCGGCTGCCTTAATCAAGGATATCTTGAGTGACTCCAAATTGGGATGAGGCTTTGAGCACGCCTTTTCCTCCAAGTGTTGCCATATCTTGTAATCTAACGGATTCAAATCTGGACTGGAGGAGGGCCAGTCTTCGTGCCGGATGAAGTCGATTTCACGCGCCGCCAGCCAGTCTTGTGTGCTCTTCGCTCTATGAGCTGGCGCCGAATCTTGTTGGAATACCCAGTGTTTGTTATTGAACATGATATGAGAAACAGGTTCCACAAGGTTCGTCAGGACTGTATTTTGATACACAACTGCATTCGTTTTTACACCTTTCTCACAAAAATGTACCTCTGTTAAGCCCCAATAAGAAACTCCCAACCATACCATGAGCGAGGATGGAAAATGACCTCGTTGGACACGCGGAATACGTTTGCTCGCTTCTTCACTACTGTGTGCGTACACCTTATCATTTTGTTTGTTGTAGCTCTCTTCTACGGTAAAAATTTTTTCATCCGAAAAAAGAATTTCCCGATATTTTTTTCCCGCGTACCGCTTTAACAAAGCGCGGCATCTCTTCAGTCTCAGGTCCATTAGACGAACATTCAAACGATGTCCTGTTTTTCTTCGATATGCCCGAAGCCCTAAGTCTTCATTTAACACCCTTTTCACCGTGGTTCTGCTTAACCCCATCTGAAGGGCCAACAGTTTCTGCTTACGTTTGGGATTTCTTTGAATTCGCGCCTTCACAGCTTTTATCACTGCTGGAGTCCTAACAGACCGAGGGCGACCACTTCTTGACCTGTCATCTACACTAGAGTCTTCATTGTATCGTTTGATGGTACGATAAACGAATCTTTTGGTTATATTCAAATTTTTCAGTGTGTCAAAAATTTGAATTGGCGCGTAACCGCAACGATGCAATGCAATAACTGCAACACGGTCTTCTTTAAGCGTCCACTCCATATTTAAAAATGAGTAAAATTCTTAAAAGTATACATTTTTATTTTCATGAATAATACGAAATTCGAATTCAATAAACTCTTTTGTGGCCAGCATTCTAAAAGAAAAGTTTTTACTGTGTGACAATACTTATGACCTGACTAGGTATATTTCATTTCAATCGGTTCGTAAATAAAAAAAGTTATGTTCATTTTAAACCAAGTGGTCATCGATATCCGCTGGATATGAACTGGATGGCGCTGTATTTACTTTTTATCTCAAAATAATGCGACCGAAGCCGCGGGCGTCCACTAGTAATATCATACATTTTGGCTTTTTGTTGCCAGGATGAAACCGTGTACATATTTTATGTACTAGTACGTTTTTATCTACATGTAAACTATGTATTGAGAAAAAAATATTATTTTATAATATGAGGCAAACGTATGTTCAGGAAACAGTGACTAATGAGTTGTTACTGTTACTTACGAATGATTTTTTTCAAGGCATTTCGTGTGTACTGAATTGTGTAAAACAAGAAGATTAAAAGTAAAATCTCCGCAAATGAGTCCGATTTTTATAGTAGCATCCAAAATGTACTCTTACAAAATGTGTGACTTAATATCAGTATATCTGTTCAAGTGTATAATTTTAGATACGGTAGAATACTAAATTTGAATTGTGATACGGCAACACTAGAAATTAATTGATTTTTGACATCTGACGTTCTATATCGTTGTATAGTAGGGGAGCCTACGATTTTAAATAGGGATTTACTCGAGCGTCCTAAAGACCCGTTTGGTTAGGAACATTCGCGAATAAAGAAAGTAGAACTGGAACTTGCAGTAATGCGACTGGTATCGTCTTGAAGTCCAAAGCCTAGACACAAAATGGTTTTAGGTTATCTACCTTATTCACTGTATAATATATAGGTATTTTTTTCAGAACCTGATAGTGATTGTAATAATTATTTATATGGTTAGTTACTTAATGACATTACGTTCATGCCCACTTGCCATTTCCTCTCTAGTTTAGGTGTGTTTTATTTCTTTGTTGCGAAGCTTAATGTGTAAAAACAAGCTAATATAACAAGCCAAAATAACGTTTTGTTTAATAATATACTATAATAGTAGTTTATGCAACTGTCATATAATGAATAACACTCGTTACTATTATGAAACTCACGCTCGTGTTTTAATACCCGTGTTATATGCAGTTGCATACACTACTTTATCTTTACTAATGCAATTAATCAAACAACAAGAGTAAAAGCTAACAATAGTTAATTTTTCATATAATTTTCTAGATTTTTCTGGCAAAAGATTGTGAGTTAGTTTTGTTGCCAATTCTAGAATATCCGGAGGCGTACAAATATCAAATCAAATCAAATCAAATCAAATCAAATCAAATCAAATCAAATCAAATATACTTTATTGTACACCAAATAAAAAAGAACATATTTAACATAAAGGAAAAAAGAACATATTTAAATATCATCGTCGCTATTCATTTTTAACTTTTAATTTGTATTTATAAAACAAAACACATTGCGAAACATTAAATTCACGCGTACGTGTATTGTCACAGTGATTTTGCCGCCATTAAAATCAAACCAACGAGAGCGAAGCGCGACCAACCTGATTGGCCCTGCAATCAGGTTGGTCACGCTTTTTCGATGTTATAATGAGCTATTACGATATCGACGTGGATATTATAAAATCATGTGAAATTGCTTAAATTGAGTGTTTTGTTGTCTGTGCTATAACAGTAGTAATTATAAGTCAAGAATTGGAAACATAAGTAGAATGTTACAACATTAGTGTAGATAAACCTTTTTATAGGTGGGTGAGTCCTCTATAGGTTCCAAAGAGAAAAAAAAACTGTTGCGTGGAGATAATCGAACGCATCAGATATCATCCATGTACCCCGTATTCTTAAAATACACATTTATGTTAATCTGATTGTACGCGTAGTGCGGAAGGCTGTACGGGTTGGAAAAGAGGAAAGCAAACTATTATTGTGTGCATCAAATTTTTAAAATAACTGTTAAGCTAATAACTTCAATATAATATATAATAGCTGCAAATAAGCTAATAGCTGTTAATAACTTTAAAAGAATCCTCTTATTCAATAATCGGACGATTGGGATATGACGTGAACTCGTAGCCATTATTCTTCATTTTGCCATCTCCTACCGGAGGTCGGATATCATAATCATAATCCTTTTCCGAATAATGTAATGAATCCCAAAAGCCCATCTTGGGCTCCCTTCTTTGTATGTTGTGAATTGTCAAGAAATATGAATCTGTGCTCGAAGGGATATCTGAGGAAAATAAAATCTCAAACATCCCGAATAGATAATAGATATGTTTTTGATTTGGAGATAGATTAAACCCTGGATTAGACTAACGGCCGTTTGCAATAACCTACCTATCTTCAATCTCAGATTAAATATCCTACTAATAGTAACTAATTTTGCTTATTTGCATTTCAATAACCATGGATAGATACGGCTTATCTGTCCGTCATGCCTAACTAGCTGTCAGAGGGCTCGGAGGGAATATTTCTATCCATAGATTACTTTTTTCATAGAAGAAAAAATCGCATTTCAATAACATGCTATCCGTAACTGTCAGTAGCTTGAATGACTGACAGATTGGGTTTTGGCCTATCTGACTGAAATGGGGGTTTTGTTGACGGATTGTTCAAAAGAACTCTATCGTATTTGAATTTTTTGTAATTATCGTGTGTGAATATTGTTATTAAAGTTTAAAATGGAGTTTAGTGACGATTCGGGCAGTTAGTTTTACGAAGCCGGGTTCTTTGATTCGTCTCTAATTGCCGACATGAGAGTCCAAGGAGTTACGTGCGCGTAAACCATTTCGCCGAATTAAATAATCATGAATTTACATATAGATTTCGGCCTAGGAGGCTTTGGAAATGCTGCTGACAGAAATATCACCATTTCTATCAGTGCAATCCTCCCGGTGAGTAGTCTTGTTTACATTCCTCTAACCTACAAACTACAGGTACGATCTTGCTTTTTTTAACTTTTTCTGTCCATCATTCCAGTAATCACGGCGTTGCTCCTCTCTATTGGCACTCCGGTTCTATGCCCTTGGACTGTACACATGTACTTATACAGTCTCCAAGTTAGTACTTATAACTTTTTTCTCAATGACTACTCAGATACATGACAAAGATTTGCTTATTTGTAATATACTTTTCAGGTTCTACTATAGGACAGGAATTCAGAAATAGAAATGGCATATGTTCCCTCAATATGCAAGCAGTATGCAACAAAGACTCATGAATGTTGTAGCTTGGTGGCAAGGGTCTTCCCATGACGCTACTATATTCAGTAACTTTTATTTGAAAGGTAACTAAATACTATTACAAATTCTTACAAAATTACATTTTAAGAATACATAAGTAGCTAAAATGTTGCATATATACACCTTCCTTTAGCTTATTATGAAACTCAGACTGGAGAGGACGGATATCCAGTTTATCGTCGTCGTGATGCCGCAAATGGAGGACTGAGCGCTTCGCTAAATATCAGAGGCAGAAATTTCACTATAGATAATAGTTGGATTGTCCCATATTCTCCACTTTTGTGCAGGACGTTTAATGCTCACATAAATGTAGAGTACTGTCACTCAGTTCAAGCCATCAAATACATTTGTAAATACATAAATAAAGGATCGGACCAAGCTACATTTGGCGTCAGAAACCCAAATGATGAAGTGGAAAACTACGTAAATGGCCGTTACATAAGTACTTCCGAAGCTGCTTGGCGAATATTCGAATTCCCGATCCATGAGCGGCATCGTACAGTTTTGCAGTTAGCTGTCCACTTAGAAAATGGCCAAAGGGTGTATTTTACCACAGAAACGGCTGTACAAGTGGCCCAAAATCCACGTAAAACAACATTGCTGGCTTTTTTTGAGCTCTGTAATGAAGATGAGATTCTGCACAATTCTGCAGAGAAAAGAGACGGGGAGGTGCATGTATACTCGTAAAAAACGATATGAACTTTCAGGAAATTGACAAAATCAAAACGCACTTCTCGATAGCCAACGTCATAGAATGTTGTGCCATAGAAATTCCGGAGCACAAGACATATGTAATATGCGTGTATAGACCCCCAAACAATGACAAAGAATCACTAGAAACTTTTTTTAAACGGTTTGAACAACTTTTAGATAATTTTTGCTTAAAATATGGCATTAAAGTCATGCTCTGTGGTGACTTCAATATAAATATTTTAAAAAAATCTGGACACGTGGATAGACTGAAAGAGTTATTACACAAATACAATATGAAAATTCAATTTAATGAACCAACTCGACTTTGCAGTGGCACTAGTCTGGACCATGTTTTCCACAATATCAGAGGGGCGACAGGTAAAATAATGGAACCTGCTATATCAGACCATACAGCACAATTGTTCACATTCCCAGTAAAAAAAAGTTGTAGAATCAAATGGTGGTACATAATGAAGAGAGACTATAGTAGAGATAATAAACGTAAATTCAATGAATGCATAAGTAGTCTTACATTTCAGGAAGTATACAATAACGACGACCCTGAGTTGGCTTTTCGAGAATTCCATCAAACACTCTTACTCTTCTATGAACTTTGCTTTCCGATTACCAAAATTAAATGCTCTCACATAAAGCGCCCCAAATGGGTATCTAAGGGCATTCAAAGATGCGCTAGGAAGAAAATTACACTTTTATGGAATTATAGAAAATCAAAAACCAACACATCCAGGGAAGCCTACATCAAATATTCAAAGAGATATAAAAAAATAATTAAGTTAACACAGCGTGCACAAAATGATTATTATATAAAAAACTCTACTAACAAAGGAAAAGCGACTTGGGATGTGATAAATAGACAAAAAGAAAATTACCCAAACGTACCCATTACTCACATCAAAACAGGAAATGACAATATATCGACAGACCCTACTGATATAGCAAATTGTTTCAATGATTATTTCATTAACATGGCAACAGAAACTAGCAATAAAAACAATAGCTATCAGTCGTATTCGCAAGTGTCTCAAAATAACTCAATATTTTTTGTGCCTACAACCCCAGTAGAGATATACAACATAATAACCCACTTAAAGAACACTATTAGTGTTGGGACAGATGGTATTACTACGTCTGTTCTTAAAGACGTCAGTGCAGCTATAGCCTCAGTCCTAAGCTATATTATTGACAAGTGCATAGCAAAAGGAATATTTCCGAAGGATCTGAAAACATCGATTGTTAAACCAATTCATAAGAAAGGAGATATATCCATAGTAGGGAACTATCGCCCAGTAGCACTCATACCCGTACTGTCAAAAGTCTTTGAGAAAGTAATAAGCAACCGCTTATATAACTACTTCGAAAGTAAGGGCATTTTGGCACACAACCAGTATGGATTTAGAAAAAATAAGAGTATAAATATGGCAGTGTACAATTTTCTGAGTAAGGTCATGACAGCCCTAGACAAAAACAGATGTGCAATAGCTATATATATGGATATGTCAAAAGCTTTTGACAAAGTCCATCACGGAATACTACTAGATAAACTGTGGAAATACGGCGTAAGAGGCAATGTACACACCCTTATAAAATCATACCTATGCAATCGGCTACAAGTTACAGAAATAAGTAGACTTTGTAATAAATCAATGAAAATAATGAAATTCAATTCAAATATACGCGAGGTGAAATATGGTGTTCCGCAAGGAAGTGTGCTGGGTCCGCTCTTGTTCCTCATATACATAAACGACTTACCAAATGTAACGAATCACCATTTGACATTGTTCGCCGATGACAGTACAATTCTGTTTACAAATTCAAATTTAAATGACATACAATCTGACATTAACGATACATTGACAACAGTAGTAACCTAGTTATGTCCTGCCATCTGCAATAACCAATGTTTTTATATCAACACTGGAGACGGCTCCAATGTCCTGCCGCGCGGTCGGTTCCCGACCCACACATGTGCACGCTGTCCCTTTTTTGTACGCAGGTAGTATTGTAACTAAGTTTAGTTTTAAGTATTGTTTTGTAAGTTAGTATTAGCGTAGCCATGTAGGCGAATAAACGTCCTTGGTTCATATAAAAATGTTTCATTTTTGGAACCCCTGCTTCTACCAGCTCAGCTGAACCGTGCGTACCTGTCTGGCGCGGCCGGTGCGGATAAAAGGAAGTCCAGACTTCTTTAGTGACATCATCAGCCGGTGTATATCACGAAGTTCTGGAACCTGAATCCGCGAACCAAACAAATACGACTCCTGGACGCGTGTGCAGCTGTAGAAGAAACTGGTTCGAGGTTGGAGCAGAGGACGGCGCCGGCAGCTATACTCATGGAGGGTTTGCGACGGCATGTGAGTAGTACCCATCACTAATCCCATGACCTCCTACCTATTCCACGAACTTTGTAAGTGGGACAAACATCGCTCGCTTACGAGTTGTCGCTGCATTCTGCACTAGAATCGGCAGAATCAATAGCGACTTAGATAGATCTTAGGCTAGGGAGCTTGTAACTGAGACTAGCATCGCTCGTGTTACAAGTTGTCACTGCATACTGCACAAAAATCGGCGGGATGCATAGTGACTTAGGTAAGTTTAGACTAGGTAACTTGGGAGTGAGACAAGCATCGCTTGCTTACAAGTTGTCACTGCATACTGCACAAAAATCGGCGGGATGCATAGTGACTTATGTAAGTTTAGACTAGGTAACTTGGGAGTGAGACAAGCATCGCTTGCTAACAAGTTGTCGCTGCACTCTGCACTAGAAATCGGCGGAGTCAATAGCGACTTAGCTAAGTAGAATTAAGCTCTAGCATTAGATGAGGCTACAAAATCTAGCCACCTTAGTGAAGTTATAATGTGTATAATGTAATTTTGTGTGTTAGGTATCAATTTAGTTACATACTACTGTTTTGAGTTAATAATGTCAGTATTTCTGTCAAGTTGAGATCATTTCAATTACTAGATGGTTGTCCCATACGTAAAACAGTTTATGTTCCTAAAACCTATCCAATCCTATCCTAAAAGTGATGCAGGTAACTCTGCCTGTCGCCTTCATGATGTCTCCTGATACATCAAATAAGTTCCAGCTCTGGTGGCGGTTGAAACTGCCCTACATAAAAGTGTTTGTGCAAGCCGTTAAATTAAAACTAGTGAAATATTTAATCTACAACAGTGAAATCCCAATCAGTGCCGTACTTTAAAAACGTATTTGTGATAGCGTTACTGGAGTGATTAAACAACGTTACATAAGAGAAAAAAAATGCAGAACAGACAATGGACAATTATAACAGGTTTTTGTGTTCGTTTTCTAAAATTTTATATGTAAATTTAGTTTAACTATTTAATTTTCTTCGTAACTGCATTGCCTATGTGTTTATTTGCATATTCATGTAAAAACAATCATGTGTTGTTCTATAAAATTGCCCCATAAAATGTTGAAATGCAGTTTCTAACAAGTAACTTATAATTGAATGTAAAATCTGCCCAAACCTGTTTATAAATTACAGTCTGCTTCACTTGCTCTAATTATTTTTACATTTGCATTGAAATATTTTATATACACTGTACTACTAACTTTTTGTTTATTATAACAGGTCACATTCATCTAACATTCCTACATGTAAAACTTTGTATAATTTTACTTTATGTGTAATTCTATTAAAATTGTTTAAGTAATACCAATAACAATCTTTCATATGCAAAAATTTTAATTTTTTATACGTTGATTTATTCATTGCAACCACCGAAGTGAAACTATGTAATTGATAATAAGTTGTAACAAATAATGTTATATTACCGCGATCTGTTAACACACATACCATTATAATGTAGTAGATATTCAATTTCTAAACTAATTATAAAAAAATGTTATCGCACATCCTAATTCTATTTTTTAATTTTGAAATATGTAAAAGGCATTTTAACTTGAGAAAAAAGAAACACATTTTTTTATTAATAATTTAATTTTAATTCGTCTGCTGAAGCATTATCTTTTGATTTGTTGCCTCAAAGTGCGTACGTGTCATAATGTAACGACCACATACAATAAAATATGAACAAAAAGCGTAACTTTGTAAAAAGGAAATATAAAGACAATCAAATTTAATATTAATTAATAACATTTATTGCTTGTGTAATAGAAAGAATTTAATCATGTTTGTCCATATTATTTGTGATCTGACTATTTTTGCAATATTTATATTATTACCTGCTGTGAATTTGTTATTCTAAATCCATACTAAATAGCATAATAATTATGAATATGTATTTTAAATAATAGTAACATTACCTAGCATAATACTTTAAAAACGCTACTTATGATTTCCATTAATAGTCTATACTTCAATTGTTTATTTATACCTATCTACCATAATTATTTTGCAATTATGTTGTCTAAAATTAATTCAGAAAATCACATTATATTTAGTTGAATTTAATCAATTGTTTTGTCTCAAACTAATGGTAAATTTTAATTGAGTTCTTCATGTTTTGATAAAAGTCTGTGCATTTTCACTAATATGTAACTTAAATGTTTTTTACTTAATGTATTTTTTATCCTTTGCACTTATCCATATAAATTTTATTATTGTCTTTCTAAACCCAAATGTAATTTTCCTCTGATTTATTCATCATCGTAAAATTTCATTCTTATGGACGGAGGAGTTATGTCCTGCCATCTGCAATAACCAATGTTTTTATATCAACACTGGAGACGGCTCCAATGTCCTGCCGCGCGGTCGGTTCCCGACCCACACATGTGCACGCTGTCCCTTTTTTGTACGCAGGTAGTATTGTAACTAAGTTTAGTTTTAAGTATTGTTTTGTAAGTTAGTATTAGCGTAGCCATGTAGGCGAATAAACGTCCTTGGTTCATATAAAAATGTTTCATTTTTGGAACCCCTGCTTCTACCAGCTCAGCTGAACCGTGCGTACCTGTCTACCTGGCTCAATAACAATAATTTAGAGATAAATATTGACAAAACCAAATTTATGTATTTTAGACTTAAACACAATGATACGGCTAATCTGGACATAGACTATAACGGACAGAAAGTAGAAGAAACCAATATGACACGATTCTTAGGCATCAATATTGACAACAAATTGGGTTGGAAGTATCATATTGAAGTTGTATGCAATCGGCTGCACCAAGCAGCGTATGCTTTGTATCAGATGCGTAAGGTAGTGAGCGAAAACACGATGTTAACTGCATACCATGGTCATGCTGCCTCAATCCTACGATATGGCATTATTTTTTGGGGCTACTCGACAAAAGAATTAAACTCAAAAGCGCTACTGGCGCAGAAACGTTGTATTCGCGCTATATGCGGCCTGAAAAAAACACAGTCATGTAAAAATCATTTTAGTAGATTAAAATTACTCACCGTCCCCGGAATATATATAAGTGAAGTTGCCATGTTCATAAAAACAAACCCTGACCTTTTCAAAATGACTGAAACGGGTAGTAGACGTGAGGGAATGATATATGCCCACAATAGAAGAACAGCCTCCTATAATAGAAGTGTGTTTGGTATTGCTCCTCTAATATACAACAAAATACCCATTGACATTAGATCACAAACCAATGTTAATATATTTAAAAGACAACTCAACGACTTTCTTGTAGGCAAAGCATATTATACGGTAGATGAATTTATTTCGGACAAAGATTTAGGTATTGATATAAGACTTTAATGATTGTAACATATAATTGACTGAATGCTCTGAATAAATTACCAGCTGAAATTTGCGATTGTGAAAATGTTATAAAATTTAAAAAACAATCTTAATGTTCTAAATGAAAGATTTCTTTTGTATTTTTTATATTTTTATTTTGTTGTCTGTAAATTGCGTGCCCTATGGGTGGGAGTATAGAGGTCCATTATGTAATATTTTAACAACTGTGTAAGTAACCTATATTCCGCAATATATATTTTGAATTTGAATTTGAATTTGAATGAATTCGCAAAAACACTTCTTTACCACGAAGTCCCGCAATACTACACATGGGCCAATAATAAGTTCACCAGAAGGAAGCGTGGTGAGAATGTAGTTGGCTATCCAGGCATAAAAAAAGATTCCGCTTTAGGTAGAGTCTACGGTGTCCATCCTTCTCAATCCGAGTGTTTCTATCTTAGGATGTTGCTGCACCACGTACGCGGTCCAACTTCATTCCAGTACTTGAAAACCGTTGACGGAGTTCTGAAAGAAACGTATCAAGCTGCTTGCCGTGCTAGAGGTTTGCTAGAAAACGATGACCATTGGGAAAATACCTACTCTCAGAGAAGCTTCGCTTTCTCAATGTCCATTACAATTGAGAGAATTGTTTGTGGTCATACTTTTATTTTGTCAGCCATCGGAACCATTAAAATTATGGAACATTTTCAAAGACGATTTATGTGAAGATATTAGACACAGAATCAGACAGCAAAATCAAGACATCACCTTACCATACAATGAGGACATTTATAACGAAGGTTTGATACAAATAGAAAATAAACTGTTGCAATTAAATGACAAAAGCCTAAGTGATTTCGGATTACCATCATCAGTTCGTACAGAAAGCAATGCAGCAGAGACTATGACTCATCGCTATGATACAAATAATTTGACCGCTTTTGTCAATGAAAACCTGCCAAAGTTAGTCCCAGATCAAAGACATGCTTTTGAAACTATAGTCGATAGCGTCATTCATGACAAAAGAAAAGTTTTCTTTTTGGATGCACCTGGTGGAACGGGAAAGACGTTTCTTGCAAATTTGATACTTGCTAAGATAAGACAATCAGGGAAGATAGCAATAGCAGTTGCTTCCTCAGGAATTGCTGCAACTCTCTTGAAGGATGGCAAAACTGCTCATTCTACTTTTAAACTTCCACTATCCGTCAATCTTGAACAACAATCTACATGTTCCATCCGCAAAAATGGACCTATTGGTAAATTACTACAAGACGCCTCATTGATTATGTGGGACGAATGCACGATGAGCCATAGAGCACATATAGAGGCCGTGAACAGAACCTTACAGGATCTAAGGAACTCCTCTGCAGTCATGGGCGGGATTACTTTTGTATTTGCTGGAGATTTTCGACAGACTCTCCCCGTTATTAACAGAGGCACGCGAGCAGATATCATCAAGGCATGCTTGAAATCGTCTCCCTTATGGACTACGATTGAAACATTAAAATTAAGGACAAATATGAGAGCTCATCTTCATGGAATCACTGATAGCGATTTCCCACAGCAACTGCTAAAACTTGGGGAAGGAATTTTTCCAACTCCAAATTTAAGCGGTCATTGTGACATTCTTCTGGATGAGTCTCTAGGCCAAATACTCCATAATTTGGAAAATTTAATAGATTCTGTATACCCTGATATCGAGAATTTGCACGAAAGAGACTTCCATTGGCTGTGTCCTCGGGCTATAGTATCACCTAAGAATGATACTGTCAATGAAATAAACAATCTGATTGTTCAAAAAGTCCCCGGCCAAACAAAAACATACAAATCGATCGACACTGTAACGAATATTGAAGATGCAGTCCATTATCCACAGGAATTTTTATCTATACTAATATTATAATCTATACTATATATAATATATAATAATATAATATTATAATATATTAATATATATATATATATAATATATAATAATATTATAAAGAGGAAAGGTTTGATTTTTTGTTTGTTTGTTTGTTTGTATGAATTGAATAGGCTCCGAAACTACTTGGCAGATTTGAAAAATTCTTTCACTGTTGGAAAGCTACATCATTTCTGAGTGACATAGGCTATATTTCATTTTCAAAAAAAATAGGCATCCTTACTAAAATTACGATAACGTAATCCAAGGTGTGAAAAAAATATCAAAAAACTACCTTACATCGCGTGCGCTGCGAAAACTATTGATGATAGAACAAAATGATATACTAAATTTTTTTAGAACACACCATTATCTACAAAAAATCAGCGGCAGCATATCTCTAACTATTACAGTCATGTCACAATAAGCGTTTTTTTATTGAAAAAAAGAAATTAAAATACCACCGCTACAAAAAGCTCTTTATTTGTACCTTGGTATTAACCCTTATCAAAATAAATGATGTATTATTTAAGACTGCTTCAATATCTTTATATTACTTTTTGAATTATTCGATTCTGACAATCCATTCAAAAGATATCACGAGTTAAAAAAAATTAAAAAATAAACTGTATTCGGCTAGCTATGCGTTGTAGGCGTCACTCGGGCAGGGGTACGGGAGGGGGGTTAAGATCACGAAATAAACTTGCCGCGCGGCTTACTCGCGCGGTCGGCTCCCTACGTGATGGACGTGTGCGGAATTTACGCTTGATAATAATTCGTTTAGTAAGTAACTTAACCGATTTAAAAAGTTCTTTTCAGAACTAAACCCATTTATATAAAATATTGTTCACTTAGTTATTAACCTAATAAATTACTTGAATATTTTTCATGATTTTCAATTTAATTTTAATAAATAGTAGGTAGTTGTGTACGTTGTAATATAGTAGCATATATAGCTTACAGTTATGCTAATTTAGTTCAAAGGCATTTTTTCTTTTGTCATTTTGAAATGCCTAAAAGATCAAGATCTCAACTTTCTAGAAATAGTTCCCAGGCCAGGGCATCAAAAATACGTCGAAATGAAGAATCTTCATCAGAAACTGAAAATCGTCTTTCAATTCATAGACAATATGTGGCACAATCGCGTGCTAGAGAGTCGAGTACCGAGCGTTCGCAACGGCTCGCTGAACAAAATATGAGAACCGCTCAAATACGCGCGCGAGAATCCAGTTTGCAGCGTTCTCAACGGCTCGCTGAACAAAATGTGAGGACTTCTCGAGTCCGCGCGCGAGAGTCCAGTCTTGAGCGTTCAGAGCGACTAGCTGATCAAAATTTGAGAACCTCTCAAGCACGCGCGCGAGAATCGAGTCTTGAGCGTTTACAGCGTCTAGCTCAACAAAATTTGAGAACCTCTCAGGTACGCGCGCGAGAGTCCAGTCTTGAGCGTTCGCAGCGCCTTACTGAACAAAATCTAAGAACCTCTCATGTGCATGCGCGAGAGTCAAGTTCTCAGCGTTTGCAGCGGCTTGAAGAGCAAAATATCAGAAATATTCAATCTCGCACTAGGGAATCAAGCTCTGAGCGTTTCCAACGCCTTCAAGATCAGAGAGAACGACAACAGACGTCAAGAGCGAGAAGTCGCAATCAAGTTTTAGCCCACAGTAAAAGATCGGCTTTTAGATACGATCCACAGATTGATTATGCTCAACAGTCTTCCGTCCAAATCGGCGACATGAATAAGATCTGCCCTAAGTGTTCAGCCAAAAAATGGGTCGATGAAACTAATGGCATGTGCTGTGCTTCTGGAAAAGTTAGTCTCCCCAGTATTCAGGAACCACCACAGCCAATAAAAAATCTTTTGACAAATAATCATTCGCTATCTAGACATTTCATAACCAACATCCGTAAGTACAATAGCCTATTTCAAATGACTTCGTTTGGCGCCAAAGAAATAAGAGAGGGTAATTTTATGCCAACTTTTAAAATAGAGGGACAGGTATATCATCTTATTGGTAGCCTTTTACCACCACCAGGCCAAAATCCACAATACTTGCAGGTATATTTCATTTCAGACGCAGATCAGCTATCATTGAGGTCAAACATAGCTCCAACGCTGAAAATAGATTTAATTAACGAACTACAGACCGCACTGAATAGCCACAATGTATATATACGAAGCTTTAAACAAAACATAGAACGCAATTCTTCGGATAATTTAAAATTAATTATTCATTCCGACCGCCCACCACAGACAGCACACCCGGGTAGATACAATGCTCCAGCTGTAAACGAGGTAGCCGTTCTCTTGGTTGACGAAGAAAAAGGCCCCAGAGATATAGTGCTCCACGGAAGAGACGGCCAACTTAAAAGGGTCTCTGAGTTACACCGATCGTATGATCCACTACAGTATCCCTTAATGTTCGTGAAAGGAGAAGACGGTTATTATTTAACCATTCCGCAGGAAGGTACAGCGCGTAACAAAACTGTGACGTGCATGCAATTTTATGCATTTAGGTTGATGGTTAGAGCTAACTGTTTTAATGCATTACATTATTACAGGGACTTATTTAGTCAATATATTGTCGATATGATGGCAAAAATGATATCGGAACGATTGAATTACATATGTCGTAACCAACAGAGACTAAGGGCTGAAGAATACATTCATCTCAGAGATGCTTTAAATCAAGACGGAAATGTTGACCCATCAAATATCGGTCAACGCGTAATCTTGCCATCTTCATTTACAGGTTCTCCGCGTTACCTGCATGAAAAAACCCAAGACGCGATGACTTATGTCCGAAATTACGGGATACCAGACTTATTTGTCACATTTACGTGCAACCCCGAATGGCCTGAAATTAAAGCGGAACTACTACCTGATCAGCGATCTTTCGATCGTCATGACATCATTTCAAGGGTGTTTCATTTGAAAATGAAGAAATTCTTAAATTTATTCGTTAAAAATGAAATATTCGGCAAAGTAAAATGTTACATGGCAAGTGTAGAATGGCAGAAGCGAGGTTTACCACACTGTCATTTGCTGTTTTGGCTAGAAACAAAAATCCAACCAGACGAAATTGATAGCGTCATAGTTGCGGAACTGCCCAACCAACAAAACGATCCGATATTGTACGATATCGTAACAAAAAATATGGTGCACGGACCATGCGGAGAACATAACTTATCAGCACCATGTATGAAAAACGGTATTTGCACAAAAAAATACCCACGACGTTTAGTCAACGAAACTCAGACTGGAGAGGACGGATATCCAGTTTATCGTCGTCGTGATGCCGCAAATGGAGGACTGAGCGCTTCGCTAAATATCAGAGGCAGAAATTTCACTATAGATAATAGTTGGATTGTCCCATATTCTCCACTTTTGTGCAGGACGTTTAATGCTCACATAAATGTAGAGTACTGTCACTCAGTTCAAGCCATCAAATACAATTGTAAATACATAAATAAAGGATCGGACCAAGCTACATTTGGCGTCAGAAACCCAAATGATGAATTGGAAAACTACGTAAATGGCCGTTACATAAGTACCTACTTCCGAAGCTGCTTGGCGAATATTCGAATTCCCGATCCATGAGCGGCATCGTACAGTTTTGCAGTTAGCTGTCCACTTAGAAAATGGCCAAAGGGTGTATTTTACCACAGAAACGGCTGTACAAGTGGCCCAAAATCCACGTAAAACAACATTGCTGGCTTTTTTTGAGCTCTGTAATGAAGATGAATTCGCAAAAACACTTCTTTACCACGAAGTCCCGCAATACTACACATGGGCCAATAATAAGTTCACCAGAAGGAAGCGTGGTGAGAATGTAGTTGGCTATCCAGGCATAAAAAAAGATTCCGCTTTAGGTAGAGTCTACGGTGTCCATCCTTCTCAATCCGAGTGTTTCTATCTTAGGATGTTGCTGCACCACGTACGCGGTCCAACTTCATTCCAGTACTTGAAAACCGTTGACGGAGTTCTGAAAGAAACGTATCAAGCTGCTTGCCGTGCTAGAGGTTTGCTAGAAAACGATGACCATTGGGAAAATACCTACTCTCAGAGAAGCTTCGCTTTCTCAATGTCCATTACAATTGAGAGAATTGTTTGTGGTCATACTTTTATTTTGTCAGCCATCGGAACCATTAAAATTATGGAACATTTTCAAAGACGATTTATGTGAAGATATTAGACACAGAATCAGACAGCAAAATCAAGACATCACCTTACCATACAATGAGGACATTTATAACGAAGGTTTGATACAAATAGAAAATAAACTGTTGCAATTAAATGACAAAAGCCTAAGTGATTTCGGATTACCATCATCAGTTCGTACAGAAAGCAATAAATAAATAATAATAAATATTTCAGGACATATCACACAGCGCCATCTAGCCCCATACTAAGCTTACGCTTGTATCATGGATACTAGATAACGGATATAATACATATATACTTTTCTTTTGTAAATACATAATTATTATACATAGAAACGACCAGACTCAACACAAATAATTACAAATTGAAATGTTCGTAATTATTTGTGTCATGCGGGAATCGAACCCGCACCCCTAGATTAGAAGGCAGAGCCACTACCAACTATGCTAACAGAGCAATGCAGCAGAGACTATGACTCATCGCTATGATACAAATAATTTGACCGCTTTTGTCAATGAAAACCTGCCAAAGTTAGTCCCGGATCAAAGACATGCTTTTGAAACTATAGTCGATAGCGTCATTCATGACAAAAGAAAAGTTTTCTTTTTGGATGCACCTGGTGGAACGGGAAAGACGTTTCTTGCAAATTTGATACTTGCTAAGATAAGACAATCAGGGAAGATAGCAATAGCAGTTGCTTCCTCAGGAATTGCTGCAACTCTCTTGAAGGATGGCAAAACTGCTCATTCTACTTTTAAACTTCCACTATCCGTCAATCTTGAACAACAATCTACATGTTCCATCCGCAAAAATGGACCTATTGGTAAATTACTACAAGACGCCTCATTGATTATGTGGGACGAATGCACGATGAGCCATAGAGCACATATAGAGGCCGTGAACAGAACCTTACAGGATCTAAGGAACTCCTCTGCAGTCATGGGCGGGATTACTTTTGTATTTGCTGGAGATTTTCGACAGACTCTCCCCGTTATTAACAGAGGCACGCGAGCAGATATCATCAAGGCATGCTTGAAATCGTCTCCCTTATGGACTACGATTGAAACATTAAAATTAAGGACAAATATGAGAGCTCATCTTCATGGAATCACTGATAGCGATTTCCCACAGCAACTGCTAAAACTTGGGGAAGGAATTTTTCCAACTCCAAATTTAAGCGGTCATTGTGACATTCTTCTGGATGAGTCTCTAGGCCAAATACTCCATAATTTGGAAAATTTAATAGATTCTGTATACCCTGATATCGAGAATTTGCACGAAAGAGACTTCCATTGGCTGTGTTCTCGGGCTATAGTATCACCTAAGAATGATACTGTCAATGAAATAAACAATCTGATTGTTCAAAAAGTCTCCGGCCAAACAAAAACATACAAATCGATCGACACTGTAACGAATATTGAAGATGCAGTCCATTATCCACAGGAATTTTTAAATTCGTTGAACCCTTCTGGACTGCCACCCCATGAATTGACGTTAAAAATCGGAATCCCAATCATGCTTTTAAGAAATTTAAACCCTCCGAGCATGTGTAATGGGACGAGGCTGCTTATTAAGGAGTTAAAGGACAATTTAATAGTAGCAACTATTATCACTGGCCCAGCAGGTGGTCAACTAGCTCATATACCGAGGATACCGATGATCCCAACTGATCTGCCAATCCCATTTAAACGGCTTCAATTTCCGGTAAAAACATCTTTCGCATTAACAATTAACAAGTCCCAAGGCCAAACCTTCGAATTAGTAGGGATCGATCTGCGAAAGAAATGTTTTACTCATGGTCAACTGTATGTTGGTCTATCGCGAGTCGGAGCCCCTGAAAATCAATTTATTTTGCTGCCACAAAATAAAACAACATCAAATATTGTTTACAGAGAAGCTCTAACAAAATAAATGTATTTTCTTTTAGGGTTATGACCTCAATAATTGAAAAAAAAAACAAAAAATTAAAAAAAAATATCAAAAAAAAGAAAAAAAACCCCAAAAATATACAAAAAAAAAACACATAAATACAAAAAAATCATTAAATAATATCTGAATTTAATTATTCTTATTTTTTTTTTATTTACTCTTTTTTAGGAGCTCGACGCAAAAAGGGATGAATATGTGTCATATTATTATTATTATTATGAATATGTTAAAATTAACAAATCTAAATGTAATGTTTAATGCCCGTGCGAAGCCGGGACGGGCCGCTAGTAGATAATATTTAAATTACCATTGCAACATATTTTTGGGTGCTTGTGTATTTTTTAATTGTATATATATATAGTATAGTATAACATAAATATAGATAATATTTAAATTACCATTGCAACATATTTTTGGGTGCTTGTGTATTTTTTGATAATGTGTAATTTATATATTGCTTACCGTTTTTAGCCGACTTCAAGAAACAGAGTTGGTTTTCGATTCCACTGAATGAGTGTGTTTGTACGGTTGTAATGACGGAACAGAGCTACAGGTCATAGTAATTTATAATATGATCATAGTATAGAGCCCTAAGAGTGACAAAAGCAACATTTAATTGTAATAACCGGCTAGCACTTACGTCAAAAATTATGTCGAAAATTTGCTCGACAAGTTACGGAAAACTGAGATTTCCATCATCATCAAAGTTTTTTTTTATAACATACAAGCAGATTACTGTATGAACTGACTCCTGGGAGTCATCAGTTCATACAGTGATTTTTTGAGTTTATTTCTGTAATGTACCTACATATACAAAATAATATATATATATACCTACAGGGTGTTATGTAGAGGGTCCGACAAACTTAGTGAGCGTGTTCAGGTACGTATTTAGAGAATACAAGTTGGCCAAAAAAAATCCCTGACCTCCTATTTTTTTTTAAAGATTTTTTTTGTAAATTTTACGTTTTTCACCGAAATTGTACCTATTCACTTAAATAACATTTCTAAAATCCGTTTTAGACCGGATGTTTTCATGTGATTATAATCTCAAATGCATGCTTAAGCCACGAAAAGCAAAATTACATACAATTAGAACTACCTAACTGATGTAGAACTCATAAAGTGAAAAAATAAATTAAAGCTTGACATCTAAGTTCAACTTTCACAGTGATTTAAAAAAAAACCACTAGCGATTCTGGAGGTAGTATGCATTAAAAAAGTTCTCCATTTATCACTTATTACAACGACATAAAAAAATGCTATGATACTTATCGGCTTGTTGAGTAAAATTAAGATTCAAGGTAACATCATAACAACAAACAAATAGGGACCAAATACGACGAGCAAGTATAAAACTATTGTTACTTATAAGTTCTTCTTTCTCTGTCTATCAAAGAATGCAGAGGCGGCGTGGTAAGGCCAATACCGGTTATTGGCGGTTGTCTAAACAATAAAATGTGTAAGTATTTAATTTAGTCGAGCTTTGACTGTTATCACTGTTTGACGCGAGTACGATTCGTAATACTTATTTGTTTTTCTGTTTTGTTTTTCCGTTGATTTGTTGAACTGTTACCGTTGTTGAGTGTCATCCGTTGTTTACTTTTACTGTTGTTAACGTTGACTGTTGCTGTTGTTGCTGTGTGGATTCTTTCTGTGAAGACATGACGGAGTTTAATAACGAAGAATACGCTGACATGGTTTTTGTCTACGGCCGAGCTGATGGGAACTCACGTGCTGCACAAAGAATGTACAGAGAGTCGTACCCCGACAGACGTGTGCCTCATCACACCACATTTACAAACACTTTTCGGAGACTGCGGGAAACTGGTACCCTACACTTTAGGGAACCACGCCTGAACAATAGACAGCATCGCGTCGTTGTAGATGAAAACATTGTACAAGAGTTCGATGCAGATCCCACCACCAGCGTCAGAAAAGTGGCCCGTAACTTGGGAGTTTCGTCATTCAAAGTTTGGACAGTAATTAATGCAGATAGGAGGCATCCTTATCACTACACTCCGGTGCAAGGTACATTTAATTTATGATTGTAGTAGTTTTTGTAGAGCACGCTCTACAATAAAAATAATTGGTTTACCACTTGCCCATCTGATGTTCACAAACAGGTTTGTTTTGGTTTCAGGTTTAGTAGAAGGGGACCAAGAGCGGCGCTCGCAGTTTTGCCGTTTTCTTTTACATACGGATGTAGATAACGAAGATTTTTTGAAGAACATACTCTGGACAGATGAATCAAAATTTACGAGAGAGGGGATTTTTAATCAACACAATCTACACTTATGGAAATCGCGAAATCCTCACGCGACAAGAGTGACATCACACCAATACAAGTTTTCGGTCAATGTATGGGCAGGTGTCATTGGGAAAGACGTCGTAGGACCCCACTATCTCCCAGATACACTAAATGGCGAAAATTACCTGGAATTTTTAATCAATGACTTACCGGAATTAATGAGCCACCTGCCGATTTTTGAAGATGACCGGGCAATCATATTTCAGAATGACGGCTGCCCGGCACACTACAGAAACATTGTACGCGAGCATTTAGATAACTGCTTTCCCAATTCATGGATTGGGAGGCGTGGCCCAATTGAATGGCCCGCACGGTCCCCAGACCTAACACCGCTCGATTTCGTCTGGGGACGTGCTAAAGAGTTGGTGTATGAGGTCGAAATCACAACAAAAGAAGAATTGGTGGCAAGAATTAACGACGCATTTGCAAAATAAAGCAGAAATGACTCTAAACACCACCACAAAAGAAATACGTCGTAGGTGCCGTGCGTGTATTCGTAACAGAGGAGCTGTATTCGAACAGGATTTGAAATAAAAATAATTTTGATTAATTTCTGATGTTTGTATTTTAGTTGGTACCTCATTTATTGAACAAGCCGATAAGTATCATAGCAATTTTTTATGTCGTTGTAATAAGTGATAAATGGAGAACTTTTTTAATGCATACTACCTCCAGAATCGCTAGTGGTTTTTTTTTAAATCACTGTGAAAGTTGAACTTAGATGTCAAGCTTTAATTTATTTTTTCACTTTATGAGTTCTACATCAGTTAGGTAGTTCTAATTGTATGTAATTTTGCTTTTCGTGGCTTAAGCATGCATTTGAGATTATAATCACATGAAAACATCCGGTCTAAAACGGATTTTAGAAATGTTATTTAAGTGAATAGGTACAATTTCGGTGAAAAACGTAAAATTTACAAAAAAAATCTTTAAAAAAAATAGGAGGTCAGGGATTTTTTTTGGCCAACTTGTATTCTCTAAATACGTACCTGAACACGCTCACTAAGTTTGTCGGACCCTCTACATAACACCCTGTATATGCCATAAAAAAACTTTCGTCACAAAATGTTCGAATCCAACGCAACACAAGCCCATCTATGGGACTTAGCGCGGAACAATGGAAAAATATAATATACTAGATACTGTATAGTCCTAACCCCCATTTTATAGTTAAATTTCAAATGTTCACAATTAGGTACTATAACCGTATCATTGTAAAAAGGTCAAATAAACTTATTATTATTATTATCCTCTGATCTTGTGGTAGCCGTTAGGCTGTGTTACGAGGCCAGAGTCATCTCCCAGTATGTTTCTATTTTTTAGGGACACACGTGCAGACTCGTCTTCCTGATGACGGAAAGCAGTGTAGACAAGCAATGTAGGCAGTCACTCACACACACACAATCATACATCTCGCTCGCACCATCGACTTCACTCAACTGACAAATAATATGGACACTAGCTAGAAATTCATGTATCAAAATAAATCTATGTAATATGTCAGCCACCAGTATCTCTCGATACATAATGTATGGGGAAAGAGGTGTTATTATTTTAAACATACTTTTTTGGACAGAAATTATTCTCTTATGCTTAGTGTTACAAATGAATAAAATTGTAAGGGTTTACAACAATCATGAATTAATGTGGTCTATTTAGAAATGTGACTAAAAAGTAGCATTCCATTTGGGTGTTTCCAACAAACAGATGACAAAATTGTAAGTCCTGGCTGTTTGTTATAGTTTAGCAGTTTTCAAGCCATAACAGAGAGTGGTTTGACAAATGGTTTGATAACTTTCAACCCCTGCAGGGCAAGCACAGCACGAGGACTAATTATAGTCTTTCCTCCATTTTTATCCACTTGGTGTATGGTGACTGACAGGTGACAGGTGGATAAAATGGTGGAAAGACTTTTAGTCCTCATGCCATGCTTGCCCTGCAGTTGGCCATACTTTACCTATATTATACTTTACCTACTTAGTAACATACAAAATAACTTGTCTCTAGCATTAGAATAAGAAAAAGCGAGTGGCTCAGCGATGCCAGTGCCTGCTTTCAATCCAGACACACCCTAGTTTGAATCCGGCCCTACAGCAATGACTTGTATTTTCAAGTTAATTGTGGATTTGCAACCACTTAACGGTGAAAGAAAATATCGCGAGGAAATTGACATGTTTGAGAACCACCATATCCCGAAGACATGTGTCTTCCGTGGAAGGACCTGGGTACCCACCACGATGTATCTGCCCAAGATTGCTCCCCCAACAAATTAACTCTGCCGGGGAGTCATGACCCTCTGTCACGAGGAAATACGGCTCAAAGAGAGAGAGAGCATTAGAATGTTAGGTTAACAAACTATACATTAGCAGTGGTATTAGTTACTTGTATATAATTATTGTTTTTCTACAGAATGATACCCACAAGATCCAAGTCGACTCCGAGCAGTCCCGCTGCTAGGTCCAGACATATCACCACCTTACTAGTGTCACTCATGTTATTGCCGGCCACTGTCTTAGTCTGCAGGAGCCTCTGCAACTCTGCAGCTTTACTGAAATCATCATATTTATTCACTAGTGGATGCCCGTGGCTCAAAACACATTATTTTGGGATAATATCTTCAAATTCTTTGTGTGGACTATTGTATAAAACAATGAAATAAATAAAATGTTGCCTAAAACACTCCTAAGATCTCATACTACTTACACACCAAAAATCATGATGATCTGTTCTGCTTTACACACAAAATTTCTGGAAGTTGTTGGAACAAGTTATGCTATCTATACAAAAATTATGTATCTCCAAACATTTTTTTGTTAAGTAAATATTTTCATTGTGCACACTTTCTACCCTCTTTAACATTAACAGGTAAATGAATAGATTACTCTTTTTTAAACTAGATAGGCTTACGCTTGACTACAACTCGCCTAATGTTAAGCAACATTATAATCTAGGATCTAGTGTGCTTGCCTAGAAGAAGCTGATTCACTTTTTTACAAATCAATTTTCAATGTTATTCCATTTATAGACACAAATCCATCACAAATCTATTACACTTTCCTAACAAGAATCATTTTATTGAATACTGTTATAACAGAATTACATAATGAAAGAAGGAATAACACAAAGTGAATGCCTTTTTCTGATATTTAAGTGCAAGTAATAAAATAACAATAATGTGGTGAATGATGCTAATAGTTAAAGGCAACTTTAGCATCCTTTAACAATTAATTAGAACAGTAACTTTAATCTTTATCAGTATCTACATAAGTTACAAACAAAAAAGGTTTGAACCTTTACTGCTATTCTCAATTTCTTGTTCTGGCTTCAAGGATCAGATATGCATTAGGAAAGTTGACATTTTATAACATATGTTATTATCAAACTACTTGTAATACAATATATCTGAATCTGAATCTTATATTGAAATTGAAAAAATTGTGGAGTGCTTGAAATGTTGAAATCACAAAAGATGCAAGCATATGCAAGCTACCTGCTATGTGTCTGATTTGTAAGGTATCTTTTTATTTAAATCCAGCTGGCTTTTGTTAAACAAAAAGGAAAGAACCATAAAAAACCTAACTAGTAATCTCGGAGCTTTTGAACGATCGCTACTGGCTAAAGAAGAAAAGCTCAGTTTTCAAGAAATCCTGCTTGTGCAAGAAAATGAAACACAGAGGAGATGTAAAGATAAGAACATAAAGTGTAACAATTGTTCTTAAATTGGGCATCGTGTCAGACATTGTAGAAAATGGCTGAAGGACGGAAAGCCACCAAAGAATACTGCAGGAAGTTCATGGACTACTCAGCTTAAAAATGTGACATTAATCGTAAATCAATTCCTCATTTATAGCCTCCGGTTTAATTTAATATGCGATTGGGTCATACCATGGTCACTAGTGTAAAAAACCAACCAATTTTAATAAGCAAGACGTGAAAACCTTTTTATAAGTAAGTAGGTACATATTAGAAGAATTATTACATTTATTTTCTTAAAGGCAGTTCTGATTTCACTATTCAGAACGAAAAATGAACCACAACGCTCACATGGATGTGATTTGTGACTAGTCATCGCTGTTAGCCTCGTCGGGCGCTGGTGTGTGCCACGTGAGGGCTCCTCGTAGAACTGGATGACCACCTGCGGGCACTTCGCAGGTGGTCATCAAGTTCTACGAGGAGCACCTCACGTGAAGTGCCCGCAGGTCAGCCTCGTCCGTGCCCTGCCACTTCATCAGGAACATCAGTTCACCACTGCTGTCTGTGGCACCTGCAATTTACACATGATGGCCTTGAGATATTATAATGAGATATAATGTACCAATTTCTGTAACTTGTATTGAATTTTAGTTCATCAATATTATCTATTCCCAGGTCTCCCAACTATCGCACACCAGAATACATGTACACATTTTCAAACTTAAAAAACAATATATTTAATGAAGATGTATATATATATATTATTTTTAAATTTTATGTCACCATTTCAAATGCCTATTCTTTTTCACCATTCAATGTTTATTCATAGCCTTCATCCCATATTTTTTTTTATGATATTGCAATTTTAGCAGAGTAAACTGACTTAGGGATAGGACATTTTGGTAACCATTATTTTTTATTTTTGCCTTGACTAACAAGTGGCTATAGATCTCGGACTAAGTACAACCGCTAAATATAACATTCTAAAGAGAGATAAAAATAAAAACCTCTAGAGACAGGGTTGTGTGGATAAAAAGTTGACTTGTTGAACTAATCCCTTGCTTCAATAAATATGGAAATAATATGTAAGTTGAAACTATGTCATGCCTTGACCACAGTTCTTTAACTAAACTAAGATATTATGAGTTGCTTACCAATAATCTTTTCGGGGTTCAAGTGTCGGTCGAAACCTGACGATTTTTTAACGTCAGGTTTCGACCGAAACTTGAACCCCGCAGACTTCCTCTTTTTGGTGTCTTTGTCCACGTTCAACCCTTTGCCCTCTGGAAATGGTATATTCAATTATTAGAAAATGAGGGACTAATCAACATGAGTTACAGATAGTTTGAAACAAAAATTGGTATCTCAAATGGGTTACCAGTACTTTTAATGAGTTGGAAACAAAAATTGGGTCACAAAAGCTCATTGGTGCTTTTACCTGCTTCTTTCTTTTTCCTATTTTCTTCGAAAGCCTGGATCAGATCCGGACAGTCCAAGTTCTCTTCTGGCTCCCATGTGTTATCCTCATCGCTGTAGCCTTTCCATTTCAAGTAATACTCCACCTGCAATTTAAAACATCCAGTGTTGTAGCAAAGATAGACAACGCTCTGCGCAAAAATGCAAAAAGCACTAAACTTGGTGGAAGCATGGTGTGAGCGACACCGACTCTCCGTTAATCCAAACAAAACTGAAATGGTGCTATTCACTAAAAGAGTCAAGATACCAGCGTTAAAATTTCCAAAGTTATTTGGAACAGAACTAACACTCAGTAAAGAGGTTAAATACCTTGGAATATGGCTAGATAGTAAGCTTTTATGGAGAAAACAAATTGAACATGTTACCACAATGGCAAATAATATTTTATGGCAGTGCACCAGGGCGGTAGGAAAGGATTGGGGTCTCAACCCCCAACTATGCCACTGGCTATACACTGTGATAGTAAGGCCAGTACTCACCTACGGCATTGTTGTATGGTGGCCAAGAACTAATCTGACCACAACTATCGCAACTTCAGAAAACCCAGAGGCTGGCTTGCTCACTGATTAGTGGATGCAGTAAATCAACTCCATCAGCCACTCTGGATTCCATACTAGGGCTAACACCCTTGCAGTTACACTTACAACAAGAGACAATGGCGTCAGCACTAAGAATTAAATCCACGAATCAATGGAAAGGTATAGGGTCCAATACGAAACACACAAGGATCCTGGACAAAGCTACAGACATTGTCCCGGATGCCATCCTGGGGACAGACAAAGTAGCTAACACATACTTAGATATTAAAAAAATATGCACTGTTGACAGATAATAACACATCAGTGAATAATCAAGACAACCAAATAGTCTACCATGTGTATACAGACGGAACTAAGAATAAAAACGGTGTGGGCTGTGGATTTTATTCACATGATTTAAAAATCACAGAATGAAAAGCACTACCTAAAACCACAACAGTCTTTCAAGCAGAAGCAATGGGTCTGCTATTGGCAGCCAGAACGGTGAACCAGAATAATTTCACACAAACACCGACAAGTGATATCTGCTTGAAATTCATCACTGACAGTGCTGCTATTATCTATGCACTCAGAAAACCGACAACTAGATCAAGAGTTCTTTCGGAATGCCATCTAGCACTACAAACACTTGTGGAGAAGCATAACGTCACAGTTATGTGGACCAAAAGTCATGAATCATGCCACGGGAACAATAAAGTGGACATGTTAGCAAAGGAAGGAACGAAAAAAACTGAAAACATTTCAGAAGTCAGACACCTATGTAAACCCACAGCGATGGTGACGCGAAATCTGCTGCGGGCACACACAGAGAAAGAACAACAAAATCTGTGGAAAAATAGAAAAGACTGTAGGCACTCCAAGATCTTCTTACCAGTGGTAGACAGGAAGGCAACTAATACATTTTTAAAACTTAGCCGATCAGATTTACATCTATTGGTTGGAGTGATTACCGGACACTATGATCTGAACTATCACCAGTACACTATTGGAACGACAGACAGCCCTCTGTGTAGAGGCTGTATGAAACACGACGAGACCATGTAGCATGTGTTACTACACTGCGAAGTAACAAACGAGGAAAGAAAGAAGCTCAGGCTCAAACAGAAGCATCACTAGACAGTGCAAGCAGTTCTACTTCTTATACCACAACTCCTGCCGTGACGGGAGTAAGAGTGGAACTAGTATGCCAGAAACCCAAGGCTGTGCTCCGATATTTCAATGAGCTTGGCTGGCTGGGTTAGGCAGAAATGGGGGAAATGCACAAATCACCCCAAGCGGGATGTCCGTGCAAGACTCATCGACCCCACCTTAGAATTATTAGCAAAGATATTTTAATACCAAGACAGATTACTGTTCAAATATTTACTACATATTACACTTATAGAAAATGCAGATACAAATACTCAAAATGTTACTTCAAAGTGATATCAGTTTAAAGGAGACTAATGGACTGGTTTGTTTTTGATGACCTTGAGATTAGTAAGTACCTAGTCAATATACTGTAGTATCTGAATTGAGTCAATGTGTTCAAGTGTAAGGAATGTTATATTGTATAAGTTTAATTACAATTCCAAACAATATTTCATACAATACTATGTTTATATGTAGGGGATGCATACCTCATATTGAAGAGTATATACCTACTAAGTTTACCTACTAGTTTAATTTTCGAAAGTACTTAATGTAGACATTACCTTGCTATGTCTAACCCTCCTGTCTAGGACTTTTTCAACAGAGAACTCTTCCTCTCCCTCGGGTTCGCTCCCCTTTTCCTTCTTATCAGCCATCTGTAGGGTTGAGGAATACATACAACAAAATTATTCTTCACAACCAGTCAACAAAGCTTCCTAACCTACAAATTAATAACACTTTTTAGTGGTCTTTAATCTTTGGTGCACCGGGAACGAGTAACAAGCATATAATATATCTAGGAATTAATAAGCGGATGCATAAAAGGCCATTAGATCAGAATAACCACAAATTCTATATCGCATCGCATCCCGCCATTTTGAATAATACTCAGCTCGAAGCTAACATATTCAAACAATTTCTATTGAATCTAACAAAAGCACGCCATTAATAAATATATAACTAACATGCTAGTTTTCAAACAACTTAAATGAGAGCTTTTGTAAAAATTACCTTAAACTAATTGAAGAAAATAAATCCGGCGTCGTTGGATACAATCATGGAAGTAATATATAGGGAAATATTACTGTGGCACGTTGCCGTGTTTAACGTGCCACGGGGTTGTTATTATTAGATTTTGAGGTTCTACGACTGGTAGATTTGGAAGAAAAGATTTATTTTAATATTCACATTTTTAATTCGACTTCACAAACGCAGCCATTTTTATCAAAGAGAAAAAATCAAGAAGAGTTGCCAACACAAAGAACATAAATCAGCACAGATAAAATATCACGATTACAAGACTGCCCTCATAACTCAAAATGCAGTAATCGACATTTTTGGGATTTTTACTTTTTTGCAAAAATGGCATCCTATGAGGCTAATCTATACCTAAAAAAATTAATATCATATATTTTTTAATTGTAAACATGTTTTTTACTCTGTATAAAACGCAGTACTTGCACAAAAACATTGCTTATGCTAACGCAATCTGCAGTAATCGACGTGTGCTAGAACATATTGCAGTACTTGCGTCGATTACTTACTGCATTTTTCTCTAGCATAACATTGTATGGCAACGAACGTATACTAAAACCAAACGCAGTATTCTACTGTATAATATGAGAAATACCTAATGTATTTCCTGAAAATTGCATTACCCAAAAAAAAAAATTTGGTATAATAAGAATAGGTTATATTCCGTAACAGAATCCGTTCTAGAAAAAAATCCTGTAAATAAATTATCATTTGATCAGCTAGAGCATGAAGAGATTGTTCTTATATAATATAACTTTTTTATAAAAAACTAGGTTTTTATAGAACTATAATATTGTGTTTTAGCAAAAATGCTGTTTGTTTGTTTTATATTTTTTAGATTACGTAGCAGTTTTAAGAACTTTACTACATATAAAAATTTTAAATAGATACAAAGAGAAAATAAGAAGAAGTATATATAAAACATAGCACAGACCAATAAATATACCTAATATTATAGAATTAATTAATTAGTTAGTATCAAAACTGTATTTTGGTTTTGAAAGGAGACTTTTGTTGGTATTAGCAGAATTGCTGTTTTAGTTGGGTTGAAAGTTTCAAAACCTACCTTCATTTAGTGTGATTATTATGACACAGTATTTTTTTGTCTGGTACATTGGTTGTAATAGCGTAGATTTCCAATTTACCAATGCCTAGTTAAACAAAAAGCTTAAAAGGAAATTTAAAAAATATATTACTTCCAGAAAAATCAAACTCTGCCTTAGTTGCGCCTTTTGTGGTTAAAATAGCAATAACATTTTAATTTATGAACTGATTGAAATAAAATAAAGATTTAATGTCCAGTAAAAAATATTACTACCTCTTAGTAAAAACTCCAACAAAATCGGTTGAGCCATTTCTGAAATAAGCACAAACACAGATAAACGGACAAACATTTTTTTTTTAAATTAGTATGTATGAGTTCGGCTGCATTGATGCAGTTTACTTGTAATTCCTATATAAAATTATCTGTCATGTACAAAAACCGATGAGTTACAGTTTTATTAAATGTAGGTATAGATTAAGATATTAAGAGTTACATTAAAATGTCAAAACAAAATCGTCTAAAAAATATTTCGTCTTCCCAGCCACCCAACAACCGCCTAAGATCAGCTTATTACTTATTTATTGCATCCAAAATATAGGTAACAATATTAACAAAAAACGCAGTACTAAACATTTGCTAGGCAATAACGCAGTAATCGACACATATAATTGCACTTTGTCTTAGCAATCTTGTAATGCTCGCTAGGCCAGACGATAGATGAAAATGCAGTACTAAGCATTTTATCCTAATGATACATAAAAATTTATAAATTTTGCATACCAATAGAAAGCTTGATATTTTCTTGATTTTTAGGTACAATTTAATAGTTATATGACATGTATTTGATGTTTAGATCACTCAAAATGTTTTAACCGCGTTTTTCTCGAAACCGCCATTTGTCGATTACTGCATTTTGAGTTATCAGGGCAGAAGATGCGTTCGCAATCTCTAACAATTACTGCTGATCCAATATAAGCAGAGCAAGGCGAAGTATGAAAGGCAGTTGTCTTTTTCTAACTAGGGTGACAATAAATTATAGGATATACCAATTCATCTTCTTACCAAATCGGGAGCAGTCTCTTTTGCGGTCCTATTTTACCTGCATCTTGCGAGTCATGATGATCCCTAACTCTATTGACGCGTTAAGTAACAAACACCAACAAACTTACTTACAAATTAAAATGCACTTTAGTTTGTAACTTATAATAGTATCGATTCGGTTAATTGACAGGGAGGCAATGTGATCAAAATCATAAACATTTTGCAGCAATTAAAATATTTATTTACAAGTTCACATTTGAATTGCATGTAGGTAGTTGCCTATATCCAATATTTTTTACACTATCGTTTTCCTTGTGTTTCAAATTCTAACTGAAACGAGTGATGGTTTAAACTATGTACACCAATATAAAGCAAACTGTATACAATACTAAGGAATCGTATGTGATATATTGCAACCACTATAAGATTCATTTCTGCATCCCGGAACACTACAAGTTCTTACCATTTTGTTATTTTTACAATAAAATACAAATTACATATGTAATTATTTTTTTCCCGCCATCTTTCGTCATAATAATGTCATCATAATTTAATGTTGCTTGTGTGAAAAATAATATAATATTAATTGGTCACTTATTTTATTTTGTGTTAATTTCACAAATTAATTCAGATTTCTATGTGTCAAGTAAGATTTATAATAAATAAAATTTAATAATATTATTTATTGCTAAATATTTCACAACTTAAGTTGACAGTGACATTTATCACACATTATTTTTTAAACTGGCAAGCTGTTGAAGCAAGACAACAGCCTTCTCTATATTCCTTTCATTTTTGACCGATTTCACCCCCGATTTACCATTTATAGAAAATGAACTTTAAGTGTAAGAGTATAAGGTTTCTATTCATATAAAATTTATTTCACAAAACCAAAGAGAGAACAATCCAGAGGGAAAGAGAGGGATGATATAAAAAATCCTTGGATACAATACAATTACAAACGAATCGGACCAGTTTTTTTTTTTTAATTATGGACTCTGCGGCCCCGCCGCCATTTCGCCAATGTCACGTCACAAGGGAGACAACTGCTGATTAGCCAGTAAAAATAATTAACATTTGATCGGTGCGGAATTACTATTAACTTATTTGAAATTTATTAGTAATTTAATAGCTTATTTGAGTGTTACCATAATACATATATACAAGCATAATTACAATTTAATTTTATTAGAGACAATAAAATGATACAAAATATATACAAAAGGAGAATATACAAGGGGAAGAAGATTGGAGAAGTTACAAGGACGAGGGACAGCATCTGGGATTTTATCATACAGTGAGCAGCGCAACCTTGGACAGCTAAAGAAAATATGATCGGTGGATCCTTCCTCTAAACCACATTCACATAATGAGTGGTCACGAACTTTGATTTTGGAGAGAAAGACGGGGGTACAAGCATGACCCAACCGTAGGCGACATATTGTGGAGGTGGCTTGTTTATTTAAATTTTTGAATTTTGAGAACCAGGGCATGATAGGGATTTCTGGTTGTAATTGTCTGTAAAATTTGCCAATAGAAGATGGATTGTGCCAGAGAGTTTGCCAAGAAATGGAGAAGTTGAGTTTTGCAAGATGTTGAGAGGTCATGACTAAAAATTTGATAGTGATCTGTATTGCCTAGGGATGAAGCTTGTTTGGCAAAAGAATCAGCATTTTCGTTGCCAGGGATACCAATGTGACCCGGGATCCAGGCAAGAGCTACTTGAATACCTAACAAATGACATTCGAACAGTTTTTCTTTAATTTGAAATATGATTGGGAATCTTGACTTGCAGCGAAAGGGGTTAGATTTAATAGCTTGTAAGCAGCTATGTGAGTCTGTCAATATTAGGGCTTTAGTAATATTATGCGAGATTACATATGAGATGGCCTCGAGGATGGCAGTTGCCTCTCCGGTGAATACTGAAGTAGTTGGAGGGCATTTTTAACTTAAGGCAATTTTGTACCTAGGGATCCAGATAGCAGTTCCAACATCATTGCTTTCATTAAATTTGGATGCATCAGTAAATAGCATAAGCCAGCCTTGCCAAGACTTTTCAATGAGGCATGAGAATAATTTACCTGGTCCTTATTAATGCCAAAATTTAGGATTATTGTTGGCTTAAAAATTAGAGCTTTATATCTAGTGAGGAACAAGGGATTAATGGGAAATTGGGCTACAGGGAGGAGAGAGAGTACCAATATTTGGAGAAGCAGTGAACAATTGAGGGAATACTATTAAGTCGTTGATTATGATCCGAAAAAATAAGGTTGTGAAGTTTTCTAGAGAGAAGAAGAGGGGATGATTGGAGTTTTGTATAATACGAGTGAAAAATCTGTCTGCTAAATATTGTCTGCGTAAATGTAGGGGGGGTTCACCACACTCTACTTGCATGGCATTAATTGGAGAGCTTTTCATGGCACCTAGGATGATGCGGAGACATTAAGATTGTATTTTGAATAATTTAGCAAGAGATGATTTGGATCCAGAAGAGAACAGGAAAGAAGCGTACTCTAAATGACTCCTAACTATTGCATTATAGAGAAGTTTTTGGGAAAAAGGATGGGATCCCCACTAGACACCAGAGAGAGAACGAAGGATATTAATATTTTTCTCACACTTATGAACAATATAGTCAATATGGTCAACCCCTGAGAGTTTTTTATCTAGCCAGACACCAAGATATTTACAGGATTTTTTTTGAGGAATGATATCATCCTCATTGTAAATGAATACTGAAGGAACGTTCCTTTTTCTGGTAGATAGAACTGAACAACTTTTTGAAGCAGATGCTTAAACCATGGTCAAGTAGCCATGAATTAAGGTACACCAGGGCATTGTTTATGTTTTCCTCGATATTACCAATACTTTTGGAGGAACAGTAAAGTGCTAGGTCATCAGCATATTGGAGAATGTTACAGTAGGGATTAACAGAGTTTTCCAAGTCAACTGTATAAAGGCTGTACAAAAGAGGACTCAGGACTGAGCCTTGTGGTAGACCCTTCCAGAGAGTTCTGGAGGTAGAGTGTGCTGATGATGTTTTAGTTCTAATTGTAACATGTCTTTCCATTAGGAGGCAGCATATGAACTGAACCATCTTCGGGGATATACTTAGCTGTAACAGTTTTGTTCTAAGCACAGGGAAAAGGACATTATCGTATGCTGAGGCAATATCGAGAAAGACTGCCAAGAGGTATTCATTTTTCTTAAAAGAGACTAAGATATCTGTGGATAAATGGATAGGGGGTCTAAAGTACTTGAATTTTTCCGGAAGCCGAATTGTGATTTTGATAGGAGATTATTGTTTTCTGGGAACCATTCTAATCTATTTTTGACGATTATTTCAGTAATTTTACAAGTTTCCTGGTTTAAGAATAGGGAGGACTATTTGTGTGCGCCAGGTTTCAGGGACACACCCACTTTCAAAGAATTGATTAATCAAGAGAAGTAAGCAAAGTTTGGCTTGTTGTCCTGCTTTAGTAATAAAGGAATACGGAAATCCGTCAATTCCAGGTGTGGAGTCACTCATGCCAGACAAAGCTATTTGAAGTTCTTCAAGAGTGAAGGGGGAGTCCAAATGAGTTGATGAGGAACAAAGATTAGTTTTTAAAGGAGGACAGGTCTGAGGGACATAAGGAGGGGCCAATTTATCAGAAAATGCTTCCAGCCAAAGAGAAAGATCATTGGATGAAGAATCTGGATTTCAGAAGGATCCTCTAAATCGAGGAATTTATCTCCAGACTAATGCCGACGGTGTAGATGGAGATAAACCTTCACAATATTGTAACCAACCTGCTTTTTTCCTAGACTGGAGAGTTCTTGTGCACTTGGCTGAGATTTTTTGAAAAATAAGGAAGTTTTCTAAGGTCATTGAGGCATTATAAGATTTTTCACCTGCTTTACGCTCTTTGACCATTTTAGAGCAGTTATGATCCCACCAAGGAGGGGAAGCAGTTCCCTGATTGGGGGCTTTAATGGGGATACTGGGGTCAGCTGCTGATTGGATAGATTGAATGAGATAAGAATATAATACTCATTTGATTGTAATTATTTATGGAAGGTAAAGAAGAGAGTTTGTGATCTAAAGAGGAGGAGTATAATTCCCAATTAGCTGCAGAGAGCCTATATTTTAGTAAGGGGGAGGGAGGGGGAGGTAAAGTTACTTGGAGGGAAAGGTTAATTTGTATTGGGAAGTGATCACTACCATGTGTGAGGGGAAGGACTCTCCAGGAAAGAGAAGGGAGAAGGGAAAGGGAACATAATGTGAGGTCAACAACCGAATTAGGATTTTGGGGCGGGTAAGGTCGACGAGTGGGAGATCCATCGTTTACTAGACACAGATTCATGTCATGAATCAAATCTAGTACACGATGGCCAAATGAGTTACTCTCATGTGACCCCCAAAGGGTATGCTGGGCATTGAAATCACCCATGAGGATTATAGGAGGAGGGACAGAAGATATTATATTAACTATATCAGTGATATGGTATGGTTTGGGGTGAGGGATGTATATACAGACAAAAGAAATATTAGATGAGCGTACAGCCACTGCATTCAAGTCTGGGCTGACAGTAGGGAGAGTAATTTGTGAATAGATCAAGTTATGTTTGATAAAAATAGCACATCCAGCAGCTCCGTCCTGACGGTCGTCCTGGAGGGCAAAGAAACCTGGGACTCGATAGCGAGCCCCAGGCTTGAACCAAGTCTCCGCGACAGCCACCAGGAAGGAGCCACTTATACGGATGAGATAGGAGAGTTCAGGAATCTTTCGACGAAGACTCCTGGAGTTCCATTGGAGGATTGGCAGACAATCCATCGTTGGACAGTAGGGTTGTGAGTTGGTATATCATGTGGGCAGCGTGGTTCGGTAATTGGAAGGAATTTTGGGAAATGATACTGATGATAATAGTGAGGAGTTGAGTCAGTAGATCATTTTGGGGATGGGAAGAAGATTGGAGAGTATGACCATTAGGGAGTGAGGATATTTCTGGGCGGATAATAGCACTGTGGGCAGCCTTATAGTAAGACTTGCCAAGGGGAGCTCTCGGAAGCGAATTGCGTGTCACAATCTTATTATAGGAGACAATTGCAGGGCGGGACTGTGAAGCATGAGATTGGGACGACTCATGAACAGGTCTAGATGGAGATGGGGCTGACTTAGTTACTTCATTATAAGTCCTAGCAGGTTTATATATTGATGAAGCCTCATGGTATGAAATTCTGTCACGGGCCATAGCAGCCTTAATAGACTGCCTGGCGTGTTCTGGGCAAGTCCTGTCAGTAGCAAAATGTAGCCCAGAGCAGAGCAGACATTTAGCCTGTGATGCCAGCACGTTACAATGTTTACCAATGTGGGGTTCCATACATTCATAGCATTTTGGGGGGGATCGGCATTGAGCCTTGACATGGCCAAATTTACAGCAGGCTAGGCATTGTATGGTGGGGAACTCATACATCTCTACCTTCATAGAAGAGTAAAAAGAGTATATGTTATTGGGGAGTTGTTGCCCTCTGAAAGTTAAGACTACAGTCTGAGTAGGTTCCCAAGTAGTTTCATTATCCTTTTTAACTTTTCTATTTAGTCTCCTGGCTTTAATAACATATGCAGAGTTATTGGGGACTTCAATAGAGTTCGAGAATTCTTCCATGGGTAAATCCACAGGGACACTCGGACTACCCCCATTCTTGTAACATTATATGTTGGTATGGATGCAATATATTTGTGTGTTGCTAAAAGGGGGCACTTCAGAAAGCTATTTGCAGTCTCAAAGGTTTTGAACTGTACAGATAGGTATCTTGTTTCTGCCTATTCTTTTGACACCATCACGACAAATGTTGTCGATTTTATTTTTGTGTAGGAACTGACCAAATTTAATAGGACGGAAAGTGGTCCCTATACTGTTGGGTCGAGCTCTTCCCTAGATACATGAATTAAGAAAGGGCTTGAGTCTGTTTTTTTCATATTCCTGGATGCCCATAACGGATATGGCGGGGTGAGTGTAGATTGTTTGCGCTGAAGGCTGCACTGCATCACTATCTGCATGTATTTTAGCGTATGGGCCACTACGAGCCTTCACCATTGTCTCAGCTAGGCGTTTATTCCCTACATTTTGTGAAAGGATAGCCACCAGAGGAATGTCCGGCGGCACATCAAAATCATCATCTGAATCAGATGAAATGGTATCCATTTCCCCTGATTTAAACTAAAAAAAAGAAAAAAAAACCTTACCAGTCCTAAGTTAGTTATATAAAAACACAAAATAAGTAATTAAAGGAGTAATAGATTTTTTCTAAGCGCGATCGCGGAACCACGTTTGTCACCTTGCATCAGCGAACATCAACGAACCATTCGCGCGTATTTCTATTTAATGTTTTTTTTTATTGAACATCTGTTATTTTTTGACAGTGACAGTGACAAAAGCATTTGGTTGGACATATTAAAAGAATTCTATATTGTCTATGATTTGGTAAAATGACAAATACAAAGTATTGACTTTGATAGTTCAATAGACACCATAGACGAATCAATAATGATATAGTGATGTGGTACAATAAATTTAATCGACAATAATAGTTGAGTCGATAGTAGTCTGGTTATCAGTTCCATGAACACATTTTTTTTAACATACCATTTACTACTTACTTTTTAGCCTGGACATACATCCCATAATTCAACGTTTCAAGTCTCAACTTAATGTTTGGTACTTGGATGACGGAACTTTGGGAGGTGACGTGAACACCGTCCTCGATGATTTCAAAATTTTGGTAGACGAATTTCGTCATGTAGGTCTCGAATTAAATTCAAAAAGTGCGAACTATTTGTTTGCGATTCATGTTCGGACAAGGATTCAGTCATATCTAAATTCAATGATTTGGCACCGGGTATTTCTATTCTAGACAAAAGTTCACTTCGCCTCCTCGGTTCACCGATTCTAGATGAGTCGTTTTCTCCTTTCGTAGAGGACAAAATTCAAAATTTCAGGGACACTCTAGGCCGTTTGCTCAAAATTAACGCCTATATGGCGTTTACTATTATCAAATATTGTTTGTTTGTTCCAAAATTCACTTACTATTTACGATGTTTTTGTATAGAGATTTGTATAGAGACACTCTTTGTATAGAGATGTGGTGGAAAATCTTCTTTTCTTAAAAGTCATGACTTTAAGAAGGGCTCTTTGTGATATCTCTAGTTTTTCCAAATAGGTTTTTGCAGCACTTCCCCAAGCACTGATGCAGTAAGTAATTAGGGACTGCGCTAAAGCAAAGTAAATCTTTTTCAAAGCCGTGAAAGGCATGATATGTCGAAGTTGACAGAAAATACTGATTAATTTTCTTACTCGTCCAGAAAGTTTCTTGATGTGATCAGTCCATTTCAGGTTTTTGTCAAGCATTATCCCTAGATATTTGATTTCATTTGTTTGTGTCAGGTTGTTACATGTACATTGGGAGTCTTGATTGCATGTTGATTTGTGTATTTTTAAGTTTAAGCCGGATTTTGGTTGTGTCGAGTCATTAATCGTGAAACTGATGTATTTAGTTTTAGTTATATTGATAGAGAGTAAATTTTTCCTCAACCATTGGGACACTTTTGAGAGACCTGCATTTGTTATGTTTTCCACATCATTCCAGCTGGTACCTTCAAACAATAATACAGTATCATCGGCATAAGTAACAATATGTCCTTTATCTAGCATTAAGTCGCAGAGACTGTTTATATAAATCAAGAAAAGTGTCGGACCTAAAATGCTACCTTGAGGCACGCCATACTTAGTCATTTCTTCTTGGCTTATTTTGTCATTTACTCTTACAGCTTGGACTCTATTGCTAAGGTAGCTCTGAAACCATTGTAGAGGAACCCCTCGAATGCCTGCAGCTGCCATTTTTGCCAGAAGGATAGGGATAGAGACAGTGTCAAAAGCTTTCGCCAAATCAAGAAAAATACCCGCAATTTTTTTTCGATTATCTAATTTATTTTTTATATGTTCTACTACATCAAGTACTGCCTCATCAGTGCTTCTTCCCGATCGGAAACCGTACTGGTTTTTTGATAAAATTTCTTTTTTTTCTAGGTAATTGTGTAGTCTTTTGTTCATTAGTTTTTCAAGGATTTTCGCGAAAGTTGGGAGTAGAGATATGGGTCTGTAGTTGGTAACACTGTCTTCATCCCCACCCTTATGGATAGGGCACACAATGGACTTTTTTAGTGAATTTGGGAAAACACCTGTTGCGAAACTCACTTGACATATGACCGTCAGTGGCTCGATGATACATGGCAAAACAAATTTTATTAATTTAGCATTTGCTTTGTCCCATCCAGGGGCTGAGCTATTTTTTAGTGACTTCACAATGTCAAAGATTTCAGCAGTATCTATTGGTAAAAGCCCAAATGAAGAAAGTTGCTTCTCAGATTCAGAGTGTTGTTCTGATGCTAACTGTTCCTCAGTAACTGCCATAGATTCTAGGGTTTCATTAGCCAACTCCGAACCAACGTTTATAAAATATTGGTTTACTTCCTTTAATGAGTCCGATTCCGTGCATTTTATATTAAGCAAATGTTGAGCTGTATTTTCTTTTTGTGGGTAACTACAAATGGTTTTGATAATTTGCCATGTTTTCTTTGAATCTTTTGTATGTTTAAGCAATTCATACTAAGCTTGCGTTTGTATCATGGGTAGAGGTAGGTACAAGATAACGGATATAATACATATTATATAGGTACTTTTCTTTTGTAAACGCATACTTTACATTATATAATAATATATAAAGAGACAAAATTTCAAGAAATTGTTGGAACGTATTCTGCTATCAATTCGAAATATGTATCTACAAACATTTTTTTAATATCTTCAATGTTCAGCCTTTCGACCCTTGGTACAAAAATATTCATCGTGTCTTTCATCTTACCATTTCTGGTATACAAAAATTATACTTGTTACTTCTATAATTTGTTTAATCGTAAGAGGAGGATCGGAACTTGAAATCAGGAGACGAATTGGCATGGCAAAATCGGCGATGAGCCAATTGGAAAAAGTATGGAGGGATCGGAATATTCTGAAAAAGACCAAATTATACATGGTTAAGACACTGGTCTTTCCGATCTTTTTGTATGGGGCGGAATCGTGGGCTCTAAAAGAAACTGACCGACGCCGCGTTGACGCTTTTGAGATGTGGTGCTGGCGGCGAATGCTACGGATTCCATGGACCGCGTTTCGGACAAATGCTTCCATCCTAAAAGAGCTTAACATAAAGCAACGCATGTCCGCCGTATGTCTGAAGCGAGTACTACAGTACTTTGGGCATATCGCACGGAAACCAGCGGACAATTTGGAGAAGCTCATAGTGACTGGAAAAATGGCAGGAACGAGATCCAGAGGTCGAAGCCCTACAAGATGGTCCGATCAGGTGGCTGAACACATTGGCGCCAAAGCAAGTGCTGCCATACACGAAGCTACCGATCGTGACAAATGGCGTCTTATGGTCCATAATTTTGGTCGGAGTCATCACGATGCTCAGCATTGAGCTATCGCCTAGAGGAGGGAGGAGGAGGAGGAATCGTAAGAGCAAAGTGTTACATAAATATAATAATACTGTATTAAGTAAATAAATTATTTTAGATGTATATTTCATTATTTTAGTCTTAAGCTACAAATTTTGTAAATAGGTAAGTAGATTTAAGTTCAATAAAAAACTTTTGATTTGATTGTGCATGGGATCCCTGCGAGGCGATGTCGGTCCGAGGTGGTGGCGGCGCGCGAGTGAAGTGAGTGCGCGTGCACAGTGAAAGCCCGCACTTTCATCGTAGTGGGGCGCGCGTTAGCACTACAAAAGTGAAGGTGGCGGCGCGCGCGCAGCGGCCGCCAGCCTGCGTAGTACGTCGGCGAACTGTGTCCGCGCGAACGTGCGCCCGCGATGATCCGATGTCTGTTCCTCGCGCTGGTGGCGGTGGCGGCGGCGGCGGGCGGCCGGCCGCCTCGCACGTCTGTGGCAGCGGCGCCCTCGCCCGCGCCGGCGACTGCGCCCGCGCCGCGCCTGCCGCCCCGCAACCTCACGCTGTCGCAGCGCTCTTCCATCAGAAACAGGTCAGTGCTGCGCTCCGGCAAATGTCACAGCCTGCCCACAACATATGTTATTGATTTATGACGCGTATGTCAACACGACTTAGGCTTATGTAACGAAACTGCGGCGTTAGCAAGAAAACCGAGTAAATAGAACCCGGTGCTCCCGCGCGGCTCCTCAGCGCTCGGTGGACGACTAGCAGCGCTGTGCACGAGGCGTCCAGTACGCGCAACAAGCTGCCATCCAGTTGCTCCAATTCGCCGCACTTTATTGTAATTTGTGTCATTATAGAAAAGGTTATGATATCACCGCTCTCCACGCATGCTAATCCGATCTGCGTCGTTCTTGAGCATCAGATAATGGTATAAATATTGATGCGTTTTGTAAATCGCGGTAGGTATCGATAACTAATTAATCTGGTGATTAGCACAAAATTATGAAAATCCATTGTGGAAGCCGGGGGTTACGCGATCGTATTAGGGATCATGTTCGCTATTTACATAAAAACGCAATTATATGCCTCTCCGATTGTATTATCATGAAAGACAAAACGTTCGGATTTGTGCGTTTGCGCAACGGAACATAAATAAATATTCTCGGAAATAATTTTGAAACAATTTATTAATGAACTATGCTCGCCTTAACTTGCAAAAGTATCTCTTTGTAATAGCTGTTTAGTTTTATTTTATATGTCGTTGAATAGTTTTAATCGTACATTATTCGCTATTAAGCGGTATTGACAGCTTGTGTTTTGCAAGTTTGATGAGTTAACGACCCATATTTGTATTTAAATCGTCGTTATTGTAACCACTTTATATTTACTGACTTTGCGAGATTAATTGATGCTTATTGGCCAAAACATTCTAGAAATAATGCAGCTGATATCAATGCCAATAACTGACACGCTACATAGCTAGAGCATTGAAGAGCAAACGCGTTGATGTCTATTCTACGGCTCTCTGAAGTGCTACGAATTAACAAATTTTAAATTTATTTGTTATATTATTTATATATTTCCTATCAAAAATGTTGTGTTGTATACACGCGTATTTTATATTTTATAGTGATTTCAAGTATTTACTATCTTTACTATAATAATGTTTTTGTTTTACCACAAACGTATTAGCATAGTAAGCTGCTGGCAGAGCAAACATTTTTGCAGCACTAATACAGCTGTGTACATTAATATTTACCTGTGCATATAGTTAATTCAGTTTTGGTTACCTTTAAAAAAATAACACGAAATAAAAGGTCTGACTTTGTGAAGTGGAACCATGATGCAAAACTGGACTGATATGCATAGTGTTGTGGCAAAAATAAACGATGTAGTTTGCATTAAGTCCCCAATATGGAGGCGATCTACAAGCAGACATAAGTAATGAGCATTACAAAATAATCTTGAACGAATGCAAGTTTCGCAGTACTTATATACACATTATAAAGGTAGGTATATACAATAAGTATATTAAAAATGTAATGTGGCTTGCTGACAGACAGAAAATCAAATTTTAAAGAGGTATACAATTTTGTATAAATTACCTAATGTTTTGTTTCGGCAAATGAAATAGGGACGATGTCTGTGACAATAGGTGAAATAAACAAACCGTTGACCAAGTAACCACTTATTGGTTAGCTTTTAAATATGAGACGTTTATAATCTTTTCCCTGTGGATTACTATGAAGTGAAAATCAGTTTAAAATGTATACATTATCTGACTGTAAAGCAATAGTATAGTAGATTGTATAGTCACGGGAAAAGCTTGCTTTGTATTTATTTAATGGATTTTTTGCGTGCAGTATTTCGACCGATGTATGTAGTATCTGCGAATTAGGTATCTTGTTAATGAGCAACATGTTCACGAGAAAAACTCAGGGAAATTAATTAGAGATCTAAGGAAAGAAATTCTATTAATTTGAATACATAAAGCAGAGCTTACACGAAGCCAGTAATGCTGGCGCCAGTCTGCAGACAAGCCAGCGTTGGCCTGGCCCTTGTTGTTTAGACGCGGCCAATCATTCACGGATTTTTTCTTCTGGTGTGCACACGTTTGGAAAAAATAATGAATACGCGGCAAAGGCTGTTCAAAAAGAAATGTTTAAGAAATATCTCTGCACTATTAAGAGAAGAGTTGATTGATATATTACAAAAAAAGGGAGCGAAACGACTTTGGGTAAGAAAATGGTTAAGCGATAGACCAGTAACTGGAGCTTATGCCTTGTTGCTGAAACAACTAAGATTAAATTATTATGCAACGCTTATCCCACAAGCATCCGTGCTCTCTATAAAGTTGTACGAATTTCAAAGTATCCTCTTCGTTGAATTTTCTCGGCATTTTGTCGCAGAAATTCCAAATAAAACAACAAAGAACACACACCGTACGGACGTTCGCCAGTGACTGGCGAGACTCGTCTACACGTGTCCGCAACGCTGGCGCGGGGGACGAAGGGTATGCGGGCGGAGGTCACTGGCTAGAAAAATAGACGGTCGCTCTATTCTCGCCAGCGTTGGCAGCCAGCGCTGGCTTGGCTTGAAAAACTGTTTACACAAGGCCAATACCAAGCCAGCACTGGCTGCCAGTCTTATTGGCAGCCAGTGTTGGCGCCGTGTAAACTATGCTTAAAAGATAGTTAATAAATGTGCATATGGCTGTTAAATTTCTTGCCAATTCACTTTGATTGTACATCGATATTTTTGTTTCCGATTCTTTTTCCAAATTTTGTTGAAATATATTTTATTTGTACACAATAAAAAATACATTTAAACACATTTCAAATAAAAGAAAATAAGTGTATAAGCTAAAGCCGAAGAATGAAATTAAACTACCGATCTATAGAAGATACCTGTCTAACCGTCAAACCAAATCCATATTTTACAGATGTGATACTATACAGGCCGTCGGTAAAGGTAGAACCGTTTGGCCTTGACGAAACTGAGATTTGCCTTTTGTAAAATACAAGCTCGATATAAAAGAAACTTTGAGGACAAAACCATTGGAATGGAACTGATATTAATTTAAAAGAGCCAGATGACAAACTTTGGTAAGTGGTAGGGAGTCTGTAACGTCAATTTATCGATCAGTGCCAGATAATTTTACACAATTTGTTTATTTTGTATTTACAGAGAATGTTACTGCAAATGATAAAAAAGGCTGAGTTGAAAATAAGAAAACATTTTGTTTCTCTATCAGTAGTTGCTAAGATTTCATAAACTATAAATGTATTCACATAATAATATGTTTTATATAATACATGACTTTATCAAGGCATCTAACAAGGCTCCTATTTTGACTGTCGAAGGCTTCCACTCTACGAAAATTTTCTTTTATGAATGCCACATTATTAGTTTTCATTCAAAGGCTGACCGCATCGACGGTAGCTTGACTTTGGATTATTATCGACATCTTTTAGGACAGCACACTGTCATCACTGTCAATTACAGCGTCGCCTGTGTGTGAGTCGCTTCAGGAGACCTAGCTGTCGAATATCTGACTATCAATATAAAATACTACTCATTAATCGCCGATATTCGTTCCAATTAGTTAAATAATAATAAACTAAATTTGCTTTATAACGCAACAAACTATACATACCACACCTTCGTATCCATTAATGATTCGAACACTTCCTTATTAAATATATCTACAATAAATCAATTAATATCTCAAAGTATCGATAAATTTGACGCTTTGGTTAATAATTCTAACAGTGAAAGTTTAGTTTTGGTGTCGGGAAAAAGACAATCAGTCAATTAGTATTTAATTACATTTTTATTAATTAAAATTTATTAATCCGCGAATTATATAAATTAAGGTTAGTTATACACGGAAAGGCGAGGAAAAGCTATATAATTATATGAGTTGTTTTTATGCGGGAAGTTAGTTTCCTGATATTTTACTCGGAAAACATAGATTAGTGATGTTTTATTTACTGCGTATTATTTTTATAAACAATGCTTGGGAACTTTCGCCTCGCCAGTCTTAATGCCATATTTTAACGTATAAATTAAATTAGAGGTTTGCGATAAGTATGACGAGTTTCAGTTGTTTAGAAACCATTAAGTCTAAAATAAGGAAGGGCCATATAATAAATGATTGTTTTTTAATTTGTTCTGTATAGTGTCCAACTCAATGTGTGATCACTTGATCACTTATTGTTATTTTAACTCGTCAAACTGCCTATGTAAGAAGTGCTCATATCTAATATTTCATCGTATCTAATATTTAATGCCGTGCCATAAGCATAGAAGAGGCCTTCATCAAATTTTGGGTGCCCTAAAGATATACTGAAGAAACAATTCATGTTAACATCAAAAGTTTAGTATTTTTTTTTATATATAATATATCTTCTGTAAAAGAGCAAAAGAGGCTATCTTATTTTATTTAACATTTTATACTATTTTTATAATTGAGTTAGGTACTTAAGTTACTGCTCAATTTACCTAGGCTTTAAAACTCAAAAAGATCTTGTTAACAATTCAAGGCCCCTCCTACAACCGTTTGAGGACTTCTATTCAGATACCATCTAACTTTTCTCTTTTTTTAACACGAAATGGGCCAACGTTTGTCTACAGCCTGCCTGATGTTAAGCACCACTGTAGTCTAAGATGTTCCACGTTTGCCTAGGAGAAACCTATTGATTCCTTTTGCGTGGCGTATTAAAACTGCTTATTAATATAATAATACAACAGTACTATTGGAATCGGGTTGATTATAAAAACGTTACGATGGACGTAGAATCTCTCGCGTGCTAACTTTCCACCGGTAGATCGAATAAGATTGCAAACGGAACGAAGCGCGTTTTTCTACATTCCTATCGCTAAGTACGAGACGGGCTTACTTCATTCCATAAATGTTAATAAATATGTGAATTAATTCAAAATGTGAAATAATTCAAGAGGAAATTAATTAAATACTAAGGATTACTTTTTACATGTTTTCATTGGACCCCAAACTAGGCAAAAACCTGTATCTTGGAGGTCCGCAGAGATAGATGTCCATAAATTTATCATCGTATTTATCAACGCGTTTCAAGAAACTTCAGCTGTTTGCGTAGTATGGTAGTTGTTAAGCCATGAACTCCTCGTTACTTTGTTGACATAAAATTATACACGAATATAGTAACAATATGTCAGGGCAAAGGACTTATATATTATTATACTTAATATTTCTTCTCATTACGTTAAGCAAACTAAAAATAGTTTCGCTCGCCAAAACGTGAAATCGTGTCGAATTTCTCCAACTCCTTGTAGCTAAGAAAATACCATGACTGACCACCATGGACATTAGTTTTCTTAGAATATGTTTTGTTAAAACTATGAGTTATGGTTTTGACGTTTTTCCGGTTTTTTTTCTGTGTTTTTTTCTACAATAGGATATTCTTGAATACATGGAACCAATTACTTTCCTCTTTTAAACTAAAACAGGCAGTTTTTTTTTGCTATGACCACCATAAAAGGTTTAGTTTGAAGAATAATATATTATGTGACATTTTAGTGGGTCATATGCATGTTGTATATTTCTCATGACTCGACTATGTTACGTAAATATAGAATTTTTGAGTTCTATGATTATGAAATGTGCTGTGTTCTAACATGGGTATTTTTCTTTCATATCAACCTAGATAACACGGTTGGGCGTTGCTGAAACGCAAATAAAACCCTTCTGATTAATTTCAGTGAAGTGAAATCCTGGAAAAAGTCAATTAGACAGATAGAATTCAAAGTCTTCTAAAGTGACGGTGTATTGCGTTTTCACAAATAGAACTTAATAATACTCTAGTAATAGACTGAAAAAATAATTTTCGAGCTGTTTAAAGTCCACCCAGAGCCTATTAAGCATAAAAAGTTGGAATTTACATACTTACTTTATTATCTTATCTGTAAATATTTTTATAGTTTCACATTTTTCTGTGAATTGAACTTGTTTTACATTTTACGCCTCGCATTTCAGGCTTTGTTCGCAATCAAATAAAATAATATCACGGCCACATTCACTTCCTTTTAAGACTGCTTTTGCATATAAAATGCATTATATTTCACAGGTATTTATTTATTTAGATAATACCTACTGGCTCTGTCGAGATGGACAGAGTGCATATTGATATGAATCTACATTATTTTATTCATCACACACATTCTAGACGATTAATTGTTCAGTTTACAATATTTACTACTGTCAGCCCGCAGTTTTACTCGATTTAATCTACAATAAAAAGTAACATTTGCGAACTCTATACGGAATTTCATTCAAATCGCTCCTGCTGTTTAAGCGTAAAGATATACATATAATATGTGCATTCAAAGGCACAAACTTTCTGGTCTTTTTAAAATTAGTGTGATGGGAAAAGTAACGACGGTTTAAAAATTTATGATATTAATTTCTCAATTCCTTTTTCAATTGTTTTTTCGATTTATTTTTACGTGGAATAGGTACGTTCGCGTTTGACTACAGCCCATCTTTTATGTATTGTGGTAGGATTGGGTGTAACACACTTACCCACAACATACCTATTTACTAAATCGATGTGACTAATATAACGTATTTTATAACATGCACATTAAAGTAGCCATGCCGCAGGATACGATGACGAAACTTGGGCCGAAGGCAAATATCCAAATTGCTCTTATTAAACTGGCCAGCAACTGCAGAACGCAACATTTGTGGCCTAATCACAGCCTTTATACATGCCGTCTAATCTTGACCAAATCAACCAGAGACTCCTAACCTAGAATATGCAATGAGATACGACAAGTATCCAACTAAAATTCTCTCGTTGAGTCGTATATCCTACTGACTGACGGTCGTGACTCTTCTGCAAAATTAATTTGTTACGATTCTCTATTATAGGCGGTGTGTGTGTGTGTGTGTTAGTTCATCACGCGTTTTTTTTTCAAAAACGTACCAGTGTTGTATAAAATAATACTTCAAAAACGTAAGAGACCGACATCAAGGCATATCGTGTTATTTTTGTTACCGGTTCACGTGAATGTATTTGACACATATGTGGTGTAATTATTATTTGCTTTGAGGTGTCTATTGGCTACAATGTTGCCATCTACCGACGACACTAATTATAGCTCGCAGATCCAGCCCCATTATCTCGCGAATATTTGCAATTGGCAATACAATGTGTCAGACAAGCCTATAAGGACGCAATACGCACTTCAGAGTTATAGTTTCCAATCTGACGAAACCAAATAGTCATAGAATAAAAGTGATTGTTTTTGACGTGTTAAAGCCACCCTTAAAAGGTCAAGCGTTAGTAATAAGTAGCCCTGTATAATGAATGTTTCACTAAAACAGGTTTGCACTTGACCATAGTTTACCTGATAGCATACATACCAGATAAGCAAAAGCTATGGTCTAAAAATAATAAAACTAAAAGTAAAGTATATTATAATTTTTCCCAGTTTTTCCCACATTTTCTATTGTTTCTTTTATTAGTTACAGCGTGATGTTATATAGCCTAAAGCCTTCCTCGATAAATTGTCTATTCAACACAAAAAGATTTTTTCAATTCGCACCAGTAGTTCCTGAGATTAGCGCGTTCAAACAAACAAACATACAAACTCTTTAGCTTTATAATATTAGTATAGATATACATCTTTGTCCTGCTGTGTATATTTGCATTTGGATTTGTGTGTGTGTGTGCTGTGTGTGTGTGTGTGTGTGAGAGAGAGAGAGAGAGAGAGAGAGAGTGTTTGTGAGTGTATGTGTATACTGGGTATATCTGCTACTTGGGTGTTTGTGTTTTTAAAAAATAATAATAATAAAACTGACGTGAAACTTCAGCTCTGTTAATTATTTAATCAATACTTCCGATAAATTTAGGCTAACTTTAATACTAAAAACGGAACTAAAAGTACTTTGCAGAATATGTATTAGAAAACCAGCCTAGTTTAGTGGTTCTTCAGACATGTGTGTAGCTCGTTCTCGTTACAGATTCAAGACAAGGAGGCCTACGCCCTCTGGTTCCTGCTTCACTCGACATTGACATTTAGCCTCGTCGGCCAGTAAGTAGCGTACTCTTTTACTAGCTTCTGATGAAACAGTATTATTATATTATAATACTGTTTCAAACAGTTCGTTGAGGGTTAAGAAGGTCGTTAGCCAGGTTCTGTTGGTACTCATTCGATGCGCTAGACATTTAGGTATGTATTTCATGCAGTTTTGATGCAGATTTCAGGGGATTAGGGGTTCAAATTCACTAGCAGCCAAAAATAAAAACGTAAAAAAATTTATTTTCAGATTTTCAAACAGTTCGTTGAGGGTTAAGAAGGTCGTTAGCCAGGTTCCGATGGTACTCATTCGATGCGCTAGACATTTAGGTATGTATCTCATGCAGTTTAGATGCAGATTTCAGGGGATTAGGGGTTCAAATTCACTAGCAGCCAAAAATAAAAACGTAAAAAAATTAATTTTCAGATTTTCAAACAGTTCGTTGAGGGTTAAGAAGGTCGTTAGCCAGGTTCTGATGGTACTCATTCGATGCGCTAGACATTTAGGTATGTATTTCATGCAGTTTAGATGCAGATTTCAGGGGATTAGGGGTTCAAATTCACTAGCAGCCAAAAATAAATACGTAAAAAAAATAATTTTTAGATTTTCAAACAGTTCGTTAAGGGTTAAGAAGGTCGTTAGCCAGCTTCTGATGGTACTCATTCGATGCGCTAGACATCTAGGTATTTAGTTCATGCAGTTTAGATGCAGATTTCAGGGGATTAGGGGTCCAAATTCACTAGCAGCCAAAAAAAGATACCTAAAAAATAATTTTGAGACTTTCAAACAGTCCGTTGAGGGTTAAGAAGGTCGATAGCCAGGTTCTGATAGTACTCCTTCGATACGCTAGACATCTAGGTATGTATTTCATGCAGTTTAGATGAAGATTTCAGGGGATTAGGGGTCCAAATTCACTAGCAGCCAAAAATAGATACGTAAAGTAGCCTTGGTATAAATGCATAGACGAAAAAAAATGGAGAAACGTTACATAAGGTGTACGGCACGTCATGCCATTTTTCCTTACGTACAGGAGGTGTACGTAAGACATTTGACGGGTTAAATTAAAAATATGACATTTGCTTAAGTTTGCTCCTTGATCTCGTATAGTAAGAGAAATATTGTAGAAAAAATAGCTTGGATAACACTCTTGTGGTTAAAACTACTCAAAAATAAACGGATCAGCAATGCAGTTTAGTGTTAACTGTCAAACAAATTGTGTTTCTAATTAATAATCTAACTAATACTGGCGCACTACACAATGGCAATAGTGTTTTTTCGACTCAGACATTACGTACGTATAACCGCAGGCTTGTCCATGTAAAGAAACAGTTCACAAATCGATAATTTGGAATCGTCTATGCCAAGTAGTCATTTACATGACCTTTAAGTCAGCATCGACCATGTCAATATGTAGTTAACATTGCATTTCACTCAGATTGTTTAGCTAGTCATAATATATAATAATACTTAACACATTAAAAAAAAATATTTATAAGAATCTATTTTGTGAAACCCGACAATCGCGGGCGGACGCAAAAAATGGCGGGACGAAGTAGAGGAGCCGCGTTTTTTTCATGGGGCGATTTAGATACGCACGCACTGGGGCCAGGAGCAAAGGTGCGTTGCGCGCGCGCGCGGTGGGGCAAGTGAGTGGATAATAGATCCTATGGGTAATGCAAATACTAATAGGCCAGAACATAAGCTAATAGGCCAGCCCTCCTTACTGTGCACAAACTGAATGTTTGAAAAACTCAAAAGCAACTTAAGAAATGTGTATCATTGGCTACTGGTTAATTGTTACTCCTGAACCTGGGCAAAAACTGCAATTATATTTTTTTGTTTGAGTGGCATAAAAAGCAAATCTTAGAATATTGCTTTGCTTTCATCCGTTTTATTTCACCTGGACTTAGCAAACAAGCCTTGTGTATTGTCCGTTTGCATTTCGTACATTTGTAGCAGTTTGCTTCTTCATTTGTAACGCCACAAACCAAACATATACTTTTCATATCCTCGCTTCTGGTTAAAATCAGTTGTTTTAACTGTTGTCTGTATGTATCAAAATCTATCTCGTAAAGTATATCATCATTTTTCACCACGGCTTCAAAAATTCGAATGAGGACTGCTCCACAATTATAACCATCTTTTTGAAGGACATGTTTTGGGGTATTGACAGTAGCTATTGTTCCACGAGTGTTTGTTTTTTTCAGCAGGTACAGCAGTTTTGAATAATACGTGTGTCTTTTTTCATCTGCATTACCCAGAGGATCCATTATAGTTAGTGTCTGAGTCGGTAAATCAACTATTGCCATCGTGTAGTGGGACTGTAAACAAATTGGAAACACAATTTGTTTGTCAGTTTCCAATGTGATATTGTCATAACTCTCCATTATACGGGATCCAAACAGTATTGATGCTAATTCTACGTTAAACACTTGAAATCTATCTGAATCATTAAGTAGATATAGACAATGGTCAATAACCAATCCACATATATATTTGCCTGTCTCCAGTGTGTTGAAATCTGCTACTAACAACTCTTTGACCGAGTATGATATGTTAGTCCTGCTTACCACATACCCTCTGTTACAATCTTTATAATATTTAATATCGGGAACGAGCCCATTGGGCATCAGATCTAGGCTTGTTTCTTTAATTTTTGTCTGGTCCAATAATGGACGCGTGTCGTTTGTCATTATTTGGCATAAACGGCATTCAAATATGCCGTCCTTATTGACGTCATCAGACTTAGGAATGCAGGTGATGTGGACCCATCTATCGCACTCGTCACACTGCATCCAATCTGTCAAGATATTTTTTTTTGACGTGCCTTGGCCACAATATGCACATTGAAATAATGTTTCATTGCTTTCTTTGTCATAGACACATTTAGCTCGTTTTAAATATCTGCCGTCAAAGTGAGAAAAGCTACTTTTGGGTCGTTTTCGCCACTGCTCTTCTTCAGCGACAACTTCTTTGGTGAGACGGCTCTTTGGTATTTTATTTGTTACTTCTTTTGATGCGGCAATCATTTCAACGTCAGGAATTTCAGGAGTGGCACATTTGTTTTTTGGTGGATCTGTAGTATCGCTCACATTTACAGCATCTAGTAAATCTTCAAAAGATTCATCAACTGTCTCAGCTGATGAGCATACAACGTCATTATTTGTTATGCACTTGTCAAATGTTTCTTTTTTTACAGTCTGTGGCCGACTGCGAAGGCTAACATTTTTAACTGTATCTAATGAATCACATTTTTTTGGAAAAAATACCTCAGGTAGTTCACTGATGCAATCAGGATGCAGCTCATTTGATGTACATAATATAATATCAAATGATATTGCTTTCCAGTAATTGTAAACTTTTTTCCTATTTTTACTCGTATTTTTTATTTTTAGTTCCTTTAAAGTGAATTCATAGTACTTATCTGAGACTCTCCAACCTGGAGTTTCTAGTGGTATTTGTTTTGTTAAAATAAATTTCTCAATTAGTTCTCGTTTTTCAAAAGGTTTCATCTTTACTTATTAAGTCCTAAATAACTAAAATATGTGTCAACTAAAAACCTTAAACTACTTTATTCAACAGACTAAGACCACAGCCTTATTTTATAATGAACGTTAACTAAACAAACGAACCCAACTACTACATATGCAAAATGAAAATAAATTCCCTATTAAAAAGCATACATTATCGTTATCCCTTAAACACCTACATATAAACCTAACTAAAAAATCTGATTATTTCAAAGTATATGCACAAATTAAAATGATTTTTCTATTTTGAAATATGTTGAGATTAAGATAACTACCTTACAAAGACACTAAAACTTAAAACAAAAATGTAAATATTTGTCAGAACAATACCCAAAAATTAGAATGCTGAGAAAACATACACTAAAAATGAACTCCAAATCAACAAAATGACAGAAATAAAACTATAACATATAATATAATAATATTTGCTGAGGAAATCCTCTATGACTGTTATGAAATTTTAACCTGAACAAAAGCCAAATACAAAGATTTCATAAAAAAAATGAATAAATATTTTAATACAAAAATTTAAAAAATGTAGAAGTACCAAATTAAAGAGCTGACCAAATGCAAAAAACGGAATAGAGAGAACAGATAAATTGGCATCAAAACCGATTTGTAAATATGAAGACTTCCATAGAATGGCTGATTTTTTAGCATTACCGTAAAGACAACCCCACAGCAATAATGTTTGATTACGTTTCTTAGATTTGACAAAGGTATATTTTTTTCATAGCAGATGATTTAAGATCTGCTGGAGGTATACCCAATTAAGGCGTACCTCAGGACTCGCGCCTGTCTAACACTGTTTTCTCGCTGTTAATGAATAATTTGCCTGAATCCATCAAAAACGCTGAAGTATATATCTATGTTCGCCGATGACATGGCAGCCCTAGTAACCGCCAATAGTCTAGCTGCACTAAAACATAGCCTGTCCGATGTAGCGCGGCAACTACAAGAGTGGTTCGAAGCACTACACGTAGACAAAACTTGCTAAATCCACTTCAAACTTGCTAACAAACCACAAAATAACATTTCAATCGGAGTAGGTGGCGCCACGCTGCAGCAAACTCCATGTGTGAAGCTGCTAGACGTGGACCGTGACACGTGGACCGCGCTCTGACATAGTAGCGCTACATAGATGCCGGCTATGTCTAGCGCATCAAATGAGTACCATCAGAACCTGGCTATCGACCTTCTTAACCCTCCACGGACTGTTTGAAAATCTGAAATATAATTTTTTTACGTATCTTTTTTTGGCTGCTAGTGAATTTGAACACCTAATCCCCTGAAATCTGCATCAAAACTGCATGAAATAAATACCTAGATGTCTAACGCATCGAATGAGTACTATCAAAACCTGGCTATCGACCTTCTTAACCCTCAAAGGACTGTTTGAATATCTTAAAATTTTTTTTGGCTGCTAGTGAATTTGGACCCCTAGTCCCCTGAAATCTGCATCTAAACTGCATGAAATACATACCTAGATGTCTAGCGCATCGAATGAGTACCATCAGAACCTGGCTATCGACCTTCTTAGCCCTCTACTGATGGAATACTTGAAGGATAAGATAAGATAAGATAAGATAAGATAAGATAAGATAAGATAAGATAACTTTATTGGTCAAAAACTTAGGTTCTAATACAATTTTGTATTATAATATAAACTAAAATATAAACTAAATATAGAAGGCAATAGTTCAGTTTACTAATTTTTTTGTAGTACTTATAGTGAATAATATAGGTATTTTTTTTTATCTTTGATCATTATTTAATGTTATCTGTTGATATTATTTGATTTCGATCACTTTTAAGCAGCGAAGCAGCCTTTTATAGCCGTTGCTGCTAATTTCACAAAATGACCATCTTCATTTGTTCGGGTTATAGGCTGCTAACTTTGGCTGCCAAGTTCACACCGGTTCGAATGAGAGTAGCTAACTCTGATTTCAAGAGTTTTCAAGCCGCCCTAATGGCTTCTGTCTTGGCTTAACGACTGCCGTACTAGACAAACAGCCAGGACCTACAATTTACAATTTAACGTGTGATACGACTCACGGAAGCGCCCATAATGGAATGCCACTTTTCGCTCACCCAGTATGCTGTCAAATTATGTCGCACGCACTCAACCAGCCCAAGTAGAAATAAAATTCATTTTTTGTTTGGCACTTTTGACAGCGGATATGTTGGATTTCTCTTGTTCTTATACAGTCTGTTTGTGTATGGTGTGTCGAGTAGGAGTCTACTGGTAGAGCTAAGTATCGCTCGCGCATTCATTCACATATCGTGAACTCACTGTACCATTGAACTATTACTGAATATTAGAGTACGTAATTAGCGTCGCACTAACAATACTAGAGCGAGACCTTGCTCTCCTTCGTACGGACACCTGTTCTCTAAGGTCTTATTTACCTATCGACGATGGAAAACAACTTTCGACTTTTCAAGCCTTTTCTTGACTAATTTAATAAAACTTTTGGAAGTGTTTTGATTGTTTTGATCGAATATGGATCGAAATATGGCCAAACTCATACATTTAATATGATGTACATAATATTGAAAACAGAAGAGGGAAGATGGTTGGCCACCTTATACGACATGACGAATTTATAAGAAACATCATGGAAGGAAAATTGGAAGCCCGAAGAGGAAGAGGAAGGCCGAGAAGATCATACATGGACCAAATAAAAGAAAAGGCGGATGTCATGTCGTATAAGGAGGTCAAGGAATTGGCAGAAGACCGGGAAGGATGGCGCATACTCCACAGACAAGGGCCCGGCCCTTAAATTTATGGTGACATAATATATGGATTAATGAACTCGTTAATACCTGTTAAGTTCGCGAGTACAGCCATTTATTTAAATAATTAATTAATTATTTTAATCTTAGATCGCAAAAACAATGTCAACAATTAAATTATTTATTCTTCATAATGGTGTCCATTCGTCCATATTCAACTAAAGCGTAGAAACATTGTAAGTGCGTTTGTCTGTCCACAAACAGCAGAACCCGTTTGATTGAAATGTATCAGGGTTGATTAGACGTTATACAGATAACACACATACGAGTCGGCTGTTGTTTTTAGTTTTATATTGAGCCTCAGTTTTGATTGTTCTATCGAATATTGGTTATTCTTTCTGGGTTGTGGAGTTCTGATGGCAGTCGTTCTGTTTAACCGGTGTCTTGCTATATCAGTTAGATCGGGGCTCTCGGAAGCTGACCCCATGACGATATCACAACCAGGCTTACGAATATAAGCGCGGATAACAACCGCGGGCTGCGTCGCTACTCGTTCAAAATTGATATACCTTCTCTAATCCATGTTCATGCTGCATAAACAAGCCCTGAATGCATATTTGTCCGCTGCACGCACGTTCGGATGCAATTAGCGAGTGGTCCGGCCGAGGTCGCGTTGCCGAACTCAGATCAAGTTACATTCGTTACAAGACTCGTCCGTTATCCTAGATGCATGCTAAAGACTTTTGTTTGACGACCTCTAGTGGCTATACTTGTATTGCTTCATTATTTCATCGCCAGCGGGCTGCGGCATACGAATATGTCTAATACATTCGTATGCGATTAAAGTTAAGCAACAGTTCGATCGGTCCTTGGATGGGTGACCGTTTGACCAAAATGTGACTAATCTGTGCTGTGGGTGTTCTGGATTCATTATTACAGGTGACGTTCGACAAGTTATGTTGTAGGTCCCAGGTTTTAGTGTTGGGGTGATAACTTTGGTACAATTTTTTTGCCAATATTGAAGCTCTTTGGATACGAACGGATTAAAAAGACACTAGCGCTAACTGTCTATTCAGTGCACCTTTATATATGTAGGTGTACAATATAAATAATTTCAAAAATGAGTGGATACAACTTGTATTATACATTAAATTACAGAAGCCGCCTGTTTGTCAAAGTTCCAAAGCTACAAACCTTTACGTTAGATTGAAAACTATTGACACTAGCTACAACTCTTCCACAAGAAAAAAATTACACATCAGTGCTGATGGCAAGTATCTTTCTAAGCACACGGTTCATTTGTTACACTTCACATGTTTTGCATCTATGTACAAGGTGAATGTCTTTAGACAATGATTATGCTGTTTTCGTTTCTTTTACTTGCTATCAATTGTTTATGCCATTTTATGCAGTTGCGTTATGTCCTAACGTTACTTACACCAATCTATGATTTATGTAGCATAAATATCTGATATGATCCCTAGTTTATCTGTATAGTAAATTTTATTTATCTGTGTTCAGCCGTTTGAGTAAAAAACTTCTGTTTTTACCTGCATTTCAGTAACATAAGGTGGCCAGGCAAGCAATATTGATCATGTGTGTAGGCATTTGTCATTTATTGAGTCAAACTTAAACTAAAAGTGATCCAAGTTTAATATCCAGTTGATGTGTAGAGGAGATGCAATAAGGAAAGTATAACACATCAAAAAACCTAGGAAAATGATGTTAATTTATGCAAAATTCTTCTAACGAGCGTAAAATTCAATCCTTTGTTGTTACTAGCTCGATGTCGATTCAAAATAGGTATCATTTATGTGTAACCTAAAGAGCACCTATACCTGCTCCTTATAGCGACATATCCCGTGCAACATGCATATTATTGCATACGTAAAGGTAATAGTGAGTTGTATAAGGTTGTCGTTGCGCCAGTATCCCGGGACCGGGCCCCGGGGCGGCCCTAGCCACCGGGGTATTATCATCGCGCCGCTGCACTGCACTGCAATATCAACTGACTAGAATACTAGGTAACTAGGAACCTTTTAAACTGACGTACTGGTCTTTATATGTAGAGTAAATAGGTATGTGATATCTAAGACCACTGTATACTACTGTATACATATAATAGTAATGCTGCATTGTAAAACTCAGACGGACTGTAGTCAAACGCAAACCTATGCACCGTAAAAAAAGCTCAATGTACTCATACATTATAAAAACCACGTGGCAGAGTGAATATAATCGTTTTTTCTATTACAGTAGACGTGTAGACGACTGACATGCCCCCTGGTGTCTGTGTTATCAGGAAAGAACTGTATTGTGGTGTTCTGCGTGTTACCTAGGAAACCAAAGTGAAGCTGAAAAATAGACAGGATATGAAACTTTTATTTATTTTTCATTCTGACTAACGAAGCGAACTAGGCTTAACGAGTACAATATTTTTTATACTCTTTTGTATATTTGCACAGATAAGCGAATCTGTTTAAACCATTATTGGTCAGTCCATTCATGCATTGCTCATCTTCACTTGTCTTCGTAAACTTACACCAGCTCGCTTGAAATGATTTACCTACTCTCCATCTCGAAATATATTGTACACAAGATTAAACGAGTAAATTATTCACATATTCCACCTTATACCCTCCAAACGACCGCAGCTATCATTCCGCAGCCTTAACAGAGCCGTCTCTATAATATTTTGTTGCGCATTTCCTGCATTTCTAGTTCTCCGTTGCGTTAACCCTCCATATTGAGTATACTTCTAACAGAAATTCTTTAATATCGGAATGTTATCTGATTGCATATGAATGGGGCTTCACTCCTGCTTCGGCCTGTTCATGCATTGTTTGAGCGAAATATTTGCAGAGCTCTTAATGATCTGAGGGCTTAGCACGTTACTAGAGATAAGAAACATTTAATGTATTGTCGATATATTCCAAGAACGCTATGGTACATAATATAGGTAAACGATATTAGTTGTGGCCATCGCAAGCAAGACACATATTACATATGATAAGGTTATTTTCGTTAAATCAAAATGAAATAGTCCGTTGGTTAAAAACCTGATTTATATACTAAACTGCATGACTACCGACCATTTCATGCAAATAATCTTTTGTTCATTCAATATCACAATCTCACGCTTGGTTGGTTGTGACTAATTGATGAAACACTATTATCATTACCATTTAAATTACTATTCAATTCATGAATGGTCAATTACATTCATGATGCCTTAGTATCTAATATAGGTTCAGAAACTGATTCATTCAGTATCTGATACTGATTTAGAAAATGTGTCGAGTGTGCTAAGGACACTGGGAGCGATTCACTAACAATGTAAGTTGAATGCATTCGACGCTTACGGCTTTGAAATGGATCATTTATGATAAATATGCGTCGGTAATTCCTCGCGGGCTACATTGGTTGCGTGGTTGCTGGACTGCGATGTATGAAACCGCATTGTTAGACGACAAACTTCCTCAACCGGGCCCTTCACTGATAATGATACAATACAAACATGTATTATTGATAACAACAGCACTACTTACTCTTCAGGCTGTTCCCAGAGATTTCTCACTGTGATAGTGGTACGTCAAGTGTAATCTTCATCTGTTTTAAAAAGAAAGTCCAGATAAATTTGACACTAAATTTGTTTTAGGTAAGTGTATTTTTAAACTTCAAAATATGTATAGACATTTAAACAAAGAGATCACTTCCTTACCTACAACCAACTACATAGATATTGTAGTATCGTAGCTTTTACAAAATGTTTTTTTAGATAAAAAAATCTAATATTTACGGTCTAACTTCACGATGGGTAGTCAGTCAGTTAGTATGAAATTATGCTCCAGACATTTCACTTTAAAACATCTTTCTTTCCGTCACATTTTCTTGTTATTCAGATCAAACAAAGATTCTCTTGTCGGTCTTCGGGCGCAGAGTATAACGGCTGTGTCCAATGTTTCAGCTGTAGCATAACACTTGGTCATTTAGACTACGGTGTTACGTAACAAGGTACATGGGTCTGCCACTGGTTTTACTTTTACTCCATTTGTCATTCGAGTCACGGAGGACGGCGTACCTTAGAGGGATTTGTTAATCAGCTGAGTTAACTAGCTTTTTAACTAAACTACGTATTTTAAACTTGTGATTAGTTACGAATGAATACTTTAGTTACGAGGACAGTGGACAGGGTTGCCGCGAGCCTTGAATTCATGATTAGGTGAAAATAATATTTGCATCATCATTCAACTTGCCAATTTATAACCTTACTCCTATCCTAGGACTTGATGTATAAGTATTATAAAAGTAATTGCATAATATAATAAATTTTCTATTATACATCATCATGAAATGGTAGTTAGGCTTTGTATGATTTATTAGGTTTCCTTAAGTTTCTAAATCTAGAGCATTCCATAACATGAGTAGGCAAAGAAACAAAAACTGATACGGAATGTGTTTTACATCACCAAAACGTTGCTGTGATTTAACTCCACAGGAAATTAGAAACAAGTTTTTGAGTGTTTGACAGTTAAGTCGGTCTAGCCCACACCCACACTAGCAATTAAGGGTTAACTACGTAACCGTTGAATTTAACTAGAACGCAATGGAATGATTGGGACGGAAGTGTTCACATGTTTTTATTTTTTCTTACTAACGATATGTACCTACCTATTTATAAACTACCTATTTATAAACTACCTATTTATAAACTACCTATTTATAAACTACCTATTTAAACTAACTTTTACATATTTCTTCTCAGCACCTGTATTGGCCACATAAGAAGAAGAAGTAACGATATGAAGTCAGACCTTATATACTTAATCTGACGGAATGAGTGATAGGTTAATCAGTGTTTTGTCTTTTTGACTTCTTACACAACTATTTTGTTGTACTATAATATTATTGGCAATACAAATACAAATCATGGCTATAAATGCGTTGTTGAATTTGGTCCACGATAAGCATTGTTCAGATTCCAAAGAATCTGTGTAGTCATATATCTACCACATTATTCTTTATGAAACAAAGTTTTTTTCAATCTTTTGACCGTCCGTCTAACCAACAAATTTATTGGATTATCACCAGTTAAGTATTGAACTAGCTACGTTTAAACGTAAACGTTATGTTGCTAGACCAAACTAACTTTTACATGCTTTGTTTCGTTGTTAATGGGAACAGTACACCGTGGGCGGCTGAAATTGGCCCAAACGTTACATAAATGGATCAGAAATCGTATTGAACAAGACTAAAGTCGTTACGATAAGTTTTAAAGCTTAGTAACTACTTTACTGTTCAATCAAGGTTACAACGACGTGAGAACCACTAGACTCGTCATTCAGGCGGAGAAGTTCCAACTCATATCTATATATGTGACAAATACTACAAGCGTTTGTTTAGTGTGAGCTTAGATGGCCGTGTGATATGTCCCGAAAAATTTATTCATATTTTATTAATATTAAACAAATCAACGTCATCATTTATAACATGCGAATGAGCTATCACCTTACAAACGTAACAGAATTGAGTACTAATTAATAGCTGAGTAGAACTATTTTATAAATTACGGACACAAAATATTGTTTACAAGTAGGTACATGTGTCTTCCTTGGAAGGATCTGGCCGCCTATCATGACGTATCTGCGCAAGAGAACTCCCCTAACGAAAACATTCTTCGGGTGAGCCACGACCCTCAGTCATGAAAAAATACGGCTCAAGAGAGAATTACACGTTATTGCTTGCGGTTTCACCCGGCCTGTTTGAGACTGTATAAAGTCATTGCCACTTTTAGGATTCTCTATGTACTATCTCAATAAAAAAAAACTACGAAGAATTCGTTCCATGGCTTGGAGAATCGAACTATTTTAAACAAACAAATTAATTTTCAATTTAATACTAGTAGTTCTGAATCTCTGAGATAGAATGTCTACGTTTTAGGGTTATTTGACTTAAAGTACCTCTAAGTAGAGTGAAGCAATACTATTGTGTGGTATATGAGCCGCCCTTATGGCAACTGTTAGATAATATCGTTGTTGATTCGTTACAAAATAAATCTGTACGTACACTAATCGCACCAATATTGTGATGGTGAAAGTTTGGTAGTCATTATCGATTATTGTGTTTGGAATCGATCTTGCACTGTCGGATACAAAATCAAATAGCAATAAACACAGAATACAGAAATGGGTAGCGTTACTTGTAGTTAGGAGCAAATGTTGACTATATTATGGATACAATTATGCTGAGTTGGGGCTGTGTTGCGGCAGATTTTATGTTTGTTTGTTTATTTTGTTCTTACTCGTGTTTGTTTCTCTGATAAATCTGCCATAATAAATGTAAAAAGTAGGATAAAACAAGAGGATCTTATTTTTAATCTGAAAAATAAATAATATAACTCTTAACACAGGAACCCAAAGACTAATTATATCTGTAGGTATGCTGCAAATAGAGAGACAGATAGATGAAAAACAATCAATTTGTTCGCTACAACATTAAGTCTCTTCAGTTGAAAGATGGGGAATATCGTCAGAAAATTGATGATTTTTTTATTATTTGTGTAATAAACAGGAGGACTGAGAAACTCAAAAGTGAAAAAAGTTGGGTCAAAACTTGCTGCGTTTTATTGTTTGACTGTCGTATAATTGACTAATTATTTTATGACATTTTACAGCGTTTGATTCTTAACTCTCACTCATTGAGCATTTCTTCTAATGAAAGTTGCGATGTAACATATTTTTGGTATTGATTATATGTATACTTTTGATTTTGAACAATTTTGATTGTAGGTATAATGTCGATAACAGCCTTTCCATCCCATATTATAAGTTATACTTACACAAATCTTAGATATATATAAATAATACTAAATAAAATATGTGGTTTTATACTAGAATTAGAGGAATGTGTGAAATATTTTTAAAATTCAGTTAAAAATAGATAAGTTCGGTACCTACATCAATTATTATCATTTGTAGAACTCAGTTTAGTTGCTTGGATGTGAAGAAAGAATAAATGCTCACAGACAAACTTATGCATTAATAATTTTTCGTATGATATTGGTAAGGATTTGAATTTGTATGTAAACAAACACGCCTTTAATTTAATGTAATTTATGCGAGAAAAAAGAGTTAATTTTATTCACTTTATTATTCTTAAAATACGCTTTCAATTCGTTGTTTTTCCTCTTTCTTTGGATTTAATAACCTCCGATTAGCGGTTTAACATATTACGTGGCGAATATCTATGAACATGAATATTCAATTATTATGGTTTTTGGGTGCGATCACATGAGTGATCATCTGCATCTGAATACTGGAATGTTTATGAGCGGTGGGCTCGTCATCGGCACTTCTTATATGCATATTAATTAAAGTGGCTAGTACTAGTTTTACATTTATTAAACATATATTTTTTATTGAAGAGGTCAAAATACTCGTTTATTTGCGATAAATTCTCCGCTTTAATCCAGAGAACGGGAGATATAAGAATCCAGACACAGTCCAACTCATCTCAAACCTAATTTCAACAAAAATTATCACCTTCTCAAATGTTTATTGTTATTTTATTTACGTCAGTGTACCTATATACTATTCTTGGTAAGCGAAGTGCAGGAAGATCTGTACAACAGTGGCTGGATGATATGAGAAAGTTAGAAGGAAACATCTGGGCAAGAACAGCGCAAGACAGGGAGCATTGGCGTACGAGGGAGGAGTCCTATACCCTCTGCAATGGGTGTCACTAGACTAATGATGATGATGATGATAGTATTTCCTATTACTAACATGAAACATTATCTTAATATTACCTATATCTTATATTACTTATAACTAATGTTATTCTAATATTACCTACAGCTAATTTGAGTACCTACTACCGACGACTTACTAGTAAGGAACCAGTAATAGATAGTTAAAGTATCCTGAACAAGGGTAACTCGTTTCGAAATGATGTCGAATATAATTTCTTAAAATTGCGCTCGACGAAAGATGGTTTCGACATTTCCATCTCTGGTTCAGACTGACACGACAAAACGTGGCACGGATGTTTTTAACTACCCACTAAGGATTTATTGTTGGTAGGCAGTTTCAATGATTGGCTGGCAATACTGACAATGTAATACGAATATAGTAAAAGCAGTAGGAGCTGAAAGATTCAATCTGCGCAGGACCGGGACGAGTGGCGTACAAGAAGAGAGGCCTATGCTCAGCAGAGGGTGATAACAGGCTGATGAATATAATGTATTCGTTCATCCTACACGCTGCAACGGCTAAACAAATATATAAATATAATGTATTCGTTCATCCTACACGCTGCAACGGCTAAACAAATATATAAATATAATGTATTCGTTCATCCTACACGCTGCAACGGCGAAACAAATATATAAATATAATGTATTCGTTCATCCTACACGCTGCAACGGCTAAACAAATATATAAATATAATGTATTCGTTCATCCTACACGCTGCAACGGCTAAACAAATATATAAATATAATGTATTCGTTCATCCTACACGCTGCAACGGCTCAACAAATTTATAAATATAATGTATTCGTTCATCCTACACGCTGCAACGGCTCAACAAATTTATAAATATAATGTATTCGTTCATCCTACGCGCTGCAACGGCTCAACAAATTTCAGCAAAACTTAGTATGGATGCAAAAATATTAAAACAATATTTTTTAAATAATTATAAAAAATAAATAAAATAAATGTCATTTATTTCAGACTTTGAGTCCATACACATCAAAGATAAAATTAAATTAAAATTATTACATAGCAGGCATGTCAAACAATAATCAAACCGAGTTATTAAAATTAATTAAAATTATACATTATAACAGCACATTTTACATGTAATTTTATCGAATACAAGGATTACGTTCTAATTAAGATTTTATTTTTATTTACAAAGTATTGTTATATTATAGCTGAACAAATATATTTTCCGCTGCAAAAATAAATATTTGACAGCGGCATCTTATTCAAACTTAACGCTAAAAATTATCGAATACGAGTACTTCCACTTGCTTAAGCAAAAAAGTATCCTTGCTATCCCTATTAAGCTACCATATTATATACAGATTATATTTACTCGCACCAAGCGGTTCGCTTCGACTTTCATCGTGCGAACAGCCAAACTGTGGAACTCCTTGCCCGAATCTCTATTCCCCTTGAACTATAATTTGTCGGTCTTCAAGTCGAGAGTAAACCGGTTTCTTCTAGGCAAGCGCGCTCTAGATCGTAGATTACAACGTTGCTTAACATCAGGCAAGTTGTAGTCAAGCGTAAGCCTATCTAATGTAAAAAAAAAATATACATACCAACATTACTGTAAGGAAACTTTGGGCGTCTAGTCAAAAGGAAGCTACCCACGAAAATCAGCTTGATAGTAATAAACAATGGAAAGTGTACCAGGGCTAGTACAAGATACTATAATAATGTTGCGCACAAGAAAAAAACTTAATTAAAAAAAACAAAATTAATTTATGTATTGCGAAATATAGGTATTCACAAAGGTGGTTATATATAGGCACATATGAGTGCGCTATATTTCCACCCACAGGGCGTGCAAATTAAACTAAGGAAGCGGTATAAACGAGTATATATTTTGTGTCTATACTTTTACAGTTTTGTCGGTAAATCTGACAATGTACCTCATTGCGAATATTCTTTTTGTGCTCACCTACTTATTTGGTCAATAAGCCTATTCTTATTTCAAGAGGAGGTCAAGGTTTAGATATCTATTGATTGATATCGGCCTCTTCCTTTATTTACCAATCTTTATTTCACGTAATTTCTGATCATGATTTGAGTTGGGAGGTAAATGGAGATACGCACCTATTGTATTATAGGTTATTCAGAGAGAATGCGTACACAATTCTTATCTGAAAAAGTAAGCACTTATTTTTGCTAAATGTAACCTTCGTGTTAATGCCAATTTTCCATGCCAGATTTTACAAAACTTAGCCTTTTGACTTGAAAATGTAGGTAGGTATATGAAGGAAATATTTACTCGCAAACTCTCTATAATGTTTGGTTATTTACCTATATGGTCATATTCATCCCCATGTGCTGGCGTCATTTCAAAGATTTAAATCACTGCGTAGTATCAAGCGTTGTTTATTGATCTACATATAAATATTATCGAACTAGTATTTTCGATATCATCGATCCGTCTCGAGCTTGATTAGTTATTTAGTTTCAAAACCACCGACCTTCATACATCAGATTATCTACGAGTAACTTTTACATCGGTCACCGCCGCGGTAAATTATACCATATTGTGCTCTTGTCCAATCTAAATATATAAAACTCAAAGGTGACTGACTGACTGATTGACTGACTGATACAGTGATCTATCAACGCACAGCCCAAACCACTGGACGGATCGGGCTGAAATTTGGCATGCAGGTAGATATTATGACGTAGGCATCCGCTAAGAAAGGATTTTTGAAAAAAACGCTTTTAAAGGGGTCACATAGGGGCTGCAAGTTTTACTTCTTAATGCGAGCGAAGCCGCGAGAATCCACTAGTTTTTATATATTTTTATACTGAACTAGCTGTTTCTCGCGACTTCGTCCGCGTGGAATAGTTATTACCATAAAAACGGGTTTATTGAGTTAACCTTAAAAGATAGACATATACTGTTGCAGACATTTTGTTATATCATTTCAAGAGAAATAATTCTTTGGTACAATTTTTTTGATATCTTGAACCGTTTTCGCAGCGCACGCAAAAGACGCCCCCATAGATGAATAATTTTCCCCGTGTTTTCCACATTTTCAATTATTTCTTCACTCCTATTAGTTGCAGCGTGATGTTTTATAGCCTAAAGCATTCCTCGATAAATGGTCTACTAAAAACAAAAATATTTTTTCTATTCGCACCAGTAGTTCCTGAGATTAGCGCGTTCAAACAAACACACTCTTCAGCTTTATAATATTAGTATCGATTTTATCTCCTTTAGGGGTGTAATTTATCAAAATCTTTTCATAGCGAGCGCCTACGTCATAGTAGCTTTATGCATGCAAAGTCTCAGCCCGATCGGCTTAAAATTTACAAAGTTTCATACAAACTTTCATCCCCTATTTTATCCCTTGAGGGGTGGAATTAGTCAAAATCCTTTCTTAGCGAATGCCTACATTATAAAATCTACCTGCATGCCAAATTTCAGACCGATCCTTCCAGTGGTTTGGGCTGTGCGTTGATAGATCACTATATCAGTCAGTCAGTCAATCAGTCACCTTTGAGTTTTATATATTTAGATGAGTTTGCACTTGACCACAATTCATAATGGTAATGGTAAGTGACAGTACTATACTATATTCATACTCAACAAAAATCTGCTAAACTCTATCTAGGAAAAGACCATCGATACTGACCGTTAAAAAACTTCACGTCTCAGGTATTTATAATCAGATATTTATTTGATTAGTTTAAAAAAATCGTCACTGTAATATAAGGATAAGGCAAGGTATAAACCTGCCTTTTGATTATTTAATTGTATACAAAGTTTACTTGCAGTATTTACTTTTACTTTCTTCAGCGTCCTTTTTACAACTTTAAAACTACAATTATTATATGTATTGAAATTATATGTAGGTCAATAAAACATCAATTTCAAATGTTTAATAATTTCGATTGAATATATCAAAAACTTATATGTACATGTTATTCTTAGAATGTTTACTGAATGAAAGTGTCGCAAGAGCAAAACATTCCTCCGTCATTTGTTGAAGGAAAACGGAACAAAAGCTGTATCAGAATCTCGCAATAGGTATTTGAAATATCATCCCGTGTTGTGTGAGATGAAAAGAAATCAACCTCGGCTCCGGGTCAAGGCTAGACTATTGAGATGAACTCTCTGACCACCAATACACATCACTCTGATATTATAAAGGCGAAAGTACATACATATATGCGCGCGTGTGTTTGTTTGTTTATAAATTCACGCTTGATCGGATATATCAGTAATAATATATGTCAGTAACAGTCGCGCACACTCTACCATATGTAGGTTTTGAGACAACTTCTAGGGTGTCAATATACAAGTATTTACAGACTTACAGCCGGGTATCTCGAATTCCGAGATTCTTACCTAATTTAAGCTAAAATGACTGTAAGGTTTTGCTACAAAAATAATTAGATCTTGAATTGAGGCATACGCTAGTTTAATCCCGGTTTAGAGGAAGTTACTATACGGATAATTGTGTACTACAGGAAGTCATATTCTTATAGAGTTTCAAGGTGGTCAATAGTATAAATATCGACGAGATATTCTGCATTAATATATTTACGGCGTTGATATACATAAAAGATAAAGATAAGATAAAGAACCTTTATTGATAATGTAAAATTGTAACATACATAGGTATAAGTACTAATATCACAGAATATGCTACACAAATTACAATATCTCGTCAAATTGAATTTATAACATTAGGCTTTTATAAAATTTTAGAAGTTACATATGTCTAGTTTTATTAATAAAACAATGAAAATGTTTGTTATTAAAATCATGTCAAACATAATAATAGGTATGTAATCATACAATATGTCAACTTAAATAAATCTTGGTACTGTCACTTGTACATATAGTGTTACTGGGATAAAATTTAGTAGGATCTTAAATGAGTAGTTGAACTGTTAGAGCTCCAAACAGATATTTAAGCGACAAGGCACCTAATGCGTTATTATTCAATACTAAAAGAAGTTTGTGAGTGATTTGATGTTTTCTTTTTCTCTAATTATTCCACTAAAAAGAAACCAAGTCGCGGACAGCCACTAGTATATTTAATGTATAATTTATTTGTTTATTTAGCAACATAACTATTATATCGGCCTCTCTCGACCGACGCTCTCAGACTTGCACCCACATACAGCTCCACACATGGCTTGAGATAAATAAAATTAAAATAAATCTGGACTAAATTAGTCTCTGCTCTATTCTAGAAACATAATGTGTGTTTTGTTAGTAAAATAGTGAATTAAAATGGCCTGAGTGATCGGCCAACGTACAACTTTTTTAGTACAATAATTGTATGTACGTATACTTTTATACCAAATTCAACTTTACATATGGTATTATAAGTGTAGGTGCCTGCGTTTGCTTAATTTTTTTTTTTTTTTTTTAATTTCAAAATAAATTTGTCAAGTTTATGTGAAATAAAATTCTACTTTGAAATACCATGAAAATATATCAAAGGTTGCTTTTTTGCGTTAAATACCAAATATCGGTCTACTTTCATGAAAAAATATAGAACATAATTGGTCTTCATTTATATGTTATTTAGCATCAAAACTGATTCTTTTGGTATAAGTAACAGTAGATAACTGAAAATACAATGTAGGTATTTTCAGGCGATCTATGTCGCCGGCCCGAATAGCGGTATTTAAACAACCACTAGAAATATTATGCAAAAAAGTCGAGTGCTAAAAGGTCAGGCGGAGCGTTGACTCTCTAGCTAGCCGACTCAACAACACGATGCGTCAAACCAAAACATCATTAACTAGTAGATAAAACTTGAGGATGTTGCGTCAATGTTAGCTATTTTAAGTATGAAAATCTGATATCATATCTTACATTTTCACAAAAAGCCCCATGCGATGTTCTTATGTTAATGTGGGATTATTAAGACTGCTTAGTATTGATTATTATTATTTTTATTTCCAAAAATCAGTATTCATTTGGGTATAGTAATGTTCGCTGTTCGCAGTAGGTAGTGTCATTAAGTTATCAAAGGTACAGCAGCTAAGCAGGTGGTTTAAGTTGAACTAATACTATAACAAACAATCAAAATGTTCTAAAAATATACTGATTACCAAAACAAATTAAGTGTATGCCACGGACCTTCTAATTCTATAAAAGCAAATCTAACTGTAGTCAAACGTTAACCTCTGCCAAATCATCGCATACAGAATCAAAATACATTTCGGCACCTATCGAACTGATACGGAATGCAATTATATATATGTATGTACATATATTGAGTAAGTAAGTACGTATATCTGTCGAGTCGCAGCCAGCTCACGTCCTTGGTAAGGTTGTGCCGGACAACATTCACAATGTTTGTAATACCGGCCCGCTAATATCCGCTTAGGCTGTTTATCTAAGTTGTACTGACGGTAAAAATGCTTAGTCTAAATAAATAATACTGTATTGAGATTTATTTTGTTAGCTTGTGTTTTTTTTTACTGGATTTAGCTGTAAAATGTGTCTTATAGAAGTAGACATCAACGCATCACGCGCGTAGTGGTGGGCTCGAGCCATTGATTTCCATCAGTACAAGTTACTGATGGAAATCAATGGCTCGAGCTTATTCATCGTAAAATCGTTTTGAAAGCACCACTAGACATTTTTTGCCACACATATCTATTTCGGTCTAAATTCTGGTGGATCTTTCTTGTAGGATGAGAGAATTGTCTATGCGTCCTATTTCTCTTCATGCATGAAATAAGTGTCATTGTCAGGAGTCAGAATCGTTCACTATAACCATTTCAAAAATCTCCTCCTCCTTTGCAACATGGAAGCGGAACAAACAGACAAACGAGTGAACAAACATACTTTGCTTGTATATATATAATAGTATGAAGTATGATTTATCCAAGCAATGGTGTAGCAGGCTCAGCGCAGGCGCGGCCTCGCCAGCCGCCGGTGATAGAGCCGCTGATAACGACGCAATTGTTGAAAACTTGAATTATGTACAACGAGATACCTCCGACGAGGCCGAGCGCGATTACATCGCTATCCAGACCCTCTTATCTCCTCATATTATATTTATCTAATGTTCTTCTGTGTGCATTATTATACGATTCCCATACTTAACAATAACAATATCCCTTTCGAGATTCTATAATATTGTCATTGAGACAAAAGTTGGTAGAAATTGTTCTATTATAGTTTAAGGGGAGGTCGCATAGTTCTCATGGTATACAATGTTAATGTTAACAAACAAGATCAGGGCCGGCGTATTTAGAGCTGTAATATGTTCGTTATGTATGTGCGATGTGTGAGTTTTCTTAGCGGACCTATGTGAACTAAATACCAAATTATAAGCACCTATACATACACCCATACATTGTTGTCCTTGGCTGCAGCTATTTTATTTGTAGCAGTTACGTTTTATTGTTATTCCTACTAAGTCATTGTTATGTGTACTTTTTTGTCTGCATATTTGTTATATTAATCACAATTCACAAGTAATGCCAATGTGAGTTGCTTATAAATTGCTGTAATGTTGTTGAATTCGATAGTGTTTTAAAGTTTGTAGTCCTAATAATGAGTAAGTTCGTCTAAACAACATCGTCCCCTTTATAATTTGGCGCTTTCAGAGCATATCAAAGTTTCAATGCTAATCTTTATTTTACATGAAATAGGCTCACGCTTGATTACAACTTGCCTGATGTTAAGCAACGTTATAATCTAAGTTTTTTAGAAGAATTCTTCCAAAAGTGTAAAAATTTGGATAAGGAATATAATTTTCAAATTGCTCAAGTGTCTCAAACAATAGTGAGTCCGTCTACCGTCCGCAGCGGGCGTAGAATAAGAGGAGTTTATGCTCAGCAGTGGGCGACAACTGGCTGATTATAATGATGAACGACAGTTTTGTAGAGTATTAGAGGTTGCGTGAACAGCCCCACCCAGCCTCCTTAGACAACGACCTCCGCGGATCGTTTGCCAAAATTCAACTTGCCAGTTTAGGTAGCGATCGGACAATTTATTTGTTTGCCGTTCCACTAAAGGCGAAATATTTAAGCGCAGAACACAAGCTAGTCGTTTTTTAGGATACAAAACGATCAAGAAATATTTTGGATCGACGGTATGAAATTCATTTTTTTATACGCCAGACTTGCCTGTTGACTATAAAGAGTCGATGCCCCGTAAATAAATGAACGAAAACTTGTACCTACCTGTTTCCGTCAGACAAAGAATGCATACGATCTATTCTTATTGTGTGTAGCAAAATAATTTTATAAGGAAGGCCGAGAAGATCATACATGGAGCAAATAAAAGAAAAGGCGGGTGTCATGTCGTATAAGGAGGTCAAGGAATTGGCAGAAGACCGGGAAGGATGGCGCATGCTCCGCAGACAAGGGCCTGGCCCTTAAATTTATGATGATGATGATACTTGTAATTATGAATGTGATTCGCAATGTACTAAGCTCCTGAAAGAGAGCAGTCTAAAGCAGATCATTTTTACGCCTAAAAAGGTCTGCAAGTCTGCATATACATATTTATCTATTTCGTAAACAATCGAAACAACAGTTGATCTTTCATACGATAACAATAAGGAAGTAATCATAGGGAAGTAAATGAGCCATCCTAGGTATTTGAGCAAAAATGTCATAATGTTCGAGAAGCCCTTCTGTGGCTGCATATTTAGTGTGTTTATAAACATAGATTGAACAATAGTTAGTGTGTAGATGCGACCTTGTATTGTTACGTGCGTTGGGATACTTTGAGGTAACGCGACGACTTCACAAGGAACAGACACCTTACTACGAGAAGCAAATCTTACACTCCTGGATACCACCCTCAAATGGAATATCTGTTTTAAGGTGCTGGCTGCGATCAGTCCAAAAATATTTATTATATACAGTACAAGAATTAACTATACCCAGTGTTGCTAATATTGCGTAACATAATTTGGTTATCAAGCGCCTGACTGTCAAAAGTAAAAAGGTATGCTCATGTAATAATGACATTAGAAAAGATAATCGATTTATATCATTTTCAAATATGTAACACATTTACACTGTAAATGAATACATTTTTTATCGTGAGGTACAAAAGATGTTCACATAATGCTCGTAATACACATTTTAATAGGATGAGCTCAATATAGCCTTTTTATATTTACGGAAATAATACGGGCCGCGTTATAATACTTGTTTCTGATGGATTTGATTTATAAAATTGACAATAACGTTATTTTCTTTAATATCTAATACACCTCGTCCAGTTAATTTTATTTTTAGATTATATGCAATAAGGTCGTCATTTAAGACGCTAATTTTATTTTCTATGTTTTGTACCGTTTAATGTGTGGGGATTTAATAAAGTATTTACCAACCTATATATCTAAGAACGGTTTGTAAAGATGATATTTTAATACTAAATAGGTTTATGTCTAATTATAACTCACCTAAATTATAGTAGTGTTTTGTCAAGAAGGTTTGAAAAGGAAATTAGCCGCCTTTTTTTTTGTTTTGTCTATGCAGTAACGCCTCTGAGCCGAACCGTTCTCGCTCTCATGACCCTGCTGCTCTAACCACGATATTTGCAGTTACGCCTCTAAACCGACCCGTTCTCGCTCTCATGACCCTGCTGCTCTAACCACGATATTTGCAGTAACGCCTCTAAACCGACCCGTTCTCGCTCTCATGACCCTGCTGCTCTAACCACGATATTTGCAGTAACGCCTCTAAACCGACCCGTTCTCGCTCTCATGACCCTGCTGCTCTAACCACGATATTTGCAGTAACGCCTCTAAACCGACCCGTTCTCGCTCTCATGACCCTGCTGCTCTAACCACGATATTTGCAGTAACGCCTCTAAACCGACCCGTTCTCGCTCTCATGACCCTGCTGCTCTAACCACGATATTTGCAGTAACGCCTCTAAACCGACCCGTTCTCGCTCTCATGACCCTGCTGCTCTAACCACGATATTTGCAGTAACGCCTCTAAACCGACCCGTTCTCGCTCTCATGACCCTGCTGCTCTAACCACGATATTTGCAGTAACGCCTCTAAACCGACCCGTTCTCGCTCTCATGACCCTGCTGCTCTAACCACGATATTTGCAGTAACGCCTCTAAACCGACCCGTTCTCGCTCTCATGACCCTGCTGCTCTAACCACGATATTTGCAGTAACGCCTCTAAACCGACCCGTTCTCGCTCTCATGACCCTGCTGACACGATTTTTTAATAAAACGTACTGACATTCGTATTTAGTCGGCAATTAGTTTCCTTGGAAAGGCAATTAATTAACTTATTGTTCTTCTACTAGATAACTACTCTTACTATTTAAAAGTATACTACTAGATTACATTAATCTAGTAGTATACTTTTAAATAGCCATTTCATTTCATTTATTCATCAATATAGGTACAAAAAGTACACTTATGATAGTCAATTCAGTAAACAATTATATAAATCAAGTGTAATATCATTTATACAACATAAATATATCATTACTTAAAGTAATCTTACAAACTAACGGATAAAGCCAAGAAGCCCTCGTCTTTAAAAAACTTTGAAAAAGCCATGCCAAGTAAGAATTTAAAACCCTTCAGGTTACATACAATATATGTATACATATATATACTTTGCAAAATTAAACCAAAAACCTAACCAAAGGCCTGCGCCACGCGGAGGGAACTAGACTATTGTACAATAAAAAAATAGCGATGCCACTGTTAAATTATTTTCTGTTTATTTGATTTATGATAATTAAAACTAAATTAAAAACATGGAAAAAATGTTAAGGAAATTATTTAAGCTTATTACATCAGATAGATTACATATTACAAATAGACACGGAGGCCGAGCTCACAAATTAAGAACATGTCAACAAGGACCAACCAAAGTCAAAAGGGGCAAAAGTCTGAACATTGAAGAATCTAAAAAAAGTTTTGGAGATACTTCGAATTCGAATTGATAGTAGAACACGTTGCAACAATTTCTAGATTTTTTCTGTTTCTCTGTCTCTGTTTATTTAAAAACGCTCATCACGCAAAAACGGCTGAACGGATCTTTATGATTTTTGGTCACGTTTTTGGTATATATGTAGGTAGTATGAGGTCCCTGTAATATCATAAGCTACTTTTCATCCTGAAATAATGCGAGCGAATCCGCTGGCATCCACTAGTTTAGCAATAAAACTTCCATGCTCCGTATACTGCACATGGATGAAGCTCTGTACCTCCCGGTAGAGTAGCTGTAACCCGACATAAGTTACCTAAACGTCGTCCAGTAACCGCTCTTTTTTGTCTCCGCTACGCAACTGCGTAATCGGCGCGGGCGCAGCTAGCAGTTTGCAATACCGACAACTTTTTGTTACAAATAGATAGCTTTGGATTGTGATCGAGTTCTTGAGCTCTGTCACAAACGATTGATAGAAAATTTTGTAAAGCTATACGTAATCAATATTACCCGTTTTTATGCAGTTTTCATAGTTTTTACGTGTGTTTTGTTCATTTTAATTACAGTAAACCGATTAAAATTCTACTTAGTGACAATTAATTATTTCCAAGCCGCTTTAAACTAAATAATAAAGAAATCGCTTATTAAAATGGTTTGTTTTTTAGTAAATTTATACAAGAAAAGACTATAACAATTATTTTATTAAATGCATTATCATTATGCTCAGCCGCAAATTGAAATGTTGATCAATACATCACACATTTATAATATGTATACTCTACAATGCTTAAAATTTGCATCTTAATTGGCGACCTTATCGCTAGAATCAATCTTTGTACCCTTTAAATCGTAGCACGCATTACATTTTGTACATAATTTAACATTTGACAGATTACAATATCCACACAACACACACCTTTACTTTCGTCACTTCCATGAATATTTTCTTCAAGACCTTGGCATGCGTTTGCTTCATACACAAGACATAAACGCTCGGATTTCTGACCCCGTGTCAATGTCTGCCATAAATAGTAATAAATATGCACGCGGCCAGTGATCGCTGCTGTATGGAAATAAGTATAATATATCTCTCAGCATGTACATATTATGTACATGCTGAGAGATACGATTTGTTTGGAAACGTAGGTACCTACAATAAAGATATTAGGGTTATTTTGTTAGCATGAGTTTGTTCACGCTACGGACTAAATTTTGAATGTGGATAAAAATATTGAACAATGCATAATATTTTTTGATATAAAAGAATGCGAGTAAAACTGCAGCCCGCCGCTAGTTATAACATGGTATGGAATCACCCACGTTACTTAATGCTATACGCTACTTTCTCACGACGTCTTAAACCATTAATTAAAACTTCACATAACTTGATACTGTTTTAATTACTCATAAACACCAGAAAGAACTGAATCGAATTAATTTTTACGTTCGATTTATTTCAATTCTGCCATAAAGAGTGATTTAGACTGTCCGCTGATTTTGAGCTTTAATGGGTTGAGTTAGAGGCTACAAGGTTGAGCTTAAAGCTCGAGCCATTAGCTGGCAATATACCGGTTGTTGCGACACCGAGATTAGCTAATTACAAGGTATTGCTTGTACGTACGTATGTATATCCGCTTGCGACCAGTCGCGGCGGATTGAGATCAGTCGATTGTAACACTCTACTAATGACAAGCATGATCAGTTCAAACTACATATATGTGCTCAGCTGCCTGTAACGCATCTATCTTTCTCTTACACAAGCCAATAACAAGGCAAGTATTCGAATAACAGGCAACCTAAACTTATACCGATATTATACAATCGATTCTGTACTATAATGAAAAGTCTGTCTGTAGATCACGTCTGTACTAAAGTAGAATTGGCTCTCAAATTAGGCTACCTTCGTATAACTACTTAACTTGAATGTAAACAACCATAACGAAGTATGGATTTGTTTAAGATACAGTGATCCTAATGTAAAATGCAACTTATTTGCATCGAAGGGCTGAACGGCAGAGTTTGAAAGTAATTTTAGAAATCGTGAATGAATCTGCAGTCTGCTAGCCAACGGGCACTTTGGCCTGAGCGGCCAGTATGTATGAATAGTAGAGACGATTGACACATGGCTCCCATGGGCGTAATTTATGACAATTTGATAGCTCACGTCAGTTTTGTTCTTATTTGTGTAGTAGTTGACCTTATGTTTATAACTAGCTGTAAAACTCGCGGTTACCTCACTACAAGGGTTTGCTCCATATTATGGCCAAATACTGGTTTTATTTATTCTATAACTTAAATTCCAAGAATGTCATTTTTATTGTTGATCTGATTTTATATTCGAAACGTTAATTTTATGTGGTTTTTATAATTCAACAAAGAAGCGACGGCCTCGATCGCCTTGATGCGTCGTTACAAATACATTCTGTTTGCATAAAATATGTACAACTTAATAGAATCGATGCGATGTTCATATTTCAGTCGGAGTAAACTTCATCTCTGAGTATAAATAATTGCTTGAATATTCCGCAACGAGCCGTAGACGAATGGAGGCACTCCGCATGGAACAAAGCCGATAAGTTTGTGTTTACGTTACAATAAACGCTAATTTAGCGGCTCGGATATGAGTGTCCGTCCATGATATAAGACACGTTGCGTCACTGCGCTGTCAGTTTTCAAAACGTTTCACTGATCTTGCAAACATCTACGAGAATTGCACATTTATTATTAGTTGTACATATATGACGAGTGCTTCAATTTGATTTATTAATTACATAAGCGTTAAAATCAATTTGGTGTTGCACAAAAGCGCGGCGGTTTCTTTGATGGTTCAGCGTTAATAGAGAGTGTTAAAATTTAACTGCAACGGTTACTGTAAATGGCGATATAGTTAGTTTGTGTAATATAGGTATAATTAAAATAATCCCAAAATTTCGAAACGCTTGTATTTTGATGGAACAAAGTGTGCTTTTTACATCATCGTTCAGTTGAAAATAGATAAATGTGCCAGTGTTTCTAGTTAAACCATAACAAACCTCAGAACTATTAAACGCTACTTGCTTGAATTCACGAATTTTTGTTTGTTTGCAGGTATAGTGCTTCTTCGCTGACCCCCATGACTTTCGCCACATAGAAGGTAAACAAGCTAATGTTCAGATAAATATATCTACAGTCGTCTCCATTGATAATGTCTAGATGTAAACTAAACCATTTTACAATGCACATAAAAAAACAAGCTAAAATACAGCGCGTAGTATTTATTTTTTGTACTTATTGCTAAAAAGTATTACCGAGCAAAAACAGTTTTATGGCATCTCTTAATCGTGCCTATTTCCATTTTGTTTTACTGCCAACAAATACGGCCATTTGAAACGAAACCTTGTGTCTTAGTAACATTAATAACTCATTTATATATTGATTGATATTGCTACACTTATGAATTATTTAACTGCCTGTTTGACAAAAAATAACATTCCATATACACTGATATCGTAAACTTTGTTTTTTTTATATGAGTTAATCATTTTGGTGCGAATAGATATTTTAAAGTTATTTATTTCGTACGATTTTAATTAACTTAAGGATAAAATGTCACGTTTATTGTGCTTATAGATTAATATGTTCGTGAAGTCATAATTGAGAAAATTATTTTCGAGCGCAGTCATTTGTTTCCGGTTTCAATTATTATTATTTGATCTAGTTTGTGGTTAATCATTATTGTCAATCGTAGATCAGTGGGAACAGTGAAGTAAGTAATTTCTCAACCAGTCCATGAATCTCCAATTACGGAAGTTTGTACAATTGAACGCGATTATCTCAGATCGTGACTTGCAGATTGCGCTGAAAATTTCAATTGGAAACGGAACTCTTTGCAGGTGAAACATAGTAAGTAACTGTGTTATATTCGATCGGTCGCAATCTTCAACTCATTTTGACAACGTTTCCAAATACCTAATAATTTTAATGTTTATTTGAAAAATGGTTGTTCATTCTCATAGAGGTGCCATTTGTATGCGTGCAAATGAAATTAATAACCCTATAATCTAAATAAAGCGCTCCGAGTACCAAACTCCGATCTAAATAAAGCGCTCCGAGTACCAAACTCCGATCTAAATAAAGCGCTCCGAGTACCAAACTCCGATCTAAATAAAGCGCTCCGAGTACCAAACTCCGAATCGTGCCAATATCATTACCATTCACTGTAAAGCACATTAAACACCGAATTCAGATCTCGATTCAGCCATTTATGATAATACTGCTTATCGTTTATCCACTGGCTATAATTTACCTTCGGAAAAGCGCACGGAGGTTTAATTAGATTAGAATAATCTGACGGCCTTCGCTCAGTCGTCAATTGTTCCGAGCAGAAGCAGTCACGCCCAGCCGGTTCCCATCGCACCTACAGCCTGTTTCACGGCAGAGTTACCTCAGTTAAGGGCCAAACTTAACTGACAACATCTATAGCTGTAAATGTCAGTTCCAATCTTTTCCGTAGGACTTATTTCGTGAAGCGGTCTCTACTGGCTCTTCTGTACGAGGACAGACGAATTAACTCAGCCAGAGGAAAACAAAAATTATATTATTTTATAATCTTGCCTCACTTAATTTCTCAATGTGACATGACAGTGAGACAGTCAATGTTCCGTACTCTGTCCAAACGGTTCACCGATAGACAGAATTTACCAACAATTTTTAAATGTGTGGTACTCTGGTCTACTAACAGTACTTTTTATGGCTTTCTGATACTAATTCGTCAAGACAACGATACTTTTTTGACGTATCATAGCAACAAAGTCTTAAATGTTTTTGTAAATAATAATTATTAGTAGGCTTTAAAACAACAAAAAATCATTATTCCGGCAGTATTTATTCGTCGATGTTCGTTTACACACATACAGACCCTATACTGCGCATCACGATTGATCCCATTAAAAAGCAAACGTCAAGTGTTCACGCCGGTTTAATACCAATTTACCTATTTGTAGCGTAAATACGAAACGAAACACCAACGTTGGCATTTAATTATTATAAAATATAGCTAAACTACACCAACTGGCGTACGGAATGAAGCCGGCATGGAAATGGCATTTTCAGAGCAGTTGCCAACAAAGTATTGCTCGACCGAGTGACTGGTCAGTTACATTGTTCTACGAGCTTATGATTTGCACCAAATAAAACAAACAATGCTCATTAAAAATAAGATATGTCATTTTGATATGTATGTACAATACATTAAGTTGTATAAAGTGTCGATAAAATCTGATAGCACTTATACATGCATACTGCATCAAGAGATACGTTAAATTCCCATGAACCTATGTACACATTTTTTTAACTTAGCAATGCATGTAAAGAATTCGAAGAGACCTCTATAAATATCTGCAGAGACTTTAGGTGCAGTAAAAAGACTACGTTCCTAGCATCACTCAGGCTGGCACTACAAATTATTTTTGTACCTACGAGAACATTAACAAATCCGTTTTTGTCTGTCCCAGCTTCAATAGGCAGAAGCACGAGCGGCCAGAGTGATCACAATGTGACTGGAGGGGCCCGTATAGAGGCATTGAGCTCAATGACGAGATCACTGTTTTTTTATCCCCGCCGGTGACATTCAACAGCTAATAGTAAAGCTTTAATTACACCTAGAATAATGAGCTGCAAAGGCCGCGAGTTTGTGTGCCTAAAAGCAGAGCTGCATGTGTTTACATATGTGGAGTGCCTTGATGTAAATGTACGACCTCTAGTTACGTGTTAAAGTACCTACTCATCATCGATATTAGGCTCTGATCTCACTAAAATAGCTTCATAATGAACAGGGCTATAATGACTTGTTACGCAATATTTTACAAGAGCTACATGTATATTATTCTTTATTTATTGTTCATTAATGTAAAAAAATGCAAACTAAACTGTGAAATTCCTTGTCGGAATCTCTATTCCCTACGAACTATAATTCATCTGTCTTCAAGTCGAGAGTGAATCGGTTTCTTCTAGGCAAGCGCGCTAGATCGTAGATTATAACGTCGCTTAACATCAGGCGAGTTGGAGTCAAGCGTGAGCCTATCTAGTTAATTAAATATTAATATGATCTAGTATATGTACATAGATACTTTTTGCACGTTGCTCACCGCAGTTAGAAGCTTTCTCAATTTCTCCATTATCACCATCATTATTGGCCAAGTTGCATCTACTATGAATGATTTCTAAGTTTCATTCGATATATTCAATACACTATTATAATAGGTACGATATTTCCATCAAACAAAAATCAAAAGCTCTAAATATATAATTTCAGCGTTCTGTTCAATATTCAAAAGCGTTATTATTTGTTTTATGTCGTTCTGAATATACTCCGGCCAATGACGATTTAAGTAAATACTTCGCACAACCATTTAGGATTAAATGTATAGTTCCAATTCCAGATATTTCTGCTGAACAAAGCTTTCCGTCTTTATTTCTCCAATTTCCAAATAAAAGGATGTATTGGCATTCATATCTAGTATCTACCCACGTCTCTTGTACTTGCAGTGGCAATGGTCCAGTGATATTTGTGCGGCCGCAGATCTGCTCCATCATACCATATACATACAAAGTATATAGCATATAGATCACGGCAACCAAGCAGGAAACGGGCTTAAGGTCAGTAGTTTTAGGTACCTGCCTACCTACGTAAAAGTTTCCGAACGAACAATTGCCAGCAAATAGCGACGGCTTTAATGGACTAGTTTTTGTTCTGACTAACTTACAGGGTGCTTTTCAGAGATGTAGGATATAGTGAGTGCGAATGAGAGTGGCCAACTCTGGTGTCCGAGTTTTCTACTGACTGGCCTGTTAGCTTAGTTGGTAGTGGCTCTGCCTTCTAATCTAGAGGTCGCGGGTTCGATTCCCGCATGACACAAGTATTTATGTACTTTAAAATTTATAATTACTTGTGTTGAGTCTGGTCGTTTGTATGTATAATAAGTATGTATTTACAAAAGAAAAGTATATAAGTATTATATCCGTTATCTAGTACCCACGACACAAGCGTTTGTTTAGTGTGGGGCTAGATGGCGCTGTGTGATATGTCCTGAAATATTTATTTTTATTTTTTTTTTTATTTTCAAACCACCCTAAGAGCCTCTGACATAACTTAACGACTGCCCGTCTAACAAACTGCCGGGACCTACATTTTTACGTATCAACTGATCCACGGAAGCAAGCGAATGGACTGCCACGTATTGGTCATCTATCTAAGGGCATACCGCGTCATATTTGCTTAAAATTTTGTAATCACATACGATCACCATCCACTATTTAAGCTACGAGCGCGTATGTATTTTTTTTTCGAAATAATTTCAGATTGAATTAAAAATTCTAAATAACTTTAGTCATTCAATACTTAATACAATTTAGCTATGAAGAAAAAGAAGAAGACTTGTTTGTCAATCATGATGATGATTAGAATTAATAAAATCAGTAGGTAATTTAGCTATTAAATAAATAGAACTATATCAAAATCAGTCCATCATTTACGTCATAAAATGTACATAAGTCAGGAAAAACCTACAGATATAGAAACACGAATAAATTTCAGCACATTTGATAAATTTGAGTGAGCACTATAGCTTTTGGGTACTATCAGGCAAACTATGGCGAGGTGCAAACCCGTTCTAGTTAAAAAATATATGTATATTTCGGCTATTTCCTAAAGGACCTCAAACACATATCCGCCTGTATATAAAAGTACATGCCTACGTACTGTTTTCGATCTCCACCAAATAAATTAGGTGATAAAATCACAAAGTATATTATATTGCCTATAATTACTTTGAAATTGATTTGGGAGGTAATAAAATTTGATTAGCTTTTTTGGAGTACTTATGAATGCTTCTAAGGCAGCAGAAAAATAAAAATGAAATAAACCCGGAGATGAAATATAGATGAATAAAATACTACCTAATACTTTTGTATTTAATTTAGATGAATAAAATACTACCTAATACTTTTGTATTTAATTTAGATGAATAAAATACTACCTAATACTTTTGTATTTAATTTAGATGAATAAAATACTACCTAATACTTTTGTATTTAATTTAGATGAATAAAATACTACCTAATACTTTTGTATTTAATTTAGATGAATAAAATACTACCTAATACTTTTGTATTTAATTTAGATGAATAAAATACTACCTAATACTTTTGTATTTAATTTAGATGAATAAAATACTACCTAATACTTTTGTATTTAATTTAGATGAATAAAATACTACCTAATACTTTTGTATTTAATTTAGATGAATAAAATACTACCTAATACTTTTGTATTTAATTTAGATGAATAAAATACTACCTAATACTTTTGTATTTAATTTAGATGAATAAAATACTACCTAATACTTTTGTATTTAATTTAGATGAATAAAATACTACCTAATACTTTTGTATTTAATTTAGATGAATAAAATACTACCTAATACTTTTGTATTTAATTTAGATGAATAAAATACTACCTAATACTTTTGTATTTAATTTAGATGAATAAAATACTACCTAATACTTTTGTATTTAATTTAGATGAATAAAATACTACCTAATACTTTTGTATTTAATTTAGATGAATAAAATACTACCTAATACTTTTGTATTTAATTTAGATGAATAAAATACTACCTAATACTTTTGTATTTAATTTCATTTTTATCTTGTATTGAGAACGTGCATAAAGTACAATAAGTGAACAATATTATAATGTAAATGCTGTAACTATATAACTCTAATCTGTCTCACTACTTCCCTTAGGTAAGCTTCTAACTGAACTTAGCTACCTACTTCTTTTAACCGATTAAAAAAAAGAGTTTATCGAGTCTTTTCTTCTTTTTTAAGTTTAGAGTTTATTCAAAATTGATTCAAGCATACTCCATGCTGCCTGAAAATAATTATAAATTTCAAAACTTAATTTTGTATCGCTTAGACAAAAGGATCTTGATCAAGTTTTTAATCACACATATGTACATATATTACAAGCTCAATTCTACTGGCATTATATTTAATACTAGCTGTGCCAGCGACTTCGTCCGCATGGAATAGTTATTACCATAAAAACGGTTCTAGTGCGTTAATCTTAAAAGATAGACATATACTGTTGAAGACATTTTGTTAGATCATTTCAAGAGGAATAATTCTTTCATACATATTTTTTTTGATATATTGAACCGTTTTCTCAGCGCACGCAACGGAAGCCCTCAAAGATGAATAATTTTCCCCGTTTATTTTCACATTTTCCATTGTTTCTTCGCTCATATTAGTTGCAGCGTGATGTTATATAGCCGAAAGCCTTCCTTGATAAATAGTCTATTTAACAAAAAGAATTTTTCAATTCGCACCTGTAGTTCCTGAGATTAGCGCGTTCAAACAAACAAACAAACAAACTCTTCAGCTTTATAATATTAGTATAGATATTTATGTATGTTAGGAGTGAAATAGGTTTAATCAACAAACAAGACATAATAAGAAGAAGAAGACTAATAAGAAGACATAAGAAGAAGCCAAGCGGCGAAAATATACATCATTATCGACTGATTATATGTTCGTACCGCTTGGCTTCGAAACTTTTGGTCCGTGGGGTAAAAGCACGAAGTCTTTTATAAAAAATTAAATAAAATGTTGATTGACATCACTAGAGACAAGAACGCTGGCTGGTTCCTTGCGCTAAGGATTTCTATAGCAATCCAGCGTGGGAATGCAGCCAGCGTTCTTGGCTCCATACCACATGTAGATTGTTTAAATTTAGTTTAGATGTAAATACTCTTTTTTAGTTGTATTAGTGTTAATATGTGTAAATATTGTTTCTTATTATTGAATAAAGACATAATAAGCACATTAAAAACTTTAGTTTAAGGCTGTAAGCACATATATTAGGCGTATAGAGATAACATTTATTAAAAGACACTAATTACTATCTGGTAATATTCAAGGAGTAATCAACTAGAATTAAGGTACCTATATGTAAACATACATTGCCTTTAAAAGGATTAGGTATTGAAATAATTTATACAGTCTGTTATTTTACTTCTAAACTGAATTGTCTCTTCAGACAAAAGAGGTGCTGTAACAAGTTATTTAAATTACGTGAAATGTAAAAGTTAACTATTATATAAAATTAGCAAGTAGATATATGTACCTACGGCATTTGTCTATTCAAATATATTAATAAATCCTCGTTCTCACTATAAACAAAATTATGACGTGCAGTGGGAACAAAAAACTTTCTAATGCGAAATAAGTGTTATTTTGATAATGATATGACAAGCAAACAATGGTATGCTCAACAAACAAGCGATGCTTGTTCCAACTACATATTTATTGTTGTCTAGTACGGCAGTCGTTAAACCATGTCAGAGGCCTTCAGGGCGGCTTGATATACTCTCGACGCCAGAGTTGGCCACTCTCATTCGATGATAAGAAGAACTATTTATTTAAGAGAATACAGTCGATATAAATGGTGCTACAATCACAAGTAGAGGCTATTGTCATCTTCTTATTATCGAATGAGAGTGGCCAACTCTGGTGTCAAGAGTATATATGTGTGTAGATGTAATACAACTTACTCTTAAAAACTGTAAAAGTATTATGACTCTTGGTAATTAAACAAAAGCTTCTGATAGCTAAACTGATTTGTAAAACATAATACTAGTTTCGATAATCAACCATCATGTGTTATTCCGGCAGATAATGGTTTCTTAAAGGTCAATGAAAATAACCGTTAAAGATACAAACATTTTTAGGCTTTTGTTTACCTACAGCCCGCCTGATATTAAGCACAACTAACTATAGCCTATGGTGAAGCACGCTCCCCTTAATTACTCTGGATTCAAAACCTCTGTATTGAACCGGGTTGCTTGTAGATAAACAAATAAAATGTAAATTTATCCGACAAAATATCTTTATCCACTTCGTTTGAAACATCATTAATACATGCAGGTAGTAACTTGTTTTGTAGAGTGGTAATTGACAGCAAAATGCAAGATTTAATTACACCCCTCGACAGGTGTAAAACTTGTAAGACAATCTCTAATGAAAGATTTCTCTATAGATATAACATGAATGGGAAAAAAATCCCAAGCGATGTTAGAGCCACTTTCTCCACGCGGTCATTGTTGTAACCATAGTTTTGATTACATGACGGATATTAAAGGCTCAGAACGACTGACACCTTCTACTCACAACTGGCCATAGTGGTTTGCAAAAACCAAAATAGCAGACAGTAAGAAGTACAAACCAAACCACTAAAACTTACCAAAGTAAAGTTGGTTAAACTGGTTGCGCCTTAAAGGTTTTTAAATTCGTGTTAACGACTGCTCATTTTGGCTAGTTGCTGAGACTTAGAACCTAACGAAATATCCAATAAAAAACTGATAAATTAAGTGGTTCCAATCTATACTTCTATACTATATACTATAATATTATAAAGCTGAATAGTTTGTTTGTTTGAACGCGCTAATCTCAGAAACTACTGGTGCGAATTCAAAAATTCTTTTTGTGTTGGATAGACCATTTATTGAGGAAGGCTTTAGGCTATATAACATCACGCTGCAACTAATTTGAGCGAAACAATGGGAAATGTGAAAAAACGGGGAAAATTATTCATCTTTGAGGGCTTCCGTTGCGTGTGCTGCGAAAACGGCTCAAGATATCAAAAAAATATGTAAAAAAAGAATTATTCCTCTTGAAATAATTTAACAAAATGTCTGCATTAGTATATGCCTATATTTTAAGATAAACTCACTAGAACCGTTTTTATGGAAATAACTACCCCATGCGGACGAAGTCGCTGGCACAGCTAGTAATGTATAAAAATAAAAGCTAACCTAGTTGAAATAGCCAAAATTTATTACAACTTATATCATACCTTGTGTGAAATATGTGTTATGTACGTAATTAGGTGTAAAGCGGAAATGCACCGACACAGTGCACTCCACAGTTGTTATCTTCGTAGATCGAGATTAAAATCTGCCCGTTTAACAGTTACGAAGTAAAACACACTTTCGCGTTTTATGCAAACTGAATTGTCATACATTATACCACTCAATAAATAATACATACACAGGAATGTATGGGCCAATTAAATTAAAATTACAATTTTTTTTTTTTTTTTTTTTTCAATTTTAAAGGTCTTATGAATTTTACTACAATAAAAATAAATAACGAAAAGAAACAAAACTAGAATACATAAAATTATGATGTTATCTCTAAATAACCTATCATACTTCTATTAAATTCCGCAGGGTTTACTTCAAACTTGAAATTAATTATTTGCCTGCAGAAGTTAATATATACATAAAAATACACACATTATTCATGACATAGACGGTGTATTTTAAAATCTATTGTTATTTTCTCTTTATGATTTTTTTATCTGTTCATCTCACGGTCACCCATCCAATGACAGACGCGACACAACTTTTCCAAATTCTTAGAACAGTTACATCTTTATATACAAAATTAGATTGTATTGTTCGGGAATAGAACACAGTTTTGTAGTGTTCGCTACGCTTGGGGTCAAATAGGTGCATCCTCGAGACATACCTCATAGTATGAAAATGACGGGGTTACCATAAAACAAAATAACATTGAATTTGTCTTTGTCACACGATAACGAGCACTACAAATGCATTATTTTTTTTAAAACATTATGAAATGACCACCGCACCGAGTGTCTGATGGATAAAATCAAGCTTGTCCATATCAATCAAATCCTATATTTATGTTCTCCTTTCACTTCTCTTAGTCAATTTTATGGGATTGTGGATTACTGACCCACCGGCCATAGAGCCTCTACCATCATACGGGATAACCGATATTTGGTTTTGTATTAAAATTCAAATTCATTTATTCTAATTAGAACCGTACACGATTTACACTAATGATAACAATTTTAAATCAATATATAATAATAATAATGTATAATCGGGTGTAAGTGTAAGATTAAATGAGCTAAAACAATACCAAAGCCATATTGTGATGTGTCATTATAGCTGGCCCCGCTGTCATTGTTGTCAAACACATGTTTAGGGTTATATTGTGTGATGTGTGTATTGCAACACGGAGCATACATTACCGGCGGGTCCAATCAGTCCAATGTCAAAGCTCTTTGTTTCTGTATCTAGCGAGCAAGGTAAGTCGCCTTACTCACGAATAACTTGATTCATGACACGCAAACGAGGAAACTGAAGATATTATAACTAATCAGTGAGACAATGGGTTTTAAACTTGAAAGTAATTGACGATCGGTAGACAATAATTATCAAGAATACTCTAGATCGTGATAAAAGCATTTTACTTCCCATTAATATTATATGTAATGATTTAATGTTAATGTAATAAGAACGTCAATAGGCTGCTCCTATTTGGATGTCTACAATGGAGATTTTTACACAGTGTGCGCACAGCGAGGCATTAGATCGACAGTTATAGCTATAGTTTAACAATGCGAGCTAATCCATTGGCATACACTAGCATGTCAAATAATAGCATGTCAAATAATTATACAAATGTTGACGAAGTTAATCTTGAAATGTGCTTTCCCTCTAATATATTAACTAGAGTTATGGGAATGTAACGTGCGATGATTTCAAATAAAGTATTTCATTTCATTTCACCGCATATTTCTAGAATTCAACCGTTCTTAATATACAACTTGCGTTAGCAAACCATAACTTGCAGGACTTAACTCTCTATTGGAATTGAACCAGATATAAATTGGGCTTTAGTATTATCTGTGGTATTACGGAAGGGCCAGGCATCTAGCCCACTTTGCCTCATACCTGTTACCTAAAACAGCTTGTTCTGAAATGTGTATCGCACTTGCGGAAGTAAGTTGCTCCTTCTTGGGCAATAGAGGTCGCGAAATGCCAACCAGCAGTAGGACTTTCACATTACTGCCCATTATTTGGCCAATGCGAGCCCAATGTGGAACTTTACTGTAAGTATATTCTATAATATGAGAAAGAGGAAAAATACTTAATAATATAATTTAATAACGTTTATGGTGGAAGTTCCAAAGACTCGCACGAAGCGCTTTGCTACTACCCTCATAGTAAGGACAGCGAGACTACGGAACTCTCTACCTGGAGCCCTGTTCCCAGATAATTATAACCCAGGTCTTCAAATCTAGAGTAAATAGGTTTCTTCTAGGCAAGCGTGCTACATCTTAGACTATGGTGGTGCTTAACATCAGGCAGGCTATAGTATAACGTAAGCCTATTTAGTGTAAAAAAAATGATATTATAATTATCTGTGATGATTTCTAATCAGATCTCTGTGGCTGTTTCACTGATAAACAAAATATAGCCGAAACTCTTTCTGACGAACTTCTTTCTTTCCAATCAGTCTATCTAACTTTAAGAACATTCAATTAAAATAACTTAGAAAAAGCCTCCAGAGTGTGTAGTTCAATGCCGGAAAGGATATTGTGCAAAGTATACTGGCTGCATTACCACGCTGGCAATGTGTGGCGAGTGGTCTAAACAGACTGAACAGCGTGTAATCAAGTTCAATACAATTAATTTCCCGACCGACATATGTTTCAAAATAATTCGAGCCTAATAAATCAATTAAACATAATAATTTGACACAATAGCAATATTATATATTATAAAGCTAAAGTGACCTTACAGCGCGCAATTAGAATAATTAATGAAATTACTAAGGATTCAAACAATTTGCGCAAAATTAACCAAATGTCACCGTGTCATGGAGAAATGTAGATAATTACATACTTGCCTGCTGTATAGCAGCCTGCCAATGCACTGGAAATATTACAGTTACAACATTATCACCAAGACATTTCTAAAAAGACTTGCTGTCTGCTTCTGTGTTTCCAGGTGACATTTTTATTAAAATAAGCTCACGATTGACCACAATTCACCTGATGGTCAGCATCGTTGGATAATATAAAGATTTTTATTTTTTTAGCGCGCTCTTAAAAATGATCTTCGAAGGATCATTTTGGGATATACATTTTTAGATTCATAAGGGCTCAAGTCTACCGCGTTTTTCAAAAGTATATGACATTCTTTCAACCGATACCTACCACTGGTTTCCAAAAACGGACAACTCTATGTTATAATAACATATTACAAGTGAGGATTTGGAAAACGGATATTGATTCCATAGGTGGGTAGTATATCATACTCTAAAACTTAAAATCGAAGTCCGCTTCTTTATTTATTACAGGCCTGTCAGAAGTAGGTGTTGAGGATATCATAATCGCTTTTAATAGATGTAAAGTTCAGAGGATTTAAATGCTAATCGAATGGCTGAATATGCATAAACGCACAATATACAAATTACAACACCAATACATAACAATATTTGGCGCCAAACATCCGGCGCATTTATCAGCAAAGTTCAGGAGTCGCGATATATATCATCATCATCATCCACAGCCCTTGGGATCCCACTGCTGGGTATAGGCCTCCCTTTGCATGTGCCATCTGCGTCGATCTTGTGCAGACCTCATCCAGGAATATATAAAGTATACTTAACTAACTCGTAGCTAATGACACTTTTGGGATCTTATACTACCACTACGATACTAAGAGCAGATGGCCTGTCGCTCGAGTTTAGGAAATATTTTGTTAATTTATTTATTGACACTCAGAAAACTTCCACATTGACACATTGTTTCCCGGCTGCGCATTCGGTATATTGTAAAGAATACTTAAATATTATTTATTTCATGTTTTGCCTAACGTTTTAGGAACTCTATACATTGCATAGGCATTGTATAGAATTCCGAATTATACAGATTGCCGGTAACACACATACAAATATATTTACAATCTTTGATTGATTTTCTAGGAACATCATATTATATTAGGTAGATACAGTACTCGATTAAGGTATTGGACTATTTTATTTCAATTACAAGCTAAGTTTTGTCCATAAGTAACATTCAATTCTACACAATATTAATGAGTGATTAATATTATTACTTGATTAGTTTGTTTTGCCTGTCCGCGAAGTTTTGCCTCGAGTACGAGTAGATAAGTATGGTCGTGTTTGCGGGCAGTGCGCCGGCGCAGGGTCGCGCTGATACTCGGTCAAGGCAGACTGACTACAGTGATAGTGACTACTAGCTTCATTCTGCGGATTTGCCTGCACTCGTGTTATGTTTCCGGGACAATTTTCTCAATGGCGGCTAATACATACTTTGTCGCCAGAGCGTAAAGTTTATGGGTTATCTCGATAAGAAAAGAATCAATTCATCCAATAATTACAAAGATTTTGATTATATTATGTGTAAAATAAAAATGTTATTATGTTGAATGGATTGGAATGACTTTTATCTGACAGAGTGGTAGAACTACAACAGATGTAAAGTGTGACACTGTTCTTATGCAATTACTCATAAATCTTACTATACTGAGCGAGCTAGTTGGTTGCGTTCATCAATTGGAACTTTATGTGATGAAGAGATGGTTAACTGAAACGAGTTTGCATTTGAGGGCAATTTGCCTGATGGTAAGCCATAACAAATGGTTGCTCATCATATTTTTTCTTGCTTAAACAATAAGAACCTTTTCGTTCACTCATTTTAATCTCAAAAAGTGGCAAAACAGACTGTCGAAACTGTGACGTCACATTCGCCTTGTTAATCCTAATTTAAAACACAAATTACATGGAACATTGCGCGCAGTGGCAAGTACTCGCCAAAATGCCTTTCCTGGTATTTCTGAAATGTCGAAACGAGACGCGAGAACATTGTGAAATGCAAAGTCCAGAACACTTTCGCCAGGGAAAGGGCTCGCTCTTACATTCCTTACTATGGTAGATAGATATGTGGCTATTTCTTGTCTAAACAACAGTCTAGATTTTATAATAAAACAAACAGAGTGAGTTTTTTTTATCACAAAATTGGCTTACGTTTGCCTACAGTCAGCCTGATGTTAAGCACCACTGTAGTTTCACGCACTGCTCGTGTTAGCATAAAATTTTATCCTTCTAAGACTATTCATCTCTACTAAGAGTATTCTTTTTCACCTTTTTAATATTTTGTAAATTGACATATTCGATAGTGTTCTTAGCTCTGTAATAATTGACAACATAAAAAACATGTAATATTAAAGTACAGCTTAAATATGCTACACCAATTACAATATCTCGTCAAATCTCAACATTTATTATTCATACAATTCTTCACACAATATGGCAAGCTACCAAAATAATTGCCGATCGATTAAACATATAAATAATATCGATTTAACGGGTATAGTAATTACTTTTCTCGTGCAGAGCTAAAGGAGTTAACTTAATTTTGCCACATTTATTACAATGGCAACAATTTCTTACGCAACAAAAAGTGAGAGAAGTCGCAAGCTCGTTCAATAATCACAATAAATTATCTCTCCACGAATCTAAATTAATTTGTACAAGTGTCAATCAAAACCTCGAGTTACTTTCGCTAGCTATTGTTTTGATTACTTATTTCATTTTACGTCGTGCTTTTGTAAGCATTGTTGTAGTGCCATTCTTAGGGAATAAGATTAGCAGTTCGTTGCAAGAAAGTCTTTTTTCTTTTCTTGCTCTTTGTATAATGCTATAACTTGCGCTAAAAAATATGTGAATCTGTATTATTCTTATTTCTTGGATCATTTATAATACATTAGTAATACGTTTTTGAGAACCACTATGGGGCTAGTTAGTGCACTTCAAGCGCCTTTTACCCATTTGCTCTGGGTTTGTGTTGTCAGCAATCTCGCTGCTGCTGTTTATTTGTATAATAGTCTAGTTTTACGAAATATGAGTGTCGGAGCGCAATATTAACAATTGCATAACCCTTTATGTTCATCTTAATTGTTTTGTAAGGAATGTGCAACTGTACAAAATGTTAACACAGTTACATATTAAATTAAATCCTCAGTTGAAAGTCTAATTAAACGTTCACTTGCCAAATATGAGTGAAACAATTTGAAATCACATCTGGTGGCGATGCCTCGCAATTGGAATTCGGGTCGAGACGAATAACGAAAGATTAACTTTAGTCCTCGAGTGAATTAATGGAGACTGCCCAAAAGTTTTATTTAACTATGAAAGAAGGGCATGTATTGTCTTTTGCATTTCTTAAATGTCAACAAATTCTATCACTTCATTAGAATACTCTCAAGTAACCGGTTAACACACACTAAGAGCAGTAGCAAAATAGTTAAATTCAGTCGAATTTTGAATAAAGAATCACCACCACTTTATTTTCCAAACATTCCAATTTTACGTAGTCCTTCTATTACGCAAGTTAACGTGGAACCCTACAACAGCCCATAACAGCATAACATCCACCAACTAAACAAGATACAAACTTTGACATTTCCTCATCTGCATTAAACTGAGTATTTATTATGCTATGGCATGGCTCACGCCATCATCATTTATTGTCTGTTATTTGTTTTAAAAAATGCGAGTTCTTGTGCCCGTTTAATTCTTGTTTAGATTTCAACAACATAACCAAACCAACAGACGCACAAATGATTTACAATGTTGTTAGTTGATAAATACGATTACTCCGATAATCGAGTAATATTATAGGACCCAAGATTGTTTGTAATTGATGGATTTAGTGTTGAGGGTTTTTGGGGGCTCATGTTGATGCTGAACTTGTTTATTGACAGCTTCTCTATGTACATTTATAACATCCGACATAAGGATGTGCTACATCCAAGCATTGGATAATGCGCTAAATATTTAAACAACGAAGTAGAAGATAAGAACACAAATGTGTAGTAGTATTTGTTCTTATGGTGATAAAAAGTAGGTATGAAGTAATGTAGTGTAAGTACCGCTGGACCAAAGCTCGAAGGAACAGGTTTTGAAAAGTGGTTTTCTTATAAAATAGGACGATGAACTTTTTGTGGCTATGGGTTGCGTAACTCGAGGCGAAATATTAATTTGTTTTCTCTCGATATCTAGGTCGTAAGTGAATACACACTAAATTATTTTACTTGTTTTATTATATTAAACACGTGCGCTTGTGTTTTTTTTCTACAATGAACAAGCATCTAAGCTTTCGACGTGAAAGTATTTTTGCATCAGTGCTCCAGTAATTTATAGTAACAAAAATGTGACGTTGAAGTAGGTAATAATGTAATATTATCATAATGGAATTGTTACAAATCCTAATATGTATTTATTTCGATAAATATTCGCTCACTCCTGTAAGTGGCATATGTAGGTTATGAACATATGAACACAACGAGAGAAGCCGTGTTCGTTTCCAAGCAGCTAAATATAGTTGTGATAATTAAAATATTGGAGCATATAATTATCAAGCAGTCCAATAATGCATTCGTTTACGTATAATATTCCATCTTCTAGCATTTACAAGCAGGTACGTTAGGATTGTAAATGATATGTTCAGCAGAACATCCATCAGTTTTATGATAAACTTCTACGAATTCTACGAATTATAATGATTTTGCCTCACCTCAACGCATCAGAATTAAACTACGTGACTAATCGCGAGCATTAATCACGCCCAAACTAATTAAATCTAAATGAGAAAACATATTGCCCCTCAAAGGGATATTTCAAACCATTCGCATACTTATTATAGACTTTAGGGAAACATGAATTCATTTATGGGTTTTCCTATAAACGAATAGCTAGTTTAATTTATGTCTGTTTTATTGACTATTGATTGATATTTGTAGGTCAATTCAAATGTGTAGAACTGGAGTGGCGTTTTATTTAGTAACTTTATATATTACAAGTTATATACAATTTATTTATTTTATTCGTGTTTTAATATTATAAAAAGTTCTGCGTTGTCGTATATTTCATTATAAACGATCGTAATTTCCTCGCAGAAACAATTTTTCTCTCTCTCTAGCAGCGAAATCGCGCTCACGGCATTCAGTGTTTCTGAAATATGTAAATTTTCTCAGCGTTATACGAACGCGTATTTACACAGAGCTTAAAAACTATTCATCGGCTTGGATTGAACCAGATACGTCAGATTGGGAGGTGAATGCTTTTCCCGCCGAGCCACATTGCGAAAACATAGGTGTAATGCACATGAATGGCTCCTAAAAAGATGGCACTTTGTGCTATTTTATCATTATTGGCAATAACTGGAAATATTGAATAAGCTCTTTGTTTGAATTTTTAAACACAACTTTTTTAAAGCTCTACCATCATAACTATCCTGTCGCCGGTTCTTTGACTTTGTCGGGTTACAGTCGGTCAAAATATAACAGGTTCTGTTTTACACCAAACTGGCTAGATATAAGACTAGAATTATAACGGTGAAATGATCGTCTCTTATCCCTGAACAACCAACAGCGTTGTTCGTTTCAACAGTATTTATTCATGTTAATTATTGTGACCGCGAGCTTCCGAGCCCGTTTCTTTATTAACTTACTCTAATTATTATTTCCTATCAAAAAAATGTGAGATCTTGTACTAGTTGCCATATTCCAGTTTTGAAATTCGTTTTCCTTTTCTTCTTCATTAATTCTGATTTTAGAATTTGTACTACGCATTTTATTTCGAGATTTCCTTCTCTACGCTGGCTGTAGGCACTTCTTTGTTTCGTTTACGAGACACAAAAATATGTGGACAAATTAATGAGCTGTGGCATCACCACGAAGTCTATATTCCGCCCATCACAGTCATAAATCCAAATCAAACTCCGTGGTCATTGAAAGAGTTACCAAACTGTTGTATGTGAAGTTGCACGAGATAAGTTGACCAACGAGACCGTTTCACAACGAGCCGGACTACCCGGGGGCGTGGTAGCATCAACACGGGCTGAATCATAATATGATTTACTTCTCATTATTGTAATCTCTTGCGTGCCGCACTTGGCACTCGCTCTGTACGCAGAAAGACACGCGACACGCTATCAAGTTTAAAATCGAGCCATTTTTGCGTCCATGCTGTTATCTATCGTGGTTAAGAACAAATAAATATATGTACTGTTTATTACCTTTCTGCATTACTGTGATATGATTGTAGATTCTCAGATTATGAAACCTTATAAAAGAATATTATATAGAATGAAAATAAGCTAATAAAATACAACAGCCTAGAGTGGTCTCTGACAGATATGTATAACAAATAGTTTTATGAGATGCTGATTAATGATTAGCCCGAACGAGAATCAGATAGTGAATCAAAATAAGTAGATATGCTAAGCCCTCTGTGGACAATCCGTTTAAACACGCGTCGTCAATTTGTAACAATCTTGCTTGACAATCTGCGAAAATTGTCGTTAAAAAATATACGCATATAAAGGCGAAAGTTGTATGTGAGGACACTTTTAGCATAGGTTTCTGGTTTACTGAAAACCAAATTGTCGATACTTACATCTAGGGCCAACGGGTTTATTCATACAATAAGCTCACGTTGATCTATAGCCTGACTGTTTTTATGTAAGACTGCAATCTGCCCCGTTCGTTCATCTATCTATGGTAATATCAACGAGCAACAAAGAAGGGTAAGCAAAAAAGTAGGTACGCTCCATCTTAGGCCAGAGTCTTTCCTTTGCAAACTACGGCCAAGTGCAAACCCATTTTAGTTAAAACACAATTTCGTTCTTTACGTATCGTATGGTTTGTCCATTAAACGGAATTAGTCGTTTTATTCAAATAATTATCATATATTTTTATTTACAAGAATTCAACATCAAAACAAGGTATATTGTCTATTTTTTTTTTAAACAATTATTTTTAAAGGATATCGAATGTCACTTTTTTATAATTTATCCTTCTAAAACATGGACAAGGCCGTTGTCAAGTAGATCCATGTCAAAAGGAAGCCAAACTCATACCTATTTAACGTGAAGAATGTTCCATCTCATCAAACGATGTAAATTCAAATGAAAGTGTGACTGACGATGAAAGTAGATCATAAATGAACGCTTTGTACTCTGAGACACGTTCTCACAGATGTGCCAAACTAATACGAACGGGGGTTACTATAAAAAGCTACAAGTTTTAATGTTCTAATGTGAAAATATTTGAATGTTGCGTGTTTCTGAAGCTTCTAACAAAACGAGATTAAAACAGAAGATGTTTCTGAACTCACTTGAATGTTTTGAAGTTTCTGTTTATTTTATAAAGGTGATACTTTGCGAATCTGTGAATAGGTTAGTGTGCATCGAGAACGTGAGTTTGTCTCTTCCTAACGTTTAAACAGCTGAACCGAATAAAATAAATTTTGTATACAGTTTTGGATCTTTTTGTATTATTTGATTGTTTTTAAGTTTTTCTGGGTAATTAAGGTTTTGTCAGCAAAATATTCACTCTACACAGAAAATTCTTTAATGCTTGCTTAAGCGTGGCCTAGCGTAAAACCGCCGGTCTTTGCTAATACAAAACTATATTTAAAAACCTTATGATGAGTAACAAGATGGTAGTAGTTCCCTGTCATCGTCACAAATCGCAATCGACTCGAATATTTGCGGCGAACAACTTGTTGTGGCGATATGAATATTTAATTCAACACCATAAATAACCTCCAACTTTATCACCAAACAGGTTGTTAAGCTCTCAATTGAACTCTGATTCAGTAAGCTTATTGAAGCGTCCAGCTAGCGGAGGCAATCGCGAGCGAGTAGGTACCAATATTAAGCAAAGGTGGACGCGGTCAGCCCTCGGATGGGTGACCGAAAAGTGGCATTCCATTTGGGCGCTTCCGTGAGTCGGATGACACGCTAAATTGTGGGTCCCGGCTGTTTGTCTAGCAAAGCCATGTCAGAGGCCCTTAGGGTGGTTTGAAAACTCTCGACACCAGAGTTGGCCACTTTCATTCGATTAAAAGAAGAAGAAGTAAGCTTACCACAGATGATATAAAAATACCTTCAGAAGAATAAAATTGATAACCTTCCTTTTTTGAAGTCGGTTATCTTAACATGTCACTTATGGAATTTAAATTTGCAGTTGTCCAAAACTGTTTTCATCTTCTTGTTGTATTCAGTATTCCTATTCTTAGACAATATTTATTTATATGGCCAGTTTGAGGCGATCTACTAGTTTATTAGTACACTAGCTGTGCCAGCGACTTCGTCCGCGTGGAATAGTTATATCATAAAAACGGTTCTAGTGAGTTAATCTTAAAAGATAGATATACGAGTATACTGTTGCATTCAGACATTTTGTTAGATTATTTCAAGAGGAATAATTCTTTCATACATATTTTTTTGATATATTGAACCGTTTTCGCTGCGCACGCAACGGAAGTCCTCAAAGTTAAATAATTTTCCCCATTTTTTCCACACTTTCTATTGTTTTATCGCTCCTATTAGTTGCAGCGTGATGTTATATAACCTAAAGCCTTCCTCGATAAATGGTCTATTCAACACAAAAATAATTTTTCAATTCGCACCAGTAGTTCCTGAGATTAGCGCGTTCAAACAAACAAACAAACTCTTCAGCTCTATAATATTAGTATAGATTAGAACTTCATCAGGTGGCGCCCTCTCACCGCAGCGTCCAAGGTCGCTTGCAAAACTGTCAGCTGATGGAACTATAATAGAGCACGTACTGGACACGGCACGGTGGCAGCCCGTGACGTGCTCCGACCGTATCTTGGAAAACCAATCGTGATGAAAATGTTACGGCTCGTGATGTTATCTACTGACTCAATCTCAAGAACGGCCTCTCTTTGGATGGGCGACCGATAAGTAATTTTTTACATAAATAGGTTTGCATTAGACTCATTCCTGTTTTTTATGTCTTTTTTATAAGAAATGGGTTTGCACTTGACCGTAATTCGCCTGATGGTAAGCAATTATTACGGTCTAGGATGGAACGTGCTTACCCAGTAAGAACCGATTCATTCTCGCTTTGAAGATCACAAGGTTATATTCCGCGGGAACAGGGAGTCAGGCAGGGAGTTCCACAATTTATTTGTCTTCCTGCAATGTTAGCGTTACACGCATATCGAGAAGGTCCCTTTGTTCAAAACTTTAAAGTATTCTAAGATTCTGGATTATACTTCGCAGGAGACAGCTTCCGACCTTCAGTGGTCAAAATTAAACTTAGGTTAGATTGTGTTAACCTTATTAAAGCAGTTGATTAAATTATGTCAGAGGTCTAAGATAGTTTGAAAATTGAACACATCAGTTAGGTTTTGTGTTTGTATACATACCTACGTATAAATATATGAAAATTGCACACTGAAACCTAATGTTTAGTAAATGTCAAATTTAGCAAAACCAACAAATTTAGATCGTATAATAAAACTAGTGCATAATCTTCAAAAAACAATTTTCAAGTTAACTTGCTTAATTATCTAGAAATAAGTCAATGAACTTAGTAAATAAATGGCAGTAATCAATGAAGACCAAAAAAAGAAAGCGTCTTCATTCGTTCTCGTCTTGTTCTCTATTTTTAGTGCTTTGTGAACATATTACTCATCCATTTATTTGTGCCGATATTTATCTATTAGGTAGTTCTTTGTAGTTATAACATTAATCAAGCGATAAAAGTAAATATCTACAATAAAGACTTTTAACCTGTATACAACTTCATTTTAAAGTTTATAAAGCCTATCTCTTGCATTGTGGTGAAGATAAATTAAGATTTCAACAAAATAATAGCTTGAGCAAAATTGGTGCATTCATTTGTGCTGAGCAAACACATTAATATTTGTCTATATCTACAAGCATCCGAAAAGTAACAGACTGTATTTTTATATATTACGAATTTATAAATAACCGCCTCGTTAGCCAGTTTGGTTTTGCTATTAAATGTATGGGAAAAATAATCCAAGTATGTATATCCATACTCAACACCTCATACACGCCTCAGTCAGTAGCTACTATTGACAAGACAGCTCCCAAAATATACTTGACACCAGTTATACCCACTTTAGGTTTTATTGTCGCAAATGAGTCTCTGAAGCTTGTATGAACCAGCTCATTATCACCTACAAAACAAGGATAAGGAAAATTCCTTCCCGTTTTCTCAAAAACAAACCAAAAGATACTTACTTCGTTATTTATTAATGGTAGAATATTGAGAGGCGATAAAGAAAAAAATAGCAAAATATACCTTTTAAAATAAACATGAGGTCCTGTTAAAAGATATTTATTCGAGGAATGAATACATGGAACGATCTGTCTTGTAAAGGTTGGTTTACATATTCATGAAGGGACCGCGGCCAAGGGCAAGGAAGACCATAGCTACCTGCAGGAAGATTGTATAAAATTATAATTCCTGACACCTGAGTTAATGAATTTCATACGCATTGTTGCTTTCTCAAGATATAAAATTGTATGACTAGGAAGATGTATGCCAGATGAAGCTTGTTATTTAATTTATTTTATCTACACTAATGTTGTAACATTCTACTTATGTTTTCAATACTTGACTTATAATTACTACTGTTATAGCACAGACAACAAAACACTCAATTTAAGCAATTTCACATGATGGTATAATATCCACATCGATATCGTAATAGCTCATTATAACATCGGTAAAGCGTGACCAACCTGATTGCAGGACCAATCAGGTTGGTCGCGCTGCACTCTCGTTGGTTAGATTTTATTGGCGGCATAATCACTGTGACAATACACGTACGCGTGAATTTAATGTTTCGCAATGTGTTTTGTTTTTTTAAATACAAATTAAAAGTTAAAAATGGATAGCGACGATGATATTTGTACGCCTCCGGATATTCTAGAATTGGCAACAAAAGTAACTCACAATCTTTTGCCAGAAAAATCTAGAAAATTATATGAAAAATTAACTATTGTCAGCTTTTACTCTTGTTGTTTGATCAATTGCATTAGTGAAGATAAAGTAGTGTATGCAACTGCATATAACACGGGTATTAAAACACGAGTGTTAGTTTATGAAACGAGCGCAGCGAGTTTCATAATAGTAACGAGTGTTAATTAATTATATGACAGTTGCATAAACTACTATTTTAGGCCAGTTAAGTGTCATCGAATCCAGTTGACAAAAACAACCTAGTAGCCATCACAACCTATCTATAGATTTATTTACCTAAAAATAACAGCCACTGCGTTCATCTACACTGAGCTTCTTCTTATCGAATGAGAGTGGCCAACTCTGGTGTCGAGAGTTTATCAAGCCGCCTTCAAAGCTTCAGTCATAGCTTAACGAGTGAGCTACTAATGGGATTTACATCACCTTCTTCGGGAGCCATCTTCATGTTGAAGTTCGGAGGTCAGTTCGCAAAACTTGTTGCGATCCCATGCTGCTTCTTTTAGATGCGGGATTTACATACCTGTTGTTTATTATTATAAGATAAGATAAGATAAGATAAGATAACTTTATTGGTCAAAAACTTAGGTTCTAATACAATTTGATCACTACACTCCACACTAGGATGTAATGAACCTGTATTGTGGAGTGTAGGCTCTTCCTTAGGGTAATACTTTGATTTATATAGTTAAAACATAATAAGATCAGTTTTTCGTGTGTTTATGACTGGTAGGCGCCAAGAAAGAGATCATGTACTTATGTTGCAGGCTAAGATACCTATATAAGATAATCGCTGTGTGTGGCGCAGGCATTCCACATCCTACACTAGGCTAAGCCTGTGTTGTAAGACTTGGTCAGTCTGAGCCACACTAGTGATATGTGTAACTTGGTTTCATTATTGGCACCTCCCAAACAATTTTGAAAATAAAACAGTATCTTAATTAAGTACTTGTTACATTTTAAATTATACAGTACGTTTTAATTATAACCTCTAGAATACGCGGTGGTGTTTGATGTCTGTGTGTGTGATGTAGTGTGTGTGATGTAGTATATTTGAGTGTTATCAAACGGTAGTTGGTGCTAGTCAAGATACGAACTGTAATAATGATTCCGTGTCCCGGTAGTTTAATGTTTGTAGCCAGGTGGTGATTTTCTTTTTACAGACAAATCTGGTAGTATTAAGTAGATTATGTTCACATTCGAATTTGGAGTATAAAGCAGGGCCTTTGTAATAGTACGCACGTTGTGCTAGTCGTGTGTTGGTGGCGGGGATGTTCCAGGTGTTGCGGCGCGATGTTGGTTTCGTAGTGAGAGCTGTGACTGGGGCAGTTTTATGGAACCGAAGGATCACGAACAATATGTATAATTGCCTAACCGTCAAAAATTTTGTCTCTTGGTAAAGCTCATGGGTCGGGTGTCTGAATGGCTTCTTATAGGCAACCTTTAGCACTGCTCTTTGGGCTACTTCGACCTTTTTTAAGTGTTTTTTAGCGGCTGACCCCCAACATGTGATGCAGTAGCTGAGAACTGATTGACACAATGCCATGTACACGGTTCGCATAGTTTGAGGGTCAGCTAATGAACTTAATCTTTTGAAGACGTGTAGCATTTTGCGGAGACGGGTTTTTAGTGATAATATGTGTGAATCGAATTTGAGTGTGTGATCTAGGGTTATTCCAAGGTACTTAATCTTGCTTATTCGTTCTAGTTTGGGACATGAGCAGCTTTCATTTGAATGGATTCCACAAGAATGAAGTGCTATATCTATATTTCTAGGCAACGTTTTGTTGGTTGATTGAAAGGTCACAAATTTAGTTTTGTCAGTGTTGAGTGTAAGTAGGTTGCTACTCAACCAGTCTGAAATTAGGGCAAGTCCTTGTTGAGCTACGTTAATGACCTCTGGCCAATCTTTTCCGTGGAATATTAGCGCAGTATCATCACAAAAAGTAAAAATATGACCTTGGTTGACCTTGACCTCGCAGAGGTCATTCACGTATGTCAAGAAGAGTGTCGGCCCGAGTACACTTCACTTCCTACACTTCCTAATATTATTTCACTTCTACAAAACCAACTTGTATAAATAGATAAGCGATCGATAAGAGTAACCAAACTAAAATAGCAGCCAACGTACATATGTGTTGTTTCGCTTGATTTCATTGCGTACGTAATTATTGTATGTTACGTAATGAGCGGTGGGTGTCTGTCACTCACGTGGAGCTCACGGCTGACAACGATGTACGTAGGAAGGTAAACGAATAACAATAGAATCAGTTGATATATATTTGATATTTAGACTCTTCGTTGTATTCCTCAGAATTGAAAGGATACTCCTCACATGAAAGGTTGATTGGAGGAGTTCTCTTCAGCAAGTACACAGGCAGACGCCTAGTTACTTCAGTTTCGATATTTCATGGTTTTACCTCAATATGAATAGATCGTAAGTCTATTATGATACATATAAGGTTTTTATTTCCTGTAGTTGAGTCTGCAGTGAAGTTAAAATATCAGAAGGTGAAAAATGTGTTGGACTTTCTTCTTAAATGAAGTATGCATTTTATTTTATTTATTGAGAGCCATTAATTAGCCTAGATACTAGGTCTTTAAAAATATGTTTACTCTGGATATTTCAATTTGTACAATATCAATATCAAAAAGCTTTTAAAAATATCTTTGCCTTTTCTTGTTTACAACTGGATGGTGTTGAGTAAAATCTTCGAATACAATTAAAAGCTTCATCTCTCTTAAAATAGTATGAGTAGGTAGGTAAATTAACTGGATCCATTTTCCGAGGAACAAGTTTCATCTAATGCCTTATCGTAGAGGATGTGACATCATGTCTATAGTGAATCATCTTGTTATGTTTGCACTTTTTCTCGTGTGAATTTATTAACCGCATCTTTAGGTAAATTAAAAACATCTTGTTTTGTTTACTTTTTATGTCCAAGACCTTTGTAATGACGCAGTTTTGTTTGCATTGATAACAATAACGGATTCAACAGTTTTTTTTTACATGATATAGGCTCACGCTTGACTACTACTTGCCTGATGTTAAGCAACCGGTTTCTCCAAGGAATTTTATAATGAAAACTAAACACAATTTTAAAATTCTTCAATTCCCGATTCTTGGTCCTTTAGCGAAGTTTTTTTTTATTCAGTTAGTATATGTATATTCTTTTTATAACATATTTAACTCCTAATGCATCACGAGGGGTGTAATGAGTGTGATACAGGCATATGATAAGATATTTCTTTAATGCACACCAAAAAAAATACATGATGAAAGAAATTTAATGCACATTTGGCGGCCTTATCGCCTTAGGCGATTTCTTCCAGGCAACCTTTGGATGGACATGTTTTAGAATTATAAATAGGCATCGTCTTTATGCTGTATGTGCTACTCTCAAGCACATATACTCGTACAAATCTAGATCTATATCTATTTCGTTTAAAAGGTTACCTGACCAAGACTCCTAAGGCATGATTCAAAAAGTTCATATTTATTTTTTTGATTTGCTGTGGCAAACAGGTTGTTATAAAACACCTTAAGGTCCTCTAACATAGTTCATTCAACCTATCGACAGAAACACCCAGTTATTGTAAGCACATTTCTGCAAAATGGTCTGCAATTGTTTGCCAATTATGTTTTACAATAAAATACCTGCGATTTAATAATGCAATGATAGTCTATTTTTAGAAATCTATCTCTTTAGGTGTCTAGTAGAACAATAAGTCACGCCTCCAGCGCCTATACGAGGCTCTCCATGCGTATCGTTGCGAACTACTATGGACAATCTCTGAAGAATCTTGAGAAACCACTCAATTAAACTTTAGCAATCAAAAACTTGCGTATTATGTAAACAAGCAGGTATAGTGGGTTCATAAAGATAACGGTACCTACTACATAATAATATTATGTAGGTGGTGTAGTGTGAAGGTAAAACTAATATGATACGCATGCAACTTGCATCTCACGGTTACACGTTTAGAGTAAATGTATGTACATATGTATATCACAAGTTATTAGGTGGTGATCTACACACACATATTATATTACGTTGAGATGAATTGATTTTTAAAAAGCAGAGTACAGTGCACTTACCAATACTGTTACTGAAAATGTCAACAAGGTTTTTTTTGTATCTGTATACTAGATAGTAACCACCCCTTTATTAGAAGACTACTGCTCACAGATTCATCTTGTGTATCGTGATAAGGTACTTTAATACCTGTCGGACTACCTGACATCGAATACAACTTTACAATCACGTTTGATAAGTAATTCCAGTATTGATATAAGATATCCTTCGAGTAATTTCTGAGGGTCCATTGTGTACGAAAGTATCGTTGTTTTAGCTTAATTGTGGGCTGTTTTTATTGTACGATAATCGTTAAGGTATGAGAGGCCGCTCAAAGACTCTCGACACCAGAGTAGGCCGCTCTCATTCGATCATACTCACAAATTAGTAACTATCGTATATTAGACTGGCCTGTTAGCTAAGTAGTGGCTCTGCCTTCTAATCTAGGGGTTGCAGGTAAGGTTCGATTCCCGCGTGACACAAGTATCTATGAATTTTAAAATGTATAATTACTTGTGTTGAGTCTGGTCGTTTGAATGTATAATAAGTATGTACTTACAACATAAAAGTATTATACATATGTATTATATCAGTTACCCCCCCCCCCCCCCACGACACAAGCGTTTGCTTAGTTTGGGGCTAGATGTCGCTGTGTCCAATGTCCCGGATTTTTATTTAGTTTATTATATTTTTATATCATATGACAAAATAATGTCAGTCAACGTTGGAGTTTCTCATGATGTTGAGTCGCCGCTATGTGCGCTATGTGGTATGGCGACTGGTAATACTCAGGGGTCAAATATAACGTATCCAACGTATCTGTTGGGGTCAAGGCGACATTTCATGTGACCACAGCACAGCAAATTACCTTTAATGGTTATAGGATTAATCAGATTTATCTCTGTATTATAAGGACTTATGTGGTTTGGATAGCTGTAGCGTAAACCTTATTTGTCATTTTTAGATAAATGATTATGTTTGGCAATTATAATTTGAACAATCATAATTTTGCTAGCGAGGGAGAACTTCGGAAGCGAGTACCTTTTGCAAAATTTATTTCTTTAGTATTGGTGTACATATGTAGGTATGTCATGTATATTATGGACTTGTTCAAAAGTGGTATGAAAAGCTGTATTTTAACATGATAATAATTAATATTTTTTACCAACTCCAGGTTTGATTTATATAAAAGAGTTACCTATCAAGTTAACCAATACTATACCTATAATATTAATACACATATAGTTAGGATTTCACGTTCGTGCAGTGTGAGAACATCCTCAAATGCCATAAGTTCTTGTGACTAACACCTCACAGAAACTGTTCGTTCGTGACTTGGCCCTTAAATTGTCGGAAGCAAACTCGAAGTAACGATGTTCATTATTTTTAGTTTATTTCCTTAAAGGTCCACTTGTAAAAAAAACAGTCAATTTATCACCAATGCTCCTTTTACATAACACATGGTGTCTAACGTAAACAGATTAGATTAAACTGAGTTAAGAATGCCAACTGACCAGTGAATGAAAATCTTTTGAATACGAGTGTAAATTGGTCGTGCAATTTAAAATAAAATAATAAAACAATAAATAAAATTTATAATAAAAATTATAAACAAGAGTTTATAAATAATGTATGGGGATGTGTACATCTGTGCGTGTTGGCTATTTCTCGGAAGGCAGACAAGTAAATTCGTGCTATTACACCATTCGCAATATTTCACGATCCTCATTAATATATTAAACTGCTGCTCTATCTTTGCAATACATTTGAGAGAGTTCCTCTAACGACATGTGTATGTACAGCCACTGTTTATAGCCCGGCGCAATTATTGTCAGCGGTCGGACATGTATGTAAATGTTGATGGTAATTACAATTTAAATTAATGTACTAACACACCCCACGTATTAGACTCCTAACAAGCGTTTCAAGGTTAAGCTTTCATGAATATTTATAAAGCTTGCTAAAATAGAAATGTTTGTATCTACTTAAGATTTTTCGTTAGTCTGTTTGTCACCCACCTATGTATTGGCGGTGACATGGTTGACAATTTGTAGAGTAGGTATGTACCTACATATGTATATATGTGTATGTATGAGTCAACATAATTTAAATGCTATTAGATTACAATTTTGATTCCTACAGTGTTGCAAGGGGGTGTGACAGGATAGGAATGGCCAAATTGGCTTCTATTTCATGCCTAAGCTGTCACAGTGTTACAAGGGGGGTGTGACTGGTCAGGGAACACTCCTTCATTGCCACCACAACAAACGTTGATTACGAAGACGAGTGTAACTTCAAATAGGACATAAACATTTCATATTATTGCGATGAATGCTGTGTTTCAAGTGAAACGGTTATCATGAAGGTAGTAACTTTTATATGAACTTACTATATATGTTTATGTGGTAATAATTTATTACCCGGTTGGATCGCCAACGGATGCAGAGATAAATAAAACTTCGTTATCAGCTCGATTAAATTGAGTACTAGAAGAAGGATTTTTCTATCTGACACTGTAATTAATGTTTATAATATCCTAGATATAGAATGCAGTGACCTACGAAGCTTCCTGTATAAATATGCTACTTTTTATCTCCAATTTATGGCACGATTCGGCTTCCATTACTGGACATGGCTGATACAAGAACATGGCATACATTAAAAGCTTTTTACAATTTTATTTTTAACTTGTTACTCTGTGGTTTTATTCACGTTAATTCCAGATAAAGAGTAGTCAATGCGTTATTTAATCTCCCTTCATAAAAGGCTTATATAAATACTAATCATTCAGTGTAGTCGAGTTGTTTGAGCCGATACCGCTTTAAGAAAAATATAGTACTGTTCGTGTTGTCTTGATTAATAATATCAAAAACTTATAATTTAACAATAATTTCGTACGTTAAATATAGAATACTCCAAGCAAAGTAGTTTTATTTAGTTTTCGTTTTAACTATTTGTACTTGCAGTCAAGTGTAAACTTATCTAACATAATATATGAACCTCTTTACCTTGGTTAGGAGCTTTCAAAAACTGATGCAAATCTCTACATTCCTGTTTTGACATTATTTCTCAACGCATGATTTGACAATTTGTAAAAAATCGTGCGCACCATTCATCTAGCTTTTGCACGTCCATTTGCATCACGCCTGTCAGTTGAGACACAAGCACAATGACACACAGACAAACATCACAGACCTTCGTATTCTTAAGTATGTAGGTATATTATAAGTATTATATCCGTTATCTAGTACCCACGACACAAGCGTTTGCTTAGTGTGGGGCTAGATGGCGCTGTGTGCAATGTCCCGGAATATTTATTTATTTTTTATTTATGTATATAGCTGGCTACGTACTAAGTTTCTAAAGCTTATTTATCTAGTTACACTTGTATTAAGTTGTATGTGAGTTTTCCTATCATATATTTGGTTTTGGCAAAATGGAAACATTAACTTATGTATATCGCCGGAAAATGGATCCATTATTAGGCCTACAATTATACGATCGGAAAAATGCCAAGAGTTAAGTCTTATAATTTGCATATTCTATTAAAATACCTATACCTAACATGTTGCATGGTATCTACATACATATGTATAAAGACACCAGGATATGTTTTTGCGTGAACATAAAATAATTATTGCAACAGAGATGCATCGCTTACTTCGCTCGCTCGTTCATAGCACCAGTGGAAACCATGTAGCAACGTTTCACGGAAGCGCTCTACGCACCGATCACTGACATGACATTACAAAGCGACGTGGACGACGGGAATCGATAGCTCCTGAACATAAACATTATGAAACTGGTGCAAGTTTGCATAACATCGCCTGCGCCCGCGCCGCTCGGTGACGAAACTTTAAGCTAACCCTACAATACAACTAAATATAACTAAGTAATCTATACTATAACATTATAAAGCTGAAGAGTTGGTTTGTTTGTTTGAACGCGCTAATCTCAGGAACTACTGGTGCGAATTGAAAAATTATTTTTGTGTTGAATAGACAATTTATCAAGAAAGGCTTTAGGCTATATAACATCACACTGTAACTAATAGGAGCGAAGAAACAATTGAAAATGTGGGAAAAACGGAGAAAATTATTCATCTTTGAGGGCTTCCATTGCGTGAGCTTCGAAAACGGTTCAAGATATCAAAAAAATATGTAAGTATGAAAGAATTATTCCTCTTGAAATGATCTAACAAAATGACCGCAACAGTATATGTCTATCTTTTAAGATTAACTAACTAGAACCGTTTTTATGGTAATAACTATTCCACGCGGGCGAAGTCGCGGGCACAGCTAGTCATTTATATAACATTTCAAATTCCATGCCCGTCTGCAAGTTTCCTTAGAACTACAATCTTCTTCTTCCCTAGAACTACATACTTCTTCGAAGTGATCTTCCAAGCGAGAACGAATCGGTTATTTTCAGGAAAGCTTAGATTAACATACATATGTACAGACAAATAGTAGACAATAGTGTTAAATTGAAATGTTCAGGTCAAAATGGTCAAAAAACAAAAACGTCTAATAATAATAACAGCCTATATCTGTAAAAACATAATATCATCATATGTTTTTATTCTTCAAATCCAGTATTCTTGGTTCATATATAACGGGTGTAACGCAATTGCAGCATGCGTTGATGTCTTTTGTTCATAGTTTTTAAGGCAGACAAGAGAGTTCTGTGCGCGATAATTACATATGTTTATTTGATTTATTTTATCGACTGATTGTTACGTGAGATTTAAATTTGTTGTTGTTTTTAAAGCGGCGGTTTGATACCTTACTGTAGAAAGGAAAGCTTTTTACAATATTAAAATAAAATAAGTGGTAGATGTCGTGTAGTTCAATCACGGCGTAAATGTACCCGTTAAGACACTTTACAAATAGCATATGGCCGTTAACTTAAAATAAAACTAGATCCATATTTCTGAGAAGCCAGAGACAAGCCAACTGTAGACATTCAATAATTAAAGTTGCCACATTGACCAATTTACACTAAAACGCACTGTTATTAATGTTGATACAATCTTATAAGTACGACTTCGTTAGGAGATAGGTTTCGACATACGGTCTAATCCAAATGGTAGCAGATTTAATTTATAGACTGAAGTAATTATAAATGTAATACAAATAAAGCTCAATGATTAATACTAACGACTGCCCTGTTTGCTTAGTTGCTAGTGGCTCTGCCTTCTAATCTAGGGCTGCGGGTTCGATTCCCGCATAACACAAGTAATTTTGCATATTAAAATTTGTAATTACTTGTGTTGAGTCTGGTCGTTTCTATGTATAATAAGTATGTATTTACATAAAAGAAGTATACCTATATATGTATTATATCCGTGATCTAGTACCCATCATACAAGCGTAAGCTTAGTATGGGGCTAGGTGGCGCTGTGTGATATGTCCAGAGATATTTATTATTATATAATTATTATTTAATTAATCTGAAAATAGAATAGCAATTTCAAGAAATTTCAAGTTATATAACTATTAATAAATACTTATAATTTTATTGTAATCCAAATCAGACCCTGTTTATCCCTGAAACAAACTAAGATAAGTTATTATCTTTCTTTCTCTATTTCTCTCTCTTTGAGTCGTATTTTCTCAGGGCTAAGGGTTGTGACTCCCCTGCAGAATTAACTTGTTAGTCCGCAAAATAATTAGCACCAAGTTCCAAACGCCTGTCTAAACAATACTGCAAACACATCTAATTAATTTTTAAAATGGTTGCCGCAAAGAGCAGGCGTTTTAATAAGACCATTTTATTAATAAAAACTTTTTCAAAAACACAGTAAGTCACAAAATATGTCACTATTTTGTCCTGCTCGTATTATTAAGCTAGTATTTCCACATGGTCTTCAAGTTATGATCATAAATAGCTAAGTACATATGTACATATATGCAGTGTCTCATCCCCTTTGACTTTTCCTATCATTAAAAATATTTTTATTTCCTTGTTAAATATAAATTGTACAAGCTAAAGATTTACTGGTAATAAATAATTATTGGCAATCTAACACGGTTTCGCAATGAATACATAATGAACATTATTAACACGGCTTAGACACATTTTGATTAATTCATACATATTGGATTTAGTTGAGTACATTCGGAGTTATTTGCCTTTACACCAGATATGGTATCAACATGTTAGGCTTTTCCGGCGGTGACACCAAATAATCCAAAGACACCTAACGATTCACAATCGGGGTTGAGTAAATTATACCAAGCGTTTTGTAGGCTATAATTATACTACAGAACGCCGACCAATCAGCATGCAACCTTATCACGCGTCACTGGCCACGTAAGAATCAGTGCCTTTTGTGTATATTCTAAACAACTTCATCAAAATAAGAGGTTTCTATTCTACCTGTAGTGTATGTGATATAGTCAGAATTGATTTTCAGTATGATGCTCTGATTTAGGCTTCCAAACGTGTGTGGAATGATGAAATACGGTTAAAAGTTTTGGTTTTTCCAATTGACTATTGCTTATAGTATTTGACCATCCACTGTATATTATTGCTATATGCTGCGGCGGGAGGTACTGCAGTCTTGCAATTCAGGACCCTTGAGGTACCTTTGTACAAGACTCAGTAAACCATACCAACGCATGACATGTATGACACCGATGTAATTTATGTAAGTTTTTATTACTCAAAGCTGTACAACACTGTATTTTATGCACAATAAACAATTTATTTATTTATTTGATCAAAGAATATGTGTGTCGCAATCTCTTAGTCATATTAAGGAATCTATCGGGTATGATGTCAAAATTAAAAGCCAAATCGGGCGTCAAATGTGCAAGATATAAAATGGAACCATAATTTGGGCGCTCTAATCTTGCTACCGACTGAATTGGCTTGATCATGAATTATCGAACATAAATTATAAATTACATGTAATGTTAGTCAAGCGGCCATTTTATCGGTCAATGTTTACTAATTGCGGGACATGGAGTATTATGCCTTATGTATGTATGTACAATGTACATATGTCATTATACCAATTATAGGGGCATTGAACATATATATGTATATAACGTACTGTACTCAGTTATTCTTACACTGGTTCATGGAAATATCAATTGAAGGCATTAGATTTCGTTGAAAAGTAATTTACGAAAAACGTCTTCGAAATACTTTTATTCAAAAATTTAAAAATAATATATAACTAACTTTTATGAGACTACTCTAGATAGTAAAAAATACCAAAAGAAACAATTTTGTCTTAAAAATATCAACAAGTAATAATGATGCATTTTTTCGTAGGTAATAAGTTATAAAGTAGCGCGCGCGTACAGAGAACCTTACAAGTAGGCACTTACTCGTATTTGCAGTTTCTATTTCTTCCATTACGTAACATATGTCAATAAAATAACATTGAAACCATTCATATGTAAACGCAATTTTATAACTGTAACAAACCCACACATCGCACTTGCCCGTACTCGTTACCACGAACTCTCCAACTATCATGACATCAACTTAACAACTCGTTGGATTGAACAAAATACGAGTAAAGTAATAATAATGCCACGATGGGCATGTGGTAACGTCATGTTCATGTATACATACGTAACACTGCACGTAATGGCTGTGAGTACATTTAACGTAACTAAACGGCGGCGGTTTGTAATTGTATTATTTATATGCTAAGATAAATTTTATGACCTATTCAATACATCAAGTGGCAATAATAGTAACCATAGTCGGTATTGGTAACCATCAGTCAGGTGAATCGATTGGTCGTGGGTCGCGGCTATATCAAAGCGCGAATGACCTTATTTCGATAATTTGCTACTCAGGTGCAATAAACTTGCTCACGAGAGATTGTCTTTGTTCCAGGGAGCAGTACATATTCAACGTATTTGAGGTGATCGTAAGCACGCTGGAGACTAAACTACAGCGGATCGAGAACTTAGACAAGGCCGTGGAGCACCTGATGCGGCGCGTGGAGGCGCTGGACTCCAGGGTCAACGACAACATACACAAGACCGACGCCATCATCAACAAGCTGGGCACGCTCGACGTCAAGCTGTTCCGACAGGCGGAACCCGAGCCGAGCACGCGCCGTCCGCGCGACCAGGCCCACCCCGACTCACTCCTCCTCGACAAGAAGCTCGAATCTCTCGACCAAAAAGTTTCCGACATCGACACTAAGTTGGTTGGTTTAAAAATTCAGATCGACAACAACTTTCTCCCCGTCGACGACATCAATGCTGAAGCTAGTGAGAAGAAACCCATCAATCTAAACGTCATTGAGATAGCAAAAGGACTTAACTCGGAGGTGGTAAACGAGATCACTAAAGAAGTAGACCAGCTGAGAACTTCCATGTCGACTGTGGACCGAAAGTTGCAATTCCATATAAACCTGGTGTCTGAGAACCTTGGAAAGGTGCTGTACATGATGGCGGACGTGCATGCGGCCATTGTGGAGCCTGAGGCTGCTTCCATTAATGTCAACAGCCTCTTCAAGAACCGCACGGCAGCTTCCAGCACCGCTGCGCCACTCGCCCGGTCTAGCAAGATCGACACGCTAGTCAACAAGATCATCCCCATGATGAGCGTCTCCGAGAAGATGGACGAGGTGTGGGACGTAGTTGTGGGCACCAAAAGTTCCGTGGACGATCTGGTACCCAAATCAGATGAGCTACTGACACAAACGCAGCGCCAGGAGCGCGCTATCGGCCAAATCCACAGTGACCTTAGACTCAAAACCAATCTTATCATCGAGAACCTAGACATGGTAGAGAAGCGGCTCAAGAAGCAGGAAGACGATGTAGCTACTTTGGCGCAGCGGCCAGTGCCAGCCGAGCTGCTCCTGGACCCCACCATCGACCGCCTCGTGGAGTACGCCCCGACGAGGTACCGGGTGGACGAGTCGCCCACGGAGCCGCCCACCACCACGCCGCTCCCCACACAGTCCGCCGCCCACAGGTGACATCCTTCTATTTTCCTTGCTTGCGTTGCGTTGCGATTGTGTGCTATTTGCGAATGTGCGAGTTGCGAGTGAGGCGCGAGTGGCTCGTGCGATAGGGCGACACTAATAGTCCTGTGGCCCGCAGCCCGAGCAGCGCGCCCCCCGGCCCGACCACGCCCGGCGCGGCGCTCCCCGGCGCGGCGCCTGCAGCCAACGGCTCCACCACCCCGCGCCTGTCCAGCCGCAAGGGCGGCATCATCTTCCCCAGCGTCAAGAACAAGCCCATCATTGGCAATAACACTTTCGCTTCCGAGATCGTCGCCAACTACAAAGATGTGAAAGTGAGTCGCTGTTATGTAAACGATATTGGAAGTATACTCGTATTTATTGTGAGCTCATTACGGCAAACCTTTAAACTCGCTCGGCGGTCCGATAGGACATTCATTCATTTGTAAACTGCGCTAACTGTCGTGATGCAATTCCACCGTTTCCAAGCGACAAGTCACGGGAGCTGTCACTCGCATTTTCGCACTGACCGCTCTTACAACAGAACTTTGACAAGTTTTTCTCAACAAGATTGATGGTAGGCTTCTAAGTAGTGCAACGAATAAACTCATTAGATAAGCCGAAAGAAACACGCACTCGCGTGGTACGCCGGTAGTGTTCGGCAGCCCTGGCTCGCTGGCCGGCTGATGTTTACAAGTTAGATTATGTTTGTCGTGAGTAATGTTCGACGCAAGTAGGCTGGAAGTGATTGCATCGGACAGGGAGTGTACGTCGCGGAGACTGCCGGTCGGCGGCTATAATCGGTGCCGCTCCACTATTTCGATATACCCGCTTCCATTTAAGTCCTTATGTGGCAATAAGGAACAAGAATTAATGCTGTGCTACAGTTTAAATTGAATAAACTAATGCAATGCGACGTTTCGAAATGTTTTTACAGGTGTATCTGCGGCATTTGGGTTTGTGTCTCGCAGCTAGGTAGTTGAGGACAAGATTTCCGCGCAAGGAAGGTTGCGTGGATAGTTGCGTAAATGTGGATCAGCGCGTCGTCGCGCGCTTTCCGCGCTTTGTGCGCGCGCGCGCAAAAACCGTTCCCGCGGCACCTACTCATTACAGCTGGTTTATTGTTCGCGTTATGTCTCACTGACGCAACGCAACTGGTTCACCCCACACCGAATATTATGTGTTCTAATAATAACACTTAACTATTACGCCAACTTGTTCGTATCATAACCCGACAGACAATCCGAGCCTCTTATCTAATTACGTCAGTGTGAAACAAAAGTGATGACAATAAACATAATGATACTAGTATAGCAAGTACTGTAATGTGTCGATGGAGTACTATCAATAACGAGCAGGAAACTGACAGCACTCGTGACTTTACCGACCCAACCCGATAGAAATACCTTTTCGTTCACTTTCCTTTTCCTTGCTAACCATCGGTTAGGTTACTAAGGTTGTATAATATGATCAGGTGTCTCCGTTTGTAATGATTAATCATATCATAACTATTTCAAAAATAATAGATTTGGTAAAATATATTATGTATTTGCAGTAAGTATAAAAAAGATTTGTTCTTGGCCGCATTTTGCCCTACATTTTGCAATATAAGTACTTGATTTTTAAAAAAATAGTTGTAAATTAAGACTCAACTTTTTGCGAGGATACATTATTTATTTAAAATATTCATGTAATATGAAACAAAATAATTTAACTGTGTAATTAATGAAATATTTATATTACAAGCAAAACAGCACAAAATAAACGTAGCTCTTATGAAAAGCTCTAGAATTAACATTGGTTAATTCTATTAAATCTTACCAAGGTAGTTGCATGGTAGATTTATGTAATGCCACATCCGAGTAATCACAATATTTTGCGAGCTAAGTGCGCGTCTGTCAGTCTGTCACGTTGCAACTTAGGAGTTTAATATCGGCCCAGTGGAGATACATCTCAGAGCTCGCACCAGATATACCCATATTTTTTTTTATTCTTACTCTATAGAATCGGCCCGTGAGAAAATTTTCTTAAAAAATTTTAGCTCGTATATTATATTTACATTTACATACGATAAGCTATGTGTAATCTGTAAGTTATGTGTGGATTTACACTTTTAACGGTATAGAAGAAACCTAAAAAGGAAAAAAATATGTTTTAGGATCACGTAACCAAGAAAATAACGTTATCCGCCAATTCAAAACAAATCACTTATTCTCAGACTAATAAAATTCCATATATATTTTTTTATAATTAAAACAAAAATGTACAATAAAAAAAAATATAAAAAGAACCAGGACGACCATTACAATGCATCTAGTTGAGGACTTCCCAAACGGTATTTGAAAAAAAATTGAATATCTATTCTTCGTCCCATTGGGACGAGTACAAAACGGTGCGAGTTTAAAGCCCAACCGAGGTCCCTTGGGCCGTGGTTAATGTGATTTATTGTTGAATGAGAATCTCAATTATAGGTATAGTAATCTCATTATTACATGACAGAATTAGAGACCCTACAATAAAGTTGTGTAAGCCGCTTGGTTTTGAAATTCTAAAATTAGCGTGTCACTGCAACTGGGAAAATTTTCTAGCTGCATGTTTACACGCATTTGCTTGTGTATTTTTGTAAAAAAAAGTTGTTGTCACATGTAATGTCACATATAATTATAAACATGCATTCAACGTGGGAAATGTTGGAAAGTAATGTGTAAAATTAAAAAGTAGGTTGTTATAGAATAGCAATCTTTAAAAATTCTCAACTTCTGACCAACTGACAAAAAACAACTTTTTCAGTTGGTAAGAAGAAAAATATCAAAAAAAACAAATACAACTGGGGGTGAAATTGAGTAGAATATCGAAGAGACGTTGCTAAACATCAGGCAAGTAGTCAAGTGTGAGCCTATCAAATGTAAAAAAGAATCGAATAAATTATTCCCATTTCAAGAAATAGACGACAAACTGTGCCATAAACACTGTGGTACTAAAAAAACAATTCAAACGATGGAGAACCACGTTTTTTGAAATCAGTTAAAAAGGCTACCAAAATCACCCCTTACGATCATACGTGTATGACCGACTTCAAAAAAAAGAGGTTATAAATCCTTCTGTTTTTTGTGTTGTTTTTACATTTCTCCAAACCAAAGAAACAAAGGACAAACGGCTGCTAACTACTCCAGGCGCGAAGTCAAAATGACGAATGTGTTCTTATGACCCAGAACTTTCTATAACGATAGTACTTAACTAGAAGCTGCTGTTTGGCCGCCGCGTTGTTTGCTTCTCTTAAACTCATCGTGTATTTAAAAATGGTATAAATATTAAATAACATATCCCACCAAAACATTCTGTAAAAAAATTGCCAAGTCTCGATAGAGCTGCTTGTTTATCTCTAAAAAGTAATGAAATTTCTAGAATTAGTTAAGCCAAGTCTATGGTTCCTTACTGCGATTTATTTATTATTATAGTTAATTTTACGTGACTTTGCCGTTGACTTGTAAGTAGTAGATTATACATAACCAATATATTGATTTCAATTCGTCAATCATGAAAATATGTCAGTTTCAAAAGTATTTGTTTATTGTAGTAATTAATTTTTACATCGCATTATAACCGATTTAAAATCTTAGTGCTTTACCATATAAATCTCAGGACTAGTGGTTTACTAAGTTTTAAAATATCTTAATTGAAGCCTTTATCTCTTACCCTTACAAGCATATAATAACTGCACTAGAAATAATAAAAATAAATAGAAATAATAAAAAATGGATAGCAAACGGTATAAGGTCCTAACAAAAGGATTCTCTACAAACAACGGATCGAAAGATGTCATACAAAGGCGAAATAGTAAAGTTACGTAACCAAAGATACTTTATAAGCAAGCTGAATGACAAAACGGTACGAAGCAAATCATAATCACCGACCTATGTATATTATGTATGTACATATGTCTGAAGATGATGTGCAAATTATGACCCAGGGCTCTTCAAATCCAGGGTAAATAGGTTGTTTCCAGGCAAGCGTGCTAAATTTTATACTACAGTGATGCTTAACATTAGGCAGGCTGTAGTCAAACGCAAGCCTATTCCGGGTAAAAAAACATTGCAGTGAAACGCTGGGTTTTAAAATCTAAATCTGTGGGTGTGACAGCCAGCGGGTTCAGATTTTAGCAGATGGAATGTGTATGCTTTACTATGATTGATTGATAAATTATTTATTAAAACACCACATACATAAAAAACCAATACAAAAAACATAGAACATAAAATTTGCGTTTTAATTGGCGGCCTTATCGCTAAGAGCGATCTCTTCCAGGCAACCAATCTGGCAGGGATATATTCTTCAAAATAAGTGAGTAGGACGAGGTGTTTAAGATATTAAATAAAAAGATCAAAAGTTTATACTACTTATATATGAATAAACATAATAAAATATTACAAAAATATACATACATACATAACAATACATACAAATTGATACAAGAGACAAAATAAAAACATAATATACAGCAATTTAAGTCGGAACCAAAGAAGATAAATACAATTTCTTAACATTGTTTTTGAAGATCATCTAGTGATGGTGCTTTCCTAATATCTAGCGGCAAAGCGTTCCACAGTTTCACGGCGTGCACAGAGAAAGAACTATCATACGAGACTTTCTTGTGTCTCGGAGTCGCGAGTTTAAGGTTTACTGATGACCGCAAGTTGAGGGAGTGACAATCGTCAGCGTAGCAAAATCGCTCTTTTAGGTATCGCGGAGAGGAGGGATTAAAGAGTATTATTATAGAGCAAAGAAAGTATATGAGCATTCCGACGAAGGCTATGTTTTCTATTAGGCGTGTGTTTTATCGTCACATCTCTTGAATTTTATAATACAGCTATAAAAAACTAGAGGCCAATGTTTGTACCAATAGGGTAATTATCAGCTGTTTGATTTCTTAATGTTTAAAGGTGATTACAAGCGTGATTGTTACATTTTCTGATTTGGGTTAGGATCAATTTATTCAGTGCACACAAATAACCATCAATAAAAAATGCTAGTAAAGTAATTTGTGGGCTACAATTGGATAGATTTGTTTCACGAATAAAAAATAATATTAAAATATTTTATTCGAATTCCATTAAAATTATCATTTTTTTAATAACTGTGCATAACTGTGCCGTGAAATCTCTGAGCAAAACACAAACTTGTGTTACTGTGAGAAAAGTTGAAAAGACACCAAGTCATAAAATATAATCCATTTAGCGCTCTCTATGGGAAAATGAATGAGTTGTCTCGAAACACCATCTATCAGCATTATTGGCGAGAGTGCTAAAGATACTAAATATGTGCCTTTTGTGTTCTACCTGACTGCAATTAACGATCATACACATACACAATAAGACTCGCTTTAAAAAGTAGACATAAATTATACACAGTTTGAAAAAGATGTATGAAAAGTGAAAATTGTATACATCACAAACAAATGAAACGTTATAACGATAAAACTACGGAAAAGGAGACAGGGAAACATAATAATATAATTAGTTTGACGTGATTTGTAGGCCGGGAAATAATCGATAAATATTACTAAAAGAATGGTAAATGATCTTCTTCACTTTTAGCTTTCACCACTGAAGTATAACTAATATATAACAGCTATAACCCGTATATCACGGATCAGCTAAAGTATTAGGTACCGATCACAAAATGAAAGGGTATTTAAGGGTATGTTGTACGTGGCTATAATTATGTTTTACAATTATGGTCATATGGCTGATTATTATAATCTACGAATAAACGTCAAATAATATCAGAAATACATATATTGTGATATTACGTTGCCGTGAAATGTCGTTTATTTGTAGCATTAAGTAATATTAAAAATATAACGGTTGCTGAGATATTTCGGTAGCATTATTATGTATTATTCACCGTGGCGGTACGTGTGTACTTAGTGTTATGAAAGTGAACAAGTCGTAATGAGTCTACATTTTATGAGTCATCGGAGCCGTAGCCGTAGGTAAAGAAAGCAGTTACGTCACTCTGTATTGCGAGGACCTTGGTGATGTAGGCTGGTCTGATAGACTTCAAGGCGGTGTCTAGTAGACTTTAGAAATCATATAGACTAAAATATTGTTTATCATGTCACTGACTAGCTGTGCCTGCGACTTCGTCCGCGTGGAATAGTTATTTTGGGCATCATATTTATTTATGCAAACAACCTCTTCAGCTTTATAAATTTAGCTGTTGCTAGTCGTGCATAACGACTTAAACCGTTTTCGCAGTGCACGCAACGGAAGCTCTCAAAGATGAATAAATTTCCCCGTTTTTTTTCAGATTTTCCATTGTTTCTTCGCTCCTATTAGTTTCAGCGTGATGTTATATAGCCTTAAGCCTTCCTCGATGAATGGTCTATTCAACACAAAAATATTTTTTAAATTCGCACCGGTAGTTCCTGAGATTAGCGCGTTCAAACAATTATACAAACAAACAAACTCTTCAGCTTTATAATATTAGAAAGAAAATAGAAAGAATAGATAAACAACATTTTTTTTTTATTATTATGTGAATACGTCTAACTCCCCAGGTGGTTTATGGGGGAACCTAATCTACGCTTTCTTACTAGCTACTTTACAATTTTTCTTACAACCTAATTTATTAATTTAATTTACTGACTGTTTACATTTTCATTTAAATTTCTAATTAACTTTGTTTTGGACACTTTCTAATATAAATTTAATTATACAGAAGTGTTGTTCCGTTGTTTACTTATTTCTATTATTTACAATTATACCTACTTTTTTACAATATTCTAGAAATTTAAGTCTTTTGTATTTATCATTTATTATGTTACATAAATTGTCTATCTTAATATCTTCATCTAGTTCCATTTCAGTAAAAAAAGTAGTAAAAAAAACAACATTATTTAGTCTGCGTGACTCAGTATTGTAAAATAAGAGATTGTATCCGACTACGCAACGTGACACTAGCGTGTTCCTATGAGGCAGCTTCATTTTATTTAATGAAAGGTATTAAGAAATTTACTGGCTCAACGTATCAGCATTGCCATCCAGCGTGGCAATGCGGCCAGCATGCTGGGCACGCTGCCCTCTGGTAGTGGGCTGGAGCACTTAGATTATCTTTGGGCTTTTCTAAAGATTTTCTAAGTGCCCCTTTTTGTAGTAGTTAGAAGTAGTATGTTTAGTTTTCTTCCCTTGTTTTTATATTTTATTTATTATTGTAAATAAAATATTGTTTAAGAAATTTTAAAATTTTCATAGGCCAAAATGTAAATAAAGTGATGTATGAAGCTTCTCGTCAGCACTTGTCTCGTACTTGACGCTATTCGATTATGTTGGTCTGTGCCAAGATAAAAATCCAAATCGATGAGATTATGAGTCGACATGATATTATATTTTTATTTCCGCGATAACGAGCTCACAATAAATGCAGTGTACCAACATTATGACCTCAGAATTTCCAACATAGGCTTTCCTATACTAGGTATATATTCTTAACTCTGTTTTACATACAATTAGTTCCTTTGTTATTCCATTGTCATTGCGAATGTTACACCACAGGTATAAGCAATATGCGAGTAATACAATTGTTTTATTAACCCCCGACACTAAAAGAGATTGTTATAAACGTGACAAGACGATTTTTGTGCTAGTGGGTCTGTGTGAATAAAAAAACAGTTCTGTTTTCTGTCTATGACAATAAGGTTGCACCGGTGTGAACTAAAAGTTGCTTCTAGACGGAACCCATATTGCTCTGCTAAAGTTTTGTAAAATATATTTTATGCACAGTAATTATAATATTTAATGGTAATAAAACAAGACAGAACTAGAATCTATGTCCGTTTGTAATCTATGAACATACATACAGATGCGTACATAGAACTACATATACATGTGCAAAGAAATGTGACGTTCGGTTGCACTAACGTCATATACGTACCTAATCAAGTTGATGCGACCTAACGTTACAATACATTTATGACAACTGAATACACTGCAAACTATTCCATAATGTTTGCTACCTTATTATTTGGAAGCAACAGCGAATGCATTACCGTCGTGTGCACTGTATACGTATTTAGCAACGTGTGCGTGCATTTCCAGGGTTACTCTTGCGTGGACCTCCTGAACGCCGGCATGAGGGAGTCAGGAGTGTACTACCTCCAGATCCGAGGCACCACCTACTGGTTCCTCAAGGTCTACTGCGAGCAGAACGTCGCTGATGGTGGCTGGACGGTATGTATTTTTTTACAGTTCTCTTTGGTTTGGCTCATTTTTACGTTTGAATATCCTGACATCAGTGTTGGCCACATTCACACAACATAACTTTTAACTTTTCTAGAAACTTTCCACAAGGTACCTATTTAAATAATATCACGTTGTGTTGGCTGTATATATCAGCAACATTTGTATTGCTTTGAGGTGGCAAAAATATGAATGATACATGGCAATAGATTGTGGTAAAGGGCGCTAATATTTGGTTTACAATTATTATAACACGTATCTCAACATGAGCTCAATCATGAGCTCTTCGTTCTATTTCCTTACTATAGTCATAATCTCCCAAATTCCAGGTGATCCACCGCCGAGACGACTACGGCGTGCCAGCGGAGAACTTCAACCGCGACTGGAGTGACTACAAGAATGGCTTCGGAGAGCCGAGCAAGGAGTTCTGGCTCGGCAATGAGAATATTTACATGCTGACAAACAATGATGATTACATGCTGAGGGTAGAGTTGGAAGACTTCGACGGGAATAAAAGGTAGGTTTTATACTGATACTATACTCTGTACACCGAGTCGAACTAAATGGGAAAATCAAGCGCTGAACCTGATTGGTTGGAGATAAGAAGCTAAGGGCGCGTACACCTTGCGACATAATGTTAGTCCGATGCTGGTCCTTGACCGGTGCGGACGTGTTCTTTGTTTGGCGTTATTTCAGTGTGTTCAGTGTTAGGATATAAATTATAGCACCAAGTGGACGTAAATCTGTGGAGTAATTAGGCTGTTGACACAAATAAAACGTTACTATAAGAACAGAAAGAGACTTTGCAAGCATAGCAATCATGGTTGTGAATGATCAAAAGTTTTAGAGTTTATCCAAAATTATTTAAACCTCTTGACTATTAATGAATTATCGATCATCAAACGTAACATCAAAATAAGTGCTTGTCAGTTCATTTGTCCACATCCACAGGCACGTTGAAACCTACAGCATTTTTTGTCTATGCGTAGCGATAGAATTGCATTAACTGAACCCGAAACAATATCTAACTTACTCACTCTCAGATTAAATAGATATAAGTCGAACAATTAGATAACCCAGAGTTCTCACAAAGATGTATTTTTTTAAGGTTTGACTATTTTAATTGTAAATATTTCATTGTATCCATGTTCAGATACGCGCAGTACTCCCACTTCAAGATCTACTCAGAAGGCGAGTACTACAAGCTGGAGATAGATGGCTACGAGGGCAACGCTGGCGACTCTCTCAACGACCCCTGGTACGGCTCCAACAACAGCCCCTTCTCCACGTATAACAGGTAAGGATTATATTTATTAGAACACTTTCACACACCAAGTATGGGGTACTTTAAAAAAATATATTAAAAAGCGAATGTGGCTCGGCAGTTTGAGTGTCTGCTTTTCATCCAAATGTACCCTGGTTAGAATCTGGCCCTACACCAATGACTTGTTTTTTTTTTAAGTTATTTGCACTCGCTTAGCGGCGAAGAAAAAACATCGCGAGGAAACCGATATGTTTGAAGAGCATATTATCAGAGGACAGGTGACTTCCGTAGAAGGAGCTAAGCGCCTACCGCGGTGTATCTGCCCTAGAGAACCCTACTGAAGTAATTCTGCGGGGGAGTCACGACCTTCAGTCACGAGAAAATGCGACTCAAAGAGAGAGAGATTCTAGTGTACTGGTAGCTGAGGCCGATGGTTTGATTTTCGTACTTCCACCCAACTTTTGGAAATTCAAGAAAAAACAGCATTTCCAACAAAAACAGAAATATCATATACAGAATTAAAGCCATCGTCATACATAAACACGCATCTAACCAATCCACAAACCTTCTCTGTTGTCAGCCTCCACCAATATACAACACCAGATAATTATCTAGTTTCGTACCATTACCCTATACGCAGATAGGCATAGCTCCCACCAATCAGCAACTAGTAATTTGCCTAAATTTAACTTTATAAAAAAAACGGCCAAGTGCGAGTCGGACTCGCGCACCGAGGGTTCCGTACAAACCTGCAAGGTTAAATATTTTGTGATGTAACTAAAAATTTTAGGTTTTCGTAATTTTTCCTTTATCTATGCTATAAGACGTTGCTTCGTACCAAATTTCAAGATTCTGAGTTCACGGGAAGCACCCTGTAGGTTTTGATTCCCTTGCAAGTGTCGAAAATTTGCGGCATAAATGGCTGTATCTTTTGATTGCGTTGGCTTAGAAGTTTGATTTTTTCACAGCTTCAAGGGACAGTAGACCTGAGTAATTGATATAAATTTCAGCTTCATACCTCTACGCGTTCCTGAGAAAAAGGGTCTTGACAGACGGACGGACGGACGGACAGACGGACAACAAAGTGATCCTATAAGGGTTCCGTTTTTTCCTTTTGAGGTACGGAACCCTAAAAAGAAAAAAAACATCCCTCTGTCAGATTTATAGAACATACAACGACAACAATTCCAATTACATGACGATACATCATTTTTGCCACTACAAAGCCCCACCTCAGCATAATGCTGGTTGTGTGGAAGCAACCAGCGCTGGTCTTCCGTAGGGGCTGTGACGTCACGCACGATCAAACAAGTCACGTTATACGATCAATCGTCATGTGTTTTTAACCGACTTCAAAACAGAAAGTTATCAAGTCTTCCGAAAGATTTTTTGTGGGTATGATACCCGATTACTCCGATATTTATGAACCAATTTAAAAAAATGTTCAATGCTGATTGTTTCCGACATGGTCCCATATTTTTTTTTATTTAGCCCAGTACTTTTGCGAAAAAAACAATTAACCAACAAATAGATAAAGTTTATGCAAACCAATTTTACCTATGTTTCCATAACGACTTGTCAGATTTTGATAAAGTTTTCTGTGATGTGTTGAGGTTTGATTCGTGCATCTTTCTAGCTGTATATTACGATGACAACTCACCAGGGGGCGCTGCTGTATACATTATATCTTCTGAATTATCAGCCCGATTTTGATGCGGTTTTCTTTGATAGGCTTAGATTTGATATTGAATCAGGCGTTACTTTGCGGAAATCCATTGTAAATGAAACTCTGTTAGAAGTCAGTTAAGGAGCAGTCGCAGCGGAAAAACACTACATATTTCTCCAGAGTTTCATTTTGACTTAGATTTGTTTGGCAAATGAATGTTTTCTGTTTGTGTTTCAGAGACAACGACCGATCTTCGCTGAACTGCGCCAGCATGCTGAAGGGTGGCTGGTGGTGGAAGTCTTGCGGCCGGGGGCTGAACGGGCTCTACCTGCACGACCCGCAGGACTTGACTGCGCGGCAAGGTACACACAGTAGTAACATAAAAAGTGTTTATAAATAATAAATAAATAAAATAAATATCGGACACACAACTTCTTATAATATTAACACTCATTAATAATGCAATAAAAAAGGGCGTTTTAGAAAACAAAAGATGTGTCGGTTTCAACATTCAAGGGGGTTTACAGTAAGGTTGATTGAACATGGGAATAGGAACATATAATAAAACGTTATTTTATATCTAACATATTTTCAGAACTTATTATCCAACGCCATCTAGCCCCATACTAAGCTAATGCTGACTGACAAAAAGTGGCATTCCATTTTGGGCGCTTCCGTGGGTCGGATGACACGTTAAATTGTAGGCCGCGGCTGTTTGTCTAGTATGTCTAGACGTTAAGCTATGTGAGAGGCCCTTAGGCGCTTGATAAACTCTTGACACCAGATTTAACCACTCTCACTCGATAAGAAGAAGACCCAACAAGCAAACTAATCCTATAACGAAATATTATAAGTCTACTTCTGCTAATAATGTTCTTATTAAGGCTTTGGTGCAGACTGTGTATCTTATAATGGTATAAGATAAGATCTAATACACTCAAGAGCATTAGGATTTATATCTCAGTCTTATAGTCTGCTATATGATTACTTACAAAACAGTTACAGGACTTTTTTACTTATAATAGCATTTCACAAGAGTATATATTCTCAAGAGCATTTGTTTTTATTACTCAGTCTTATAGTTTACTAGTAGATTATCTTATAAACAACTAATAAGAATATGTATCCTATAAATGTCTTCAGAAAGATAAAATAGTCTTGAAATCTTATAGTAGCATTTTGTAAGAAAAGAAGCTCTAATAACACTCTTAGCTAAGATAATTATGAGTTTGTCCCGTTACTGTCTTATTCAAGACTCTTTTAAATACAATAGTACTTTATTAAGGACGTTACACAATCAAACAACCGTAGAAGCTACTTGGTCAATCACATTATTAGTAAACATCAGCCATTTTGTTCAACTAATTATTTTCTAATTCCAATTTGTCCTGAGAAAATAGTTTGTTCACAGTTTATTATGGATTTAAGGGATTGGAAACGATTTAAAAGAAGTGGTGGATTCAAAAGAAAAGTGGCAAAAAGGTGTAAAGTATCAGTGAAGCCAGGTTCTTCAGGAATAACAACATCGGTATCAGAAAGAAAATCTAGCGTATCAAGTGCGACTGTAGGTGAAGTAAATGAGGGTTCCGCAGTGACAAATAATTCTTTACCCATAGGGCATGAATCAGAAAGCGAAGCATTAAATAATTCTTTAGCATTAACTCACGATTCTGAAAGCGAAGAATTTGAAATTTTTCTAGAAAACTACGATTTCGATTCCGAAGAAATCACTGAATATGAACAAAATTGTGAATTGGTTGATGATATAAAAAGTTGGGCCATAAAATTTAATATACCTCACCGAGCCCTGAATGAATTATCTGCTATTGTAAACAAAAGATTATGTAATGTTTTACCAAAAGATGCACGGACCTTATTACATACCAACAAAGAAACGGTGGTTATACAAACTTCAGACCCAGGACAATATTGGCACAACGGATTGATTAAATGTTTGAAAAATATACTACAACGAATAAATTTGAATATTTCAACGACTGAACTTGAAACGATTTCATTAAATATAAACATAGATGGGTTACCAGTTTACAATAGTTCAAGACATCAACTCTGGCCAATTTTATGCAACATCTTTGAATTATCCCACATTCCTCCATTTGTGATTGGTAAATATTTATACGATTTTTAAATACTTTAACAGCTTAGTTATATTTATGTAAATAGCTGTATTTCTTTTTATTTTAAGGAATTTATGCAGGAGATGGAAAACCCACTGATCTGAATGCATATTTGGGGCCTTTTGTAACAGAAATGAAGGAAATAGAAAAAGATGGATTGGTCACAATAGTAGCTGGAACTAAAACTACAATCAAAGTCAAAATAAGAGCTTTTATATGTGATTCACCAGCAAGGGCCTTGATAAAAGGTAAGTTTTGGATTTATATTATATTAAACCATAATATTATGTACAGTTTATGATAACTTCCATTATAAAAATATTTGTTTTACAGGTGTCACAAATTTCAATGGAAAACATGGCTGCCTTAAATGTACAGTGATCGGCGAATACTCCCATAAGTCAAACACTGTATTTTTTCCCAATACAGATTGTCCTAAAAGAAACGATGTAGACTTCCGTGCTAAAAAGTATGAAGGACACCACAAACATGACTCTCCATTATTGAAGCTGAACATTGATATGATAGAGGATTTTCCCGTTGCCGACTCATTACACCTGTTAGATCTTGGTTTAATGAAGCGATTGTTAATCGGGTGGCGTGATGGAAAGTTGGGAAAGTATCTTACCAAATGGAGCTCGCGAGATACTGATATTGTCAATAGTTTTTTATTGAATTGTCGAATGCCTAAGGAGATACACAGAAAAATAAGATCTGTAGATGTTGTAGCGCACTGGAAAGGTTCCGAGTACCGAACCTTCTTCTATTATTTAAGTGTCGTAATTTTGCAACACGTGCTCAAACCCGAACCATATCATCATTTTTTGAACTTGTTTTGTGCTATAACGATTTGCTCAAATAAAAACCATTTTCCATTTTTACGGATTGCTGAAATAATGTTGAAAGATTTTACAGAAAGTTTTAAAACCTTCTATGGGCGAGACTATGTGTCCAGTAACATATACAATTTGAGACATATTGTTGAAGAAGTAAAAAAATTTGGAATTCTACATAAGTTTAACGCATATCCGTTTGAAAACCATCTTTTTGCTATAAAAAGAACCATTCGACAAGGAAATAAAACACTACAGCAAGTAGCAAATAGAATAATTGAGAAACAATCAATTGAAACAGAACACCTTAAGGAAGAAATTGCAGACTACCCATTAATTAAAAAAAACCAGCGAAACGGTCTAACTGTGTTGCACCTAGAAAAATATATTTTATCATCAAATGATCATGATAAGTGGTTTCTTACTGACGAAAACCATGTAATAGAAATCAAATCCCTCACGCTGAAAGACAACACTGAGCCAGAAATTGAAATAAAAGGGTATCGTATTGATCATCTCCATGATGTTTTTGATAAACCGATAAGATCTTCTTTTTTGAATATTTATAAATGTGATTGTGCTGCTATTGAAAAATCTGATGTAATATGTAGAATACAAAATGTAAAATGTAAACTTGTAAGTATTACATATAAGTCAGAGATATTTTTTTTCCCCTTGTTACATACTCTATAAAATACAAAATTAAAGGTATAAAATAAAACAAACTATTATTGTATTTATGTTGTTTTATTGAATCAAAATATTTTTTTTATATGCAACATGACACATAAAAAAAAATAACATGTCAGTCTCAATCATGAGTATCTAGTTTCATTATAATATCAATAAAATTTTCTTATGCCTCTTCATGCAAAATCATCCTCTACTAAAAAAGATTAAAAAAGAAATCTTAACATCCTCTACAAATAAAGATTATAAAAGAAAACTTAAGTAAACACACAAAGTTAAAAAATGAAGCTTATTTATTATAAACGATTAAACAAAATCGGAATGAAAATGTAACAAAGATTTTGTCATAATAAACAAAACAAAAAACACTAAAAACTAATACTAATACAAAACTGAAGTTAAGACTAATATTGATTAGGAGTCTCATTATTCATGTCTAATCATCTTATCTAGTTATTTTGCACCATCGACATAGAAATAAATATGTTATTAAATATATAACTAAAGTTAATACAATATTTGTGTCATTTGTGTGTCACAAAATATTGTCTTAACTTTAATTACACTAATACTAGCACGTAGTCACACACTTGACACCAGAATTGTTTTATATTTATAATGTTTTTAATGTTGCTTTTGTCAATAATAAAGTGGGCGCGCAATCTTGAATCAGTGGAACACCCGCAACCATAACACTTTTTGGATAGGATGAAATGTGTTATTGTCCATGGCCATTCTAATTCTTCGAGTTTTTGTATGTCATCTTTACTCAAAAAACAGTCAACGTCTAAATATGCCACCATTCCGAGAGGAACTGCAAAACAATAGCAATTTCATATTTAAAAAAAAATATTAACTTATTACAAAATTAAAAAAAAAACACAAGATACCATATAAAAAAATGTAATAAAGGAACTAGTATTTGTAGAACTCTAGTAAGGTCACGCAAGGCGGGAAGAAGGTGTAATCTTGTAGTTGTTTTGTAACAAAGTAAGTTGAAATAGATAAGTAGTCCGATTTCATGAGGAACCCTAAACTTGTTTGAATATGGAGGCAAGTTATCTTGGTTGAAACTCTTTAAGTAATAATTTGCTTATAATTGTCTTATAACATACTCAACGCAGAGTATTTGAATAAAATGGCGAATGATCGTAAAAATCGTCGAAATATTATTTTACAATAAATACTCTATGTGCTTGTTTTCGAAGCGCGTTGTAAAATTAACTAGATCTTGGCACACATTTACAATAAAAATGACTTCCCCGGCGTGTTCTCACTGTATTATCAATATTTTATCACGAGTTATTATGTTATGCAGTTACTAAAAGTTACATCTAATATTATAAAAGGAAGTATACTTACATTTTGAATATTTCGTTTTATCACCACACACCACAATAACCAAACACGCGAATCAACAAAAAAAAACACTTTATAAAATTTACTTATAACTAATAACTAAAGTATATTACTAGAGCATTATAAACAAGATTGCTTTAGTAACATACTTATGTCAGATACTAATCAGAGTGTCTGTACTTCAAATTGTGTTGGCTCAGAACATTACAAGCAATATTGCGCTTGCTCAAGTATACTATAGGGCTAACTGACGTTCCGTAAGTTGATTATAAGATAGTTATTAGGAAAGAAAGCTCCTATAACAGTACCCAAATCCAACATTGTAGTAAACTACAAGTATCTTACAAGCACAAGAAAAAATAGTATTGAAGAATACTTCAAGTACTATTTTTGCTCCTTGGGGAAGTTGTAATAATCTGTTATAAAAATCTGTGTCTTATTTCCTTATTGTTGTACACCATATTCTTCTTTTCCTGTATACTTATTTCTCTCCAGCCAAAGATTGCCTGGAAGAGATCGGTATGAACGATAAGGCTGCTGCTTGTGGCACTAGTTAAGATAATAATTTGTTTTTAATATGTGTCAACAATAAAGAGTTTATCTATCTATCTATTAATATAGTATAATATTTTAGTGTGTTTGTATATATTCCAGGTATCGTGTGGTTCCGCTGGCGCGGCTGGGACTACACCCTCAAGCGCGCCTCCATGATGATCAAGCCCAAGGGACTCGTGCCCAACACGTGAGCGCTGCCGTGCCTCCGATGTTCACCCACCACAAGGATCCAACACTCTACTTTTACTTTTTGACTCTTAGCGGGACTTAAGTTCAAGTGACTCAACTTTATGTATAGTGTATACCTTAATTATCTGTATTGTATGTATATTGGTTGAATCTGTGCGGATCCTTGAGATCGGTAGCTCTACGTCCGGCAGCGTCTCTCCTACCTACCTACATATATAAATATCTCTCTGTAAATATGTCCCTGATCACTTCGCCGCGTGACGTCGCAGCCCGCTGACGTGTGTATATAACAGCATTAAGTATGCTCTCGAGTGCCACATTACACAAATTCATTAATTTATTGCTCATCGTATCTCCACGTAAATGAAACTCGTTGATTAGGTTTACGTTTTAGTTTATAAGAAAATTGTATAAGAATGTAAATAATAATTGTACTGTGGATGTCAATAAATACACATTGGTAGGTACGTACTGGCGCGATGCCTACTGCCCTGCTGACACCTTGAGCCCTGCACCGTCCTATTAAATTAGTTTTAGCACATAAACAAAGTACCTGATAAGAGATTCGAGTAGCCGCGCACACTCTATTCTTTCTAAGGACCGTATTGTGAGGCTTTGCATGGACATTTGCGACCACAGATGGCGCCACCTTATTAAGAACTGATATACTAGCTTATACATGTTTGATGAAATAGTTCCGTGATATCAAAGTATATTGTGGTTGAAGACGTTTCAGTTTGCAAGGTATCCATCCATATCAACTATCTCAATTAAAATCACAGTTAACGAAATTACTTAACTCAGGAAAAGTCTGAGTTCGTAGAATAAATAAAAACAAAATAAGTCGTTTTTAAAATTACAGTGGCGCCATCTCTTGTTGAAAATTTTCGTGAAAACGCTCAAACCTCCAAACAATAATGTTTATGCGCCATTATGACTAACATAAGGAATGCCAGAGTATTGTCAATGGGCCCAAACTCGAGCATGGTCTGCCATACAACGATCACTAATAATGCACTTTATCGTGAAATTCTATATATTATATATTATCAAAAAATTACATCACTCCAGTTTCCACTCAACTAAGGAAAAAGGGAAGGGAAGTCTTCTTACCCATTTAGGCCATTGAGGTTTTTTTTTAACACGGAATAGGCCAACGTTTGTCTACAGCCTGCCTGATGTTAAGCACCACTGTAGTCTAAGATGTTCACGTTTGCCTAGGAGAAACCTATTCGGGTTGATTGACATAAGAATGATAGATGAATGATTGCTAATAGAAAGATTAATGTTCTGCCAAATCAGATATGCTACATGAACTGATTCCCTCGGGTCCTTTCTATAACCGAACAAGCAGAAAGTCCGCACGTAGACACCGTTTTATGGTGGAAGTGCGGAAGTGTCGAACACAGCGCTTTGCCTCTACGTTTATTGTACGGACGGCAAAGCTTTGGAACACTTTACCAGAAACTGTGTTTCCTGCGAACTACAATCCAGGGGTTTTCAAATCTAGAGTTAATAGGTATCTTTTAGGTAAACGTGTTACACCCTAGGCTGCAGCAATGCTTAACATCAGGCAGGCTGTAGTCAAACGTAAACCTATCCCACGTAAAAAAAGATGATGTAGATTCTACGATCCCCAAAATTTAAAACATGGATTAGGACAAGAAAGCTCTTTATATTTTTAATTTAGGATTTTGATAATTGTTTTAGTTTCAATATTGAGTTGTTTCGTTTGGATAAAATTGTACTATAACTTCTATGAAACATTTTAAAGCCCATGTGTACAAATAGGTACTTTTATTGAATTTATGTTAAATAGAAAATACCAGTGAACGATAAACTGCATTATTTGTGAAGTACACATGTATACTGAAGGTACTAATATGTAGTCTAAATTAGTATTCTCTTTTGTCCTCGGAATAATAAATAAATTGGATCATATTAGATGAGATTATTTATGATAATACGGTAAGCAAATATGTTACAAAAAACATAAAATGTATTCAAATTACAGATATTTTAACAATTAATTGACCAACCAAATGTATATTATAAATTGTAATGATATATTTTTATTAATTATATCTAATATTGTTGTATACAGAAGAGATCGCCTAAACTATATCAATTAGGGCCTGACCAGGGCCATTGCTTGGTTTGTGACAATTGACCGATTACTTTTTAAGTTACACCATTATTGTAAGAAATTAAATCTATAATTATAATATGACGCTCGTTTTAATTATATACCTAAAAGCCTACGTAATACTACGTATAAAGCCGGTTGTACCGCAACCACCCATAATGATGTGCAAAGAAAATATTCATTGCCTAAACATAATGACAGAAAAACTCATTTTTAAATTTGTGATAGATTTACCATTTATTGTGGTAATGCGGTCAGCTACTTCCTCAAGATAGGATTGTCTATATAATTTTCATGATGTAATTCCGATTTACGCTGTAACTTTTAAAAATAGAGGATTTCAGTTCAACACATGTACATATATCTTATACTAGTGAACGCCCACGGCTTCGCTCACGTTATTTCGAGATAAAAAGTAGTCTATGACACTTCTGGGACCTCATACTATCGTCATATCAAAAATCATGAAGATCTGTTCAACCAATTTTGCGTGATGAGCGTGTAAATAAACAGATAAACAAACAAACAGTATATCAATTGTTGGAACGTGTTCTGTTATCAATCCTAAGTAGGTATATCCAATTTTTTTTATATTTGTTCAGTTACATGTTCAGAGTTTCGACCCTGACGAGTTCTTCAGCTATATTATACCTATACGTAAAGATATAGTTAAGATTTCAGCAGATACTTTTCTCCATCTCGAATGAGAGTGGCCATATCTCTTTTTTCAGCTACCCTAAACGCACGTGATAGATTTCTGAACTAAATAACTTTGTGTTACATGTTGTGTTTTGTGTATGTCTTATTGCTGTAATTACAGCACAACGCTTACAAAGCTGTCATTTAAGTAAAGTTTCCCCTAACCAACGGTGCAACGGTGGCTGGATGATGTAAGAAAGTTAGAAGGAAACATCTGGGCAAGAACAGCGCAAGACAGGGAGTATTGGCGTAAGAGGGTGGAGGCCTATGCCCTGCAGTGGGTCCCATTAGGATGATGATGATGACCCTCACCAAAGGACTATCTGGTTGTTATGCCTTAATCCTTTTATCTATGAAATGTTCTTCAGAATTCGCCTTCCTTAACGTTTATTATTCAAAATCTCTTTTTGGAACACTTTACAAGAAGCTGTGTTTCCTGCGAACTACAATCCAGGGGTTTTCAAATCTAGAGTTAATAGGTATCTTCTGGGTAAACGATACACCCTAGGCTGCAGCAATGCTTAACATCAGGCAGGCTGTAGTCAAACGTTAACCTATCCCACGTAAACAAATATAGGTATATAGATATATAATATATATACATATCTAACCATCATAATATATTTTGAAAAAGTATAAGGGTCGGCACATATCTCTAGCGCTGGCCGATACGTGGAGGGGATTGCTGCGCATGTGTACTGTCGCGCACACAATACATTATATGTAACTATTATTTTGGACTCCAATATTATCTTTTTGTTAAATAGAATTATGCAAAATAAATAAAAAAAAACTCTTAATCGAAACTCAAATTTACAATAATGCTGTCCGAATGACTGAGTAAAGTATTTGTAACTTCGTGAATCTCAATTTTGATTTGTTTCGGAGAATCAGTTAATTAGATAGATACACTTTTTCAAAAAAATCACGTCATTAAACATTTTCCTTGCCTGACTTTTCAAAACAGTATTTTTTCTTCTAATCAAGGTTCTTGCTGCTGCTGTTGCTGGTTCGATTCCCGCATAACACAAGAAATTATGCATATTAAAATTTGTAATTAGGTATTTCTTTTGAGTCTGGTCGTTTCTATGTATAATAAGTATGTATTTACAAAAAAAGTATTTACGTATTATATCCGTTATGTAGTACATGATAAAATCGTAAGCTTAGTATGGGGCATGATGGCGCTGAGTGATATGTCTTGAAATATTTATTTGTTTTATGCATATTTACTTTAGTCACAAACAAACTTAAAAGTTTAAATTCAACAAATAAATTCATACGAAGGTAACTAAAATAGTTATTGAATAATAAAATTAATAACGCGACTCTACCACGGGATGTGCGCGGGGTGACGTATGTACGCGGGGAACGGCAAGCGACTGGAGAGCCAATCAGCGCCCCGCACGCCCGCCCTTCATCCCGCTAGCCCCCCTCAGGTACCTTATTTTGTAATTCTGCGCAATAACGGTCACCGCTAGAGTTAGTTGCCGACCCTTATACTGAAATATTATCAAAAGATGAAACTTAATATGTCAAAATCACTTAATGCTAATCTGTGGACAAATTTATAGCAACATTGAAAGATTTTTTTATCAAAACTCACACTTCTGTATTCTGTGATAGTGTCAGGAAACATTAAAATGAAATAATAGGAATTTGATGTTACATGCATTGAAAAGACATGACTTACGCACACAATAATAGTCATCTTTAAACAGATGCACATGTACACTTCAGTATCAAATGCTGCATTGATAGGGCTTAGAATCTGTTCTCTGGCCACCAACCAGCAATGTACAAGTAACAAGTATCAATTCCGACGTCACCATAGATATTATTACTTGTAGACGCCTAACTACCTGCCCGTCGACCATTCACGGATGAATTAGCATTGTAACAGTTCAAAAATTTTTTTTAAGAAAAGGGTCTGTCCATAAAAACTTAATGAGACGTTAATTACCATTCTTTACAAAACTGGTTTCTCGCTGTAAAACACGCCTGTCACCATTGTTAACTGTGTGAAGGCTTAGATTAAGTTAAAAACAAAATGATATATGTATAAATTTAGAATTCATTATCCGTAGGTACATAGTATAAAGGGAATTCGCTTTTCGTGTCTGTCTGTATATAATAGATATATAGATATATTTTATTAACATACAGAATTACAACTAACTTATTACAATGATAATAAGTGTTGGCATCGGTCATGTCTCGTCAAAAAAATTACTAATTAAAATTACAATAAAATAAAATTAAACTTATAAATAAACTTATAGTTATTTTAGCTGTATAGGGGCTAGATTAGATAGTCAATTTACAATAAGAATCACAATGTAAAAACTTATATGTCCATAGTTACCTAATTAATTTAGAATTTATGACAACAGCAATCAACATTTTTAATATGACTGTAGTCATATGAAAAATATTCCTTCATTGTGTATATAGTTCTGTCTAGTAATAGCTTTTTAACACATTTTAGTAATTGGGCTTCATTGGTCATTGTATTTAAACATTCTGGAAGTTTGTTAAACAACATTGGGCCCATTCGCAGTGGCAATTTCTCTGTCATTTTAAGCCTTGGAATAGCTGTCTCTAGCACTGTTCCTATATTTCTTATGCTTCTTTTGCTCTGTACTGTTTTCAATTTATATTTATGCATGTTCTTCTTCACATACTTTAGTATTTCAAGAATGTATACAGATACCGAAGTTAGAATTTCTAAATTTTTAAAGTGATCTCTGCATGTTTCCTCCAACCATATGATAATATGTATGTAGGTATGCATAGAACTTTAAAACTACACATTTGGTTTAGATGGGTATTTTTTTAATAGATAGATTCATGAGCTAAATCTAGTTTTTAAAATGAATATGGGCAAAGTGGCCTTCAATAACGTTATATTTTGTTAGATGAATATGAATTTTGAGCTAGTTGTAGCTAATCAGTAATAATCAGTAATAATCATTTATTGTCAGTAAAACTAGGTTTCAACATTGGTCTTAAAATAGTTACAAGTAGGTATCTCTAGTTCATACCCTGTCGGGTGTACTAACATAATCAATTTACAATGTTATCATAATAGTTATATTTGAGGTCCTAAATAGTCTTGTACTTTGTAATAGCATTTCTCTAATAAGAGTTCTGTCAGTTTATTTTTGAATTGGGTAAGCCTTAATGATTTAATATCAGATGGTAAATTATTATAAATTAATATTGTCATTACATATGCATTTTTCTTAATTTCTAATGTATTATGTGTATGACAGATGTGTTTCGTAAAATCTACAAAGAGACTTCTACTGTGTGATATCGTTTCACTGTACTGTGGTCGCGTCGCGTCGCCGGGTGCCGCGCAAGACAGTGTCTCCCGCCCCGCCGGCTGCCGCCCGCCAGCCAGTGAATCCAGTGATGCCCCAGAGCTCGCACAGACAGCACGTGTAGATACTTCCTTCCACGAACACCAAGCGGTAAGCCATACGAGCGGTAATTACGCTATTGACCAGCCGGATATTCATTTCATCCAATCGTAGGGTTCTAAATTCCTTAACGACACATCGCTTCGACTCTGCACTTGAACACTCGACAGAAAATAGATAAGGGCCGAAAACAAAACCAGTTTGTAAGCATTCCGGTTTATTAGACATACTTTTTGTGGCGTGTTTTTTGGGGAATAGATATTAGATAGACGTGGGAGACTGCGTTGGTGTGTAACAAATTTTTCTAATTGATTTTGTTTAATTTTAGGAGCAAAATGTCGAAGAAAAGCAGCGAAGCGGTGGCGCCTGCGACCGGCAGTGCTTCAGAAACTACCCCTCTTGTCGGCAAAACTGTAAGTTTATTTTTTACCTATTACACCATACTATGTAATGCGATGTAGCAATTAAAATTAGGCTTACTTAATCAACACTAACACCTGCGCAAAGTACCTATTTTATACAAGCCGTGCTTATAAAGCTCGATGGAATTACGCGCAAGAAACTTTTAAGACTAACGGTAAAAATGTAAGCTAAGCGATTGTTTTCTGACCACGCGCAGTGTTACACCTGTTTTCTATTGAAGTACTTTAAGATAACAATTAGGATTATATATCTTATTAATTAAATACCTATTTAGATACATTTATTGTTATTTAGTTTCAAGCGCTATTAAGACGACACGTGGTATTTTTTTAAAAACTGACTTTTAATTAATAAATAACTTTTAGAGGACTTATTATTTTCTAATTTAGAAGCACATAGGTATTTGGAGCATCCTTATTATTTGGTGTTTGGTACCTACTCGTTTTAGTCAAGTAATGTGGTTGCATTTGGTAGATACCTAATATAATGTGGTAAAAGGGTGGCATAATCGTATGTCGTAAGTTCCTGCCCCAAGAAACTAAAACGACTGCTTACTGGAAATTACCAAGCAGAAATATTTAGTATATACATCCATTTCGTTATCGGCATCAACTCATATGGACCAACTGCTGAGCATAGGCCTCCTATCTTTGAGACACAATGATTAGGCACAATGCAGCTAAGTTAGACCAATGAGATGTAAGTATCTCATTTGTCTAACTTAGCTGCATTGTGCTACAGTCACCACATTATCGTAGTTCCTTTTTTTGTAAGCTATTTTGTATGTATATTCTCTCTCTTTGAGTCGTATTTCCTCATGACTGAGGTTCGTGACTCCCCCGCAGAATTAATTCATTTGGGGAGTTCTCTTGGGCAGGTACATCGTGGTGGGCGCCCAGGTCCTTCCACGGAAGACACATGTCCTCGGATATTGTGGTCCTCAAACATGTCGGTTTCCTCACGATGTTTTCCTTCACCGTTAAGAGAGTGCAAATCCACACATAACTTCAAAATACAAGTCATTGGTGTAGCACCAGATTCGAACCAGGGTAAGTCTGGATGAAAAGCAGACACTGGGACCGCTGAGCCACACTCGCTCATGTATATTCTAGATGAATACAAACAGAAACTAGTTCACAGATAACATCCAGGCATACAGTCACCCGAACAAGCATTAGCATCACTATTGTCGTGACATTTGTATTCATACCAACATGTGCTTACTTAACTTACTCTTTAACCGACTTCCAAGAAGGAGTTACATACAATACGAATGGCACCGGCAACAAATATTACGAATTTCAATAAGAATACTTATAGGATTGTAAGTTTCAATCATTCGATAGATTCTTCACATCCAACTCTGAATGTGAAGTCGCAATCATGAAAATAAATTATTTATTAACTTTTTAGTGACACAAAAAGTCGGTTTTTAGTTTTTTTTAAATACATTTTATGGTAGTTTTAAGTGACGAGATACTTACTTACGTTGACAACAGATTATTTATGTAACAAATAAGTTTCGTTTTTTTTTGTAATAAATAATGTAGCCACCTTTTTTTAAAAATCTGCCTTAAAAATATTCAAGCTAAATTAACGGCCATTAAATATGTATATAACCTTCAGTAACAACTCCTAGCCCAGAAGTCTAGAATACTAGCTATAAAAACATGGCTAATTTAATATTCATCAGCCTCGATAGATTTCAAAAAAATAATTTGACTGCTTAAAAAAATGTTAAGTTTAATAGAATGGTAACTTGTTCAAAATGCGTTGGCCTTGTTAATAGAATAAAGGGTCTCTGCAACAACCGAATTAATAATATTTCGTCAGCCCTTGTTTGATAGTACATATATTGTTGTGTGTCCCATCTTATATAGAAAGTTTGTAACTGATACAAAAGAAACGAACTAACTGATAGATACTAGAATAACTTGCAAAACTAACTGGACCTAACCTAAGTTAAAACCTATTTGAAAGCGGTTAAGTTATTTTAAATACTTACATTTTACTAGTTTATATGAATGTTTTTAATCTAAAGATGCAGCTCGCTTTTTTCATTCGCTGCCAATACATTTGATTTTTACTCGTAAGGTCTACCGCACGCAGAACTAGCAAAAATGTGCTCGGAATATATGTTCATCGAATAGAATATATTATTTATTCATTAGGTGGAAACTAGTCGAAATATTGTTGAAGCTGACGTGATATCAACCGCATTCTACGGACGCTCAGAATCAGACCATACACGTATGTACAATTATGTAAAACAGACATAATTATGAGATGTTGTACGTGATTTTGTCATTTAATACAATTTACATGGTAGAAGAGTTTATTATTGCAAAATTTATAGACGATAAAGTTGTCACTTTCTTTAAATAGGTACATATGTATAGCATTACAATAAAGACTATTCAAGTCCACAAACATTTGTCGTATACTGGGATCGGTAATAGATCATCCATTCATCGATGGACGTCACCATTGGAAGCATCATCATCGGGCTCTATGTTCATATTGTAGAAGTCTGGAGGTCAGTTGGCAAAATGTTCTGCGATCCCTTACTACTTCTTTTAGATGCGCTATAGCTCAGTTTTGTCCACTTCTCAATGTTGTTTAGCCACTTCATTCTCTGACCTTTTGGGCTTTTTTCCTTAGAATCTGGCCTACCAGGATCATTGCTACTTTTCGTCTCATGATAGTCGACATTAGCTACCGTTACCGCTACCATTTGGAGAACCTAGACGTTTGATGTGAAACTATTTCAAAGGATCTTGTATACCATTGGACTGAAACATCAGTATATAGTGATAAGATTTACTTCTTGATACGCTTAGGGCATAATATGCTATAACATGTAGGCAGATATGGCCTCCAGAATGTGTCCGAATAATTTAAATTTTATATTTGTAGCGAATTTAGTCGAGATTCTAAAGCTAAGATAAATGATAACTCACTGTAACAAGTACGTTCTGATATATGCAGGGCGTAGAGAAGAATGGCAGCGAACCAGGCGGGCTGTCAATGAAAGCGGCGGCCCTTCTCGTGGCGGGGGAGATGGCCGGCAGCGGAGTACTAGCGCTGCCTAGAGCTCTCGTCAAAACCGGTAAGATACTCCTCATCATCAGAAAAACACTATGTACCTAATTTTAATATAAAAATGGCATCACATCACATAGGTATACTATTACATTTTTGAACACAGTTTCGTCTATAGCATTCCTGTAACTGTGGTCAAACGTCAAACAGTAAATAGCAGTTCTCAAGAATGGAAGGTCAAAATGATTCATTGCATTGTACTTAGTGTATATCCTGTCTGTTCGTCATAACCATCAACTAATGTGAACCTTAGGGTGAGACGATGTATACTTTTATTTGAATGGAGACTATAGGAAAGAGTTTAGGAAACTTTTAGCTACCGATACACCGCAAGTTTTGGATTTCAAAACTCGGCATATGCACCGTTAGGACTGTGTATCGCCGTCAGTATGTACTTAGTATAGATGTCCAATAATTACCCTTACTTACTAGAACACTACTGCTTAGATTTATACTTCATTATCAGTACACATAAAATAGATGCACAACGAAAATATCACATATATAATAATAATAATATTTTACTTAATTTTAAGTAGGTACCTATAATATTGTAAAAGGCCTCTCAGTGTTGGCTACGGCCCCACTGATGCCTTAAAAATACCGGGCGTAAGGCCCGAGAATCTGTGAAGAGAAATAAAGACATAATAATAACTTTTTATTGCAGACACTGAGATCCATATCACACACAATCATAAACTATATACATAGAAAATATATACAATATATACAATATTATATAGAAAGATATCAAATATTTATTTACAATAATAAAATATAAAAACAAGTGAAGGAAAACTAAACATACTACTTCTAACTACTACAAAAAGGGGCACTTAGAAAATCTTTAGAAAAGCCTAAAGATAATCTAAGTGCTCCAGCCCACTACCAGAGGGCAGCGTACCCAGCATGCTGGCCGCATTACCACGCTGGATGGCAATGCTGATACGTTGAGCCAGAAAAAGGCCAGCATTTTGGTCACGCGTCGCGTCAACCAAGCGCTCCGAGAGGTTTTGGAAAATAGTATGGGCTCCCGGACCCCACGGCCCCAAAGTCTCGACTCCAAAAGGCTCAAAGATGTAACCTCGGCCGAGGTTAGCATATTTGCGTCTCTTGTGATGCTCGGCAATAATAGCCGCCGCTCCAGCCCGACACCGTGTCAAAGACAGATGAGACGGCGCCAATGTGTCGACGCAAGTTGCGTCCCACACAAGGGGCCGACCCAACTTCCAGGGCACAAGAGTCATACCGTCAGTTCTTTTTCCATCAAAAGAAGATAGAAAGATAGAAATAGAAAGATACATTTTAAGTTGCAATTGCTAGCCATCGTTCATATGTTGCAGACAGCAGCTGCCGGTCCACAAGGCTTCTGACAATCTTATTTTTACACGTGTCAATTCTGGACATGAAGGATGCGATGCGTTTCCTTTGGATAGCGTTAAATGAGTTATAATATTTATATATTTGTTAACATTCTGTGGGTGTTTTAAACATAGTGCCAGGATGCTTATAAGTTTGCTTGCGTAATCTAATTAAAAATACACTACGCAAATACAAAATAAAAATATTAATAATATTATATGACATCACTTCATTAACACTTTTATTTCTTAATCTACTTACCTACTTCTATTACTAACGATCAAATAGATTCAGATATTATTTGTCAAATGGCTGGAGTCATTTACACTAATTATTGCCATGTAAATTGTTAATGATAAAGAACAGTGAAGGTAAGTGCAATTGCGGTTTTATTTCTTGTGTATATCTTAGGTCCACACCACACACAAGTTTTAGACGCATTTAGATACAAGATTATCTACTGAAACGGCTAAAATCGTCTTATTACAAAACGCGGTTTAAATATTAGTCCAGGACTGTGAAAATAATAAGTGGGTTCTTGTGGTTCAGACATCACATACAAAATGTCAACTACAAATTTGAACTTTGATTTAACATTGGTACAATTTGCCAGTTTGATAATTATGGCAGCAGACAGATACTTTTCGATCAACTACAGCGGACTTGGTCTAGACATATTTAAACCTCGTTTTGTAATAAGGCCCACAGTGTTTAAGTTTTGGTTTGCAAGTGAACTTTAGCCTTTCAACGTAGTATTGTGAGCTTACTACTTAGATGTATACACTACAGCTACAATGCTACAGAGAGAATACTATCCATGCACAAAATTATAGAAAACTTGTTTTTTTTATATGGGCAGTGAGTTATTAAAATAATATATGTCTGCTTCTTCCTGGAAGCCAGTGCACCCACCAGCATGTGACCTCGATAGTTCGTAACTTTGTAATTCGACACTCCTAATCTTACATTCACTGCGCTACGTAGATATCGGGGAAATTGTCGCGTAACTAGTAACGTGAAAGGCTCGTGATTCCTCGCCCAAACGACAGGTGGCGCTACTGTGCTGTGACCTCTCAAAGGCGTTCGACGTCGCTGACTGGTCAGTGCTCGCTGCCAAGCTGCAGCACTACGGCGTCAGCGGCGCGGCTCACGCCCTTCTGACAGGATTGTTGCAGGACAGGTCACAGGTAGTTGTTGGTAGCGGCGGTTCACTGAGATCTGACCCATTATGTACCACATTGGGTGTAGCCCAAGGATCGTCAGTCTCCAACGTATTATTTTCGTTGCTTCTAAATGATCTGCCGAGTGCTGTGACGTCAGCTGACGTCCTAATGTACGCTGATGACGTAGCAGCAATAGTGACATCACCTTCGGTAGACACACTAGAAAATAAGCTGAACGAAACAGCGTCCCAACTGATGCGGTGGTTTCACAGTAACGGGTTGGCTCTTAATCTCACCAAAACTCATTTCATCCAGTTTAGCCTGTCAGGCAGGTCATTGAGACCGCTGACGGTGCTGGTGGATGGAGTGAGTATTGAGGAGCGGAAGGAGACAACATTCTTAGGGTTCCTAATAGACCGCGGTCTAAAATGGGATGTCCACATAGTCGGTTTGTGTGCGAAGCTCGGGAGTGCTTGCTTCGCGCTAAGCAGGGTGGCGAGAGTGGTGCCGCGTGAGGTGGCGCGCTCGTGTTACTTCGCGACGGTTCACTCATTGCTACAGTACGGTACTGAGCTTTGGGGCCGAGCCGCGGACTGGAAGCGTGCCTTCATCTTCCACAAGAGGGCAGTCAGATGCGTAGCTCGCGTTGCCTGGGATACTCCGGCTCGCTCACATTTCCAAGAGCTTGGTGTGATGACACTGCCGGCCATCTTGATCTACCAGGTGGCCGTGTACACGCGCGTGCACCTGGCCGAGTACACCGAGCTTGCCTCGAGGCACGACTACTGCACCCGCCACGGCCTCAAGCTCGCCAACGTGGCACGTAGCCTGCAGAAGTCGGCCAAGTTAACGCACGTCATGGGACCGACAGTATATAACAAGCTACCCAGCGAAATTACTGCGGCTATAAGCTTGCAGAGTTTCAAGTTTAAATTGAAAAGTTGGCTTGTTGACCAAGCTTTCTATAATTTTGAAGAATTCATTCCCGTTTTTCGGTGATCTTAATCCTGACATTGTTATTGACGTGATATTGATGTTATTGCTAGTATTGTTATTGCAGAATTATTATAGAAATAATAATTATTGTTTTAAGTACATACATATTAATTGTATTATTGATTGTTTTATTAATCTGAATATTGACATTATATTTTGTTCAATTGTATAAGATGAAATTATACGTATGATACTTTTAAGTAAGTACTCGTAGTTTAAGATGTGACTGTAATACCTATTATTATTAATAAAATGAACTTGAACTTGAACTTGAAAAAGGAACCACTTCCTATGGAACAGCTGCAGAATGCTTAAATTTATTTAAAACCCTCACGGAAAACTTTTTTTATTACTTAGATATCTAATATTTCGAGTCGCAAATTTAGCTTTTGGAAAAAAGGATAAAAAAGATGATTATAACTTTTCCGCTTCAATCTCTCAACCCACGTATGTAATCCATACCTATGAGTATTATACATCCGTCACTTTTCATCTTCAATATAAATAGACCCATTTTTTAATATGACCATAATTTTAATCTATGGGCAGTGTTTTTGAGTTCATAAATACAATATTACTTCGAAATATACACACAGCCACAATACCTAAGAATTAGATTTCGTAGTTCGCAAAAGATGTTTGTACGTGGCTCGTTTTATGATCATACTTATTTAATACACATTTTGTAAGTTGCAGCTTAACACATATCGTACAAGACATTTGAACTATGGAAAAGGTCGTAATTTGACAAAAATAACTAGCCTTATCTATGGTACTTATTAAAGCCATACTTTAAATAAATAAATATTCCGGGACATTGCACACAGCGCCATCTAGCCCCACACTAAGCAAACGCTTGTGTCGTTAGTACTAGATAACGGATATAATACTTATATACTTTTTTTTTGTAAATACATACTTATTATACATACAAACGACCAGACTCAACACAAGTAATATTTTTTTAAATTTCATAAATACTTGTGTCAAACGGGAATCGAACCCGCAACCCCTAGATTAGAAGGCAGAGCCACTACCAACTAAGCTAACAGGCCAGTCTTCTTTATGTTTATGTATGTCTTCTTTAAGTTTATGTGCCCCTATAAATATACATTTAAACAACACAAACTTATAAGACGCAGCTAAATTTTATAGAAAAGTTATGACATCGTCCATATTGTCACTATGTGGTAGTGTCCCCAAGATGCTGGGCTGGGAGCATATACCCCTAATTATTTTATGTACAACTAATGGGTGCTCGTGGCTTCGCTAGCATTAAGAAGTAAAACTTGCATCAAAACTCGCATTTCCAAAAATCATTTCTTAGCGAATGCCTACGTCATAACATCTCTTCATTTCAAATTTCAGCCAAATCCGTCCATTGTTTTGGGCTGTGCGTTGATAGATCGCTATATCAGTCACTTAATCAGTCAGTCAGTCACCTTTAAGTTTTATATATTTAGATTTGATCACACAAGTGTTTTAATAATTTAAATAAAACTTTTTACATACATTGATGTAAGTATAGTGATCATCATGTTCATTATACATGTATAGTAGTAGCTCCCATTTATGAGGATCAGAATTAAAAATCCGTCTGGTCTATCAACATATCTGACGACCTTTCCGACCTGTTCTTATCTTCAATCTGAGCTTAAAGCACAGATCTTGTCAGTGCTAATATTTCTACTCCATATTTATAGCGTCTGGCAAATTTTATAAATGTTGAAGAAGTGAATGTTTTAACGGAAAAGGTGATTCCAATAGTAGATAATAAATAGTTAATAATAATGTACCAGATGATTAAAATAACATGAACATTAATTTACTTGGAGATTACTTACCAAATGTGATAAACAATTAAATATCTGCTTAGTTCCTCTTTGTTACTCGCTGTCAAAACAGCAGGAGACAGAACATATGTGAAGCTTCATCTAAACAGATTAATAAATACATATTTAGTGATTACTTTCTCAGGTTTAAAATTAAATATTTTATTAATTTATACACAAACAGCATCACAGACTTGTTTGAAGCGTAGCCAACCTAATTATAAGATGCGCAAATAGCGTGCCTGATGGTTAGTATCATTTTATAGTGTTCCACGATATATCTATCAACAAACCATCTCAGCTAACACATTCTGTCAGGTTCTGTAAAGATCCGCTCAATCACAGCAAATTGAAAAATTGCCTCAAAAAAAAACATAGACCTTGTAAATATTAGGTACCTACATGAATACACAAAAAATATGTCTAAAATTATTCGGCTAGCTCATTAAATGTTACACTTTGAGGCATTCTTGTTTCAATTTTACTTTTCGTTGTCTCTTTCTGTTTGATTTAGTGGGAAAGAGACGCAAGATGAAATATTTGAGCTCTGGCCCCAGGTTTGGAAACTAGTTGAGCGACGCGTTGGCGGCCATAGAATATGTGATACAAGTACAGTAGGTACTCGCGTGGTATCAGGTGACTGGCCTCACGGAGGCAACTAGTAACTATTCTGCATCATCGCCTTCACACGAGCCCTACCTTTCGTGCCTTTACTATGGGCTTAACTCTCCAAAATTATGAGCTTGGAATTTTCCGTAACTTTGCTAAAATTTCTTTGTTCACTAATGATAAACCAAATCGGATTTTGATGACTTTTTACTTCTTGAAGATAATGAAACAATACAATTTCTTGTTTTGTATTTTTGTTCATGTTTTAGTAAAATTAAACAATTTCAATAAGAACATTCCACATTATGATACACGAGTACATAAGACGGCCTTACAGCCTTAGAACACATGCTTATAGTTTCTGAGTTAATTTGAATGTGTAGTAAGAAATATATAGAAAAAAATCTTCAATACACATTTATATGCTACAGTTAATTCATTCAAAAAGAAGATATAGCCAGAGAGCTGACTGTACCTATAGCCCTTATTTATTGAATGACCACAACTTACCGACTTAAACTCGTGGGAGCAGCGCGAGCGTGGCAACAGCAAGGTTACTTTGTTGCGTAACAATCCCTCTGATGTTTGTAGCTAGTGTGTGTTTGAAACGAATTATGGTATAACAACTTTGTGAAAAAATGGTTAGCTTGATTTAGGTTGTGCTGTGATATGTCCCAGATGAATAATTATAATTTGTGAAACACAAAAAAAAGAATTTCATAAAAGCTTGTTCTATGAAAGGATTATTTTTTTCTGAAAAACAATAGCTAATTGGACGAAAATTAGCTAGTAGCAAATTCGATGAAAGATTTTTTATTTAAATTTTGTGTTGTGAACCTACCTACTACCATAGATATACTATATCTATGCTACTACTCACATACAAAATATAACAAACCGGTCGATGCATAATATAAAAATTCCAGACCCGTCGGTGCTCTGAAGATTAAAATAAACTTTGATTTTCATAAAAAAATATATACACCTAATATGCTAAATACCAAACTATTTTTCTAACTTCCCGGCTGGCGATCGATTCAACATTTAACGAGCCAACTCGTTTCAAAGAAACCTGTTTAATTATAATAATCATTTTGAAACGCTTTAGATAAACAACTTTTTAACACGCGTCGCAGTTTGCATCATAGTTAGATTTCTAAATTTTGGTTATGATTTTAACAAAATTACATGATTTTAGTGCAATTGTTATTAACTACTCCTATTTGCATCTAAGAATAGTCGACCCGTAGCTCATCTAACGGCCTTAACGGCTCGACAACGATCAAACTTCGGCAATAGTATCAGATAGATAAATTAACAATCTCATTCACATTAACAATAAAAAAAATACCTTTAGTCATACATAAATTAACAATCAAGTTCGTAACATAAACTTATAGGTACCTATATTATATATTTAACCAACATGTACACTACACTATACATAAATATTCCATACATATTTCCTAATAATATAAATATACTTAAACTTAAGTAAGAATTTAAGACCCTTAAGGTCACATATATTATATATAAAATATACTTTAATAAAACCAAAAACCTAAACAAAGGCCTCCGCCACGCGGAGGGAACTAGACATTTGTAATAATAAAAAAAACGGCCTTAACGTATTCTGTGCCTTTACTGTCGCTCGCAATTACGAAAAGTAAACAATTTTGAGTTGAATATTGGATATATTATGTTTATACCAATAAAAAGTGCTATTAACACTGGACAGTTTCCTGGACAGTTTCCTAGGCCGGATATTGTCATGATATCGTTGTTATAAAATTTAAATCAAATATAGGAATAATATCAATGAATAACATCAGCCGTGTCCAACTATATATGTCATGAACTATAATTTATGAAAAGCCTATCAAAATTGTATATTCAAGGTGAATCGGGTCATTAATATCTGTTTCCAGCTAAGACAGATTTTTTATTCGTTTCCTTGGAGTTATTATATAAAACATATTGTTTTAACAAATTTTTAATAATAAGTAATGATCTTTATCATAAACTAGCTGTGCCCGCGACTTCGTCCTCGTGTAATAGTTATTTTGGACATCATATTTATTTTTGCAAACCACCTCTTCAGCTTTATAAATTATAGCTGTTACCCATTACTTGAACCGTTTTCGCAGCGCGCACTACGGAAGGCCTCAAAGATGAATAATTTTCTCCGTTTTTTCCACATTTTCCTTTGTTTTTTCGCTCCTATTAGTTGCAGCTTGATGTTATATAGCTTAGAGCCTTCCTCAATAAATGGTCTAGACCATTTATTGAGGTAGACAAAACAAAAAGATTTTTTCAATTCGCATCAATAGTTCCTGAGATTAGCGCGTTCAAACAAACAAACAAACTGTTCAGCATTATAATATTATCTTTATCATAAGTATATATTGCTATAAATATTACTACTTTAATTAAATATCTGTTAACTCGTTAATCTCTTTATTAAATTACGAGTAGATACAATACGTTCGAGTATGAATATGTTTCTACAACATAAGCTAGGAAAGAAATTATTTTCATTTAATTACATTTTGTTGTTCTTCTTAGCAAAGTTTCGAGTCCTATGTGATTGGATCCCGAATCAGCTGATAAGAAAACTAGATTCTGTAAAAATCAGCACAATACACGCTGGGTGTGAATTTAAAAACACAGGCTCAATACATTGTCAGAAATATTTAATCAGTAGGCCCATCAGCATAATTAATATTAAATATCAAGACTTGTATTAAGTCGTAACTCTAGTCGCTACCTAAACATATACAATTTCGATGTTTCTATTATCATAGAAATATTTAAATAGTACTTTATGCAACTGTCATATAATTAAGACTTATTACACTCGTTACTATTATGAAACTCGCTGCGCTCGTTTCATAAACTCACACTCGTGTTTTAATACCCGTGTTATATGCAGTTGCATACACTACTTTATCTTCACTAATGCAATTAATCAAACAACAAGAGTAAAAGCTGACAATAGTTAATTTTTCATATAATTTTCTAGATTTTTCAGGCAAAAGATTGTGAGTTACTTTTGTTGCCAATTCTAGAATATCCGGAGGCGTACAAATATCATCGTCACTATCCATTTTTAACTTTTAATTTGTATTTAAAAAACAAAACACATTGCGAAACATTAAATTCACGCGTACGTGTATTTTCACAGTGATTTTGCCGCCATTAAAATCGAACCAACGAGAGTGCAGCGCGACCAACCTGATTGGCCCTGCAATCAGGTTGGTCACGCTTTTCCGATGTTATAATGAGCTATTACGATATCGATGTGGATATTATAGCATCATGTGAAATTGCTTAAATCGAGTGTTTTGTTGTCTGCGCTATAACAGTAGTAATTATAAGTCAAGTATTGGAAACATAAGTAGAATGTTACAACATTAGTGTAGATAAAATATTAATATCATACATTGACGACACAAACTCGTTTTACCGAATTCTTTATAAGATTTGTAATGTTACTGGTCATCTTTCGATTATAATCGAAACAAAATATTGTAATTTAGTATTTTTATGCAAACATGTAAAATTGTGAACACTTGAGAGATATTTGTAAATGATCTTAACTGAATCTAGATATCACATGGTGTAGGTACTTAAGAAATCTTCGAAATTTTGTATATACTATCTAATGATATTCTTTAAGTTGTTTTAACGGTATATCTTAAATAATAAATAAATAAATAAATAACGTTTATTTGACCTTTATTATTTGTTATAAACAAACAATAAAGCTAGTTATAATATTGAGGAGAAAAGTTATGAAGTTAGTGTTTTACTTTGAGCCAACTTTACACAAATATCTTGGTATATAAGTATAGTAACTTGAACCTATGTACTTATTTATGGACTATTCTCTGGGTATATTATGTACTTCGTTACTTTATACTATGATATTGGCAAATCGCGAGTGTACCTACACGTGTAAAAGTATTCTAAATGCATGTAAATATAGTCATTATAATTTGTTTTATAAAATATGTTGCATATGCGAAAGAACAATTGGCTTCGCTAGGCGAATTTTGATATACCTACCGATAACTCAAATAGACACAAATTAATGATTTTAATCGATGCGACGGAATTATTTATTTATAAAATGATTGTAATACAATGCTTTTTTTGTCAGACAACTTCGTAAAATTTAACTAAAGATATTGTCTGTTTTTACCGGCGGAAAGTATAGAGTTCTTGTTATAGATAGGTTAACATAAATTTTCTTTGTTTTTCGGTATCTTACACTAATATAAATAATAGTTTGTGCGATAATGTAGTAGGATTTTAAAAATCAATTGTTTTAATTCCCAATGATATAATCCCAGGCTAACCCCAGAAAAAATATCATTATGTAACTAATAGCAGTGGTTGTTCTTGCCTAGGCTGGATCGGCGTGCCCATCATCATCCTGATGTGCGTCGTAGCTGCCTTCAGCGGCAAGAGGCTCGGCGACTGCTGGTCCATCCTCGAAGACCGGGACCCTGAGATGCGAAGCCGTAAGCGCAACCCCTACGCCATCATCGCAGACCAGACCTTGGGCAGGACTTGGAGGTCAGGTTATTATATCATCCAGGGGTCTTCAAATCTAGATATGTACATTTTAAGTACTAGGTAAGCCTGGTACGCCCTGGACTGCAGCAATTAACATCAAGCAGGCTCTAGTAGTAAGAAGGTGTCCTGCGACTTAGTATCCTTCCTAAAGTTAGGTAAAACTATTAGTATACTAGCATAATAATACAGCGGGGATTCACGATTTCTTGTTTGTGGTTTACCTGAGAAAAGTGATGTTTATTATACCAATGAAGTTTAACATGTCGCATGATTTAAATGTTGAACATTTTTATACCTTTTATTGGAAAATGAGCGAAAATAATCACGACCGGCAGGATTCGAACCTGCGTATTTCTGCTACCGTCAGAACGCCTTAACCACTAGGCTACGGTCTACTAACTGCAAGGCGCGAAAATCCACACTCATTTCCATACACTTCAGACTGAGCGGCTGATGGCGCCACTTGTGCTGTCAGAATATGTCTAACAAGCACTCATATCGAAAAAAAAATAAAAGTTTAATTTAAAACAACCATAGTGCAGGTTGGCACTTAATAAATTAACTCATAATTTTTATACCTCAGGCAAGACACCCCTAGTTTGAAGTTTAGTGCATTTTAACTTGCTTAACTACTACTACACTACATACACATGTCTTTTGTTGCTGTAAATCTAAATTCCCACTGGGTATATTTACAGATCTTTTCGTTTTTTCATGCAAGGAAACTATTAAATTATTTCACTTGATTAAAAGTTACAGAATTGACTTGACCTAAATATTTAGTTTTTAAAATTTTAGTACATAGATATACCAGAACCAATTGTCTCAAATATCCAAACCACCTCAGACCGCATAGTGGCTGGTGCCAAATAAAATTAACATAAGTTTTAATTATGTTCTCTACCTACCTCAATGTAATGACATTTCTAGTTTTTTCAGCTTTTTTCTGTACTTATTTTCAAGACTGGTTTTAACTGGTAGAGGTCAGATTCTTGATTTTATTCTAATACGAGCAATGACCTATTTTAAGACCGAAACAGGTTATAACCAGTTTAGCTAGAGCTTTTAGACCTATAGAAAAATACTAAAACACAGAAACGATTACCTTACATTAAGTCGCTTTTAAAGTTGGTCATCATTATGATCTACATATTGCACATACACATTTGTTCGACTGCATGTAATGCCAACATAAACATTGGAACCTAAAAATACAAGTTGGAATCTTTAAATTTTTAAAATAAAAGTTATTTTGTAATTTGTGGTACCTATTATCAATAAATAATTTGTATTTGTATTTGTACCCTTCTCATACTAAACTTGATCGCCGGGAACGAAATAGCAGGATGTTAATTGTTTAGTTAAATGTTAATTAATTGTTTTATCTAGAATTAGGTACCAAAACTTACAAATAACCCTTGTATGAACTTATTTAAAAGCGAATGATACGTGCCACGCTAATCAGCACCTTATTCTCATGTCACAGCGTGGTGGTTTCCATGGCAATCATCGTGACGTTATTCGGGGCCTCCGTGGTGTACCTGCTGATGGCGGCGCAGATCATCGGCCAGGTGTTCCTCAGCCTGGTGCCGACCCTCACCATCTGCTCCTGGTACCTCATCGTGGCCGGAGCCATGACGCCGCTTCTGTTCTTTGGAACTCCTAAGGACTTCCAGTAAGTATACATTTTTTTTAATATTTCAGGATATATCACACAGCTCCATCTAGCCCCATTCTAAGCTTACGCTTGTATCATGGGTACTCGATAACGGATATAGTACATATATACTTTTTTTTGTAAATACATACATATTATACATAGAAACGCCAGACTCAAACAAAGGAATTTCAAATTTTAATATGCATACTTATTTGTGTTACGCGGGAATCGAACCTGTAACCCTAGATTAGAATGCAGAGCCAATACCATCTTACATTAACATTGTAGGCATAAAACATTGTTATAAAACGCTCTCTGATGGCAAATATTTTTTTTAGAAGTAACTGTCATAGCTTCGTTTACCTAAACATAAAAAAAACGATTGTTCCTCACACACATTGCTAGAAGCAATAAAATGTAACAAAGTTTTATCTAACGAGTCGTCAACTATCTTCAAGAAAAGACTCCATTGTCTGTGAATCTGCATACGCGTGATAAGATAACACAATACCTACAGTTAGTCGGTTGTGTACAACAAAGTAGAATGATAAGCGCACAGATGCTACTTTAAAACTGAATTTAGATGAAGATTTTGACTTACAAAAAGATGGCTCGGTCTTGAATGGGGTCAAGGTATGAATTCAAATTGCAGTTTATTTCCGTGTATTTTTTACAAAGCTGAGCAATCGATGTGGCTTGTATTGTGGCCAGAATAAAATAGTTGTACCCGATTACACGACATTACACTGAGTGGAGTGCCTTGAGAGAGGCCTATGTCCAGAAGTGGACGACAGTAGGCTGATGATGATGATCACATTTCAGCCTCTGCATGAATCAGGTATCTGATGCGCCATTTATCTTGTACTATATAAAAATAAGTCGGGTGTTCCTTCCTGACGCCATAACTCCAGAACGCACAAACCGATTTATACGGTTTTGTATTTGTTGGAAAGGTCTTGGGCTCCGTGAGGTTTTAGCAAAGAAAATTTAGGAAATTTTTCAAAAGAAAAGCAGGAAAAAAACGGGAAAAAAGACTCACTGTAAAACATTGTGTATTTTCTTTAATTATATTATTATGCCGTGCGAAGCCGGGGTGAGCTGCTAGCTTAATATAAATGATGGTTCAAAAATCCGTCTCTAGGGTTCAACACTTATACCACTTTACAATTAACAAAATGACTAAGAACTAACACACCCTGAATTAATATTCTATGTGAGTGGATATCTCTAGTATCGCCATTTTCATATCACCCCAAAGCTTTTAACATGGTGTAGGGACGGCCTATCTGTGGCCAAAGACAAATAGCCAACACCTACATATACATATGAACGTTTGATCTACAAACTGAGCATTTAAACACATTTTCGGTATTTTGACAACTTTAAGAAGCATGGACAGGACAGTGTCGTTTTTGCTTTTGGACCCCTCAAAATTAACGTTTGATCTTCTTTTTAGAAGCGCCTATCTGCCCAAGAAAACTCCCCTAACGAATTAATTCTGCGGGGGAGTCACGACCCTCAGTCATGAGGAAATACGACTCAAAGAGAGAGAGATAAAAATGGACCTTTAATCCCGCAGGTGGACTGGCGTGATTGCCTTCGGTTCTACTCTGGTGGCCTGCATCCTCTACTTCATCCAGATGATGAACGACATCAGGCCCTTCACCTTCAGATGGGGCATCCATGGCTTCCAGGTACACTCATTTTTATTTTAATCGTATGGCATTATCATGTAGGCTATATAAGTATATTAAGACTGCTTAGCCAGTTACATAGCTGCGTCAGGTGGAAGATCGAACATATCTCCGTGTGGGCCGTTATAGGATGTGAGGGGACAGCGTTGGATTATAATCCAGATACACTATTCAATACATAATACTTCATATGTTATATGTATTATTTAATATCTTAGACACTGCTGTGAAGGCCACAGACGCAGCTTACTATCAGGCAAGCTGTAATCAAGTGCAAACAAATTCTATTTATCAAAAATACAAATATCATGTAAACAATTATAAGAATCGTCCTTATACTAAAATATTTTTCATACAAAATGTTTTTTCGTAAAATCTTCAACTACAGATACAAACAATTTGAGTGTGAACACATCAGTCTATCTTTCGAAGTTTTTGAGTTTAAAAAAGTGTATGGTAATGCGGTGTTTTTTTTTTTTCTATTGTGTTTTTATGTATAAAAAGGACAGAAGCAGAATAGACCAATTCCTTTTTTTAATTTCAATAATGAATGTAATATAAAACACTGGAAGAACCCTGGCTACTGCAACACAGGGAATCCTAAAGCAGCAGACAGGACTCCAAACGTAAAATTGTTCTTAAATTAACAGTTCCGATTTGTTAATAAATCCATATACCTAATAAAAATAAAAAAAGGTTTTATTTTACTTAACCGTATTGCAAACAGAGTTTCTATATTTAGTTTGTTACTTCAAAGCTTATTGCTTGTTAGATTTATATTACTTAGAATTTAGAGTTATTTTTATCTTTCACGGCGAAGTACCGCCCTTGGCGGTAAAAGCCTCCTCCAATTTTTTATCTTGCAGTAACTGTCCGATCCGAGTGTTTATTTATATATTCCATCAAAATGGTATTTTTTCAGACGTGGTTGTGCCTATAAAACTTCAATGATTTCTCTCTGTTACCATTGTACTTTGTAGTTCTTTTACTCTCTCAGAGATGGCGCTGAAGCTGCGTATCCTTGAAAATTATTCTCATCCTTGAAAATAAATAGTGAGATATTTTACAATTAAATGAGAGATATACCATGCTATTGTTGAATTATTATTTTTCTTGGCATATTAATCTAAATATCTAAATCCAAATACTTACCTATAATAATAGGTACTAATAAATAATAAATAAATATAAATATTTCAGGATATAAATACTTTTTTAACTGTGAAAGTTTAGTCATCATCATCATCCACAGCCCTTGGGATCCCACTGCTGGGATCCCTTTGTATGTGCCATCTGCGTCGATCTTGTGCAGACCTCCAGGTTGGACCCTCAACTTTGACGATGTCGTTGATGTTTTTAGTGCAAATAAATAATGTTTATAACTTGTTTTCTTCGGCAGGACTTCTTCTTGGCGATGGGTACCATTATGTTCGCGTTCGGCGGCGCCTCCACCTTCCCCACCATCCAGAACGACATGTCTGACAAGAGCAAGTTCGGCACCGCTCTGCATTACAGCTTCTTCGGTTAGTACCTATCAAGAAAGCTTTAAGTTTAATCGTCATCATCATCCACACTATCCCACTGCTGGGCCTCTCTTTGAATGTAAATACTTGGCAAATAAATGATTTGACTTTATCTATTCACAGCGATCCTCCTCCTGTACCTGCCCATCGCCATCGGCGGGTACGCGGTGTACGGCGACGCGGTGGCCCCCAACGTGGCCGCATCGCTCGCCGCCACGCCCCTCACGCTCGTCGCCAACGTGCTGATGGCCATCCACCTGGTCTTCGCATTCATCATCCTCATCAACCCAGTCTGCCAGGAGATGGAGGAGCTCTACAATGTGCCCCGTGGTCAGTATAATTTTTTTTAATGATTAGAGTAGGGGTAGCTCATGCTAAAAAAGCCCACAGTAGATAGGGGCTCGTAGTAGAGGAGCCCAAGAGGGGATTTAAGGATTTACTAAATCACGATTTTTCACGAATCACGGTACAAGGTATCGCTCTGTACCTATATGTACATTAATCAATGTAGGTACAGAGCGATACCTTGTACCGTGTTAAGGGTAGCACGACTACAAAAGGTCTAACTATTTTTAATGCGCAAATAGTCTTAGGTACACTTGACTACAATTGGTCTGATGTTAAGCATCTCTCTTCACGACGATCATCAAAGTATTTTTATTTTTAATCTTGTGATTTTAATATTAAAAGTAATTATGCCATATTATTTTAACAACTAATAAATGTTGAAGAATTTTTCAAAGCAAAAATTGATTCATACTACACTAGCATCGATCATAATTATCACTAACCATCATACATTACATAGTTTAAAATCATACATTACATAGTTTAGTTCAAAAATACCCTTGTATGTAGGTAGGTAGGTACATCAACCCAGACCACCTTATAACGAATTATTTCGGCAGCTTTCAATTTTCACCTATGAGACGCAGATTAATTGCTTGATTCGATTGATAAATATCAACATTAACCTTTCTCCGCAGACTCGATGGGCTGGCGCATGGTGGTCCGTCTATCCATAATGGCCGGCATCATGTTCATCGGAGAGAGCATCCCCCGCTTTTACACCATCCTGGCTCTGATTGGTGGAACCAGCGTGGCTCTGCTCACCTACATCCTTCCTTCCTACTGCTATCTTAGCCTCATCAGCCAGACGCCGCGTGAGGGACAGACGCCCATGTAAGTGTTTTTATAGCATTCTAGTAGACAAAGGTACTTTGGTCGTCGTGTCAAAACTTTACTTTTTCCGCGCTGTGTTGGGATAAGAAGTATCCTATGACCATGTACATACATATAGATCAAGCTGTGTACACATGTTTCGGGATTTGTTCTGGATCGAAACCAGCTTAGAATGTATAGGTACTCAGTTCATTTAAGAACATACCTATTCTGTTTTGTGTGCCTTAATAAAATAAATAAATTTATACATACACATGGTCATAGGCTTTGTTTTTTGTTTTAGTGTGATATGTGCAGTAAAAGTAGCATATGTGGTGCACCATGTACTATTGTATGTGGTATATACTCACAAGCGAGTCAGCCGGAAGGCAGTGTTAGGTGTGAAGCGACAGCATAACTGCAACTGCACTCGTAAATAAATACTGCATGAATGAATGAATGCATTTATTGTCCGAAGTATAATACAGATCTTTATTAATGCTAATTGAATGCGGCGGCATTGGGTGGTTCTAATGTCGAGTCCTCCTCCTTGCGTATTTCTTATTACCGAGGGTTGTGCCCTATAATCAATTTATAAATGTATATTACAGTGAAACCCCCGGCTGGATGAAGATGGTGTGCTGGGAAGTGATCGCTCTAGGCACGGCGGGCGCCGTGGCCGCCACCTACGCGGCCATCAGCGCCATCTTCAGCACCTCGCAGGCCACGCCCTGCTACCTGAGATAGACACACACACTCGCACGCTGATACGTCTCCTTCAAACACAGTTGACAATAGACGATATACAATACATACATATACATACATACCTCTAAAAGGAGATATTTCACTAAACAGGTTGAAAACTTCTAACAATGTAACTGTAAGTATTCGTATGGTTGCATCACAATATTGCAAAAAAAAGTTAAAAAGACGCAGTAGAGGTAATATTTACGTATTTACCATTTTTCTAGGGACTAGTAGACGACTATTTAGGTCGTTATTTCGATTTAATGATGTGCCTTTTTACATAAGAAAGAATGGTTTGGGACCTTGCCAATTTCATATGTAACTCTCGAATATTATAAACTTAGAAAATATATGACCATAGAGTTGTAAATTCCAATTCTGTGAATAAAGTTATATAATTATTGTTAACAAGAACATAAGTGATAAAACAATCTTGCCATTATACAAATAGTAACGCGTAGGTTTTGTATGTTATTAGACCTGTTATTGGTCCAGAAAAAACTACTTTCATAGCTATAGTATATAAACATACTAACACAGGGTACAAACATTTAAGTGTATGATATTATATTTTCTTTTTGTATTGTATGATGTATAGATAGACAATGCGGGAAACAATAATTCTAAAACGAATGTACTTTTAAGACAAGGCAGGCAATTTATTTGTGAGACTATACCTGTTATTAAATCTCAGTTTTTGAGAAAGGTAAAGACATCAACATCAATATTTCCTTGTTTTCAAATTATACAGATTAATTACATTAACCTACCTCGTAAATATATCAATGAAATGCTTACAATCAATAGGAAAGTACATATATGTCTTGTGTACTGGTGTTACACACTTTTAGTTGGATACACTTTTTAAAATAAAAAATATATGTTAGTTTTCTTTTTCAATAAATAACATAATATTATGCATGATATTTTTATTCCTACGCCCATACCATGAGTAACCTTTTTTTTTTTTTTTGCCCAGGAAACCCTATTACAGGTACCACCCAAAAAACCCCGGGGAGGGCGGGTGGTTATGTGGGAGTCTCCGCCCCACTCTATAAGGGCAGCATACCCACTAAAAACCTGGGGTGTTCCATCACCGCGTCGTTGGTCCAGGGCCACGAGAGCGCGATGCATACATCCGCAGCCCTGGTGATGCTGGCCCGGTAACGGGCCCCGCCTCGGGGAGCTTCAGCTCAACCCTCAATGGACGACGTGTCAGAACACGGGACACGTCATGCATCCTGTGGGGACTCATTCCAGGGCAACAGGTTCCCCGACCTGCCACCCAGAGCCCCCAGGAGTCAGGCAGTCGCACGCCAAAGCGACCGCCCTTCTCCAATGCGCCCTCTGCGCACGGAGTTCGGTTCCCGTGTCGCCGCTACTCGGCCGGTACACTGAACTCCTCTTGCCTCTCGGCGACCACCTCGCGTGCTCTTAAAGAGCACCCAGCTCCACCTACATCGCGAGGTGCGGCGAGCTCTTCGCCTCGGGCCCTACAACCAGCCCTCTCGAAGGGGAGGTATAGGCGAGGGCCCCCACTCGATCGAACGTTTGGACACAGGCTAGCAAGATCCACCGGAAGGTGGACGTTACTAACCTGTGGACGGGGTGCACCAGGTTTCCCCAACTAACCCCAAATCCCCATATGGAGAGATGAAATTAGTTGGGCTTACCCAACGTGAAGGTAGTCCGATCATCGCACCCCACCATGAGTAACCTGTAGCAGCCTAAGTGTATTTACTTAATTTAATAGCTCACAATTTCACCATACGACAGTGCAATTAGGAAATTAAACCCACATTTTCCATTGACGCCCTTATGAAAAAAAAACTTTATCGATTCAAATGAAACTTGCACTGTTCCTTAAGTTTAAAGATACCTAGGTATACCTATTATAATTACAAAAGAACGGGAAAGCACTTTTAGTTTTAATTAATTCGTGGACAAAGATAAATAAATAAATATCCTGGGACATTGCACACAGCTCCATCTAGCCCCACACTAAGCAAACGCAAGATACAAGCATATATGTTTCTACGTTTAATTTAGTAAGTATATAATGTTTGAAAGTCCAAACTGCCTTCAAACAAATCATCACAATAAAATTTCAGCCAACCCTTACACATTGATATGAACACATAACCATGATGTATATATTGTAGTTTATCTGTACATAAACTACAATATATACATCAGGGTCATGAGCCCTGTCCCCAGAAAATTATAACCCAAGGGGTCTTCAAATCTAGAGTAAATAGGTTTCCTCTAGGCAAGCGTGCTACATCTTAGACTATAGTGGTGCTTAACATCAGACTGGCTATAGTCAAACGTAAGCCTATTTAATGTAAAAAAATGTAGTTTAAGATTTATATACTAACATTTTATAACATGTATTTACATGAATAGTAGAACGTAATTAGAAAAATAAAACAAAATTTAAGACTTTTTTTTACTTAATAACATATTTATTACATTAAAACTGTACATGTAAAAATTGGCTATGTCTTGTTTTAAAATGATAGAATGAGGCGCTGAGATAGATCGATTTTTCATCATCGTCAATGTGTACATATATAACATCACTATCACTACATGGTATAAAAAAGACGCTTTCTGCGTCTATTTGTTGTATGTATGTACCTATGTTTGCTTAGGTCTTTAAAACTACCCAACGGATAGATACAGTTCATTTAAATAGAGTCATTCAAAAGGAAGGAATATAAGTATAATAACATGAGTACAATATTAAAAACCACTGATAATTTTTAATTTAATTTCATGATTTCTAATGTGAAGTCGTAAATAAACAAATTTTTTGCTCTTACATTGCAAATCTACAAAATAGGTCAAAATAATGTACTAAGTGTTGTACACCTTAGAGATAATCCACATTAACCCATTTTTATCCTTTACTTTTTACGAGAAATAATGACTTATTTACGAAGCGATTTTGACCAATACCTTATGTATCCCTTATCCAATTTAATACCTTAACATATTACATTGCTGATTCATATATATATAATCTGGGGGCACGGTAGTGCCCCGGTCAAGTCGAGCGCGAAGCAAACACTGCCGTACCATCCTTTACTGGAACCATTTCGCCGCATTTTTAGGCCCCTATTTGAGAACCTCTGGATGGGACTAGATGGCTGAAATTTTTGCTGTCTGGTAAGCTATGACTATAAGGACACACTTTAAATCCAAAATTTCAAGTCGGTAGATCATTTAGTTCCGAAGCTAAGGGAAAGCAAAGTTTCACATTTATGACACTCAATCATGATCATCAAAATAGAACTGGTACTCTCCTTAAACTCTGAGAGCTGACATTTGGTACAGAGTTAGGATTTCATGGCCACGTAAAGGGAAAACTATAAGAACTAGGATAATCGAAGATCTGGAGTACCTGGTGACCCTGATTAGAAAACACAAGAGCCCAACCAAACTATTAGAGATATCGACATACCGCCTCTACATAAAATATTTAATTAGGTGGGCCGCTTAATTTTACGTCGAAAAACGAAGGTCAGAAATATGTGATGAAGAACCCTCAGCTGGTCTCAGCTATATTAGATATATGGTAATGTCCCCTTCTACTATTGGCCATAAAAAATGACTGTCATTGCAAAATCCAGCGTAGTGGTCTCAGCTATATTAGATATATGGTAATGTCCCCTTCTACTATTGGCCATAAAAAATGACTGTCATTGCAAAATCCAGCGTAGTGGTCTCAGCTATATTAGATATATGGTAATGTCCCCTTCTACTATTGGCCATAAAAAATGACTGTCATTGCAAAATCCAGCGTAGTGGTCTCAGCTATATTAGATATATGGTAATGTCCCCTTCTACTATTGGCCATAAAAAATGACTGTCATTGCAAAATCCAGCGTAGTGGTCTCAGCTATATTAGATATATGGTAATGTCCCCTTCTACTATTGGCCATAAAAAATGACTGTCATTGCAAAATCCAGCGTAGTGGGACACGTCGTCTGTGAACGTGGGCTTATTGATTTATTTATAGAAAAAGTAATGAAATCTAGACAAGGTGGTGCCAAGTCTAAGGTTCGTTACTGCGGTTTTTTATTATTATAGTTGATGTTGTATGACTTGGCCGATGACTTGTATCCACTGACGTATAAAGAATGTTCAACGGCCAGTCATATAACATTAATTAAAATAATATAGAAATCGCAGTAACGAATATACGAATCATACATGCCATACCTTGCCTAAACCATTGTTCATTGATGTCTAGCTACATTCTACTGTGGGGGTGGCAGACCTAATGTTTTCTTAACCAGTCTCTCTGCAATTCTGTTGAATTCCTCGCGATCTTCTCTCCACATCTTGGCCGCGTCCACGTTGGCGCCGCTCTCATCGTTTGGCTCTGAAATAAATACAAACCAAAAATGATCAATCATACAATAGTAAATTAATATGCAAGAAAAACTGCAGGGTCTTAGCTAGATATATCCAAATATCACGGAATATTTATTTATTTTATGTCAAACACTACAAAACCCGTTGTGATAAAACTTGGGACTGTTTTCGAAGTTAAAACTCATCCGATATGTTACCTACAAAAGAAAACATAATAATCTCACTCACAATTTCCGAAAAATCTTTGGGAGACTAAATAAATCACCACTACTCAACTTGTATTGATGCTGGTACTATCTCATCGCCATCATCTCAGCCTATATCTACCCATGGTTGAATAGCTCAGCGTTGCATGAAGTACGGCCTGCAGCCTTAGCCATTTCTAGCCATTATGTTTGCTAAAGAAATCCCACCATGTAGGTATATTATAAACACGAAAGTTTGGTGGGAAAGGTAGAAGAATGGTAGACCCGAGTAGGTTTTTTTTTACTTGTACTAAAACAGGTTTGCACTTGACCATAGTTTGTCTGATGGTAAGCAAAGGCTATGGCCTAAGAGCGTGCTTACTAGATAAGAACCGATTTAACTCTCTTTTTGATGATCGCTGGATAATAAAAAAGATGTGGTAGTAGAAAAGACTTAGTATTTACATATAGGCAACTTTTATCCCGGAGGTAAGGAAAGTAACAACGGGGGGCTGCTTCTATTATACCTAGTCAGGTCATAAATTCTGTCACATGTTTAATATAAAATAATTGAAACAACTTTATTCTTTATGTAACCATTTATATAGATACCAAAATGAACTTAACAAAACATAGATTCTTAAGACAATAAAGTTTATTCAAAATGACCTCCGTGATTTTGAATACAGGCAGTCGTCTATCGCTGCACGAACGAGGCCCATGTCAATATCGGCGGCTGCCTTAATCAAGGATGTCTTGAGTGACTCCAAATTGGGATGAGGCTTTGAGCACGCCTTTTCCTCCAAGGGTTGCCATATCTTGTAATCTAACGGATTCAAATCTGGACTGGAGGAGGGCCAGTCTTCGTGCCGGATGAAGTCGATTTCACGCGCCGCCAGCCAGTCTTGTGTGCTCTTCGCTCTATGAGCTGGCGCCGAATTTTGTTGGAATACCCAGTGCTTGTTATTGAACATGATATGAGAAACAGGTTCCACAAGGTTCGTCAGGACTGTATTTTGATACACAACTGCATTCGTTTTTACACCTTTCTCACAAAAATGTACCTCTGTTAAGCCCTAATAAGAAACTCCCAACCATACCATGAGCGAGGATGGAAAATGACCTCGTTGGACACGCGGAATACGTTTGCTCGCTTCTTCACTACTGTGTGCGTACACCTTATCATTTTGTTTGTTGTAGCTCTCTTCTAAGGTAAAAATTTTTTTATCCGAAAAAAGAATTTCCCGATATTTTTTTTCCCGCGTACCGCTTCAACAAAGCGCGGCACCTCTTCAGTCTCAGGTCCATTAGACGAACATTCAAACGATGTCCTGTTTTTCTTCGATATGCCCGAAGCCCTAAGTCTTTATTTAACACCCTTTTCACTGTGGTTCTGCTTAACCCCATCTGAAGGGCCAACAGTTTCTGCTTACGTTTGGGATTTCTTAAAATTCGCGCCTTCACAGCTTTTATCACTGCTGGAGTCCTAACAGACCGAGGGCGACCACTTCTTGACCTGTCATCTACACTAGAGTCTTCATTGTGTCGTTTGATGGCACGATAAACGAATCTTTTGGTTATATTCAAATTTTTATTGGCGCGTAACCGCAACGATGCAATGCAATAACTGCAACACGGTCTTCTTTAAGCGTCCACTCCATATTTAAAAATGAGTAAAATTCTAAAAAGTATACATTTTTATTTTCATAAACAATTCGAAATTCGAATTCAATAAACTTTTTTGTGGCCAGCATTCTAAAAGAAAAGTTTTTACTGTGTGACAATACTTATGACCTGACTAGGTATATGTACACAACGACATTAATAATACCTACATGGACCGGCCTAGCCGAGCTCAGAGTTTAAGCATACAAAAACTGAGTGAATTCTCTCACTTGGCACTTCATTCTGTGTTCGGCCACGAATGAGGCGAGACGTTCATTGACATGCGACGCGATCCATAAATATAATAAAAATGCCTTCTTGTGCTTTCCGAAAGTGTAAAAGTAGCAGTAAAATACATCATAAAGCTTCAGGCATCACATTTCACGCGTTAGTACTGATTTCTGCACGATTTATCGTTATTTATTGTGAGCCTAAGCGTGGCCTAAGTAAAAATTTTTACAACAAATTATTTGTTATGACATTTTGAGGAAAATAATGAAAAATGAGATAGATTTATATGATTGCGGTTAGTGCGACAAGGAAATCATGACTTGTCATTTTTAGCATGGAATGGAACATTAGTACATTAGAGTTCGATCGTATCCGGCAATCCGGCCATAACATTGGCCGGATTGTATTTTATAATTAAAGGCGACGGTGAATATTTTTTTTCACATTAGCTTTATATTTATTTATAAACCTACGTTTTTACCTGACTGCGTATAGTCAATAATAGTTGTATATATAATAGTTGTATCATAAGTTTTCCAAAGTAATATTAGTTAATTTCTGTGTCAAACTGTGTTGATATAGCAATGTTATAAATATTAAAAAATAAACTGAACAATTTTTCAAGTTGTTTTTTTATTCATTTACTGCATCCGGCAAAAAGATAACTGTCTCGGCAAATTTTGCCGGATGGTTATCCCTATTCTGCAATGACAATAAATGACAATAGGCTCGCCGCGATTGTGTCAACTGATTAATGTTTATATTGTTTTCTCGTTTTCTCTTGCGACTTTTTGTATTGCCTATCTTGTTTTAACAATTATGCTACGATGTTTACTTAGAACTTCGTAACATTTAAATCTAACAGATGTCGACTTGTATTTTTGGATGGTAAAGTACTGAGAGGGCCGGTCCATGTAGGTATTATTAATGTCGTTGTATGTACCTACATACAAAAATAAATTATAATGAAAAATTTAAATATGTAGAACTGACCAGCTAACATGCTAACAACTGACAATAGGATTTTTTCTACGCTCTGTACTGGCGACCACCGCTCTGCACTGCTTTCATACCCCATGGGGTCGTCGCCGGGCGCGTGCAAGATAGAGATGCACACTCGACCGTCCGCGTAAACTGGAACAATGAGAACCAACATTTATTGTGACAAATTTTACAGACACAAAAGGTAGGTACATCAGAATCAGAAAGTATAGTAATAGACGAGAACAGCATACAATGGAAGCCTAAAAAAAATCATTATTTAAAAAAATACCAAAACCGACTTCAAGTCTACTGACACTTTACCAAAAAAAACTTTTAGAAGACCTTGATAACCTCTTTTTATGAAGTCGGTTGAAAATAGTCACATTTCGATCGATAGATGACTAATATGCTTCCACTTTTATAGTGCGAACGGCTAAATTGTGGAACTCCTTGCCTGACTCCCTGTTCCCAGCGGAATATAACCTTGCGATCTTCAAAGCGAGAGTGAATCGGTTCTTACTGGGTAAGCACGTTCCATCCTAGACCGTAAGGATAGCTTTCCATCAGGCGAATTACGGTCAAGTGCAAACCCATTTCTTGTAAAAAAAAATGAAACTTTTGACTTAATCCGTAAAATAGATGAAAAAAATTCATTTGCTAATTGGTTTGCACTTGACATATACACAGATAAACATTTTTATTCATAATTTGTTAGAATTACACATCATTACATTTCAATTTGTCTTTATTCAAAATAATACAAGATCAATAAAAATTGATAATAATTCATTCAATAATTAAACAATCAATATGTATATATATATATACAGTAATGTCACATTACATTAGTTTTAATCACAAATAAGTTGGTATAACAGTACATGAGAGAGAGACATTATTTATGTATGTAAGTACTTCTTATAACTATGCAGTGGCAACATTGCGTCCGAAATTATTTGAGTAACATTTCTTTTCACTTTGAAAAAACCGTAACTGACTAAATCGGGCTGATAATTCAGAAAGTATAATGTATACAGCAGCACCCCTGGTGTGTTGTCATAGTAATACATAGCTTAAAAGATGCGCCCATTAAACCTCAACACATCACAGAAAACTGTATCAAAATCCAAAACCCATATTTCCAAAACTAGTAGTTTTGGAAATATGGGTAAAATTGTTTTGCATAAACTTTATCAATTTGTTGGAATATTGTTTTTTTTTTCAAAAAGTACTGATATAAATGTAAATCAATTTTTAGAGTATCGATCGGCGATCGGAGTAATAGAGTAACATCCCCACAAGAAAAAAACTTTCAAAAGACTTGATAACCTCCTGTTTTTGGAAGTCGGTTAATATTAAACAATATTAACCTAACTACTAAAATTTTACACAATTCCAATATGTCACACACTAAAAATCTACTTGACAACTTCTTTTGTTGAGGTTTGTATATGTTGCTGTTTTTTTTTAATAAAAGCATAATAAGGTAGGTACCATAAGAAGTTATTTATACATGTGTTTCATTTAATATTTCAATTATAGCTTACATTTTTTTAGACAGAAAGGTTTGTACTTTACCATACAAATACAAATACAAATTATTTATTAATAATACCACAAATTACAAATCCCAAATTACATATCCCGCCTGATGGAAAGCAATCATAACGGTCTAGGATGGAGTGTGCTTAGTGCTTACCCTATAAGAACCGATGCACTCTCGCTTTTTAAGATTATATTTCACAGGGAAAAGAGAGTCTGGCTAGGACTTCCACAATTTAGCAGTTCTCACTATAAAAGTGCAAATCAAATTGCTTAGTGATGGTCTTGTGACCTTAGACCGGAAAGCCGTGAAGCTAGAGGCTTATCTGTCTCAATTTCTGCTTAAAGTATCCTACATATTAATTTTGGTTGAATGTGCCTTCATACCAAACAACTTTTGCACTGATAATATTTCCCTAATGTGATGTTAACACAACTACACCAACAAAGAACTTAAAGTAAAGCTGGATATAACATTTAGATAGAATTTTTCAAGTAATTAAGTATATACTTACTATTAGGGTGGAACATTTCACAGATAAACTGCATTTTTGGTGGACTCAGTGGGTAGTCGGTCGGGAATATGAGTTTTGCAGGAAATATACCTCCCTCGAAGCAGGTGCCTTCAGGGCCTCTGGAAAATATAGTAGTTAATAAAACAAAAGAAAGCCACACAAGATAAACCAAATTACAATTAGTTATAATTTTGGAAAAAATCAAAATTGCTAAATCAAAATCAAAGCATATAAGGAAACAGCGGGAGTGAATTATGTTTTCTACTATGTATTTCCATAGATAATATCAGTTTACACCAAAATACTTACGTTATAAGAGCTTCCCATTCAAAGAAGTTTTCTTCATTGATAGGACCAGCAATGATGCCTTCAGGAGGATTTAGAGTTAGCTCTGTAAGCCAACAAAACATGCTTCATTTTATTGGGGGAATAAATATGTACATACCAAAATACCTTAATAAGCTATTAATGAATGAAGTTTCTAAGTATTAACTTATACAGTTCCTTAATTTTCTGTGTTCGCTCCATTAATCCTGGTTACTTTTTTACTCGAAATAGGCTTACGTTTGGCTATAGCCTGCCTGGTGTAAAGCATAACTATAGTCTAAGATGTAGCACGCTTGCCTAGAAGAAACCTATTATTGGTATCATTTATATATAAATAAATATTTCAGAACATATTCACATGCTAAGCTTACGCTTCTATCATGGGTGGGTACTAGATAAGGGATATTATACATACATACTTTTCTTTTATAAATACCTACATACTTATAGAAAAAACCAGACCCGACACAAGAAATTTCAAATTTTTAAAAATTATAATTACCTACCTACTTGTGTTATGTGGTAATCAAACCTGCACCCATAGATTAGAAGGCAGAGCTACTACTAACTAAGCTAACAGAGCAGTCAACATAATATAGGTGTATATTTAATATACATATATATAAAAATATTATGAAACCTGTTGGCAGGAAACAGCTTACACAGGTTTTGAACCATGCTGAATGACATGATGGAGAAGAAGTTATACTCAACAGTAGATAGACACAGGTAGGTATATATTATGATAGCTATTTTTTTATAAGAGGAGTTTTCACAAATTGGTATTTACTGCTACTTTCATGATACTTGGCAGGTTATATTGAGAGTGCATCAATAGGCTAGATTAGTATGTATTCAATAAAGATGTAGTAATGTAATATATACTAATATTATAAAGGTGAAGAGTTTGTTTATTTGTTTGAACACACTAATCTCAGGAACTACTGGTGTGATTTGAAAAATTATTTTTGTGTTGAATTGACAGACCATTTATCAAGGAAGGCTTTAGGCTATATAACATCACTCTGCAACTAATAGGAGCGAAGAAACCATGGAAAATATGGAAAAAATTGGGTTTATTATTCATCTTTGAGGGCTTCCGTTAATAACTATTCCACACGGACGAAGTCGCTGGCACAGCTAGTTTTAATATGATTACAATACCAAAAATTTCACTATTTTATTAATAATACCTACAGATTGTATCTTCTAAAATTTTACAAAAACTAAATGTTATGAATTCAATTTGACGAGATACAGTAGGATCTCTATAAGTCGAACATCAAGGGAGATGCCAAAAAATTTAAGTTAATAGAGTTTTCGACTTATAGAGGATTTTGACTTAGGCAGAATTTGATTCGACATAAAGAGGTTGAGGTTCATTCTTATGAATTTTGAGTTAGAGAGGTTAAAATAATAAAAAAAAGTAGCAGAGGTAACAAACGTACTTTTTTTTACTATAACCATTTAAGTGAGTACTTCTCCAAGCCCGGAAATGCTCCAAATTGTTGTCTTTTGCAGAACAAATTTCGATTTTTGATTTTGTATTTTTCTCTAGATTCGTTTTTTATTATTGATGATAGAGAACTCATTGGAAGGCCAAATTGTTCAGCAACATCTTTCTTTTTTTGACAGCTCTTCACAGCTTCGAGCACTACTAATTAGGGTTCCGTACCTCAAAAGGAAAAAACGGAACCCTTATAGGATCACTTTGTTGTCCGTCTGTCCGTCCGTCCGTCCGTCTGTCAAGACCCTTTTTCTCAGGAACGCGTAGAGGTATGAAGCTGAAATTTATATCAATTACTCAGGTCTACTGTCCCTTGAAGCTGTGAAAAAATCAAACTTCTAAGCCAACGCAATCAAAAGATACAGCCATTTATGCCGCAAATTTTCGACACTTGCAAGGGAATCAAAACCTACAGGGTGCTTCCCGTGAACTCAGAATCTTGAAATTTGGTACGAAGCAACGTCTTATATCATAGATAAAGGAAAAATTACGAAAACCATAAATTTTTAGTTACATCACAAAATATTTAACCTTGCAGGTTTGTACGGAACCCTCGGTGTGCGAGTCCGACTCGCACTTGGCCTGTTTTTTTTCTGCAAGACTCAAAGTAATTAGTTTATGTTTCACACCACTCATGTTTTAACAATTTTATTTGTAAACTGTTGTACTAATTGATGTGTATTGCAGTAGAACTAAACTGCTACTGACAATATTTAAGTCGACAACAAATGACTTGCTTCAAATAAAAAAATACTAAATCAAAATTATAAAAAGCGAAACACCTGACACCAAGCAAGCAAACACTTGTTAATGTAAGTCATAAATAATTATCGTGTAATCCTAAAATGTTGTCTAAGAAACAATGGTGTATTCACATTGTCGGCAAGTTCTTAAAGTCTTAACTTATTTTTCTTCGAACTATAGAGGTAATAAATTCCAAATAATCGAGTTGTAAAGGTTGTAACATAAAACTTTGGTATGTTCAAGATACAGAGGTCAAATTCAATTTTTCGATTTATAGAGGGAAAATATGTACCAAAATGGCTTTGAGGGACTTGGTGATTATTTCGACTAATAGAGGGTCAAGATTTCGAGCAATGGAGGTTTTCGACTTATCGAGGTTCGACTTAACGAGGTCCTACTGTATTGTAATTTGTGTAGCATATTCTATGATATTAGTACTTATACCTATGTATGTTACAACTTTACAGTATCAATGAAGATTATTTATCTTTTATAGGTATGTTATGATGTTGTTGATCTCACGCTTTTCGAGATATGAGGTTTTAACGTTTCAGTCTGAAACAATAACTACTTAGATTACTTACTTATTGTTAAAACATGTTTCAATTCCAGGCTATTTTTCACAGAATTACTTACTAGCTTTTATGCTTAGCGGTAGGTAATATAATAAATAATCTAGCCAGAACGGTAAACTCTATGTCGCCAGCTTAAGTTATTACAAAAATAAGTAGGTACCTATTGTATTTCAAACAGAGAAATACTTACGTTTGTATTCCGCCATCAGGCGCCTCAGCGCCGAACCCGCCATTCCAGGATATAAATGTAAAACACTCGGTCCCTTGGCTGTTTTACTTAGTAATTATCAACAGCGACAATACTTATAGTCGCAATTAAATAACAAAACATTGAATTGAAAAAAATATCATTAGAAACGAGATCACGACCAGCTGTTTGCAGTGTTGGATTCTATTTGACAGTTGACTTGACTTGACTTGACACTGACATATTATAATATTTGATTGCTGCGAGCAAATATTGGCGGGATCTCGGAGGAAATTATCACAATGGAGGGAGCCATAGAGACGTTGCCGCTCTTACGTCTGTGTGTAAAGCACTTAAGTGTATCTTTGTCTTTCCTTCAGAATGAAGCTACGAGTAAAAGAGATAGCAAATTTACATGCTGGCAACGCCGCACCGTGTCTTTTTATGACCGACTAGTAGACCAAAACATTGCGTTTGTGCTTTAGAATTTTAACGAATATCAAGTGATTTTACGGTGTTACAGATTTGTTTAAAGTTAAATGTAAAACTATGTCGTGCTCAGCAGTGTCATGTTTATCAAGAACTACAAAAGGAGGTGTAAAAGACCCGGATTTGTCATTTCATTCGTAAGTTGGTGACAATATTTAAGTCATTGTAAATGCTAAATTGATGATGTTTTTAGCCAAAATGCTATTGTACCATCATATTAACAATCTAGTTTATATACATCCATGTGATTTGGGTCAAAATAATGTCTAAAACTGTCTTAAAACAGCAAAAGTGTTAAAATATAATTTAAGCATCAATTCTAGTGATGTCCGTACCATAGATTTTAGTTTTATCGATAAAAGATATATCTTCTAATCTTGATAAAATTGTGCCTAAGTACATGTAAGGTTATGTAATGTCATAACTAAATGTATTTTTTTACACTGAATTATGTACATATCGTTTCCTTTTTCTTTTAACGTACTACTAATTTGTAGGTTTCCAAAATGTCCAGAAATGAGAAGTGAGTGAATCAAAGCTGTTAGGCGTGATAACTGGGAGCCAACAAAATATTCCAGACTGTGTTCGAAACATTTCGAAGAAACCTGTTTCATCACCGGATCACAGATAAAAAAACTCAAAAGTGATGCAATACCTACCGTTTTCGAAGAATACCCATCATATTATCAACCGGTAAGTTTTTGTTCATTTGTATTAAAAAAAATCTCTTTTTTTATTGTAATTTGCACAATCTCTAACTTGATCAGAGGAGTTTTATTATATCTTATTATAAATTTTATCTATCTAAGCTTACTTTTATTATTCTTAATAATAAATTCTTTAAAATAAACAATTCATATAAAATACATGCATTTTTATTCACTTCACCAATATTCCATCGATAGACTTGATGGGAATGACACATCACTAGTCACACACACTAATGCAAATCTGTAACTGCACACTAGCAAAAAGTGGCCACGCTCAAAATCTCTATGGCTCCCTCCATTGTGATATTTCCTCCGAGGGCGGGATAGTGTTTTTTTTTTTTTTTTGGTAGAATATAATCTTTATTTACAATAATAAAATATAAAAACAAGGGAAATAATAATGTCATCTTCACTCATTGGTTACCTATATTCAATTCAAGGACAAAACTGTTTTTGTGAAGCGATTTTTGATTCAAACTTCTTATATTATAATTCTTGCATAATATTACAATTATTGAATATCTGCAAATGCAGAGCCGTCGAAATGAATCTCACAGGCAATGGTAAGTAGCTATCTAAATAATTTACATCTTGGCGTAGGTAACGTGTTTTCAGTAAGTATTTATTTAGTAACTATAAATTTTGCTATTCTCGTATTGTTTTAAAGCGACGCCGTGGTCTACCTACCTACACCGAGATGGTTTGTGTTAGAATTGAACCTTAGGAACTGGCGCTCAAACTAAGTTTACTGAAACCTCGGTTAGGTGCTTAGAACTGATTTACTAACTTTTCAGAACTTGTTTCGTTACTCAAATAGTAGTCGGTAAACGTACTTGCCTACATACCTAAGTACTAGTCAAATTAATGAATATTTATTTTTAGAAACTCCTACGGCAAATTTTGGGGAGAACGATCACCAGCTACCAACTATAGCTGTAATACCAGTCACACCCTCTCAGAGCACACCATCATATCCTAGGATTATGCAGGTAAGTACCTACCATAGAGGAATCGGATCAAAATAATAATAATAATAATAAAAATGTTTATTGGACACACAAATTCTTATAATATTTACTTATTTATAATCTAATTTAAAATAGGACATTTTAGAATACAAAAACTATGTCGATCAGCTGCTACGCTGAGAGAAAGTAGTCTCTCGTGTTGTAGCATTTTTAGGAGGTTGGAAAACTCATCTAACGGAAACAAAGCTATACAAAATTTAAATTGAAATTAAGAAATAAAAAGAAAAAGATTTAAAAAGTATAATCTTAGCCCATTTTTTTTAGTTTGGCCGTTTTAAAACTATTAAACGGAAAACGGATTAGACTAAATTACGACTAAATAATAATAATAATAATAATTTTAATTTATTTACCTTAACAATTAACTTAAATAACATATTTGACTTATCTAACTAAGAATACTACATTTTTGATATCCCTGTGGGTTCTGCACTAGGAACATCCTGTGTCGCAGAAACCACGGTTGATTAAATAATAAATTAACATGATGCAGATACGGCTATAAATATTTATCTGGGTAGTGGTTTATGGCTATACAAAGTTAATACAATAAGTAATTAAAGTCAGTAGATAGCGTGCTTTGAGAGTACCTACTGAAGACACATTTTGGGTGCTGTGTATGTATGGGTGTGTGTGTAAGTGAGTGTGTTGTGTGTGTGTGTATGTAGGTTAGTATGAGTTGTTTAATGCGAGTGTAGGTATGTTGAATGTATGAGAGTAAAAATAAAAATGTTTTTCTACTTAGGGATTACAAGCAGATTTTCTGTATCTTTATATGAGAGAGTATTTAAGAACTGTGTCACGAGAAGTTTGCATTTCCTAAAAGTTGTACCACGAATGCTGCATTTTTCCAACATTTTGTTATATATGTCGTAGGATAATTCGATACTTCGAATCTTCGCGGAAATCCTAGGGGTTTTGCGAAAACGCGGATAATTAGACATAGGCGAAAAATTATCTGTCCTGTTGTAGTGCTAGTGTTGGACTCGAAGTCACTTGTCTGTGACAGAAGGTAGATTAGGTTCCTTAGGTTGCTTTCTACCACGCACATGCGACGACGAGCGAAGCGAGGAGGAGCCAAGTCCTGTTGTAGTGCAAGTGGTGGGGCAAAAATCCTGACTTTGTCCAGTAAGATTTGATAATTTTTCGCCTATGTCTAATTATCCGCGTTTTCGCAAAACCCCTAGGATTTCCGCGAAGATTCGAAGTATCGAATTATCCTACGACATATATATACGGAAATCTAAATTCTGGCAGACGATTTGCGAACGCTGTTTTGACTATAGGTTGAAAAGCACGTGGAAGTCTTCTCCTTGGAGAATCGGGCGTAATGGGCAAGGGAGTTGACATGTGTTCCGTCATAGTTACTCTTAGTATGTAGAGTTGTCGGACGTTCAACATTTTTAATTTCGAGTAGAGGTCTAATGTTGGGTAACGATAAGGTGTAAATGACGACTAAATGGGTTTAGTCGGTGTCAAACTGGTTTTGTTATTCCGCTGTATACACGAATAAACTATTTTTAGATCGAGACGGAATAAATTGTTTATGGTCATTCAATTCAGTTGAAAACGTCAAAAAGCTATTCCACGGCGCATAATTTAACGAAATTTCCGTCTAAAATTTGATCGCTAAGCGTCAAATTAGACAAGACCTAAAACGTGACAAATAAAACTTAATTCCGTGTATTTGTATTGCTTGTACCTATATGAGTTTCTGCTTTCAATTAAAGCAGTTTCAATAGTTATCGCAATTCGTCCTGAAAAATATATCGAATTCGTCGTGGAAGCAGTAGTTTGTCCATTGAAAGAATGTGTAAAAAGCCAGAACTTGTTTTTCTTGAATTACATAGCATTATTATATTAAATAAGTCCCATGGTATGATTAAAAACTAACTACCATTTTACAGATAAAAGATGTTAATTAGAACGAAAGAACAAATAATAATCATTAAAGATTAACTAGAAAACATTGAAATAAATAAGCATAAATAGGTAATCATAATCAAAATGAAAAATAACAAAACCATTGTTGCTAGAGAAACGTCTCGGGAGTGATCAATGCAGATGATAATTTTTACATGAGAACTGGCACAAGACAAAGTTAGTGCCAAAGAAAAAAAAATACAGATGATGATGATGTAATATACACACAGATAAAATATTGGGCAGTATTTAGTTATTTACTCCCTCTATTGTCCAGGTTTCAAACTAATATTACTACTTGCCACTAGATGGCGTCATGAACGCAACTCAATTTGGTTTTGGTTCATATTTGTCCATGACCATAACCTTTTTAATTTAGTTCTGAAGAAATATAAATAGAATAGGTTATAGGTAGTTAGTTTTGCACCAAAATAAAAAATTTAGTCCGGCTAATTTTGGTCTAGTCCAATGTTCTCGAATCGCTACCATTGTGATGAAATTACAAAATAAACAAAGTGGTTTGCTAATTGCAAATTACTAATACAATGTTGAGTTAAGTACCTATTCGAAAGTTTAGATTGATATATTAAAAAATATTTAGTGAAAAAACAGCGATAGCTCAAACGTACCATTCAGCCATAATTGTGCTAGGTATTTATTTCTTTGTTAAATTACAAGCGCCAGTAGCTCAGCTAGCGGAGGCAATCAAAATGGCTCATGAGTATTTTAACAGCAAATATAAAAAGTAGGTAGTCAACTAAACAGAAAATACCCCGTTTATAATTTATTAAAGTACGGTGCAAAATCCGGCAAAGAGACCGCGCGAATGATCAGCTGGCAGTCATAATAGCCACTGCCGCGCCGCGCGTGACGCCCGTGACGTCGCGCGGCCTCTGATTGATGCACTTCTACATCTTGGTCCGATTTTAACTAAATAAACGCTATTAGGTACCTACTATTTTTACAAGTTCGGGCTTTATTTTCAGTACTTAACTTTTATCACTGTATTAGGTATTGTTTCCGTAAGGCATGATTTAGTTTAGTTGTAATAACCGGCTAGCACTTACGACAATCTTTACGTCGAAAATTATCTCGACAAGTTTCGGAAAACTGAGGTTTCCTTCATCAGGAGGACGAGTCAGCACGCGCGTCCCGGTTGGCCGCCTCGTCCAGTGGACGCATAATTATCGACATAAGTGCTAGCCGGTTATTACACCTAAAAGTAACTTTCATGTTAATATTTCGATCTCTGTCTGTCCCTCAACCAATGTTAAACAAAGTTTGACGCGGTCTAAAGTGGCATTCCATTTTGGGCGCTTCCGTGGGTCGGATTGCACGTTGAATTGTACCTAGATCCCAGCTGTTTGTCATAGTACTGTAGTGATAAAGTCATGTCAGAGTGCCTAAGGGCGGTTTGAGCACTCCTGACACCAGTGTTGGCCGCTTTACGAAGTTACTTTGTTAAAGGCTTGGGACGAGAAGCCGTTTGCCGTGCACGTGTGCAACATCTGCAAGAAGACGTTCTACAACGCGACTGCGCTGCGGATCCACGCCATCTGGCAGCACGACGGGGAGGGGTCCAGCGACAACTGCCAGCTACCTGTGCACACGTATTATGATGATAAGGTCACTTAGTTTACCTACATACTCATTTTATTAATAAGTACATTTTGCAATAGGTACATATACAACGTGTGCTACTTGGGCATAGTCCTATGTAATTCGAGAGTGAATCGGTTTCTTCTAGGCAAGCGCGCTAGAGATTGTAAATTATAAGTTTATATACTTAAGACTAATAGAAAAATTAATATTGTATACCTATTATAAGACAAGCCATGTATACCATATAAAGGTAGGTATGTACCTACCTAAGTTAATCTATCACACTAATGCTATAAAGACGAAAGTAGGTAGGTATGTAAATATGCAACCTGAAATTGTTGCAAGGTAGCATATAAATCGGTGAAGTTTCTGTCACCACAGAATAAGTGTGAAAAGAGTGTAACGGGATAGATAGATAGATAGATAAATTCTTTATTAAAACACCACATACATAAAAAAACAATACAAAAACAACATAGAAAAAATAAAATGTGCGTTTTAATTGGCGGCCTTATCGCTAAGAGCGATCTCTTCCAGGCAACCAATCTGGCAGGGATATATTTATGGGATGTGTTTTTTAATTTTATATTTTTTTACGTACCTACTCTTACTTACATACTTACCTATTTGCAGAAACATATAGTCGGCTACAAGTACATCCCGAGCACAGCGAGTGCATCTGCGGACTCCGTTCATGACGGCCTCACGACGCGCCAGTTCGCCGCCGACACCACATACGTCATCCTGCAGGTCGAAGGAGATGTTGCAGACAAACAAGAAAAACAGGTGCTGCCTATGGCGCCGGTGCCAGTGAAGTAAGTGCAATGCAACTTTATTGTGACTTGACATGTTCCTTCCTATGTCCTCTGTGTGATCACTTTGGCCCAGGGTTTATAAAGGTTCTTACATTTTTATGCCTATTCAATTGATATTTTTTTTTAAGTTGACCAAAGACACATGTATAATATATACTTAGTGTTTTTATTTCCTTGAACAAATAGTGACACAATAATGGTAATAAATGCTTAAGCAACTTACGAGAACGCTGTTTTATTAAATGTATTGTTTCATTGGCAGGGGCCCGTTTATTTGCACGTTCCCGTCGCCGCACACGGCCGACTTGCAGTGCGGACAGAAGTTCCTGGACTGCTGCGACTACTCGGTGCACTACCGCGACAACCACACCAGGCGCAGGAAGGCGGCGCTGCGGTGCCAGGTGTGCGAGAAGCGGCTGGACCGCGACTTCAACCTGAGCGAGTCGCTGGACGCGCAGCTGCAGGTGTTCTCGTGCCGGCCCTGCGGCCAGACCTTCCTGCTCGGCAGCCAGTTCGACACGCACAACCGCGCGCACCACTCCAAGGCCAAGCCGCACCCCTGCCCGCTGTGCGCCAAGCGGTTCACGCAGCAGGGCGGGCTGCAGCAGCATATGCGCATGCACTCCGGCGTCCGGCCCTACGTGTGCAGCTTCTGCTCCAAGGGGTTCACGCAGAAGGGCGGCCTGGACCAGCACCTCCGCATACACACCAAAGTGAAGCCCTTCCGCTGCGTCATTTGCGCCAAGACTTTCTCCCAGTCGGTCCATCTCCGCCAGCACATGCGCACGCACACCAACATTCAACCCTTCGAATGCTCCGTGTGCCGCCGCAAGTTCAAGCAGAGGAGCCACTTAAACTTCCACATGAGGTCTCACGTCTCAGGTGGCTCGCTGCCTCTTGAAAGCTATGCTAAGGCTATTGACGAGCAGAACAACTTGGACTTTTTGAACCTGTCCAATCTGCAGCCGGTGCGAGACGGGGAAACTCTGTATTACGCGGCAGACATAGCTCCCCAGCCATTTGAATACGAGGCGCAAGGTCTCACATCTCTCCCAGACGATATGTTCTCTCTGTAGGTAGCAAATATCTTTTTAGAGCGCAAAATTATACGTAGGTACCTACTAAGTATTTATTAAGAAATCATTCCCCAGAAAAAAAATATTGGACAACATAATTTTATCTTAAAGAGTTTCATAGAGAATTTGAATGAGATTCAATAAAACTCCAAATTGTAGAGTTAGATTTAGTTAGAGTACCTACTATTTTGACAGTTATCGTGTGAAGTTGGCAGCAAACGCGATCTTATTCTTATTTGGCACACATAGTACTGGGCCAGACGACACAGATCATATTCTATCATCCCCAGTATGGAGAGTTAAGTGGATACTGCTCTTGTCTCATAATTTGTGGAATACCTAGAAATAACTACATAGAAGAAAGGTGTTGCTTGAACTTATAAATCAAACTGCTTAGTATACAATAATCAGTTTTTATTATAAAATTATTATCAGGTTCAAATTAAAAAATGTTTATTCTTATAATTATGTAAGTAGGTAGTCTATATTAGGTTGAGTTTACACAAGTTAAGAAAAAGGTGACATCAGTTTAATTATTAAGATTATAATTATATACTTGGCATGTACTTAAATTTGTTTTATTTTTCTTCTTAAAACTTAAATGTTGTGATACAGATGTCAGGTAAGTAAATACATTTAGGTTATAGCTCAGGTTATTGATGCTGGACAGGGCATAAAAACATTTGTGAGACTTACCTATTTTATATATAGAATAATTTCACACAACACATGAGAAAAGGCAAGTAATTTATTTATTTAACTTAAAAAGTACACAAACATATAATAGCAAGTTATAATAAAATCAAATCAAATTATAGGACAACATGGCTAACAACACAATATGCCTATACCTACATGGCATAAACTAGGGATAAAAGAGCCTTATTTCTAAAGACAAAAAATAAAAATTGTTTATCATTAAATTCATGATTTGGAGAAAACTAAGATAATTATTCATTACTTAGTACCTATGTTTACACATATTATGTTTGAATGGTTTTTTCATTTGTGTGTTACTTTGTGTTGTTTTAGATGTTCATGTCTAGTACTTGCATAGTCACATTTATATCACATTTAAATTGTGTGTATTCGTTTGTGTCTTATTAATTTAGTACTGTCCCTGGCAGCATAGTTACACAAGTTACATTTGAATGGTCTTTCACCTGTGTGTGTTAGTTTGTGTCTCTGTAAATGACTACTTTGCTTACATGTATAGTCACATACATCACATTTAAACGGGTTTTGACCTGTGTGTGTTAGTTTGTGGGTCCTTAAATTACTACTATGCTTACATTCATAGTAACATAAATCACATTTAAATGGTCTTTCACTGGTGTGTGTTAGTTTGTGTCTCTGTAAATTACTACTTAGCTTACATGCATAGTCACATACATCACATTTAAACGTGTTTTCACCTGTGTGTGTTAGTTTGTGGGTCCTTAAATTACTACTATGCTTACATTCATAGTAACATAAATCACATTTAAATGGTCTTTCACTGGTGTGTGTTAGTTTGTGTCTCTGTAAATTACTACTTAGCTTACATGCATAGTCACATACATCACATTTAAACGTGTTTTCACCTGTGTGTGTTAGTTTGTGGGTCCTTAAATTACTACTATGCTTACATTCATAGTAACATAAATCACATTTAAATGGTCTTTCACTGGTGTGTGTTAGTTTGTGTCTCTGTAAATTACTACTTAGCTTACATGCATAGTCACATACATCACATTTAAACGGGTTTTCACCTGTGTGTGTTAGTTTGTGGGTCCTTAAATTACTACTATGCTTACATTCATAGTAACATAAATCACATTTAAATGGTCTTTCACTGGTGTGTGTTAGTTTGTGTCTCTGTAAATTACTACTTAGCTTACATGCATAGTCACATACATCACATTTAAACGGGTTTTCACCTGTGTGTGTCCGCTTGTGTCTCATCAAACATGTTCGATCAGCGCTTGTATAATCACACAAATAACATTTTAATGGTTTTTCCTCTGTGTGTTTTGATTTATGTATTTTTAAATAACTACTTCTTCTGCTGGCATAGTCACATATATCACATTTGAATGGTTTTTCCTCAGTGTGTTTTGATTTATGTGATTTTATATCACTACCTACTGCTTCTGCTGGCATAGTCACATACATCACATTTAAATGGTCTTTCACTGGTGTGTGTTACTTTGTGTCTCTGTAAATTATAACTTTGCTTACATGCATACATACATCACATTTAAATGGTCTTTTGTCCTGAAATGATTGATGCTACTGAATTTTAATCCGTCTACATTTGGGCGGGAGCAAATGTTTCGATTGTCATAGGAATTATGTCAAATTATATATAAATGTAGAACATCACCAAGTGCAACGAGAACGTCTTCGAATTCCACGAATTTCACGAACTGACCGCATATTGGTGGGCGCTCTGTTGCTTGCAAAGTTGACGTATCGTAGTAGGATATAGAAGATCGCTTGTGCACAGCTGCTATACCGTTGTAAAGGATAAACGAGTCTTCTATTTGATCCTCATACTTGGAAGAGTGGCAGAACTCATCTCGGGACTCCTCAGCGTCGCTCAATCGTGCCCAGAGAGACAGGGATCGGTAAACATCGAACCAATATACACACGATGTCGACTTCTTTTTAGCATCTTCAAAAAGTGTCTGAAAATCATCTCGACAATGTTTCAGCCACAAATTATCATCGCGGGTGATATTCTCGACGATTTCTTTCCATCTCCTGCAGACGAGACGACACGAAATTTAAGTTTTCACCGATAGAAACTTGAAAATATGTAACAAAATTTCTGTTGGAAACTGACACAGATCGGACGGGTTTTCACAGCATTCCAACATGGTACACGGTTTAAATTTATCCAGGGGTAAGCTAAATTTGTCTAAAGCGATATCTTCTACAGCTCCATTTATTTTTCTTGGAATTATCTAGTTCGATTATTTGTTGTTTTCAAACATTTTCGGCTATTTCGGCTACATGAATGTCAATTCAATAACAAAAGTGACAGCTGACCTGACAGTTCCAAAACAAGCACCCATAACTTCATGCACCATTTTGTATTGCCATCTATAGAAAATAAATCTCTCGGAGGAAATATTTCCTCCGAGATAAATCTTGATGGATGCTCGAAGAAAATAAAAGATTTGGCTAGTGACATCTAGTGTTGAGTAGCGGTACTTCACAGTTACAATAGTGTAGTATTACTTGTTATGGTGCATAGATGACGCTTTCACCAATAAGACATTCTATGAGTCCCATAGGTTTAACCTCTTTCTTTGGTTTAAAAATAAGCAGGGCAAGCACAAAAATAAAAAGAATGAACAATTTCTGAAGGTTAGATGAATTGATACAACGTTTGAAGCATAATTCAAACATTGTATTCATTTTAATTTGATTTCGTAACTATGGCAACAAAATAAGAATAAAATATTATAATGCTACTCCCGCCGTAATCTATCCCGGTTTGACTTTCCCCGGCTACTCCGTGCCAAAAATGACAGCGGGGAAACAAATTCTTTTCTTTCTCTCGGGATATATTATCTTCTGCCCGTGCTAGCCCTGTAGGGCTTAATAGTTACCTAAGTACAATATGAACTTACCTAGTTTATCCATACTTAGCATTCAGTATTTATAGCAAATAAAAAAATATAAGTAGGTAGGTAGGTACAGGAGTAGGAGTTAATAAGTCAAACCTTTAATGTTTAAAAAGTCCTACTTGGGCATACAATTAAGTATGACTAATTTACAGTTATTTGAATAATCGTCTTTGGAAATGTCTATTATTTAAGTATAGGTACCTACTATACTATAGTTACCTACAAATGTTGATGATAAAAAATAACATAGGTAAGTAAAAGATATTCCTTGGTTTACAATTCAACCAAAATTAATACAGCATTTTAACTATGCATTTATTTCCAGGTGATGTAACCAGGCAAAGGGAAAGTTCTCGAAGAAGCCAAGATCACATCATCCATACTTTACTATATCAATTTAATTGCAATCTAACTGTTGGTTATCTACCTACCTATTTAATTGTAAAGTTACAGATTCTGAAAAAAGTCTAGTTTTTGAGATTCATTCTGTGTTCATTCCTTCGAGCATCAATGTTCATTCAGTTCACTTTGACGATCATTCAGGATTGATCGTCAAAGTTATCGACTAACGTATTGTCTGTAAGAGTGGCAACATGGTGGCAACACTCAGGGCCCCGTTTCTCAGCGTGAAAAGTTATCGAATGATAAGTTTTCACTGACGAATTCTAGCTTCCGTTCGTTAGCGGAATGATTTTGTGTTCAAATAATATAAGACTAGCAACTTCTTAGTATTTGTTAGATGTTTGACAACAGTCCGTCCTTGTTTAGTCCATATGAAAGAGAGTGACGATAACCACATTTTAAAATTGTGTGTCAAAAAACTAGAACGTTTCCCGATATCAGCATGAAATGCGTTTCTGAGTCTCCGCGGAAACCATAGAGAAAATTATAGACTACAGACTAAAATCGTATTATGCAATAAGCCCCACGGAATAGTTTGAAACTAACATTTTACAGAGAACATATTTCAATTTCAATTGTCACGCGATAATGACGCCACAATTTGACATACTTTTTTTAGATATGGATTTTATCTGAGAGAGACAGTGCGATGTGCTGTCTCTTTTTTTTTGCATAATAACTTTTTGAAAAAGAACCTTCATATAAAGACTCACCTCATTAGAGATCATTCTGTCAGGGTTTGGCGTTGCCTAACATGTAGATAACCGTTGATGATTTACTTGTCTAGATAAAGTGTTGCGCTGCAAGGTGTTTTGATTTTTATGAATCTATAATTTTTATTTATATAATTTATTTTTATATTTTAATGCTGTGTATATGGATTACTAGGTAAAATATATCTGTAAGGAAAAGTTAATGAAAAAAATTCAAAATTATTTAATTAATTAATAGTGTTGATTAAATTGAACTAGTTTATAACAAACAACGTCATAAAGAGTTTACTCTGTATTACAAAAAATAAAACTATGCAACAAAAACGTACCAAATAACTTAACTAGTCTCTGAACAAACCCGCGCGGAATGGTGCAAAATTAAATTTAATTAGAGTAGTACCCATCACTAATCCCATGACCTCCTACCTATTCCGCGAACTCTGTAAGTGGGACAAACATCGCTCGCTTACGAGTTGTCGCTGCATTCTGCATTAAAATCGGCAGGATCAATAGCGACTTAGATAGATCTTAGGCTAGGGAGCTTGTAACTGAGACTAGCATCGCTCGTGTTACAAGTTGTCACTGCATACTGCACAAAAATCGGCGGGATGCATAGTGACTTAGGTAAGTTTAGACTAGGTAACTTGGGAGTGAGACAAGCATCGCTTGCTTATATACAAGTGGTCGCTGCACTCTGCACTAGAAATCGGCGGAGTCAATAGCGACTTAGCTAAGTAGAATTAAGCTGTAGCATTAGATGAGGCTACAAAATCTAGCCACCTTAGTGAAGTTATAATGTGTAAGTATAATGTAATTTTGTGTGTTAGGTATTAATTTAGTTACATACAACTAATTTCAGTTAATAATTTCAATATTTCTGCTAAATTTGCGATCATTTTAATTACTTAGATGGTTGTCTCATACCGTAAAACAGTTTATGTTCCTAAAACCTATCCAATCCTATCCTCAAAGTGATGCAGGTAGCTCTGCCTGTCGCCTTACGAAGTCTCCTGATACTTCAACGAAGTTCCAGCTCTGGTGGCGGTTGAAACTGCCTTACATCGATACCTTCTGTGTGCGAATTCAAGAAACACGGTGAATATAAAAGTGTTTGTGCAAGCCTTTTAGTTAAAACTAGTGAAATATTTTTTTTATTTGAAGCGAATGTGGCTCAGCGGTTCCAGTGTCTGCTTTTCATCCAGACGTACCCTGGTTCGAATTCGTCCTACACCAATGACTTGTATTTTTCAAGTTATGTGTAGATTTGCACTCGCTTAGCGGTGAAGGAAAACATCGTGAGGAAACCGACATGTTTGAGGACCACAATATCCGAGGACATGCGTCTTCCGTGGAAAGACCTGGGCGCCCACCACGATGTATCTGCCCAAGAAAACTCCCCTAACGAATTAATTCTGCGGGGGAGTCACGACCCTCAGTAATGAGGAAATACGACTCAAAGAGAGAGAGAGAGTGAAATATTTAATCTACAACAGTGAAATCCCAATCAGTGCCGTACTTTAAAAACGTATTTGTGATAACGTTACTGGAGTGATTAAACAACGAGTGAAAAAATGCGGAACAGACAATGGACAATATAACAGAATTTTGTGTTTGTCTTCTAAAATTTAAAATATAAATTTACTTTAACTAGGTATTTAATTTTCTTCGTTATTACATTGCCTTTGTGTTTATTTGCATATCCATGTAAAAACAATGATTTGTTAAAATTGCCCCATAAAATGTTGAAATGCAGTTTCTAATACTTGTTAGAAACTTAACTTATAATTTTATTTTACGTGTAATTCTATTAAAATCGTTTAAGTAATACCAATAAATTAAAAGTAGGTAGTCTTGCGGTTACAATTTTTCATATGCAAAAATGTTGAGCTTTTATACGTTGATTTATTCATTACAACCATCGAAGTGAAATTATGTAATTGATAACAAGTTGTAACAAATAATTTTATTATACCGCTATCTGTTAACACACACATGTATAGTAGATATTCAATTTCCGAATTAATCATAAAAATATTTAATTTGCCACATCTTAATTATCATGTCATTTTAAAACATAATTCATTTCAATCAGGTATAACTATGGAACATCACATTAATTGATTTGAATCAAATATTTTGTCTCAATTTTATAGTCAATTTCGTTTTTTCATATTTTGATACAACCCTGTGCGTTTTCACTAATTTCTAATTTAAATGTTTAACTTTACTGTCATCTTTTATAGTCTTTCTTTGTTAATGTTGTGTAACACTTTGTGTAGACAGATTTAAATGATTTTTATTGTTTCTAAAGCTATTAAGAAAAAATATTAGTTTATATACATGTCATTGTGTAATATTTCGATTCATGACCTTTTAGTTCTGTGTAACTAAAAGGTCATGAATTTTTAAATTTAAATTATTTGTATTATTCTGTTAAATTGTATGAAACCCATTTTGCTATTCAAATATGTGAAACTGATTGTTGATTATGATTGTTGAAACGGAACACATTATAATACAAGATATCTATTTAATGAACATTTAAAAAAATTGTTAATGTAATTTTCCTCTGATTAACTCATCATCGTAAAATTTCATTCTTATGGACGGAGGAGTTATGTCCCGCCATCTATAACCAATGTTTTTTATCAACACTGGAGACGGCTGCAGTGTCCTGCCGCGCGGTCCGTTCTCGACCCACACATGTGCACGCTGTCCCTTTTTTGTACGCAGGTAGTATTGTAACTAAGTTTAGTTTTAAGTATTGTTTTGTAAGTTAGTATTAGCTAAGCCATCAAGGCGATTAAACGTTTTCACCTAAATTACTCTTTAATTTTGGAATCCATCCTCGCCCCAGCACAGCTGCATCGTCGTAACCTGTCTACCTATACAATGTGTTATGATTGGGGCCTGCAGATAGAAGAATAGAATATGATCTTTTACCTTAATTATGTTTACATATAAATAATGTAACGCTGTGTATTGTTTTGCAGTTGTTATGTTGTTTTAGACAAAGGTTTAAGCAGATTTTAATCTTACAAACGGCTGTATATAATAAGCGCGCTACTACTCATTATCATGCAGGTGCCCAGAACCTATAACTACGTTTTAAACTTCACCAAATCCCGCATTGAAATCAGCTGATGCATTATGGTCCCTCTGTTTAGACTGGCTTTCTCAACACGCCGTCAATACTTGCTTTCCATGCGTTCGGGGTATTTCATACCGTGTGGCCACAGCGCGTTATTTCTTGGTTACATTTCAGACTTATATGCCTACCAGACGTCACACTATCACACTAATACTATACAAGAGAAAAGTTTGTGAGTGATTGTTTGTGTGTGAGTGTTATTATGTTACTTCTAATCAAATCTAAATTTTGAATAATATTCTGTGGCAAGGTAGATTAGAACCTTAACTAATTGACATACCTATAAGCTTTTATTCTTATCTCGAAGTAACGAGTGCGGGTAGCACCGCAGGGTGCTACTAGTGGAGAATAAAACTAGTACAATTACGAACTAGTGGATGCCCGCAGCGTTGCTCGCGTAATCACAGCTGACCTATATTCTCCTAATAAAATCGAACACCACATCACTTTATGTGGGTAAATGGCGTTTTTTTGTGTATGAACCGATTGAAATCAGTGTTATCTTAGTGAAGAGTAATTCTATGCACAAGAGAAAACCGTATCAAAATCAGTTGAGCCGCTTTTGAGATTAGCATGCACAAAGACATACAAACGGGAAAAAATTAAGGTATTGTGTTTCATTGTATTAATAAACACCCCAATTTTTTATCAATTATCATCCATGAACGTAATCTGACGGTGCTTACCATCAGGCGAATCATAGTCAAGTATAAACAATGTTGATGGAGCGTTGAAGTTACTTCCTTGTAATCAAGAACTCTTGGAACAATTAGCCTCTTTAGGGACTTATACAACATTATGTGGTGTTTTAGTTATTTAGTAGTCTACGTTCGTTGGTTACATTTCGTCCGTTGTATATTTTGTTAGAGCCGCGCTGAGCCCAGAGCAAACAAAGGCAGATGCATCCGACGGACTATCTTTTGTCTTAACTTTTTCGATGATCTGTTGCATACTGAAGAAACATCTAGAAAAATAATATATAGGTATAATGGGACTATCCTATTAAATACGTCCATGTAGGACTCACACTTACATAAACATCTAGAAAAATAATATATAATGTGACTATCCTATTAAATGCGTCCATGTAGGACTCACACTTACATAAACAATCAAGAAATGGGTGAGACCTACACAGCGTATGTATTAAATGACAAAATTTTGTTCAACCTATTCCGTTTTATGCTAGACTCCCCCGCTGAATTAATTCAATAGGAGAGTTCACTTGGGCAGATTCATCGTGGTGAGCGCCCCGGTGTGTTTCACAATGTCTTTCCACGGAAGACACATGTCCTCGGATAGTGTGGTACTCAGACATGTCTGTTTCCTCACGATTTTTTCCTTCACCGCTAAGCGAGTGCAAATCGAGACATAACTTGAATACCAAGTCATTTGTGTAGGGCCGGATTTGAACCAGGGTGCCACACTTGCATTCGCGTTTACCTACAATTGCATTCTTGCAATCTTCATAGCGAGAGGGAATCGGTTCTTACTGGGTATGCAATGCACGCATATCGCGCTCCATCTCAGGTCGTAGTGATTGCTTACCATCAGAAGAATTATGGTCAAGTGCAAACCCATTCCATGTAAAATAAAATGTTAAGCGACGTTGCAGTCTAACGTGGAGAGATATTCTAGGAACAATTCACTCTGTAATACCTATCGATGAAAGTTGTAGAATGTAGTTCAAGGGAAACATTTATTCTAGTAACGTGTTCCACAGTTTAATAGTTCGCACTTTAGCAAAGGAGGAATTATGGACAGGGTTTCAAGGCTTGATACTAATCCCGCCTGTGAGTGAGTTATGGCCTCCCAAACAATGGATTAAGTATTAAGTAATTGTAGTTTTTTTTTACATGAGATAGACTCACGCTTGACTACAACTTGCCTGATGTTAAGCAACGTTGTAATCTACAATCTAGTTCGCTTGCCTAGAGGAAACAGATTCCGGTTGTTTGTCTAGTACGGTAGTCGTTAAGCCATGTCAGAGGCCCTTAGGGTGGCTTGATAATCTCACGACACGAGAGTTGACCACTTTTATTCGATAAGAAGAAGAAGAATTGTAGGTCACGGCTATAAAGTTCATACCGCTTGAAATCTCTCGAAATCCAGAATGTACCATTATCATGCATCACTTGCTTCCTTTACAAGGCACTCGGCAGGTCTCATTGCCTGTTTTTTCTCTATTTTCGTTCGTCCGTGTATGTTCACTTCGCACCCGGGCTTATCTTCTACAAGACGTTGTAAAACGTTGTAGGTACACGTTTTTTGTAACGTCAAACTTTTTTAACTTTGAACAGTACACATGTGGCCGTCATGATTTACATTTGTTTATATCCGCCCGTCCGAGGGTTAAATTTTACCTATGATATTACCAGCGCACGCCCGATATCGGCTAAAACGAAATGTTCTCTTTGTTATTTTATTTTAAGAGAGTTTATTTTCTAGATAGACTTACGATTGACCACACCCCCCTAGTGTTAAGCATTGCTGTTGCAAGTAATCTAGCGCATTTGCCTATAAAAAATTAAGTGAATTTTTATTGTAAATTAATGTAGTCTGGGGGCACGGGAATGCCCCCGCCAAGTCGAGCGCGAAGCAAACACTGCCGTACCATCCTTTTCTCGAACCGTTTCGCCGCATTTTCAGCCCCCTATTTGAGAACCTCTGGATAGGATTTAAACGCTAAAATTATCATCTAGAAATTCGTAATAACACACTAGAAATCCAGAATTTCAAGTTGGTAGATCAATTAGTTCCGAAGTTATGCTAATGCAAAGTTTCGCATTTTCGACACTGACTCACTCATGATCATCAAAATAGAACTAGTACTTCCCATAGACCTAAAGAGCTGAAATTTGGTACAGAGGTAGATTTTAGCGCCCACATAAAGGAAAAACTATCAAAACAAGATATATGGAAGATCTGGACTACTTGGTGACCCTGATGAGAAAACGTAAGAGTACAGCCAAACTATTAGCGTTTTTACGAGAAAAATGACAACGCAGTTACATGCGACGTCAAATACAAATACAAATACAAATTATTTATTTATAACTCCATACTTACAAGTCAGAATACATGTACATGTATTGATTACAATAGTAAACTTAATAAAAATTTAAAAGTATTAAAATTAAATAAAAATTATAAAGAAAAAATCATTATGAAATACAATGCAATAAAGATTATGTCAAAATTATAAATGTCAATAATATCAAATATATGTCAAAAGAATCTTTAGCTTTTCTTTATATTCATATGTCCGTGCTGTAAGAATTAGGTATGTTTAGTTACTAATGTAATGTCAAGTTTGAGGTAATCGTCTAAGTCATAAAATAATTTCTCAAACAGCCACTTTTTTATCCTGGTTTTGAAGCATGCGGTGGAGGGTGCATCTGTCACGGTGGCGGGCAGCCGGTTATACACCGCGGGCCCGAGTATGTATACCATCCTCTCTGATTTCACTAGTCTATGTGACGGCGTTACAAGTAGGTCAGCTTTTACGTCGCTACGCAATCCCCATGCTCCCTGGACACCCCTGCGTAGGTAAATCTCCAGATGCTCATGTGTGAACAGTGCAATCCGGTAGATTAATTCACAAGGTAGAGGCAATATCTGATTCTCTCGGAACATATCGACGCACGACACGATATCTGACTTCCCAAAAATGGCTCTGACGGCTCGTTTTTGCAGGACAAAGACTATGTCACGATCACCCGCTCGGCCCCACAGCTCTAGTCCGTATGTGATCACACTGTGTACAGTGGCAAAATAACAGGAGCGCACCACGCTGCGAGTAGCGGTGCTCGCTAGCCTCCGAAGGGCGTAACACGCGCTAGATAGCTTGCTGCACAGCTCTTCTATATGCGTCTCCCATGTCAATGCACTGTCAATGTGGAAACCTAATAATTTCGTACAAGGGACCTGCTGGAGCGCGGTCTGGCCGATTACTACTGAATGCTTTTTTGTCGCCTGGCCGTTTAGAGAGAACGCCATGAAGTTTGTTTTGTCCTTGTTCAGCGCCAACCCGTTCGACCTAAACCATCCGTCCAGCTTGTTAGCTATCGAGTTGAGCTTCATCTCGAGTAGAGCATGAGTCGGGGCGCTCACTACGCTCGCGACGTCATCTGCATACATGTAGATCTCGGCTCCCTCGATAGAGCTGGGCAGGTCGTTCAGGAGGAGGCTGAACAAGGTGTTGGAGAGACAGGAGCCCTGGGGAACACCCATAACATTCTCTATTTCCGTAGATACGGCGCGACCTTTGTCACCCACGACAACCTGCGTTCGTTTTGACATGAAGGAGGTCAGGATGGATAGAGCCGGGCCGCAGATACCGTAGAGTTCCAATTTATTAGCTATAAGGCTGTGGTCAGCTGTGTCGAACGCGCGGGAGAGGTCGCAGCAAAGTAGAGCCACCTGCTGCTTCGACTCACGCGCGCTTAGTATTTGCCACAACACCTCACGCACCAAATCAGTGGTGGCGCAACCGGCCCTATACGCAAACTGCCTTTCTGAGAGTATGTTGCGCTCAACCACAAAATTCAGGAGTCTCCTGTTCAATCCGACTTCAAAAACCTTGCTGACAGCAGGGACTAATGAGATAGGGCGGTATGACTTGGGATCGGCTTTTTTGCCTTTCCCTTTGTACAGTGGACTTATCTTAACTGTTTTAAGAGCTGTAGGGTACACGTTTTCCCTCATACAACAGTTGAACAGGTGAGCAATAACGTGCGCCACTGGTCCAATTGCTAACCTCAGTGTGCTTGCCGATAAGCCGTATATGTCGGTGCTCTTTTTCGCAGCAATTCGCTTGGTCCCTATTGTGAATACCTCGAATGGGGTAAAAGGTTCCAGTCTAAGAGAGACGTCTAGCTAGCCTGCATCCCACTACTAAGCACCGCCATCGCGGTAGCACTATTGGCGGTGGGCGCTCCACACTTGCTCGCAGCAGTCACAAACTCGTAGTTCAGGGCGTCCACAACTTCTTTCTTGGTGACAAATGGTTGACCGTTAGCATCTCGGACCAACTCTGTCAAGTCTAGCCTATCGCGGGTACCGCGGCCGAGCTCACTGTTAATAACACTCCACATGCGTCGTGGGTTGTCTTGTATTATGTTCGAGTAGTCAACCCGTTTTTCTTTTAGCAGAGAGTGATACTTAACTGAGAGCTCGTCGCATCGCGTACACAGTGCGTCATCCGCGGGAAACGTTTTCCTCAGACGGAGGGCATCGTTGAGAAGATGCTTGAAGTCGTGGATGTCTGCGTCTACCCAATGTAAACTCCGACTTAACACTTTTCTCAAAGGGAAACATATTTTGAATGTATTGGCTATAATATTGGTTGTCATTTCAGCTAAAGACATGCAACAGCCGTTTGTTTTGTTTATTATACTTTGCCAGTCCATAGATTCAAGTGTGTTAGCGAAATTCACCTTGTTTGCCTTAGAGAACGTCCTGCTCATGCGGTGGGCGGGCGCGGGCGCGGGTGCGACATGACTCGCCAGTACAAGGCGTTGCGATTTGTGGTCGCTGAGCGGGCGCGTGTCTATATTTGCAACCTCAGTTACACGTTTCGCATGTACATTAGTATACACGTGGTCTAGTAACGATTTACGGCCACGTACATCGGTACGCGTGTGGTAATCTATGAGTTGCTTAAATCTAAAACTATCGAGCAAGTCTACTAGCTGCTTTTGTTCGTCAGAGATTGCCAGTAGATCGATGTTAGTGTCTCCCATTATTACGCAATCTATACCCTCAGCCGATATCTTGTCCAGAAGCAATTCGAATAAGTCGAGATAGTCCTTGTGGCTCGTTGCATTCGAGTGATACACCCCTACAGCTAGAATGTTTTCCTCCAGTAAGTGCACCGCACACACATCGAACATTTGTTCAACTGACAAGTCGCAATAGTCTTGCCTGTTAACGGCTAACATACCAGACCGTACGAAGATGCAACTCCCACCGTGTGCTAATTTTTTGTCTACAGCTATATGATAACAAATCAAAATTACAGAGAGTAACAGAAATCAACTCATGTTTGCGAAGCCAGTGTTCGGTAACCATTATCAAGTCGCAGGAAAGATCCTTTGTCAATAATACCTGGAGTTGTTTCGTTTTATTGGTAATACAGCGGATGTTTTGGTGAGAGAATGTTAAACAAGGCTTCAATTTACGTTGTCGCGATAGGGGCAGCGCGGGCTGCGATAGCGTACGTTGCCTGTTTGGATGTGGTGGGGCTGACGGCAGCGGGGGTGGTAGTAGCGGCTGCTCCGGTGACGGTGTTCGTGAAGCTGGAGCCGGCGGTGATGGTGGCGCCGGTGTGATCACGCTGGCGTCGCTGCCGGTCGTCACTTCGGCGGGGCGCACCTCCTGCGCGCCCGCCGCTTCTCCGAAACCACTCACTGACTTGCACGACTCTCGGACAGTTTTCAGCAGACATGAAGAACTCAAACGAACTTTCTGGGACTGAGATGCAGAAGGATGAGTAGTGGCTATGTACAAGTTTATGTTTCTCTATTTTGTAGCTCTCACTAGGCTTTTTCCGGCACATAAATGACTTCACTGTTTCCTCGCTTATCTCTGGTGCAAACCGACAAACATGTAGTTTGCGGCTGCGCTCAACAGTCTTGAGTTCTTCGTCATTCGCTCCGCTGCCCACAACGATGGTTCGCCGACGTTGGTCGCTCCTTCTTCTTTTTTGAGTCACTTGTACCCAGCCCCCCTCATTGACATCAAGCACTGGCACGGTTGTTGTGTCGCTCCGTAAGCCGCGCTGGGTTGGTGTCGCGGCCGACTGTTTGGCGGCGGCACGGCGCTTGTTTCCGTCCGAAGGACGTGATGTATGTAACCGATCACTATTGGTCAAACAAATAGCATTCGTACACGTATCGTCTGATGTTTCCTTACGGGTAACGGTCTTTTCGGTAGGTGAGCTCATTGCTCTCAGTTTTTGTTCAGGCACTACACATTTAATTTGCGAGGTCATGGTGTGGCCAACTTTTTGAGCTGGAACGTCGTCATATGTAGTTTTGCTCATATTCTCGTACCTGGATACTACCCCTAACAGAGTATCAACAAGGCTGCTATATTTTTCTAAGTTTGAATTCTGGTGAGTAATTGTGGCGACCGCCTCGCTCAGTCTCTTGTCACAGCTTTCCATCATAAAAAGTACTCGGCTTAGCTTTGTATCCTGACTCATAAGTTCTTCACCTACTTGCTCCCTCATAGATGTCATCTCGAGCCGCACTCTGTACAATTCTTGCGTAAATGCTGTAGTGTCTACTGCGTCACTCGCCTTCATTGGTGGGTTCTGTAAGACTTTTGTCCTTATCGTCACAAACGGCTCGCGGTGTTTTTTTGGTACACCAACCGGGGTTGAACTATTATCGCCTCCCCTTTTTTTGGTTCATGTGCACTCAGGGCAGATCCATTGCTCACGAAACTCAGGAGTCGCGTTTTTATTATCGCCAATACATAAAGAGTGATACATCTTACAGCAATGCTGTACACTGCATTGAAAGTAGTCTTCCGTATCACTAATAGTACAGCGGCAAGCATCGCAATCCATACTGCTAGTATTAGAAATCGTAGTTCTCGTAGCAAAATAAATACTGAACGGCGCGCGGCTGTAGGTGTAGTTCGTAGGCAGTCACAGTATACGACGTAGTATCTTCAAGCAATCAAGCGCCGAGCGCTGATGTAGCACAGGTGCGGGGCGGAGAAGTGCGCGGGCGGCGCTGCTTGTGGTGAATCACGGCTCGCGCGCACCAGCTGCGGCCGGTAGCAGCAGGGGATTCAAAAAAATGTTGGCCGTTGGCAAATACCTTAGATATTCTCTTGTTGATATCTAAGCGACCACTGCACCGATTGGCTTCAACGTTGCATCACTGTGATCCTTAAACTTGCGGCTACACTGCTGTACACAATATAGATTTACACGAACGGTTTAGACAGGTATTTAGGTAAAATATTTTACGAGCGAGAGAAGCGAGGTGTCGCTCTAACAACGCGCGGCGCGCTAACTGTGAGCGGGAACAAAGTGAGCGGGATGCGAGGCCGAAGGCCGAGTATCACCATCACTTTGGCCATCAGACCTTAGAGTACCATAAGGGATCTCTAAAACTATAAGAGATAGCGGGTTGGTGATTGAACTAAATACGATGAGAACTGGTGGTATGTATCGGATCTTACAAAATCATTATCATCCTCAGCCAAATTTCTACTGCATTCAATTTTCTATATATATATAATCTGTATTCTACTCAATAAATAAAAATAATAAAAATACATATATATGTATATGGTTAATAATAATAATAATAATCCGCTCTCCTTGGCGAATGAGAGCTGGCACAGACCGGTGGTACTTAGTGTTGAGGATCGCAAGGAGATATGGAAGAGCAAAGAGCTGCACGGGAGGTTCTATCAGGCCCTTACTGGGCCGGATGTGAATCTCTTGGCATCAGTGAACTGGCTACGTTTCGGAGACCTCTTTGGGGAAACCGAAGGTTTTGCTTGTGCAATTGCTGACGAAGTTATGATGACGAACAATTATCGGAAATTTATCCTGAAAGACAGTACGGTCGACATTTGTCGAGCATGCCGCCGTCCCGGTGAGTCACTCAGGCATATAATTTCCGGTTGTTCTCATCTAGCTAACGGCGAGTATTTGCACCGGCATAACCTAGTAGCCATATCATCACCATCATCCACCAGCAACTTGCTCTTCGATATGGCCTTGTTGAGTCTCAGCTACCGTACTACCAGTATGTACCAGAGCCAGTTCTCGAAAATGGTCGTGCATTGCTCTACTGGGACCGATCCATTATCACGGACAGGACTATTGCTTGCAATAAGCCTGATATCGTGATAGTGGACCGGCCCCAGCGCCGGGCAGTTATTGTTGACATCACCATACCACATGACGAGAATCTCGTGAAGGCCGAGAAGGACAAAGTCAGCAAGTACCTTGACTTGGCACATGAGATTACCGCCATGTGGGATGTTGATTCGACGATAATTGTCCCGATAGTTGTTTCGGTGAACGGTCTTATAGCGAAGAGCCTCGATCAACACCTTAAGAGGCTCTCCTTGGAAGGTTGGGTTAAGGGACAGATACAGAAGGCAGTGATTCTTGATACGGCGCGTATTGTCCGGAGGTTCCTTTCTTTGTAGCCTCTATCACCGCTTGCTTGGGTCCTGCCCCGTTGCCGGCGGCATCACTAGTTTTAAGTTTTTTATGATATTTGTTAATTTTTTTTATACATATATTGTAAAAAAATTAAAAATAGTTGTTAATAAATAAATAACTCAACATAATAATAATATTTATTCAGAATCAAAAACCTTATAGCTAATTTACAACATTTGTTTGTTAGTATTATATTTACATTACTATGTTAGGATTTGTTACAAATGATGTTTTCTATGTTCCCCACACTAGGTACCCCTGTGTCGTGGGGAACGCGCTCTTCCTTCTGGATTGCATATTACTATATCTATGTACATTTAAACAATACATTTTTTTAATTTATTTTTTTCACATATATATTGTTTCTATGTTCCCCTTAAACTTTAATTAATCATAATCTACTACTTACAAGTCAACGGCCAAGTCACATAAAATAAAATTAACTATAATAATAAATAAATCGCAGCAAGGAACCTTAGACTTGGCTTAACTAATTCTAGAGATTTCATTACTTTTTAGAGATAAACAAGCAGCTCTATCGAGACTTGGCAATTTTGACCTGTTTAATGGCCAGGTGGAAAACTCGGACATAGAAATTTGAAATAATTAACTGACTAATTTCCGCGCGCATACTAATTTCTCAACACGCTGAAGAAGGACTGTACGGATTTGACAAATCTGGCCCATAAAAAAATGTAATTTATAAATATTTTTTTTTTACTTACGGCAACTATAATACAGTGAATTTATAAATATCACATTGATATCACTTCAATTTTCAACAAAGTTTGATATATGTACTTTGAATTTGATTGAATCCTATCCAAGGATTTTCATCTTTCTCTTATTATTAAGAGATATATATCTCAGATACGTATACGAACGAGGTGGCATTGATAAACTTTTTTTAAGACGGGGCCACTTTCGGCGACATCACAGTGGACCTGTAATTGATTCCATTAAGCTATACAATGTTCGTATCTTTGTAGTGTTGATAATCACAAGGTAGGCAAATATAAATTGATCTTACGTCCAGTGTAAGATTACAATAATGTCAGCACCTTTGTTCTTGGCCTTATGTTTGTAGGACTAAATTTTAGTTGAGATTTTATCCACAGGCCCTGTGGTTTAGTGCTGACTTTATCTCATGTGCGTTGCATGAAGCGTCTCCTATTACTATCCGGTTGCCTCGCCGCCCTTTCAAGTTACCGGCCGACGGCGTTGTTTACATCACCGATGGTTAATGGATCCGTGCAAATGTAGACATGTTATACAGAGTTCCGTCCACTGCTTTACTCGCGACGTTATACGCACTATCGTAATTTGAAACTGTTATTATTGTGGAAGAGTTAATCTTAAAATGTAAATACAAACCATTTCCATTATCTTCACATCATAAAGGCTTTGAACTCGAAGATAATTTTGTAAAACCTTCAGAAATGCATTTTTTTATTTTATTTCTTCATCATCATCAGCCTAATTGGACCCACTGCAGGGCATAGGCCTCCGCCCACTTATTATTTTATTTCTTATTTCCTGACAATTGTATGTGATTTCAGATCCGTAGTGAATAGGTTTTTTCTAATCAAGCGCGTTACATAGGCAGACTAGACTACAGCGCTCTTCAGCACTGCTTAACACCAACAGTCAAGAGCAGCGGTATCAATAGTAGATTAGTAGCCGAGGGCTGTAAGGCATCAATTGCAGCCCGAGATAGTTAGGCGCACGAGCGCAGCGAGGGCGCCTATAGTTCGAGGGTGCAATTGATGCTTACACCCGAGCTAACTACTCTGCTTTACATCTCGATTGTGAGGTAAGAAGAAAAGACCCGTATTACAAGAATAAAACATTTTAATGGTAAACATTTATAGTGAAATGAGAAATTTTAAAATTTTAGGAACAGGTGTTTTATGGGTACGCTAAAAGTTTGAGATTGTGATATTTGCTGGTCACGGACAAAATCAGAACTTACTCGTTTTTCTTTTCGCCAATTCATGAACTCGTCGTAAATTTTCAAATATCTCTCTTTAGAACTTTCAAGCAAAATATTGTTAAATGCTGCTTCAGCTTCCATTTTCATTGAATCAGGAGTGCAGCTTACATAATATATCGTCATCACTTGCAGAACTCATGTTTTTTTTCCTAATTAGCACGTATTTATAAAAAAATCCCAAAACAAACAACATTTAAAATGAAAGTTTTCTATTCCCGCCATTTTTCATCTTTTTTTGTCAAGAACGAAATGGGAGCATCGCCGTTCGATATTTAAAATTGATGACTATTATACTCATACGAAGAAGTTTGAGTTTGAATCGCGAAGCGACCTCCTTTGTCTACTACTTGAACTTTTTGACATAGTGAAAAGTTTTTTTTAATTACTTACCGCCCTAGGGCTTTTCTAGCTACATTATTACCCTAGAGCGCTAATTGGTTACTTACAAGCCCCATTTGGGGGTAATAAGGACCTACTTACCGAACATGAGAGATGTAAATATTTTTAAGGATCAGTCTCAATAGAAATATTTATGCCATAATGGCATGTGCCTTTCATAATTTGCAGGTGTTTATACTATTTTACTTATTCACGTTTAGACGGTGCAACCAATGTGCAATTTGCTATAGAGCTAGATTAGATCATGTACCTCGTAGGCTACTTTTTATCCCGGATAACGCGGGTAAAACCGTATGGCAATGCTAGTGACGTATATACGATAAAAAAACTCGCCACAGTATGAAAAAAAAACAGTTCATTATATCGTTAAATTACCTAACTGAAGTAGATTAGATATAAGCACCTTGTATAAGCTTAGTAACTTGTATGTACTATCAATGCTAATTTAAAATGCTAACTACAGTACTAGCAATGCAATTTTAGTTAGGTTTCAGTCATGTGAGGAAGAAAATATTACTCGAACACAGCACAGCTCCAGTTCCAGTTGCTCGAACCGCTCCAGTTGAATAATAGCAGTTCCCGCCCTCCTTGTTGCTCCGTACCAACTATTGTACATTCTGTGCTATGAGCTGATAGTCGCTTTGCACATGGCCATGTTCACATAAAACATCACTCCGATTTGCATGCGCTACACTCTATTGTAGGTATACTTTACAATACAAATACAATACAAAATTATTTATTGACTGAAGGTATTACATAAAACCTTAAAAACTAATGTTTACATACTTAGTTACGATTTCTAGGAAGGTTTGTTAGAGTTCTTGTGAGCCCTGCACTAAGTTTACACTTGTATCGCAGGCACCCACTTCGCTTTGCTACAAGTTTTACTAAAATACGGTGCGGTTTTACTTGCTGTGTGTATAACAATATTGGTACATAACTTATAAAAGTTAAATTCTAGCTAACATGATTATTAAAATAAAACTGGACTTTTTCTTTTATGGAAACTGTGTAAAAGCTTGAACTGGGTAAGATTAGGTTACAACTAGGGTTTTGAACTGTGTGTACGTGTGTGTGTGTAGGTATGTGTATGAGTGTGTATGTATGTTTGCGTGTGCATGTAGAGAATGGAAGGAAGAGAGTGGGAAGGGTTGTCTTTACTGTACTATCTTAAGTATATCTTCTGTTTCAGTGTGAGTGAGAGATGATAAATATTCTTGTATGATTGTTTTGCATTCTTTTACAGTTTTTCCGTTGATTTTGCAAAGTTTTAACATTCTATTATAGATAAAAGGAAAGCGAAAGTCTGGGAGAGGACTTGTTACATATATTTTGTAGTTAGTACCAAATATTGTAGAAAATATGGCGGCGCCACTGTACGATAACAACTGTTACACGCCTGATGATGTTTGAGGCGATGATCTAGCACGCTTGTCTATAAGAAACCAATGAACTCTATTCTGGAAGACAATAAAATTAAGGTAAGTCAAAACGAAGCAACGCCTCTGGTGCTCTGCAGATCTGAGTCGAATAGGAACACAAAATATCAAAAGTGTGGCAGTTTGCATGTGAGCATTGGTTAAAATGTATGATTATTTGCACAAACCGCTGAACCGACTTGGTTGAATTTAGCGTTTAGGTGGATTACACACCTATTTATAAAAAAAAAACACGAATACAAAAGATTTGAAACTAACTTATTAAGTATTTTATAAACAGATTTTTGCCGCAGATTAACTCAAATAACACCACATAGGACCGGTTTTGATACATCATTATAATCCAAATAGCGTTTAAAATTTATAAATCTACTTTCAGGCCACACGTCCGAGCTACGTTATTTCATTGGTAAAACTAATATAATCGTTTATCCGGTTCTTATTATGCAGAATTCTAGACAGTCTGATGACATTTGCAGCACGCTGGTTGCCCCCGGGTAGCTAAGTAGGTGTATAGGTGATAACAGTGTCTGCGACCTAGACAATATTATTTCAACGCACTTAACTTGACAACAACCTTCCCTACCTACTAAATATCTTGCACGAGCCTAGCAGCAAGTGGTGTGACACGCGTCCACGACGTCACTGCAACTAAGAAGCGAACATATCGCGCCATATTTCCACCTGGCCAATCACAAAGATTACTCCGACACATGTGTGGCGGATTATTTTCACCTTAATCAGTCGTCTAAGAGCGCGAAGGTGTTCTGCGCAGACTAAGTCTGTCTAGTCTAGACTTTCACTCATTCGCGCAGCCTGCAATATTGATCTAGACTTCCCAAAACCAACTGTGACGTTATGTGAGCCTGGTACTGGTGCATTGCTACGATGCACATCTCTGTGTCGAGCCTTATGACAGCATGCAGATCGGAATTGTGCGCGCAACCTATGAGGCTTGGCTTGTTGCAACTGCACACTTGCCGGCAAGTTTTTGAAGGAGTATAATGAAGTTTCATTAGTAATACATTTATACATAAGGTGTACAACCTTATAAATAATACAAAATAATCGATAAGTACTACATTTTCTATCTAATAACTTATAACCAAACTCAAGCCCCCTCGTTGCATGTTGGAGCGAATCGTAATTCAATAATGATTATTTACATGTACGAGTATACATAGGTAATATAAATATAAATTTTAATATAGTTTGTATAGTATAAGAGAGAACTCGGGTATCAGATTTAAAATAGACTAATGTAAGTAAATAGACATATTTATTACATTGTTTAAATAAAAATTAGCGGGGCATATATGCCTCACTAACTGTTTGTGAGACCGCCTAATGGTGAAAGTTTTCATGTGTGGGTTGTATAGTACATATTAGTTTCATTAAGAAATTATATTTTTTTTAGAAAAAAATGCTAAATTTACTTCTTTGCATCAAACTACAACACAAGCAAAGCGAACATGCTAGAAGAAGAAATTCCAATGCTGCTTTCCATATGCCATAATTTTAGATGGCACTTAACGTATATATTAAAAAATGACCTCACATAAAAAGTGCACCATGCATATTTGCCTTGAATTTCTTGCTAAAAATCTCTGCAATCATGTGTCACTTCCGAATAAACTTCTGAAAAGGAAGCTGTATTGTGTATAAATGTCATTCACTCAGTATCAGATCACTGTCCAGTGACCTCTTTATAAATGCATATTTGCTTACATTTTCAAACAATGTTTCCATTATGCATGCAACCTGTTGCCGACTCCCTCCACCTTCCCGCGCCGGTTGCATTCAGTATACCTCTTATAAACCTATGATGTCCTAGTACTTGACTGCACAAACTGCACAATAGTGCACAAATCTAGGTTATAAATAAATTCGTATTCGAATTCTGTTATTTTTTTACAAAATATAATTTATTTGTCTCATAATATAAGCTCACAAAACGTGTCTTATTAAAAGTAAAAGCACAAACGAATACCCAATTATAAAAAAAAGAAACATGCACTAAGCATTTTGGTCTAGACTCTATATCTAGGTTGTGCGACGCGACGAGTAGCACAGACTGCATTCAAGCCAAGCGATTCTCACGGCTAACGCTTTGCATTGAATCAAAGTAACATAAATGGATATTTTTAACAAATGATGGATATTCTTAGATATTCTCAACTTTATAAAAACCATTAACGGAGTTTTTTTCTCATTTCTCATTATGTATATATTTCACGTAAAAATACAGGTAGGTATGTACATTTATTATTATTTTGCTCTACGTTGACAAAAGTAGAATTATCTTTTTTTATAAAACTAATTCAATCATCACTGTCCAGGTTAGATTAACAATTTTATTACAACGCTAAGGTGACTGACTGATATAGTGATTTATCAACGCACAGCCCAAACCACTGGACGGATTCGACTAAAATTTGGAATGAAGGTAGATGTTATGACGTTGGTAGGCATCCGCTAAGAAAGGATTTTCGGATAATATGCTACTTTTAAAGAGGTTAAATAGTGGACGCTAGTTTTACTTCTTAATGCGAGCGAAGCCGCGAGCACCCACTAGTTATGAATAAAAATAAACTCCAACAATCTATACCATCTATAGTCGGATCAATTAGTATCCAGTGCTAGACTAGAATTTAAAGTGTAATTACCTTTTAACTACGCTCCAACAACATTTGAAGTAAAGAAGCCAATACCAAAATTGGCGTGAGTAACATTATTCATTTTGTGATCGCACAACAGACGTACACAACACACAGTGTGCTTTTATTTCAACTAATTATCGCATCTCTAGCCGGCACCCCGGCGGCAGCTTTAGTTTGTGATATAAGATCTCGTAGTACCAGTAACAGGAGCCTACACCTACTAATTACGATACGGCGAGTACTCTACATCAGACTGTAACTGAAGTATCCACGAGCATTTATTTGACACTCTTTTTAACTGACTTCAAAAAAGGAGGTTATTAAGCGTACTAATAGTTTATCTTTCATATGTGTGGGCATGCTGCGGTGATTATCCGCTATTAGTGGGCCGATATATATTTTTTATTCGATGGAGGTTCTTTCTTCTCAAATGGATATCGTTTTTCATTCAGTCTTAAAAAAAGCCAATATAGAAGACTTGAGGTCCTCAGGATTGTGGGTTTATCTGACAAGAAGTTAAAAGCCTAGGGACTATAAAATATACATAATGGATTCACCAAATATCTCCGTAATATCAAATGGAGATGACGAAGTTAGCCAAATGTGTTTAAAAAAATATTCAGGTCTTCGTGACCACCCATAAATTGGACCTCTGGCTCCCATCAAAAACATATTTTGTAAATAAAGTAAAGTAAATTTATGTTTTTTTTTATTAAAGCCCATAGTTTTTATAAATCGGTCTCCCTAATGCTTCGGCCCTCATAATGGCCGTCATTGGTGTGAATCAATTACATTTTCTGCTATAAAACTTATAATTGCAGACAAAAAATTAAAACAAAACCGTAAAACCGCAAAGAAAACATTGTAGCTCGTAAACTTGATGAATGGAGAGAACATCGGGCAAGTTTCTTACGCGCAATGTAAAGCTGCACATGGATAAAAAAGTAACTAAAAGATTCTGACTAGAATATGTTCCTTAATACTAATATATGTATGCACGTCGCCACCAGTCGTTTGCAGAGTTATTTTGCGCGGATTCTACAAACTTCTACAGCCACGTTACTGCTACAAGCAGTGTTACCAGATTGCAAATAATTCCATGCAATGCAAAAATTATCTTCAAAAGTAATGATTTGATTTTTGCCGCATTGATCTGGATTAAAGAGGTAAGCTGAGAAAAATATTAACTTTGCAGTTTTTAAGACATTTAGAAATATAAGTTCTGTTGGTTTCATTTATTTTTCTTCTTTTTCAACATCGACCTAGTATATTATCATAGCCTCTGTGACATTGACCTATTTTTTTCGGACACGTTTATACATATTGCCCACTTGGCAACAACTTGAAACATACAATGACGTGTTAATCTTTAAACAGGTCAAGAGGACTTATGAGAGTCGTGTCCATTAGCCAGCAAATCTTGATCTCTAAAGGTCTTCGGTCTTGATAAAGGCTTTGTATTGAAAAAGATAACTAGATGATTTGCTTTGACGAAACAAACAAAAAAAACACAACTAAGAAAATATTGCAGGAAATAATTTAAGTCACGTTGGTACCTAAACTGAAAAACAGTTTTCAGATCTGCTAGCAACACTGTTCGTGAGTTGTTCTGCGCCATTTTGTAGGCGTGGCTTATCCGTAACTGAACGCATCTGCTTTGGTAACCGTCCATCCAACTCTGCACTCGTTGAAAAGAGAAGAGTAGCGTTTGAGCTTAGGACCGGTAGCCAAGGCAAACTTTCAAGCTTCTTTCAACGCTTTACTACAACAGTTATTCAGGCGAATTGGGTTATAAAAAACACCAAGTAGAGTACTTAAAACCAAGTAGCAAACTCAGAGCACTGATCTTTGCAAATACAAACACAATGATCCAACTCGAGCGACCAACAATTGAAAAATTGTGACAAGCATCAATCAACCCTTCCGCCTATATAAATTATTATTCATGTATTTTACTAATCCCCAAAAGTTTGTATGTAACTTGGTCGTGGTGAGGGAGCCTCAAGCATGATACGTACATGTCATAAAACACAGCACCTGAAAGATATTTTTAGACATCTCAGCCTATCTGAAACATCAACCAATGGGAGCTGGAAACTGTAAAGAATTCAGGGCAGCAACTAAAATTCAGGTAAAATAGGTATTCCGGTGATTTTTACTAATCCTTTGATTTAAGAAGTATTTTATAGGGTCGGTATTTCTTTGGATTCTTATATAGTGTTATGACCAGCCTATTTTGTTTTTTGTTCAGAAGTATTGAAATATGGGAAGAATGATAGTAGCTTACGTGTTTATCTAGGGGTTTATCTATCCCTTATCATACTTCCTTTAAATTGGTTGAACCATTCTAGGGTCATTTCCAGAATTCAAAAGTTTTTTCACACACATTCCAAACTTTTCAGTGACTACAGTACAGTAGTAGTGGGTGTTTACAGAAGTGCTTTACAATAACAGTAGGTATGCGTAAATATCTACGAGTGGTCAGACGTATGTATGTTGATTGTTCTTAAACAATAAAAGCCAACGCGTTTATAATATGTGCGTGAGACGTAGCTGAAAAACGTAGACAATACTCTGAAAGTATAGTAGCATGAATGTTTACTACGCGCGGCGGAGCAGGCGCAATGTGTTTACAGCAAAGATCACCAACCCGAGGCAATGCGAGGGGCGACCGCACCGCTCGTCGCTAGTATTTATAGCGCCGATGATAACGATTTATTTATTAATCGTCACGGAATGACGGCGTTTTACTGGACACGTGAAATGACCCCCGTGTTTGGAGTTACTTGAAAATCTTCCGGCTTGTCCGGGCGAGCGCGGGCACCTATTCTCCTAAACTAAGAAAAACGAAAAATTCTTGAAATAGATATATATATATATTTAAATTTCTGTGAAAATATATATAGTGATGTTTCACATAATTCAACTGTGCAATGTTTAAATTAGAATAATTGAGAGAAACAAGTTTTTTAATAATTCCCTAGTGCGCATATTATTTTCAGACATGTGGAACGTTTTAATAGGCCCAAGTATGCTAAGTACCTACTAGGATTTTAGTAGGTAAGTTTGCAGTAGGTGTAGAAGAGTTCCGTTATTTTGTTTGTAATTGCTTAAAACTAGCAATTATTAAACTAAAATCACTTATTTATTTACATTTCCATCTAAACAAGACCCTAAAATGTAATAGGTAGTTCAAGTTCATATCACAGAGTATCGAAGCTGCGTCTTCCGGTATATTGATTACAGTTTGTAAGTATAATACATACACAATGCCTTCAGCATTTATCTATTCCGAGCTCTGTAGTTCACCAATAGAGCTTGTTTTCCCGCAGCCGCGCTCGTTTACACGACTACGAGTAAATAAATCCGACAAGTTTAATGCAAAACTTTTGGTTTACGCTTTATGGTAAATATTTGGTGTACGTCGTTTAACTGTTTTATATAGTTCTAGTAAAATGTTTGGTTTAATTGTGCTAGGTCAAGAGCGGGCGTTCGACAGGCGTCCTTGCGACGGGTAAATATTATTGTCTAAACGGGTTTTCCGATGTTTGGGTGTATAAATGTGTTTGTGGACGATACAGGCGGGATCCGCGGGTGCAACGGCCGATATAGCACACAATCTTTACGTTGGCTTATAAATATTGGTCATCGGAAAAGTCTGGACTGCGTTTTATGGCTTTTGAGGCCGAGATGTCTGAAGAAGTTTTCAGCTCTATTCATATGATTTCAACATTGATTCGGATAAAATTCGCGATCAAAGGAAACTTTTATTCCTTTTGATACAATGCATGTATTAGGTAAATAGATTGGATGCATATAAATGATAGTTATGGCATAGTATGGCATCTTTATAGATAAACACTCATTTCTTTTACAATCAAAAAACAAATATTATACTCTTAGAAATCATTTTTGTTTTTGATTAACCAGAAAACGAGTACTTTCCTGAAAGAAGTTTCGAGTTGTTTAACAATTACAACTTGTCGTATGAATTTAGAAAACTTGTATGAGTTTTGAAGAAATCTATTAATTCATTAAAACAAATCTGTAAAAGGGTTCAATTCCGTAAGTTACCTGAAAGCTGTTGAAGCGCGCCGCGTTCAGTAGATAAAGGCGGACGTGGGCGGGAGTGGCGCGGCGGGGCGGTGCCGAGCGCGCATGGGCGGCTCCGCGCGACCCATGCATGCGCGCGCGCACTGTTCCCTTGCACGCTTACCGACGCGCACGCGCCGCGCACGCATGAAGACCGAGGAACGAAGTCCCGAGGACGCGGCGCGCCGCGCTCCCGCCACCCGGCGACAGGAAAAACCACCCTTCTCGTACATCGCCCTCATCGTCATGGCGATCAGAAACTCACCCCAGCGCAGACTCACCCTCAGCGAGATCTACGCATTCCTTCAACAACAGTTCCCGTTCTTCCGGAGCCCTTACCAGGGCTGGAAGAACTCCGTGAGGCACAACCTGAGCTTGAACGAATGTTTCATAAAGCTGCCCAAAGGGTTGGGTCGGCCCGGGAAGGGGCATTACTGGACAATCGATCCGGACTCAGAGTTCATGTTCGAAGAGGGATCTTTTAGAAGACGTCCCCGCGGGTTCCGCCGGAAATGCCAGGCGCTGAAGCCACAGTATGGGAATGGGAGTTACCTGTGCGGGAGCGGGGTGGGCGCGCTGCCGCCGCAGCCGACGGGCTACGAGCTGGCGGGCGGCAGCGGCGGCGGGGGCAGCGCGCCGCTGGAGTACGGTGCGTGTGCCTACTCACACGCCAGCACCAGCCAGCAGCTGAGCTATGGCGGCGAGTACTGCGCCTACGGGGCCATGGGCGAGCGCGCCGAGTGGCCGCTGCCCTACGGCGCCGTGGAGCCGGGCTACCGGCCGCCGCCCGCCGCCTCGCCGCACCACGACATGGCAGATCTCGTCTCCAACTACCAGTACGCCAATGATCATGGTGAGTTAATTACTTTTTATCGTGGAACTTCATAACCTTGTTCATTACAAGTATATTATTTAATAATTAGCGCAGTAAGTCTGGCTTAGAGCTAATGGGACACTGCTAATGACGAAAACCTACCTACGATGTCCCTTCCCGGCAGGGCCGGGTTAGCGGCCATGCGAGTAATGTTCATCCGATGCAAAAAATTCAAATTTTGGGTTTTTTAGCATTACTGGCAAACTATTGTGATATCTAATTCAAGTAGAATACTTTTGTGAATCACAAATAGGTATAAAAATATTCGCATTAAGCTCTTTGCTTCCGGTGATCATATTTAAGAAGCTTTTTTCTCTTTTTTCAGTAATTAAAGTAGTTATTTACTATATTTGATCTTACAATATTACTCAAATTATATTTCACTTACGTTTTCCATATAGACGACGACACCAAAATACTATCGTTCTCTGCGACTACATCGAATAATATCAACGCTTATCGCTGAATTCCAGTAGCATTTCTCACAGCGTGAGCTCTTGAAAATATCTATAGGTAGCCTTTTTCATTTAACAAAAACCACACGCGTCGACGCCATTTATCACGTTTAAATCAAGGCGCTGGCCCAAAAGCGATGACTGGTGAGATAGTAATATATTTGAAACCTCGGCATGAAACTGGCCACTTGAAACTCGCTACGGGAACTTGCGTTCTGTGCTATTTGGTAATGAATGTTTAGACGTAAAAAGGTATTTTATTGTGTGTCAACAGCAAACACTTTTAATAGCGTAATAGTATAATATTAATATAGAGTAAATTGTGCAAAATTAACCAAAAGTGTTGTTGTTAGGTACTAATACGTTTTCCATACACATACCTATGTCTCACTACCTTGACTAACCATGTTTTAAAATAATAAATAATGTGTTCTATTAAGGAAAATTTAGAAATCCATACATTTTTGAAACATGACATGAAATGTTTGGTCATTCATTCGTTTAATGAAAAACTATCCAATATTTTCACATGCATATTTTTCAAATAAAAACTATTTCGTACCGAAAACACGAAAAAAACTCATAAAATCGCTGAAAAGCTCTCCAAACGGGCTGTTTTTTTACCTACATACGTTACCATTGGATATAGCCATGTACCGTGCCCGTTGAATGGCTGTCGTCACCTCCGGGTCGCGCTCCCAGCGCCTGCGCCTCATCACCTCGAGTACCTGCGGACGGTTGTTTACAGAAGCATTTTGTTTGAATTTAAATAGTGCAATCAACTTTCGTATATTGATGACTAACTCGACAGCGATAAGTGGAGTTTAAGATGAGAAAATTTTTTTTGGTATGCTCATTTTAAGATGATAACAGATTTGTATCCTTTTTTTTATTAAAAATAAATATACCTGCTATAATTTTTTACTTATAATGTTGACTGCAGAAAACAAACAATCGATATGTTTTAGACCCACTTTGCATAGAGCTTCACAGACAAAATGAACAAGCCAGTAACAAATAGTATTTCCACCAGCAAACTAGGATATTATTCAAATTCAAATTTCTTTATTAGCATACTTAAATGTATTTACATTTACCCTGTTAATAGGGGAATTAGGGCGTTGCTAAAATTAAAACTAAATAATCAAAAATCTAAAACTTAATATAAAATTTAAAATCTTAAACTTAAACTAGTATGTATGTGTACAATATTTTCTTATTTTATCTACGATTAATCTATTTTACATTGAGATCATTATTTTCGTCATTAAAATATTCTTCTATTGTGTAGTAACATTTCTGAATGAAATATAGTTTTAGTTTGGTTTGAAAAGTTTTAATAGTTTGTTCTTTTTTATGAAGTTTGGTAGTTTATTGTATATCCGTATGACATGTAGTATGGCCCTGTCTTGTATATTTCTAGTATTGGTTCCGGAAATACTATTTTAAATGTTCTGCGTGGATTTGGGTCTATTGTGTAAAGATTGAGATTTTTCCTGACGAAGACAGCATTTTCATATAAGTAAATACAGGGCAATGTTAGGATTTTTTTTTCTTTGAAGTGTGATCTGCAGCTGGTACTGATATTGATGTTTACTATTATTCGGATACATTTTTTTTGCATAATGAATAACTGTTGAACGTCGGTGCTGTTTCCCCACAATATTCCGCCGTAGCGTAGCCAGGCCAAAGCATAGGCGTAATATGCTGTTACTGCTGTTTCGATATTTGTATTGATTTTAAGTATGGAGAGGGCATACATAGGTGAATTGAGACATTTTAGTTTTTAGTATTGCTATGTGTTCTTTCCAGTTCATGTTAGTATCTATATTGACTCCGAGAAATCGACATTTCTTTATTTCATCCATTTCTAGAGTCTTTGATAATGTTTTTAGGTTGATAGGTTTTCTTTGGTGTGGTAAGTATTGGATTAGTTTACTTTTTTGTGTGTTTATTTCTAAGTTTCGATGATAGCCATGATTGCCATGATTTTATAGTTGATAAAGTTTTTATAATATTAGCATGTAGGTATCTGAGAGTTTGTACTTGGAGAGCATTTGAATATGAGAGAGATGTCATCTGCAAATAGTGTACAATGTGTATCTAATAATTTGGGCAACTTGTTAATGTAAATAAGGAAGAGCACACATCCTAGGACGCTGCCTTGGAGGATTGAATGATTGATTGTTTTCATCTCCGATTATTCTAGTTCAATTATTTATTTAAAGTATTTATGCAAAAAATAATATTTAAGTAGGAATCAGTGTGGAGAACATTTCAGTTAAATAATAAAAAATATGATTAGGTTCCTTCCTAAGCAGCAGAGCATGCATTTCAGCGTGGTTCGAAATGTCATTCATTATTTGTTTATATACATTAATAAAATATAACAACAAGGGAAGACAAACTAAACAAACTACCTTCTAACTACAAAAAAGGGGCACTTAGAAAATCTTTAGAAAAGCCTAAAGATTTTGTTTGTTGGGTGTTTATAAACGAATTCCACTCAGCTAGAGAGTACAACACATATGATTTTAAAGTATCTTTAGAAAAGTCCTTTAGCTGAGCCGGCGAACTCTGTTCCGCCGTAGAGGCAATAAAGAACTAGATTTTGGATTTTATCCAATTCAATTTAAAAAGAAAAACGGAATAAAAGAATTTCATGTCCGTCTCCTGGTTCTAAGCTACCTCCCCACTAATTTTTAGTTGAATCCGTTCAGCCGTTCTTGAGTTATAAATGTGTAACTAAGACCACTTTCTTTCATAAATATTAGAAGTGTATAATCTAAAGACCTATACTCACCATCATCAACGGCCTTCTCTATCCCACTGCTGGGCATAGGCCTCTCTTTGAATGTGCCAGCTGCGTCGATCTTGTGCAGACCTCATCCATACAGAACCGCCACTCGTACAATGTCGTCGACCCATCTCGCTGCCGGACGACCTACTCCTCGTCTGCCTGTTCTATAAGACCTATACTACTGTCCTGTTATTATGTCCTCCTGGTAGAAATGCAGCAAATGCATGCTGATGCGTGCAAACTGACGAGCACGAGCGCTGTTTCAGACTTCAGATATTTTGTTGCATATTCCACCACAAACAAGATCTATATAATCTTCTAAATATCACCTATTTATTGGTATATAAATCAATTTTAACAAATAGCTAAGGAGAGATAAAATCAATTATTTTGTCTGAGAAATCTATTAAGTGATTTTTTACACATTTTAACCGACTTAAATAAATAAATTATATTCTAAATAAAAAAATCCAATTAATTAAATTTATTTCCAATATTAATCAAAGTGAAACTGGGAGGAAAACACTAAATAATACAACTTCTACAACAAAAACCACTTACAAAATATTTAGAAATGCCGTTAGATAATCTAAGCTAAGGGATAAAAACATACGTTAAGTATTAAATTATAATAATTTCACTTAAAATAACTAATACATGTACATAACATTTGTACTTCCTGATTGAATTTCCAAAATGATGTGTTTTATTTATATTTTTATTATTTTAAAAAGAAACCATCATGGCCTTACCTAAGAACGGTTATCAAACATTGGTCCAAATTTTAACTGAGAAGGTTTTTTCTATCCTTCATGGTTTTGACACAAATGAAAACTCAAGTAAATTTACATTATTGTTGGTTTATCGTGTAGGGCGTACAACATAAATTACAATTGGATATAATTTATTTGAGATTAGTTAACAGAATGCAAAATGTAACTTATCATAACTAACGATTATTTTAATAGAATCTGAAAATTAAGGTCATAGATATATAAATAAATATTTCAGGACATATCACACAGCGCCATCAAGCCCCACACTAAGCTTACGCTTGCATCACGGGTACTAGATAACGGACATAATACAAGGTTACTTTTCTTTCGTAAATACATACTAATTATACATAGAAACGACCAGACTCAACATAAGTAACTAGCTGTGCCAGCGACTTCGTTCGCGTGGAATAGTTATTATCATAAAAACGGTTCTAGTGAGTTAATCTTAAAAGATAGACATATACTGTTGCAGACATTTTGTTAGATCATTTCAAGAGGAATAATTCTTTAATACATATTTTTTTGATATCTTAAACCGTTTTACATACATTAAAAATTTTTAAAATTCAGAATTACTTGTGTTATGCGGCAATCGAACTCGTACCCTTAGATTAGAAGGCAGAGCCACTACCAACAAAGCTAAAAGGCAGTCGGTTATAATCATAGTTAAACAAATACGAATGTTTTTGGTTTGCTCGAGCTCAGACTGCAGGAAGCTGCATATGCTGCTGTTTCCGATATTATACTGTGGTTTTCACGTTACCTTCTTCGATTTATAAGCCCCTGGTGTAGACGTAGCACCCTGGCTACAGTTTCAGTTTATAACAGATACACGGTGTACCTCCGGAGACTCATGGCCTGAAAGTTTGTGTGTGAGTGTGACTATGTTTGTAACTTGTCCGCGTGCTAACACCTGTATCGATTTGGATGCAATTTGGTATAATAATTGCATATGCTTTTTTTGTAATACTGCGTCGCTTATGTAGCTGTAACTAAAATTATCAATATGTCAATGTCTGTAAAAATACATAATATAAATATATTGAATTTTCAATTTACCACCTAGCGGGTAACTGCATTGCTATTATCATAGTAAGTGGTATAACAAAGTATAATAAATTTTAGTAATTAAAATGTGAAAACATTTACATCACACTACTTCTTTTAATACTGGCACTATTTTATTCCTTATGAAACTTCATAAAACAGAAAATTGTAATAACGTATCAATTAGAGGAACGCTATTTATTCTTAGTAGAAGCTTCAAAGATTTATAAGCCCCTGGTTGAAGCGTTGCAGCTTTTCAATACAATCGGTCTAAAATGAATACGATTCGTAGTACCCAAGAGTTTGTCTAAAAAGTTCAATCAAAGTATTGACTTAAAAACGCAACTCTAATTAGCAAATTTCAGATCTCGAATTAAAACATACGTTGTTCCTCCTAGTTATTTTCCAAAATTTATGAGGTCGACCCTCATTTAATAATATATAATAGCTTTAAAAAATTAAAGTAGTAATGCCACCCGACTTCGCTTTTCGCATGTATGTAGATCACTTTTCATCATCATCATGATCATAGTGTTTTTGTTTTAACTTCATGTTACTGCTATGTAGTCCACTAGATGCATTGCAGAACCTTCCAGATTTATTAATTCCTGGTACAGACGTTGCAACCATTGCACCCTTGCAACAATATCGGTCTGAAATTTACCCTGCGACTATATGTATTTCAGTATTTTATAGTAGGCCTTCCCCAATGTATAAGTATACACTTTGCGCCCTTGCGACAATGATATTATGGAAACGAGCATGCATTTTGTTACAATACGTGAAGTTAGATGTGACGTAAACGGTACAAGTAGATTAGACAGATAACAATATAACAATGTACTGTAACACACATAGTACATAACAAGAAGAACGGAATCACAAACACTTTAAAATAGTGCCACAACGGCGGCCTAATCGCTGAGAGCGATTTCTTTCAGGCAACCGTTTAACAGGACAACAATAACAAGCGATTTTATAGCGTGACTGCATGTTGATCGATGCAGGAGTCGGAAAAGACGTTGCGTTATTACTTGTCCCGTGTTTCCACAGCCAAATATTATGGTAACATACACGTTTCTCTTAGCTATTTTCCCAAGCTAGCTTATAGTTTAGTAAAATAAAAGTACAAAAATGGTAAAAGTTCCATGTCCAGCCACTCGTTGCTGCGGTAGTTTCTGTATATACATATAACTAACTAACTAGACTACTTTAAATCATCATGTCATGATCATAGTATTTCGCAACACAGTCCATTAGATGCATGGCAGGGTTTGTCACATTTATGAATCCCTGGTATAGACTTTGCAACATTGCACCCTTCCAATAATATCGGTCGGAAAGGAAACTATGCTAGATCTGTGGAAGAGCTTACCAGATCTATGTGCCCCTGGTATCAGTGTTGCACCCTTGCAATAACGTCAGCCTGAAAACGAACATGCATTACGGCAAGTTGAATGTGGAAGTGCCGAAGTGTTGAACACAGCGCTTTGCATCTACGTGTATTGTACGGACGGCAAAGCTCTGGAACACTTTACCAGAAGCTGTGTTTCCTGCGAACTACAATCCAGGGGTTTTCAAATATAGAGTTAATAGGTATCTTTTATGTCAGCTATACTCAAAGTGTGTTCCGCGGAACCCTAGGGTTCCGCGATACCCCTATAGGGGTTCCGCAAGAATTTGAAAAAATATAACTAAACACCTCTCTCTGGTCGAACGTTTTGACTTCGCCCGTTTTTTGTTAATCAAAGCCGCCGTCTCGAGTAGGCGATCGCAAAGTGGTGGTAAAGTAGGTAAAATTATGAAGTGTTTGTAACATTGTACTTTTATTATGCTTTGTAGTTCCAACCATTTATTTTCTTTTTGACAGATCTAATTTGTCAGTAATAGTGTTGTGACCAAGTGATTATAGTAGACACGATATCGATTCATTTCGATATGTGATCAACGAAATAGCTGCAGAACATGGTAATGGGGTTCTTAGACTTCCACCCTATTATTGTCAATACAATGCCATTGAATTAATATTGGCTCAAGTAAAAGGACACGCTGCTCGAAATAACACAAAACCCCCATTCATGGCATACAAAATGCTTGATTTGTTAAAAAATGCATGTGTGGAAGTAACTGCGGAAAACTGGCAAAATGTAATTAAAAAAACACAAGAAACTACAATGGCAGAGATTGGGATAAACACGTGCGATAGATAATACGAATCAACAATTGATTAAAAAAAAAAGTATATAAGTATTATATCCGTTATCTAGTACCCACGACACAAGCGTTTGCTTAGTGTGGGGCTAGATGGCACTGAGTGCTATGTCCCGGAATATTTATTTATTTATTATTATTTATTTATTATTATTTTTATTATAAATGTCGGCGATAGCTCGAGTGACAGCGACGATGAATCTGATTTTGATTAATAAATAAATAAAAATAAAAGTCACAATAACTGTTCCATATCATTTCATACCAATCTATATTTATACTACATTAGAATGCTACATTATACCCATGTAAAAATGGTTACTAAACAATATATCGATATCTCAATCGTAACATCACTATGTTGATAGCCATAGAACGTAAATTTTTAAAAACGTTTGTTATTTCATGTAATTTATAAAAAAACGACTACTTTTATGGACTCAATTTGTTAAAAATGATAATTATACGGGATCAAGGAGCAAACTTAGGCAGTTGCCATATTTTTAAAACCTCGCATTTAAACTGAACTTTTGCGTAACATGATGCAGTTACGTTCTATTGCTGCTGTCAAATAGAAAATAAACAGTTGGATCTACTATAATACACTTGTAAAAACTGTTGTTTTATTGTAGGGTTCCATCAAGTATTTTGCTTTCCAAAAGGGTTCTGTCACCAAAAAAGTTTGAAAACCGCTGTTCTATGTAAACGTTTACCCTAGGCTGTAGCAATGCTTAACAGGCAGGCTGTAGTCAAATGTAAACCTATCCCACGTAAATATTGTAAATATTGGCAATTAATGCGTAGTTTCCGCGGACCAACATTAATAAAAAGTTAAAAAAATAGTTCCGACACTTGCTCCTAAGGTGGTTTTAAAATATTTCTACACCTTTTATCGTTATCATGATAGCAGCTTCTTAGATTATTTATTTTTCTCTGGTCTCATGTTTGAATGATAATAACTTTCCACGGTATCTTCTTGACCGTCACAATTACACTTAAGCTCTGATTTCCTAGGAAAGCGGTTCCGACATAAAGCGGCCGTAATACAGCGGTGAATGATGTCACTAGAACGTTGTCTATGTAAACGAAATGGCGCGGTTTCCTAGAGAGCGGTAACTTGCACCGTAATTTACTTTATCTACACTAATGTTGTAACATTCTACTTATGTTTCCAATACTTGACTTATAATTACTACTGTTATAGCACAGACAACAAAACACTCAATTTAAGCAATTTCACATGATGTTATAATATCCACATCGATATCGTAATAGCTCATTATAACATCACTAAAGCGTGACCAACCTGATTGCATGGCCAATCAGGTTGGTCGCGCTGCGCTCTTGTTGGTTAGATTTTAATGGCGGCAAAATCACCGTGACGCCGCCGCTATTGGTACGCCGCGCAGACTGAGCGACTCGGCGTCGACCAACGCCGACCGTCGCTGGTACGCCGCCGGACAGAGCGACTCGTCGTGTGTGTGCGTGAACCCCGGGGTCAGCGTGCCCCGGCGCTCAGCCCCTCTAAAGAGCGCAAGCTCGCTGAGGACCTACCAGCTCCCCCTTGGGGGCTGGCAGACGACCCACGATGATGAGGATAATGCTCATGTTGAACGGGAATTAAACAAAATTTGGCATTATAATAATATATTTTGCAGTTTGCGTGTTTTAACTCCATACAGCGCCATCTAGTTTATGGGCTACGAAACTGTTAATTCTATGAGTATGACAATACTGTCATAAATTTTAGAGGAACCTTGGCTACAATATGGTTTCGTTCAGTTTGAATACACATACACAAAATAAATGGTTGAGACGTCAACAGAAAAAAAGGCTGTCCTTGGGAAACTTAAGTGAAATGCCAGTAATTATTTTTATTGAGAGATCTAGACTGAATAAAACACTTAGGTACTACAAGCTTTGTGACGATTTATATAACCATGCCTTATTACGGGACACAGCAGAAATCTCATTGGAAATTAAGGTGAGTAACTATAATATGAATCTTTCAACACAAAGCTATGGTTATTGTATACGTAAAGTTATAAATCTACACCCAGAATTAAAGATGAACATATTTGTTCTTTTGCAGGTCCTCTGTGCACTGAGCTTCCTGGCAATTACACGAAAGAATCGCTGGAGTCACTCATCATTTAACTCAGAGAACTGCTAGCCGCTGTATCAGTCAAGTTGTGGAAGCACTAAATAGTGATTATATAGGGCAGAGGGCAGGATATTGATCTTCGCTACCATCCACAAGTTGCCAGCAAAATTGTAGTTGATGAGAATAGAGTGCCGGCTCACGCACTGCTTCCAGCGGGAATTAGTGCTGGGAAGAGTCACCCGTACTAGTATTGTAAATAGATTATAAGAGTAAACTGCGTAAAAGTGCTACGTAGTTAAGAATTAATATAAGTAGGTAACATTTGGTTTTATAATCAGGTTTTTGTAAATAAAAAGCATGGCATGGAATGTAAAAAACATAGTTTTATTTATAAAATTATAGGCACAATCTCTGCCTCGAGGTTTAACCTCTGCTGGTCGTGTATGCGGTCCATGTCAAGTCGTCTTCTTCTGCGTCTACGGCCTCGTGCCGGTACAGCTGCAGCTGGCGCCGATATTGCAGCTGGAATCAGTGTTGCAGCTGGTGTGCAACACCAGCTGCAACACCTAGGTTAGAATCTTGAACGACGCGAGTGATTCATGGCCCTCGATATAAATTCGTACCTTATTCAGGAGTTGCATAGGTACTATACTTTATACCATGACTACGAGAAAAGACATAATTTAAGCGAAAATAGAAATTTAATGAAGAAATAAGAATTGATTACATTAATTAAAATGGACATTAAAATTAGAGCAAGGACTGAAATCAAGCGCAATTTTCTTATTATTATCATTAGGGGGTCAACTTGTGAAACAATATTTATTTATTATAAAGTAACACTAAACTTGTGTCGGTACAATTCACAGTAAGTATTTGAAATGGCGCCAATTCACTATTTTTTTTCTATAAAGACAGCAAAGAACACAAAACAATTTTTAATCTAATGCCAAACTCCTTTTTGCTTTTCGACAAAAATTTGCTTTTCGCAAATATCGACCAATCAAATCTCGAGAATATATTTGCACCAAAGAGTTTTGAATTTCGAATCTTTGCGCAAGGAGTTTGTGTAAGCATTGAAATAGAGACCGGATATATTTTTGTGTTCCAAATTCAAACACCAAAATAGTCAATAAAATCAAAACAGTGAATAAAAGGCCTTTTATTCACTGTTTTGCGTGAATAAAATAAGCTTTTCAGAGTAGGTATGGTACAATGATAATGATAGTAAAGAGGATTGTTTTCATTTGTCGTACCTATGAAATGCCAAAGTTAAAAGTGACGTTGACTGTTGAATGTAGAAATGAAAGTAAGTTCCATCATTCATTCTCAAGCATTGACGTTCGATCCTGTTCTCAAGTGAGCACCTGCAGAAAAGATGTAGCGTACACAGGCGTAATAATAATAAAATAATAATAATAATAAATATTTCGGGACATTGCACACAGCGCCATCTAGGCCCACACTAAGCAAACGCTTGTGTCGTGGGTACTAGTAATGGGAGGTTTGCTAGCGATGAAGTTGGGGTTCAGCGCCCGGCGCGTTCGGAAGTGCTTAGCTCCGGTGTGTTTGGAACTTGTCTAGGCCTGCTGAATAGATAAAATTCTCAAGAAGTGCATAAAATTCGTTGTTCATTTGTTCGAAGCAGCAGCTTTATGATCTAACAGCATAACAGATAAAGATAATCGAAAATTAAGGCTCTAATTATTTGTATAATAACAGTAAAATAGTCAATAAAATCGCTCCGTCAGTGATTCAACACAATTCATCTTCAACAGTCAAACTCCTGGTATTTATTCAGTTTTCAAACATCTTTATTTCACTATAAAATATTTACAATTGGGTAACTATTCTAGTGTACATCTAAGAAATCCTAACAGAGCACGTCATAAGTATTACTTACGTGTTGTTTTGGAGTATTCAACTCTAATAAAAACACTTTCAGCTATCTAAATGTAAACAAATCAAACTAACTTTGATATTGAGGGTAGAAACTCATCATCTAATATTTTTATGCAAGCTTTAGAAACAGCTCATACATTTTACAAAATACACTTGAAAAGAAATAACCGGGATACATAGCGGTGTAGTGATAATGAAGCATTGCACATTGCGCAGCACCTGGTATTAATTAATTAATAGCCAATTGCTAATCGCAATGATAATTCAATTTCCAAGTAGACTTTACTAGTTTACCATTATTGTGTTGTGGTTATTTTACTTATTTTTTTTAAATGTGAAAGTCACTCTTGTGTTTTCGTTGCAGAAGAAAGTTTGTTTTATTTTAATTACGCTTAAATCGTGCTGTCTTTTCTCATGTGATCCTGGTACAGATGCTTACTATAATATCAGTCTGAAAACGGACATGCAATGACAATGCATCCCTTTTACTTTGACTAATACTATGATATATTCAGTTTACGGCACATAGTTGAAAGTTTTTATTAAGAATATTGCTGTGTTATCTATGGCTCACAGCAATTACTCAAAATGTAAATGGCATGCATCTTCCTTATATGAGACCCTCCAAGCCCTCGCGTCGCAGAGGTGCCTGCACTCCTCGAGCAGAGCCGGGTAATATCCGTATTTAACTGCCACATGCACCGGTTCCCAGAATCGGCCAGCACCCGCTTATGACGCTATAAACTTGTGGTAACATGTGCAATGGCAGCCGAACCAATACTTACCAGATCGCTCTGAATCAGTCAGTATCTGTTCCAAACTAATCGTACAATTCTTTACCTGCGTCTTTTCAATTAAATTTTGGTACAAGTTACCATAAAGATTTTATTTCAGATTTTATTCAAATCAAATCAAAATTGTTTAATTTCGAGCAACTTCATCAAACAAACATGAAAATGTAAAAATAACTGTAATTTGGGTGTATATACAATACAAAAGCAAATAAATCAAATCGTAAAAAATGTTTCATTATGTAAAATTTATTAAAACTAAATTATTTTCCTTGGTGTTAATTACATTTTATATCACCTTAACATTATAGCGTCTTATTAACGTGCTTCATTGTTTTAAAATTAATGATAAGTAATCTTGCCAGCTCTTTCGACCAAGACGATTAATTTTGCACAGTAATTGGTGACAAATTAATTAATTATTCTTTATTTAGACAAGCCGTGTCTTAGAGTTACTTGGCATTGAAGCCTAACATCCAAATCTCGTATCGAGAAGTAAATTGTGTTTAGAATTCAAACTTGTTGCTTTGGTAGTCTTTGTGCTTTTAGGTACTTTGAATTCACTTTGGAAATCATAAAAATACGTATTAACATTAATGCTAAGAAGAAGTAGAAGAGGAGTAGTTACCTAAAGACGTATACGCATTAGTACTACACAAAAAAGTATCACAAACATGTAAATTGTGAGCTAATGGGATCGCGTTCCGATTTAATTCTCTCCGGCGCACTTTAATTGAAAGTTCTCGTAAAAGTATTGGAGATTTCAGAGGCGCGTCTTAGTTTATGTTGGGTAATGGTACACGCACCGTCTCCTCGCATACACGCTACAAGATGATGTGTTTACATGAACGCCCGTTTGTTCCAGCCGTTTGATCTTTGTAAATGCAATAGGTATTTTAAAAATATCGCCGTCGGTGGAACTCGTACGCTTTCATAAAATGGAGAATGATTTTAAGAACGACAACCTTGATGTCTTGAAGCTCTGTTTATTCTCAAAATTGTCGGTGAAGGTAGGTTTGTACCCCGTTTATGAGCATTTTTGATTCAGTTTTAACTGACGTGCTGTTTGGAAATTAGTAGTTAGTGCAAATGAAATCACTCTTTTGTGCCAAATTACTAATGATGAGTTGATGGCGAACTAATCGATTAGTACCCGTTTATAGACAGGTCTCACACTCATCGGCACGTGTTGCAATGCACTTAAATATAATGGATTTACAGGGAAGTATGTTGTATTTAAAATAATGTTTTAAATTAAATTTCGTCGCACGTAATATTATGTTAGGCTTGTCAAATGCATCGCTAGGCATAGTGCTACGAAATGCTACGAACACGAACGCTACGTTTTCAGAACGTAGCCACTTTTTGCATAAAACAAATTAATTTTCTTTGGGAATTAATTAAAAACAAGTTTAATCATACAAAATAGTAATATTTTGGCTGAATTTAATTGCAACCAGCTGCACCTGCATTGTGAGTGGAAATAGTAGATAGTTGCAGCTATCTGACTAGGGTAGTAGGAGCAAGTAGGAGTTGATAAATGCAATATTATTCAGCACTTCACGCACACACAAACAACATTGTTCGTCAGTGTTCACTGTATGGCCATTGTGTTTATCACCTACATACATACGTACACGCATTACGGATCTGCAATTAATCGGTCTGCCATTAAATTTATTCTAAAAATGTATTCAATACTTATTTGGAAGTTTAAACACTGTTTAATTACATACTAAAAATACCTGTAGAAAATTGTATATTATAATATTTATCAGAATAAATAAATTTGCCGGCTTCTTTTAAAAACTTTAAACAATTCAGAAACATACTTTTGTAAAACCAAACTATTATTCTGTATTTTTTTTATATAGTCCAATGTACAATGCAATGCACTGGCAGCCTGCAAGTGCATCAGTGCAGCAATTTCTGTACGTCTACCAGGGCATCAGAAGTTGGAAGGAGCACATCGATACAAAGAGGGGGTTAGGTTATCCCCACTTCCGTACCCCCTTAAAACTGAAAGTGCATACAATATTATACGCGACAGCACTATTTTATTACACTGGCTAGAATGAGACAGCGAATAGGGAAGAGGGTGTGACCAATGGGTGGGGGTTTGTGACCTAGGGGAGGATACCTGTAACACTAACCTATAAAGCCAATGTAGGTATCTATGCTGCACGATGCACAATTCAATAGTATAGTCTCACAATCGCATCATGCATTGCTTTTTACAGCCGTTAGTAAGTTTGAATAAAAAAGTGCTATCCAAAAGGGTTACACAAATTGCTGTCAGTTTTTTTTAGTGTTTAGTTTTTTTGTGGTTAGTTCCGAGCGTGTTTAGCGTCACACGTGTTTGATTCTACCCTTTTAGGACCGCCCACGGAGTTTGACATATATCGGAATAACGCCTGATCCCGGGACTTTATTTATTTATAACGGTACACAAAACAGAATGAGTTCATAAATAAGCCAAATACACATTCAAAGCTGGGCTGACGGGAATATTTTGAAATACCGAGTAAAAAGTGAATAAGCAAGTTCGCATGAAAGTAGCTAGCTCTGGCGTCGAGTGGTTTAAACTGCCTTATTAGCTTAGTTTGGTTACTTTGTACACTTTATCATCAAATACCGAAATAGTAATTTATTATTCATAATCATAACATATCGAAATAATAGCGGAAACTTAGAATATAAAACTTTACTTAAGCTTAGTCACATGTAGAGTCATGAGACAACTTTAAACATTTAATTACCTACTAACATTCCAAAAACGATGGGAGGATCATATAAATTCTCGAATACTTTTGTATTGAAAACATACAATTAAATTAATTTAATTTAATTCCTGCAAACTACAATCCAAGGGTCTTCAAATCGAGAGTTAATAGGTATCTTCTAGGTAAGCGTGTTACACCCTAGGCTGCAGCAACCCTTAAAATCAGGCAGGCTGTAGTCAAACGTAAACCTACCCCGGGTAAAAAAAACATATTTTCTTATGTACATATTTTTTCCACTCCTAGGAATGAACACTCCAGAAGTTTATCAGCATGACCTTAAACGTGGCCACGCTGTTAAAAAATCTGGAGACTTATACACTTATACCTTATATTATACACTTGATAGAATGCAAGTTTGTTGAAAATAATTATTTTAATATATCTATATATCTGATAAATTAATTTCGTCTGCATAGGGATGCACTACGGCGCAATACCAGACTATAGTTGTGGGCAATATTCTACGAGTATCACCTGAAAGCCTCATGATGATGATGATGAATTCAGGTATCCATTTTCATTTAATTGGACAATCGCGAATTTTTATTTACTTCTTATTATTTAAAAGGTATTTTATCGTTGGATCCCCTAGAGATGGAAATTGACATTCTGAAATCTTCTCTACCAGCAACATGCAATGAAATGTGCCACTTTATGTATAAACAATATATTTGATATATTATTCATGCATAAAACTTCTAGTGGCAAAACTTTTTGAAAAACAAAAATACAGAGCCCTAAGTGTAGCATATCGAATAATAATACAATTTTTGGGGTTCTGTAATAAAATGGATGATATAAATAAAATTTTGGCCTGCTTGATGTCTGAAAACGTAAAATGTACGTAAAATATTTCATTTACATAATATGTTCAGCAAGGAAGATTTCAGTCTCATATCTTTCCCCCGTCATTTATCTATCTGTTTCACAAACTACGTTACATTCGATATGTTCTGGTTGTATTGCGTCTTCGTGAATCCTTAATGCCTCGGAAATCCATTAGAATTATTTCATGCCTCGTAATAGTCGGTAATTAAACCTATCCGAATATCCAGTCAGCTCTGTCCAGCCGTAAACGTACGTAGTTAGGGACGTATGCCGTATAAAATGAATTATACACTTTTATTGCCATATAGTGTTGTAAAAATGCGTTTACAGTTATCATTTCCCGGCATTCAGGATTCACATAATTCGCTGGCGAAACATTTATTTGCGTTCCTGAAATTGTGTCGATTCATCTTTTGCTGTGCGATTTATGCGAATTCTGTCTGTGTGAACTTATCTTCGTTACAGAGCTTTGTAGAAGATAACGGTCTTGGCAATCGACTAGGTATAAGTACTTCATATCTCAAAAATCTATATAAAATAATGTTACAAAAATAGCACAAGAGACAATAATATCTTATTTAATTATATTATAACAGGTATATTTATAAAAGCGAACGTCCAATAAATAAAGGCACAGACCAGATTAATGTTTTTTTCATTTGTGTTAAGACATATAATATAATGTAGACAATAACCATAAACTTAAAACAAACGTAGAGGCATAGATTTGCGTATTCCCATGTTAATTGTTTTCAGTATTCGAAGTGACTATTAAGTATTCAAATAGCCACAAAATGAGTGTAGACAGCAGCAACAGCTATAGGTATGTGAGGAGCTGTAATTTGTCGGAGTGAGAGCATGCCGGCTTTCAATCGCCACTCAACGCTCCGAGAGCCATTTGAACTGTCAGCGGGTTCGGCAGCGCTTGATCTACGGCCTTTAAAAAGTGATGACAACCTTCTAGCGCAGCGCATGAACGAAAGTACTCACGCTCAAGTAGACGAAGATAAAATTATTTACATAGATAGGCTTAACACATGAGTTTTGGATTTTGGGTTAAACACTGCGGTATACGGATCTTTTTTGCCACAAAAATGTAATATGCTACTCCTCGAGTTAAAATATCAGTCACATAAATCCAAAAAAAGTTGTCAATTTCAATTTGGTCACTTTTCTGGCTTTCTCATGAATGCTCTATCTGTATAAACAATATTGTTACAAGTAGGTATTTCGTTTCTACCAAATGCCGGCGTTATTTTGGGCTTTTTCATATCTGTGGGAATATTTCAGCTCGAGTTTTTAAGTTTCTAGGTGGTTCCGCTAAGAATAGCCCATAACCCATTAGGAGATATTTTTAATTGGGTATGTTTTGTTTAGATTGATATGCTCAACAAGATTGCCGTGGTGATTCTTATTAGCTTTGAATAGTATTGCTAGATAGTAAGAAAAATAATTGAAAGGAATACCTACGCTAATTTTCTATGTTATTCTTTATAGCTAATTTAAATACAGAGATACAGGTTCTGTGCCTTATTTTGTTATGGTCTGGTACAAATATTAAAATCGTCATAAGTAACATCAATTAAAATACAAAATTTAGACACGTATTTATTACATTGTGTTACTGAATAAGAAACATTTTGTAAAGCAATCCCACAACTAATAACTACAGTGTAGGTTGAATAGTAAACACAATATACCGCTCCCATTCGCAGTTCACGCCGAAACAACTTACGGCTAAAAAACATGTGCGGCGTAATTCTGAGAAGTTACAGAAACTATATTTTACTCCACAAGTCGAGTAATGGAGTTTGTTTACTTTACAACATGGCGCTGGGCAGCCGCCTGCCAACGGACGACTAGCAGCCTCCCAGGCTGACTGCGAGCGCTAGCACGGACACTACATACTTACTATACCGAAACAAGAACGAGTTGAAAATATGACAGTGTCAGTACTTGGTCTATTTATTTGTCTTTTTTAGGAGTCCGTACCCAAAGGGTAAAACGGGACCATTATTAAGCCTTCACTGTCTGTCAGTCTGTCTGCAGGCTGTATCTCATAAACCGTGATAGCTAGAAAGCTACTTTTTTGACAATTACACTGTTATCATTAAAAAAATAAAAAGCTGACTATGATAAACTTTTGTTTCGCTCTAAATAGCTTAGAAAAATAGACGCGGTGCATATTGTATGCTTCTTGTTAATATTATAGGGCGAAGGCATGTTAGTGAACATGTATGTTTTTTTCTGAATACGGAACATAGTCAGTTGTTTATTTGCAAATCACACACAGTAACACAAACAAAATTTGGAAAGTAATCACTGGACAATCACTCTGATAGGGTATGCATATTATGTTGTTAGGAGCGGCTCAATTTGACAGATCAATTGGCATGATTAAATTTGGCATAGAGATAAAACTTGCAGGCAGTGCCTAATATGTGTTTGTATTAAATCACCCTTCTAGAAACCCAGAACGTACGTTCTGAAGATGAGTGTCATTACACCCGAAACGCGTAAACAACATACCCGAAATTAGACGTGAGTGATAACCGTAATTGTTACGTATTGATTAGAATGTCTCACCATAGTTTTAATGATAAAATAAATGACCCTTGCATTCATTGGACAGTCGGTACTTCCCCCGCATTGAACGCTACAGTTTGATACCCAATCACCGGAAACATTATTCTCAAGATCCCTGTGACTGGTATAGGTCTGTATTAACGAGAGACCGGCCATGTGTTGTGCAATATGAAAATCTTCGATCTTGTGAGGAATAAAGCACGCTTTGCTGGAAATCGTTAATATTAGACTTTACAAGGTTAGCATCGTATTGATTCCTTTAGATATATTTATTTTCAATTTTATTCCCATATTACATAAAATGTTAAATTTGAGATAGAGCGTAGTTAAAATTTTAAACTTAAAACTGAATCAAAAATTTATTATTTAATACTAGATAAATTATTATGTATAATATACTCAAATATAAGTAAATACTTGCTTTAAAACCTAAAACATATGAATACTTATAATTATACTAATGTTTGACTATAAATTATAGAAATAGGAATATTTCTAAACTTAAAAATAAATGTTGTGTGATATGCTCAGAAATGTATTTATTTATGAAATGAAATACCTGAAACTTGTTGCATGTTACTTACACACACGCAACAAGATTCAGGTATTTCATTATCTTATTAATCTATGAAAACTTCGGACTGTACGTGTACTGTGTGCATGCTACATTAACCCACACCTTATATTATAATGGTGGAATGAGGTCTTCCAAATTTGTAGGTACTCGTGATTTGTTACATTTTTTTCACCATTTTTTATTCTTGTTTGGTTTTTGAATAACTGTTTTATTTACTCAAAGAGCCCCAACCCGGGTCTCGCCCGGTGCAAGGTAGCCATTACGCTCTCAGCATTACCACAACTTCACCACATTGAACACTAAAAATTATCTAGAACGGAGACCAGACCTCTTGTTATTTATTCTCTGCCTTCAATTTTATTGTACAAGGGTTTCCACTGGGGTTTAATAAGGGCTCCTCACTAATATGTTTTTTCATGGTATTCCAGGCGCCACGTCAATGTTTTCGGGTATGCGCACGGTTCACGGCCAAATGCTGTCCGGGGGGACGGCGATCAGCGGGCTGGGAGGGTTCGGGCTGCCGAACTCTCTGCCGTCCCTTCCGGAACGCAAGGTGTACTCCACGCCCCCGCCGGCGCCGCTGCCAGCGCTCCCGTCGCCGGTCTCCGCCGCCCCCACTCCAATACCTTCCACCACCACCACAGTTCATCCTTACTACCACTAAACTATAAGTTATATCATAACTACTTATATATATTATTACCCCGTGTATGTGATTGGTGAGCAGATGAGCAACGAGGACTGTACTAGAGACCGTTTCATTGGTCATTGAGCATTACCCTTGGATAACAAAAAATATCCTTGTACTGTGCTCTAAAGTGTTTCCATTTTAAAATTGTTTTTTTAAATGTTTATAAAATACTAAAAAAATTGTTTAGAAATAGATGGTTTTAACAGTGAAAATCAACACTGATTTCATAGCTACCAAACGCCAAAGGATATGGAAATAAATGAAACGATCTCTAACAAGAGACTGGACAACACATCAGGTATAATTCAAAATAATCTACTCTCTTGTTATTGATAGAGTCGGTTTGTCGCCTCTTTGTTTAGTTGTGTCACATGACACATTATATTTCTCAGTAACTTGAGTACACACATTCAATAGATCTGTGATATCACGATGATCACAGTCGGTATCCCTGTGTTGTTTTCACATTTTAAACAGTTACCGAAAGAAGGTAATGCTTTGATTAAAATGTAGCGTAATTAGCAGCTCTGAAATAAAATTATAAGCGAAATCAGCAGGTAATGAATTAAATGAATTGAACGATTTTATTTACAAATTATGAATTGTCTCTGGCGAGAATTCCAATCGAGTTTTACTATGAATGTGACGACAGATAGGTACATTAAATTATATCGGGTTGATTTTTGTACTCAATCAATCATATGTTCAGAAGATATTATCGTGCTGACAAAAGAATGCTAAAAGTGGTGTCATATTCCTTATTATTATGATATAAATTTGTCATTTTTTTCTCTCGAACATGACGAGACCTTTTTTATTTTTTTATGTGTAAGATAGTGAAATGTACTATAGGAATTTAATTATTCGATAGCTTCACTAGTCTTAAAATGTCACTTTTCCAAAGAAGCCCAAAAATTATCGTTTATAAGTTTTTTACGGACGTACAATTATTTACTTGAGGATTTTCTTAGATGCCTCGAATCAACATGTATAATATTGTACAACTTCATCGTACAATATTATACTCACGATACAAACAAAGTAATTTTTAAAGGATTGCCGTTTAATACTCCTTAATGAGAGATTGCTTTTGCTTATACAAACTTCTAAGAAAATCTTAAGTATTGTGACTTGATAAGTATATAAAGTTAATGCACTTACTTTTGCTAGTAATCGTGCCTATCTAGATTTATCTTATTCTAGTTTCCTGTATTTGTATCCACATTTGTACTGTAATGCCAATTTCTTGAGAAGTGGTCTGAAAAGTGTCATTAAATCATTTCAATGTTTTTATCCGGGTACGGAATTTAATAATATTAATAACTTAAACTTAAAAAATAAAATAGCGTTTTTTAATTCAAATAATCAGCAGTTGAGTCATGTTTAAGTAGTAGTAGGTACCTAAAACAATGATAATTAGTCTTGTCGTAATAATAGATAAGCAAGGTAAACCTAGGTCAACCAGAATCACTTAGTATGATTTTGTAGACATATACGTAATTAGCTGAAGTAATTTAATTTTTATAATTACATATTAATTATTTACTTTTTTGATACAAAAAGGTGGCAGTGTTTTAGTTTTCAATGACATTAAAAAAAATGATATTATAAGATTTTTTTATCACTATCAGTTATGAGCAGTCAGTCAGTCAGTTGCTAATTATATTATTGGTCCTCCTTTAACCAACTTTTTTGTCTAAAACTGTACCCATGCATTGTCTCAGCTAGTAAGAAAAATTAAACTTATTTGTCCTTTTTGTTATACAATCCAGACTTATCTAGTACTTATACGGCTAGTGCCCACACTTAGTGATAAATAATTTTATTTTAATATACTTAAGGATATCTCAGTTTATATTGAAGGATTGTGGCGCCGGCAAACAAATAAAAGAACTATCAAATGTATTTTAAGTTAAACCTACTTATCTAAGTATGACTTTAGCAGATCAGTTGTTTAAAAATAAAATATTCTTTTGAAATTGCGTATTTCCTTTAGAATAGGCACCCATAATATAGCCTTATACACTAGGAGTATAACCTACAATATAGCCTAGATCTTCCTCATGCAGTTGTTATTGACAAGTGATAATATAAGTAAAATTGTATTGGACCTAAATAATACTAATTATCGCCAAAATGTCAATTATGACAATTAAAATTTGCGGTGTCGATATATACTTAGATGATTCATGATCTCTGGTGTCATCTATTCTGCCCTATCAAACACTCTTAGGTGTACTCGTATGTGTGGTTTGGATTGGAACCTATGAAAACCCCCCTACTGGCCCCTACATGTACATTGCCAATTGTTGTTTTCGTATACCCATCCAAAATGTACTTGCGACGGCAATTCTACCTTAGAGTTAAAATATTTGCTTATTTTTCTTAGATTTATGTACATCCCAATTCCAAACATATACTTAGTAGGTAGGTACAATCGGTTTGATAATACGCAATGCGCCTATACAAATCTGCATAGCAACTGACATTAACTTTAAAATCGTGTGATTCAAACTTTTAAGATTTTATTTATAAAAATGATATTAAGGTTCATTCGCGAGGCCAAACTTCCATATAAACTTTTGTTTACTTAGTTTAGTGCTTAACTCTAACCAGACTTAAGAAATAAGCACTGCCTGCGGTATTTTAGTAAGTACCTTGTTAGGTTTAACACATTCTTAGGAACTCGCCTCTAGAAAACTAGCTCATTTTTCATTTATTATGAAGACGAAAAAAAGGTTACTTTTAACATTTAGCAAGTCGGTAAGTTGTTAAAAGTTTCAAAAATTGTTATCTCGTGAGAATATTACAATAAACTTTTGTTGATGGTAGTAACGCCATCTAGTAATTGTTTTTGAACAAGATAGCGAGTCGTCATTTGCAGAGTTAGAACAATGAAGTTGCCATGTCGTATCTAAAGCATCGTAGTTCTGTCAAAAATCGTAAGAGGTCGCTTTTCTCAAAAAAGTAACTATTAAACTTTTTAGATGATGCTCCTGATAAATATTAAATATTATTACATATGCAAATGGATTAATTAATATAATGGGTAAATTATTTGCCATTTAGAGTTGTCGATGATTATGATAGAGCTATTATTTTTTAAATTAAAGCTTTGAGAACCAAATTATATTCATATCTTTCTGTACCTAGTGCAAGATGTCTAAAATTATAAGAACACAATAGTTTAGATTTCTTTCTATATATGTGTTCATAGGATACATTCTTAAATAGTAATTTAGCTTTTTTATTTTATTCTTTTTTTTATAAATAAAGTATTATTTATAAAAAAAGAAAACAATTAGGTAGGTACCATAGCTGGGCATTAACTCGTTAATCCGTTAATCGTTAATTAACGAAGTTAACATTTTGATTAACGGATTAACTTTTAAGTTAACTTTTAAAAATGTTAACGGACACGTTAACTTCCGTTAATCCTTCGTTAGTTTTGCAGAAGTCCGTTAATCGTTAATCCAATGCCTAATAATAGTTACCGCACGGCACCAACAAGTGCCGGTTGGTGCGTGCCGCGCGTGAAACAAAAACAAAACTAGATAGGTATATTTTGTCAGCGCGTGCGAGTGAAAAAGAAAACTGCGAAGAGATTCGTTTCGTTTGTAACTTAACTTTCGTTTGTAAATTATTTCATTACTTAGCGTCAGTGCTTAGAGTGACGAGTGTTTTGTTAGTTTATTGTTATTATAATATAAATGAAGTACAGCCAGTGTTCATTTGCGTGTTGATAATTTATAAAGAAGAGTGCAGTGTAATGTTTATGTTTAATTAATACAAAAACATATCATGGATGTTGGAAGACATGGAATCGGATCGGATTCCAGCGGTCCTGATGAGAACCGTATGACTGCAGTAGAGTGGAAGTGGATGCAGTACAAAAGTGCATGGAAAAAAGGTAGAAGATGCCTTACGATAAGAAGCAGCGGAAAATTCGAAGGACAGAGATAGTTTAAGTGGCGGAGGGAGCACTGCGAGTAACAACGATGATGACGAGGAAGACTTTTTCAATTCTGTTACTCAGTCGAATCTATAGACAAACCAAAGAGCTCCAACTCTTTAAAGAGTAAAGCGCAGTCTCGTTAAAGTGTGGCTGGACATGAAATCAAAAGACTCGTTCAACGATGCTGCATTCCTCAGGGAACAGATATTCATAAATCTGTTAATTAAATACAATACTGTGGGCCTAGCAGGAATATTACCATCGCAGGATCCGACAATTTGTCGAACCATATTTCATACAAAATTCGTACAGCGAACCTGGTGGCGCGTAACTGAACTATTTTACTTTCGAATACGTTAGTTCCGTAGGATTCGAAATATGATTATGTATGGACGTTTACGTAGTTTGTGTGATAGAAATTGTTTTTGACAGATGATCCGTAAATACCAGACCCAGCCTTCGACAAATAATCGGAAGTTTTCTCACCTAAATTTTTTCAGTGAGAATCATTGTCGACAATTTTGCCATGGATTTTTAATGGATTATTTATTAATATATTTTGATAAAAATAATTTAGTACGGACAAACGTTACTTTATTAATTTATGTTTAGCGAAATGTCATTGTAAATATAGTCTGTGACACTAGTAATAATAATAATAATTCTGGTTCAAAACCAATTTTGAATGTGTATTTGGCTTATATATGAACTCATTCTGTTATGTGTACCGTTATAAATAAAATAATAACACAATACAATTGTTGTTGAAATTGTTTTGCTGTTGTTGTCCGTTTTTGTTGTTTTGCTATTTTTTTTTTTTTTTTTGCTTTGTGTTGTTTATGGATGTTTTCTGTTGTTTATTGTTGATTATGGTTGTTTCTTGTGGTTTTTTGTTGCTTTTATTGTTTTTTGTTGTTTCTTGTTGTATTTTATTTTTTCTTGTTGTTTCTTGTTGTTTTTTGTTGTTTCTTGTTGTATTTTGTTTTTTCTTGTTGTTTATTGTTGTTTTTGTTGTTTTTTGTGGTTTCTTGTTTTTTTTTTGTTGTTTCTTGTTGTTATTGTTGTTTTTTGTTGTTTTTTGTTGATTTTTGTTGTTTCTTGTTGTTATTGTTGTTTTTTGTGGTTTTTTTGTTGTTTATTGTTGTTTTTTGCTGATTCTTGTAGTTTTTGTTGTTTATTGATGTTTTTTGTTGTTTCTTGTTGTATTTTATTTTTTCTTGTTGTTTATTGTTGTTTCTTGTTGTTTTTGGTTGTTTCTTGTTGTATTTTATTTTTTCTTGTTGTTTATTGTTGTTTCTTGTTGTTTTTTGTTGTTTCTTGTTGTATTTTGTTTTTTCTTGTTGTTTATTGTTGTTTTTGTTGTTTTTTGTGGTTTCTTGTTTTTTTTTTGTTGTTTCTTGTTGTTATTGTTGTTTTTTGTTGTTTTTTGTTGATTTTTGTTGTTTCTTGTTGTTATTGTTGTTTTTTGTGGTTTTTTTGTTGTTTATTGTTGTTTTTTGCTGATTCTTGTAGTTTTTGTTGTTTATTGATGTTTTTTGTTGTTTCTTGTTGTATTTTATTTTTTCTTGTTGTTAATTGTTGTTTCTTGTTGTTTTTGGTTGTTTCTTGTTGTATTTTATTTTTTCTTGTTGTTTATTGTTGTTTCTTGTAGTTTTTTGTTGTTTCTTGTTGTTTTTGTTGTTTATTGTTGTTTATTGATGTTTATGTTGTTTCTTGTAGGTTTTTGTTGTTAACAACAATAAACAAGAAAAAACAACATAAACAACAAAAAACAACAAAAAACCTTAAAAAAACAACAATTACAACAAGAAACAACAAAAAACAACAATAAACAACAAGAAAAAACAAAATACAACAAGAAACAACAAAAAACAACAAGAAACAACAAAAACAACAAAAAACAACAAGAAAAAACAAAATACAACAAGAAACAACAAAAAACAACAAGAAACAACAAAATACAACAATAAACAACAAGAAAAAACCAAATACAACAAGAAACAACAAAAAACAACAATAAACAACAAGAAAAAACAAAATACAACAAAAAACAACAAGAAACAACAAAAACAACAAGAAAAAACAAAATACAACAAGAAACAACAAAAAACAACAAGAAACAACAAAAATAACAAAATACAACAAGAAACAACAAAAAACAACAATAAACAACAAGAAAAACCAAATACAACAAGAAACAACAAAAAACAAAGCAACACCAACAAAACTAAAAAACAGCACATCAACAAAAAAATAATATACCTACCTACACCAATCTACTTAATTGAACAGAAGAAGGAAACAAATACGTAACCGGAAGTAAATATAAAATTAATCAAAAAAGGAAAGAGAAATATGAAATAGTTCTTCCGGGTATGATGACTTTCCATTACTTACTATCGAATTCTAACTCCAGCTACCAATGCATTCAACTCGTTAGTACCTAATACTTTCGACTTTACGCACGGAAACTTGAGCTAGGGGTACTGCTATACCCTCAAGTGTTGCAATTGAACGTCTTTTTTCCACGTGTAAAGACATTTTAACACCAAAACGAGCCTCGCTTTCAGACGAGAACTTCAACATGTTAAATGTTCATGAAAATGAATGTTATATTACAACACATTTGAATTATACAAGTCTTTGTTTTGTTCCTAACCTGTTAACTTCCGGAACCTAAACCAACAGTTTTATAATTTCACTAACGCAACGATATAAAGATGCAATTTTACACATATTAACGGATTAAAGATTAACGTTAACTTCCGTTAATTCTTCCGAAATGTAACGCTTTAACGTTTAACGAAGCTAACTTTTTTTGTAGCGGATTAACGAAGTTAACTATTTGATTAACGGTGCCCAGCTATGGTAGGTACCTAATAAGCTCAAATAAATTGAACAAGTACTACCTACTTGTGGCACCGCCATTGTTTCTACTTCTATTGGTCAGGTCAATATATTTATAATACCTACTATAAATAGGTATTACAATATGTGCAAGAATAAAACATTTGTAGGTAGCCCATTTATTTCTTTTATTTTACTATCAAATAATTACATTAAGCAATATAGGTAGATATAATATTGTTGATGGAACTCAGCAAAAACATTACATAACAACATAAATAATAATATATTGATGGAACAAGTAACATAAATTATAAGTCTTAGAATACTGCATTTATGTCAATATTTTGAGGTTAGTGTGGTATTATAATAAACATTTTACACAATGTATAACTTTTAGAACAAAATAAACTTATGATTCATTGAAAAAGTTTGATAATCCATGATGTATTTAGAGTTAGATATACCTACCTATTAAACATTTATAAAAAATATTCAGTTACTCAGTCTCATAATAATACTCAACTAAGTAGAGTAAGATTTATTATACAAGTAGAGTTAGAATTACTAACATTCAAAATGCATTCAAAATTTAGTATGGAGATTAAAGCTAAATAATAAATTATAGAGAAACTTTTCAAAACTATGAGATAAAGTAAGTAATACTTAAAGGAGTCAGTATTTGATACATAACCCCACAATATAATACTAGGTATGTACAAATATTAATCAGTGAATCCATCTGTGAAAGCATCAAGTAATATCTGTTCAAACCACTTAAGGCCATCAGAACTCTGACTCTCTTCATCTATAGTTTCCATCACTGACTTAGTTTTCCTTTTCAAACGCCACCAAAGCATTTCTGAAAAGTATTGCATGACGGGATTGTAATATTTCAATTGGACATCTTTTGCAGTTGCCCTCCGGATGGCTTCCAGAACTGAAGTATACAGAATGGACTGCCTAGTGGCTGGCTTGCAGATAGCGAGGTGGTCTAGAGGTAGCTGATAAAAAACACCACGGCCCAGATCTGCTGAATTGGACTCAACAAAACAAATTGGAACTTTAAATGCTGTGACTAGAGTAGGCTGAGTTTCAGCAAAACTAATTGTCTCCCAGCCATATACATCGGCTAGGTTTAGAAATGACTTGTTGAGCTCCAGCAGTACTGGAGAATTGTGTTGCAGCTGCCTGACATCATTAGAGGGCCACAGTATGGCCGCGGCCGCCCTGGGCATGGTCGCTAGGGCACTCCCTCTGTGAGGTGTGCTAAAGAACACTATAGCTTTTGTATTCTCAGGTATTTTTGCAAAATCTTCATTGCTACTGTTGGACGCTTCTTTGAGCACTTGCTTAACAATGAGGCCTCCCATAGAGTGAGCTAGCCACACAACAGGCACATTCTTCCGGCCCACTCCTGCATCTATAAGGGCTGGTCCTAGTTCAGCTGCTCGGGTTTCTATATCTGCTTTCTGTAGAGGACAACGTTCCAGCCACTCTGACAATGAGCTCCAGTAATTTACACCCAGTATCCTTAAATTATTACAGTCTTTTGGAAGCCAGTCCTTGGGCCAGCAATATGTGTAGTTGCATTTGTCTTGGTCTTCTTCTATCAAGGCTTGACGTTTTGTATTAGCTGTATACTTCTGTGAATGAGGTTCTCTTCTCGCTTCTATTGGTAAGTCATGTAGAACTATATCATAATCAAATAGTAGTCTTTCATCTTCAATTTCCATAACTTCAGCCATTACTTCCTGCAGCTCTGCATCTAAATATTTTGGCTCATTATAGCTTTCCTCACATGGATTACAGTCATTACCTTCCATAGTAACCTCTATGATGCCAATGGGTTCTGCACATTTTTTATCCCTTTGGCGCCATGTTACAAACACCCCTCCTCTCAGGCCATGCACCAACAATGTGTCACACACATGCTGGGCAGTAGTTCTGTACAAGGGGTACAACAGATATAGCCCTGGTCTATAACAGTATTCTCCGGAAAGATTTGCCAAGCATACAGCTGCAGAACTAGATAAGCGGACATCATTAGACCTGATTAGTCTTGTTAGTTCACCAATTAGGCCATTTTGGAAAAATCCTTCAAGTAAATTAGGATGAATACTGAGCACAGTCATAACTTTCAGTACACCCATATCAATATCTATGTCATTTCTGTACCGGAGCAGCATTTCTGCCAACACTGGAAGTAAGCCCATGTTGACTAGGGTTGATATTGATGTATCTTGACTGTAGTCCTTGTTGTGGAAGAGTTGCAGGTGGTGATGAAGCACATCCAGACACCGTATACACAGCTCCCGCTCACTGATAGTGTCAGGTTTACTGGGGATATTGTCTGATTCACTCGCTTGCTCTTTGATGTTGACAAAGTATTTTGAGAGAAATTGTTTGATACAGCAGTGAGGGTTTACATGCTGGACTTTGTGAATGAAATCCCCAAATTTGAAAGACATCAAAACCGGCATTAAGGCAGCTCGTCGCACGTGTATCGGCGGGGGCAGGAAGTACCGCAGGTCCGCGCCACGAGTCCTCGCTAGTAAGATGGCCGTGTATGGGTCCATGGCCTGCGCCAGCTTCAAGCAGTCCCAGTGCTTGTTGTTTTTGAAGGCAGCAAGCTGCTCGAGCGCTACGTTGCGCTGCTCCTTGTTCCCGTGCCGACACAGCCACAGCAAACGCCACGCCAGCGAGTGTTTCAAACTCTTCCATATTTTAGCGAAACCTACGGTCTGTCGTGACTGCCTATTCTGTTCTATTTGTACTGTTGCACTGTAAGATGGGTCGTTGATGTAAATGTACTCCGGAATAACTTTCTTTTCTCGTTCCAGTACATTTGTGTTCACGATTCTGTTGAGGTTCCGGTATGTTTGTGCTATGTGATAAGCTATGAATAGACCACCTGAGCCATATACACTGGCGATTTTTAGGAATTTAATTACGGGTTTCAGCCTGTCTTGAAGACTCATTCTAATCAGAGAAAACTACGTATTATTCCTAATAAAAGATCTCTTCTCACAAGAGCTTCTAATTTCTCATCCTCCTCAAGCTGCTGTTTTGTTTTGACTTGACAAAAAAATGCAAATTTGACATTGACAGGCAAAGAAACACAGCAGACAAGACATTGACTTTATAAATGATTAGACACTTGAGAGATAAATGACCTCGACCTAACTAATTCGTGTTCAACTTAAAATAGTACAACCAATACTAATCCACAAACAATATCAAGAAAGGACATTTTACGATCAGCACATAGTAATAAAAAACATAGATTTTGGTACTTGTCTTTGTGGTATAAACCATGGAAGCAACTCCATGAATATTTTTTTATTAACAATTATTAAGCTACCTACAAACTAAACCAACACGAGCAAAAGACGAGCAACGAAGAAAAACAATTATTAAACATAAATTTTACGTACATAATATATAAGATAAATATTATAAAGGTATCTAGTCGAAATTTGCTCCTCCACGATGATAAATTAATTATATCTTTGGGCAGTTAGTTCTTTGACGAGAATCAAATAAAACGCAGGTGATATGAATTGAAATTTATTGGAATTGAGTAAGACTTTGGATGTTTCTTATTATAATTTTCACGGGAAATGGTGACGACGACGGTCGCATACACAGCTTGGCCACAATCCAATTTTATATATAAACGACGTCGCTGCTGCTGACATTTATGTGGTAGTATGGGCATATTCGGATACAGGTACTCCTATCTACGACCCATATATTTTCTTACTACTTAATTAAAATTCAGTTTTTTACTGACAAGAAACTTAGTCTATTACGTACATTCTTCAGGTACACAGTTTTTCAGGTGCAGTCAAGTATCTGGTACGTAAGGTAGGTAACCCTGAAAACTTGCACTAGCTACCGAAATGTTCCTGTAAAGCAAGGTTTCAAAGAAAAAAACATTACAGCACAATGTACAAATAATAGTTAAAAACTTAATTAAGTTGGTGGACTATTATCATCCCAATCATGAATGCAACATAGGACCTAGGTAGGTATTATAATTTAATATAAGGTTTTTAGTTGGTTAAACGTATGAAAAATAAAACTAACGTTGTTTATGTGCAAGATGAGAAGTTTAAAATGACCGATACCTATCAATGTTAAAATATAAACAATTTGTGTATAATACATAATACATCACACCATACATAATATAGCTGCTAGTATATTATCCATGTACGTAACGGTAGTGAGTATTATATGTATTCTTAAGTAAAAAAGACTGAGTAACAAATTTTTAAGCATTCCGGTTTGGTGAACCCCGTTGTTTTTAGGTATTCTATCACTCTGTATCATGGAAATACCGTACGAGGGAATTCCGTCATTTTTAGACTGTCCGGCACAACTCCTTTTATATTTTTTTTACGTGGGTAGGTTGCGTTTAACCGCAGCCCGCCTGATGTTAAGCAACACTGTAGCATAGGGTGTAACCTCCCAGTAAATAGGTACCTACCCTATTTACTCTAGAATTGAAGACCCCTGGATTGTCGTTCCGACTGACATTTTGCTTGAATTATATATATGTGACTCTGACTGACCACAGCTTCGCCCGTGTTGTCGTGGGAAAAAAATGTTACCTAAGTCACTCTTGCAATTCTAAAAAATGTCATTTAGTCAATTTAATGAATGAATGAATGAATACTAAGTATACCAAGTAAGTAATGCGCAGCCATTTTCACTTCAGTACTGGATGTACTCATTTTTTGGTTACTCTTTCAGGACCGAAGGAAATGAATCTTCCCAATTCAAAATTCTTAATTTTTTATTAAGGATAAGGATTATCTAAAACAACTAAACATCTAAAAGCAAGCTTTAGCAGCCAAGCATCTGCAGATCTGGTAACTAATCCTTATTACTTATCGACTATTCAAAAGTGTTCTACGAAATAATATCATAGAACTCACATAGATCTCCATTAGTTGAACGAGTGCGTGGCATTGACAACTCGGCCTAAACCCAAATAACTAACTAAGTATAGTTACTTGCTTAAACTTGTACCTGCATTCACTTAGAAAAAACCTTGTGTAAGTGTGCCTGCTGATTACAAATAAGTCGCTATTTTAAATACTTTGGAAGGTTTATTTCGAAACTGTGACTTCTTATTTAACTTTGCACTTGACCATTATTTGCCTGATGGTAAAGGGTAATTAGGTGTAGGAGTGCGCATGCCTATGGCTAGCCTATTGTAGCTTTGACATTATTGTTTCATGTAGTGTTCATGTAATCGTTTAAGCCTCGGCTTATATTAGAAATGAAGCCAGTTTCTATCAAAATTAATTAAGTAGCCTTGTCCTTTTGTGAAAACTTCCACAGACATCTCAATTAATAATGTTTGTCAGTAGGTGCGATATAATGCAACTTAGTGCAAGTCCAGATTAGCGCAGAGTTTCGTTTATTTGCTATTTTTGATTGGCTTCTTTAACATCAGCATTTTTTTAATATTATTCTTATTGTCCCTCACCATTGGCGAAATTAGTATATACCTAACTCTATGCTTACCACAATATCTTTTGCAGAATAGTGGATGGAACTATATTTAAATAGTTTTTTTACGAATTCTTACTCCACGTATCTACTTACATTTTATTGGTGAGCATAGTTAATATTCTGATCAGACCAGTCACAGGACGACGTAGTGTCATTAATGTGCCAAAACTTTGTTTACGAGCTCGCGCATCCTGTTACCATCGCGACATTTCGAATCCACGAAATTGGGGTTCGTCAAAAAATAATTATGGCATATCCTCTAAACTATATATCTTACATAGATCTTTGTGAGAATTCAGAAACTTGAACGAGCAAATATTTCTAAAGTGACAGCAATTCATCTGTGACATACAATATCTACATATTGTTTAGTAAGTTTAAAACCGAGTCCACACAAATACATTCTATCATGCCAGCGAACATAACCTACCTCTACTCGGGCCTAACAAAAAACCGTTCCATCCAAAATGTGACTTAGCAACAGCCATCGCCCATAACCTCATCTACAACTTTACATTTTGCGGTTGGCATACCAAGAACCACTATAAGTTTGGTGCTAATTTCGCGTGAATCAGTTGGTAGCGTAACTGTGCCTATTTAGTTCTACCGACCAGTGTAACTGAGGCCCACTCCTCCCCCCTAACGAGTGCCAAAAACGGGTTATGAGAGAGGAAATATCATTTTCACGCAGGTCACAAGCAAATTGGTCGTACTCTGGACACGCATGTCTCACAAACTATTGTGTGAAGAAATATTATAGAAGTATATACTCGCTTACACAACTACTCATTTTATTGTGATATATGTGTGGCATTTTTACAACTCTCAGCACGTGGTGGGTATCTGTTGGCAATATTGCGTGTTGTACAATTAAACCTTACAAGAATCGCAGCTATTTTTCTTAGGCATCCGCATGCTTGAGCTGTTATCTGACTGCATTATGTGTTAGTAGGTAATGTAGGTATACCGGTCATATTGCAAAAATAAATCAGTGAGACTTGATAAAAATGGCCGACAAAATCCCTGATTTAGGTATATATCCCTATAATATTCTTCTTCAAGCGAGGATTACTTGAATTTTGTGAACATGCAGGAATTTTGTTGGTAAATCAACATACGCCTACGTTGAGACTGCAGTGATATATTATTAATTTATATTGTTTAATCTGTCGTCTTTTTAATTTGTCTTTGTTTGTTTATGTTCTTAGTTGTATATTCGTGTGTTATATATGTTTATTGTGTTATTGTTTCGTTTGTTGTACGTAGTTCGAGTCGTCACCCGTCGGTCCCAACGGAAGACCAGCGCTGACTGTTCGCAGTCAGCACATGCTGAGTTGAGGCCGGCTTGTGACAGGAAAATGTGTATGTGCAAAATGTGTTTGTCTTACTTTCTTGAATGTGTTTGTATGTAATTTCTTGTCACAAAATAAATAATTTTCATTTCATTTCATGATAAGTATTATATACCTATACTTAATATTCAATACCAGGTTGCAGTCAATATTTTTCATAAAAGAGGCTTTAATCGCCGTGCGACTATGCCAGCCTCATTAGGTAAAATTACATAACATTAAAACTATAGGATCATCCCTAGTTGCGGTCAATTTGTGAACCCTCTATCACGTGAAAATTAAGGTCACAATAAAAGTATATGTGTAATGGGTACATATAAAATAGCATATAATCAAATGTTCATCCGTATGTAGGTACATGTATGAGTAAATTACAGAAGCCCACACTAGAAGCAACTTGCCTATAAATCATTCACATTGACGGAGTATGTCACATGTATTGTTTCCCATGACATTGAGAGGCTTCAAAGCCTTAGATCGATGTAAGAATTACCTACATCCAATGTCGTCGGTACATTAGTGTAGTTATAAATACTCGTATTCAAGACACACAGATACATATGCAGTTAAAGATCGTGGCCAGGGTGTTCTGAAGGATAAGAAACAATCAGTAAACGTTAACACTTTGGTAGAATTACTATAATACCGTACAACCACACATAATTTCCCTGTCACAGTCTTCATAGTATCCAATAACCAACTTTTTCAGAGATATATTATATACAGTGCGTGCATACAATTTAAACATATTATACCCACAATTGTTACGTCCCTGCAAATAAATGCTTATTCGACCCACGTTTTCTGATTGCAGACTAGACAGGTGTCAATTTTGCGTGGATTTTGTCCATACCAGTTTCTGGTAAAGCTGCATTACCTAAAGATTTTCCATAGACGTTCTGTTATAATTATACCTAGTAGACAACCAAATAAAAAATATCGAATAATTATTTTATCTATTTTATCTAGTTACCTAAAAAAATCAAGACATACCTAGCCATTTTAAGCTAAACTTATAGTTCTGAAGGCAAACATTTCTTTGAACAGCGACTTTAACAGTAATCATTAACGGTCGATAGAAACGTTCTATGCGTCAGTAGGTACACTATATCAAATTAATATCGTCGAATTTTCAATGCTCAAACTAACACACAAGCGTGGCAATCGGGCCAAGGGCGTATCGCACGATAAGCGACCAGTTAGTTTGCTACAAAGATACTACCAACAACATAGACTAAATAATCGCTAGATTTCTTAATAAGTAGGTATCTATGGGTGTCGTGTTAGGTACACCTTTGACTGCAGCAATGTTTAAGCCTTCCTGATGAGGCAGGATGAAGCCAAACGCAAACAAAACCCACGTAAAAAAGAATAATCTATAATTGTAGTATAATTTCTGATAATTTCTCTGTCCGATTTTCCATGAAATATAATTTATCGGTTCTCAATCGTTTCAAGCACGCTAGAGTAGCCTGCACCATGTCAGCAGGCGAGTTGTAGTCAAGCATTCCTTTATTTGCCCGAAAAACCTTTATTTAAATCTTACATAAGTAATTATTTAAATCTATACCTTATATTATATAAAACTCTAAGGTGACTAACTGACTGACTGACTGATATAGTGATCTATCAATGCACAGCCCAAACCAATGGACGGATCGGGCTAAAATTTGGCATGCAGATAGATGTTATGACGTAGGCATCTGCTAAGAAAGGATTTTTAGAAATGTCACTTTTAAAGGGGAGAAATAGGGGATGCAAGTTGTACTTTCTAATGCGAGCGAAGCCGCGAGCTCCCACTAGTCTTAAATATGTATGTCCATGATCATTGGCCAATCACAATGTAGATAGCTAGGATATGCTATAGAATATACCTTACCTGTAAAAAATACATATATGCTGGGTGTCAGTCTTTGGCTGACTACCGACCTGTTCATATTACAAAGAAACACACATTTCATGTATTTACTTTCTTATAAATGATTTAAAATAGCAGAACCGATTTGAAGTAAATATAAACCCTTATAAGCAGATTATTTTTTCAGTAATTAGCACAAGGTAATTCCATTGCTGTATTTTTCAGTATTTCCTTGTTAAATGTAAAAGGAATTACCGATTATTAATTTAAATTCGTGGATAAAAAATTAATTTATTTGTAGGAAAACCTTACTTTTAGGTAGGTAACTAACACTGAGCTGGTAAAATACCATAATTAGTATTTAAACATTGACGTAAACATTATTTGCTTACTTTTTAATTTTTGTTGTACAGAAAATACTTTTACTTACTGAGGCATACTTTTGTTTGTTAGGTAATAACTAATTAAGTTGGCAAACTTGGCGATAATGGGCTGATGATGATTATTATGACGAAAGAAACCGTACCATACCGATTTCTATAAAATGTATATGGGACACATACAATAACAGGAAAGCCATGTCAGACGCCCTTAGGGTAAGTAATACTCTCGTCACAAGAGTTGGCCACGCTCATTCGATAAGAAGAAGACAATAATAGGAATCTAAAACACGACATAGGTAAGTAAAGTAATTGAAAAACAGAATTAGGAATGTCCTCTTTTTTTGAAGCGCATAGAGCGTCGCCTTATGCGCCGCGGTATTGATTCTAAAATCATCTTGACCTACTTGGGCCGCGGCTTGTACTCCAACAACTAGCGTCGCTGACGCTGCGACCGACACACGTAGAATATAAGAAGCTCTACCGACACTAATGCCCCTTGCAACGAATAAAGTACTACAATTTCAATTTAAGTGCTTAACACATGATCATGTTATATACACATAGGTATTTAACATGTTTGTATGTATAATAAGTATGTATTTACAAAAGAAAAGTATACATATATATTATATCCGTTATCTAGTACCCATGATACTTAGTATGGAACTAAATGGCGCTGTGTGATATGTCCTGAAATATTTATTTATTTATTATATTTAGGAGTACAGCTCAACTCAACAAAAACTGTCCACACACTCTAAGCAGTAATCTGTTCTGTGTATAAGTAAATAAATAAATAAATTTCTTATTTTCTTTGTTCTTAAGCTACAAATTTCGTAAATAGATAGATTTGAGTTCAAAGACGAAAGTTGAAAACTGTAAATCTTGATTAAATTTATCGTTAGTTTCATAAAAAATATTCAATTTTAGGATAACTGGTTATGGTTTGATAAACATTAAGAGACACAGTGCGAACTAGTTCGGGAGGCTTTAGATTTCAATACCATATTGTTAAACCCTAATTAATACAAAATAAACGAATTTCATTTAAAGTTTGATTTATGCAAACCCATACATATGTACTGCGTGTAAGTGTGTCTAAATGTTAAGTAAGTGTATTGTTATCCCTTCTTCTCACTTACAAATCTAAACTGCTCTAAATGAAATTGGGCGTGTTTATAGACGCTAATACAAACTATTATTGTCTCTTTTTAATATCAATTTGTAAGCTAAAGACGAAATAAATATATTATTTTTGGTTTCATGTAATTATTTACTTATTTATTAATACGTACTATATTATATACGTAGTATACAGTGATTATGATTATACCATTATAAGCATTTGCTTAGGTTATTTTTGTAATTTCAGTGGTTGAAGAATTAACTGTTAGATGTAATACAAGACCACACCACTTAACTTTTGTTTCTATTCAGTATTCAGTGTTCATTTAATCAGCAACACATTGACTTTATTTTACAGTTAAGACATGTGCATACATGAGTTGGACATCGGGCTAAGCTAAATTAATCAGCATGCAAAATTTAATTACTAGATATACGTATTATAAACTTATTCAATACATTTACACCAAATTTTTAAATAACAATGACAGATACTAAAACGGGCTTGCACTTGACCATAGTTTGCCTGCCTAAGATAGAGCGTGCTTACCCAATAAGAAAATGTACGCAAACCTTTCAACTTTAATACTATAATGGTGGTATCACGAGGTGTACAGTTCACACATTTATAGGTACTAGATATTGTCTAACTGGGGTTCAAATGGCAACAAACAAATAGGTCACAACGTGTTGGCAGCGCTGATAGATGCTTCCAGATAGGCCGCCTCAGTCACGTGGCACTGCAGTGTGCTGGAGTTTAGTCTTTCCTCGGACACTATTACTTTATTTATGTTTTTCTCTCGAGATTCAATCATTTTACAGTCATCATCACCATCATGTCAGCCCGTGTTCGCCCACTGCTGAGTATAGGCCTCCTTTCCAACGCGCTGCATAGTTCGGCCTCTAGCTTGTCTGATCTATCTCGTACAGTCCGTCAGTTTACAGTGATCGAAAATAATCTCATTATTATAATAAACTAGCAATTTAAATGATAAAATACGGCGTTGACTCTTACATTTTCACAAACCGATTCATATTGGGTAAGCACGCTCCATCATCAGATCATAGCTATTGCTTACTTTCAGGCAAACTATGGTCAAGTGCAAACCCGTCTTAAAGAATAGTGCCAAAGAACATATTTTAGATTTTTTAGATGTCTAGCTTCATACTGATTACTTTGCAAACGCTTCTGTTATGGGCACTAAAACTCGCCTTAAGATTTACGTTAGCAAAAAGCTTTATATTGCTAATAGATATAATTTTTCTGTTACATAAATTTCTTTGTGACAAGATACCTCAATGAAAAAAACACTATTGCTAAGATGGCCTTATCGCTTCTGAATCTCGTTTCAAGTCTACAGAATATAATATAAGCTCAGTTTTTGTTTCTTTGTTCGTTTTGGTAGGCAACGGCTGTAGAGAGTTCTCTAAATTTGCAATCTATCGGCATACAAAACGACTTGCCTATTTACCGATAAAAAATCAACCTTTCAATTATTTTTGTCTACGACCACCGTCCCATATTTCTGACTCCTTCATGAGACCAGATCAATACCCATCAGGCTCGTTAGAAATCATCTTCAACCCCCAAATAGAAAATCAGTTTAGGTGATATATATATGTATATTTATTTGACATGATATAATATAAGAATAATAATTAATGAATGTACATACTTAGTAAGTAAAATTTATGATGTATTAATTTAGTTAAATAATTTGACAATTGTAATATAATAGCTATTTAGGAAATGTTAGTAAACCCTCATAGGGTAGGAGCTAGTGGAACTATTTTAGTTATTATTATTCTTATGTACCTAGTTTTCAATAACTGAATAAATTTGAATATACATATATACGCTGCCCTCTGGTAGTGGGCTGGAGCACTTAGATTATCTTTAGGCTTTTCTAAAGATTTTCTAAGTGCCCCTTTTTGTAGTAGTTAGTAGTAGTAGTATGTTTAGTTTTTTTCCCTTGTTTTTATATTTTATTATTGTAAATAAAAATATTTCATATACAGGACAGCCGATATTAAAGACACACGAGTACATACAAAGAAACAAATCTAAACTATTCAAAACCCAATCGAAATAGCATACAATAGATACCCGAGCATGAGTACTTAAAATGTGGAGCATTTCAATTTCAATAGTTGACAATAAAGATCTAACCTCGTTATTCGCAACCGATAAGATGATTCAACCCTATGCTCGTTGATATAAGATTTATATTTGTTTGCTATCTATTTCCACTGACTTCCCTTCGGCATAGATTGGTTCGGTATCTAAATGAACGCAGAGACGCCGACTTCGCAGGTAACAAAGGTTACCGAATTTTCCACAACAAAGGATATGGAAAAATAATATTGTTATATCTTCAGCCTTTTAATGGGTGCGTGGAGTCTCCATACATTTTCCTGTTAATTTGAGTTTTAATTTATAAAACTGTAAAGTAAAGAATAACAAGTTATGAATCTTTATATGTGTCAAATTATTTTTATGTAACGTTCTAATGAAAAATAATAGTAAAGAATTATAACTAAATTGAACATAATTATGTAGCTTGTGTTTGACAACCTTAAGTTAGATATGTATTTTTGTCGAATAAATAATGTTCATGCAAAACCGATCTTCCACAGAACATTCCGCGTCGGGGCAGCTTTCGCACGATTTTAAAACGATTTTGAAGGTTTGAGACTTTGTTCTTTATAAAAGTTTTTCGTCAACAATAATCATGACTCAATTGAATACCACCATGTACTTAAACTCCTGTACCTCCTAAAATATATAAATAGAAGTACTAACTGTACTTATTCTGCTGGTATAATAAAATTTTGAATTTGTTTTTAGCAGGCTTTTAAGAGATTTTGTAACTATCCAAGAAAAGGCACACGTATAAGTGGTGGAAAGTTACGTATAATAATTAACTACTATGTAGTGTTTATTAACCTAGTATGTTATGTCACACGTGTAAAGGTGTTATCGCATGGATTTATCAGTCTCTACGACTTGCATGTACTTAAAGAGTTCTTTAAAAGAACAGATTATATCTCTAGACTTGGCTTTAGATCTATTGGCATGCTTACAATAGGCTAAACAAAGATACCTACTTAAATACTGTGCCGAACTGCCTGAGTGACATCAGAGTATTTGGGTAGGTGTGTGGAATGTGTAAAAATATATTTTAAACTGTAAGCCAGAGTCCCCGATCACATTATTTTGGAATTAAATGTAGCATATATAAATTCCAGGACCTCATATACCAACATACATACATATCAAAAATCATGATGATCCGTTCTTTCTTTTTTTATAATTGTTTTTTTAATTGCGCACCAACAAAAAAACATCGTGACATAATTCTATAGATTGTTGGAATGTGTATAAATTCTAAGTATCACGATACCATTTTGTACAGACTTTCTATCCTCTTTAGCTTATTATATGTATGGAATCAAGGAAAGAAGGAGCAATGGAAATTAAATATGCTACAAAAAACATATCAAAAAATAAAACTCAATTGATCGATAAATGTTTATATATTGAATTAATAACCACCAGCTCACACCAGCACTCACCAGCTAAATATATAGTAAATCCATCAATTCAATAATTTACATTTTTATAAAATAATATGAAATATTTCAAACTCAGTACCAAAGTTGGGTATCATTACTCTCTTTCCAAGAGAACTCCACCAATGAGTCAAAACCTTGAAAAAAAAAACAAAAACCTAAAAAAAAACAAAACATTTGGAAGTGAGAAATACGATCAAAAGAGTTTATATTTACGAAAAAGTTTAGCCTGAATAGATTTGCCAAAGCGCCAGCAACTCAGGCAGCCTTTTAGGGATAAGCTCATAGGTACATACTTTTAGCGAAGCCTCACAAAGTTCTCGCTTTAAATGGCATCAAACCAATTCAGCCTTCGAGGCGGATCCTACCAGCCAGTAACCATGGACCAAATAACGCAGAGTCGCCTAGCCTCAGTAAGATAAAGGTAAAAGAAATTTTATTTGCATTAATACATTTGTTAACATTGTAGGTGTTCCTGGCAACCACTAACAGTAACATTGAAAAAGAGAGCTATACTAAAAAAAAACATTTAATAGATATAAGAAAAACCGCAAGGAAAACCTAGTTTAAAACTGCGCAGGACCGGGACGAGTGGTGTATTAGAAAGGTCCATGCTCAGCAGTGGGCGATAACGGGCCATACTAAGCAAACGCTTACGTCATGGATAACGGATATATAATACTTAAGTACGTCTAGACTCTAGTACATTGTACATATGTCTAGTACGGCAGTCGTAAAGCCATGTCAGAGGCCCTTAGGGCGGTTTGATAAACTCTCGACACCAGAGTTGGCCACTCACATTCGATAAGAAGAAGAAGATACTTAAGTACACTAATTAGATATCTAGTAGGTTATTGTTCTTACTACTTACAGCATAGACTGTGGTCGATATTCTAGGAGCCTTGCATGTACCAGTACAACGCTTAGATTTGGCACAAGGCAACTCTGCGACAAGCCGGTGGCAGCACTTTCCATACGTATTCATTTTCTATATCAAATCTTGGCTATAATATTTTAGTTTCTATTTTAGTCACCTGTTCAGTTATATTGGCCTCTAGCAGTTACTCTCGAGACCATGGTACCATGCACAGTCCTATGGTTTGAGATACGGTGAGACTTGGATAAACAGTGATTGAAAAATAAACTTATATTACCGTATTATACTTTATTTGTATCAATAAATAAATATAAATATTCTGGACACTGCACACAGCGCCATCTAGCCCCACACTAAGCACATGATAACGGACACAATACTTATACCTAACCTTTTTTTTGTAAATAGATACTTATTATACATAGTAACGACCAGACAACACAAGCAACTACAAAATAAAAAAAAAACATAATTACTTGTGTCATGTGGGAATCGAACCCGCAACTCTAGATTAGAAAGTAGAGCCACTTCCATCTTAGCTAATTAGTTGATTGATTCCTTATTATTTGATTTGTTATTATTACTATAATAGACTGGCATAAAAGGAGGAAGGCCTATTATAATACCCAGCGGGGAGCAAAACCCGGCTGGGAATGATGATGATTATTTGATTATGTATGTTGAATCGTAATTTTTATTATTATGATATTATAATTATGGAAAGTTTAGTGGTTATTTTGATTTTTTACAAATAATTTGATAAATTTAAAATAAAAATACTTTTTGTACTTACGTGGTATAGGTTTGCGTGTAACAGTTTGCCTCATTTCATCATCATCATCAGCCTAATGGGGCCCACTGCAGGGTATAGGCCTCTTCCCTCTTATACTACCTGCCTGTCTTGCCTGATTTACTAATGATGATTTATGTATATGTTACGGTAAATGTAGATAATCGGGAATTATGCAAAATTCCCGGGAATTTTACATAATTACCAACGCACTCGGTAAATGTTGAGAATTATCCACATTTACCGGTAATTATATATAATTACCATACCCCTTTGGTTAATGTACAAAATAATGAGATCAAACATCAGAATCAATATGTTTATGAGAATAAATACATGTACAAATAAAATAAATTAATTGCACGAAACCTTCTGTTTGGTGTTTGGTGGCAAAACATAAAATAAAATAACATACAATAACATACAATAAATTAAAGTAAACTAAAGTAAAGTGAAGTAGAGTAGAGTAGAGTAGAGTAGAGTAGAGTAGAGTAGAGTAGAGTAGAGTAGAGTAGAGTAGAGTAGAGTAGAGTAGAGTAGAGTAGAGTAGAGTAGAGTAGAGTAGAGTAGAGTAGAGTAGAGTAGAGTAGAGTAGAGTAGAGTAGAGTAGAGTAGAGTAGAGTAGAGTAGAGTAGAGTAGAGTAGAGTAGAGTAGAGTAGAGTAGAGTAGAGTAGAGTAGAGTAGAGTAGAGTAGAGTAGAGTAGAGTAGAGTAGAGTAGAGTAGAGTAGAGTAGAGTAGAGTAGAGTAGAGTAGAGTAAATTAAATTATTTTATCTTATTTTATATTCTTTACTAGAGTTTTTTTACATGAAATAGGCTCACGCTTGACTGCAACTTGCCTGGTGTTAAACAACGTTATAATCTACGATCCAGCGCACTTGCCTAGAAGAAACCAGTTTGCTTTCGCCTTGAAGACCGACAAATTATAATTCAGTGCGGTGCCTCCTTGCCTGTTTTGTTTCTTGCCATGTTTGATTTCATTATTTTCTACATTTACCAAAAGGGTATGGTTATTATGTGTAATTACCGGTAAATGTGATTAATTCGAATGTTTTTCTCACTTTTACCAAGAGCACTGGTAATTATGCATAATTCCCGCATTATCCACATTTACCGTAACATATATACTATATACTGTCATACTATTGAGTATATACTGTATATATACGTTCATTTGCGATACACACTAAATAGCTATAGCTTATATTTTCCCTTTCCTAATATAAAACCAGCATACCACTATAAAATACGTTTATCATTTATCCAGGTCCCACTGTCGACTGTATCTGGGTTTTCTGACATCATCTCGGGTTACGTCACCCGCACATGTGCCGCGGTACCTATAATTAAACACAGGGTTATGCTTATACATATAAATTAGTAGTAGCTAATGCGAGCTGTAGACCTCGTCGACACCTACGTGAACATTTGACTGGTTTTTTCAAATATCTTTACCTTTTTTATCATCATCATCATCATCAGCCCGTTGTCGTCCACTGCTGAGCAGAGGCCTCTCTTATAGGTTTCACCGTTATATAGCCGTTACCGTGACAAATATACATATGTAAAAGAATGAAAATTACTATTTAAGGTTTCTACTAAAAGACAACTAAAAATAAAAAAGCACTTGGAAATCTTTAGGAATAGCCTGAAAATACTCGTAGTTCAAAAAGTACTACGACCATTTGTCAACCGTGCTCAGTTGGTAGTGGCTCTGCCTTCTAATTCTTCTGTGCGGGTTCAATTCCCGCACGAAAAAAGTAATTATGAATTTTACTATTGTGATTACTTGTGTTGATTCTGGTCGTTTCTGTGTATAATACGAGTGAGTACCTATGTAATTACGAAACAAAAGTATACATGTATGTATTGTATGCGTTATCAACACAGAACAGAGAAAACAATATTTCGTGGTTATCAAGTACCGATATAACACTCGCGTTAGCTTAGTGTAGGGCTAGATGGAGCTGTGTGATACGTCCTGAAACAATTATTTTTATTAATTATAAGACTGTAGATGAGAATGAAGCTCATGGTTGCAGAGTCGCTTCGCTCAGTTCGTCAGTTCGGCCATTTTATGGCGAGCAAGAGCACGAAGCGTCGGCTGAAGGTCTTTGTGACGTAGAACTATAAAACTTCCTGTTTAGAATAACTCCGCTGTTATAGCATATGCCCATTGTAATTACTATTACGGTACCACTTCTGAATGGCTCTAAGAACTGAGGATGGCGGTTTGGTTGGATGTTTATAAATTATAATTAGAGTTTGTCCTGTTGAATTTGTCCAAGCTAGGTTGCCTGGGAAGTCACTCTAGTTAATAAGGCTGCCCTCTGTCCTAATCCTATACACAAGTTCCGTTATACGTTCTAGCGATTATTGTAATTGTAATCTTAATGTAATATAAAGATTTTTCGATTTGAATTGTTAACGGTGGAAAAAAACCTCATGAAGAAATCCATGTTTGAGACCCACAAAATCATCTTGGGCTTCTTTCACTATGTATCTGCCCAAGAAAACTCTCTTAATCTTATTATTATTATTATCTTGGGAGTCTACGATGGTTACCAATGGTTGACAAATTTTCGTGAGTAAATTTTTGTATTTTAATAATTATTTTTTGAACCAATTTTCAGAACCGGTACTTATAATAATATCAATCAATACAATCCTCAAATCTAGAGTTAATAGGTATCTTCTAGGTAAGCGTGTTACACCCTAGGCTGCAGCAATGCTTAACATCAGGCAGGCTGTAGTCAAACGTAAACCTATCCCACGTAAAAAATAATATCATAGAATATTAAACATGCCTTATTACTGGTGCAAAGTAGATAAATACCTACGCCGGTATTGAACGGTTTCTCATAGCTTGCCATGGCGGGTTGCTCAAGGGCACCACGAGGTCACAGTCGCCTTAGATATTACTCATGGTTATTTGAAATGGATACATACATACAACAAAAGATAGAAAGAAATGGTTAGCTAGCAAGATGATTTCTGTAGCAATAAAATAGCGCCAAAGCATTTGATGGTAATCAATAATGTATTTGTCACCGACTTCTTCAAAAAGGATATAGGTATTTAATTCAATCTGTGCCTATGTATCTCTGTCAGAATCAAATATTTATTGTAGGTCATTTCGTAAAACTAATCATCTGACACCCTGTAGGAATAAATACCTACCTATAATTTATTCGTCCAGTACCCGCTCGAATACTTAGTCACTTCGTTTGGCGAATAACATCAACATCGGTTTATTGATATTTGAATAAATATAGGTTAGGTACTGAAGCAATGAGATTGACTGAACGTTACAAATGGCAATTTATATTTATACCATTTATTTGGTTTAATCCTCTTTCACTCCATAACAGAGCAACGGATTCCATGATTCTAGGATACTGGTAGTACATACATATGTACTTGTAAAAGTTACGACAGCAAATTTCATCGGCGATCAATGTGTTGGGTATTCACTAGTCCTATATTATTTAACGGTGCTTTGCGCTCAGTACAGTCAGCCACCTATAGTTAGAAGCAGGAAGTTGCATTCTAATAATTTCAACCTTCTAACGCCACCGCCCGTCCCTTCGCAAGGTTAACCTCTCATCAGTAAACTAACCTGGTCGTGTACTTTGCGCTAAACATAGACAAAATAATCCAGAAGGTTCCATGCCGGTTCCACAAAGAATAAAAGAACGATCAGTAGAATTAGCGACAAAGATATAGATGTGGCCGTGGGGTCCGGGAGTCCGGGAGCGCTTGGTTGACGCGACGCATGACCAGAATGCTGGCCTTTTTCTGGCTCAACGTATCAGCATTGCCATCCAGCGGGTAATGCGGCCAGCATGCTGGGCACGCTGCCCTCTGGTAGAGGGCTGGAGCACTTAGATTATCTTTAGGCTTTTCTAAAGATTTTCTAAGTGCCCCTTTTTGTAGTAGTTAGAAGTAGTATGTTTAGTTTTTCTTCCCTTGTTTTTTATATTTAATTATAGTAAATCAAGATATAGACGATACAAGAGAAGCAAAGAATAAGCATGATCCACCTTAGGCCATAGCTCTTGCTTACCATCAGGCAAACTATGCTCAAGTGCAAACTTGTTTTAGTAAAACAAAAAGAATTCGCGTAGAATTGTCACCAAAAGCATTATCTCGGAAGATAGAACATCCGAGACAAAAAATAAAGTTTTCACAATCTCAGAATACGTCATCATCAGACTAATGGGACCTACTGCAGTGCATAGGCCTCCGCCCTCTTACGCCAATACTTCCTGTCTTGCGCTGTTCCTGCCCAGATGTTTCCTTCTAACTTTCTAATATCATCCAGCCACGTAAGAATACGTACAGTGTCTTATAGTGTGCATTACATCTGATCTATATTGTACATGTAGTGTAAAGTGACTCCCCGCAGAATAGATGAAATGGTAATATGTAGCTACTTTTGGGCAGATTAGTTACATCCATTATAATATATAGTATTTTATTATCATGAGAATTTTGTAGACCAATTATTACGTAGATATGTCGCGTGATTAATTTGCGATCTTTTGAGATGGAGATGGAGTTTTCTATATAATGAGGCGTTTGTAGCATGCTATGTCTGTGTTATGTATCTACTATAACTATAAATAAGCTATGCATACGTGCTAACAAAACAAGTAACTAGTCTGCAGGGTCATGCCTTTGCTAGTTATTAGATATACAGTCAGTCAGTATTTTTTCTAATATCTAACTTTTTTTAATATCTTGATATGGGTAATATATTGTAAGTAATAATAGTTTTGACCTAGCAAAGAAATGAATGAATGAAATGAAATGAAATGAAATGAAATGAAATGAAATGAAATGAAATGAAATGAAATGAAATGAAATGAAATGAAATGAAATGAAATGAAATGAAATGAAATGAAATGAAATGAAATGAAATGAAATGAAATGAAATGAAATGAAATGAAATGAAATGAAATGAAATGAAATGAAATGAAATGAAATGAAATGAAATGAAATGAAATGAAATGAAATGAAATGAAATGAAATGAAATGAAATGAAATGAAATGAAATGAAATGAAATGAAATGAAATGAAATGAAATGAAATGAAATGAAATGAAATGAAATGAAATGAAATGAAATGAAATGAAATGAAATGAAATGAAATGAAATGAAATGAAATGAAATGAAATGAAATGAAATGAAATGAAATGAAATGAAATGAAATGAAATGAAATGAAATGAAATGAAATGAAATGAAATGAAATGAAATGAAATGAAATGAAATGAAATGAAATGAAATGAAATGAAATGAAATGAAATGAAATGAAATGAAATGAAATGAAATGAAATGAAATGAAATGAAATGAAATGAAATGAAATGAAATGAAATGAAATGAAATGAAATGAAATGAAATGAAATGAAATGAAATGAAATGAAATGAAATGAAATGAAATGAAATGAAATGAAATGAAATGAAATGAAATGAAATGAAATGAAATGAAATGAAATATATTTATTTGCTCGAATATTGTCATACATTGATGTTAAAATTATAATATTGAATCAAATATTCTGCCGATAGGCGTACACATATTATGGTTAGTGTAATAGTTATTAGGTATACAATTATATTTTTTCATCTAAAAAGTCAATTAATTTATAATAACATTTGTCAAGCAAGTAATCAAACAACTTTCTCTTAAAGCTACTCCACTTCAATTCCTTAATATCATTGGGTAATTTATTGTAAATAGTAATAGCTATGCAGTTTACATTCTGGCTGGTTACTTTCAACCGTCGTATTGGATTAGTTAACACGTTTTGTCGACGCCTGCCTCTGTCCCGGCCAGTAACGTCACTATTTGCCTGAAACAGGTTACTGTGTTGGCGCACAAACATACATATTTCATATATATAAAGACATGGCAATGGGAGAACCCTATATTTTTTAAAAAGGGGCGTGCAGGGGGCTAGGTAGTGTGCACCACTTAATGCTCTTATGCATTTTTTTTGGACCCTAAAAGCTTTTTCACAATCTACAGAGTTACCCCAGATTATCAAACCATACCGCAACTGGGAGGATACATATCCGTGGTATGCATTAAGGGTCGCTTGTAAAGTTGCTACACGGCGTAGACGACCTAATACATACACATATTTCTGTAATTTAGAGCAGACTTTTTCTATATGTGCTTTCCAATTACAATACGTAAGTACAAGTTAGGGTGGGATTACCTGGTGAAATACAATTAAAATGTATGTGTCACGGTAAATGTGGATAATGCGGGAATTATGCATAATGCCCGGGAATTATGCATAATTACCAGTGCTCTCGGTAAAAGTGGGAAAAACTTTCGAATTAATCACATTTACCGGTAATCATAGGCTCACGCTTGACTACAACTTGTCTGATGTTAAGCAAGTTATAATTTACGATCTAGCGCGCTCGCTAGAAGAAACCGTTTTACTCTCGACTTGGAGACCGACTATAACTCAGAGGGAGTCTTTGGAACCTCTAATGTATAACGGTGCCTCCTTGTCGAACCTCTACTCGTGCAATTTATTTTAATAAACATTTTGATTCTGCTGTTTGATTTTATTATATTCTACCAAAGGGTTGGTTTGAACGCGCTAATCTCAAGAACTAATGGTGCGAATTGAAAAATTATTTTTGTGTTGAATAGAACATTTATCGAGGAAGGCATTAGGCTATATAACATCACGCTGCAAGTAATAGGAGCGAAGAAACAATGGATAATGTGGAAAAAAACGGGCAAATTTATTCATCTTTGAGGGCTTCCATTGCGTGCGCTGTGAAAACGCTTCAAAATGCAAAAAAATATTGCCTAAAATAACTATTACACGCGGACGAAGTCACTGGCACAGCTAGTTGTATGTAATTACCGGTAAATGTGGATAATTCTCTACATTTACCGTGTGCGTTGGTAATTATGCATAATTACCGGTAATTATGCATAATTCCCGATTATCTACATTTACCGTAACATATGTACTTTATCGAGTTTGTTAGTTTCATAATGTTTATTCCTTGCTCACAACGCTTTTGAGCGGCAAATTTTGTTTTTAGGGTTCCGTACCTCAAAAGGAAAAAACGGAACCCTTATAGGATCACTCTGTTGTCCGTCTGTCCGTCCGTCCGTCTGTCAAGACCCTTTTTCTCAGGAACGCGTAGAGGTATGAAGCTGAAATTTATATCAATTACTCAGGTCTACTGTCCCTTGAAGCTGTGAAAAAATCAAACTTCTAAGCCAACGCAATCAAAAGATACAGCCATTTATGCCGCAAATTTTCGACACTTGCAAGGGAATCAAAACCTACAGGGTGCTTCCCGTGAACTCAGAATCTTGAAATTTGGTACGAAGCAACGTCTTATAGCATAGATAAAGGAAAAATTACGAAAACCATAAATTTTTAGTTACATCACAAAATATATTTTTTTTTAATAATCTTTGAACGAACTTTGTAAACCTTGCAGGTTTGTACCGAACCCTCGGTGCGCGAGTCCGACTCGCACTTGGCCGGTTTTTTTATTTTATTTGATAATTTTGACATTATATAGTTTAACCGAGGACATGTGTCTTCTGTGGAAGGACCTGGGCGCCCAACACGATGTATCTGCCCAAGAGAACTCCCCTTACGAATTAATTCTGCGGAGGAGTCACGACCCTCAGTCATGAGAAATTACGACTCAAGAGGGATATCAATAGGAACAAGCTTCCTAAGCACCGCAAGCAATCTTTACAGGATCGACATTTAATCCGAAAACAACGCGAGTAAGTCCACGGGCATCCACAAGCATGCTGTAAAGGAGGGCAAACATGATGGGAATTGATTGCTGGTTTCTATGGTTACCGACTTCAATCCGTGATGAAGAATCTCGCCATCCTAACTATTATTTAAGTAGCGACTTAGTGGTCAGGGGTCAGCTAAATACTCATCATAGGTAGGTATATTAATTATTTTTGTTTTCACGTCCTATCCTTAGAGATTATGTTTTAGGAGACTATGTTGTGCTAACTCTCTCTTTCTCTTATCTTTCTCGCTTTTGCTTACAGATTTTTTATATCATTCTTCACGCTGTATCTTGTATCCGTCCCATTACAATCCATTTTAGTTGATCCAAACTACTAAGTTATAATAGTACTGAGTAGTAATAATATATGTATGTTATTACCACCTTCGACATTTGTTATTTGAAAGTCAACCCCAATGATATTGGACACCTGATCTTACCAACCGAACCTTAATTATTCCTTCGGGATTGTGGAGTTCGGCCGGCACTATGACAGTCACTTTGTGTAAACCCCGATAATCTTTCAATAGGTTCATCAAAAAAAGGCTAAGTGAAATTAAATACCATATACATATATCCAGGGGTCTTCAAATTTTACAGATGTTACACCCTAGGCTGCAGCAATGCTTAACATCAGGCAGGCTGTAGTCAAACGTAAACCAATCACACGTAAAAAACAGCTACTTACGATCAAATTCTATTCAGACGTTAGTGCGTGAGGAAAAAACGTATAGTTTTATTTAACTTGAATTTCTTTTGTTGTTTTATATCTTTTTACCGCTAAAATAGGGTTTGTGAGGGAGTCATGTGAGGACGCATCAGTAACCTTCCCGTAGAATAAACCATTGGATGGAAAAAGAAGAAGGGTTCTAAAATACAATGGGTAAAATAAAATAAAAATACAGACTGTTAAATGATAAACAATCATTAGTTTTTTAGTTATTCGTTAGTAAGTATAAATGTGTTATACTTACTAACGAATAACTAAAAAATCTTACAAAACTATAATGTTCCTCCATCAAACTAGGTCTTGTACAGGGTTCACAACATTAAACGTTTTGAATTAAAATATATACAAATTAGATGTACAAGATAAAAATAATAGTGAAAATTGTTTCATAATTACCGGAGGGAAAGATTAATTACATACAACAAATAAGTCAATTAAAAAGTTGATCAAAAATGTCATACCTAAACCTATATAAAATCATAATTAAAACATTATAAAAGCGTTTTTGGGAATCTGCCACTACAACGGAGTGACAGATCGTCATGAATTTGGGCGTGAAAAAAGAATAGTCCAAGGGGAAGCACGTCAATATTCAAGGAGGGAGGAAAATTAAGAGACGATTCAGTCGCTTAGCTCGTTTGGTCTGTACCTACCGCATATATTAAATCGATCTTTTTCATGTCATAGGATTTCTTGTCAAAACAAGCGAGTTGTCTGTAAGTTTCTAAACTGGGCTAAGGCTGTACGTGCTATAGCTGTCTTTTAGCTTGGAGATATTATTATGTATACAAGGTTATTGCTGTTTGTAATAGTTTGGAGAGGCCCTAAAGGAGCTTAGAAATCTCTGAACACTCAACACTAGAGTTTACCACTCTCGTACGATAAGAGTTACAAAGTTATGATGAGTAAATAGCTAAGAGAGTTAGTTTTAAATTGAAATAAAACAAATACTGTAATGCGGGTGTAACTTTTTATACATTTTAGATAAAAGAATGTTTCGTTTCCTGAAATAGCTTGAAAATTTACCACAGTTTAGATATAGTTGAATATATAGTATAGTTTTTAGTTACTTAGTATTAATATTTATAGTTCTTTTTAACTAACTGCACTTGGCCATAGTTTGCCTGAGGGTAAGCAAAATTTACTGCATACATTATTTACATTATTTACATAATTTTTTTCTGATATCTAACATATCATCAACGTTATAGTAAGTTTTTTCGACAAGCCAATGCCTGAGCAATCGTTTAATTAAAGGACGCGGTAGAGGGCGCGTCACGTACTTGTGCCGGGAGGGCGTTGTACGCGTACTGCCTAAGATGAAGCGTGCTTAACTGATAAGAACCTATTCACTCTCGCTTTGAAGATCGCTGGATTATGGTGCGTGGGGAACAGATAATCAGGCAGGGAGTTCCACAACTTTGCGGTTCGAACAATAAAGGTACCGTTTCGTGCGGGTCTTAGGAACTTCCATCATAAACTGGTTTTTCATATAGCATGTATGTATAAATGTATAAAAAGTATATAAGTATTATATCCGTTATCTAGTACCCACGACACAAGCGTTTGCTTAGTGTGGGGCTAGATGGCGCTGTGTGCAATGTCCCAGAATATTTATTTATTATTTATTTATTTATTTATATCTGAACACTCTAAAGGCTTAGTTAATATTTCTTTATAATTCCAGAAGGTTGGCCATCGATAGCCCTGTACAACGGCAATGTGTAGGTACTTAGGTATTCGGCGTTGCCATGGCAACGAGCGTATTCCTGCTATCGATCCTGCGCCAGCGGAGTGCTGCCAAATAACGGCCTTTGTTTCCATCACATTACCACTAATAACTAATATGACATTTTACACTGACCGCCTCATTTACACTATACAACATTACATTTTGACCTTGAATACCTTACTTGTAATTTTTTTTCCGAGATATTGGAGACACAATGTTGCATACAGAAATGTCAGATTATGTCAGAGATTTTTTTTAGTAGGTAAATCCGCTACAACTACCTACAATTTATTATAGGTCTTTGTAATTACTAGAAAAGTTTAAATTTATTAATTTACGTATTCATACATGCAATTCATATACAATTTTACTGTGATTATACGAAAAATTACCCGTGTCTCCGACGGATACGTGTAATTTTTATATTTATTATTATATTAGCACCTACGTATTTTTTTCTATCGTGTTTAAATGACTTAAGAAATAAATGTGTTATCATAAATTTATCCTTTCATGTATTTCTTTCATGTTGGTGTGCAATAAAGACATATTATTATTATTTTCTTTAATTCCTTCACAGACTCTCGGGCCTTACGCCCGGTATTTTTAAGGCATCAGTGGGGCCGTAGCCAACACTGAGAGGCCTTTTACAATACTATACTTAAAATTAAGTACAAAACTACAGAAAGAGGATGTTAGGTATATCAAGTAACTATTGCAGACATGGTATTAATGTTACAGGCTATTGTGTTGAGTTGTTCATTGACTTAATTAAACTGGTCTATTGTACGAGGAACGGCACCCGCCAGTTACGCCTCATTCATAAAAATTATAGCGGGTGATGACTTGCCACTCACTAAATGGGCCCTCCACAAAAGGCAGCCTAAGATGGCGCCGGAAGGGCAACATTGATGTGAGTGGCTTAGGGTGTAGAGAGGTGTGCTGCGCGTTCTCTGAGCGGTACTAGCGGCGTTATGCCCTTTAACACTTCCACCCTGGAGCTTAGGTACTTAGCTCTTGCGTCTTCCACTCCCGGTCGGCCAATTAAGGCAAGCCGGGAGGCAGGGGGTCTCATTTAGCCCCCAGGGAATCGGGGTCCGCGGTGACGCCACTCACCGACGACTCGCCATAAAGTCGCCCCTGCGGTTATTATTATTATTATTATGTGTATGATTACCTACTGTAAACAAAGTCTACTACTACGCGCTACTACGAGCATTTTGTAAACAAGCGTAGGAGTAAAAATAAATTTCCCAGACGGTTTATAGAAAAGTTTGCTTTTGTTTAGTAAGGTTTTGTTAGACGTATATTTTGTTCTCAGAATTTTAAAAATAACTCTCTACTAAGGTCTACGACCCTTAAAAAGTTTTATAGAAGTAGTCGTTAGGTCTAGATTTCCAGATATTCCTCGTGACCTGGTAGAATTTAACGACTGCTGTGCTTGTGCATTTTTTTATTAATGGCGCAATTTTACCTGCGTTAATACGAGACACAAAAGAATGAATGAAATCAGTTCATTACTAACGGAGTAATTGCGTAACATATCTACATAAAAATCTTTGCAGAAGACTTGATAAACTTATTTTTTTGAAGTCGTTTAAAAAGAAACAATGTTTTATAGTTTATTTTAACTCTAAGTATAGCCAAATTCGTACAAAATTGTTTCAGCCGGTCGTGAAAAAGAATACACTCCCATGGTAACAAACTTTCTTCCTTTCTTTCTCCCTTTCAATATTATTTACAATGAGAAGTGATGTGGTTGATGATGAAATATTTAGGATAAATAGTGGCAATTTAGAAAAAAAATGGTTTTAATTGAATATAGCTGAAATTAATAATCTTCATCAAAACTTCTTTTCTCCCGAAGAATCTCTCTCTCTTTCTCTCTATCTCTCTCTCTCTCTCTCTGTGTGTGAGTCGTATTTCCTCTAAGGGTCGTGACTCCCCCCCAATCGTCCGGTGACGCAGCAATGGCAGCACTTGACAACACGCTACATAGTCCTTTAAAAACTTTACTCCCCCGCAAAATTAATTCATTCTCTTGGGTAGATACAAGTGCGTCGTGGCGGGCGCCCAGGTCCAGGTCCAGGTCCAGGTCCAGGTCCAGGTCCAGGTCCAGGTCCAGGTCCAGGTCCAGGTCCAGGTCCAGGTTCAGGTCCAGGTCCAGGTCCAGGTCCAGGTCCAGGTCCTTCTACGGAAGACACATGTCGTCGGATATTGTGATTCTCAATCATATCGATTTCCTCACAATGATTTTTTCACCACTAAGCGAGCGCAAATCTACACATAACCTGACAAACAAGTCATTAGTGTAGGGCCGGATTCGAAGCAGAGTGCGTCAGGATGAAAAGCAAACGCTTAAACCGCCGAGCCACACTCACTCATCTCGAAGAATACACTTACAATTTCCGTATTGATTTGTTATAATAAATAAAGAAAACCGTTTATTAAAAATAGAACATGCCAACAAAATTGCATCTCTACTTTCTGCACAAAGCGCTCGTTCCTCCTCGACAGTAATGGACCAATCAACGAATAGAACGGTACAGTTGTACTACATACTGCCGCAATCTAGACATACCCTACTGTGACCCAAATATTCCTCCCGAAACACTTAGGACAAAGGATGCTCCTGATAGTCCTGATAGGTAATATCACCGCTGCCCATTGATTACGCAGTCGGCCAGAGTAAATTGTTTTTATTGTCATGTCCTTATCGTGTCAATCATAATAATTTTAAACGGTCTGCCCTCGCTCTGCGAACGACCGCGTTGCCAGGTGGGCTGGTTGAGAGCTAGGCAATTGTTTCACTAGAGTGGTGAGGTCTACACAATGGAAAAATGTAGAAAGCCGAGGAAAAGCTATTCTGAAAGTACTAGATTTAGAGAGAAACTATTTTATTGCCTCTATTAATAGTAATCTAAATATATTTTTCCCATAGGGCGGCTTGATCAACTCTCGACACCAGAGTTGGTCACTCTCATTCGATAAGAAGATTTTAGCAGGGCTTTTTTTAAAAGAGCGCTGTTGTTTCCTGAATTAATACTTTTGTAGCTGAGTCTAACCTGAATACTTTCTGTGGTTTTAAATATAAAGTAAGACTTAATACGCATATTGTTAGTTCTTATAGGTTCAAACTTTCCCAGAAGCTTCTGATATGGCTTAGCGAATGAAGTACTATCTTAGTTAGATGTAGAATACATTCTTATTTGACTCGATGTTTTAAATAATACTGTAGGCTGATTTGTATTTTTCACGTATATATGGGTTCGCCTTAAAGAGCTGCAGTCTACAATGCTACATACATAATTATTTATTTCTTTTAATAAATCCCAACTTTAAAAGATCTTTGAATACACTATCGCATGTAAAAATAGCAAAAATTAACAATATTTTGCCTGAAAGTTGAAGAGGCTGCTTCAGCTTCCATTTTCATTGAATCAGGAGTGCAGCTTATATCTTCATCACTAACAGAACTCATGTTTTTATCCTAATTAGCACTTTAGTATTTAAATAAAAAATCCCAAAAACAAACAATATTTAAAGTGAAAGATTTCTATTCCCGCATTTTTATCTTTTTTTTTCTGGAACGGAATTGACCATCGCCTTTCGATTATTTAAAATGGTTAACTGTTATACTCATACGAAGACAAGGTTGAATAGCGAAGCGATCTTTAAATTTATTTTATTAATTTATCTTCGCTTTAAAGGAGGTTTAGTAGTAACCGAACTTTTTGAGAAAGTGAAAAGTTTTTATTTAATAACTTACCGCCCTAGGGCTTTTCTAGCTACATTATTACCCTAGAGCGCTAATTGGTTACTTACAAACCCAATTTGGGCGTAATAAGGACCTACTTACCGAACATGAGAGATGTAAATACATTTTTTTACTACCCGCCTGCGTAAAAACAGTTTCTAATAACATACGATAGGTACACTCAAGTACCGACCCTATTAGCATGGATGCAATGAAACGCAATAACGGGGCAGGTGACGCACTCTGTCACCTCCACTGCTACTTCCCAGCATAACAAATGCCCGAAAATGGGTCATCGCTGTTTGCTTCTCTAGAACCATCCACAGCATCCGGTGCCTCCAATGCTATAAATAACGTCACTTCACCTCGATGAATAATATCTGAAATTCTAAATAACGAATCATCATATTGATACGGGTGCACTGATTACATTAGCCAGAGTACTTGTAACTGTGCTAGATAAATAGAATTTAGATTAGATAACCCGCCTAACTTCGCCCGGTCTAATAAACCTAGTTGCGATATGGAATAAGGACAGCAAAATGTACTCACAATTTGCGATCTGACATTTTATTGTAGAGGGAGCCGATACTAGGCCAGTCCTGAGTTATAATGATTATGTTTAGATAATTCGAAGCAGTCGTAGGATACCAAAGTTATAATGGGAGTGGCATACTCTGGTGCCTCGACATTCTACCAGTACCAGTAGTTTCAAGCCGTCCGGAGCTCTATGCTCCTAGATATTTGTCATAGTTAGTGAGTACTAATAAGTAAGAACGACGTACCTAAAATTAAACGTCAGTGGCATTTGTAAACTTTGCATTGTACCTACTCCCACATTAAAATGGACCGACATGATTACATAGCTGCTGAGCTTTGTTAATCAAATTATTTGTAAGCATAATTTACTAAGCTTTGTGTTTAAAAATACAAAATCAAAAGGTCATAAGGATATGCGTAAAGATAGATCAGGTGCACTGCCCCCCCGGGGTGCGTGGATCGGACTACCTTCACGTTGGGTAAGCCCAACTAATGTCATCTCTCCATATGGGGATTTGGGGTTAGTTGGGGAGGCCTGGTGCACTCCGTCTACAGGCTAGTAACTTCCTCAGTCCGGTGGATCATGCTAGCATGTGTCTAAATGTCCATCGCACTCTCGTGGCCCTGGACCAACGATGCGGACTTCCGCATCGTTGGTCCAGGGCCAATCCCACTTGGAACACCCCAGGTTTTTAGTGGGTATGCCGCCCTTTGGAGTGGGGCGATGACTCCCACATAACCACTCACCCTCCCCGGGGCCGGGTGGTAACTGTTATAGGTCTTCCCGGGAAAAAAAAATCTTTAAAAACACGTGCACTGCCAGTGGACAGTATCAGCACGCTGGCCATTTTATTGATTACTAGCTGGTGCCCGCGACTTCGCCCGCGTGGAATAGTTATTACCATAAAAACGGTTCTAGTGAGTTAACCTTAAAACATAGACATATTATATTGTTGAGGAAATTTTGTTTGACTATTTCAAGAGAAATAATTCTTTCATTCATATTTTTGTGATATTGAACCGTTTTCGCAGCGCACGCAACGGAAGCCCTCAAAGATGAATAATTTTCCCCGGTTTTTCCACATTTTTCACTATTTCTTCACTCCTATTAGTTGCAGCGTGATGTTATATAGCCTAAAGCCTTCCTCGATAAATGGTCTATTAAAAACACAAAAAGAACTTTTCAATTCGCACCAGTAGTTCCTGAGATTAGCGCGTTCAAACAAACAAACTCTTCAGCTTTATAATATTAGTATAGATTTATTATTTTATTATTCGTAAAAATATAGAGTTTATTAAATTTACTAACGAAGTATTATTAAGTATTATTTATTTTTTATTTACTGACGCGTTGGAAGAAGAAAGAAATCGTGGCTGAAAAATATACGAGAATGGACGAATATTGCCAGCGTAGAAGAACTTTTTCGCTTGGCACAAGATAGGGACAAGTTCGCTGAGCTGACGGCCAACCTCCATTAAGGAGAGGCACTGGAAGAAGAAGAAGAAGAAATTTACTACATACGGTGTACTTAAACATCTAATAAATATTTTTTAAAATTCCGGGACATAGCACTCAGTGCCATCTAGCCCCATACTAAGCAAACGCTTGTGTCGTGGGTACTAGATAAAAGATAATGGATATAGTAATAATACTCATACACTTTTCTATTGGTACATACTTAATATACATAGAAACGATCAGACTCTACACAAGTAATTACCAATTTAAAATTCATAATTACTTGTGTCACGCGGGAATCGAACCTGAAACCCTAGATTAGAAGGCAGAACCACTACCAACTAAGCTAACAGGCCAGTCAGTCTAATGTGAGTAAGATCGGACACTAAACAGTTTTCAGTCAATTGTTTTTCTTAAAATAACAATAAAATTTATAACATCGTTTATTTTAGGCATATTTTGGCATATAAATAAGGTTAGTACCACCCCCGGATAATCTCGCTCGGTTGATCATGTTCAAAACATGTCACTTGCTATAAGAACATATTGGAAACGTATGGCATCTGACGCGAGAGCTGAACTATGAACAACGTAGGCAGACCATAGGCACCGAATTAGTAAACACATATTGATTTATTTTCGTAAGTATGACGTTTTTACTAGAGGAAACTGTATTCCTATAGCAGGGTGCGTTTAATATGATCTAGTAGATAATATAGTTAGTCAGTATTTTTGTAAGCAAAGAGAATAAATACCGTATGACTCGTAACCTAAAATCATTAGAGCATTCATTATCAGACATTATTTTTGAATTAATGTCGACACAATTAAAAATATATAAAAGCCTTGATTTACATATCACATACATTTGATTAGAAAAATGATAAATAAAATAATTTATTTACTACTTATCATCATATGTATTGAAGTATGTATTAGTGTATTTGTTTATTTTGCTACTTATGTATGTTTATTTATGATACCTATGTATTTATGTAATTTCACATACATTTAAAACACCTCGTCTACCATTATACTTGCGTCTTATCCCTGCCAGATTGGTTGCCTGGAAGAGATCGCTTTTAGCGGAAAGGTCGCCAGGCTTAAGTTTTATTATTATTTTTGTGACACCAGCACAATACAGAAATCTGTATTGTGCTGGTGTTTTTAATAAAGTGTATATCTATCTATCTAATAAATAAAAATGTTTATTGGACACACACGTTCTTATAATATTAACACTTATTAATAATGTTATTACACATAGGGCATTTTAGAAAACAAAAGATATGTCCAGCAGTTGCTGTGGTCTCTCGTATTATAGCAGCTGATTCCTTCGGAGAAACAAGTTTTCAATAGGTTAACTCATCTTACAGAAACAAAGCTATACAACATTGAAATTAAGAAAAAAGTAAATAAAATAAAAAAATAAAGAAATAAATTAGATATATGTACTTTAATTACGATTTATACTGAAAGTAAATATACCTACATCATGAGCACCTATATTTCCAACAAGCGATAATTATCTGCCTAACAGTTCATCCAAATATCGTCTATCAAAAGATGGTTAATTCTTTTATTTCATTGAAGTTGCAGGAACAGTGGGTTATTACATACTTTGGGCTGTATGTTTATTTATTTATTTATTTATTTATAACGGTACACATAACAGAATGAGTTCATATATAAGCCAAATACACATTCAAAACTGGTTTTGAACCAGAACAAATTCCTCAGGTGAGTGTACACAGCTTGAACAATATGAATTTGATTATTATTTTATTTATTTTTATTATTATTATTTTTTATTATTATTTTTATTTGATTATTATTATTTTTTTATTATTTTATGTATTGAAGATGATGATGATGATGTTGACCTACTCACCTCAAGTACGTAGTTTCTTAGCTAATGTTTTAGAAAGGCTCATTCTTTTCGCAGTCGTTTATGAACCGAAGTGAAAGTGGTCGTGCGCCTGTTTCGACGTTGCCAAATAATGCATTAGAGTCGGCCCACAGACCACTACGAGTAAATAGTTCGTAGTGTCGAGATTTTTATACCGCTTTAGAGACCTTTAAATGGGTAAACGACTTTTGACTAGAAATCGGTACATAGAAAAACATGCCACCTACTACATTGCATAGTAATGTATTTTCATTTTAAGACATATTCATACGCATTGTGCAATGCGTATGCAATAATTGAATTTGTGCTGTTACTAGGTCTACCACGATATATTTTCCCTTTTAATCCCCTTACTATATATCACTTATCTTGAATTTGAATATCTTGTCAACATACGTACGCTGTAATACTCGTACGAACATATTCAAAACTATCTTTTGGAGTAGGAGAGTGGATCAGCAATGTGCTTTGTACACATATTTAGACCTTAGTCATTTTAATCTAGATAGGTACATACTTGACTGCACCTGGCAATCTGTGTTCCCAATGAATGTATGTGTTAGAATAAGTATTTTTATTTTTAGTCAATAAACAATTTGAATTTGAATTTGAACTTACTTGTCAGCCACACACAGATCACCCGATATTAAACTTTGGCCAACTTTCCTGAGATCTTACCTAAAAAAACTGTTCGTTGTCAATTTGAATACCTATACTATTATAATTTCAATAAATTTTATTTACAATAATAAAATATAAAAACAAGTGAAGGAAAACTAAACATACTACTTCTAACTACTACAAAAAGGGGCACTTAGAAAATCTTTAGAAAAGCCTAAAGATAATCTAAGTGCTCCAGCCCTCTACCAGAGGGCAGCGTACCCAGCATGCTGGCCGCATTACCCGCTGGATGGCAATGCTGATACGTTGAGCCAGAAAAAGGCCAGCATTTTGGTCATGCGTCACGTCAACCAAGCGCTCCGAGAGGTTTTGGAAAATAGTATGGGCTCCCGGACCCCACGGCCTTGGAGTCTCGACTCCAAAAGGCTCAAAGATGTAACCTCGGCCGAGGTTAGCATATTTGCGTCTCTATATTTATCTCTCTCTCTATCTACTACTATAGTTATATTTCAAACGGCGATTATTAGATATTGTTATTAGACTTGGCTTCATTTGCAAGTACTCGTATTAAATGGGTAGTTACGTGCTTCTCACCTGTTCGTAGTTTCACTGATGCCATTGACTTTTAAAGCTTGGGACTCCCAACTAATGTTCATATAAGATATTGAATCAGGCGTTACTTTGCGGAAATCCATTGTAACTGAAACTCTGGAAAAATATATAGTTTTTCCGCTGCGACTGTTCCTTAACAGACATCAAACAACAAACTTGATGGTTTTTAGGTGTGTTCCTCCACATACCACCTCCACACCTTACCTTTTAACCAACGTGGCCTCCGTGGATCTCAAGATCTTACCAACACCGCACCTTGTGTCTTCAAGCTTTGTAGTTTTCCTTCGGCAAGATATTCTCGTCGACACGTGTTTCGCCTCTCCACGAGGCATCCTCAGGACGTGTTGAATCCTCGAAAGTCGGTCCGAAAAAAAGGAAAAATAAGAAATATTTTTTTATACACCTGGCAGTCAGGTGTTTGAACATCAGGTTCATCATGTGGCGTCTATCAGCCCGATCGGTGTCGGTAGTATCGGCCACCTCAGACGGCTTCGAAACAGGTGGGCCACGGGCGGTTGGCAACAACTTACCGACATTATACCAACAGCTATAAGGTCTCCTTTTTGTGGCGATCGAACAAAAACTCAGTCGGCTCGCCCAAAATTGTTTGAAGGCCTATGAACTCTGGTTTCAAACAGACATGGGCCATGAAAATTAATAAAAAAAATAGAGCTCGCTCGTATGCACCGTTCTTTACGATACGATTTAAGATCATTTTCCGTATTCAAATTATTACAGGAAATGTTCAGTTTTGTTCAGAAGATCATGTACATCTCTGTATCAAACTACTTTCAAAACCACGATTCACACATAGCTACTTTCTTTTTTATATTATTTTAAACGAGTAAGTGTTGCGTTAGAAACAAAACCCAATATAAGTGGTTATTGTACGATTGTATGTATGTCTTCACAGGTAGAGGCAACCACTAAGTTTACATTAGTTTTGTACTATAAATGTTAAACTGCTTATAATTAAATACTACACGAGTGTATTTAATTTTCTCTACCTAAGTGTTAGCAGTTTCGTGACAAAGACAAAATACTGAGACCACGAGCACAAATAGTTATGTGTGTGTAATTATTATACTCACAAGAGTAACACATTTGACAACGAGATCTGCTGAAGCGGCTCCTGAAAAAAAGTCTCTGAAAAATCAAAATCATTAAAGTATAGTAACTTAATCCTGTTTCTTTAAACTGGGAAATAATACGGAGATTGAATAATGGAATAATGCAGTGCCTGTCTGAGGATTTCTGTAGTCCTATATATACAAATATAATTTTTATAAAGGCTATTTTTATTTATACAAATTTCGAATGTCCACTCACCAGAAAAAAATCGAGTTGCAATTTTATTGAATTTAATTCAGATTTACCTTTTAATCTATTATGTTTAACAATTTTGGTTATCATATGTACTTAGATACTTATGCTAACTTTGCTTTATAGCTTATGTTTTCTGTAATACTAGATATCTTAATATTACATTGACTTTACTATGTGCATATGATTGATTAGGTATACAATAAATACAAACCCTATATCTTTCAAATAAATATATGAAGATGTGTTCATTTGAGATAGGGTTGGTATTAGCAATTCTTGCACCAAAATATTACACAAAATAATGTAAGCAAAAAGGATTTTGATTTGTAAATTCGTATTAATTTTGTAAACATAAGGAACTTGTTTAAAAACACTTTTATGAACACTGTTTATTTATACCTACCTTCATTTAAAGATGTTTAGGTTAAGTATTCCTGTATGTATTTTATTGAGGAGTAGAAATAAAGGCTATTTTTATTTTATTTTATTTTATTTTAATTGTAAAAGTATTTTCTTGTATAATTTTAGAGCAATTTCAATGGGTTAGGTGCCTGATAATAAACAATTTTATTATTAAACTTCAATCCAGTTGTCTTCAAATCCAGATCAGTTTTCCTTCCGGGAAAACATTCTTGGGAATTCAAAATACTCGATCGAGTGTCTTTATCAAGTTTTGTTTCGTGCACGATGAGCTCTGTATTAGGTATCTACCTAAAAAGGCAAAGACACGTTTGTTACTTCCATATTTTATATATGTTGTTTAGCGGGACAGAAATTCAATAAATAAATCAATTTAAATCATTCAGATTAGTTCAGAGGCACCAGTTCATAATTAAATTCTTGCACTTAAATTATTTTAGTAGTAAATTTGATTATCTTAGCCTTAAGCCACAATTTTTGTAAATATGTAGGTAGATTTAAGTTCATTAAAAATTTTGATTTGATTCAAACAAACGTGGTAAAAAAATCATTATTTTTTTCCACGTTCAAATCAGATGACCAGTAACCCCAAATACATAAAATTTCATCATCATCATCAACCTAATGGGACCCACTGCAGGGTATAGGCCTCCCTCCCTCTTACGCCAATACTCCCTGTCTTGCGCTGTTCTTGCCCAGATGTTTCCTTCTGCCACCGTTACATAGGTCTTCCTACACTTCTTTTTCTCCTATAATTTCTTATTGTAGGTATATTAATACCATCGATACAAAAAGAAATGAACTTTCTAAGCACACTGTCTATCTAGATGAAGTTGAAGTACTTGTGTATTCTGTGCTGGAAGCCAACCAAGCTAGAACATGAAACAAGTTAGGTATACTTATACATACATTCGTACATACATACCTACCTAACTGTACCTTGTTCTGTGTACCGCATATTTCGGCCACGGAGCCTAAAGAATATTCGACGCCCGCGCCGATGGCCCAAGCATTCGCTTAAACATAGACTACATAACGCAGACCTCTTACTACAAATCTAAATATGTGTAATAACTATATATAATTTTGTCAGTGTGTTTGTCCGTGTATTTTCAAGCACACAAGTCTATAAGCAATCAAGCAATAATTATTTCTCATCTTCAATATCGGTTAGTACTCTTTAAAATGTGGTTATGTATTAATCCTGTGAAGTAGGTTTCATTTCTCCATATTACCACCTATTAAACTGCGCTACCACGCTGATTTATTTACCTTCATTCATTCAAAATTCTAAATTTAAGAGCGCTGCTCTTGACCTTGCAGTATACGCTATTCTCTTCTTCGTTAGCCTTTATTTCTTAATTGCCTCATGTATGTCGAATTATTTTCTCCATAGAGAGGCATCCGCTGGGCACGATGACGGTGGCTTGAAAGAATTTCGCGATCGCCCATCCTATTTCTACTCATTATGTGATTCTACCTGTCTCGTTCGGACACAGTTCACCTCTAAATCGCTAATCGGCTCCAGACAGGCGCGATCTCGCTGGACTGGTTCTAAAAATAGAGGAAACGGCCGATTTTTAGAACAGCCTTCCTGAGGTTTACAGCCTCTTTGATGTAGGAACGTCGTGTCGATACACGAAACAGAATAGGTAGATTTATTTATAGCATGTCCTTTGTACAAATACAAAATACTTTATTCAGAACAAACTTCAATGTACACCTTGATAATAAATCTAAATAATTATATGTTATTTATTTAGCGTAAAAACAAATAAAAAACTACACAACAATATCCACTAAATTAACAACTAGGTATATAATCTGAAATATATATACCAAATATTTGTTGGTTATACCAAATTTAAATTATAACAATTAACTAAATTAAATTTATGTACATGGTAATGTTGGTACATAGGGAATCTCTGCTCTCTCACACTAGGAATCGAGGACCCTGTGACTTGAGAAGGCAGTTTATGTCCGCGCGAATCATTCCTTATTTGTCTATGACTTATTTACATAATATATTTAATATTTAATTCTAAAATAAAGGCAAGTCTACCAATTTATTAATGCCTCTAGAAAAATAAAGGTGAGATTCGGATGACAGGTTAAGTAAGTACATAAGCTCAGTTTTTGCAGAATATTGTATCTGCTTCAAGCCTTCAGGGTCTCTACTTTTTTCTTAACACATTAATTATAAAACTATCAAACCTTTTATTAAGATCGAAGTTTTGTTTCTTGGTTTGTTTGTTGGTCTGTGAGTTTCACTGTCACATCGTAACAGAATGACTGATCAGCGTGATTTTTGGTAAGGTGGTAGAATAGGTTCTCGAGAGTGATATCGCTTACATTCAAAACGAGCAAAGCCACAAAAATCCACTTATACTGTATAAAAACACGGGTGCTTCGACTAGTTGAATAGAAAGTAAAGTTTGACAAAAATAAAAGGGAGTTGTTCGCATCAGCTGTGGCCTCAGAAATAACTTTCTAATTCAAAGTAATTTATTTGGAAGTGAAATTTAAAGTGTACCTACAGCCGAAACGAATCAAAGAGAAATGCAACGATCGTTATATTCTTTGTTCATGCTGCATTGACTTTGATAAAGAAACGAGTATTTACTGAACATGTAAGCTTAGTTGGTAGTGGCTCTGCCTTCTAATCTAGGGGTTGCGGGTTCGATTCCCGCCTGACACAAGTATTTATGCATTTGAAAAATGTATAATTTCTTGTGTTGAGTCTGGTTGTTTGTATGTATAATAAGTATGTATTTACAAAAGAAAAGTATATAAGTATTATATCCGTTATCTAGTACTTACGACACAAGCGTTTGCTTAGTGTGGGGCTAGATGGCGCTGTGTGCAATGTCCCGAAATATTTATTATTATTATTATGTTGAGTTATTTATTTATTAACAACTATTTTTAAATTTTTTACAATATATGTATAAAAAAAAATAACAAATATCATAAAAAACTTAAAACTACTGATGCCGCCGGCAACGGGGCAGGACCCAAGCAACCGGTGGTAGAGGCTACAAAGAAAGGAACCTCCGGAAAATACGCGCCGTATCAAGGATCACTGCCTTCTGTATCTGTCCCTTAACCAAACCTTCCAAGGAGAGCCTCTTAAGGTGTTGATCGAGGCTCTTACGGCTATAAGACCGTTCACCGAAACAACTATCGGGACTATTATCGTCGAATCAACATCCCACATGGCGGTAATCTCATGTGCCAAGTCAAGGTACTTGCTGACTTTGTCCTTCTCGGCCTTCACGAGATTCTCGTCATGTGGTATGGTGATGTCAACAATAACTGCCCGGCGCTGGGGTCGGTCCACTATCACGATATCAGGCTTATTGCAAGCAATAGTCCTGTCAGTGATAATGGATCGGTCCCAGTAGAGCAATGCACGACCATTTTCGAGAACTGGCTCTGGTACATACTGGTAGTACGGTAGCTGTGACTCAACAAGGCCATATCGAAGAGCAAGTTGCTGGTGGATGATCCTGGCTACTAGGTTATGCCGGTGCAAATACTCGCCGTTAGCTAGATGAGAACAACCGGAAATTATATGCCTGAGTGACTCACCGGGACGGCGGCATGCTCGACAAATGTCGACCGTACCGTCTTTCAGGATAAATTTCCGATAATTGTTCGTCATCATAACTTCGTCAGCAATTGCACAAGCAAAACCTTCGGTTTCCCCAAAGAGGTCTCCGAAACGTAGCCAGTTCACTGATGCCAAGAGATTCACATCCGGCCCAGTAAGGGCCTGATAGAACCTCCCATGCAGCTCTTTGCTCTTCCATATCTCCTTGCGATCCTCAACACTAAGTACCACCGGTTTGTGCCAGTTCTCATTCGCCAAGGAGAGCGGAGTAAGGCCTTTGTCGACAGCTACTACATCGCGATGTATCCCACACTCATTGTTAAGGAAATAATCCCTGAGATTGCACACCTCGTGGTTGTGAAGGGTCTTAGCGTTTAAAAAGCCACGACCCCCTACTTTCCGCGGGAGGTACAATCTCATAACAGACGAGCGTGGGTGTAACATGCGGTGCAAAGTAAGCTGTCGACGGACCTTTCTATCCAGGGCGTCCAGCTCAGTTTGAGTCCATTTCAGTATGCCAAAGGAGTATATCAGTAGAGGCATCACCCAACCGTTGAAGGCACGCACCTTATTACCCCCAGACAGAAGGCTGTTAAGCACTTTTGTCAACCGGCAAAAGAAGCGCTCCTTCACCGTTCGCTTGACGTCCACCACTGATATACCCAACGACTCCGACATACCAAGGTATTTGTAGGTTTCGCCTTCGGAGAGAGACTTTAGAGTCATTGTATCAGAAAGTTGTAAATTCGTTGAATTTACAACTTTCCCTTGCTGCACATGCATGACCGCACACTTATCTACACCAAACTCCATCTTGATAGCGCTACTGAAAACCTGCGTGGTTTTTAATAGCGTCATAAAGTCAGGAAGTTTCTTTGTAAACAACTTGAGATCATCCATGTAAGCAAATGACTAATGATCTCACCCTGTCTCCGAAGTCGGCAGCCTAACCCTGTATCCTTCAACAAAGTGCTGAGAGGATTCAGTGCCAGGCAAAACCATAATGGGCTCAAACTGTCACCCTGGAAGATTCCTCGCTCAATCCTTATAGAATCCTGCAAATCAGAGGGGCTCTCGATACCAAATGGATGACGAAGAACTGTGGTCCACTGCCTCATACATGTACATAGAAAGGACCTCAGAGTTGCATCAATTTTATACAACTCCAATATCCTTTCCAACCACGAATGAGGCACCGAATCATAGGCCTTCTTGTAGTCAATCCAGGCGGTAAACAGAGCCAAATATTATTATTATTATTATTATGTTTATGGTTGTACTAACTTTACTGCTCTGATATTGCAAATGTTGAAAACCAACCGATTTTTACCTATTTCTTAAAAAAAGAAGACAGTCGAATGAAACTTGTGTATTATTATTTTTATACCTTCCATACACGTGTGCTACATTTCATGAGTATATGTTTATATGGATGTATGTAAGTGTGTCCGCGTAGTTCTCAGAAACTTGTATCGTTTGAAATGGTAACATTTTTTTTCTATAAGGCAATGAAGTCTGAAATACATCTTCATTGTAACAAAAATTGTCGTGCCCTTACACTGCGAAAATCAAGAGTCATGTTCTTTTTACGTGTTTTCATGGGTCGGATGACACGCTATATTGTAGGTCCCCGCTGTCAAATTAGTCATTTTAGAATTTTCATAATGCCCTAAGCAAACGCTTTTATCTGTTTATTCCGTATTTTTTACTGTCTTGTATTTCTGTGTTTCTTGTTATAATTAGTATATTTAACTACATATTTTGTTTTTATACTAAGAGCAGAATGAAAACTAGATGCCGCTACTGCTGAGTACCTAAATGCGATAACATCCAGCAGCTTAAATAAATAAATATGACACCATTCCTAAGTATTCCAGTGGCCTCCATATTAGATTGAAGTGGCATCCAATTTATTTACATACTTTATGTATGTACTTCAACCACTCCAAGCTTCTATCTCGGCATAGTCATGACATTTGATCCCGGTGATGCTTAGTTACATAGACAAGGGACCTCAGAGACATATACTCCAGTGCCCAGCATACTGGACGCATTACCACGCATCGTTTATTGGGCAGCTCAAGAGAAGTGTTTATTTCAGTTTTTTTTTTTATTTTTACAATTTTGTTAACTTAGTACTATGAATCACTATTGCAATTGTATATAAGTATTAAATTGATGTCCTTGAAAGTTGTGCCACTGTTACTTACATATGTCGGAATATAGTCTTCATAATTAGGTGTCTTCGTGTAATGATGTGGCTGAGTAATTAATAGTTTCAATTACCTACATCCAGAGTTAGTTATAAGAGGTTAACGCGCACTAGCGCCCTCTGCTGATAACTATTTGTATCAGTCAAAAGCATTGATTTCTAATAAAATTATTGGCCCCTTTGATTCAAATATCTATAAAGTTATTTTTACTTTTTAGTACTCATTTTATTTAGGTACTAGTGGACGCCCGCGGCTTCGCTCGCATTATTTCAGGATAAAAGTAGCCGATGCCACTTCAAAGACCTCATACTACCTACAAACCACAAATCATAGCAATAAGTGCCTTCTTTTTATTATTTTGTTGTAAGTAGTTAGAAAAGGTATGTTTAGTTGTTTCGCCTGGTTTTTATGTACTTACCTATTTTATTATTTGTATTTGTTTCATAGTATCCAATATCTGAATCTATACCTACTAATATTATAAAGCTCAAGAGTTTGTTTGTTTAAACGCGCTAATCTCAGGAACTACTGGTGCAAATTGAAAAAATCATTTTGTGTTGAATAGACCATTTATCGAGGAAGGTTTGAGGCTATATAACATCACGCTGCAACTAATAGGAGCGAACCAACAATGGAAAATGTGGAATAAACGGAGAAAATTATTCATCTTTAAAGGCTTCCGTTGCGTGCGCTGCGATAACGGTTCAAGATATCAAAAAAATATGTATGAAATAATTAATGCCCAAAATAGCTACTCCACGCGGACAAAGTCGCGGGCATAGCTGGTGTTTACATAAATTTGAACCGTCTAAAGAAGAGCGAAGCAAGTCGTGTGCTCTAATATATCTAAACTGTGCTACCACACTGATAACAATATATCTGATAAGTGATAAGAGTTGATAACGCACACACGTTTTGATTGTACAATGTTTGTTCGTTGTAGGAAGACACTGGTGCATTTAATTCATCATTCATGACTTACAATTAACAGCAGTAGATAAAACTATAGATTCCGGCTTTTTGTCATTATATTGATTTTAATATAAAAATGAAATTTAAGTTTCCTAAATGGATACTCATATAAGAAAGTATGTTTTATTTCTAAAGTCATAATATTTTTTTTAAAAAGAATATCATACCTAAAGTAGGTACCTACGTCAATTTGGAAGTGGTTAGAGAACTAGAAATGTATGTGTTTTTAAACCTAATTCAGTTTATTAGTCCTTTTTAAGGAAAATTTTGCATCCAGTGTGTTTTTGGTTTTTTTCAAAAAGTAATCTTACTTTTCACTACAGCCTGCCTGATGTTAAGCACCACTGTAGTCTAAGATGTAGCACGCTTGCCTAGAAGAAACCTAGTTACTCTAGATTTGAAGACCCATGGGTTATAATTTTCTGGAAAGGGCTCCAAGTTTCATAGTTTTACCTGTATATTTATACAAATTTTGTCATTAATAGCGTGTGTCTCATTTAGGTTTTGTCAGAGTTCGAGTAGAGTAGGTACGATACGTAGAATACGTTACTATTTCCTTGCGGGCGTGGCACGAACGAGTGGTCGCCAGTTCCAAAAGGGTTCCCAGAAACCAGTTTATGAATGCGTTGTAGTTCTTTATTATTTTATTAGGCCAGTCATAACAACATACTGACAGCTACATTTGACACTCACATATTTGTTGTAATAAGAAGATATAAAGATATACCTACTCTAGGTTCAAAAAGAACAAAAGCTCTAAATAGTTGACTCTCTTGAAAGCTTTTCTGGTTATCGACCGTTATGTTTAGCTTTTATTCTCTGTTTCACCTATTTTGGCATACAATTCCACACATGGGAAGTTTGGATGCCAAAACAGCTTTGTCATAAGTATCTATATTACATTTTGCGACTCACAAGCATATAAGTATTAGGTACCATTCTTGCAGAATCGATCTACTTCATTGCGTCGATTCTTTATTCGAATAAAAGGTTTTGGAAGTTATTAGAATTCTTCTTCTATTAGTAGTCCGGTCAAAATAGACATTCAAGGTTACATTAATTCGCACCTGGCTGAAAATTGGCATGAATGTTGGGAGCCCTATCATACACAATTTGTCAAAAATCCCCATCAATCCGAAGTGTGGAAAAAAAATATTCAAGGGCTCCCAACATTCATGCCAATTTTCAGCCAGGTGCGAATTAATGTAATCTTACCCCTATTTTTGGTGCTAATTTGACCGGACTATAGGTACTGAATAAAAACAAAAGGTAGATGTATTGATCATTGACTGGTTTGAAAATGTTAACAAAATGCATACAAAATGAGAGTAATATGGGTATTACTCTCATTTTATGGGCCGTAACATATCTGAATGAAATAAAAATCTCCCTGTAATCATTTTTGACCAAAAACGCCCTTTTTCTAAATTTTAGATTGTTTTCCCTTACGGTGGAAAAATGGAGAGTTGTCGTTGATTATTACTAGCCAGAGCCTACAAAACAAAGAAAATATGATTTTTGTAACGATATTGAAACTAAATGTATTTTTAACAAATTATTATCGATTTCAAAATGTCAACATGTTGCAGACTGACTCAATAAGAGAGAAAGTTTTTGCCCACTCCTTAACAGTATTTTTATCAGGTTTTTTTGCTATTTTCAATTTTCTTAAAGATTTAATTTAGAAGAAAATAGTATTTAAGTATTAAATCCGTTATCTAGTACCTATAACATGGCATGGGCTAGCCGGCGCTATGTGGAAAGTCCGAATGTAAAAAAATATTGACATGCGTTTATTACTTAGTTGGTTTTACTACCATTCATAGAATTCAATAGGTATCTTAATTCTGTAGGTACTTCAAATATACACTAAATGTAAATAATAGATCGGTTCTGCTTTTATGTTTAAGTATATTTATGTGATACCTACATTGTGAATAATCCGAATATTGTTAAAATATAAACAAATAGGGACTATTATGATATTTTTAAATAAAAAAGTAAAATAATCTCATAGGTATAAGGAAGACCAAAACCTTTCATATTTTTATGCTTATTGAAGAATAAAGGCGCTATTTAGGATCTATGGTCGCGCGCCATTGGCTCTAGCCTAGGGGCGGAGCGAGGGTGGGTCCACTCCCATAAAATGTCAGCCTCGTCTAATGACTCATTTTCATATCTAATTCTTCAGCTTAAATAAAAAAATGAAACAAAAGATAATACAAAATATCAAAGTTACAAATAAAAACTCAATTCCAATCTCTTTAATAAAATTCGCAGGAGCAGTACATAATATAACAATCGCAACGAATGCCAAATAATTACAACTAAAACGTAGAAACCCGAAGCAAGCTGAAATACAACATTAAAATTTAGCAAACTCGTTAACATTTGGTTAGATTCGCGATTCTTTGACGCAAGAGTTAAAATATGAGGCAACCGTGGAGCGAGGGGGCTGGGGCGGGGCGCGGGGCGCGGGGGACATCCGCGAGCGAGCGGATTGCCCAATTCCTGCCGGGTGTGCTGCGCCGACGACTATTATTTCGACATGCCACCGCCGCGCCGCCGTACTCTGACTCAAGCGAACGATTACGACACAGATATTTCAGGCGCGCGACGCTTTCTCACGATGGTGCATAAAGTATTTGAGAGATTGCGCAACTATGACGATTCCGAAAACTACCGTGTCTCTGCAGAAAATTCAAAGATTTCACAGCCGAATATGAAACAGTCTGAGTAATCTTTAATGCCACTGCGCACACGGCTCGGAACCGATCGAGGGAACGTTTGGAAGTTGATCGCCGACTATGATGATTGAATGCCAACCGAATAGGAGAGAGAAAAAGACTGACTAATAGAAAAGTCAAAGTCAAATGCTCTCCCCTGCACGGAAAACATTATAATTTCTTCTTTCTTCATTGAAGTCGACAGGAGCTCTTGATATCCATGCGGCGCTGAGCCGAGCACCGCGAATACTGTGAGTCACATGACGACGCAAGAGGAAAAATGTGGCTAATTATGTTCGCTCGCAGACGAACGAGAGCAAATGTCAATTTTAACTCTAACGTTAAAGTTTGTAAAATAAAAAAATATATTTAACCGAGCTATGACAAAACACGTCTAAATTTATTATTATCTCGAACACTATTTGAATCGAAAGACGACCGTGTGGCTCTGCCGCCCGCACACGACAAAAACTAACTTGGAAAGTGTTGAACAAAGTAAACTTTAACTAGGCCGAGTTGTTAGAATTTAGGAAGCGACCGAAGCTGAGGACGACCAAAGTGCGAATGGTCGTCGCGTAGCGGAGATCCATGGCATAGCGGTGACAGGCGAGCGAGAGGCGCGCGGGGAGCCGGCGCGGGGCAGGCTGCGCGCGCAGTGAAAGGACGCGAGTGGAGAGTGATGTAAGCGATCGATGCGGGCCGACCAGCCGGTGAAGCATCGCACACTACTCATGAGCTGCCATTAACCTGGAATGCCCAGCCGCTGGTCATAAAGAATATATTAAAAATACAAATGCATGACAAAAGTCAGAATTTGAAGGAAAATGAAAGGAAATATATTGAAAGAAAGCATGGAATGCACCAATGCGTGGTACTGGTACGTATAACGAGGATGAACGATTAGGGGCGGGTTTGTTTCTGTTCAGTATCGTGGTATATAGCAGCAGTGGTCGGAGTGGTCGCTCGCCACGCCAGAGCGTCGTCGCCTGTATCGACCGCGGCGAGAGGTGCGGCTGCTCGGCCGTGCTTCGTGAGTTTCCGCGTGCGTTCGGGCGGCCTATGTAGGTCACCGCACACGTGTAGACGTTACCCCCTCCACACCGGCCTTGGCTTACTTTGGGCGAAATGGCAAAGCGTCTCCTCAGTCCCCTTCGCCTTAGGATTAGAATCGGCTTTTAAATACAGGTAGGCTTTGTTTCCTCTTCATCCGGTGATTAAAACGAGTACCTACTACGTGTAAAGTAGCACGACACGCAATCAACAATCCGAACTAAACAAAATGTTAAAAGTCACCAATCCCAAACATAAGCATGGTAGTACTACCTACCTAGGTATGTATATTTTTTATCTAAGTAACCAAAATTTAGGAGATACGATGCTTATGATAATAAATATTCAAAATTGAACTTCACTATTTCTAGGCTTCTTTACTGCCCTGCCCCTAGACGATTATTGTAAGATTTTTTTGGTAGAGCGTGCATCATCATCACCCATAACGCAGGTCTAGTAAGTACTAGTGTGGTGTTATTGTTCTAAAATAGAAAATGGTATTATTGGAAAAAATGGAGTATTTTATAAAATAAACCTCAAAAGCTTTAAATTACTTTCATAATCCATGCAGTTGATATGTAGGTAGGTAGTAAGTACCTTTTTAGAAAAGAGAATCGGGTACGCTAATAAAATATACCTAAGTAATTAAGTAACATTAATGACTTAAGATAATGAGACTAATTAATTACCAATCTGAATAGTGACCCCGTATAAGAAATACAAGGGTGAGTGTTATCAACGCATTGTTCTGGTCAATGGGGTAGTACGAGTAATGTTGTGATAGTAGAGACAGCACTACAAAAGAGGGAGACCTAGGTAATACCGCGCAAGCTCCGTTACATCCGCATGCGTATTGGCTCGCCCCAACCCACTAGCATCCTGACATCTAAAAGATGCAGCTGTAATTAAACATAATTGCAGCAGCCCTCAACTGGTTGGTACCAAAAATATATTCATTTGCAACCCCCAATCATATGTAGGTATAACTTAAACTGATAATTTCTTGATACAGGCTGTTAATAGTGCATAATTTTTAGGAATCCAATCGACACTGTTCAAGTGCACGAATAACCACGCAGTACTGCAGTCGCCGTTAGCAGCGAGTGAGCGGCAAGTACCTACCTATCTAACGCGGTATCTATGATCGAGGTCGGCTCGGCAGCCCAGCGGGCCCCACCGAGTAAAACCGCTGCAGATGATGAAAACCGTGTTTTGACCTCGTTCCAATCTAGGACAGCACCCGAAATAACTAGGGCGCCGTTACTGCGCAACTCATAGCTTCGACCAGCATTGCTAGAACCACCGTCGTTTACATCTCGGAGATACGGTGCGGTTCTTTCACAGTTGGACTCTGGTTGCCGAAATCGACCTCTTATACTCGTCAAGTAGTAAGTATGCGTAACCAGCTGCTATAATAGTGCGACAAGAAAGGTACGTACCACGTATAGCAATCTAATATAGTTTAGAACGCTCTGAGCTGCGCCGACACGGGCTGAGCATCTGATCTCTATGCACAAGGATTGTGCTCTACATTCTATTGTCGAGCCAATCAATGCACTTTGTATGAATAATGAGACAAAATGACGTACAATTTCACAGAATCTGCTTTAAACTCGATGTTTTCTTCGGAAATTTTCCAGTGATCTAGGCGCCTTGAATTTATTTTGCACCAAAAGTTACTGTTACAACAGAACTGTTTAGGTCCGAAGAAACTCTACAATCTTATATATTTCAACCGAATGAATGGATGGATGTTCAATGTCCATTGTCCACGCCCGAGCCAGACCAAAATATTAATTTGAAAAAGTCCATAGCATAGCAATACAAATACAATTAATAATGGTACTTGGTGATAAGGATTGCTTTTTAGAGATCTGTTTACAAACAAATGTACCCTAAATGTTACCCAAATAAGGTTTTTTCATAAACCAAATAGGTATTATTTATTTATTTATCATAATTTATTGTAGGTATCAGATTAGTCATTATTAAATTTGAATATTTATCTGAAAAATTAACTGATTTTTTTTATATTGGTTTATATTCATTAAAAAAAAACTTTCATAAGACTTGATAATCGCCTTTTTTTGGAAATAGGTCTGTAAATATATTAAAACAGATGTCTTTTGATATTTTATCATTACCTAAGTTATCTATGTATGTATATGTACCTACTTGTAATAACGATAATAATTTGTGGATTTTAATAAAAATATAAATAGTATAAGTATTAAATATCTTTAAACGTTTTATAGCAGTCTGTGAACTGATAAAATATCAATTGGAGTAATCGGTAATTTTATCAAAAAAAAAGTTTAAGTACTTGATGTTACCCGCTCCTCGATTATTATATTTTCATTTATAAACGTTTACTATATCATTATTTTATTTAATCTTTAATGCTTTTTTTAGAATAAAGTATTTATTTACAATAATAAAATATAAAAACAAGTGAAGGAAAACTAAACATACTACTTTAATGCTTGTATTATTTTTTCACAAACTGTAGGTAATATTTAGCGCCCTATTTTGAAGGATATTAACGCTTCATGTCTGTATGTATACCTACTGTAAATGTGTTATAGAGACGTATTTTTAACAGAAAACATATTACTTATATATATGTATTATTAGAAAGAAATAACTGCAAGTTGCATTTCATAATTAGAGATGCATTTAGCTGCATTAAAATGACGCGAGTGAAACTAATTTTAATAGAAAAATGAATGTAAATATATATTACTTTTTTACAAAATAACTTTTGAATTAATAAGAATTTAAAAAACCGTATTTTAGTAGTAAGTGCCTACCTTTTCATTGGACATTGGGAATGTAAACCCAGGTATATCTACAGACAGTTAAAAGGTTTTCTTAGGAACTAATAATTAGATATGCTACAGTTAAAACCCGTTTTTCGTTAGAACTCGTTTTCCCTAGTTAAAACTAGTTTTTACTAAATGCCTTTGTTAAAACTAGAAATACCTAGTCAAAATTAGAATTGACCACTGATATATTTGATTTTCAGTTAAAACTAGTTGTCACTCCGAGCTTTAGTTAAAACTAGCGCTAGAGAAACTAATTTGGGATTGAAAATAAGATATAGTTTTTAAAATATGTATTAAAAAGATCTAGGACATAGAGTCATGTACTTAGTAAAGTCACTTTTCTGTGACAGGAGGTAAGATTAGGTTCGTTAGGTTGCTCTCTACCACGCACATGCGACGACGAGCGAAGCGAGGAGTCGAGCCAAGCGGTCGTCACAGTTTTAACCGAGTCGCTTCGGAAAAACGCGTTTTGTCTAGTAAGAACTAGTTTTCACTAATATTTAAATTTGAGCATTAGTTAATTCTAGTTTTAACAAAGGCATTTAGTGAAAACTAGTTCTAACTAGGGAAACGCGTTCTATCTGAAAACTGGTTTAAACTGTAACAGATATATTATTTCCAAAAATGTTCATTAAAAGAAAATGAATTTTCTTGGCTGTAATAATTTCCTACGGGTTTTTTGAGGGCTTTATTTATTCATTCATATATAAATAAACCATAATTTACCTACATATTTTTAGAGATTGTTTCATATAGTAAAATAAAAATGTATTGGAATGCCAATGCCAAAATACTAATATATTTAACCAAACGGTGCTCAAAAATAGTAAAAATAATAAGTATCAAAAATATTCTACAAGTTTTCTTTATTCTATCTCGTATTATATACATAAAATATAATAAACGTATTCGTGTATTTATAAACTAAAATCAATCTAGTTGGTCTTAAAATACAAACTTCATTTAAGGTGTAATAAACCTTTCAGAATGCCAACGCTTCATAGATGGCGCTGCATGCGCAGTAAAGTTTTAAGGAAAGACAAAAACAAAATATTATACATATGTCATATTTTCATGCACATTTGTATCTACACAGGTGTGTATATAAAATATGTAGTAATAGGAGGGTAGCTATTTCCAACAAATATTTGGTTGTGGATACAGTAAGTATATATTATATAAGAAAATATTAAACATTTTTATTCATGATCATTATCAAATTCGACTATCATTGTTTCTTATAAAAAAGCAAATGCCAAAGAGTTTGACAGTCTTTATTTAATCACATTGATATTACCGACAACATTTTTCTTTGACATATTATTAGTAAACTAGTACCTGCAGCCCTTTTGGTTGAAAAAATAGCGGTGTTTGTTTCATTTATCTGTGAGCAACTTTGTAATATTTGTATTTTTTTTTAATAAAAACAGTTTTCCCGTTTAGTCGTAAGCCTAATATGGCCTATATTATGTAGTTAAATAATTTCATGAATGATAAAAAAATTTAACAGCTCGAGTTATCTAATAAATTATTTTCCTTTTTGAAATGTACTTGTTTCTTTCTCAGCGATCTTTACTAAGGTTGCCTGGAAGAGATCGCTTTATGCAATAAGGCCGGCCAATGTACCTAGGTTAAGTAATACGTGTGTAAATTGGCTTATATGTTTGTTTTCTGGTGTACAATAAAGCTATATTGATTGATTGATGCATCTCAAGAGCCTCGAGTATTATACACATATACATTTTAAGAATGTGTTATGCTGTTCAAATTCATTGTGTCACATTTCTCAATACCTACTAAGAATCGTGACTTCCCGCAAAGTTATTTGAATGGGAAAGTTATAAATATCATCGGAGCATCAAATTGTTTGTCGTTATTCAAAAATTCAAAATGATTTATTTCGGACTACAATTGGTTGATTGATCCATATTTTGTTAGTAACTTATAACTATTCTTACAAGCTAGGGTTAGTATAATTAACAAGTAGGTACATGTAGTTACATTATTTAATACGTCATGTACTTAGGAGGCATTCCTTGCGGAATCATAGTCCGCACGAAAATTTCATTATCGTTATTTCGTTATGCTAAGTTTCATTCAGTAGGAAGTCCTATATTCATCCTTTTTTTTAAGTCGGTTATAAAAGTAAAAAAATATATGAAAATCTTTTCGACCTCTTTGAACAAACTCTTTTGCAATTGACTTCTTATCTCTGCTATGAAGATGGCGTTGATGATGATGATGATGGTAGTACAAAACATGTTCTAACACAGTTCCCGTTAGCTCATGATTATGGGACATTTATTCATGACGCGTACACGACGTCGGTGCCCGCTTAACTAACATAAATAGGGGCACTGATAAGCCCAACAATGTGAAGCATATAGTATTAGCTATTTCAGAGTATAATGCGACATACTGTAGCCAACTGCACCATGCTAATTATTGGTTACCCAAGTAAGGCCCGCGACCGGTTAAAATAAATTTCAACTTAGAAGTAGGTAGGCGAGAATTAACGTTATGTTTGTCGACTATGATTAGGTATAGGCTAATGTAGCCGTTAATTAGTTACTTGGTACTTTCAGAGCAAATAATGAATCGTAAACGTACGTAGCCCTGACGTTAATTGTTTTTCAGATAGTTTGAAAAGTTTACATATTTTGTCGCAGTTGGGCGCGCCTGTTCAAGTTTTAGATCCCGCGTAAATTAAACCAACGTGACGCTTCCCGCGTGGTGGCGATCAAACTAGTCCCATACAAGTTTAGTACTATCTGTGTAAAGACTAATAAGAGTGATATTTGGGCACTCCGTGACATGGTAGAAGCACGGTGAGCGCGGAAGGTCACGCACGATGTAAGGTGTGAGGTTCACCTCGAATGGTTCGGTTCGCCAGCTTACAAACTATCGCCCACAGCATCGCTCAGCAGAACTCACCTGGTCGGGAGCGGCGCGGGCCTCGGCGGGTCGGGTAGTGGCATCTGCGGCCAGCGGCTGCCATTTTATGTATATTTATGAGAGCCGCGGCGACTAGTACGCTGGCGCGCGTCGTCGCAGGCGGATACCGCATTGTCCTATACAGTGGGTATTACTGGGTATATGCGCGGTTCTGTGCTGTAGCTCCCTCCGTCCCTCCCCCGTCCCTGAACACGCGACCTCCCCCCCGCTACCCGCTTCTTAGCCTCTTAGAACGTAACGGCCTAACTGCAAATGGAACAGCGCAGCTCGAATCTAAACTCTTTGAGCCATCGGAATTTTATCTCTATGGCAACGTTTAATCGGTTATGCGGTAGTTGCAGTTTTCCTCACATTCGGTTTTCCACAGACTTGTATTAAATGTTTCTTACAAAAGTCTTCTTGAAGAAACTTTGATTCGTTGCAGTAATTTAAAGTTGCGTCAACCATTTTAATTCCTCGTCTCTATTAGGCTTGTAAATCATATAAAGAAAAAAATAATCTTATCCTAGGTTAGATAGGTTTCATATCATAAAAAAATTTAATTTAAAAAGTTTAAGAACCAGTCGATGTAAGAACTTTTAAGATAGGAACGGTCCACTAACTATATTTTTTTCCCAAAATTGTATTCCGTAAAGTCTATATCAATGGGTTCAGCACAACAGCCTTAATTCTTCTCTACCATCTCAAATATTGATACCAGAACTACAAAGGTACACAAGGAACGATCAAGCCAAAATGCAGATAACATATTTGCCGCAAATTCATACGAATTACAAATAGGCGACATAGATAAAGTCGTACAATGGGCCTGCCGCCTGAAGAGGCACATCCGTGGCTGGGACGGCAACAGTCGCGGCCATTGTCCAGAACTGGGTCACCACCACCGGCGACACATGTCATAGACACTCCTTTGTGGAGAAATAATTATGTCCTGACACACATGTGTCACATAAGCTAAGCTACCCACCCGCATCTGAAAGAAGCAGCATGGGATCGCAAGAAGTGCCAACTGACCCCCGAACTTCAATATGAAGATGGCACCCGATGATGATTTGCCACAATTTCATGTGCTCGTTATTGTACACCCGTCTAGTCTAGTCTTTTTTATATTTTCCTCTCCATCCTACGGTTGCCGGAAAGAGATCGCTTTTAGCGATAAGACCGCCATTTGTGGCATTAGATTTATTTTTTTCCGTTTTGTGTTATGTTTTATTTGTGTGAGTATCCAATAGAGTATTAATCAATCAATCACATGATAAGCCAGATATGATCCCGTAGCACAGCTTGCGGAGGTAATCGCATGCGACATAATGTTAAGCAATTACCGATGCGGTCAGTCCTTGGAGAAGTTATCAAAAGTTATCATAGGTCAGATGGTTTAGTAAATTGTAAGCCCCGGCAGTCATTGTACGGCAGACGCTAAGCTGTGTCAGAGACCCTTAAGGTGGCTTGACAAACTGTCGTCACCAGATTTGGCCACAATCATTCGATGAGAAGAAGAAAATACAAATAAAGTGCGGTAGACAAAACAGGCATTCGTTCTTTAGTTCTCCCTTTCTAATCGTTCTAAAAATTTGGGTCTAGTTTTCGTTCAGACTTTTTGGGATTCAACCCATCTGCTTCCGAATAACATTAAAATCAGTGTTTCCCAACAATCCAGGTGTCTTCGCATACAGAAATAAATATACAGACACGTTAGACTACAGAATATATGCTCAACATCGGGTGTCAACCTATAGGCGTCTAAAGTCTGTACTGCAACCGTATTAAGGAGCTAAGATCAGCTAAATGGGTACATTCAACTCTTGAATGAATGAATGAATGATTGAATGAATGATTTATTGGTCTGTGAAACTAGGTGCTAAGGTGTTACAGTATATAATATGTTGCTTAACTAGACAAACATTTATAGCGTATTGTGTCACTAGTTTCCACCTGAAAGGCTTACAGACTTTACAACTAATAATATAAAGTTACATAATTTGATTTAGAATACATTCTTATTTAAACTTATCTTTGAAAAACAAATCAACACTGTAGTAAGCTTTTTTACATAATAGTTCATTTAGCATACATTTAAAAACATTAAGGTCATCTTTACATCTAATACTCTTGGGAATGTGGTTGTATATCCTCGGAGCCATCCCAAATACACTTTTATTGAGGTATGCAGTATTGGTAGGTATGTTTCGTATTTTCCCTGCATGCCTACTGTCTTATGTGTGAAGATTGGAGAATTCCTACCGACTTATAAAAAATATTATCAATGAGATCATATTTTAATCTAATAAATGTTGACAATGGCGGAAAAGGTTTGGTTTGGTTGTTATAGTTCCAAAGCATTGTCATGCGGCGGCATGCCATAGTTGATACCTCTGGCACTAGAAGTCTCTTGACAATTTGGTCTACGATCACTAATGTTGGTGATCTCGCGGAACGTGTGAAAGAGAAAGTCAATGTTGTTATGTGCGGAATTTTAACATTATCGAACTGTTTCACTTTCCCCTAGAGGTGATGGGCTGCGTTGTGGCAACTGCGTTTTACGCCATATCCCTTAGAAATAAAAATGCTAGCGACGCCCCGTGGTTTTATTCGAGCTAATCTAAAAAGATAAGCCATGTATATGGGTGAAGAACACTTACCCATTTAGATTTTGTAAAAACAAAGCCTTACGAGAAATAACAAACAAACCCACACTCAACATTTCGCCTTTATAATATTAGTGGGATACGTTATCGTGTTATGAAACTTTTAATTGGTTGTTTTCGTCTATCTTTTAAGTTTCATTTATTATTTCAATAAATGGTTTTTATTCTTATTCTATTTCGCTTATATGTTTTTTCCTGTTGATATAGCCGAGTTTGTTGTTTTAGTTATTTAATAGAGTAGAATACTTTATTTAGATTTATTGATTTCAGCCACTTCTTAAAATATAGCGCTGATTTCGTAACTAAAAGTTATTCAATACTTTATTCCTCTTTGTGACCAATAAAGAGTCTCTCAATATCTGGATGTCATTGCAAATTGTAAGGAGTGACTCAATTAAATAGGCAGTAAAGTCATGGTTACGAAAACTAAAATTTTATATTTTTATATTTTTGGCAAGCATGCAAATGTCATCATCACATTAGGATGAAAAGCATACTGCAATACTTATAGAAAAAAGATGATAAATTAAAATACGTTATTTAACATTATGTTAAAGTTTAGCTTAAGTTTGTTATGATTGAAGTCGAGGGAATTTCGAAATATGGTTGCAAGGAGCGTATGAAATACATATATATACTTCATAAGTATTCAGTTATAAGAGTTCATAGCCTGAACAAAAACTGGTGGTCATTTTGAAAAATTAAACTGTCTTCTTTGCCTTGCTGAAACTATAACCCAAAAACTACTTTAAACCCGGCTTTTATGAAACTTGTTCTTTCAAATAGATACCCGAATTTTATATATATTTAGATATATGTATATGGATATATTAAATATACATGGAGGTAGGAAGGCTCAAACATTATCAACTTATTTTTTTCCAATTGTTACAATATCACATAGGTACATATTGCCATCCAGCGTGGTAATGCGGCCAGTATGCTGGGCACACTGCGCTCTGGCAGTGGGCTGGAGGACTTAGACTGTCTTTCTAAAGATTTTCTTCCCCTTTTTTATGTTGTAGTTAGAAGTAGTAGGTATGTTTAGTTTTTCTTCCCTTGTTTATATATGTATGTACATATGTATTATTATTGTAAGTAAAGATTTTATTTTCACATAAGTACATAATGAATCAGTAACTTCATTATTTAAGAATGCGGTGAATAAATGCCAAGATTTGAAATATGTACTAATGTATATAAGTATTTTAGCTCCCACAACTTGGCGAAGCGCAGTGGCTTGTTAATCAGGTCGTATGAAATAGGTCGGATACAGCTTGCAGGACTGAGAGCTGAGCCTGCAATCTAGATTGAGTGGCTAAGTATGTGACTAGGTTAAAGTATGTGGGGCAAATGAGGTCGTGCACAAACCTATAGTCCAACCTAAAAGTAGAAGATGAACTTATTTTTAAATTCATGTAAAAAAAACTAAGAGGAAAACCGATCGAAGAGGAAAACGATAAAACTCTATGATTCAATTCTATTGACAGGGACTAAATTATATCTAAAATTAAAACTAAATACCTACTTTATTCATTTGCATGTACCTATACAACATTTTATTTAGCGTAAGTAGATAAGTTGTTAAATAACAACTTAACTATCTAAATTAACAACTACATCAACTAAACTATATATAACCTTACAAAATAACATAACAAACAGTCTTCATTTTATATCTAAATTAAGTACAAAATTTACATATATATTTTATATACAGATAAATAACGTAAAATTATAAAATTAACCAATTATTCGTGAAAACTATTCGAAGGGCCCGCCTCTTGTTGTGTTCATTTTCAATGTGTGCGTAAATTGACATAATTTATAGTGAAAGAAAAGTCACAACATAAGTCTTTCTTTTATATCTAAAATATGTACAAAATTTACATATAAAAGATCAATATATATATATATATATATATATATATTATTTACAGACTCTGCCCGGTTTAGCACGGTAAATTTTTTCCCGCTTTTCTGTTGAAATTTTTCCTAAATTTTCTTTGCTATAAACCTCACGGAGCTCGAGACTTTTCCAACGAATACAAAACCGTGGAAATCGGTTTGTGCGTTCTAGAGTTATAGCGTCAGGACGGAAAACCCGACTTATTTTTATATAGTAGATAAATAACATAAACTTATAAAATAAACCAATTCGTGAAAACTATTCGAAGGGACCGCCTCTTGTTGTGTTCATTTTCAATGTGTGCGTAAATTGACATAATTTATAGTGAAAGAAAAGTCTAAACTTTTTGCGGGAACTTGCAGTGTAATCGTCAGGAAATGTACTTAAATAAGTAAATTATACTAGAATTTGTTATATTTTCAACACTTTTTAGTCGGGGTATATTTTAGCTATTAAAAAAATTGTTCTAGTGTTGCATAATTTCCTCAGAAGTCATGCAGTAAAATTTGTTTCGTCTTGATTTAATAACTTGCCTACAGAATTGTATATATAAACCAAATTAAAATACATCTAGCGGCCGAAGTCAAAGAAGTAATAACTTTCTATTCTATTCATAATTTTAACCGTTTTCTAAGAAATGTTACGCACAGCGTTAGTGGTGACGAAGGCAAATGATATTTTGGAAATTGAAGAAAAATTTCGCTTCTCAACACATTTTGACATACCTTCTTTTATTTTCGTGAATTTGCAAGAGTCGTAAAAGTAAAATGGCTTAAGTCCGCTTTGTAATAATAATTACTTCCATTCCTCATTTCAACCAGGATATAACGATCACCAAAATAAGCCACTCACTTAATCTTCTAGTGTTGGACATCAAACTTACCACTGAGACTAACTTTCGCATTTATACGATTAGTTGTGTTATGGGGGTTACCACAAGACGCTAAGCAATATTAAAACAATCCTGAATTAAAATCGTAAAAAAAAACACAGTTTGCAGGCACAAAGTGATATTACAATGCGCTCGCTGGAAATATAACTTTGTAAAATATAACTTAGTTTTATGTAAATACTATTTGAAGTCAAAACTGTGGTCAAGATAAGTTTCAAATGGTTACGCTCGACTTTCCATAAGAACAGTAATGGGTGCAATAAAAATTGTGTTTCTGTGTCGGACAAGGAAATTCTATTTATTTAGCGGTGAAAACAAACACTACTGCAATGATAATGTTTGTTAATAGACGGTGTTAGACGCCCTGAAGCCGGATAGAAGGGGGCATTACGTAGAGCAGGAAATAAATAGGTCGCGAGTCCCCCTCGAGGGGGGAGAGGGGTGCGAGGGGCGGAACTAGGTGCCCCAATTGTGCATGGAACGAAATATTACAGAGCGCGCGACTGGTAGCAGCAGTTTGGCCTACCTACTACCATTATCATCATCATCTTTGTCACCCTATTAAAAATATATAAGATAATATTCCAGGACTAGCACTCATAACGAGCAAACGCTTAAAGGCATTTGCTAAACATGGGCGCCAGATGGCGCTGTGTGGAAAATCCCAATGAGGCTAGGCTTTCTCTTCTCATACACAACTCGTTCCGATCCTGCGCAGACCTATTCCACCTCCTTGTAGTTTTACGTACAGTTTTTTTTATATGTACCTATGTCAACTCACCGCACTATATTCACGGTGAATTTTGTTAGTTTCAATTTTATCCGTGCGTAGAGTCATTTAGTGCGAACTGTAGATGCCCCACTTGTGCAGAACCCTCCATTGCATGGCTTTTCATCGAAGCCGCGCGCCGCTGCTTTAACTGAAAAAATACGCAATTCTAAAACAAGAGTTAAAAGTTAGTTCTTCGCAATTTCAGGGGACTTTCTATGTAGGTAGTTAATTGGTATAGGAATATAACATTCCTTATTTACTAATTTATTTTAATGGCTAGTGTTTTTTTAACACATTGGCTTACGTTTCACTACAGCCTGCCTGTAATTAAGCACCACTGTAGTCTAAGATGTAACACGCTTGCCTAGAAGAAACCTATAGTAGGTACTAGGTAGACTATAGAATGGCTAGAAGTGGATGCCCGCGGTTTCGACCGCGTTGTGCCTGGACATATGTAAATTGCCTTTACCACTTTTAGGCCCATAGGTACCTACTTATTCTACCATGGTACTAAACATTATTAATATATGTAGCTCTGTTAAGGTATGAAGGAGAAACAACCATGTAGACAATGTTGATGCTCTAGAACAAATTCGCTTTCGCATTTATTTATAAATAGTATAGTAAAAAGAAGGTCTGAATCTGAACGATTTCAAATTAGATTTGGAAGAATTCACCGTAGTAGTTCATTCAAATTAATTTGACTTGTTCAAAAACTTCTAGGTCCGGACACCAATGTAAAGTACAAGTCTTTCTGTCTGACTGAAAATAAAGTTTCTTCTCATTCAGTAATAAACCATGTTATATACATGTATGTAACTAAGCCAGAGAACACCTTTGGTAATAATGTTATATTCGTACGAGTACCTACAACCCAGTTTAAAATTGTATTTTGTATTATTAGATTCGCTTCCTCGGAGTTAATATGCGCTGGCGTCACGCCGCCCGTAGCTTGCCATTTTAACACACGCTGATAAGATAAGGGCTGGATTTCCGGAATTTCTACCGCCAGCCGCGCTACAGTCTATTGACCTGATATCGTCATCCAATACAATTTTACAATTCAAATTTATACATAGTTACTAGTGACATAGTGCGGCAGTTGATAAGCCTTGGCAGCTCTTGGGGCGGCTTCATTGCGATTGAGAGATAATTAAGTCTCGACATATCGAGTTGGCCACTCTCATTCGATAGAAAAACAGGGACTAACGCATAACCTTTAAGGACTTTTTAGCAGATAAACCAAAACTTCTTCATCTCGTTCTTCCATGATTAAAATCACAGATTTCATTATGTGCAGAATTATATTGTACTAGTGGGTGCTCGCAACTTCGCTCGCATTAAGAAGTAAAACTTGCATCCCTTGTTTCATCCCTTTAAAAGTGGCATTTCCAAAAATCTTTTCTTAGCGGATGCCTAAGTCATAACATCTACCTTCATTCCAAATTTCAGCCCAATCCGTCCAGTGCGTTGATAGATCACTATAATAAGTCAGCCAGTCAGTCAGTCACCTTTGAGTTTTATATATTAAGATTTATATATGTATTGAAATTGGCAGAACCAACGGTAATATACTAAAATTCGAAATAGTCAACTCAAACAAACTGGTAGAATATTTTTTGGGTGAGTTGACAGTAAGTCGTTAATTCTACGACATCTACGTTCGTTTCTTTAAGTTTACGAAAACAAACTCTAGCAAAAACTCACATGTCATGTGACAAGTAGTTTTATCAGTGATCCTGTATATGAACGGGGCGCTTCTGTGGGTCGTAAGATATGAAACAGTAACTACAATGTTTAGAATGCTAATTAGTAAAAAAACCGTTAGGTAAATTACATTAGGTGGAGTGAGGACATAATAAAAGTAGCAGGGAAAAGGTGGACACAAGGGAAAAATAGGGCTCTGTCTTGGAAAAGTTCTATGCCTAGGGTGGCCTAGGTCTCAAGTCCAGAAATAGACGAGATTAGGTTGCTACAGACGGTTTTGCTTTACTTTAAACTGCGTCTAGGCCTCTCTTTTCGAAACACTACAATCTAACCCTTGGTATCTACCTCAAAACCGATCAGAGCCTGCTAAAATTTTCATTGTCCCACTTCCATTTAACCAACCATTAAATACTTTATCGTGACCCGGTTTGGAACTTTGGACGTGGTCAATATAGATTCTCAGATACCCTATAATTTTACTAATATTATAATAAATAATATTAGTATAGAATGAATAATAAGTATGTATTTACAAAAAAAAAGTATATAAGTATTATATATTATCCGTTATCTAGTACCCACGACCACGATTTATTTATTTTTTAACAAGCGTTTGCTTAGTGTGGGGCTAGATGGCGCTGTGTGCAATGTCCCGGAATATTTATTTATTTATTTATTATAAAGCTGAAAACTTTGTTTGTTTGAATGCCCTAATCTCAGGAACTACTGGTGCGAATTGAAAAAATCTTTTTGTGTTGAATAGACCATTTATTGAGGAAGGCTTTAGGCTACATAACATCACGCTGCAACTAATAGAAGCGAAGAAACAATGAAAAATGTGGAAAAAACGGGGGAAATTATTCATCTTTGAGGGCTTCCGTTGCGTGCACTGCGAAAACGGTTCAAGTCGTGGGTAGCAGGTGGTAGCAACTATAATTTATAAAGCTGAAGAGGTTCTTCTTAATGCAAGCGAAGCCGCGAGCAACCTCTCGTACCTACCTAATGAATATTTCAGTAGGTACATATCACACAGCGCCATCTAATCTCATACTAACCAAACGCTTGTGTCATGTAAAAGAAACTAAAAACACTAGATTCGCCAAAACATTCGAATCAAATGATTTGAAATGTTCTTCACAAAGTGAGGCACAGTTGCAGTCGCCGGGGTGTGGAGAGGCGTGCCGGGTCGACCTGCTCCCCTGACCCAATTCCGCATTACCCTACTTTCATTCCAACCCCAGAGGAAATATTTTTAATAACGCCCGCTCTTGCGAAAATTCTCTTGCTCAGAGGAAACTGCAGGCTTTTAGTCTGTAAGGGAATTAGGTCATGATGCTGTGCTTGTAGTTTTAATGGAGCCACGTAGCGCGTCTATGGATATTGGTGCATATCGACTAAGTGCATGTGGAAAAATAGGAAAAACACGTGGAAAAAATATAAATAGGTATTTTTAGTTTGTTCATACGTTTATTTAATACTAGCAGTGCCCCGTGGATTTACCAGCGTTAATCCGTGATATCAGCCTCATGTTAATTATTCTATTTACTCTTTTTTTTTGTCTTGTCTCTTGACCCCGCGCGACTCAAAGGGTCATACCTGAAAATCAGCGCTGCAGAGCAATCTGCAGCATTAACGCTGAGGTATGACCTTTGACGCACGGGATACATCAATGTAACGCATATATCACCTTTGTATTCCTGTTGTCAACATTTTTATGTATATGTTACGGTAAATGTGGATAATGCGTGAATTATGCATAATTCCCGGGCATTATGCATAATTACCAGTGCTCTTGGTAAAAGTGAGAAAAACATTCGAATTAATCACATTTACCGGTAATTATACATAATAACCATACCCCTTTGGTAAATGTAGTAAATAATGAAATCAAACATGGCAAAAAACAAAACAGGCAAGGAGGCACCGCACTGAATTATAATTTGTCGGTCTTCAAGGCGAAAGCAAACTGGTTTCTTCTAGGCAAGTGCGCTGGATCGTAGATTACAACGTTGTTTAACACCAGGCAAGTTGCAGTCAAGCGTGAGCCTATTTCATGTAAAAAACTCTAGTAAAAAATAAAATAAAATTCATGTTTCATTTTCATTATTTTATTTTATTTTATGTTTTGCCAACCAAACACCAAACAGAAGGTTTGAGCTCTTGATCCTCTACTCGTGCGATTTATTTATTTTATTTGTACATGTATTTATTCTAATAAACATATTGATTCTGATGTTTGATTTCATTATTTTCTACATTTACCAAAGGGGTATAGTAATTATATATAATTACCGGTAAATATGGATAATTCACTACATTTACCGTGTGCGTTGGGAATTATGTATAATTCCCGATTATCCACATTTACCGTAACATATATATTGTTATGTCCTGTGAGTCAAAATAAATGCTTTGAATTTGATAAAAAGTAGCCTATGAGTTAACCCCGGGTCTGCTCTACCTCCATACCAAATCTAATCCAAATGATTAAAACAAAGCGATAATGAACTAATTCGATTCGTTTTAGTTCCTTTTTTGGCGCTTCACCCATGTCAGCGGCCCTCAGGGCGGTTTCAAACTCTGATACCAGAGTGGAACAATCTCATGCAAACTTACTTGATTTTATATAAATTAATTTAACTTAATAATGACACTATTAAATAACTTATTATTGTGAGGGAGGTTCCACAGCCAAGAAACAATAAAACTACTTCCATTATTTCTAATGTTTTATTTCAGTTGTACCGGCGAGTACAGCGGCGGATGCTTTCACGATATCTCCCGCAGCCTCGTCTAGCTCCGCGCTGCAAAGTTGGAGAGACACGTCGCTCTCCGCTGCGATCTTCACTCGAACCACTTTGATGGCTCGATGCACGTTCCACTCGCTCAGCTCTAGCGCTTGCAGGCACTCGTCTGGGGTCACCTGGTAAATGAGATAAAATATATTATTATAACAGCTAAGAATAGTCACAAATAACAGGGAAATTGCAACGTATTTTTTAATTAAATATTTGCAATATAATTAAATTAGCTTACTTATTATTAACCTAGAAGACACCCGCGGCTTCGTTCGCATTATTTTGGAATAGAACGTAGCATTTGTCACTCACAAGACCTCATACTACCTACATAGCATACTTTTATCTTATTTAAACGCTCACTACGCAGAGACAGCTGAATTTATCATCATGATGTTTGGTATGAAGATAGTATGAAGTCTTATAAGAGTCTTAATCTACTTTTTTATCCTGAAACAATGCGAGCGAAGCCGCGGGCGTCCACCAGTTACGCTAAGGACTCACGGAGCGGTTTTTCCCGCGCCTGCCTGACGCGGTTTACTCCCGCGCCGGTTGCGATTGTTCGCGGCTCCCGCTGCACCCGCGGCGGGTTCCGCCCGCGCGCTCTGCGATCAAAGTCCGGCGAAGGTCCTTGTAATAATCAACCGCCAGGTTTGCGGGCGATAATCGCAGCCGCGGCGGGCGCGGGAAAAAACCGCTCCGTGAGTCCTTAGCGTTATAGATATGTGTGGAATAAACTATGAATTATTGTACCTGTTCTTTGAGCACTTTGCTCATAATCCTGGCCTCGTCGGACTCGAGCCCGCGCTGGCGGCCGCGGGGCTTCTGGTCGGCGAACTCGAGCAGGTCTTCCACCGACACGTGGTCGCCGCAGTCTGACCGAAACACAAGAATATTACAAATAATTAGTATCTATGAATCTTAAAATGTATAATTACTTGTGTCGAGTCTGGTCGTCCGTATGTATTGCACACATCTAGCTCCGCACTAAGCAAACGATGGTGTCGTGAGCAGTAGATAACGGATAATAATACTTATATACTTTACTTTTGTAAATATGTTGGAAACTTAAAGCAACAACATAGGCACTCCCCTAGTTTATCTTTCATACATGTGTGGCTGCTCCTGACACCATACAGAGCCCTTTTACCCACTTGAGATTTGGTTCTGTGAGCTTATTAGAATTCCCTAGTTAATCATCCTCCAACTTGCATCTAGATCACCCGCTACCACGCAGCCCTCGTGCGTCAGTGTCGGTGATGTACTCAGTACTCGCGAATACGTCTAGACAGCACTTGCCTTCTCGCCTGCTATCATAATAGATCCATAATTAATTATCATTTATGTTTTGGATCAACTGCGTGTTTTATTGGCTTCCATATACCTATTCCGACAAAATACATACAATAAGTATGTATTTACGATAGAAAAATGTATAGGTATTATATCCGTTATCTAGTACCCGCGACACCAGCGTTTGCTTAGTGTGGGCTAGATGGCGATGTGTGCAATAAGTTTTTTTTACATGTTTATACAAGAACCTTTAACAAGTCCATCATCGTTGAGTTTATCATCATCATCATCATCGTCTGCGTAGGCCAGCTCCAGCTCGTCGTCTGGCAGGTAGCAGTCGAAAGGGTTCGCTGAGCTGGCGCCACTCGTGAACGGGTTTGTCAGGGATTTCACGTCGGCGCCTGGAATTATGGAATTATACAGAAATCAAAATATGTTTATTTAACATTACTTAGCCTAATTACAGAAAACTATTATTATGCTTATTATTATTACAGAGGTGCACGTCAATAAAATTAACCGCATTCACACGTCAAGCCTTTCTTGCTTGAACGATCATTCAAAGCATTTAGCGTAAAATTACAAAGGCCCACTTACATTTAGCCATTTAATTACTGGGAGATATTAACTTATTACCAGCACAGAATACATAATACAACAGAAATCTATCTCGCTGTTTTAAACACGCAGCGAGCGGAGGGCACAGTAAAGTACGCTCGACAGTCGTGTGGCAAACGGCACATCACCCGCTCGCACACCGCGTCGCCGAAGTATAAAAAATGAATTCGAATTGTATCAGTAACTATATCTAGGTACCTAAATAAGCAATTTAGAGTCGCATTCAAGAGAAACATGCTTAATTTAGTAAAAATCTAAGTCAAATAAAATAAAAATTAATCTAATTTACACATACAAAATAATTACTGATAAAGTATTAATTTATCAAAAAAAAAACACCGTTGATTGAGTATATCGCTAAAATAATACAATTTTATTGTAGTATTAAATCCACATTCATAATGGCAACCATGATAGCTTTGAGAGAATCGAACTGTATGCAGTAAAATATAAACTGTAAGTCCAAAATGTTAAGTATCAATTTGGCTTGCGCGTGGGTTACGAACGTCCGCTGCGAACGTATTTTGAAAGCGTGCCGCGTTTTTGTTTAAAGATAGAGTGCCCTGTTACCAGACAATTTTGTCGCTAAATGCTTTTTTAAGAATAGTTTTTCATGAACCGACTACTCACCGTCACAAAAATCTGCACCGTTAGCGACCGCACTCTTGGACGTAGAAGCACCTTGGTCCAATGACAGCGAGGTCACAGGAGTAGCGACTTGCGGGCAGGCGTTCTGGTAGATGATAGTCGGGGGAGCCTCCAGCGCAGGCTTCGAGGGCAACTTGAGAGGGTACTTGCGCACGTGGCGAGGCTTGTCCACTAACTTGGGCTTGGTGTTGCGAGGAGGGAGCGGCAACTCGTTCGTGCTCTGGAATTGAGAACCACAAACATAATGTATAAAGAAAATAAAAATAATATCCAAAGGTAAAAAAAAGCGATAAGGCAACTCTAACACATTGCTTATCTCGTGTATAGCTGACACACTAATTGTAGTTAACACACACGTAAGATAAGAAGACTTTTTAATTGTTTATTAATCAACCGTGCTCACGATTATGGCTACCTATACTTACAAAAAAAATAACTTGCTTGCGATTGGACCAAAACTGTAGCTGAATGGCTTCCAGCCAGATGGATCAATGACATCCGATCCATTAAGGGGCCTCTCTGGATAAGAAAGGCACAAGACCGACACAATGGCACCTAGGGGAGGGCTATACCCAGCAGTGAGTCCACAAGGGCTCAAGATGATGATGATATGTTGCGAAAAGGCAACTCAATGCGCTTGTAACTTTATTTTCTAAGAATGGTAGTAATACTCTCTGTTATTTTATTTCGGTGTAGATGATATTTATCTTCAGGTGGATTTTATGTCCAAGTGTACCCTATTTTTTATTTCCTATTACCGAGAGTAAAACCACAGGTCACAGCTAGCTTTACATATAAGTTCAGTACTTACTTCTAAATTTAAATAATAATAGACAATTCTTACGTAAAATAGTTGAGACTTACACTAGTTGCTTCTTGTTGATCTGCCTCACTGTTAGTTGGCCTGAAAACATAAACTTATCGTTTAATATTGTATTTCTTACTGACCGCTGACACAGCGATTAGGCTATTTGATAAATATGTCCAAATAACTCTGGATTTGTGTCTCAAAATTGTTAAAACTTCTTCTTTATACGACTCTGTAGGATAGGAGTAAATTAACACGGCGCTCTGCTAGCACATTACCTATATAAACACAACGGTGGGTAAATAGATTAAAAACCAAATAAATTATAATTTATGTTATTTTGCGTATCTTTGGGAAACTTAACTTAATTTACGTTGTTCACAAATTTCCAGTTATAAAAATAAATAAATATACATAGAACCCGCCAGCCCTGACACTGAAGGCAGGCATACTACCAACTGAGCGAACACGCCAGTCATAGATACTATATAGTTACTGCTATATATAGTTTATAACACAGATAACAGTAACAAAGAGAGATTGGCCTAACTATATATATATATATATATATATATATATAGTTAGACATAACAATAAAGTAGTTCTTACGCCGCAATGAATAATAACGCATATCAAGCACTCACTGACAACGCACGCTAACTCTAGATCGTAATGCAGCCGCTGCTAAGATTTTTGCGGACACTGAGTTTCAAACAATAATTATTAGGCCAATCTCTTTTTGTTACTGTTATCTATATATATATATATAACTTTGTTTTTCTAAGTAAGTAAGTCACGTCGACTGACAAGCGACGTGATAGATCACTATATCAGTCAGTCAGTCACCTACCTTTGAGTTTTATGTATTTAGATATTAGTTTACTAACTTGTTATCAGTGGGTGGTTTCTGCAGCGAGTGGAAGTGCGGGCGGGCGGCGGCGCGCGGCGCCGGCTTGGGCATGGTCACGTGCACGCTGTGGCCAATCACAGCGCTCGACGTCATCGGCTGCTCGATCAGGCTCGTGTACGCGTGCTTGCTCTCCGCCGTTATTATCGACTGGAAACAATCAGTTGGCAATATTAAAATCAGCCTCTTAGTCTCAACTGATTGAAAATAAGTGTGGATTTTCGCGCCTTGCAGTTAGTCCGTAGCCTTGGTTGGTTATGGCGTTTTGACGGTGGCAGAAATACGCAGGTTCGAATACTGACGGTCGTGATTTTTTTTTTCAATATGTTTAAGTTAATATTAAAATCTATGTCACTCATTTCATAAAGCTATTGGTGGTGGTTTCAGGTGAGGAAGATGGATGTCATAACATCCGAAACGCGTAAACAACATTAGTTAACATATTGATTAAATGTCTCACGAAAGTTTTAATATTAAAATAAAGTTAATGTGTTTATTTCCATACAAAATTTACTTAGCGTACATAGGACAAACGAAAGAAGAAAACACAACGCCGGGAACGAGAACTTGTTGCAAATAAATCCATGAAAATAAAAAAATTGAAATCATCAGATGCTTAACATCAGGCAAGCTATAGTCAAACGCAAACCTTTCCTAGGTAAAAAAAACCTAAGTGTTTAAACATACCTGAATGTCTTGAACGCTATTGGCTTCTTCGCTGAAGTTGCGACGTTCTTGTTTCCCTGTAATACATAGAAAATACAATTAACTCACAGTTAAACGCCCATTTGAATTAGACTGGGTATGTATGTTTGTCCTTAGAACTTTGACTAAGCACTTATAGTAGGCAAATGAATACTTATAAACATGGGGAAGTGGTGAGATACAAGCCTAGCTTAGTTCAGAGGCACCAGTTCAAAATTAAACTGTAGCATTTAAATAAATATATTTTAAACTCTGCATGCGCTGATCTTAGTCACAAGCTACAAACTTGTTAAAAGATTTAAATTCAATAAATATTTTTATTTGATTTGTCTGTCGATAAATTAGTACGGGCTCTATTGACATAAAATATATAGCCTTAGTTTTAAACGTTCGATAAAAATATATTTCAAATAAAAATGGTTAACTCTGATGACGAGAGTTTCCAAGCCGCTTTAAGTGGCTCTGACACAATTGAACGACTGCTACACTATAATAAAGTGGCAGGACCTACAATTCAACGTGTTATCTGACCCATAGTGACACCCCTAACTGTAATCATAATCATAATCATAATATACAGCATTTCTTCATTCATTTCCCTATTCATACAGTTATTCAGATATATTAGTTCAGATATATAAAAAATGCTGGTAAGTCACACTCCTATCGACTGCCCACAGTGGCAGTAGCTTCACTGTTGTATGATTTACTGTTTTTATCCAAATCTCTAAAGTATGTATATTTGCAAATACGACTTTTAACAGGGCCGTTTCCTAACAGACCTAACTCTGACATATGTAGGATAGTAAATTGTATATAAAATTATCTCTTTTGTTGTAATTATAAGACGATATGGTCGCTCAGCGACGACCAACCAAAGAACTTAAATTTTAAAAGGTTACAATTACTATCAGGTTTAGATAGTTTAGGTAAACTTTATCCCACCAAAAACATTCTGTAAAAAACCTAGCCAAGTCTCGATGGAGCTGCTTGATCATCTCTTAAAAGTATTAAAATCTAGACAAGGTCGCGCCAAGTCTAAGGTCCGTTACTGCGATTTCTTTATTATTATAGTTAATGTTATATGACTGGCCGTTGAACATTCTTTATACGTTAGTGGATACAAGTCATCGGCCAAGATGTAGCACGCTTGCCTAGAAGAAACCTATTTACTCTAGATTTAATCCCCTGGGTTATAATTTTCTGGAAACAGGGCTCCAGGTAGAGAGTATTATATGGTATAAATAGATATGTAAGTGGTGTACATACCAACATGTTCCTTGTCTGGTTCATGGTGTGCGTTGTGGAGCGCGAAGTGCGGGAACTTTAGCTGGAACTTGGAGCGCTCGCTCGGGGACGCCGGCGGCTTCGGCTCACCATCCAGGTCGTTCATAGACCTGGAATGTACATGTAGATAGGCCATTTAGATAGGTTATTATAATAGGTGAAAAAATATGAAATCTAGGAAAAAAACCAAGACATTATACTTTAAGCTTATCTAAATATATGTCTCAATGTAGACTGACCGACTGACTGACATAGTGATCTATCAACGCACAACCAAAACTACTGGACTGATCGAGCTAATATTAGGCATGGAGGCATGTAATGACGTAGGCATCCTCTAAAAATGATTTTCGGAATGCCACTCTTAAATTGGTGAAATAGGGTATGCAAGTTTTACTTTTTTATTGCAGGCGAAGCTGCGAGCACCCACTAGCACAAAATAAAGGATACAGATATTCAGTTCTGAATCACGGGGAAGCCACAGGACATCCTCACAGGATTAATTACTAAGGGAGTTATCATGGGCAGATACATCGTGGTGGGCGCCCAGATCTTCCCACAGAATGTCCTCGGATTATGTTTCCTAACTATGTTTTCCTTCCCTGCTAAGCGAGTGTAAATAGATCACTTCAAGATATGTGTGGATACCAAAAGCGGACGCTTAAACAACCGCCGAGACACTCGCCTTTTAAATATTCTCGCCCACAGCCAGAGGGCAGCGTGCCCGCACACTGGCCACATTATGGCTCTAGACAGCAATGCTGTTTCGTTGAACCAGATAGATAAATAAAACTATCATAGTTGAAACGACTTACAAACTTTCCAAATTTGTCAACATAAGAAAAATAAGAAAAATGTTGTAATAAAACTGACTTGGTAGTAAGCTCGTTGGCCATAGCGACGGCGGTGGCGAGGGTCCTCTCCTCGCCAGCAGACATCGGCTTCAAGGTGCCGGTGTGGAATGTGTGCTTCTTCTTATCTGCCTTGTTCAGCGTGTGGGACCTGAAATATCCAAGAACAGTACAGAACAGAAGAAGTAAACAAGTACAAAATAATACAAATTAACCGACTTTAATGTCTATACATATATCTTCATGTTCCAATAGATTTAATTTAAACCTTAGAAGAATGTTATTAGAGATGTACATATGTAAATCAAACGGCATTACTTCTATGAAGGACGGTCTCATTCTCTCATCAAGTCAATTTAACCGCAATAAGATTAACTACATTTTTTAATAATTTTGCACAATGCTAAAGCACACCAATGAACCCGATTTGACAAAATCATACAAATTTTCGTTGGTAATACTTTCTACTTATAATAATAGTGCCCTAAATAAATGAGAAATCTCTCACCATCAAAGTTCACAATGATATCAAGAACTGACTTCACTTCAATTTATGCAAGTACTTAACATAATCTAGATCATATTTTAGCAAGTTAACGCTCTATGCAATGGCGTTCTTTCTTATGCTAATCGACGTCTGCACGCGAACTAAATTTAAACTATAGAACACTAACTATAGATACAATCAAGAAACTATACTGCAGAGTAGGTATACTTTTTAGGGTTCATATATGATATAAATAAATAAATATTTCAGGACATATCACACAGCGCCATCTAGCCCCACACTAAGCTTACGCTTGTATCTTGGATACTAGATAACGGATATAATACATTTATACTTTTCTTTTGTAAATACATACTTATTATACATAGAAACGACCAGACTCAACACAAATAATTACAAATTTAAATGTTCGTAATTATTTGTATCATGCGGGAATCGAACCCGCACCCCTAGATTAGAAGGCAGAGCCACTACCAACTAAGCTAACAGAGCAGTCAACATAGTACATAGTAGGTACGTACAAGCACTCAATACTTATGGCGAGAGATTTTAAACCACCCTAAGGGCTTCTGCCATGGCTTGACGATTGCTGTACTAGGACAAATAGCCGGGATCTACAATTTAACGTGTCTCCCACAAAAGCGTCACTTTTTGGTCACCCATCCAAGGCATGTCCGCGACGAGAACTGCTTAACATTCACTAGCTGAGCTAACGTCTTGCTAAGACCACTGTCCGCCTGCCTGTTATCGTCTCCGTCCACGGGCTCTCTCATGAAACATGATACCTGGATATAAACATTTTTTTTTTACATTAGATAGGCCCACGCTTGACTACAACATGTGATGCATTTCTATAGGCGCTATTATCGCTGCTACTATAAACGTTGTATCATCGAATTAAACCGAATGCGCGTATGTTGATCTGTCTAATCGACGGATTGACGTCATTTTTGGTATGGTGATAGTATAATGTCTTGTACTGTAGTTGTTACTTTCTACGTGGGCGAAGCGACAAGCATCCAAAAGTAATATTTAAGACATGTCCATGCAACAACATGTAGGTATGTATGTCGATCTGAAGTTTTTCACAGGTACGCTACTCTCAAAGCAGAAACTTTATTATTAGATTACTAGTGAACGCGCGCGGCCTCGCTCGCCTTGTTTCGGGATAAAAAAGTAGCCTATGACATTTCCGAGACCTCATACTACCTACACACCAAAAATTATGCAGATAAACACATACAAACATTCTATAAATTGTTGGAACGTATTCTGTTATCAAGTCTAAGTACATATCTCCAAAAAAAAATTAATATCTTCAGACGTTCGACCTTCTTCAGCTTTATAATACATCATCATGTATAGATTAGTTTACTCGTAATTATACTGTTGATTTGTTTAAATAAAAAAAAACATTCAAATTACTTCTATTTACTTTATAATCTGTCCACCATAAAAAAAGGTTTACTATTAACACAAACATAACAAATGTGCAATATAGCGTGCATGTTGTATATACGTTTTTGAAATTTTAATATTCATTTTAAATAATCACAGCGCCATATGCAATACTTGTTTATTAGAACTACAGTATAAGAACGGTATATAGTTTTTTTTAAAGTACGACGTAAGCTATGACGTGATCGCGGCTTTACCTTTGCACTACTTTATATAAAGACGTATATTGTACAAAATTAAAAAATAAATAAACAGGAAACGAGTTTTGTATATATTCCCAAAACTTTCTCGTTTATTTTAACTTAATGATGGCATGATATTAAGAACGTAAAAATAAAATAAAATTAAATATGCATTCGGTTATTTAACAAATAAAATGCTTACACCAAAATATTACAGTGCTATTTGAGAATCCTGGGATCATATTTAGTCATTCAAAATCCGAGATATACAAATACCCCTCATATCCCTCATTGCCGTTTCAATTTGGCGAAAGTAAAATAAACACACAGACGAGGTATAATACATTATATATAGAAAAGTCATTCAACGAATTTTGTGTGTGATATATTAGCAAATTTTGTATGGGAAACAACTCACCTGAAACCCTCGCTGTCCCCATGTTTGCCGGAGCCGCTCTGCAAAACATGCAAACAGTAAGATGATAGAGTTACTAAAACAGGACTCACATAAAATAGGGGTCATCTTCGTTTACGAGTCTATGAAATTTCCTTTTTTTAACGCATAAGTTGTGAAAGAAATTAAGGCAAGAGGAGTAGACGGCGCCTAACATGACTGAACGCAAACGATTCCTGGCCTATATAATAGCCGAATACGGCCGCAAGTAAAGCCCGAGTCACACCACGCACAATAATGACCAACATAGAACACCGCTCGTACCAAACCGCTTCCTTTGCAACTAATCTTAGATCTCACGGACAAAAGTTGCCAAAACTAAGCACTACTCATAACAAACTGCACGTTTACTTGCAACAATCTTGCATCAATACATTAATAAGTGATGAGCTTGCTCTAATAGTTTATACACACTTTATTTCCTTCGACCAAATGTGCGTATGTAGATTTCAAAATAGCTATAACTATGCAACATGTAACATATGCAACTAAAACGGTTTTCACTCACGTGTAATTCGCGTATGTTGTTTACGCGTTTCGGGTGTAATGACATCCATCGTCGTTTTAATAGTAAAAAAAATTACATATTATGTAGTAATGCGTTGCATCGGTACAGGGTTTGTTAACTCCATTGACCAACAGTTTCCGCAATATGTACAAATACATTTTGTATTTATTGTTGAATACAATTTAAGCATCTCATATATTGATCATACTCCTGAATATAAGCGAAATCGGTGGGATTAAACTACAAGAAAATACAGGAAATATGTAGATGAAGATAAACAAATTGTTGTTGTGTATATATTAGTTAACCTTCTTGGAAATTGTATGTTGTTGGCGTGATAATGATGTTGGAATATATAGGTACCTATTTTATTTATAAGAGTTAATGACAAAAAAACAGACACGTAGATGGTGCAACAATTAAAAAAAGTTAAAATAAAATGGAAACAGGGGCAAAATCGGTTCGCTAGTTTTTTATGATATCTAACTACAAATTACATTTCTAGAGGCTCGGAATTAAGTTGGTATTTAATTAAATTGCCAATTGTTATATTATGTTAATTGCTACCACTGCCACTATCCCGCAAATTCATAGCTCGACCTCTCAAAGTACACAGTGTGTCTTCGCCTTACTCGTTTTGAGAGATAAACTGTGTATACTGACTTATTACATGTTTAAATTCTAGACAGCACATTATCACTGTCATTGCGAGGTTAAAATATTATTAGGTACAATACAATATTATCTGAATGTCTCGTGTGAATGGTTGTAAGTTTTCAAAGAAAAATACGAACGCACAGATAAGAGCGCGGGGAGTCAGCAAGACGTGTAATGCAAGGCGCAAGGCCAACTACTCACAGTACATACAGTAGGTACATAGATGCATTTAACTTTTTAGTACTTAAGCAAATATTTAGTTAAAAAGTGTTCTCACGCTGTCTCGTTTTTAAAACTTTTAATTTGAGAAAGAGGCAAAACACTTTTTTACTAAACAGTTGTTAACATAAATGAACGTTTAGGTATATTAACAAGACTCGTAAACAAAGAGATTGAGATACGATCAATTATACCACAAAATTACCTCGCTTTAAGAAGAACGACATAGGCTTTGTAATATCAAAGATTTATAAAAAAATGTCACATGATAACACGTACAATGGAGAAAAGTCTAGAGAACATATAATCATCGTTTGTATTAATAAAATACGCTCGTATTCGTATGAACGGCGCCTCTCATCGTTATCCGCAAAGATGATAAATAAGAAATGACCTCCTTGTTAAAACAGGGTCTAAATTTATCGTAATTGTTACGGCATCTGTGGCTTCTGTTTTGGATTACATTACGAGTATAGAGTCACGAGATAATACGGTATTTGACAATGTTTGTAAATAATAACATACTACATTAATATCTCTAGGAATCCATTTATCATAAAAATCGATATAAAAGTTCCAACTTCCAAAACGGCGGGAAAACGGTCTTTTTTGCCTATGACGAAATTGCAGCAACGACGCGGAACTCATTATAAAGTATTAAGAATTTACGAGTCGTCAATGACCTTGAGCTTTTTACGCCTAACTAGTATAATACGCCATCTAGTGATCAACGGTCAAGAGTAATGCAAAGCCAGACATGACCATTATTGTTCAGATATTTGTCCTATGTTATAAACTAAAACTTATAATAAACTTAAAACACCTATAAAAAAGTATATCTGGCAACGTTCCAACGTTTTTTTTTGTTTATAAGTTAGGTAAGATTTTATTTTTAGTTTTTAGTAAAATTTGTTTTGTAAGTTTTTTTCAATAAATATAATATTCAATATTGTTATAAATATATATCTCCCAAATCTCCCAGAAACTGTCCTAATCTTTTTAGACTTTGTATAGTATGACTATGGTATGATTAGTAATAGGTATATTATATGGTTATCAAGTACCGTTTTATATTCGACGTTATCAGCTTCTTGGTGATATTGGCGGTATGGCTAAAACTAACGTCTAAGTCGTTCCTGACATCCCATCTTCTTAGACAGCAAAAACTAGTTGATATCAACAATATATTATACATAAAAACATTACATTATATATAAAAACAGGCAAAGTGCTAGTCGGATTTGCACACGAAGGGTTCCGTACTAACATCTATATAAGAAAATCACGTTTGTTGTAGGTATACTTACTAATTTTTTTGCCTACCCCACTACCCGCGCTGCCGTTGCTTAGCAACCGCTTTGCGCTCGCGCCACCACCACACCGCATTTAGATGCACGGATTATTTTCATTTTGTGAGTTTTTATGTATTAGATTAGGTAGGTATTTATTTTTATAATTTGTATTTTTTTAAATATTTACTTACTTACTAATATTAAAGTTTCTATCTGTTTATTAAGATCGAGTAAAAATAATATTAAGTAGTAATAATTACGTTTGTTGTTTGGGAGCCCCCCCTTAATTATTTATTATTTACTTACCCCTCATTTCAAAATAGTAGTAGTCAATAATAGTAAAATTCAACTTAGTTTTTTCGGGTATGTGTGATGTTTACATAACACCACTTTTTTATAACAAATATGGATAAAAAAAGGTTAGAGAATGAAGAAATGTAAGGACAACTTTTTTCTTAAATTATTCCTTCCATATTTTAAGAAGTTTTGAAGCTATTACGAGATATTTAAAACGTCATAGAAAGCGAACTAAGCAGTTATGACAAAAATGGTCTTTAGGAATGTTGATCAGCTATAGGTACATCTTCTGTCTATATTGAGAATAAAAAAGGGGGCTCATGTTAATACCGCACATGTCAGAAAAAAATCAAAGTTGAATTTTTCTATGAAGTATACTTGACGGGACGCAGGACTTTGATTTTTTTCGGGCATGTGTGATGTTCACATAACACCACTTTTTTATAACTGATATGGATAAAGGAAGGTTAGAGAGTGACGAAATGTATGGACAACTTTTTTCTTAAATTATTCCTTCCATATTTAAAGGAGTTTTGAAGTATAGTATTACGAGATAATTAAATTTTGTAAGGTCAGTGACCTTTGACCTCGGGAATCATTATTGCGAGTCAGGGTCAATGACCCCGTAGTTCCGTGTGGTTCGAGGGTTTTTGAAAGGTCATTGATCTTTGACCTCGGGTCATTGACCTTGACTCGTAACATGATTCCCGGGGTCAAAGGTCATGACCTTGCAAAAAAAAAAACATTTTTTTAGCGTCCCGTAAAGTACACTCTAACTAATGTATTAACAAACAGATATTGAAAAGCTATTTCTGGAATGGTGCATTCAATGTATGATTGCTACTAGGTAACTATGACTAGGTCTTTGTGTATGGATTCATCTAGCACTACGCGTGTAATATGTGTACAATGTACAAGTTTTGTATGAAAGAATAAAATCGTAAAATGATATCTAGTGGTAAATCAAGACATGAATAGCTGCTGCAACTATGTATAGGTATATATACTTATATTCTTTTTATACTTATATTCTTCTTACCCGTAAACCGATTTGCAGAAATAACTAGCACATATTTTTTTTATAATGTCTGTGTAAACATTTGTTTTAAAGTTCACGAAGAAATGTTTTGTCGAAAGTTTGTACGTGGATATCCTGAAAATAAAATGTTCTTTATAATTTCCCGGCGAGACGTTTTTTTCCTGCGAACTACAGTCTAGCGATCTTGAAAAGGAGAATAAACTGGTTTCTATGCACACTCCATCCTATTTCATATAAAATAAATAAATATTTGAGGACATATCACACAGCGCCATCTAGCCCCATACTAAGCTAACGCTTGTAATATGGGTACTAGATAACGGATATCATAAATACATACTTATTATGCATAGAAACGACCAGACTCAACACAAGCAATTAGAAATTGTAATATTCATAATTACTTATGTTATGCGGGAATCGAACCCGTACCCCTAGATTAGAAGGCAGAGCCCCTACCAACTGGTATGCCCCTAACAGGGCAGTCAAAATGATAAAAATAATAAAATCAACAGTTATAATGCACTTATACCCTATACTATTTTGTGTTAAAGCTTTAATTTTTTTTTATTATTAGCTTTAAACTTTTAATTAAGTACTAACCTATTTTATTTATGTAAAAAAACATATGAAGTTATTTATTTTAGGTATATGAATACAAACTCACCGGTTCTTCTTTCCTTCTGCCATCTAGATTTCTGAACATCGATTCCATTTCGTCCAGTAGACTCTGACCAAAATCGCCGTAACTTTTCTGTAACAACATTTAAGTATAGGAGATATGATAACATAAGAGTTACAAATAATGTATTTCCAAAAACATTTATATGATTATTTTTGTTTGGGATTTGGTTTAATTCAACTTATGTCAAAACCTACATGTATAGAGAATATAAACGTTTAAGGTACTTGAAACCAGACGTAAGTCGCTCTTTCATGCCTACTTAAAATGTAGTACATACTGGTATTCCAGGGCTTTCGGGCGTTGCAAAGGTTTCCATTCTCTGATGGTCGGCGGCATTACTTTCCTGCAATATACAAATAGCACTGCATTAAATCCACTTTGCAAATGTTTTCAATAATATCGGTACAAACAATTATAATACGTCTGCGCGACACCACCCCCGGTTCCGGCGCTGGCGTCGATCACATCCGGTTTTTTTAAGTTCAGTTAATTTCTTTATTTTCGCCTAGTAACTTATAAATAGTAAGCCAAGAAGTCAGATTTTTTTCCTAAACTTATGAACGTGTTAATTCCACGTGAGTACTGACCACGCGGACCGGTTCTCACTTCAAAAAACAGCCTAGGTTTTTAGTGCTTTGGTGCGGGGCGGAGACTCCCCCATAACCACTCGCCCTCCCCGGGGCCGGGTGGTACCTGGATTAGGTTTTCCTGGGACAAAGAAAGGCCCGATTCGAACCAGGCTGCGTCAAGATGAAAATCAGACCCTTCGTAACCGGAGAGCTACACTCGATTATGACTATGACTATTATTCCACAATATAAGGCTAGTTAACATGTTTTATTACCGTGTCAGTGTCGGAAATCTCGTGGTATTCGTGTACCTCGTCCGTTTTAGAAGTCGAGTTGTCTTCCGTCCTATGCGAACGACCGAGCGTTGCACATTTTACCTGCCATGGAAAATAATTTTGTTAATATTGCTATAAATAAATTACTTACTTTATTTTTATTGTGTATCGTAACGGGTCCTTAACGCGGTCACTAAAATAACTTGCTAACTTTATTCTTGTGAAAGCAAAATTTCATCATATTGCATCTTTAACCAGTGAAAAACAAGTACTTTTAAATACTCAAATCTTGTACATAAATACTCAAATCTTATCCAAAAATCATCAAAACTTGTACAAAAATCACATATGGTATGTAATATGTATAAAAATATATAGAGCCTGATGGTTCCGCAAATCTATGACATGTTTCAATAACATTTGAAAACTCACCTTGTTTAAAATTTTCTTGCTGGTGGTGGGCTCCGAAACGGATTTGTGTGTTGGTTTCTTTTGACTCTTAGATTTTGCATTGCCATCTGTAAATAAAGCACCTAATGTATACAAGTTAGAATTTCACGCACGTAAAAAATAGAGCATGTTTGTGAGTGTGATAATGTCTTTGTTCCTTCATTTACGCCTGAACTGATTTGCCTGAAATTTTATGAAGAGGTAGAATAGTTTTCAGATTTAACACATAGACTAGTTTTTATGCCAGGTTACTGTAGACGTGCTGGTGAGTGAGTGATGTGCCAGGAGCATAAGGTTAGGTAATCTTCTTATCTGCATATGCGATCTATCTGCATATGCAGATAAGATACTTCAATTTTCAATTTCAATTTCTTTATTAGCATTAAATGTAAGTACCTATTTACATTTACCCTGTTCAGAGGGGAATTAGGGTGTTGCTAAGATTAAAACTAAATATTCTAAAATCAAAAACTGAATATAAAATTTCAAATCTGAAACTTAAACTAGTATGTATGTGTACAATATTTTCTAATATTATCTATTATTAATCTACTACTATCTACTCTAATACTATTTACATAGTATCACGTACCACACGTAGCATTAAGTATATAAGTTAAGATGTGAGCTTCAATAAGAACATTCATTCAGATATACATTCACAAGAGACAAGTCACAATATACTTTGATACATCTCAATATGTAAGTGTTTAAATTATCCCATCACCCTTGCCGCACCGGCAAAAGTGACTCAGGAATACAGTCTCAGGATCTAATTCCGGAATTTCCGTGATTGCATACACACACATACACACAAACTCTAAACACTTCTAAATAAAGATTGTTCATTACCAGTGAATGAAGCGACATAGACTATTAATCACACAATAAATGTCAATATATTCGATAACTGATACTTGACTGCACCTGGAAAACTGTGTTCCCAATGAATGTACGTGTTAGACTAAGTACTTTTTTTTTCAATAAAAATTTTGAATTTGAACATTTCCACTTACACGCCAGATCCACTTCGTCTGCCGCCCTGGCGTCGCTCCTCGGGAACAGGGAGTAGGGCGCGGCCGGCGCCCGGGACAGGTGCGAGGGGGAGTGCGGGTTGATCAGCGGCTGCTGCTCCATGTCCTCGGACGGCTTGTACGGCGTCACGATCTGCCGCGGCGGCTGCTGGAGTTACACAACACTATTATTATTAATATACATATATATGTATAGATTTTTATAGATCTATGTCTCGTTTCCGAGGGTAACCTATATTTGCGGCTTGCGGCCAAGCGAAAACTAGGTACTAGAATTGTATACTTATACTTGGTTATCAGACGAGAGAAATTTGCGGACTATGCGACATGTATTTAAGATGGCTGCTTTTTGTAGTCCAATAAAGGTAATTATTATTTGTTTAACTAGAACGGGTGTGCACTTGGCCATAGTTTGCCTGATAGTAAGCAAAAGCTATGGCGTAAGGTGGAGCGTGCTTATCAGAAACGAATCGATTCACTCTCGCTTGAAGATCGCTGGATTTGTGCGTGGGGAACAGGGAGTCAGGCAGGGAGTTCCACTAACAAACGTTTTCTTTCTCTTTACCTTATCATACTACGTGGGGTCGGCACAGCAGTTTCCTCTCTTCCATTTGATTCCATCACTCGTCATCTCCGCATTCTCTCTTCTCGCACACATATCCTCATTCACACAATACATCCATATCTTACTAGGGCGTCCTCTGCCTACTCTGCCACTTACCATCAGGCCCATACTTTTCTTATATACAGACTAATCTTTCCTGAGACGTGTCGTACTGATTCGTATTCCCCATTACTGATGGTCGTGAGTCCTCCGCAGAATTAATTCATTATGGAAGATTTCTTCGACAAATTCAAATCCAAATACCCTATTTTTCATTAGAGGATGATCAATTTTGAAAGCTTTCATCTTCAAACATTTATCGCGTATTCAATACATGTATTGATAACAGCTACTAAAATTATATTTAATGGACAAGACTTAACGAAGAATTAGGGTCGTGATTACCCTTTTTGCAATGATTGAGATGATACATCGTTGTATTTCCACGGTTGACACATGTACTCGATTTTTTAAACTTTCGAAGTCTTTAAAATAGTTTACAATACACTGCTATCTGGGGCGAAACTGGATTTGAAAGATGCAGCTGAAACTATTGAAAGATGCTCACAAAAAAGAATTTAATTAATAATATTAAACTAAACCAAGTTTTATCTACTATTGACGTAAATTGTTTTAAAAGACGCACTATTTTCTCAACTGAAACAGATTTTGCGTCACAACAGGTAAATAAACAGAATAATTGAAATAGTAATATTTTCATGCATATTTTTTTTAAAAAGTCTCGTCATTAAGCTCTTGCTTTTGCCCGATGCATGCAGTTTCACTGACAAGTGATATCTAGATTGCCCCAAAGTTAAAAGAAAGAGCTACCCAAATTCATCTTCTGATTCGTGCATTAATTTCAAAGATTACAGAACGTTGTTGCATTGCAATTTACTTTACGGTAAGCAACCATTTAGATAGCAAAAATAAAGTTCACGAACACTTATCAATAAAATAATATTGAAAGATATACAGTAAAAAAAACGTACTAGAAACAGACATTTAAACTTCACCATAAGTCCGTCTTTTTATTCCGTTTCGTAATTACCCGCAAACCAATCACACAGTTACTAAGCCCTGTATTCCACACAAGTAACCAACGCATGAAGTTTGGATAGCACTGGCGTTATAGACAAACGTATCCCCTTTAAATCCCGGCCAAAATATATGCAAAACGTTCTCATACATTTAGAGTACAACCCAAATACATTTGAAATGTGTAGATTACATTTTTAGACGACAAAGAGATTTAACTTCGAAGTAGGTCGGCTTTCGCAACTAAACAAGGACATTGTGTTTGTCTATAGCGTAGATCTTAACCATGGCCCGAATGATATACACACACAAGACACGAGTGTGAATTTGAGTGCTGTATTTATTACCAAAAGTAGACATCGTTTTCACGAAAAATCACCACATTTTTGATCAAATACTAAACTACAGTGAAAATAATCCGCCACTCAATTAAAGAACATACAAAATTAATTCATATTGCTTGAATTTAATTATTTTGTACTTCTTTTGTACAGAGGATTCTTTTCCCGTACGATAAACATTCAAATCGGGCTTTCACCGAATGTAAATAGTTAATTCACCTACTGCAGTAAACAGAAATACAGCGCTCACAATCGACACGGAAACAAGCTGACTTATCGTATGACGTATACTTACGCCGGCCGTTTCAAGGAACGATATGTCGCCGAAATAAGCGCCGTCGAGGCCCACGTGGCCGGTGTGCTTCACTTCGCCTTGAGGGCTCGATATCATACCGCGGTGGATACTTCGCTTGCCAGTGAACGTATGCCGCTTCACGTCGCTCCGGAGCAGGGAGGTGCGGATACTCCGCGCAGACTGACGCATCGGGTGCGGCGATAGCGATGCGGATGGACCCTTCTACATTCAATGAGCACATGCTAGCTTTGTCTTGCGATGTTACACAATAGTAAACTGACATTATTTGTAATGAACGTTGCGTTGCCATTTGAACATTTCTTTAATATTGAATTAAATAACTAAAAGCCAATTTTATTCGTAAGCTTGTTTTTGGTCTGCTTGTTCCGCAACGGAGCGACGAATTCATGTAATTTTTGGTATGAGCATGGAGCCTTTATAATAACGGTACAGGCTCATTGCTTTATAACTTTTTTTCAGAAACAACGCAAGCAAACCCGTTGATATCTAGTCATACCAATGAAATTCAAAACTGTAATCAAAGTTGTATATCATCGACAAAACAAAGCGGAAGAATAGCGTTGACCGTAGGATAACAACTTCAAGAGAATTGTTATCATATGGTCTTATCCCAGACATGGATACAGAGAAACATGAAGAACACATTAAAACCATAAAAAAAACATTTTAGTAGCGACAAGGTTTTGTAAAACACCAACAGATAATTAACACAATGGGAAAATGAGATAAACGCAGAACATCAGAGCACACACAAATTTTAAATTGAAACAAGAGTATAAATATAGGTAAACTGACATTATGAATGAATATGGTAGTCAAATTCTCAGTAAAAACAAACGAGATAGCTCTATTTTTTTATCTATAGTTGTATTGAAAAGTGTAGAAATGGAACGAATCTCTTTTTTGTAAGAAAAATAATAATAAAGAAGACACAGTAGGTAGTTTATTACAGATTATATTTTATTTTCATAATCTGAACAGTGTCATCGTTTTGAGAGGTACACATATATTACGAAGTCAAATCTGAACTGTTTCTTTGTGCATAAGAAAAACAAGTAATTACGAGTAGCTTGATCAGAATCTAGATCGACTGGCATAAAAGGAGAGGCTTATGCCCAGCAGTGAAACAAAACCTGCTGTAGATGATGTCAGTAGAAGTAAGTTCGTATGAGAGTTTCACTCTGGTGTCAAGAGATTTTAAACCGCCTGAAGGGCCTCTGACATTGATAACGGTGATAATAAAGAAAAGGAAAATCTCTGATGTTCCGTGTCTTAGGCCCCTGATGGAACATGATTCGTTAAGCAAAACGAAGCACACATAAAAAATAACACAATTTTAACACCCAATTCCAACGAGTTGACTGGAATCGACTGCGAAAACAGCATTATTGCGTATAATTCGCAGTGAAATTCGGATTTATATTTTAAACCAAAGAAAAGAGATAACCGTAATTGTAAATCAGTGATTTTTGTTGTTTAGGTTTCATTACAATGCTGTATTTTCAAAGTATTTGCTGTATTTCCAAATTTGACTGCGTTTAATAATTTTCAAAAGCGATTGTTTGAGTACCGGGTTTTGTAAATATAATTTATAGGGCTTCTATGGAGTACTATTATTTTATTTTGTATTTATATCCACAAGACTAGAAGATAAGTATACTCAACTATGTTCATTTCAGTTTTAAACTATAAATATGCTTTACTTTTTTTACTATTCTTCTTCTTTTTATCGAATGAGAGTGGCCTATGAGTATCGAGAGTTTAACAAGCCGCCCTGACGGCGTCTGACATGGCTAGCCGACTGCCGTACTAGACAATCAGCCGGCACCTACAATTTAACGTGTTATCCGACCAATAATAATATTGTAGTATGCAATAGGTACGCCTACTCCCGAATAGTATACCCAGTATGTTCAGTAAAAATAATAACATTTAAAAGGCGGTACTCTCAAGAAAGACCCTAGCAATATGTGCATAGCAACTCACGTCCACTCGCACGTATGGTCTGGTCTGCGACGGGTCGAACATCCCGCACGTGCCGCCGACCAGGACCCCGTACCATAGCGAGGACTGTGTCATGCTCCTGAAAACAATAATTTCACCATTTCAAGCACAATTCGTAAGTAATTCATCATCATCAGCGTATTATCGCCCACTGCTGAGCATAGGCTTCTCTTCTTGTACGCCACTCGTCCCGGTCCTGCGCAGATTCAATCCAGGTAATTATTATTTTTTAATAACTTTACATTTAGATAAGGATGTGTAGACACATGCCTTGGAATTTGTCCTCGAACGAATCCAGTAAATGTTGCATTGAGTTAGTTTAAGTACATAGGTAGTATTCTGTTTTGTATAGCATAATAAATAAACATATATTCTTATTTAATAATTAGCGACACGAGCCGGCTTAGCAAGGGTGAACATTTTTTGCCATTAAAATAATCTTTATCAATCAGAGATAACGTAGCATTGAAATGGTGTAAGATTTTTTAAATCAGTCTAGTACTTATCGAGTTAATTCATTATAAATAAACTTATTAATAAAAATCTTAATAAATATATTTTAAAATTTAAAATATCTGATAAAAAGAAGGCCTATGGACGTGGACAAAGCGAGAACTGTTATACCTACTTAACGCTTTGCCAGTTCAGTAAAGAAATAGTACATTATACAACAAGTGTATGTGGCTAAGTTTGCCATTACAGTCGATGCGGTTTGTTAAGCTTAATAGCTGAAACTCTAATAATAAACAAGTACAAGAGTAGTATACGACGCTATTCAACACACTTACCTTTTGTAATTCAATAAGAAAACATTTCACTATTGTAAGCAAAAATCGCGGCAAAAACTATGGCTCCTTCATGAATACAACAAGCACAGCATTTCTGACAAAAACTTTCTCGCGACGATATTCTAAAATTCTTTCGACATTACTTTTATCACGCGTATGATATACACCTATATATACTTAAAACATATATTAGCAATAAAAAATATAAAAACGGTTACATACATACGTCTAATATTTTCGCTTACATCACACTTGACAGCTAAAGATTTCCCGCCAAATTATACTTTTTAATTGATTGGCATGTACTATAGCGTATTAGGCCAGTTCTTACATTTTAAATGTTGATCTATAAAACATATTATTATTTATGTTAATTATTATATTTAATTGATTAATATTGTTACTTATTGTCATAAACTTGTTAAAATTAATTATGTGACTAATATTATATAACTTTTAACTTTTGTAATTAGACTACGACTCTTTGATTAGAAATCACCAAAAAGGTTTCAGTATAAAAGAAGAATATTTTTTGAAATCAACAAAGAGTTTCAACACCAAAACGAGTAAACTATTTGAATACAGTCATGGAATTAATATATAATACCTAAGGAATGAGCACTGCTGATCCAATTACGAGCAGAGCGAGGTGCATGTATGACAGGCTGTTGCCTTTTCCAACTAGGGTGACAATACATTAGTTACATAATTAGGATATTTCAATTCATCTTCCTTCAAATCCTTGCATACAGTTTACTCGTTTTGATGTTGAAACTCTATGTTATTATTTTGATATTGAAACCTTTTTGGTGATTTCCAAAAATGTTCCATTTTGATAGTGAAGACTCTTTTGGGATTTAAATTAAAACATATATATAACGATCTGTATCAAGTATCGTCGATAATTATCGAGCGTCTAGTCTCTAGTCGATATTTATCGCGTCAGTATTCATCTGTCAGCGATGGAAGAGGACGCGCATATTGAGGCGGCGGGGCCCGCCGTACCTCAAACGAACGATCAAAAACACTTGAAAGAATTCATACTTGTGTTAGAAACACTACCTGAAGTATGGGACAGCTCAAATGAAGTCAGTCTTAATAAAGTGAAAAAGGCGAATGCCTATGAGCAGATCAAACCGAGCATCGGGCATGCGAAAATAATTTTCGTAGTCATCCATTTCTTGGTATTCCCGAATCTGATTTAATAAATTCAGATGTGTATATTTTTCTCTCGGTGTATTCCAATGTTTCGTCCATTTTTTTCGCTTTGAACGTTTTTTCAATGCTATCGCTACTATAATAGCAACACAAGCTTTATTGATATTATCACTCATACTTTATAATATTTGCACAGAATACGAAATGAAACGAACAATATGATACGCACATGTGTACTCAATGAAATTAACCGTCGTACTGACGCGATTCGTATCGTACGTGTAGTATACCATAATATTACTCGATAAATATCACGTCAAATATCATAGTGGAATTTTAAAGCATAGTTTACACTAGTTTTAACAATTAAAACAGTTTACCATAAAAAAATGTTTTAAATTGTGAAGAGATTGATTGATTATTTTTAGTGAAAAGTAATTCTAAAAACGAAAAGGTGAAACGAATCACCACTAAGAAAAATAACGTTTTTTTTACTTTAAAGACGGTCATTCTATTATATTATGTTAGAAAGAACAAATTTGTTACGTTAATATGAATGTGTTAATAATTCCTAAAAAATATTTTAGTGTTGTAAATAACTTCATCTACACTAATGTTGTAACATTCTACTTATGTTTCCAATACTTGACTTATAATTACTACTGTTATAGCACAGACAACAAAACACTCAATTTAAGCAATTTCACATGATGTTATAATATCCACATCGATATCGTAATAGCTCATTATAGCATCGAAAAAGCGTGACCAATCTGATTGCAGGGCCAATCAGGTTGGTCGCGCTGCGCTCTCGTTGGTTAGATTTGAATGGCGGCAAAATCACTGTGACAATACACGTACGCGTGAATTTAATTTTTCGCAATGTGTTTTGTTTTTTAAATACAAATTAAAAGTTAAAAATGGATAGCGACAATGATATTTGTACGCCTCCGGATATTCTAGAATTGGCAACAAAAGTAACTCACAATCTTTTGCCACAAAAAATCTAGAAAATTGTATGAAAAATTAACTATTGTCAGCTTTTACTCTTGTTGTTTGATTAATTGCATTAGTGAAGATAAAGTAGTGTATGCAACTGCATATAACACGGGTATTAAAACACGAGTGTGAGTTTATGAAACGAGCGCAGCGAGTTTCATAATAGTAACGAGTGTTTTAATTCTTCATTATATGCCAGTTGCATAAACTACTATTATATGATTATAGATCTAAATTTTAGAGTTGATTAGTTCTTAATTATTTAGTTTATTAGTAATGTAAACTGTTCCTTATAATTCCTAAACGAGACAATTTGTTCTATTAACGTCACTTGTCCTACTTTCATGGTGATATAAATTGAGATTTAATTTAAAAATATTCGTGTCATTACTACTGACTTAAATTGTTTATTATGATATTATTTAAAAGCTTTGTGAAACATAATTGTTTACATCATATTTTATAGCAAAAATTGCAAAGTAGAGGCTTGAGTTAACAGTGAAATATGACATAAAGTAACGTAGAGGAATAGTTTTCGTAGAAATTACCTTGATTTTACCTAAATTAGTAATAATTAGTATGTGATATGGAAGACTGTTCTTATCAAAATGTTTTGTTATAAAACAATACATTATTTGATTTACCGGTGAGTTTTAATACTAATCTAAACTTTGTGACGTATTGGAACTTTTTAGTAACCGTCTCTCCTTAAAAGATTTATTTCTCGTTAAATTAAAAACAAACCATATTACATTTTATTGTTTTCTAAAACATGATATATTTCTTTAGCTGATAATTTGCCTAATTTCAATATTTTTCTTTTTTTTCTGGGTGGAATTCCATTACGCAACGAACATTTTTTTTGAAAAGCACCCAAACACAGTAGGTATATAAACGACGAAATGATGTCATAATAAGATTAATACGAGTACATTCGAAATTTAAAGGCCAGGGTCTAAGGAGTATACGCCACTATTTCTGTTTATCGTCTTATTTATAATACTTAATAATTAAAAGATAACCACTTCTACAACAAAAAGATCAACTACTTCTCTGGAGGTCAGTGAAAAATGAAAAACATTGAGTTCCCACAAAACAAGAACGGTGGCCATTGTATGATTGGACGCGGTGATCAAATAATCAGATATCATGAAAAAACTCAAAACGGTCAAAATTTGTCCTGCAAAAGACGACGAACTGCAGTATTTTCGGGCTTAGAGGAGTGCTTACTTAAATGGTTATAATCAATAAAAATATGTTCACCTCTGCAACTTGAATTTTTATTAATTTTACCTCTCTAACTCAATATTCATAAGAATGAACCTCAACCTCTTTATGTCGAATCAAAATCCGCCTAAGTCGAAATCCTCCATAAGTCGAAAACTCTATAACTCGATTTTTTCGGTAGGGGGGAAGTCTTAATACTTCGTGACCAACAGCTTTGAGCAACTCATAAATCTTATAAACATTTTCAGAACCATTCTGCTTGATCAACTTGAGCAGGTCACAATTTCTTAAGGAATCATCAAATTCGACCTTATGTCTTTGCAACCAGGCCTGCATGTTAGCCTTTGTACTGGCCATCGTTGGCTTTTTATCTTCCTGCACTGAGCGATAGGCAGCGTTATCCATAACGATAACAGATCTTGGAGATAAATTGGACAATAATTTCTGTTGGTCCATTTATTGAAATTTACAAAATTCATATCACGATGATAATCTCAGGTTTTACTTTTCGATTTAAAAAATAATAGAGCTCCTTCTACAAAACCAGCTTGGCCACCTGCATGTACAATAATTAATCTCGGCCCTTTGCCAATATGTGACAGCACTCCACGTTCTTCTGCAGATTGCCAACAAGATGAAACATTTAAAGACGCATTTACGTAAGTCTCATCGAGATAAACAATGGATCTCTTGTCCCATCGATGTTTTTTATTGCGTTTAGATATCTCCATCTCCAAGAAACAATATTTGGTTGCTCAACAAGCAGCTTTCTTTGTGACTGACATTTTTTAAATTTATAGCCAAGTTTATGCAGTAACTGTCTCAAATATTCTCGACCACAGTTTAAAATTCCTTCTTCTTTAAGTTCAGTATTTAGTGTTTTCAATGTGGGTACCTCTTTGTATAAAGTATAAAATTGAGTTATTTTTCTTCTGATCACACCTCCAGTAATTTTTTTTTTTTACATATATAGGAACATTTATTCATAACTTATAAAACATAAAGTAACTGACTAATATTTACAAGTCCTAAACATAATATTAAAATATATAATATACCTAAAATAAAATATGAAGTAAAATAAAACAAACAAAAATTAATCAAAGAGCCCACCCCAGATCGCTCCCGGCGCAAAGGTTCCCATTACGCTCGCCGCGTTGCCACGTTGAATCGCGATGGCTAACCTTTGCACCAAAAATGATCCAGAGCGGGTGTCTCCCGTCTTTTCATTAATTCTTCGGCCTAACTCCCTGACGAAATCTTTAGCGTCACCACTCAAAATTAAAAGTAAAGTTATTAATACTCCAGTAAAATTATCTATTTCAATTCTTTTAGTTCGGTCATTGGTTCTGTTTTTTACTTCTTGGGGATTTAAATACTACACTTCTCTGGTCGCGTTTCAGATCATTTCCTTCTTTGATGATTTTACTCACAGTAGACTGTGATATTTGCGTTGCTTGGGCGACGATTTTGTGCAAGTTTACATTTTGTAAAAATTCCGTGGAAGTTTGATCTTGTTTTCTTTGTTGAAAGAAAGAATAAACATTGTATACTATTGTTTAGCTTGCTTAATTTTTTTAGCAAAAATTTTGGACCGTTCTGCAGTGTTCATCTTGGAAAATATCTCAGGAAAAATAACCTCGTGTAGATCTTGTGCCGAGCGTCCGTAACCAAAGAGCACGCCGCGAGAGCCACTAGCGTACTGAGATATGTCACTTGTGCTCCCTGTCGCGCGCGCGCGCCTTCGCCTCCGAAACGTCTGAGAGTTCCTCCGCGCCCACCTACCACTTACCCCGCGGGCGTCTCGCGAGTTAAATGGTTTGCCTATAGTACCGCTGAGCCACACTGCACATTCTTCGTTCAACTCCTGATACTTCTTTACTACACGTAACAAGAGTTTATAATACTTTACAAAGTAGTATATACTCACTCTTTGCCCAAGACAGTAATTACTTGTCCTGATTTGTATTCGAGCATATTCGGTCGTCTTCCCTCTTCGGGCCTCTCGAAGTTGCTCATGGCCTGAACCTGGAAGTTAAAAGCTGATGCTAGAGACGACTTGAATATAATAAATCACTACAAAGTATAAAGCCAGGTCGCTTCCGCACCTGTCTGTATGTAATATTATGTGTATGTGTGTTTAGTTAGATCTTTAAAACTACAAGATAGATTCAACTACAAACATATATACCTATAGACAGACGTGGGAAGCGACTTTCCTTTATGTATATGAAGTGATATTCTATTGTATCACTATTCCAGTGGACTTGGGTTAGATTCATTTTGCTGTTTTTATTTATAGAACTATGTTTAAAATTAACAGAATATATCAATCCCTAAAACAATGTTGTAATCAAGTACTTAAAAATAACTTGTTTGCTTGTAATTATTTGTTCCTAATAAATGTCCGCAGCTCAGCTAGCGAGGTAATCGCATGCGTGCAATGTTAAGCAATTGTTGACACGGCAATCCTTGGATGGGCGACCAAAAGCGGCATGCTATTATGGCGCTTTCTCTATTGCTTTGCTTGTCTAGTATGGCAGTTTTTAAGCTATGCCAGAGGCTCTTAGGGCGGCTTAATAAACTCTCAAAATCGGAGTTAGCCACTCTCAATCGATAAGTAGAAAAAGAAGAAGTAAAAATAAATAACTAATAATAATAAATAAATATTTTGTGACATTGCACACAGCGCCATCTAGCCCCACACTACGCAAACGCTTGTGTCGTGGGTACTAAATGACGGATAAATATATAATAAATAAATAAATATTGCGGGACATTGCACACAGCGCCATCTAGCCCCACACTACGCAAAAGCTTGTGTCGTGGGTACTAGATGACGGATAAATAAATAATAAATAAATAAATATTGCGGGACATTGCACACAGCGCCATCTAGCCCCACACTACGCAAACGCTTGCGGTACTAGATGACGGATATAATACTTAGATATTTTTTTTGTAAATACATACTTATTATACATACAAACAACCAGACCCAACACAAAATATTATACATTTTAAAATTCATAAATACTTGTGTCAAGCGGGAATCGAACCCGCAACCCCTAGATTAGAAGGCAGAGCCACTACCAACTAAGCTAACGGGCCAGTCAGGATATAAATAAGTTGTAATTTCACCTGGTCAGGTTTGATGTCCCTGAGCTTGGGGCCCAGGTCCTTGAACTTGGGCCGCTCGGTGGGGTCGTGCGACCAGCACTCCAGCATGGTCGTGTAGTACGCCTCCGGACAGCACTCGGGACGCTCCAACCTCTGCGATTTCATACCAACAGTATTGTACAAAACAAGTGCCAGCAAAACTAGTCAAATCTAGTTTATTAAACGAGACATACATATTTTATTTATTTACTAGTGGGTGCTCGCGGCTTCGCTCGCATTAAGAAGTAAAACTTGCCTTTTTCAACCCTTTAAAAGTGACATTTCCAAAAATCCTTTCTTAACGGATGCCTACGTCATAACATCTACCTTCATTCCAAATCTCAGCCCAATCCGTCCAGTGGTTTGGGCTGTGCGTTGATAGATTACTATATCTGTCAGTCAGTCACCTTAGAGTTTTATACATTAAGATTAATTGTAATAAATTTAAACTAATTTAGGAACTAAATATGTCTAAGCGTGTGTTTTTTTATTAATGGCGCCGCAAATCCTTCCGTCTTTTTAGCACAATACAGCTCCATAATTAGTGAAAGACTATGGGATGATTTGTTGATAATGACCGGGTTTAACGAATTATGTTGATTATGACGACGACCAAAATGGCTGCCGAAATATTATGCAAATTATTATACTATTACATTCTGTAATTTATATGTATTTTTTTACATAAAATAGGATTAGATTATAACTAATACTTGTGCTGCTAACGAACAAATGACTATACTTACTTTCTCCTTACAAATCTATTACGGTCGAGTGCAAACCTGTTTTAGTTTATAAAAAAGAAAAACACATAAATTAAAGAGAAAACAAGCGGTCCTATAAGGAGGTTAAAGAATTGGCCGAAAATCGAGGAGAACGGCGCATACTCCACATACAAGAGTAACGCTTTTAAATTTTGAATGAATATGATATGAATGTTTACCTGGAAGTTGGGCGCGTCTATCGCTTCCAATATCTGCTGGCCCGAGAAGGCGGCCCAGGGCTGGAAGCCGTACGTGAACATCTCCCACAGACACACGCCGAACGCCCACACGTCGCTCGAGGACGTGAACCGGAGGTACAGGATGCATTCCGGAGCGCACCTGCAATGTAACACAGTAATGTGTCACTCATTTGCTAAGAATAAATATATATTTATCATATTACACGCACACAAATCTAGCTCGTGAATGGTCCGATGACGGAATTAGTCGAATGTCACCGATAACGGCTGCCGGCTATGCTACTTATACAATTCAAAATTTAACAACAATGCATTATTTTAGCTCAGAGTTTCTGGTACAGTATATCAGTAGCTGAGTGGCGAACAAATACAGTTTATTATTGCATTACTTTCAGCTCTCTTGCACGGATCCATCGACAATCCTAGTGTTCTATCCCGGCTGTTACTGACGGCGGGAGAGCGTGCGGTGCGCGCGTGCGGGGTGGTGCGCACCGCCACGGCGCAGTACGCTCCCACAACACATGCTGTCAGTCTGCTTAACGACATGCTTGCACAGATGCCAGATTTTGATATATTTTATTCGAAATTTAAACTTATAATATAATGTTGTAGTATATTTATTTGTAATTATAGATAAATATACTATAAGTCAGTAGATATATGGATTAATTTAATATAAGTATGTTTTTTTTAAGGTGGACCCACAGCACGCTTTGGGAAACTGTAAGTGCTGTGGGCAAGTAAACAATAAATAAATAAGACAAGGATTATTGGCATAAGAGCGAGCACGCTTATACCTTGGTGTCGAGAGTTAATCAAGCCGCCCTGAAGGTCTCTGGCATGGCTTAACGACTGACGTACAAACTGACAAACAGCCGGGAACTACAATTTAACGTGTCATCCGACCCAAACAAAAGCCCAGAATAGAATGTCACTTTTTGGTCACCCATCGACAAACCGCCAGCTGAGCTACGGGCGGTATAATGGGTTTCATTAAGATGATGATGATGAGTAGCGGTGAAACTTCAGATGTTGAATCACCAATGTATCTGGAAATCGAGACTCTTGTAGAGGATGTACTATATGTGCTGACGGAATGTGTCCGAAATAGGGCTATGTAGGTACAATGTAGCACGATGTAACAGTACTTCGGCTTTACCAGGGTCAGGAGGAGCCTATTTATTTACTATAGATTTGAAGACCCCTGGATAGTAATATTCAGGAATGAGGGTTCCTGGTAGTAAGTTGGGGTGTACCGTTTTTTTTTATTATTAATATTTTGGTAGGTATCTTAGACAGAATCCAAGGCTTTCCACATGGTGTTTTTAATGACATAGCTAGATCCATACACGCAACTCGGCGATACGTTCTGTATTGCACGAGTGTGCAGAAAGTACATGTATATCTTCTTTGTAGACTTGTTTAATTTTGTTGATATACATATATATTGTATATATGTACTTAACGTTTTCTTATCTATCTATTTATTCTGTTTTATAACTTTTTTACATTTTTTTAAACAGTATTGCAGAAATTTGTTTCTGATATTTTCATTTGACATAATGTTTGCTAAATTTTCTTTCTTTATTTTATAGTCTATTTCTTGTTCTAATTGATACCTTTCCCAACCACACACGGGACAATCTGTAATGATATGAATTACTGATTCTTCCTTTCCAGGTTCGCAGATGCACGATGGATTCTCCTTACACTTGAACCGGTGCAAGTATTCGGAGAATCCACCGTGCCCCGTCAATATTTGAGTGAGTGGACCCGTAGGTTTCAGTTTCTTCATAATTTTAAATACCATCTCGAAGTTGGGAAGGAATATCTTGGTGACAGTGGCAGTGATCCCTGTTTTATACCTGTTATTCCATTCTTCCAGCGAGTTGGTGCGTATCTGTCTCTTTACAAATGAGACTGGGCAAAGGTCGTAGGCGGTAGGTAAGCCTCTTTGCACAGAATTCAGCTGCTTTTGTATGGTAAGTTTTTTAGTTTCTTTTGCCCAGACACAAGACGCGTACATTACAACGGGCTCCACAACTGCTGTGTATATCGTTCTAATCACTTCTGGGTGAAGGCCCCAGCTGATCTTTGCGGCTCTGGATAGTTGTTTGTAGATATTTAATGCTTTTCTGCACACGTGGATTGCGTGGCTATTAAAAGTTAGCTTCTTATCGATCCAAAGCCCCAAAATTTTTATTTCTGGTGATATTTTGATAGTGACACCATCCATGCTTAGACGCGGGGCGTCATACTGGAGTTTTCGGGTAATCACTAGCGAATTTGTTTTGTGTGGTGCAAATCTGAGTTTGTTCCTTGCGCCTCACTCCTGGACGTGGGCCAGGGCGGCGTTAGCCCGTGTTTCAATCTTAAGTCCTGTGTCTCCTTCGGCCACGAGAATAACGTCATCGGCCAATGCCTGAACGTAATCGCCTCGCTTTTCCAGTCCCTTGAGTAAGGGGTCCAAGAGGAGGTTCCAGAGTATTGGTCCACCAATGGAGCCCTGGACGCATCCCTTTGAGGTTTCCTTTGTTATCTCCTCTCCAAGGTACTTGACTTTTACCTTACGATTTTGTAGGTAGCTGTCCATGATCCATCTTATTTTTACGGGGCACTCCTCCTCCGCTAGGCGAACTCTTATTGCAGGCCACCAAGCGCCATTGAATGCGCCCTCTATATCTAGTGAAACGACAGTTATGATTTTCTTCTCCTTTAGCTTATTACGGATATGTTTCACCAAATCATAGAGGGCGCCCTCCGTGCTTCTCTGTGGCATGAAGCCATACTGGTAAGTGCTTATACGAGGAACTAAGTGTCATTTAATGCGGGCTATAATCATTTTCTCAAATATCTTGCCCATCACTGGTAACAGTCCAATGGGCCTGTATGAATTTGGGTTTAAGTAGTTCTCCTTTCCTGGTTTACGGAGTATTATTACCGCAGCTTCTTTCCATATTACAGGAAAGTGACCCAATTCCAGGCATTTGTTGAGCAGTGATAGACAAGACATTTGGTCGTGGAGAATAGCTTGCAGACAGATATCTGGTGTTAGACCGTCCGCTCCCGGGGCTTTTTTGGGTTAGAAGCATTTCACTGCGTCCATGAGCTCCTCAGAGGTAAACGGTGGTTCATGGTTTTCATCATGTTGCCAGCCGTTTACTTGTTCAGCCGTTTCTCGGATATTCGTGTGAATAGCTTCATCCTCATCTGTGCTATCTTCAGGATAGAATGTGTCTGCGAGCAATTGTGCGGATTTCCTATGGCCTAGTGTGACAGTTCCTTTAACCAGTGGGAGGTCTTCATGTCTCTTGCTCGTTCTACCGATCACTCTGTATATTCCCTCCCATACAGTTTCTTTGCTCTGCTTTCCACAGAACTCTTTCCAGCTACGTATTTGCGCTTCTTGGGCCTTATTTTCATATTTTTCTTTCGCTTCCAAGTACTCTCGGACGACTTTGTTTCGGCGGACAGGTGCAGCACAGCGGACTCTACGTTTTTTGGTAGTAGCATCTCTCTTCAGTGTGGCGAGTTCTTCTGACCACCACGGTAAGTAAAATTCTTGAGTATTTGTGATTTTAGGTATAGTTTCGTTTGCTGTGTCTTGTATTGTTTTAATGTATATATTTAGTTTATTTTCTAGTTCATGTACGTAATTAATATTTTTTATTTGTTCACAGTTAACGGCGTTTTCTTGCATTAGTTGGGCCATCTTCAGTTGAAATTGGTTCCAGTCAGCTTTTTTAGTATTATAAGTTCTTGTTGTTCTGGCTATACTGGTTCCTTTGGCTTTGGTTTTTCTAAATTTAAAGATAATCGCGTTGTGGTCAGAACTCGTCATACCTTCATCAAGGCTCCAATCCTCCACCAAATTGAGCAGGTCCGCTGTGCATGCCGTCATATCCACATAGCTCGAGAATACTTTTCCACCACGAATATCAAAGTACGATGGAGTGGTGTTATCATTTAAGATGTGCATCTGCATCTCCTCAAAAGCGCCTGCTACGTCTTCTCCTCGAGTATCTATGACGTCGCTTCCCCACCATGGATTTTTGGCATTCACATCGCCACCTATGATAGTAGATATATGGTGTTCGTGTCTGATCTTGCTTAGAAGCTCCAGGTGTGTCTCTATTGGTGCAGGGTAGGGTTCTATATAGATAGAGATAATTAGTATTTCCCAGGCTTTTGTTCTCACCTTCACAATAATGATATTTGGTGTGGTAAGATCAGGGTATTGAAGTATATCAAGATCCTTATCGAAGACGACTATAGCGGATTTGACAGGTCTGTCTTGCGGTCTTACGCATTGAAAAATTCTTACTCCACTATAATCTTTTACTCTACCTGTGTTGCCAATGTAAGGTTCCTGGAGCATTGCGATCGCCATTTTACTCTTACGTGCCTCTAACATGAGTTCATCTGTAGCCAGTCGTTTTCTTCGTAGATTGGCTTGGGCAATGAGGTATGGCCTTGTTTTGTCTGAGTCAGGATTTGCAATAGAAACAATCTTAGCAGTATGCTATACTAGCCCGCGCCAGTGCGTCCCATTTCCGCCTAATTGTGCATTCAGTACTGAACGCGTTGTGGTCTGTCCGACTCAGCTTAGCGTATACACAGTTGCAACAGGATGGTGTTTCTCCAGCAATCCAATCCACGCATTTTTCTTTCATGTGGGGGCCACCGCAATGGCTGCATTTTTCCACATTTTCCTTGCAAAAACGTCGGCCGTGTCCATAACCAAGGCAAAGAGAGCATTGTACGAGTGGCGATTGATCCGCCACTCGCACTCTTTGTAGGTCTATATGAACTGCCTCGGCTTGGACCATGCGTTGCCACAGTTTTGGTGACACCCTCATTACGACGTGATTTGTATGTGGGTTTCTGGAGCGTTTTTTGTATGCTATCTCGGCCTTGGTGTCGTCGATTGTAAAATCTTTGAAAAGGTTCTTGATTTGTGCTCGTAACGCTTTGAGTAGTTCTTCGTCACTAAGATGCTGTAGGACATCTTTAAGAATAATCATTGGATTTTTATTTTTCACGTCTTCGATATTAAGCTCTTCTGCCTTGCTAAGCTTTTCTTTTATCTTTCTTCTATCTTCCTCTGTCCTGCATCCCACAATTACTTTTCTGTCTTTAGCCTTTCTTATCTTTTCAACTTGAATATCGTCATCTATAGCGTTTACAGCTCTTCTTATTCTTCCTAGAACTTCTTCTCCACTTTCCGTCTCATCTTTTGCCGTGACAACTACTGAGTGTAGTGTGGCTTGTTTTATGGAAGTCCTAGGAGTTTTCGCAGCTACACTAGCGTAACTTTTTTGTTCAATGTTAGTTTTAAGGTGTTCTATTTGGTTGTTGTTTTTTTGTACAAGTCGGTTGTTTTCCCTGATTAATTCAGATTGTTTTTCTATTAGGCTGCTCAAAAAGTTTATCCATATAATAGTTCCATTTAATTCCTGCGGATTACGAGATATAGTTGGAGTGCTTTTACCTTTTCTTAACTCGGTTTCTTTAGTTAGTTGAAAAAGGCGTTCAGCGGCGCTTAAAACCTCTGCCTTGATTTCTTTTTTCATGTTGGTAGATCGATTGAGATTGAGTTTCAGTTTGGTTAGACAAGCATTTGCCTCCGTGGCTCGGTCCATGTATTTTTGGCTCGTCTGTATTGGACTTTCAGTCTCAGGAGCTTTATTTGCTTGTCCTGGTTTTTGCTTCATTTGGACTGTCGCAGCGCTCGTATTAGGTGGAGAAACTACGCTTTTCTGCTTATCCAGATTCCCTGTTTTCCAATCACCAATACTTCTACGCACTATAGACGATGCTTTGGATGGTCCAGCTTCCTCTAGGTCTAGTCCAACTGGAGTAGATTTGTTTTCTTTAGGTGTTCGTATCATGGCCATATCTGTGCGATAATGGATCCAGCAATGTCAATTAGATACAAATTATAATTAAGAGGCAGAATACTGCTTTACCTCCCGAGGTCAATAAACCTTAAGGTAATGTACATATATATATATATATATATATTTATACTTAAACAATAACTGTTGTAATAAGTCAACACTTAGAAAGTATAGGTCAATAAACCTCTCTAGTCATTCGGTAAAGTTTGCCTAAATATCTAATTCATTTAAATGACGTAATATTAAGTACAAGTGTACAGCAACTATGTTAATTAAATGGGGTGTACCGTTGTATGTACAATTGTACATACATATGTACATTTATGAATAATGTACATATATCTACCACTTTATTTTATTATCTGTCTTTGTCTGCTCGCTGCCTCGGTCCCAGAACGTACGTTCTGAAGATGGGTGTCATCACACCCGAAACGCGTAAACATACGCGAAATTCCACGAGACTGAAAGCCGTAATAATAACATATTGATATCTACCACTTTACAATAGATACAAGTAAACTACTCACCAAGCAACAGGCAATTTGAGATTCACGTCGTAATTCGTCTGATAGTAGTCTTTTCCAACGCCCAAAGCTCTCGATAATCCAAAATCGGATATTTTTACACGATCTTTGCTAAACACTAAAATATTTCTTGCAGCTAAATCTCTGAAAATTAGAAAATATATCAAATTAATATATTTACGGAGTAATTTTAGGTTTAAAGCGTTTATTACAATATTCATTTGTGGTATTGTATTAACGAACTAATTATGTTTCAATAGCTTTAAAGAAATAATTTTAAAGTATGCGGTTAAAACTTTAAACATGTTAAAATGTTTCTAAAAAATAATAATAAGTGTATAATATTGATATGAACTTAGTTCGAAATAAATGGATTCTATTTTTTTCTTTAAAACTGAAAACTTTTATTTTAAAATGGAAACAAGTACCTACTGAAAAGTATTATAAAAAATCTGCAACTAACAAGCTGTTTTCAAATATCAGTTTTAAAAGTAGTACTAAAATGCTACCTACATGGCACTGGCAGTTTATGGTCGAGAGAATATATTAATGTTATGTATATATTTTAGAGTATTTCATGCGATTTCCCCCAAAGTAAAAAGCTCTTAGGTGCAGAAGTTACTAAAATAAATAATGTACTAGACAATAGCTTATTTTGAATGAGCCATTTGAGAACCATTACCTACTTTGTTAGCAGTTCGTAAAAATGACAGTACAAGTTACAACATAGCGTTTAATTTTATCAACAGAACTCCAAAAAAGGAACCACTGTCCTAAATACTCCAAATATAGTAGTGCTTTGAGTATCGAATTGTATCATACAAGTAAAATAGATCATCGGTTTGGTACTCTATCATTTGGTACTTTCCGGTCTTTGACTCTTGACATAAATACAATTGTATAGGTTTATGGCATGTGCAAAAGCTTTACAAAATCCGATGCAAATTATCTGTTGCAGATGCATCAGGGCCATGAATACAGATGGCGAGGCAGATAACATCATATTAGCATTTCTAGCGATGCGGGCCGTTGACGCAAAACAGGATGCAACTAAGTTGCGTAGATAGAAATCATATTTTGAATTGCAAAATCTGTACCCAGGTCCTTCACAAAACAGGAATAATAAGTACTGCACATAACGGGTATGTAAAGTAACTACGCCTTAGTTTCAGTTAGTAAGTAGATGTAGAAAAGCAGCCTCTAAATTTTCACCACATAATAGGTAACATGCAATAGATGTCAGCCATGTTTGAACATTGCCACAACAGATCATCATCATCATCATCATCCACAGCCCTTGGGATCCTACTGCTGGGTAGAGGTCTCCCTTTGCATGTGCCATCTGCGTCGATCTTGTGCAGACCTTATCCAGGTTGGACCCTCGACTTTGACGATGTCGTCGACCCATCTCGCGACCAGACACTTGAACACTTAAAACCTATTTTTATTTCATATGTATGTCTAGTTTATAACAATCATCTAGACTAGACATACATAAAGGATAGGAGATGAATATTAACACGTTATTATTATATCTATTGACTAGGTAACATGAAGAGAGTTGGTGGAAAAGTTTGCCCATAAGTATGTCCACAAAATGTGTAGCTTGCATAAATTACCTACCACATACCACAAATAAGAATAAGGTATCCTATTTCATTTGGTACGTAAAAGACACCAGAGCCTGACCTGACCTTATATCACTACGATTACTTGAATTCTGTAATAAGAGCTCACCTATGAATCAGTCTTTTGTTTTCCAAATAAGTCATCCCATCGCAGATTTGTTCTGCGAAGTCACACAAGTTAGGCACTGGGAAGTTAGAGCGAAGGGACACTTCGCGCAGGCATTCCAGAAGGGACCGCAGCGGCGCCAGCTCAGTTACCTACAATGAAAACAGTACATTTAAAAAAAACATAATTGGAACAACTCTTAAACATGACCTGTCTAATACAAGCGTTAGCTTAGTATGGGGCTAGATGGCGCTGTGTGATATGTCCAGAAATATTTATTTATTTATTATTTTATTAATAATAAAAAAATCGGGTTATAAATAGCGGAGTAATCGCGTAACATACCTACAATATACATATGTATATCTAATATGTATTCAGATGAATTGAGAACCACCTTATTTTTCTTGAAGTTGGGAAATTAAATATTAGGTACCATTTAATGGAAGCAAAAGAGTGTTTGTTGGTACGTTTGTTCCTTCTTTTACTCTTCAAAGGAGTAGTAGAACATTATGAATTTTGGGAAGAAGGTAGTATAGGGTGCTACGATGACATATAGTCTACTTTTTATACGGGAAAAACGTTGGCGATAAAAAAGCTGACTGACATCATATCTTCCATAAGAAGAAGAAAGAGGCAGTCAAAGCCGCCAGTATTATTCATGTGATGTTGTCGTTCTGATACATGTTCTCAACTTATGGGGTAAGTTCTCAAAGCAAAATATTGGTTTTAACACAGAGTGACTTTCTTTTTTCAACAAAGCTTCTTAACAGGAATTTATTTTAATACACCATGATAGCGGGATAGGCATTTTCATTCTCGAGACCATATAAAAGAAGCTCTTTGATTAATAATAAGGTATGTTCCATACAAACCAGCATCAATGAGTCCATATGTAAAACAACCCCATACAGTCTGACGATGTTGGGGTGCTCTATGCTGTGCATGACGGCTGCTTCCTTCAGGAACTCCGTTGAATTCGAGGTCATGCGCTCTTGGCCGAGACATTTAATAGCCACTTGCAGCTGAAAATTAATCAAATAAATTTATTATTCTTTTTTTTTCCAATTTCTTGTCTCGCTGCAATCGGCGGAGCCATAAGCAGTGCTGTTGATTGGGTGCAGGCTTTTCAGGTTTGGAGTATAGTGACCCCCACCCCTTCTTTGGTCAAATCAGCAATCTAGGGCCTCTTAAGCCACCTTACTGACTCATTTTTTGTCAGATTTGTTGCAAGTTTGTTTGTGTGCCTCTCTAATCTCATTTTGTATTTCTTGCTGTGTCTTTGAATTATTCTGGTCACTAAGAATGGTAAGGCAGAAAGCAAACCTGCATTTATCGTAGGGATATATGTATGTATATATATATATATATATGTGCTACAATTAATTAATTTCTTCTTGCAGCAGCTCGGCTCCATGTTTGGAAATAATTTAACTTATAAATTCTCATGTCAAATTTTAAGTCAGCAATGTAAGCATGATCCCACAAAAAACATTCTGTAAAAAATTTGCCAAGTCTCGATAGAGCTGCTTGTTTATCTCTAAAAAGTAATGAAATCACTAGAATTAGTTAAGCCAAGTCTACCATGATGGCGCCACTTGTGCTGTCAGAATATGTCTAACAAGCACTCATCAGCCGCTCAGTCTGAAGTGTATGGAAATGAGTGTGGATTTTCGCGCCTGGCAGTTAGTAGACCGTAGCCTAGTGGTTAAGGCGTTCTGACGGTAGCAGAAATACGCAGGTTCCAATCCTGCCGGTCGTGATTATTTTCGCTCATTTTCCAATAAAAGTTTAATTTAAAACAACCATAGTGCAGGTTAGCACTTAATAAATTAACTCATAATATTAAATAATGTTGCCTTTGTAAGTAATACGTAGTAACTTACTCTTTGATTCCCCGTAGTCCATGTACCTTGTTGGACCACTCCAAACTGCCCCATGCCCAGCTCTTTATTAATAGTAATATCTTCAATAGATATAATATGTTTTGTGGGACCCTTCACTACATTTTCTGAAAATGGTAGGATTTCTAGCGGTATGGAACTTGTGCCGTTAGGGTTCTGAAAATTAATACATTTATTCAAATTATTAGCATCTTTAACATTAAATATACATAAAAATATATTACTAACGATGGTATGTTGAAAATAATACTTACAAGATCACACTTTTTAGCACTTAGAAGTTTTTTAATTTTAATTAAGTACGGGTTAGGGAAGTATTTTGAATATATTTTCTTGTATCTTCTTTGTTCAGGTTTGGACAAGCCAATTTGAACCAGATCCTCAGTCACGACAAATTTCAATTGTGATACTTTACTCACTTTCAAAATATCTCTGAAAAGAATAGGTAGATATGAAATGTGAAATTTACATGGATTTTGTTAATATGTTTTCTGAAGAATTTGTGGATCAAAACATGGCATCTGTTATCCATGGATAAATTTGGGTGCCCACCACAATATACCTAACAAAACCACCAATGATCATCCAGCGGAAAATTTTGTTAGGCACATACAGTAATGAGTAAAAAAATTAACAGTAAATTTATTTTTAAACCAGGGGGTAAAAATACTCTACAAAAAAATCTTTCACATTTGGCAATATTTGAGAGTTTCTTCATACTTTATGCAACCTTTTTTATGCTGCATAAAGTATAATATTGTGTGTTGAGCCTCTGAGTTTTAAAGATAAGTTTAACAAACAGACTGACCGGCTGCTTGAAAACAGCATAATATGTGAAGCATAAATATTATATAGACAATTTAACACACAAACAATACAGAGAGAATAAAATGTTTAACAAATCATACAAAAACTTATACAGGGTAGCACAACATCAAAATTCAATAACAAGATATAGTATAGGTATATTATTTATAATTACACTGTCAAGGATCCCATGCTGCATTATTGGGCTTATGAATTTATATTGCTCATGACATTTAGAATGCTGTTAGAACTATGACATACCCTGTTAAGCATAGAGAAGTTTTGTTTTCTCAAAACAGCATGAAAGCCATGTTTTTTTGCACAGCGGCAAACATTCCTGAGACACTACAAAATCTCGGCAGTCCTAACAGCATCCTGAATATATATTGTGTTGGGCACCTAGAACATTAGCAGATCTCTTAGTGTAACAAACTAGTGTAAAAAATATTGTCAAAAAGCTCTATACAAAGTTAATTTCGCCTCTACCGAGCAGCTGCCAAACCTTTGGGCTATCATATTTCTCACTGCTAATGCTTTACATTCCCTATCCATGTCTAAATCATCTTTGAGGTTGTTGGAGATAATATGGCCCAAATATAAAATCTAATAAATAAAGACTGTGGATACTTCATACAAAAAGGAAAGGAGATGTACCTATGACAATATTCATTGCCCACATGAATAAAGAAGGGTGAAAACGACAGGGAAGGCCAGTCAAATTCTACCAGAAATAGGTTAATATAAAATATGATAATCTCAAAGAAAGTTAATAAAAAAAAATCATACAAAGTGTTACAACCAAACATTTCATACTGCATTATATGGTTGTATGTACTCTATAATCACATGGAGCTATTCTAATATTTAGTTTAAGTCATGAATGATATCATAAGTTATTCGCCACAGTAGTTATTAGAACATACCCATGTAGTGTAGGTGGTTACGAGACGTCAAGCTATCCTCAAGTTTACGTCCTTCCTACCCAAAAAAAACGAAGCCATCCGTTTCATAGAAAGTGAACTTACCTAAATAATTCGTAATACTGTTGGAGCTCAGCTTCTGCCAGAAAGTCATTCAAATTTTCACGGTCATTGCATAAATTCTCTGAAATATAAAAGAAAGCTGATTTTAAAAGGCACAAAAATATTGTTTTTTTTTTTTGTATGGGCTATAGCATCATAAACACACACAAATATAATTTAAAACTTACCCATTTTACTACGATAAAAGTATTTATTAAAAATCAAAGCAATTTATACAAAAATATACATAAATCGAAACATTTGTGTACATTCTCATCACACAAACACGAAGAACACAGAAAACATAAAGAAGTGTTGTTGCAGTGCACTGTGCAGTAGTGGTGTGCGGAATCAATTATCATTAATCGATTAATCGATTATCATTTCGATACAATCGATTATTTGGAGTAAGCCATTTAAGTTATGGAAACCCTACATGCAAATATAAAATATAATAACATTACGACAATACTTAGAATTGCCTCTACTTGCAAGGACAAGCAATCCTCTACTGTATTGGAAGAGCATGAAAACAAATAACCCGCATCTGTATAAATTACATGAACATGAACATGAACATGAACATAGGTACCGCACCCAGCCAGGACAAGCCTGCTCCGGTCAAACCGGCATACCGGGGGGCACGAGGTTGTGGAGCGTGGTTTTGTGCTAACGCTCCGGGATGGTAGTCGACCGGCTATGCAGCCAGACGCCGATTTGGAGAAGGTTGTTATTAAGGATAGGGATAAGCGTTAGTAAAAAATGGTGTTCGTTGATTATTGAGTTGACCCATCTTGGGGTTTGTTAGTGTTTGGCTTTGCAAGAGCTATCTTAATACGTTCGCTGTGTAATGTTGGTCCTTTTGTGAGTAATCATAACCGCGTCGGGTGTAGTAGGTGGATCTTAAATGTGGGTCGAATAGATCCTATGTCGCTAAGGGAGTGTTCTTGTGTCATCTGACGGCCTTTCCTGGGGTATGGTTGGTGCCTGCCTGTTGGTATGTCGTTCTGTTTCCTCATCAGATTCGCTGTCGGTTACTGCCAACTTATAGATCTCCCTGGCAGCTCTTATAAAGTCTTCTTTGTTTTTCGCCATGTCCAGTCAGATGTTTTCCTGGGGTCCATATCATGAGATAAAGAATCCTTCCACGTATAGTTAGGTCTACCAACTTTAAGATCTTCCGTTGCTTCGATCTCTTGCAAACGGCGCCGGCACTCTTTAAGTGTATTTCTAGCCTCTATATCTTGAGGGTGATGCTTATAATGGAACTTCGCCTTCTGTAGGTTTGTAATTGCCTCTTCTCTAGCCTTAGAGTACCTTCTTTCATGATTGATAGTCTTATTGGCCGCCATCTTCATGACGTTTGTTATCACTTCCCACGATAGCGGCTCTTTTCGGTTTTCGCCGTTCCTGCTCTTTTTGGTTTCCTCTAATAAAGTTTCTTGGTTTTTTTTTTTTTTTTTTTTTTTTTTTTTGTTTATTCGCTTGGTGTTACTTTGAAGCAACTCGTAGTTTAGGGTTTTGTAGTCAAACTCGTTCGCAACGTTGTCCCTGGTTAGTCTTATTGGAGGTCTCGTAGAGTCCCTATTGGAATTTAACGTGAGGGCAGGGCGACCTAACTTTGAACAAGAACGCGCCACGCGTCAAATCAAAATACGTTCGCAGCGTACGTTCGTAACCTACGCGCAAGCCAAATTGATATTTAACGTTTCGTTTTACGGTTCATATTTCACTGCATACAGTTCGAGTCTCTCAAAGTTATCATGGTTGCCATTAGGAATGTAGATTTAGTACAATAATAAAATTGTATTATTTTAGTGTTTATACTTAATCATCAGTGAATTATATTTCGATAAATTAATACTTTATCAGTAATTATTTTTTATGTGTCATTATAACAAAGTATGTATTTACAATTTTTTTTCTAAAATGTTTACTAAATTAATCCTGTTTTTCTCGAATTCAACTATAAATTGCTTATTAAAGTAGCTAGATATAGTTACCTATTGATACAATACAAACAAATTTTTCATACTTTGGGGAGTGATGTGCCGTTTGACCCACGACTGTCGATCGTACTTTACTGTGCCCTCCGCTCGCTGCGTGTTCGGAACAGGGAGATAGGTTTCTGTTGTATTATTTATTCTGTGGTGAGGGGCTTCAGGTTTCCCCATATGATTCTATGGTCAGATAGGATTGTTTTTTCACCTTTGATGTAATTAAAAATCTGGTTGTTTTTGGCATCTGTCATTATATGGTATATTTGCGATGTTTTGTTTCCCGACGTCCAAGTCAGTTTACAGCTGCGCCGGCCGAATGATGTGTCCAATCGGAGATTTTCCCGTTTCGTTACTTGTTTGGTGTGGGAGATTTTTGCCTCTTTGATTTTTATCGCGAAGTTCATGTGTATCTGTGAGTCCTATGTGGGCGTTGAGGTCACCTCGTATGATTGTTATTGAGTTTCTTGGTTTATTCTTGGTCAGTTGTAGTAGCCGAGTCGCGTCGTTTGCTGCTGATGACGTTGAATTGGACCTGTGCGTTGTAGTAATGAATAGAGAGGCTCCACTGCTTGTATCTATTGAAGCAACCATATTGTTTGTGTTTGCTTTAGTCCAGTTCAGCCTTAGGCCGCTGCTTTTTCTTATGAGAATACCTGCTGTTTATTTGGAATAAGTCTATTAATTACGCTTTATGTACTAGTGTGTTATGTGTATAAAACGAACGTCTGGGCTTTATTGTACGTAGAAAAAATGACTACAATTAGAAGTAAATTTTGAGCTATGTTTAACAAAGGATGACCCACCCGACAATAGAGCCTCACAGCTGTGGCGGAAATAAGCAGATGATTTTAAGAAGGGTTCTTTTTTTTTGGTTGTATTGTTAATGGTCTAATTTATTGCTTAGTTTTACGTGTCGGTATTTGTTTTGGGAATGGATAGCGTAATATTTCACGCGCCTTTTTAAAATCTTAAGTTATTGTCCAAACGGGCCTGCAGATGTGTGTAGTTTTTACTCGTATTTAGGCTTTTGTGTTTGCCTTGGGAAAGTAGATTGTCTGTGTTTTCGCATACGTTACGAGTAATTACGTCCGTGGTATGAGATCGTGTAATCTAGTCTACCCTTGTAAATTAGCAGGTTTTTACTGCAGTTTGTGTAAATATGTATTTTGAAATCGGATAAGCTAGTTACGCGTAGGTTTGATCTGTAACCGGTGTGACCGTACGGTGTTGGTTGCTGGTATGGGCTGCTTGAAAACAGACTTGTCCCTCGTGGCAGACCTCTAGACAATATTCTAGGATATTGAGGAAGGAGAGACCGAAGAAAAGGGGTTTAGACCACGTGTGGCTAATATGGAACAAGCTCACCGAGTTTTCCTTTTGTTGGAGTGGGTTTCCCCGCGCTGGGCGCTGGTACCGCTGTTACCGTTGGCCTCTGGTGGCGGGTCACGTACGTCACTCACTGATACATGTAAAGATTATAAACACGCGTTGCACGGCACTTGATTATAGTCACTTTTCGCGGGGCCAGGGAATTTACCTAAGCTAGAAACCGTCAAGCTTTGCTCGCAGCCATTGCGCTAGCCGCTGGCAGATGTTGTGCCTATTGTTTACTGGATCAATTGTATTGACGAGGCTCTATTGACCGTTCCCGAAAGCGACCGCTCGTCACGGCGTCCAAGACGAGACTCCACCCGCATCTGTATAAATTACATTCGAAATATTCGTGCATCCCTGCTACCTCCGTTCCCTCGGAGAGAATTTTCTCTAAAGCAGGTCAGTTGACAAATTTAAGGAGGAACAGCCTGCTGCCAAAGCATCTAGATTACATCATTTTTTTATATGCTTACTGGTCACCGGTTGGGAATTGATGTATTTGTTTGATTTTTAATATCTAGTATTTTCATTTTAAATAAATATGTGATTTAATTCAGTTTTGTTTCATTTTTATAATCTGGAGGTAAGACAATTTGTATTTTTTTTATTTTGAACTAATAATCGATTATCTTGGTTCGCATAATCAATTAGATAAATAATCGAATCAGCACACCACTACTGTGCAGTCATATTCGCCGTCAAACTCGTCAAAGTACAAACAAAAATACCATAGAATTAATATATACCTAGTACCTATGGTATAGAATGATGGCTGCTGATCCAATTACGAGCAGAGCGAGGCGCATGTATGACAGGTTGTTGTCTTTTTCTATCTAGGGTGACAATACTGATACATTATTGAGGATATTTCAACTAACCTTCGTACCAAATCTGGAACAGTCTCTTTTAGGGTCCTATTCTACCTTCACCTTGCCAATCATAATGATCCCTAGCTCTATTGAGGCGAATCCAACAAACTTATTAACAAAAGACACTTTCATTTTTATATTTTGGTAGGTAGTATTGATTCGGTTGATTGCTTAGAGGCAATGTAACTAAAATCATGTTTTTTTCAATAATCACAATATATATTTACAAGTTCACATTTCAATCTATCTACACATAATATATAAAAAAGTTGAAGAGGTTTAAAATTCTATATATATAAGAAAAAAAAAAGTTTGAGTATACTTTAAATTGATAATAAAACACGTTTCAGTAGTTTTTTACAAATGTTGTCTGTGTCGGTGTCTCTGTTTAGGTATTTTAGTTGTAACTTATAATAGTATCGATTCGGTTAATTGACAGGGAGGCAATGTGATCAAAATCATAAACATTTTGCAGCAATTACGTTATTTATTTACAAGTTCACATTTGAATTGCATGTAGGTAGTTGCCTATATCCTATATTTTTTACACTATCGTTTTCCTTGTGTTTCAAATTCTAACTGAAACGAGTGATGGTTTAAACTATGTACACCAATATAAAGCAAACTGTATACAATACTAAGGAATCGTATGTGAAACCATGGTATAAGAATATATGACTTGGCTACTTTTTATCAGCACTACTACTAATAGCTACAAATCAATTACTAAATTTTTCTCACCACGGCAGGAATTGGGATAGCGTCTTTTTTTAACAAACGAAGAGAATTTGGAGTAATAAAAGATTTTGGATCAAAGTGTAGACTGCAAACTTTGGAAAATTTTGTAATAGGTCGTTTAATATTTAAGTTCTTTTGCCAATTTATTTTGATGTTTTCATTTTTAGGAAAACTAAAAAAATATCATATTGCACAAATTATTTCAAGCACGAGAAAATATGGTCACCTTAGTCCCAATAATGTAATCTTACTTAAAATTTAGCATACCTGTAGAAAGATATATTGCAACCACTATAAGATTCATTTCTGCATCCCGGAACACTACAAGTTCTTACCATTTTGTTATTTTTACAATAAAATACATTAAAATTATTCTTACAAATTACATATGAAATTATTTTTTTCCCGCCATCTTTGGTCATATAATGTCATCATAATTTAATGTTGCTTGTGTGAAAAATAATATAATATTAATTGTTTACTCATTTCATTTTGTGTTAAATTCACAAATTAATTCAGATTTCTATGTGTCAAGTAAGATGTATAATAAATAAAATTAAATAATATTATTTATTGCTATATATTTCAAAACTTAAGTTAACAGTGACATTTATCACACATAATTTTTAAACTGGCAAGCTGTTGAAGCCAGACAACAGCCTTCTCTATATCGATACCTTAATTTGCAAACCTACCAACTCCTCTGGAGCAAATTTTACAGGAAATACTTAAATGTTCGTAATAAATTTATTTTACGCAATAAAGAAAAACCAAAAATCCTGTTGGAAATGAAGCTTTTTATTTATCTAAAAATAGTTAAAAATCAGTTTTTTTTTAGTCATTATTAGGTTTTATGGTGAAAAAAGGAGTTGTTAGATTTGGTTTAAGCAATAATTGAAACTAAAAATGGAGTTGTTTGGTTTGGTCTTTAATAATGGTTAATTTACACGAATAAAAATACTTAATTTTCATGAGGCAACGCATCGTAGTAAGCGTGGTAATCACGGGACATGGTTGATTTAAGTTGCTGAAGATCAGAAAATTTCTTTTTTGTGATTTTTTTCTTTCGTTGTATAATTTTTGGAGATCCTCCACTCGCACGGGGATAACTTGAGTTTTCCGTTGATTGAGGATCTTCCACTCCTCGCCAAACCGCAGCTTGTACAGTACATCCCCATTAGGTCTGTACTGCAGAGCTCTTATATCAGTAACATGTAAAATAAACACTTGCTTTTTGTAAGCCCCCCAAATATCTTTGCCGGCAGTAGTGAGAAGGTAGTTTAGGTAATTCGTCCAGAAAATTGTCCAAAAATGTATTTTCTGACGAACTGACTCTATTGCTGGCGGAGGTTGTTGACCGATTGTAAGGATGGAAATCATTTTCACCCGTTGTGGTTACTTCTGATGCCTTTTCTTCTTTCCAAGCCCAGCATTGGTAGGTGGTTATGGAAAAGTTGTTTATGAACAATGTCTTACACACTCTTAACATTTCATCGTTTTTCTTCAAATAATATACTATGGAGTTCGTTCTTTGTGACTTATTGGGGTCTTTTCTGTCTCTTTTTCTCTTCGGTTTAACACATTTTATCAGGCAATTAATAAAAATTATTTTCTCTGCCCAATCCATATCCCAAAATCGTCGAAATAAGCATTTTCGGTCGTTTTCAGATATCAAGTGACATTTAAATACTCCATTTTTATTTTCTTTACATTTGCATGGTGGTTTCATTTCCTTTTTTTTGTTTAGGCACATCTTGTTACCATTTTCCTTCAACTTTTCTTTTTCTAAAATATTCAATTCCCTTCTCTGTTAAGTCTGTTTATTTCAACATTCCAATCCTTTTTATCTACTTGACAACGTTTTCTTCTCTTAACAAGTGGCTTATCGTCTTCGGATTCTGAACTTTCACTATATTCAACTAATCTGGTCACATTTCTATGTGATGATGAAGTGATAGCTTCCTCTACTCCAGGGCTAGGGTTTATGTTAATGTTCTGTGTGCATGAAGTGCTTGGAACATCATAAACGCTAGAGGGAACGTTTATATTGTCATTCAGCAAGAATGATGTGGTAGTATGTTCATCTATTATAGGGTTTATGGCAATGTCGTCTGGTGGGGGTATGTATTGATCAATAAACTCAATTTGAACATTGTTTGGGACATTAATATTGTCATCAAATAATAATAAATTGTTAACTTGTGACACATCATCGGTGTTCGTTGTAGCTTTGTGGAGTTGACATTCTTTCTGGAAGTAGCTCACAATAGTTTCTCTCTTCCCTCACGATAGATTCATTCCCCAGTGCTTCGTATGATTCTAATAGTGTTACAGTATTTGAAGAAATGTGAGTATCAAATACATCAAGGTCAACATCAGAATTAGTAGCAATGGAAGTTCCTTCATAGAAGTTTGGGAATTGGTTAGCTTTGAACAATGCATTATCAGGGTTAGTAATGTCGTTATTAGCAATATTGTTTGCATGCATTGTTTGCACAGCAAGTAACATTCTTTTAGCTCGTGCTTTAGACATATTCCTGCACCAAAGAGAAAGAAAAACATAAAGAACGAAACAAAATAGCATCATAACAGAAAACATCATTCCAAAGTTTCACAACAAAAAACATAATTTCCAGCATCGAAACATGATCAAAATAAATACTTAAACATAGCAAGCTATTCTCTACATAGGTGTCAACTGTCCAAAGTATCATCCTATATTAGACAAACTATAGAGTACCTAATTAACAATTAAATAGAGCTACATAACTATTGTAACTGCATGTTTGGTTGGTGGAAACACATGGTTAGAAAAACACTGCACCAAAAAATATTAGGCCCACAGACAGTACACAAAAACTTTGCGACAAACATATCAACTCCAAGCATCGCACCAAAATAACCATAAGTAAAATCTAACAACTCCAATCCCCATGCAAATTTTCCAAAAATATGTTAAAATAATATTACAATACTGTTTAAATCATAAATACACTTACCTTAATATATCTTCTACTGTTTTTAAGCTTCAAGCGGTGACAAAACACAATTTAACCATATTTGTTTTAAATAAATCTTCGGGAGCATGCGTACGCTCCTGTGACGCCATACAAAAAGGCCGACTGCGCGGGAGTTATTTGATTATCTTGTCAAAATCGTTGCGGTTCGTTTGACGTGGAGTTGTTTGATTTTCAAATGGCGTTTTACACAAAAACAGTTGGGAATCATGGAGTTATTTGTATTTAAAAAAATAGAGCAAAAAATCTAGTTTCTGCCAGTATCAAATTGTCATTTTCGTGAAAAAGTGGAGTTATTAGGTTTGCAAATTAGGGTATCGATATGCCTTTCATTTTTGACCGATTTCACCCCCGATTTACCATTTATAGAAAATGAACTTTAAGTGTAACAACATAAGGTTTCTATTCATATAAAATTTATTTCACAAAACCAAAGAGAGAACAATCCAGAGGGAAAGAGAGGGATGATATAAAAAATCCTTGTTGGGAGCCTTTTTGTCCTGAGTAAATAACTAAAATTTAATAATGAACTTATTGCGATACTCGTTTTAGGTTATACAAGGAACAAATCCTATTTTTATTTTAATAAATTCATTTATGTAACAAACCTAACCACCTTGTAAAATGAAAATTAGATATAAGCCAATATAGATCGAAAAAAAAACAATACACACATGCCAAAGTCATGTTAGGGTCAGAAATTATACAAACATCAATGTCAAAATATTAAGGCGGTTAGCTTCGAGCATAAACGAAAAATAGGAGAGAGAAATGAAATTTTGACTAAAACTCGTTGTACACCATCCTATTGTTTCAACCTCAGACAAAATACCATTGGTTAAATATTCAAAGGTTTCAACGCACTACAATCCCTATGCTCACTACCGCTATATCTAGGATTTAAATGAAGCAAAGAGAGTAGGTATGCGTGGTTCATAATAATACAGTCTCGATAGTGCGTATTACGAGAAGAAATCCTACTTATGGCTTGTGATAGGATTGATTTGAATTAAAATTGGGCACGATCCTATTGTATCAACGCACTGCTATGAATGCATACTACCTAGGTAGCGCTGTAACTAGAATGCATTCCTGTAAGGTAGTTATCTATTTCTAGTAAGTAACTCCTATACCTAGGTACTTACCATTTTGTGCGTTAGTTTTCGCTGTATGGTGCGATTACATGGACTATGTGTAATATTTTGTTCTGCTCAATCGTGGTATTCATTTTCACATAATATTTTAAACACTACATATAGTGACAAAGTTTTTTCATTTAAATTTCCAATAAATCGGAAGCATGGCCTTAATCGCACTAGTCCGTTTTTCCAAGCTCGTAAAGAAAAACAAATAGGTAGGTATATATTCTGTGGTCGTGTGGGTTTGGTTTGGCTGGGTTTTGTTTGTGAGAGGAAGCTGGGTCTGAAAATATGGCGTAGGATTTTGCAAAATGCAGAGCTTTGCAGATAACTTGTTCTAAATTTTATTAGACAGTTGCATGTAACATAAATAAAACTATATTTCGGTGTGATAATACGACGTCAAAAGTGTAACTTGAATTGTACGAAATGTATGTAATATGTCTTCCCATTTTTAGACGATTCAAAAATACGATAGGAATTTCACAACTTATCGCTTTGCCATTTGTTCGTTAGTTATTTGTGTCGGTTTTATGTTTCTTAATTTGTCTTGTGTTTCCTATAGAGGTTCATTCGAAATTGTCTTGGTTTTGTAAATAGTTGATAAGGACTTAGGTAGTCAGATGTCCATACAATTTCTTGTAAATTCGGTTATGGCGCAAACAATTTGTTATACAAACAGATGGTGTGAGATCCTATTAGTTTGTCTTACAATTGTTGGTAGAAAGCCACGGTTTTTGTTTGAGACTTTAAGTGAAATAAAGACTATAAGATTAAAAACTTACCAAGAGTGAAAACTTCAAAATGCAGACTGCAAGCTGAGAAATATGAAGCTAAGAATATTTAGGTAAGTTGTGTGTTTTGAATAGGGCTAATCATTTGCTAGCACACATACCTACTAGCAAGTTAATTTACTTTACCTTACCCATTTCTCATGTTATGTATGAAAACAACATCACACCCAAATATCAATAAATTTGTATCTGCACACAATAAACATTGTACTTACACGGGGTAAATGTATAGAGCAGAGATGGTTAGGTAAACATCGTCCCATTGCATGTGTTTCAGCATGTTGTTTGTTGTGGTATGTAGGTCCTCCAATAGTAAGTAGGTATAGTACTTTAATAAACATTGAGAAAGTTCTATAAATCAGTGGTTGTTTGCACTTGTCTGTTTGACTTACTCCATACTGTGGTGACAGCGGTGGTATTTAAACCCACACCCATAGGTGCAAACCACCATGACTTAAGGAAAGATATTTCTATTTCTCTATCTACTTAAAATATTATTGCTTGTGAGTTCTTTGACATTCTCTTATTGGTTTTGTTGTCATATAAATTTTACTACCTATGTTTTTTATACATTCTCTCATATTCTTTTTCTTATGGTTTTGAATATCATATTACCAGAATTCCAATTATACATGAATGCATCTTTAAAAAAGTACATGTGTTGTCTGTGTTAATTAGTTTTCAAATAATATGTTATTCTGATGTAGTGATAATATCCTTGTTTCTTTTTTCTATGGTAAAATCCCATGATATCCATGTCTTGGTCCTACACAATACAGCTATTTGTGACATCGTCTTATGGACCAGCTATTTGGCTGAAAGATGCATGAATTGATCCTTAGTGTGGGTTTCGAATATAAAATGAAAAGCTGTTTGTTGTGATCTCAGATAAAAAAATTACTGCCATGTCATAATGGACTTAAAAGTAGTATTAATATTAGCTAAGTAACCTACTTCTTATTACACACAATCTTGGAATTATCCAAGTAGGGTTAAAAATATTCTTTTTTACTCCATTGTTAGATGCATGTGTTGCACAGGCCACACTTTTTGTTGTCATATCATATTGCTTTTTTGATTATATCCTGGGTATAATTTTTTTAAGATTTAAGCTATTGTCAAGATAGAGTAAATTTAGTTGAATTTTGGGTATTATATTGAAGTAAATTTGAAACTACCCTAAATCAGGTTTCTTTTGACTCCGGATTGAACTTTAACTTGTGAGGGTGCAGAAAACAAATAAAATCAGAAATCCTGTAATGTAGAACCTACATTAAAACATAAAAAACTCATAGTTAACAAATAAAATACAATGCAAAGCAATATTACCCCGTATGTCCTGACCTCTAGCTTAATCATTTTGCTTTAATCTTCTGGGATTGTTCTGCAATCGTCTATCGTCCTCACACTCATATAAAACAGATTTAGGATTTGTCTACTAAATGTGTAAACTAAATATAAATTTGGGTGTGATCTTGTTGTCTGAAAATATAATCATTCTATATATGTGCTTATTAGCCTACTGACAATACTCTTGACAAGTTTAACATAGTATAGCAATGGGTGGATTGTTTGTTTTAGTTGATTAGATACACCTATCTAATTAGCAATTTATTCAATTTTCACCTGGCCATACAATGTGGCTTATAATCTTAACACACATGCACATTATGTTATAAATATTAAAGCTTTTATTCTGACTTGACTAATCGTCAAATTGTGCAACATCTGAATTTCATGCTGTTCATTCATAATATTATTAAAATCAAGCTACTTAATTCTAATTGGTTCTTTTTCTCTTCTCAAGTCTTCAAGTTGAGAGTTAATCTGTATTCCCTAGATGAGCATGCTAGACCACAATTTTTTTTAAATAGGTGCCGCGAGTGTGAGCTTTGGTCAAGATAAGCCTATCACATGTATACTGCAGAAAAATCATCCAGCTAACTAACAGGCCTAGGAATGGAAACAATGTGCTGGTGGTGGTCTTGTTGTTTTTCAAGTTCATTTAATAGAGCCTCCGGTAAAAGTAGGAGGGATAGGTTGGTTAGGAGAGGATGAATTTCACAAGACATGGCTTTTGTAACCTCTTGTCTAGAAACTGTCGGGCGACCGTTGGCGACCTACGAATTGTTGTAGATATTAAACCAACCTTGCGCTTCTTTCGAAATAAAGATTTGAGAGACAAATTTTCCGCGAAGGAGAAGATGCACACCTCTGTCCAAGATCATGTAGAGGGATGCATTAGGAATTGGCTTTACTAAATGTTTCAAAGCCATACCCATTTTAAATATACTCAACTTAAGGCTTATATTTTGTATTAATGCTCTCAGCCAGACGAAGTTCTGGGGAAGTACTTTAGAGCTAGATTTTTTTGTCAAAAGATCGCTAACATTAACGGTTAACTAAGGTATTACAATCCGTGTGAATTCCTATCCAGATGGCCGATTCCTATTTAATTTATACGTAATTTTTTTTATAATGATATGGTTAATATAAGATGCTGTTAGGTTACATATGTAGTTACGTGATAACTTTAAACAAAAAGCCCTTTAACGAATAACTTATGAATACAATCAACTAATAAAAGGTTCAAGATAAGTCCTGAAATATGTATTTATTTTTTATTTATTTACTTTATTATTTTAAGTAAATAAATACATGGAACAAAATTATCAACCAAATATGATGTCGGGTCATCTGAGATTTTTATTGACTCATGTGAATCTTGCGGCGGAACAGGCGGCATCGCACCAAGCAGGTCATCGCAGTGGGTAGAAAAAAAGCAGCTGTATTTACTGTATAGCTCTAGCTATATCAACTTTAAAAGCAAAACATGTATAAGAAAAAAACTATGCGCGCTCAAAAATGCGTCGGGTCAAAATTGCCCTGACGTTGTCTTAGTAATTTTTTCACGTCAATGATGCCATGTTATATAAAATTTGTGATGGACTTGGTATTAAATGGATCACAAATTTTAGTCGTAGAAGACCTAAGTTGCGCAACTTTTTTTTTTGACAATTACATATTGCTTTTATAGGATCGTTCTTTTCTAGCAGCGCTAACCCTGCTAGATGGGCCATCGATGTTTGTAGGAGTTCCTTCGTTGAGGTGTACTTATGTGTTGTGTAGTATTATAAAGTGGCCTCATGACACATGATTGCTCGATTCCAGGTCTTGCGTGTTTACGCCGCATTTAACATTCATTGTAATTTCCGCGATTAACCTTCCTATAACACCATTTAGATATGTCCGGCCGGCATAGGGCAGCGCATTTGTGGGTTGGTGCTGTACAGGTATCAAATGAATCCAAATACCTACTTCAAATATAAATTGTCTCGATAACTGTTTCCGTGATTGTATATTGTATCAACCTCTTCAATCACAGTCTTCATGTTTTTATTTTTGCGGATTCCCGCGTTTGTTGTTTACCACGATACTCCACTGATTGATTTGAGCACTGTATTCGGTACGCCATATTATTTAAAATTTTTGTTAAAACGTAGGTACCCTCTCTGTTCTGATTTATTAGTAGAATCTCTTGATATGTAAAGTATTTTCAATTTTTATTACACATTCTAAAGATCTGAGGTAAGTGATCATTTTCTTAAACACCGAGGCTTTTTTGATGTTGGTCTACCGGTCGTAACTGAAGGCAACCCAATAAAACTCAGCATTTACTGCTTTTAAATTAAAAGAAAAGCATTTTACATTAATCTGTTAAAGTTTTATGTGTTTGCCGCACGCGAAAACTATGAGAATCTTTTCTATTATACTGCAACGTCGAATGGGTATGAAGTGGAACAATGGTATCTTGCCAATCAAGCAGATGTTGTCATCGCCGTCGTCGATATAGCTGGCTGTTTATTCTTGGTAGTTATTATGACGATTCTAAACACGAGTTGTTAATGTACATGTTTATTTACGTAGCATCAGCGGAACATGGCTATGTTATATAGTTGATCTAAATTGTTAGAGTGGTCCAGATGATATTAATTTTGTGCACGCACTGGTACCTTATTAATATTTTGCTAAATGTTACATAAAAAAAGAAAAACGTATTTATTCCGGCACGAAATACAACAGAAAATAACATGATAACTAAAATTCCAGTCCGGGTTTAGCCTGAGATACACGTTTCGTCTTACAACCCGGCCCAACTCAGCTTTTGTGTTAGATGCTAGTAATAGTTACAATATTGTGTTTAGTTAGTAAAACCCAATAGCGTTACATAAAGAATCCATCTTACACCGTTACAGTGGCGCTTAAGCGATTCTTTGTATGTTGCGACCGAACGAGTAGCATGATAGAAATATGGTGATTACATAATTTCCATCGTTTCATTTTTTTCTAACGTTTTTGGCAAGCTCTTTAACAAATACTGGAATTTGTTATCAATCTAAATTGGTTACATGTTACCTTTTATTTAAGCAAATAAACATATCAACACAATATCTGGTGCTGCTAATTATAAAATTGATTATTTGTGTTAATGCGCTTAATTCAAATGTCTAGGGTTTTAAGGTTATTATAAATGACAGTGTCCAGACATAAGTGTACATACAGTGAAACCATCTTATTGATATCACACGAACATCACAGGCATCGCATTTAATGTACAATTGTTAAGTAAAATCCAAAATACCAGTGGATGGTTCTATATGAGCCCTCCTGTCTCCTTTTTATCAAGATATACGATAAAAGACGAATACATATTCGGTGGAAATAAAATAGATGAATTTATTCTGGAAAATATTCAGTGTATAAAGTCATCTGTATGAATTATCTATTGAGGGACGTTTCAGCTATTGACTGTATGCATCAGCCATCGGCCAGTGACCGGCGGTTGTGTAACAGCTCGTTCTATTTCTGTGAGCATATTTTGAGACAATCGTATTCAAATCAGATTCTGATCCTGACGCTATCTAATGCGACAACACTGATTCTATTTCAGTTATTCTGTTACTTTGAAAAGTCATCGTCCTGTATCAAGAACAACAACATCAGTACGCATCTGTAACAGATGATTTAAGCAGATAGTAGCTATCGCTTGCACTTATTTTGATGTCTACCGTTGTATACTGTATAGACCAATCCGGTCCAATCCTGGCTCGGCAGACAAGACCGCTGATGATGAATCAAACAACTGCTCGATTTCAGGGTAGTAACTTTGTTTTATCTCGGTTCTTTCAGTTCAAGTACTCGTTTGCAAAAAATGGACTTGTACATTCTAAACGAGTGTTCTAATTTAGGGTTTGCAAGAGCAACTTTTGTTACGGAAGTTGAGTTCAAACGATCATTTAAACCGCAGTGCGCTAGGGAGACGATTAGCAGATGTAAGTTATCTATAATTTAAGTAAACCAGTCCTCAGTCGTAGTTTTCTAAAACCAGATAGGCGCCACCATGATGTACTTGCTTAAGGAATCTTTCCTAAGTAATCTATTCGAATCAAAAAATAACATTAAAGTTAGTTCAAGTTTCTCTAAGGGCCGATGAAATGAGCCATAGTAAATAACACAATGTTCATGGCATGTGTCGTCGCGAGACGGTCGCAATTATCACTGAACAGTCTGAAAAAAACCGGCCAAGTGCGAGTCGGACTCGCGCACCGAGGGTTCCGTACAAACCTGCAAGGTTAAATATTTTGTGATGTAACTAAAAATTTATGGTTTTCGTAATTTTTCCTTTATCTATGCTATAAGACGTTGCTTCGTACCAAATTTCAAGATTCTGAGTTCACGGGAAGCACCCTGTAGGTTTTGATTCCCTTGCAAGTGTCGAAAATTTGCGGCATAAATGGCTGTATCTTTTGATTGCGTTGGCTTAGAAGTTTGATTTTTTCACAGCTTCAAGGGACAGTAGACCTGAGTAATTGATATAAATTTCAGCTTCATACCTCTATAGCGTTCCTGAGAAAAAGGGTCTTGACAGACGGACGGACGGACGGACAGACGGACAACAAAGTGATCCTATAAGGGTTCCGTTTTTTCCTTTTGAGGTACGGAACCCTAAAAAGCGGCTCAAAATGATTATTTAAGGGTCGAGCGAGCTCCAAAAATAAATACTGGTGTGATGTCATGAGAGGTGTTACGTACCGACTACGGCGACACGCATCGCATATGACTATGACATCAGTCTGGTCGTGATGCCTCTCGGAGCTTCTTATTTTTACTACACTTCTAATAGCTTGTAATAAAAGTGTATTCGTAATAGAACATTCTAATTGAACCATTTTATTTAGATACGAATGTTACCTAGCGTGCAATATTTCTAGCTTTGGGCTCCAACTTACATAGCGATTGTTTTTTTAATACAGATAGTGTGTCTATAACTTATATAGACAACAGAATAATCTCCTCATTACAATCATCTGGTTAGTTGCAAATACCCAGCTCAGTGTTTTTTGTTCTCTTGCGTAATCGTTCCACCGCCGCATTATCTTGCTGACATCATAAACAATTCTATTCCACAATTATAATTAAATCACTGGTGCATCCGTGTTTGATCAATTGCATTTATCAGAAGTGCCGTCACTCTTGGCAACCGACAGGAGGAGAGACGAATCTAGCTTTGAAAAATTGTATTGTACTTTAGCGAACACTTATAAATGTATCATGCAGACACGTGTTCGTATCTCTCAGCTGCAATATGTACACTGCATCCCAAAATTAATCTCAATCCCAAGATATATTATTTATAATGCTACGGTCCTCTATGATAACAGCTTGGTAAAGTATTCTGTAAGTTCAGAACCTGGTTCTGACAAAACATGATTTGATTTTGTTATATTCTTCAACTTCTAGTTTTGGTTGTTGATTATTTAGTACATCGTTTTTACGGAAGTCCTCTTGCAAATGGTCTTAGACTTAGTCGTTTGGTTTCTCTGATTTCCGGTCCGAGAACGTTTTTGCAATTCTAGGAAAACTCAGTAATATAAATGCCTATTTACATACACTTGGTTCATAACTGCTTACATTCTGAACTACATAATTGCAATTTCCCCTATTCGTGTCTTAAGTGGTCACGGGAGCGTACTCGTACTGTTGGATCCAAGCCATGATTAATTGATTTATTTCATATAATTATTTTTTCTAACCGACTATCTACCTAAAAAATCGTTTGAGGTCTTAAAAAGTAGCTCATAGTTGGTTCAATGGCGCAAAAAAAATAAAGGTTGATTAATAGTTACTTCCAAACCGGATCGAGCAGTTAAGATATCGAATTTCATTGTAAAACGCCTGAATGATGCTTGCTGGCACTCTGATTGGTCAATCACGTGTTTAGGGAGAATAAATGAGAGTTCTACTAATTGGACGATTGAATTGAAATTTCTTAACTTGAGAGTTGAGCGAGTGCCAATGTAAAACTAGCACTGCAAACCAGACATAAAGTAGTCTCTTTGCAAACAGCCGACTTTCCTTTGTTTTATTTTATCAGCACGTTAGTATTGTCATCATGACTGATTAACTGATCCACGTTTGCTTTTCTTTCTTGCCTTGTTGAATAAATTGAATTCCGAAAATTCCTGACTATACGCCACTTGTACAATCCTTAATAAGTCTTGATTACTTTTAGTTCCCTTACCCAACATGTTATTGGGTAAATAGTATTTTATATTCGTGTGGTAGGTAAATAGATGATAAGCGTGGTAGTTTAGGTACATAACCACAACATGCGGGCTTCGTGAACGACATTGAAGGTTAACCAATCTAATAAGAAGGTCACCATAAGCAGTTATAATACAAGCCACCATGGAAATCGTTCGCGAGCCGATTGTCGCAATTACGCTAGTGGATCATGATGCTTGCGCGGCTGGACCCAAGCCAGCCACTCAGACGAGCAGCGCCACTATGACTCGCTCGTGACGCAGCATATTTTTAACGTAACAAACAGCGCAGACACGCTCGCATGTGCCAAATGTAAAGTTCACTAACATAGATTTGGCAACAGCGACTATTTATGCGCCTCATAAGAAATCATCAGCACTTCTCTTGACGACTTGAATTGTAGTAAGCGCTTTTTTATTATTGTAATTATCTAATGCTCTGCAAGATAAGGGTTGAAAATATCACAAGTAAAATGCATCTAAGAGATGATAAAATACTGACAATTTGTTTATCTTTGTAAATTCCTAGCAAAAAAAACATCCAAAAAACGAGATTATTAACTTAACTTACCAAAGATATAAAACCTTTTGCGATAATTTAGTGAAAAATACTATAAATAATTTTGATCGAAGTAAGCTCGAAAATAGTCTACATAATCCAAAACTGACCTGGAAGACAATAAGAGACGTAACACACACAAATAATATAAGAACCGTCCCCACAGAACTTTTATCAATTAAGGAATCTGAAACAGCGTCTTTAGAAAATGTGAACACATACTTCACGAACATTGGTCGAGAACTAGCTGAAAACATTATTCATACCTTACCGAACCCAAATTCACAAGCAATGACCTTAACACATACAACTTCTAGTCAAATCTCTTCCTCATTTTTTATTACTCCGACTAACCACTCAGAAGTAGAACAAATAATTATGAAGTAAAAAACGCACTCATCTGTGGGGTGGGACAATATTCCAACTTCTTTCCTTAAAAGAGCCAAACATCTTATAGTTCTTCCTCTGGTTGAACTAATAAACAGGTGTATAGAAATTGGCTGTTTTCCAAAAGTTTTTAAAAAAGCTATAATACATCCAATACACAAAGCAGGCGACAGACTCTGTGTCTCTAACTACAGGCCAATCTCTGTGCTGCCGTCAATCTCTAAGGTATTTGAGAAGATCTTAAATTCTAGACTTACCCTGTATCTCGAAAATAATCACTTACTAGCAGATGAACAGTTTGGTTTCAGAGCAGGAAGATCCACCCAAGATGCGGTAACTAAACTAAGCACAGAAGTAGCTGAGAGCCTGGATAGGTCTCAAAAATGTCTGGCTGTATTCCTAGACCTGACTAAAGCATTTGACACGGTGTCAGTTCCTCTTCTTCTGGATAAGCTCGAAAAACTAGGAATAAGAGGTATATGTCTTAAACTCTTTAAAAATTACCTCTCTGATAGATTTCAATACGTTAAAATTGGCAACAAATTGAGTTCGGAAATTTCCATTTCATATGGCGTTCCTCAAGGTTCAATTCTCGGACCCAGTCTCTTTTTAGTTTATATAAATGGTTTGTTCTCTTTAAAAATACCTAACGCCCGATTTTACGGGCATGCCGATGACACGACAATAATTTTCAAAAATGGCTCTTTCCCAGAACTTTATAAGTCAGCTGAAAAGGGGCTTATCGTTGTGAAAGATTGGCTGCAAAATAATCTTCTCAGTTTGAATCTATCTAAGACCAAATATATTACGTTCTCATTAAGAAATAGAACAGCGGCATCTGCCTATCAACTCAAAATTCACAACTGTCACAGGGGCACAAATTGCACTTGCCCAAATCTCGAACAAGTGTCTGAAATAAAGTACTTAAGAGTTATAATCGATCAACAAATGTCCTGGTTACCGCATACTAAAATGATTGCTACTAGAATCAGAAAACTAATATGGCTTTTTAAAAGATTAAGATATGTTATTAACGATATAAAACTATTAGTTTCTATATATAAAGCTCTTGGGCAATCTATAATAGGTTACTGCATTAACGCCTGGGGAGGCGCTTACAAGATTCATATGCTTCTAGTTGAACGTGCTCAAAGATCGCTACTAAAAGTAATGCTTTTTAAGCCTTATCGTTTTCCCACGGTAGATCTGCTGTCGGTCTGTAATGTATTATCGGTTAGACAACTTTACATTCTTAACGCTACTATAACGCAACACATGATGGTACCATACACTAGGTCAATAACTACTAAAAGACGTGATAGAGACCTTAGCTATGTAATCGTGACAAAATCTTATAACACAAAATTCATTAATACCCAATTTTGCTCATTAGCGCCCTACATATATAAAAAAATCAATTTACAGCTTGATATATACCATCTACCAAAAAATCTCGTAAAATTAAAATTAAAGAAATGGCTGGCTACATATGCATATGAGGAGACTGAAAAATTACTTAAAATTGTAATTTAAAATACACATATATATATATATATATATATATATGTATACAAACCCTCTATATGTATATATATATATATATAGAGATACGTTTACGGTAAATGTTGATCAGACGCGACTTCACGCGAGCACTTTGTTGATCCAAAAACTTATGTTGATCCGCCGCCTTTTGTTGATCCTTTATGCATCTCTAGTAACTAATGTGGCTCCAACCGGATCAACATTTACACTCACGTGACTGTTTACTAGCGTTTGCATAAGTTGATCCGATATACAAATCCACCTTGCGATAGTTGCGGAAAATGTTGATCTGATTTGAATGAGCCAATCAGAGCACAGCAAACAATCTGATTGGCTGAACGTAGGCTGACGTTTTATACACATCTATAGATCTTAGTAAAGGCGAAAGTTTATGTGTGTGTGTGTGTTTGTTACGTCGTCACGCTCAAACGATTAGACAAATTTAGATGAAATTCGGTATAGATGTACCAACTGTACCAAGTAGTAGTAATATGAGAAAGTGATGCTATTTAAGTTGTTTTATTACCCATTCGCTTCATTTATCTTCATATATAAGTACTAAGTAGGTATCTTATCTACGTATCAAATAGGTAGTTTTAAGTAGTTAGGTAAGCGTTCATAGTTGTATGTAAGGATGTAGCAGAAATAAAGTTCTTATTTATTTATTTAATTTATACTACCCATCCGCTTCAGACTTGAAAATGCGTTAAATTAATGTTCATAAAATTTTTTTGCTCAACAGAAAACGTTCATAATAAATGTATTAAGACTAAAATCTCAATGAACCTAGTAAAATTATGAAATTACTAGTTTGTGTCGGAACAAAAAGCAGCCTTATGTCACTCTCGGGGCCCTATACTACCTCAATACCAAAAATCATAGTAATCCATCGGTCCGAAGTGGCGTGAAGAAGGAACATTAATTCTGAACTTATCTCCCTATCCCTCAGAAATATCTCATTTTTCCGGGATAAAAAGTAGCTTATGACACTTTCGACACCCTATACTACTTCAATACCAAAAATCACGCTGATCCGTTGCTCCATTACGGCGTGAAGGAGGAACAAATATCAACAAACTGACAAACCAACAAAATCACTTTCACATTTATATAATGGTATGGATTATAGGTATACGTCGCAAATAATATACGACAAATTGTTTTAATTAATTATTATTTTAATTCCACTAATGATATATGTCGTTGATAATCAACTCAGTATTCTCATAAACCAGTTGGCAAATATTCTTACAAATTCACAAGATATTGAAAACATATTTTGACAGCAACGTAATTAACAAAAAAAAATTAAGAAGCAATCTTGATAGTTTCACGTTAAACTGAATTTCCAAAGAAAATCAATTTAACACGAAACTAAAATATTATTTTTAGCAACCATGTATGCAGTAATCACTTGCAAAAACTTCCGCTGGCTGAGCTACTCTTAGCACTTCGCTAAATAATCATATAATCACACAAAATAATCAAATAAATAAGTTTAGCCATAAGCCAACTATTATTATTAGTCAACGATTATAAACTTGACATAAACTTGTTCAATACAAAACAAAGGCCAAATCTTACCAATTAATATTATATCCAAATTAACCATAGGTCAATGATATATTTTAACATGGTCATAACAAGCTGTCCATAAAAAACAATTGCACACAAAATATACATTACTAAAGAACAAAATATCTATAATGAATCAGTCATCAGTTTAACGCAGAGTTTTAAGTTCAACACAAAGACAAATTTTCTTAGTATAATCGACAAACTATCCTTAAAAATCAGTTTAACCAAGATTGGCAAATTTCTTACATATTAAAAAGATATTGCCAAAATATTTTGTATACAGCAACGTAACAATAAAATTTAAGAAACAATCTGTTAGTTTCATGTTAAACTGAATTTTAAAGAAAATCAATTTAACACGAAACTAAAATATTATTATTAGTATCGAAGTATAGCCTGTTCGATTTGAGGCGCTAAACAGAGCTAAACACGAGTTTTCCACTGGAAAAAAGTGTTTGATCCACTGCAAGAAACGAAATAAAAAAAAATATTAATCTACAGGATATATTTTATGAAATGGTAGTTTTCGAAACACTATTTTATAATTTCGCTCGATAGAAAAAACACGAATACTTAAAACAAAGTCTTACAAAATCAGTTTAGCAATTAAATAGGCCAACTATTATTATTAATCAACGATTATAAACTTGACATTAACTTTTTCAATACAAAACAAAGGCCAAATCTTACCAATTAAAATATATCCGTCTTCACAAAGTAACCATAGGCCAATGAGACAATAATATATCGACATGACGAGTTATCCATAAAAAACAATTGCACACAAAAATATACATACCTACTAAACAACAAAATATCTATAATGAATCAGTTCAACATAAAGACAAATTTTCTTTCAAATTTTCTAACTATCCTTAAAATCAGTTTAACCAAGCTTTAAAGGCATTAAGAAAAAAACTGAGCATTATAAATTACTCGTACTCATAATTATTAAAAAAAATGTGGGTTGACATGCCAATGCAAAACTGCGTGCTGATCTAAAGCATTTTGCTTAAATAGTTTAACTCTGTAAAAAGTAGTAATAATAATTAGTCTTTTACTTCTTCTTTTTATATATATTATTGATGTAAGTATTAAGTTGCATCCACGTTCTGTTATGAAGAACAGGTTCTTTTTTTAAAACTGCCATACATTTTGCTTTGCCTGGGTTTATTTTCTTCTGTATATAGGAATGTAGGTGTTTCTTGGCTGCTTTTATTTCTTCGTCTGTCCATTTTCTATGTGTAACTTTTCGTCTTTGTGTTTTTTCATCTTCACTTTCTGTTTCACTTGAACTGGACACTTTTACAGGACGTTTCTGTATTATATTTTTTTCAGAGTTACTTTTTATCTCATCGTCATTTTCATCTGCATTATACTTCCTTTTCTTTAGTTTATCTTTTATTTCATCGTCTGTCCCTTTTTTATGTGTAACTTGTCGTCCTTGTGTTTTTTCATCTTCACTTTCTGTTTCACTTGAACTGGACACTTTTACAGGACTTTTCTGTATTATAAATTTTTCAGAGTTACTTTTTATCTTATCGTCATTTTCATCTGCATTATACTTCCTTTTCTTTAGTTTATCTTTTATTTCATCGTCTGTCCCTTTTCTATGTGTCACTTTTCGTCCTTGTGTTTTTTCATCTTCACTTTTTGTTTCACTTGAACTAGACACTTTTACAGGACGTTTCTGTATTATATTCTTTTCAGAGTTACTTTTTATCTCATCGTCATTTTCATCTGCATTATACTTCCTTTTCTTTAGTTTATCTTTTATTTCATCGTCTGTCCCTTTTCTATGTGTCACTTTTCGTCCTTGTGTTTTTTCATCTTCACTTTTTGTTTCACTTGAACTAGACACTTTTACAGGACGTTTCTGTATTATATTCTTTTCAGAGTTACTTTTTATCTCATCGTCATTTTCATCTGCATTATACTTCCTTTTTTTTAGTTTAACTTTTATTTCATCGTCATCATTTTGTGAACTGAATGTATTTTCATACTCCATCAATTGCGTCCCAACAACTGCTTTTTGTAAGACCTGCATAGGCAACCTGTAATTTTTTGCATGAACTGTTACATCATGTCCTAAAAACCCTGCCAGATGTTCTGTGTACTGATCGTTTTGTTTTGAATGTATCTGTGACATGGTTGCTATGTGATGTCTCAAGCCAGTAGAAGTCAGCATTTCAGGTCTTTTCAAATTGCAATACTTTTTAATCTTGTCCAGACATTTGCCACCATCAAAAGGTGCTTCCGTGGTAGGTCTCGCAAATAAATATCGATTAGAGCTCGGAATGTTCAGATCTTCACGACATGCTATTATCAAATCGATGTTTTCTCGCATCGTTTTTGTAAGCAAAATTGGCACGGAACGTGTTCGTTTTCCAGGAATTTGAAATACGTCTAGTTCACTGATAGATTTTTTTTGTTGTGGTGTCAGGGTTTCTAAAATCTTTTCTGGTATTTCTTCATTTTTTCTATTAACATAATATGATAATTCGGCTTCAGCCACGTCACCTGCTCTTTTTCTATCCAGCATTATTATGTGAGATATTGTTACGACGCACAGATTTTCGTAATTTATTGCATCTCTATTTCTTTTCAATCTTTGCGCATATTTTGCCTCTAAGTTATGTATTTTTTTCATGACTGTTGCAATGTCTTCTTCCAATGGAATTATATTTTCTTTGGTCATATTTTTCCGCTTTCTACTCTTCTCTGCATTTGATGAAATTTCCCACTCCCAGTTAATTTCAACAAGACGCTTGAAGTCATCCAACTGTTTTTTATACGCATCTTTGTAAGCTGTTGATTCCATTGACATAATAGACTGCGTATAGAGTATATCAACACATCCCAAAACAGCTGGTCTTATTCGAGCTGGAATACTTGTAACTTTGACGAAGCCCGTTTCTTCATCGAACCCACACATGGTTTTGATGCCATCGATAAAGATGTCATATTTTTCAGGGTCTAATACATCTGTTAGTGTTTCAATACTGTTGTCCTTTTTACGGAGTACAGTTAATAAAGTAGCCAAGTCTCTCATTTTAGAACATATGGCTTTTCGACTTCGCCTTTCTTTTTTCTTTTTAAGTAGTCTTGAGCCGTATGCAAGAATCAATGGATCATTTTTCGCAACGAGAGAAATTTCATCTGTACGAAGATGAGGCAAAATTTTATCTCTGAGTTCAATACTCGCTGACTCAGATTTAGGTATAATAGTGATACTGTTATTGTATAAAATTCTTTTTCTGCAACCCGCAGTTTGATAATCATTAGCACCGGCACCGCACTTTTTGAAATGTCTGAAAAACGTTGACCTTTTAAATGTTCCTAAACACACCTTGCATGTCGCAAAAGCTGATGGACTTGACTCTTTGGTATTTCTTTTAACTGGCAATAAAGTTTTCTCTTCGTCTCTATCAAAACAAACTTTTGAGTTGTGTAAAAAGTTTCCCTTGTTTCTTAATTTGTCCGTTATTTCTTGCCTCTTTTGCTTTCTTACTTTTAGATCTACGTCGTTAATAGATTTGTATTGAATTACTTCTATTTCGTTAGGATGTTTTCTCAAAAGGTGTCTTGAATAGTTAGTTACAAGTTCTTGACAATAAAAACAAGCATTTCTTCTATCCCATCTACGCTTACCCATTCCCTTGTTATCATGTCTTTGTTCACAAATGTCTTCCTGTATTTTCGGTGACACTCCTTCTGGACTTTCCGTCTGTATTTCCGCTGACACAACTTCATCACCTTTTTGTAATTCCGGTGCCTCTTCTTCATCTTCATTAAATTGTATGTTGGTAGAGAGTTTTTTACGACGACTTACCGTGTTTCTGCTCTTGTCTTTCAGAATGCTTTTTTCACATTTTCGTTTATTACGACGCATTTGTTTTTTAACTAACTGATCATCATAGTACTCGTCCTCTGTGTTCTGAAATAGATATAGGGATATTATTACGTTCTATGTACAGAAATGAAATGAAATGGTGTTAAATAAAATTTATCATTATACTGTTTAATTTGGAAAAATACCTACTGAATTTTATGAAACTATCATTTAAGTGAAAAGAAAAGAAGTGTAAGTATGTACGTGAAAGTAATATTCTTACATTGTCATCGTCACTTATGTAAGCAGAGTAGGGATCAAAATCGGATTCATCACTCGGTGAAAAGTCTTTTTCTTCAGCGTCGGTTTCCGTTTGGGTAATCTGAAGCGATTAAACAAATGAACGATAAAGATGAATAAGAAATCAATAAAACTGACATTAATAGGTAAAATAAAGTGTAATAAAAGTAGTTAAAAATGTACCTGGATATGATCTTGAGATTCAATGTCTTGTAATGTATCAGAAACGTTTAAATTACTTATAGGTTTATTTTCTGTTAGCCCAGATATATTTAAAAATGACGATAATCCACTGACATCTAAACATGCATCTGGCTTTGAGGAAACTTCGTTCCATTTTATATCACCTAATAATTTTACCTCCACTGCATCCACCTGTTTACCCATTTGATATTTATTGCTAGCCTGAAAAAAAAAACACAATAAAAAAATCTGAAGTCTCACCTAGGTACCTTGTTCAGGATTTCAAAATTCCAACCCCAAAACTATTTTGAAAGGGTGGTCGGTATTAAGAGTGTATACTAACTCAGTGATATCACGTTGCGCCTCGATAAACCCCATAACCTGCGGTGTGTTTCACAATGAGTCGGATAAGGATCCGATTCTATTGAGATGGTAATCAATCGGCAAGGAAAGGATTTTTCCAAATCACAATGCTTCCATATGATTCTTTTGACAAATTTATTTAACAGAAAAATCAGAAACGTTCCCTGAGCCAAAAGCTAGCGAATTCGTTTCCGTCGTTGATGAGTTCAATTGTGTTTTTTCATGATATATGATATAAACCCGATTTACACTTAAATATGTATTCATTTATTTTTATATATAATTATTCATATCAAATCTACAGTAAAAGTGGTAATATTAGCCTTAAATATGTTTTTTTTTTATATTTCTACCATAGTAAAAATTTTTTTTTTTTCTTCTAACCATTTCGGTTCTTATCGGGTAAGCACGCTCCATCTTAGGCCATAGCCTTACTTGCTATCAGGTAAACTATGGTCAAGTGCAAACCCGTTCAAGTTAAAAAAAAAAAAAAAAAAAAAAAATAGTATTTAATTTCTACTACGACGAGATCGGATCATATCCGACTCATTGTGAAACACCATGCTGGTTCAGCGCGCGTGAGTCGACGCCGTATCAACATGGACAGAAGGGCGAGCATCGCGTGCACGTTTCCGACCGGCAAGTCTCGACCACACGAAAACAACTTTGCTGGAATTGAACGGCGCGGTAGCTGGTTTTTTACGAAATAAAATCATATAAAATGAACAGTACTCATTAGAAAAAAACTGCAACATATAAATTGTTCTTTAAACTGAGTTCAATTACCACACTTTATTTCAATTCAACAACTTCTTTATTTATTGAAATATTAGGGATTTAGTATAAATTTTGAGGTAACTTTGCGATTTTTTTCTATCGAGAAAATTTCATGGAGTCGTGTTTTCGAAACATACGAAGTGTAGATTATGTCCTAAACATTACTGTTACCGATTTGAGTTAGCTTAGACCCTTAAGCCCGCCGTCACTTGAGATAACAAATAAAAAGTTTTTTCTCATTTACTTATTATATCAACCTTGAAATACGTATAATATACCTATACAAAGATTACAAAATACTTTGGAATACAAAATAGTAAAAATTCCTTACGTCCTCTTCAATTTCTTTCTGGGTCGCATTTTCTCTACTTGTAGTGATTTTGATAACCCTAGACAATTATCTTCTGATTCGTATTCGGAGTCACATAGCATATTTTCATCTGATCGTGGTATATCTTCTTTACGAATTTTAATAACAGACATCGTGGATATGGTAGACGAACTTCCTGATGGTTGATCAGACACATAATCTAAAGGGTTAAGAAACCCTACTGCATTATTGGCTGCTTAAAATAATAAACGGCCGTAAATATACCTGACACCTGAGTATGACTTTAATTTTAATTCGATACCTCCACGCGTTAATGAGATAAAGGGTCTTGACAGGCAGACGAACCGACAGACAGACAGACGGACAAAAAAGTATACCTATAAAGGTTCCGTTTTTCCTTTGAGGTACGGAACCCTAAAAACAACCAAAATCGTTTCATCCATTCATGAGCTGCGATGCCACCACACCACATACAATGACAAATCAAAACATGGACAGGTCAAAAACTAAAAATAAGAGGGTTATTTTATACGATCTTAGATAATTTCGTACAAAAGCTGAAATCGCGAAACAAAAATCAACTGGTCCAAACGGTTTTTAACCCCTGACAAAAACGAGGGCGTGTTATAAGTTTGACGTGTCTGATTTTGAAATTGATTACGGAAGCGTCCAAATGGAATGCCACTTTTTTGGTCACCCATCCGAGGACTGACCGCGTCGACAGTTGCTTAACATTGGTAATCGGACGCGAATACCGCCGCTAGCTGAGCGCTAAAGTTATGATTAATTAATATGTTTGCTCTTTTGTACGGCTGCTTTTTTTTCTCGCGATTTCATCTCTAGTCCTATTATAAAATTCGCTTGTTTTCACGAGTAGAATAATACTTAAATTATCCGGGATGGTAAAGAAATAACCAAGTAGGTATATGTAGGTAGGTATCTACTATGCATTCCAAATTTATAACAATAGGTAGGTCAAAGACGCCTTATGCTGCGACGTCACTAAACAACCCCTCTGTGTTAATATATGTAAGAAGGTATGTTTGATCTTTTTAGGTACTTACTTGAATAAAATAAATAAATATCCTGGACATTTCACACACAAGTAGACCCTGATATCAAGCTAGGCAAAATCTACTAGGCATGGAGGCCTGAGAAATACATCTAGATACCTATGTAGGTAGGTAGTTATTTAACACCCAGACACAGAGTAAACAGCCATGTTCGTCACACAAATGTTTGAAACGCATAGTAAGTACTTTCACATATACCTAAACACACACACAACTCTTTTTCTTTTTTGTTAATAACTGGTAGGTAGGAAGTTAAGTAGAAAGAAGACTAACTCATTCATATAATACCTATACATGGTAAGTATCGAGTTTTAAAATGGATAATCAAATACCATACCTATTTAGGTATGGATATGGATAATAAAACACTCACCATCATATTCGGATTGGTCCATGACAAATGAACAAAATAACACAAATTCACTCAAACGATAACAAAAATAAACGGACACGTGTTTTCGCAATAAAAGCTGCCAAACAAATAGTAACGGTAATAGAATCATACCAAAGTTTCAAACGCAGCCGTTAACGCATCTTTCTTTCCTTGTTACTCTTAACGAATTAGTATACGGGGTTCTCTGTCACACGCAGAAAGCGACGTTGCCGCTTTGTGTTTGAGTACCTATTCGTCATTTTTGGCTCCGGATCCACTTAGTCTAAGTAAATGTCGCATATAAGTTAAATATATTCTGGATCAAAGAAATCACATTCAGTATGATTTTTTCGACCGTTAATGGATCAACCAATGTCGGTCAAATTGCTGACGAGTATGTTGAAAACCTGTGAGTGCAGATCCACTGACGTCACAAGTACATCACGAACGGATCTAAGTATATCCGTTTGCGCGATGTGGAGCTGAGTATACACGTCAAATAGGTGGATCAACATTTGTTCCAACTTCACACTGGATCAACATTTACCGTGAAAGGATCATTATATATATATATATATATATATATACATGCATATAATATATACTCTTATACATAACAGTACTTTACAACACCAACACATTTCATGTAAATATTTATTTACCTTAACCATCTTAAACTGCTTATTATTATTTTCATTTTTCAAAGTACAATTCTGCTTAGTAAGTACTACATCAAATAATTTAAACGAAATTAAAAAAAAAAAAAAAAAAAAACATAAATACTTCAAATATTAATGGTCAAATACTTCCTATTATGTAATCCATTTATGTCCACATCAGTAAACCGCGCCAAGAAACGGGTTAACATATCCGACCCACCGCTTGCGCCTCTGGCTATTTATAGATTCAACTTGTTTACTATGTTGCACCTCGAGTGTTTCAATATCATGTCTTCGTTTCTCTTGGTAAATTAACCCTACGATGTATTTGAATTCCGAAATATAAGAAATCAGTGACTAAGTATTTATTTAGTTATTTATTGGTACTCGAACAAATACGAGGCTTGAAATTTAAACACTAAATATTAAATTTAGCAACTTTTTATTTCTAACTACGTTAACTTGTTAATAACTAATTTATTAAACTAACTCTCATTTGTAATTTTACTATATTGCTACATAACAATATAACATGTATAACGGGAAGACGTTGGTATCCGGGATACAGATATTTCTCGTCCGTATGCCAACACACCGCGTGCAACTTTGTAATTAGATATAAATACATCTTTTCTTAGTTTTTAAGTATTGTATGAAACCAATAAAAAAAAATTTTGAGTTTGAGTTTTGAGTTTGAGTTCGCCCGTTCGTTTCTTGAATGGCGTGTTCGTATATTCTTAAATCTTCATTGTGGGTGTAGAGTTCTATTTATTATTTGAACTTAAAGTATTTCATTTTTGTAAGATAGTTTGCCGCAGCGTCATTTGTGAATAGCTTTCATTTCATATTTTTACTTATAACTCATTCCATGGTACTCCTTTGATGAGTTAAGTAATTCTTTTACGGGCAAGTCGATATACGAGTACCTATATCCCAACTAATTCGTGAGTAAGATTCAAAGTGTGGTTACAGCATAGATTAGGTGTACACTTTAATACAATAACATAAAAAATCTTAAATGTGTAGCTGAATGTTATTATGATTACTAAAAATTTGTAATCATTATCTTTACAAAAAATATTCCGCGTAGAACAGTCTGTAATATAAAGTTTTTTAAGTATGATGAAATAAAGAACGCGATTTACCCCTTACAGTGCGGTTAGGTCCCAAGTTTCGTGCGATAATTGGATAGTTTCCATGCAACCTGCGAGGCCGTGGATCGCGCAACGGATACTGATAAAGTAGTTGAATAATTTTGAAGCACAAGGTTTACATGGTTGACTGATTGCTATTGTGGGTAAATAATACTTGATAAATAAATAGTTTACTGTATACTATCAGGTACGTTTATTGTATGTATGGAATGGACTTAATCTAGAAAATCTATACATTATCAAGAACATCTTCATTGGAGTACAAAATTGTTAAAAGAACATATGTAACTTATTTCCTTTATATGCTCTTGGGCTAATTGCCTGGTATTTTTGCGCTTTAGTGTGGCATCCCTAGTCGCGATGTTCATCTTCAGTGGAGGATCTGACCAGCTTAAATTCTTTTGCCCATAATAAATATTACAATAGTTTTTTACAGCAGTAATCAGTAGGCATAAAGATAAAAAAATACCACCATATTCTGCGGTCTCACCCGACTCGTATTTCAATTGTTTTCAATTCTATTCGTGAAATTTCTTCAACTGAATTTATCGGATTTCAGCCTATATTCTGGCTTACTTTTTTACGTCCACTCCCTTATGCCTCCCCCTCACTATCGGCCATGATGGGCGATCATAAGCGATCAAGATAGTGTAGAAGGCCTACTCGCCTGTAGTCGCCTGTAGTCGCCCATCATCGTTCATAATCGTCGTCGTAATTGCCGCGATCGGTGACTTGTCGGTTTTTCGGGCACGAATCAAAGGGAATCGGTTATAGTTGTGTGCGTGTACCCACACTATCGCCGATCATTCATTCGACGGAGGACAGCGAGCCGTGCGGACGTTACGTCGTTTTATTTTTTTTTAATTTTTTCAGGTTGGTATGTAATCATGACTGGGCACTAGGATCACCAATTAAGTTTTATAGGTAGGTATATATTTACTTTGTTATCTTACGATGAATGCTCAGCACACCATCTTCTCTTCTTCCGTTTTTTACTTCACAACTTTTCCTTCAACTACGTTGATAAAATGATTGTACACGGAAATTATAGTAAGGGTTATTTTTTTTATCGTATGGCATTTTTATTTTTTTATATCTCTACTTCATAAATGTATAGTTTTTAAATACGCAATCGCATCTGCAGTTAAGGTTTTAAAATCTTCCATTTGTCCGACAAAGTAATGGTAGTCGCGGCTAAAACCTCTACGTCCATCTTGAACGCTTGCCGCGCAACAAATGATCACGAACAATAGTGTGGATGCTTGTACGATGATCGTGACGATTACGCTGCCGATCACAGACGATCAACGAGTGTCGATCATGGCCGATAGTGGAGAGGAGGCATTACATTAATAATTATCATATCTAAAACAGGCGGTCCTCTTTAAGAGTTACGAGACGTACAATTTTTTTTCACTTAGGTAAAAATTAATTGCAGGAGCTTCTATAAATTTTGATAAATATAACAAGTAAATAATTTTCTATAAGTTATATTAAAATGAATAGCAAAATATGTTGGCAAGCGCATTACTCTACAACGCCTGGACCAATTTAGACAATTCTTTTTTTTTCATGTTCGTTGATGTTCAACGATGGTTTTAACGGCGAGAAAAAATCGAATAATTGCCGGAAAATTCCTAAAAACAGCCCTTTTATTTTTCATTCTCATACAAACGCTTTCTAAATAAAACGTATAGTCAATTTGAGCTTTATTGCCATTGTATAAAGTTCACTTGTTGTCCAAGCGATGTAGGTGTGTTCCTAACGTCAAAGATAGACAGGAACAAAAAACTGCCGCATTAAAAATCTTTTTGACAGGACGATGTCTGTCGGGTCAGCTAGGTACTAATAAATTATAATTACAAACCGCTAGTTTTCCGATTATACTTAAAATGGTTGCAGCTGTAGAATCAATCAAAACCACAAAAAGTTTATATCATATATCGATTTTTAATATCTCCATGTTTTCAATTATATGCTCTTGTCATATTTTTTGTTTACTGTCTATTTGAAATTTATAAATAAAATATTCGTACGGACGGACGGGTTAGCTGTAAAAAGTTTGAAGTAACTATACAAAACATATACCTACGAAGGTATTTACAGGAAAAATACAGCAACGACTTCAAAAATTCAACAAAGATTAACGGGTTTTCCATTAAATCTGGAATTATTGCTGTGATTGTCGTAAGATGTCTGTTTCTGCGACCAGGAGAGGTTCTACCAGTGCCAAATGTAACATAAAATAGTCTTGCTTTGCCTGAAAAATGGTTGTAATCAAAATTATGACCTCAGAAACAAATCTACGTTACGGGAAAACGTAAAGACGTACGGAAAAACGTATATAGGTTACGGAAACCCCGGCCAAGACCGCGACCTATACCTGCGGCACTTATTGAAAGCTAAGCAGAATCTTATCGAAAATAGCCTGCTGTATCGTAACTCGTTCGTACATACATTCATATAAGTACATCAAACATATGACCGAACGAACTTGTGACAATTATGTACCTCTAACGTTATTCTATTTAAATCTGCACTTGCGTGTAAAACCATAATACAAATATGCCGAAAGTGTAAACTGAACAAGCTGCGCGCCAAGTAATCAATACATTATACTTTTTTTGTAACAATATCAAGGTCAGATAGAGTGGAAATTAAGATTGGAAAACGATGGGAATGGTTTGTGAAATGGCACCCTCGCAACAACTGAACAAGTTTGTATGTTTGAATGGTTACGTACCTACGTATTTAATACATACATCAATTTTTCATCACTATAAGGAAATTATTGTGTGTTTTAAACAATTCCCACTAAATATTCGTATAAAAATACATATGGCTACAAAATTATGAACAACTCAATATTAATCTATACGTAGATTATTTTTGAAACCTTTGTTTTTCAAATTGTACTTTCATGTATAGTTTGTCTAAAACTTTTGTAACGTTAAGCCAGTAACCATGTTGGTTATAGAAGATTTGATTTATACACAAACGAACTAAGCACATAGATAAAACATTTAAATTGATATACATCCATATTCGCAGTTAAATATTCTAAGTTGGCACATGATGTCATATCATCATCATCGGGTGCCATCTTCATATTGAAGTTCGGAGGTCAGTTGGCAAAACTTGTTGCGATCCCATGCTGCTTCTTTTAGATGCGGGAGCTTAGCTTAAAGATGTCATATAGCATCTTCTAATCAGTAACCGAACTAATATCTTACACTCGTGAAATATTTGCGAACCTGCCCCAAGTTTAAGTTGTCCCAAATATATTAATCCAGACTGATTATCTACTATTTCAATTAATTCCGTACTTCCGCTTCAGTATTATCTTAAGTGTACGTTGTTTACTCGAATTCCTAACCTACGTAGTCATGGAACTACGTATAATTTAAATTACACGGATTTTTCTTTATGGTGTACTAGGTTATTACATCGTCCAGTGGTTCAATCTAAGAATAAAATTATTGGAAAAGGAGTGTCTCAATACATGGACAAAGCTCCATCTATTTAAACTCCGTGGTCGTACAATACAATACTAATTAATTTCTATTCTTGCTGCTAGGTGGAGCTGGAGTTGTTATTGTAGCTCGGTCATTCCTGAAACCATGCGGCGGTTGCGTTCCTAGATCGGGATGAGTTTCGTCTATTGTTCCGTAGATGGCGCTGCACACTACTTCATATCGCTTTGCACCGAAGCGCCACTACTTATTGAGGAGGCTTAGAACTCCCAGTGTTACTACAAATCATCAGATGGCATCACTAGTACTTCTAGCCAATTTTACGCAAAATTTTCCTTGATTTTAAAGTAATAATACAAATTGAGTATTATTTTTCGTATAGTATAGCACTATGCATTTATATAATACTGGCATTAAAAAATATTCCATTGAAAGTCGGTATTATAGTGGGTTGGAATCCCATGACATAAAAGAATCAAGCGTATGTATTACTATTATGTTATTAATTTATAATAAAAGCTATAGACTATGATAATTCAAAATTCATTTACATATTTTACGAATATGTAGGTACAAAGGTTTGTTCTTCAGTTAATAATTTTGCCGTCTGTCATATTTGTATTTATTTGTAAATCTTGTATTTGTAAATAAATTTGTGGCTCGGCGGTTAAAGCGTCTGCTTTTCATCCTGCCGCATCCTGATTCGAATTCGGCCCTATACCAATGACTCACTTTTCAAGTTATGTGTGGATTTGCATTCGCTTAACTAAGAAGGAAAACGTCGAAAGGAAACTGACATGATTGAGAACCGCAATATCCGATGACATGTGTCTTCCGAGGAAAGACCTGGGCGCCCACCTAGATGTATCCGCCCAAGAGAAAACTCCCCAACGAATTTATTCTGCGGGGGCGTCACTACATAATCATAATCATCTTTATTCATAATAGCAGTTTATATAATAGAAACGAGCGCAGCGAGTTTCATAATAGTAACGAGTGTTTTAATACCCGTGTTATATGCAGTTGCATACACTACTTTATCTTCACTAAAGCAATTAATCAAACAACAAGAGTAAAAGCTGACAATAGTTAATTTTTCATATAATTTTCTAGATTTTTCTGGCAAGAGATTGTGAGTTACTTTTGTTGCCAATTCTAGAATATCCGGAGGCGTACAAATATCATCGTCGCTATCCATTTTTAACTTTTAATTTGTATTTAAAAAACAAAACACATTGCGAAACATTAAATTCACGCGTACGTGTATTGTCAGTGATTTTGCCGCCATTAAAAGCTAACCAACGAGAGCGCAGCGCGACCAACCTGATTGGTCCTGCAATCAGGTTGATCACGCTTTTTCGATGTTATATTGAGCTATTACGATATCGATGTGGATATTATAACATCATGTGAAATTGCTTTAATCGAGTGTTTTGTTGTCTGTGCTATAACAGTAGTAATTATAAGTCAAGTATTGGAAACATAAGTAGAATGTTACAACATTAGTGTAGATAAAAAGTATTATATGTCGACAAATAATATATTAAAAGAACTACAATTTTCTGGGTAGTTTCTATATTGCAAAACGAATTATATATTTAACTAGCTGGTGCGCGTGACTTCGTCCGCGTGAAATAGTTATTACCATAAAAAGGGTTCTAGTGAGTTAATCTTAAAAGATGTACATATACTGTTGCGGACTTCTTATTAGATCATTTCAAAAGGAATAATTCTTTCATACACATTTTTTTGATATTTTGAACCGTTTACGCAGCGCACGCAACGGAAACCCTCAAAGATGAATTATTTTTCCCATTTTTCCACATTTTCTATTGTTTCTTCGCTCCTATTAGTTGCAGCGTGATGTTATATAGCCTAAAGCCTTCCTCGATAAATGGTTTATTCAACACAAAAAGATTTTTTTAAATCGCACCTTTAGTTCCTGAGATAAGCGCGTTCAAACAAACAAACAAACTCTTTAGCTTTATAATATTAGTAGATTTAAATATGTATGTCAAAATCATCAATATACCCTTAGTCAAGAGAAAATACGACTGAAAGGGAGCAAATTATAGTAAAAACATTATATTGTTGAAAATGTGACAGCGTATTAAGATCATAAATAAAATACATATACATAATAATGATTCATTCCAAGTTTCTTGCATTCTCACGACTAGAGCCATGTGGTTGTTTGATCTAGGTATAGTTATGTATATTCTTGAAAATGCAAAATTGTGCAAAAAAGTAAAATTTTCTCTTAAAATTAATAAAAGTCTTTCAGTGGTCCTTTCATGTAACTGAAAAAAGAGGAAATTCTATTGTGTTCTCTTTACCTACAATTTTAATTTTGTTGTTGATAAGATAAACTCCCTGATGGTTTTTAAACGTCATTTACTTAAAGAATTGCGATCAAATCAAAATCAGAAATATGATAATAAATGAGGCCGCCGTCCAACGAATTCAATACTGAATGTCTGACCCCGAGCCCGAACTACTTTCAGCTTCCATTAAGCAGCTGAGAAGTAGTAATAGAATCGAGAAGGCAATTCAACCTGAACCTCACAGTAGACGGTTGCTGAATTTTAACGTGTTTTGGGTGAACGATCGTTTTGCTGTGTTATCTATACTAATATTATAAAGCTGAAGAGTTTGTTTGTTTGTTTCTTTGTTTGAACGCGCTAATCTCAGGAACTGGTGCGAATTGAAAAAATATTTTTGTGTTTAATATACCATTTATCGAGGAAGGCTTTAGGCTACATAACATCACGCTGCAACTAATAGGAGCGAAGACACAATGAAAAATTTGAAAAAACGGGGATAATTATTCATCTTTGAGAAGATATCAAAAAATATGTATGAAAGAATTAATGTCCAAAATAACTATTCCACGCGGACGAAGTCGCAGGTACAGCTAGTCTTTTATATAATCACTAGCTGACCCGGCAGACTTCGTACTGCATCAATCGATAAATAAAACGTTTTTCCGGTTCCTCCGGGAGCATCAAGGAAATAAATTTCACCAGATCCACTGTTCAAAGCTTCTATCAAAGTGTCGTACGCAATTCTTTGTTGTTGATTTAATTGTGGAACATTTGTACGAACTGTTTCGGCCAATGGTTCAATGTCGTACTGTTGTTCCCTTTGCAACTCGTGGTTTAATGCATCGTGCATATGACGATTGGGTGCTGTCATTCCCAAACACGACAATACTTTATTTGCTGTCAATAAACACGTCATATCTTCTATCATGATCAATGTCTTATAATTGTACATTTCTTCCATAGATATGATTGAATTTGAACTTTATGCAGTGGTAATAAATTGCAAATTGACTCTCTGACGTTAGGAATACACCTAAATTGCTTAGACAACAGTGAGTGATTATAATTTAATATGAACTTTATTAAATAGCAATAAAGTTCAAATTGACTCTAGAAAACGTTTGTATGGGAAATAGAAAAGGACTGTTTTTAGGGTTTTCCTGGAAATTATTCGATTTTTTCTCGCATTTTAAACCTCAAGACCTCCACGAACATTTCAAGACTAAGATAAGATAAAGCCGTTCAGCCGTTATCGAGTTTTAGTAAGACTAACGAACAGCAATTCATTTTTATATATGTATATAGATAGAAATATTGGTGTTCGTAGTCCAGTGGATTGGATCCCGATTTGTTTTTATAACGCTGTTTATCTACTACTACGATGATTATTTTCAAATAGAAGGTTTACGTCAATGATATTCTATACAAACTGAGGTAGATGCGTTTATACCCCGTTCTGTGTAGCGAACTCAACTTGAGTCTCGCGACAGACTTGAGTGGAGCCACGAATGGCGCCGATCGCGCCCGACTATAGCCGAGCGCATCGAGTTGGATCCGCAATGGCTGATACGAGCGATACGGTGGAGCTGTTAAAATGGATGTTAATTGTTTAAAACAGCGATTAAATGAATTAATTATAAATTTTAATAAAATAATAAATATTTTGGTAACAATTATTATATATTCTTGTGTAATATTTGCTGACAAACAGTTTATTATTTTATTTAAACTAAAAACCACTTGGATTTTATTGATTTTCGGACGGATCCGCGCGTTTGATCAAAATCGTTCGCACGGATCCCATCGCATTTGCTATTGATATTATTGATTTTTGAAAGGGTCTGCACGTTCGCTCAAGATTAAGAATAGAAGATAAAAAAATATTTTTATAACACTTTTATATGTTTCGTGCCTTTTCTATTTCTAATTCTAAGGGAAATTTTATAATGAGACTAATAAAATTGATGGCGAGTCTTGCGATAATCCTGTAACAATAGGACAATAAAATAAAAGACTTTACCAAATAACAATAGTAATACTGTGTTTTCCGGGAATAACGGTGAAGAATTCGCGAATGATACTTAGTTTGTTATTCAATTGTTGTTCTTTTGAATGTTTATTATATATTATTCGTATTTTTGGATGAATTAATTTTATTAATGTTGTTATTCGTAGGTATAGTTTCAGTGAGTGGATGTAGGCCTATCGGGATAATAAGATAAATGAACGCGCCAATATGATCAACTTAGAGTGGTGTGGAAACGATAATACAAATCAATTGCAAGTGCAACGGGATTAGCGCGAACGATTTCGAATGAACGCGTGGACCCGTCCAAAAATCAATAAAATCAATTCCAAGTGGTTTTTAGTTTCAATTAAATAATAAACTATTGGTCAGCAAATATTACACAAGAAAAAATAAAAATTGTAACCAATAATATTGTATTTATTCATTATTTTATTAAATTTTATAATCAATTCATTTAATCGTTGTTTTAAACAATTACCATCAATTTTAACAGCTCCGCCGTATCGCTCGTATCAGCCATTGCGGATCCAACTCGATGCGCTCGGCTATAGTCGGGCGCGATCGGCGCCATTCGTGGCTCCACTCAAGTCTGTCGCGAGACTCAAGTTCGAACTCAAATCAGGCTACGTAGCATGATTCGGCTCAGTCGCCTCGAAGCAACGCGTGGCGATGCACGTTGACGGCGCGACTTTTTATCAGTAAAAAATATTCACAATGCCATCGTATGTGTTTAGAAAGTGCAATAATTACACTGGGATGAGTGCCAAAAGCAAGCAGGATGTGTCGTTTCATTTGTAATTATTGTTTATCCTTTAAAAATGAAAATACAAATAATTAATAGTACCATAAATCAACCAGTGACGCGTTGCCACTTAGCCATCTCCAGGAAAGAGACAAATAGCGACTCGAATTCACGATTGACGGCTGACGTAGCTGTAAACATACGTTTATCTCTTTCTCACAACGGGGCTTTATATATCTCTGACCACTTTTACTTTCCTGAATGATGTAAACAACGGCGAAATATATACGCAGGTATATACTACCTAAATAGCTATAGCATAATTTCGCCACGCGCTAGGGCGATTTTTAATGGGTATAAAGTCTCTATTTGTAAAACCTCATTGGTTTACGTAACGTAACTCGCATCAAAATAATAAGCAAGTTGTGTGCGTATACGAAGAAATAAATCTCTGAAGTTGAAAAAATATTAGAATTACTACAACACAGTAATAAATTACTGTACATTTCAGGTGAGACGGGGTCGATAGCCTTACCTGAAAATATTCAGAGAAACGACAACATAATATGTTGATTTATTATATTCTTTTCTCATTATCATTCATTAACTGGCCTGTTAGCTTAGTTGGTAGTGGCTCTGCCTTCTAATCTAAGGGTTGCGGGGTTCGATTTCCCCGTGACACCAGTATTTATGAATTAAAAAAAATATAATTCCTTGTGTTGAGTCTGATCGTTTGTATGTATAATTAGTATGTATAGGTAGGTATATACAGAAAAAAAAACTATCCGTTATCTAGTACCCAGGACACAAGCGTTAGCTTAGTGTGGGGCTAGATGGCGCTGTGTGCAATGTCCAGGAATATTTTTTTTTTTCATTAATTTTATATGTTTTGGGCACTCCTACTTCCAACATAGCTTAAAATCTCTTTTTGTCACTCTTGGTGACTGATTTCTGCATCAGTATATCGTTGTTTGGTTACTAGTATTTTAGTTGCGATATCTTTTGTTGTAATTTAATGATACAGGATCCCAGGCGCGATAATTTCGCCTATATTCTTTTTTTTTGGTGCCGGATAAACTGACATGGCCGTAAAGTAAACAAGTAAAAACTGGACAGGTGCGAAAGGATGGTCGTGAAATCAAGTGAAACAATGATACTAACTGGCATTTACATGTTTTAATTTAATTCACTGTACCATAGCGTACCATGTATCAAAAATCTTAACAGATAGCTTATTTTTGGAAAAAAGCAAAAATTTATCAATTTTTACGTGACAACAACCGTCTACGCCTACGACCAATAAAATATATATTTTGTGTAATTTATGTTCCTGATTTCATTCCAATTTCAAAAGCACTCTCTGAATTGTGGCACATGTATTCAATAACACGATGCGCAGTGATTTCCCGTAACGAAATGGAATTGGACAGCTTTAAACCCTGCGGCGAAATATAAAGTTAGCGAACATTGCGAAATTTTTATTTTTCTTTCAATTCTACGACTTGCAATTGATAAAAAAATTACACGAATTAAGATTGAAAATGCATTGTTTTTAAATTAGATATATCTTCGTAAGCAGAACTGGCAGTCTGTCTGTAGTAAAAAATGTTTATTATAGTTCTCAAATTTAAATTACCAATGAAAACCTCGTATTGACATCAATTACATTGTACATATTGGTTTCTGCAGCAGTAGGTTAGATATATTCAATGAAGTTCATATGTTTCTTGCACTATTATGTATTCACTACAGCTCTAAAGTGTGGCGAAGTGCAGCAATCCGAGATTGCAAAATCGTGCAGCAACTTGATCTGTCTAGTTTATGGAAACTCGAGCGTAACCGGCTTATCTGCGGTAAAAGTATAAACTAGCAGCTAACGGTCCAATGCTGCTATTTTGTTAGTACTAACTTGCTTATCAGGATGGTTCCTAAAGTTGATTCGAGTAATGAAGAGCCGCTATATGTGCCGCTCGTTTCATCTGAAAGTAATTAAAACTTTGTACGTTGTCTGCTTTGTTGCAATATTGTGCATAGTAAAGTTGTTTCATCGATTTATTGTGGCAAACTTCGAAGCACGGGCGCTCCTCGGTTGGCCTGGTCAGTCCTTTAGGCCTGACGTCGTAAAGCCTGAGTTATATATTAAATTTCTTGCTTTCTTATATTAGAAAGCATTTTAAATTTTAAAAAGGTTCATGACTTTTCGGAAAGACGGCCAACATAATTTTCCCTTTGATATTTGAGATACTTTGAAATATACTGAGGTCAATGTTAATAGAATAGAATAGTAGAAAGATAGTGCGAGGCCAGAAGTGCGGAGAACATTTTTGATGAAATTAAATTATTTCTGGTACTTACTTTTTTTTTGTAATGTGATATATATGTGAGTGTTCTGTCAAGATTTACAACTAGGTAGGTTGGAGATTGGGTGTGTTCGATATTGCCACCTCGCCAGGATATTGATAGTATGGTTAACCCATCATAGTTAAGCCTTCGATATTTATGGTTGTTATTACTACTAAGGCAGGTTTTTTGAGGTCTGTTTGTCCTTGGCTCCCGGGGGAGTATTGAGGGGTGCTCCTGAGAAGGGCCGTTTTGTTCAATCACCGTGGTGCAAGGATTTTTCATACGTTGCCGAGGCACTGACTGTCCCGGGTGGGCCGAGTATTTACGCATCTTAGTTACCGATGAATTACACTAACGCGGGGAGGCTCCTGGCTTCCACCCCTTCCATATTGTTATGTACATTACTAACCCTTAACCTTGAATACATCTGTTATGTTTCAAAGGACATAAAGCTTTTGTGAGAACATCAGCGCCCATATGAGTTGTTGGTAAATATTCCAAATAACTATATTGTTATCTGTTTACTTTTTCTATGACAAACATAATTTGCCACCATCTTGCGTAATTTAATAAAGATATTTTGAAATTGAAAAAAAACCATCTTGCGTGCATTTTGGGTATTATTATAAAGTAACACTGTACTTAAACTGGCAGTAAGTTTACATAACTATGTATCTTAAATATGTACATTGCTTTTGTATATGCTTCAGCAACGGTCACATATTCCGAATCCATGCCTAATATTTTACAAGAAAAACCTTTTTACGACTTACGGTCATATGTATTACTTGCACAGTAAGCATAAACACATCCAACAAGTTCAGCTGTTCCCTTTATAATTTTCAAACAATAATTCTTAGATATCTAGTTATTACCGTTGCATTATTCCTATGAACATTTTGACATTTATTAAACTGTCTCAGTTAACTGACAAAAAGAAATATCTGGTCGTGTAAGTTCAGACAAGTACATCAGACTTCTACTGTTGGTAAGGAATCTCTTGTTCACAATGATCAGATTTATCCAATTTCTATTTCTATTCCATTGGAGTACTAGCACAAACTTATTAGGTAATTAAACTTATCTTACAATTGATTTATATTATATTTCATGTATATAATCAATTAATAAAAACTTGAACGTACAACATATAATAATTGTGTATTTTGACAAATATTTTTATAATAGTAAAACATAAAATAATATATGATTAAACTGCACTATCAAATTATTTATTCAACCTGTCCAGTTTTTTACTATATGCACAATGCAAACATCTGCGATTTTAAACACGTGTTGCATTGTAATCCCTTCATGATGGCACAAGTCCAGACTTAAAACACGAGACTCACTTGGTCGAGTTTCGTGACGTATCGTTCCGAGTTCAGAAAAAAAGTAAATGAATAACAATTATTAAAACCAATTTTGCTCTTTGAAAAACAATAAAGCCAATAACAAATTTTTTTGAGAATTTTCCTTTGCAAATATTCTGGTATACGATACGATTGCTTGTTCCAGATACATGTCCATTGTACACCTCGAATTTCAGATTTAAGACTCGGCTAAGATTTTAGTTCATTTATTGTCGGTAGGCGGTAAGAAGCGGAAATCAATATGCAAAATGGGTTGTCGGGCAATATGGTGGTGGAGGTCGCGGGTTGTGCGTGCCATGATCGATGGTATTGCGTGAGAGCCGCGTGCGGCGCGGTGAGGTCGCGCCGCCGCCGCGCCGGGCACCCGCCGGATCATTCGACCCTCATCCAGTACCGTCATGACGATTCTCTTTGTTCTAGCGCCCGCCCGCTTCGAACGCGAGCTTTGGCGACGCGTCGCCGCGCCTACCTTCGACCGCGCATGCTCCCCGCTATATTCATGCGTCCCCACTACGTCACTATTTCGTACTATATGCAGTGCAAAGTAGCGCACATTCTGTCAGTACATCGCTGGTATTGAAGTAGCCTCTCTCAGCTGCGATCGCTCGTACAGATTGTAGCCCAGCACCGCCGCCGTCGCGCTGTTGAAATTGGGTGTCCCGCCGCAGCCGCTAGGGTGTTGGGAAGGGAGCGCGCGGTATCGATCTTTTCGGTTGGCCGCTCGTGCACGACGTCTCTGAATATTCGCGCAGTGGTCGCCGTCGGCGCCGGCCTTGTTGCTCTGTTTACGCGTCACCTACATATATTTCATCCGCGCGATCATGCTCGTCGCTGCTAATTGTTGAAGTGACAGACATACGTGCACGGCTGCGTACAAGTGGCCACTTCGGGCTCTTTGTCATTTCTAACGAGAAAAAACAGATAGATCAGGTAAGAAGAATTGAACAGCCAATGGCTTATTTCATTTGTGATAAAAAAAACTTGGTATGATTTGTCTTAGTCACGAAAATTGATATTTTATGTTTGTAATTTGTCTTATCATTGTACTGACATCTTAAGTTGCATATTTTCGTAGTTTTACTGTATTGTTACATGATCTTCCATACTTAAATCGGAAGAAAAAGTACAAATATACGCATGTATATCGTAAAGTGTTTTCATATATATTTCTATTGAGAGCTGGAGGTGGCCATCTGGTTTATATTCTAAAGTTAGATTGTTCAATCGTAAACTACAGGGAATCACCGGTATTTGTAGACCGATTCGCTCAGCACTATCCTTATAAAAGTATATGTTATATAATTTGAACGACAGGGGCGTAAAGAATACATATAAAGGTACATAAAAACGTACCGAAATCTTTATGTGAACAGAATCTAAAAGCTTTCGCACGTGATGTACGACAATTTCTTGTTCTTACTGCGCATGTCTTACGTCCGGTTTATTTGTCGAATAAAATATAGGTACCTATATCATATAACACGAAGGTCGAAATTCGTAACTGTTGATTTGTAGCACGTTCGCTGGTACCTACCACGCAAAAGGTCCGAGGACGGGGCGATGTCGGCAACGATTTCCAATCGAACCATGAAAAGCTAGCTACCGTTGAGTATTATTTGGCTCCAGATAGATCCGTCCCGTTGTAACATTACTTGAAAATTAAAACACGTTCCCAATTAATGTACAAGTATTGTACGAACGTGTACGTACGAAGATTTCACCTGCCTAACTGGTTAGAGTAATACATTTCCAAGTATGCATTGACATTTGTAGAACACCTTAGACGTCCCTTATATTGTTAATCCCAATGTTGTTTGACTTTGTTATCCTAGTGATTTGTTTATTTGTTTGAGTTAATAGATCATTATCATTCAGGGCGCTAATTGAACGGCGCTGTTCAATTTACCAAGTCATTTTTTTATACACACAGGTGGATAATGAAGCTATACTATAGCTTTTTTTTCCTTATGTGGCGTCAGTCTTAAAATGACGTTAATAACCAATATCAGATAGAATTTTCAAGTTATTACTCCGTGCCGTGCTAATTTACTCATCTTGTAACGATGCTAATTTCATTTAAATGTTTAGCAAGATCATTAGTGGATCGTTATGGGTAGGCTGAATGTCGTGTTGAAGGAACGATCATTACTGGGGCAGAGAATTTTTTTTTTAACTTGAACGGGTTTGCACTTGGCCATAGTTTACCTGATAGCAAGTAAGGCTATGGCCTAAGATGGAGCGTGCTTACCCGATAAGAACCGATTCACTCTCGCTTTGAAGATCGCTGGATTATAGTGCGTGGGGAACAGAGAGTCAGGCAGAGAGTTCCACAACCTAGCGGTACGAACAATAAAGGTGGAAGCGTACCGTTTCGTGCGGGTCTTAGGAACTACATTTACACATACAATACATTTAAGTGAACCCCTTAAATTGTTTTAGGTACATAGTATTTCAACTTTGTACTAGTTTGTAAAGGTCCCAACGAATTCCCGTACGTTGTCCCGGGATAACAGTAAAAACAAGAATATGTATGTTTCGGCGTCTTATTTATTATGTTTTTTATAGGTCAGTCGTCAAGCCATGTCAAGGGCCCTTAGGTTTGATAACTCTGGTTTTCGAACTTGGCACCGTGGCGTTGACCAGATCTAATGATTGGTTTAGAATTATGTTTTGATCAATGTAAAGGCGAATTAGGGCACAGATACCCATTCGTTGTAAAAAAAATATATGTTACATTTGTTTTCCCATCTACCGATAAAATTGTTCTAACAGATTCAACTCGCTCAGCTACCCCCGCTTTGCCAGTAATATCTGGCATTGTCTAAGAATTGCATAGGTAAATATCCTCTTTTAAGGTAAAAGTTTTAACACCATATCATACAATCTAGGTACCGCGCGTATACAATATAATGCAATCATTATTATGGCGTGAATAACAGGGTGTTTGCCATCCTCACCGCTTTTGTTGTATATCGCCAAACCATGGTATCTGCAAAACCGGACGTGTCCCCGTTTACTATTCATCTCATATTAGAAGTTACATTATTAAGCATCTTACAGAATCACTGCGCGCTGGGTTCCTTATTTGAATTATTTCTATGCATAACAAATTATGGACAAGAAATCTTAAGATACTGAATCGGATTCAATAAATCTTCAAATTAAATTGTTGACCTACACTTTGAATGACACCGAATATCAGAGAGAGCAGCGACAAGCCTAATAGAAGGAATGGACTTTTGCAAATCCATCAATTCCTTCTAATGATACTTTAGTAAAACGTCATTCCGATCACGTATAAGTTATATTTCATTGTTGTAAAAAGTTTTTTATTTATAACTAAAGAGAGTCGAAACGATATGTTTGCAAAATAGGAAAATATCTTATTAAAAATTAGAGCAGCTGAATATTTTGTCACGTGATTCTAGATATTCTCTTTGGTTTTTGCTAAATCGAGATGGTTTCGATTTCGGTCTGCCATGTTAAACGAAGTAGTTTCAAAAATAACGGTTGTGTACGTTAATGCCCCCTATTCTCAACTGCGGTTTGTTTTTAAGCAAATGCAGAGGATTTTATAGGATAGGACCTCTTTAGATTTTCTTAATTTTGCCTCGTACAAAAAAGTAATTTTCCCTCCATTATTGATATCACAAATTACATGGATTACATGGAATGCTTAGCAGTCAAATTGAGTAGTTATGAGTAGTATACATACCTATATGTATATACATCGTTTGTAGCCTCAAATACATATTATAATATAATTCTATCTTTAAACACGACAACGCTGCCCTTACATCACTTTATTGTTGGGTTCTTATTAATATTTTGGACAAACAGCAGTATTATGTTACGAAAACCCGCGTAGCTGTAATAAATGAGGTATTCGAGTGTAACTACCGAAGTTAAGTAACGGGATGAGTTTATAATATTTGGATACATTTGGCGTAAGGCTATTTTGTTAATCCGTCGCCCCGTTTTTCAGTTTCCCTAACGAACGATAGTGGAAAGTTATCGACGAAATGCCAATCAAAACACCAACCTTTTTTTTACCAACGAACGACCAACGTTCACCTTTAGATTAATAGATAGCTATATATTTTTCAAATGCGTATTTACACAATTTTGGATTTAGTAGCGTTGTGCAAAAATATCGTTCCGATTATAATCTGGACCTATTTCCCCTATCTTCCGATGAGTCTTTTGCGACTAGTTTCAATTTGCCGTATCAGCGTCCGACATCTTCGCTTGGCTGTCTCCCGTCGCACTACAATACCCACGATATTATACCTACTTCTCTACTACCGCTCTCAATTCTGAATAGGACAAAAGCTATCCCTTCACGCGATGAAGCAACGAATGACATAACCTACTTAGAGTACAGAAGCGTTTATATGATATTCTATTCTTTACGCTTGTGTTGATCAATATTATAACAGTAAGACTACTAAGACATTGACTGCTACTCAAGTAAGTAGCTGAAAAATCTAAAATTAATTTACTGGGCTTTTGACAATCTTTCCTGTTTTTAAATATAATTATACGAGTAAATACGTGCATAATGGTATCCCCTACTGTTTCTCGTCTTTGAGTAATTTGCAATGTGTTTGTATTATTTTATTCTTATATTCGTTATGGCTTTTAGGAATTTGTTAAATATATTTTGGAGGAGAAATCTCATAAAACTTAATTATTTATGATATTGGTGCTCTTTATTTTTCATTGTCCATTTGGGGTGGACTGTATTTATTGATATGCATGTTCACTGCTTTGATAGTAGCGCAAGACGGTGCTGAAAATTTTAGTAGCGCAAGATATATACGAGTGAGATTTTTAGATCCACTCAATGGATCAATGTATTTTTATTTCTTCTACAAATCTATTCCTCTTTTGAATAATGCTCGTGCACAGGTGTACCACACCGTGCGTTCTTAAAAGTTACACACATTCGTACTGGGTTGGAGTTTTGCTCAAAATGTTTGTAAACAAATGTGCTGCACTTATTCAACTTATCTGGATATATAAAAGAATCTTTATTTACAATAATAATTAAACTTTTATTGGAAAATGAGCGAAAATAATCACGACCGGCAGAATTCGAACCTGCGTATTTCTGCTACCGTCAGAACGCCTTAACCACTAGGCTACGGTCTACTAACTGCCAGGCGCGAAAATCCACACTCATTTCCATACACTTCAGACTGAGCGGCGGCGGCTTTTTCGCTCATTTTCCAATAAAAGTTTAATTTAAAACAACCATAGTGCAGGTTAGCACTTAATAAATTAACTTACAATAATAATATATAAAAACAAGGGAAAAAAAACTTAACATACTACTACTAACTACTACAAAAACGGGGCACTTAGAAAATCTTTAGAAAAGCCTACCAGACTACCTACACTACCAGAGGGCAGCGTGCCCAGCATACTGGCCGCATTACCACGCTGGATGGCAATGCTTATACGTTGAGCCAGAAATAGGCCAGCATTTCAACTTATTGAAATAAATCATTTATTGGTATCAACATAATCATTACAAGTTACATAAGTATATGAACAAAATAATTATCAGCATCAGCCTGTTGTCGCCAACTGCTGAGCATAGGCCTCTTTTAGTATCCCACTCGTCCTAGTCCTGCGCAGATTGAATCCAGGTACACCCTGTGGTTTTTCTTGTGTCGTCAATCCACCCCATTGGTGGGTGGTTTCTGTTTTTTATGACCAGATAAGAATACCACAATGAAAACGTTATTCAATTAAGTAACTATTCAGCTTTAGATAAACCGGAAATTGTTAGTCGGTTTGGTGTGAACTCCAATTACAGGCTGGCCATTGATTAACCACTACACGGTCTCGTCCTAACAATGTGTTTACGAAACCAGACAACATGACGCTCTCCGAACTACCCTAGCTGTAGCTATATACATACGATGTTACTTTTTATTACTCTAGGTTGTTGTTCGTATATATCGTATTATATGAAAATAATTAAGAAAAACATAAGCAAATTAAACGCTTCGTAATTAGACTACATAATATTAGTCTAACCGGGGTGATGACAGGACAGTAAAACCTCTTTTTATTCGTAACAGGAAAGACATCAGTCCATTAGTGCTCGTGCAAAGGTCATGTTCTCATAAGCCGTCAGGGAAAGAGGTCGAAGAAATCCTGTCCGAAAGCTAAATATTTTATTACTTTAACGAAGACAGCGCCTGAACCATGTCGCGCATTTCAAAAGACGACTTAGGACTTATACTCTTTAGAGTTTAGACGCACTGTCATTTTTTTGTGAATATTTTCTTAACTAATATTGTTTTTAAAATATGAGAGGTAATATAAAGGCTGAAATTCATCCTACTTACATGTTGTTATAATCGTAGAAATTAATTCGTTTGCTTGCAATCGCGTTGCATTTATGTATGGTAATAGCTTCCTATCTTTTATAAGAGCTGCTGACTACTTTGCTACTAAGATCAAATTGCTTTGTACTAACATTTGTTTTGCAACTTAAAATGCTTTATTATTTGTTCAAATAAAATTATGAAATTGTTGTTTTCGGTCGTGAAATTATTGGACGATTTACAATGTTGTGAGTGTGAAATTTGACGTAGTATGTTTGGCGCAACTGTATGTAATTGCTTAATGCATTGCTGCAGATTGAGTTGTAAGTCGCTTACCTGGAAGGTATCTACTTACCTATAAACTCTAGGCTTGAAGACCCCTGGGTTGTAGTTCGCAGAAAACACAAGCTTCCGGTAAAGTGTTAAATAAATGAAAAGATATCTACTACCTAGTTTAACTTAATCGTTAAAAATGTTCACCGACGCCAGGGAACATTTACTACGAGTATTTCATTCTCTTTTCTATACTCTGGAGGAAATTCTTTTGTCTACCAGTTGTGGTTATGAAACTACCGCGTCAGAGGAAATAGGACAAAGTGCATTTATAGCCAAGAAAGTTTGACTGCTATGAATTAAAAGAAACAATGTTATTAGGGGCATGATTTGTTGATGCATATTTATGTGTATGACGCTTCAGTCGAGTACACACACACAAATAACATATAGGTATCAAAATATGTATATTTATCTCGTCACTTGCCTAAACATAGTATTTGTTGTAAACAATCCGTGATACATAAGGACTATTCTACAATTAAGTGAGTTAGCTTGGCTCGTTAAAGTGTATTTTCGCGTTACGATTTTATAGCTTCTCTGGAAAATTTTAATTCGTCTGTGCGATATTATGGAGTAAGGTAGCTTACCGTAGTAAGCCGTCCATAATCTTTACGTAGCGTAGTTTCAATTTAAATTGAAGAGCACGAGTTTCCTAAAAAAAAAACCCCGGTAAACGATACCAACATCGTTTCAGTACGCCACTGCGCCCTGTCGCCCTCCCTGTGTTCCCATTCACTCATTTCCGTGAGCATGAAAAGTGATGAAGCTCGCAACGCAGACTGTGTCCTACACCGACCTAAATCTTTTGCGTGAAGAAGTGAATTTTAGTCACTTTAACCCCAAGTTGATGTACCAAGAGCTTGCAAGATGTACTATTATACTGCTTACTACCTACGTAGTAAGGAGAGTAAAAACAGCAACTCTTTATTCAGGACCTATACCCCACTATGCAGAGTAAATAAGTCAATATAAGTCAATATTAATTTATTTATTTGCACTTAGAAACTAGTTACATATGTTAATTCTATGTAGTATACTTAAAAATATTTAACATGGTTTACGAGATAGGTTACATTGGTACATAGATATTAAACACTGGGTGTACTACATTCCACACTAAGTCCGAGACTTGTGTCGTGGAGTGTAGGCTCTTTCCGTTAGATTTAAAATAGGCTTCATCTAGAACTTTCTTTCTAGTTGTTCATCATTTAATATCCTGGGACGTCCCTATCTTAACCTGCCGACGGTTTTTACCGGTTGTCTATCAAGACTTGACATCACGACCTGAAGACAAATCATCTCTGTTTGAAGCTGTTGTTAACTAAGCCATGTCTGTGTCTATTCTACATATTGTTCATCAAGTATGTGTTTCACAAGCTTCCTTACGATAAGGCGGTCCCTTGTATTTCGTGACGATCAGACAACGTTGCTTGTTCAAATTGTACGTTTATTACTTCTTCCGACGCCATCTTGTCGTCGGCACCAACATGCGATGTGAGATCTACTCACGGTTCCTTCTTATACATTCTCTTTCTACCGCACGACTAAAATATATTTTTTGCGAAGGAAAATATCAAGTGGGTATATGAATGCTATCCAATTATATACATGATACAAGGGAGTTCTTTTGTCGAACGTTATTGACGTCCTGGTAATTCCTTAATTGCCAGTTGTGCTAAAGAAAGCCATACTTACTATTTACGTATTAATCGCTATGAAGATTGGATATTTTCTATGCAGCCTGCTGCTAGTTTTCACACGCGCCTGCTCTTTCATACACGTATGTGAGTGAGTCTCATATTCTGCAGGCACCAGCAGGCTTGACAGCTATTGTATTGATTGTACAGACCAGGCCCATTGTAATTTGTAATCCATTAGCAGGCTAACGTTCCATCTGTTTGTACTGGAATTGTAATATTTCCTTAACTTATGTGGTATTAAGCTTATCATTAGTATTTGTATAAATAATACAGAAAGAGAATATAAAAGTTTTTTTTTATTACAAACAATATTTTATTAAATTCTCAGTGATGAAGACCTTTATTATTTCGTTACTAGCGTAGCGTAGCGTAGCGTAATTACTAGGTAGAGTTTGGCTAACGAAAGTAGATACTGAAAAAACACGGCAAATTTAAAAAATATAAGCATGGCAGCCCTAAGGTGAAAAGGAAAGTTGGAACAACTCACATTGCTACTTTGACATTTATTTTACTTGTGGGTGCTTGCAATTTTGTCCGCGTTATGACGAGATTTAAAGTAGCTTATATCACTGGTTAACTCTTTACTACCTCCATACCAAACATCACAAGGATGCGTCACTCCATTGCGGCGTATAACAAACAAGCTATCAAACACTATTATGAGTATCAATATTATCATGAGTTTTAATATTTGTAAATCTATGTGAGAGAGTATGTATCAAAGAAAACAACACCATGCATTTTTATAGTATTTTTTTAATCACTATAATCAAAATCTGAATCTAAAAATTCAACATGAAGTGAATCGTCAGAATCACTGGAGTTGCTGCTGTCTTTTACATTGATGATGAAGCTTTCTAAATACTTTTCAGTTACTTGGTCTCTTTTTTTGTAATTGTCAGCCATTTGTTGAAGTTTGTGGAATTCATGTCATGGTGGTAGTCGGCCATTTTTGATTTGGTGCTAAATACTAACAATGAGTTTGGAACGGGGCCTTTTTCTGATCCTGCATGCACAATAGAATATCGTTTTCCTCACGACATGTTTTTTATTATACCACTTGTTGATGGACCTTGCCAACATTTTTTAGGCTTATATGTTTTGTGGACATAAGTTTCATCAACAAAGATCTTAATGTTGGTACTTGTTTCCTCACAATGTAAAATTCGTTTATTTTATAACGAATAACATCCATATCGAAACTATCTAAGTTCGACACTTTTAATGGGTGAGGTCGTTTTTTACCTGGAGTCCTCCAGACCCCTTCGTTCCCAGTACCTTCTTTTTTAATTCACTTTAGTGTAATAATACTTACATCTGTAAAAATAATAGAATAAATTGACAATTATCGTAAATAAGAAATAATAGTCAATACACAAGTTCATATTACAAAACTAGTCTACCTTTTCCATTTTTCTTGCTGGCTTTGATATAAATGTAAGCTAAACTTACCGGTGAGTGAAGATATTTCTTCTAAATACTGGTTCTGCGATTTCATCATATCTTTTTGATCTAAATCTATGATCTTTTCAATTGCTTGTTTTACTTCAGCAGTTCGTGCATTATCCTCAAGACTATCTGTAAAAAAAATAAAAAATCTGTAAAAAGAACAATAACATTACATAAAGTAACTATTACTATTAGTAGTTATTTAAAAACAAAAAATATCAAGACAATTTGACCGTACTAACCTAAAAAACCAGTCACAGCACGTAAACAATCTTGTTTTTCTCGAAATACGGCTTGTTTCATAAGCCTTTTCTCTTCATATTTCGAAATCATACAAAACAATAGTTTTCGCACTTCACTCTTTATAGTTTTATTAATTTTTATAGCATCATCACGGATATATCACAACAAAATTATACGCAAGTCAACCACTACGAAACATCAACAACACGCCATTTTGTTGCGTCAGAGATAGGGATACCATTCACTGATTTTGATTCTACCAAATTATTCGAAAAACTGTCTAAAATTAATTTCTTAAATATACAATTGCCAAGATTTTCCCTAGTAAATAGTGTACCTAATTAACTAAGCTATATATTAAACCAACTTAAGGCTTAGTGGTGCTCTTGAAATGATCCTCAACACGTACATAGGTCCTTATTTTCGATGAATACAATTTAAAACACGTACAAATTTTTAAAACCCATTTTATATAAGGTATAAAATAAGCTTGTATTTAAAATGCCTTTTTGGAATCAAGTGTCCCTAAGTACTTTCTGCTTATAATACCCCAATATGAAGGGTAAATACCTGATGGTAGGAACACTTTAGTGTTGTCATGTAAAAAGTTTGCGAAAAATTCCAGTATCTACTTTCATTAGCCAGACTCTATGTGGTTGTAGGTGTAAACCCTAAGCAAAGAACAACTTTGAATTAATACGTTATGCACTGTTTGAAATATAATTTATTCGATGCATGCTTAGATGGTAGGGGGAAGAGTTCGCTGCCGCGCTCTTTCTCCTCCTCGCGTCGTCTTCCTCATTACTGATGGTCGTGAACCCCCCGCAGATTTTACTCTTGGTCAAGTATATAAGATCGTTTCACGGAAGACTTATGCTCTCGGAACTTGTCCGCAAACATTTCGGTTCCCTCACGCACGATGTTTTCCTTTACCGCTAAGCGAGTGCAAATCCACCATACCTAACCGACATACAGGTTTTTTTTACATGATATTGGCTTACGCTTGACTACAACTTGCCTGATGTTAAGCAACGTTATAATCTACGATCTAGCGCGCTTGCCTAGAAGAAACCGGTTTACTGTTGACTTGAAGACCGACAAATTATAGTTCAAGGGGAATAGAGATTCAAGGCAAGGAGTTCCACAGTTTGGCTGTGCGCACGATGAAAGTCGAAGCAAACCGCTTGGTGCGAGTCTTTGTAACCTCTAACTGTATAACGGTGCCTCCTTGTGAACCTCTACTCGTACGATGGTGAAATGGGGCTGCAGGAATTAAATTATGCAATTCTTCCGCGCACACTCCCAAAAATTCAACCTGTAAAAAACCGAAAGACTGGCTACTTTACGGCGGTGCTCAAGGCTTTGTAATTTTGAGCTACAGAGTGAGTCTTTCGCGATGAGCTTTTTTGCCCGCTTTTCAATTAACTCTAACGCCTCAAGCTTGATTTTGCATCACACAGATCTCACTACTTTTAGGTAGAAGAACTGAGTTTTGACAAGTATTGCTTTTTAATTAGATTGCGTTTAGAAAACACTGATCCTAACAAAGTTTTGATTTAGCTAGCAAAAGAGCAAAGTCATACCACATATAAAACTACATATAGAAAGGACACTCCTTACTTCCCACTCAATGTACCCTCGCCACCCCGCCGCCGCGCCACTTAGCTTCACTTCGCCCACTGTTTGACGCGAGTGTCACGCTCGTATCAAACTTGTAACGATTCACGTAGCTCCTCCTTCTTGCTTCGAGTTCCTCATTACTGAGTGTCGTTATGTGTATCGTCACAACATAGTACCGACTTCAGATTTCGTACAATGAGAAGCAAGTGAAATGTCAACTCGGTTAGTTTGAAGATTTTGTACTTGGAATTACAGGGTCTGCTTCAATTTCTCAGTTGTATTTTGCTGATTCGTCCATGACTCTTATTATATACATTTACCACCACAGAATTAAGACTCATCACGGTATGAGATATATAATATATTATGTCGATTGTCTTATTTGTCTTCCTTCCTTCTCTTATATGCAAAATGTTTCGCCATTGGAATCTCTTCAGGGGCGTGCAAAGCATCATTTAATTTCTTGGTCTCAGTTGATTTTGTTTTCAAACATTCGTCGGTTAGAAACTAGAATGTTTATATTGAGCTTATAATCTAAGTAGTAGTAAAGCCTTGGCCAGTAGTAATCTTTCTTTGACTCGCTGATACTTACATTTTTCTGTAGCTTACTTCGGTAACTATTTTGTCATGTTCATGCTATTTATTATTTAGCTTCCAAAGTTATCTAATAGTGTTAGGCTAATACGGTTGAGCTCTGGAATGTCTGCGCGTGACTGGCATATTATATCATCTGCCATGCGAGATCCACTTAAAAATTGCAGAGCGGTTGCAACCTTCTATTGTCACTGGTCCTGACTACAAAATGTTTAATTAATTGCTGTATGTAGCCTTGCTCATCATGTAGTCGTTTACCCGACACTGGTTTCATTTTCCTTTTAATATCGTTACATCAAAGGTCTTTGTGACATGATACGAAACTACTTGTGCTGACATTTTTAATTTGTATGCATTGTATTTATGAAAAAGAGAAAGAAAGCCACTAAGCGTATGTTTTATTTTATGATTTCAATTAATTTATTTTAACCACTTAAAGAAACAAATATCTAAAAGAGATGACTAATATGATACCGCAAAGGATTACTGTGAAAAGTGAGAATATTTTGCCAAGACTTGATACTGGCTGTGATTGTCGATGCAGTCAGTCAAGACCAGCGATAATGCCTTAGCTAACCGCATTCTGGCTCCCCGTGGTATTCTCTATTCTTAGTCTTCTTTCTTGGTAATATATGTAGCAAAAGTAATACCAGGGGATTACTGACGGAAGTATATATTATCACTTTCGGGTCTCAAATAATTTGTATTTTTATGTACTTTTCCCGTATAAACATTGAGACCACGATGCCCTTATACTGCTGTCCTACACACAGATTACATTGTGTAATACTGATGTCAGTACCGATATTTACATTTTATTTTATTAATGAATTTACATGACAAGCGTCTAATAAAAACGACATTAAAGAAAAAATCATTACTATTCAGATTTCAAAACATCATCGAGAAATTTAGGCGTGTAGTTTTGACAATGAAAAATGACAATATAAACTTTGTCTTAACAAAAATATTTATAGAGTTCCGTAGACATTGTCCGTGTCCGGCCTAACCGATATTGAATGGAACAAAGTCTCACCTCGAATCTATCGTAAATCTATTTTAGCGTATCGACGTCTCGAAACGCGTAAATCACATGCTATTTTTCGTAAGAAACTTTTCAAAATAGCCATTGGAGTAAATGCTTTAAGACGTAAGCAAGACTCGTTAATGATTTTTAGTTCAAGCCGCCCTCCAGATGTAGAATAAGAGATACCACAAAGTTTTCCTATACCATTGTCCGATATGTATGTGTGAAACACCAGTGTACCAGATAACGTACAAAAAACATTATCTCTTTAAATTATGGCTGGATGAAACCCCTTTGAGAAATAGGGAAATGACTCATCGGCCAAAGCAATTATTACAGCCAACCGTAAAGCCCTAACTTTACGGTCAGAGTGTAAAGCACCGACATGACGGCGCCCGGGAGATTACCCCAATAATGTTCCTACGTCTAAATAAAGGTTGTCAGATGCCTTCCATGATGATGCGTTTTTGCTCAATGCCCACCGGTTACACGTTATTAAATTTTCCTTTGACGTTATTCCAAACGTTGCTGAGTTAAAGAAACCTATCGACTCTCGCTCTAATTTCGCCCTAACTACGGTACTGTTTGATTCAGCGCTGACAATAACTAACTTGATCAGCATTATTAATCAGATTATTCGATGTTCGCTTTCTAGCTGTCGCTCTTTTTCTAATACAAAGATAAACCCGCAGATGACGGGCTACTGTTGAAATAATTGGCGAGAATTCGAAACAACCCTCTTTAAACAAAAGTGACACAGGGCCAATATTCTCCGTAGATATTACTTAAATAGTAGTATTATGCCCGGTACTTAAATATTTAAACCGTTTGGAACACTGAAAAATAAAATGGAAAGCGAACTTATTAAACAAAAAATGTTTATGGATTCGTTTGCATTTTTTATTTGTTGAAAAAGTATAAGGGTAAAGGTGAACTCAATGGAAATAACCTTTTATTTGTTTAACGAGAACGCTTTAGAGCGAGTTGGCTGGAACAGGTTTCCGTGAATTTGCCTAGTTACTTTGTTTAAACCGTGGCTGTATTTGCTCAATGTTTAGCTCTGTTTTGGTCAGTTTGTCGATGACCGTCTAGTAAAATGTACTGAGGCACTAGCTGTATTTTACATGCGTTAAGTTATAGCCCTGTTCTTGTCGCTTCCTAAAATTAAGTCCTCCATTGGTGTGTTCTTCGACAGTAATGTTTACAAAAGCTGTCTGCTTGTGACGTTCATCAATATGTACGTATGATATGCCTTAACGATTTACTTAATTCATTAGTTATCTTTGCTAATTGAAATACCTAAGACATAATAAGTATTGTCTATTTTATATCACTAGGGTTATTGTTTTGCCCATAACGAGAACAGCATTGTCGCAATGAACGCAATATAATATTGCAAATATCTAGTTTCCCCTTAGTAAAAAGATGTACTCATTGTGCTTATTTCTATCAGCCCATGTGTCTGCGTCAGAGGAGCGAATGAAAGATGATGCTTTACGTGACTGTACAGGTTAGGGCGAGGAAATGTCACGGACACCGCTATATAAAGAAGTATCAAACTATCCCCCTGTATACCCGTCACAGAACAACGTTCATTGTTTATCCCCCAGGTTCATCCCTTACGTGTGTGTCAAATCTAAATATATAAAAATTAGGTGACTGACTGACTGATACAGTGATCTATCAACGCACAGCCCAAACCACTGGACGGATCGGGCTGAAATTTGGGATAAAGGAAGATGTTATGACGTAGGCATCGGCTAAGAAATATTTTTTGGAAATGCCACTTTTAAAGGGGATGCAAGTTTTACGAGCGAAGCTGCGAGCACCCACTAGTTACCAATAAAAAAGTTAGTCATATGAGTTTGTTACAGAGATTATTAACATATTTTATTACCAAGTGATGCCCGCAGCTTCACTCGCATTATTTCGTTCATATAGCCTATGTCACTCCCAGGACCTCATTCTACCTGCATACCAAAAATCATAATGATACATATATTCTTCTATGTCTTTGATTTTTTATTGCTAGATAATATTAAATATTCCGGTACTATTCACACAGTGCCACAAATAACCCCAAACAAAAGCCTGTGTTATAAGAACTAGAATACGGACTACACTTGTATAGTTTTCTTTTGTAAATAATTACTTCTATACGTAAAAAACCGAACTCAACAAAGATGGATTTATATATATATATTTGTGTTGGATGAGAATCGATCGTATTTTACAAGTTTGCTTAGTTCTGTATACAAGTGGCATGCGGAAAGTAAAGACAAGCTGGGGATAGCTCATTTAACCCCTTGGGTATCGGGGTTAGTGGTGAAGGCACTTAGCACTGATTTACCGCAACTTCGCCCCTTCACTATCAGAACTAGTTTTTTTATTCCCAACCAACTGACCAGAGAAACTGTCTTAATAAAAATAAATATTGCACGTCACGCCAACTGTTCCGTGTTCCGCACGATAATATCTAGGTTTTACTATATTACCTCATTTTCCCCGTAGTTTCTAATTTGCTGAAGCGATTTCAGAAATATAGGTTGAATTTTATTTTTTACCCCTGTACTTAAATAAATAAATTAACATTGTGCAACATTTCACACAGCGACATCTAGCTCTAGACTAAGTAAACGCTTGAGTCATGGAGATAAATAGATAACGGTTATAATACTTTTCCATTGTAGGTAAATACGTGCATATTAAACATAAAAAATACCAAAGTTAACAAAAATAATTGCAGATTGAATATGGTCAATTATTTGTTTCGTGCGAGATTCGAACTCACGACGCTCAGAACTAGAGGCAGACGTCCAACCAACCTAGCTACTGGTTTCATTCGATTCCGCGTACAAAACAACATCGAAGATCTAATCATGATCATCTATAAATATTGCTTCCCGTTTTGGCCCCCTAGGGCGGCAACATTTTGGCAGGACTGCAGATTTTAGTTTCTCCAGCTAAAGTACGAGAAATAAAACAGCTTGCATGCATGTTCAATTCCGCAAGGATTTAATTTTTGGCAAAATAAAAATCAAATCCTTTCGGTATAACATTTTCTACAATATTCCGGCAGTAATAAGATAGTGCGGTTGATATTACAAATAACATTTCATATTATTTTGTAGTAAGAACTGGCTAAAAATTCAAATGTGAATATTATTATGAATACTTTTAATTTAGTGTACGTCATACGACTGTCACATTGGGGATGTCTCATGCATTACAAATACTCATCAATTGAAAAACTTTTCTATCGTAAAAATAATTATACTACTTGCTGATACCCTTCTATCACCGGACGAGCAGAGATGCGGCAGAAAGCACCGGTTTATGGTGGAAGTTCCTAAGAACCGCACTAAACGCTACGCTTCTAGCTTTATTCTTCGTACCGCAAATATCTGAAACTCCTGCCTGACTCTCTGTTCCCCATGCACTATAAGCGATCCAATCCAGCGATCTTCAAAGCGAGATTAAATCAGTTCTTATCGCGTAAGCACGCTGCATCTTAGGCCCATAGGCTTTGCTTACTATCATTAAACTATGGCCAAGTGCAAACACGTTGTAGTTATAAAAATGTAACCTAATACATACCTATTAAATAAAGTCATTATCCCGTCGTGCAGACGGGCTATCTACTAAGGACTTCGACCTTTTATCTGCATTGCAATGTTCTCTCACGTCCCTTTATAGAGATTAAATTACATTTTCTTTGTTTGAGATAGAAGTGATTTATTGTATGTAGGTATAATTATTTTATAGTTAAATAATACAAGTATGACCTGGATTTTGCCAATTGCCCTCTAAAAATAAAGAAACTACGTGTATGTAAACACGTGATAACTGTAATTTAACTATTCGTTTACTTATACTAACGTCGGCTTGACATCACCCTTTAAATACTTGTTCCTCTTTGGCATGTACCTAGTGAATGAGGTCGGTTCGTTGTCTACCTGATTTGGCAGAATACCGTTAATGAGGCTTTAATTGCCTATTGTTTCAGAATCATGGGCTGCTTTGTGAGCAAAGACAAACTCACCAAGGAGGACATGGACTTCCTCAAGACGCATACATCGTACGACGAGACAACCATCAAGGAGTGGTATAAAGGCTTTAAAGTAAGCAAACCAATTAGCCGCTCTTCATTTAATAAATTATTCCTCCCGATCAATATCTACTTTTAGCGTCGATGTTTCAATAAAGAGCTATAAAACTATCTCTTCGATTGGCATTAGTCTAGGTTAGAAATGCGATACAAGTTCTTCACTTACTTCAATTAGGAAATTACGTAATTACTCTAACACAGGTTTTGTCTTACAGCAAGATTGTCCCAACGGGCGGCTGACTCCGGCTAAATTCGTCGACATGTATAAGATGTTCTTTCCTTCGGGAAACGCTGTTGAATTCTGCGACCATGTGTTCCGTACATTCGACATGGACAAAAATGGATACATCGATTTCAAGGTAATTCGAGCAAGCTGTTTAATGCCAACTAAGTACTTATATTGTAAAGCTTCATTTGTTTTGCTGGCTATAAAGCAAATAAAAAGAACAATTAATTATAATACAGAAAAGAATCACATAAAATACGATTGTAGTCTTTTTTTAATAGCTGGCGCTTGGTTCAAATTACAATTTAATAAAAAAAAAACTGTACGTTACGTTAAGTTGTTATTGGGTCTAAAATTGAACCAGCACATTGATATTGAAAATCACAATTCGTACAGAATTTTCCTTTATATCTAACTGAAATGCTTACACTGGTGACATTACCTATTTGAGTACACACGGACCTGCTAATTATCTACTATCGCAGATGTATGAAGGCCGTGTTATCGATCTAGTAAAACGACATTATATTTTGCTACTTGTGAGAGCTGGGAGTGCTCGATGGTTGATGTCACCGTGATGTACTATGCCTATGCGATTGATTCCTGCCGTGGCACTGCATTGCGAGTTTCGTGGCAATGAGTCCGTGCGTGCGCTTACATATTCAGATGTGTATGGTGTCCTCTGGAGTCTCGGTGTACATCGAGATGCTGTATTGTTATAGGAATTCCTTCAGGCCATCCATGTGACATCCAGCGGCACTCCGGAAGAGAAACTCAAGTGGGCGTTCCGCATGTACGATGTGGATGGCAACGGTGTTATCGATATTCAAGAAATGACTAAGATTGTGCAGGTATAACACACTGGATGTGTTGGGTTAGTTGCATTTCGGTATCACTAAGTTCCGGTCATCGCAATTACGCGTCACATTTTTATTTCGGGGTAATCCGGAACAAATTATCACTAGAGTTTTGTACATTTTAATTGGACAATGTTAAAGTACTCGTATCAATAACGGTCACATTGATAAAATATTGACAAGAATAGACCTGAACTGCAACTACCGGAACATTTCATTTTATATTTTACAATGTTGTACCAGTCTAATTTCCATTATCGGTTCACAATGTGTAGTTGGTATTCCATAAAGGAAAGTAGAAATTGAGTCGCGCATCAAACAGTGCAACGTCTGCCTTATTTTGTATACCCGAGGCCACTATTACTGTGAGTGTTTACCACTATTATGTTACTATACTATATTCGTATTTCGTATTTTTGTGAGATGTTTATCACGCGTATCGCGGCACATACATAACGCACATTGTACTCGACGCTTCTGTAAACTCTCCTAATCACTTGTTAAGCGGCTGAGTGCCGATGACTCACCCCTAGTTTACGCTTCACCGGTGTATTTTTATCTTTGATCAGAATGTTCGGCTTTGTTTAGCCGACAATCAACGCGTATCCGTAACATTAGACGGCTCTATAAACGCGTTGCTGTGCCAAATCTAAGCCTACTGCCTCCCTGCCTCTACACTGTAATAGTTGAACACACGTATTTATGTTGAGTTAATTTCTTGTTTTTCTTTTTGAACTGATCTTTGTAGAAACATTGAATATATACAATTAATAAAAGCGTCAGAGTACACCTATCCAGTTGTTATTATCCGAAAAACAGTTTATAAACGTTGCTAAAGATTTATCTAAAGGAATGTTGTCACTCAAAAACAAAACTATGCTTGATATGGGTAAATATTGTGACTAGCTGTTATTCATAAAAATGAGCCAATTAATTTATTTGCATCTGTTTGAGTTAAAATACACTTAAAAAATTAGTTAGTATGAGATTGTTTGACTGCCAAACTGTCAAAGCGTGACCGATTTCTTCTCGTTATGTCCCTGCTTTTCCGTCTGATTACCCTTTTGGAGGCGAACCTTTAGCTCTGTGATATAAAGTTGCTATTCATAAATAATATAGTAGTACCCCATCCTAAAAGAGGGAGATAAAATCCTTGAGCTCGACATGCATTTTTTTCATGAGCTTCTTAAATAAATAAATATTTGAGGACATATCACACAGCGCCATCTAGCCCCATACTAAGCTTACTCTTGTATCATGGGTACTAGATAACGGATATAATACATATTTACTTTTCTTTCTTAAATACCTCTTAATATACATAGAAATGACCAGACTCAACACCAGTAATTACAAATATTAATAGTCATAATTAAATAAATAGTCAGTAGATGACTTAAAATAGCAGAACAACATTATCAGATTTTTCTGAAACTAATGCCTCCCTTTAAATTGACTACGCCCTGTCTTAATATGAAATATGTAGTTTCCTCGGCGTATTAAGTGACAGGACGAAAATAACTCAAGTCGATATTAGAACCACTCAACCCGCTTCGTAGAAATTGCATTACAAGGTTCAAATGTTGCATTATGCCTACAAGTTGGTACACTTACGTATAATAGTAGTTTATGCAACTGTCATATAATTAAGGGTATTAAAACACGAGTGTGAGTTTATGAAACGAGCGCAGCGAGTTTCATAATAGTAACGAGTGTACTTTATCTTCACTAATGCATTGATAATTTATTAAATTAAATTCACGCGTACGTGTTTTTTAACAGTGATTTTGCCGCCATTAAAATCTAACCAACGAGAGTGCAGCGCGACCAACCTGATTGGCCCTGCAATAAGGTTGGTCACGCTTTTTCGATGTTATAATGAGCTATTACGATATCGATGTGGATATTATAACATCATGTGAAATTGCTTAAATTGAGTCTTTTGTTGTCTGCGCTATAACAGTAGTAATTATAAGTCAAGAATTGGAAACATAAGTAGAATGTTACAACATTAGTGTAGATAAAGTAGTTTATATAACATATATCACAAGTACAGGTGCTTTATGCATATTTATAAAAAAAACAAGAATCGGTCGATCGTATTCTAAAATGTCCCTTGCCTTGTTTTTGTAAATGACCTTTACGACCTTTCTTCAAGTAATAGCTTATGAGTGAAATGTATGTCGTTCGAGATGACAAATTTGATTTCGCATTATTCATATACAAGTCCTCGTATGTATCTTTCTGTCACAGAAATCAGAATATATTTGTAAAAATACAAATATGCGATAGCTTCCGAGTATACATGAATTATAAATACTTACAAATGAGATATCTTTTTAATTGTTTAGAATCTATGTTGTATCACTTTTGTATTCATCATATTGCTGTTGTTATGCTAGATTAAAGAAAAAGACGGAGATTGAGGTTGCTCGAACAATAAATACAATTCCACGAATTTGACTACCTCACATTAAATGCCGTGTATTGTAACACCTCCGCACTTTACTTAATACATATTCCAATTTCCATAGCATTATTCCAATTTGCCGAGTAAACTTTAAGTATATTATTGTTCTGTAAATGATATGTTCTGGAATAATAATAATGCTGGTTTTGTCCTTAAAGCTGGCCCGTGCGCTCTGTTACTGTATTCCATATCAACCTAGATAGATAGATAAATAGATATAGGTACACTTTATTAAAACACCAGCACAATACAGAAATTTACAAAAATAATATTAAAACTTAAGCCTAGTGTCTTAACTGGCGACCTTATTGCTAAAAGCGATCTCTTCCAGGCAACCAATCTGGCAGGGATAAGACGCAAGTATAATGGTAGACGAGGTGTTTTTAATGTATGTGAAATTACATAAATACATAGGTATCATAAATAAACATACATAAGTAGCAAAATAAACAAATACACTAATACATACTTCAATACATATGATGATAAGTAGTAAATAAATATATGTCAAATAACGATAACTACAATAGCATATACCTACAACTTAGTGAGAAAATTGTAACGAAAACCTCAGTGACGTAGAGTGGGCGTCAGGTCAGCCGCCCCGAGCTGGTATTGTTAGTCGCTCACTTGTTAAGGTGTTTCAATCATATATATTGTATACGCAGGGTTTGTGGAAACCACTGAAAGAATCACTTTTATAAATCAATACTTATCAATAAGAAACCCTCTCCCGAATTAGTAAACGTATAGTTCTAAATTAGTTAACGGATCACCATTCCAAACCACGACGAGCCGTTGTAATGTTAGGCATGGACTAGGAAACAACAAAACAAAAAGTCGCAAGCAGGGGAGGTGGGCGTGAGCTAATAGGGGCATCATCAGCGCTAAGCTAGTGTCGCTGTGGGGGCAAATGAAGTTTCCTCGGGATCGTCACTCTAGTTGCATTTGCCGCGGCGCTGATAGCATTACGGGTGTCACACAACGCGACACTCCGTGTGATAAAATTACGACACAGCCGCCTAACCTTCGCTTATAGCAGTCTTTTAAATAGTTTTCTATGCATGTTTATTAGCCCTAACATTGAGTTAGGTAGTATTATGTATGTCCTTGAGTTTGTGACTCTAGAAACGTTACAGTTTTGCATATATTACAGCTGGATCGATAATTTGACAGGAGTTAGTACAATGCCACATCCATTGTGAACCGTTGGTGGGAGAAAGACACGAAAGATACATAATTTTGAATAGCCTTTGTCAATTCATTCACCCAAATATGAGGAACATACATTTATTACACTAAACAAACATACTTATTTAGGGTTTTTGGTTTTGTCAGTAATTGATTGGGTTACTAAGAAATGTACTTGCATAATTTCAGGCAATCTACGATATGCTCGGTGCTTGTTCAAGTAACCGACCGGCGGACTCGGCCGAAGAACGCGCCAAGAATATCTTCGCTAAGATGGATGAGAACAATGACGGACAACTGACGCAAGACGAGTTTCTGAAGGGCTGTCTGCAAGACGAGGAATTATCCAAGATGCTAGCGCCCTAAGCAAACACGGCCCATTCTTATCGTCGTCATGTCATGGCGGCATATGAATCCACCCTTTCCTCGCCCTTGCCTTTTGCAACTTCCATCCTCACGATTAAAGAAACCCCGACGACGTCATGCCCCAAGGGCAAGCGACGACTAAACTGTTTGATTTACCAGCAAAGTACATGTACGATAAACCGCGTTTCGGCTAATTGAATAATGAAAAATATAAAAGTTTTGCACCTCAGGCAGTTTCTGTCGGAGTGTTCGTAAAGATGGTGGTAATTAGATACGTGATAAATATTAAGACTTTTAGAGAGCGTTTTGAAAGTGTTCGAGTCGCGTCATTGTTTTATCGGCGGCACAGCACGGGAGCAGTCGCGCGCGCTCGCCCGCTCTGGCCACGGCTGCGGCTGTCACCCTCTCAACGGATACCTAGCAGATTGCGCTTATTCATTCTCCTCACAACTGTTACTGTAAACACAAAAAGGTGCCCTTACTTGTGCAATTTTTATCATTTTTGTGATAGGTAGGTAAAACTAAAGGGTAATTAATGCATTTGGTGCGTAAAACGAAACTGTAATTTTACTGATCTATTTCTAATAAGTACATTATGTAATAAATTCTATTTGCGGCATTGCAGCAGTAGAGTATCGGTTGTAGTTAATAGTTAACTTAAATGTGTTATTTTACGAATTGCTCTGGTAAGGCTCCGAATAGAATAATTGCCACGAGAAGTAATAGCAGCGAGCGAGCCACAGCTGGCAGCGCTCTGAGGCTCGCGACCACCGGTCAGATACCAAGCTGTGCTTCTGAATCCTGAAGTCATTTAGACGATTATTAAGTGAAAAAAGTATTTTTAAAATTTTAAGATAAAATCCAATGATAAATAATGTCCATTTCTTTTGATAAAAATAACGATTAAAATTTGTAATTAAAAGGTCCATGTCGCTGTCCGTTTGTCCTCTTATCTATTCGAATGTAAGCACGTTGTCCAAAACATTCTTTACTAGAAAAATCTCCGAGTTTCCTCTATATTTCGGGCTTTGTGCTCTATTCTATTCGACGAAGGATTTACTACTTTGCACAGTAAAACTCTGTCAAACTCTAACTGTAATGATTAAGTCATTTAGTATACCTAGTCATGTACGAACAGAATCGGTCAGATTGAAGTTGAACCAGTAGCAAGCTTAATCCGAGGGCGGATAAATAATCACACTTGAGCGCTGATCACGTCGCAATCTGATCTTTTCTGTCCACATTATAGAAATATTCTACTAGATATATAAAACAGTAAATTTTATTGGTAATAAACAATTGTATCTTTCTATCCTTTGTAAAATCGATGTACGGTGTTATTCGTTGCTCCATCAGGGTTTTGACGGTATCTCAGCTCTTTATTAGCTTTTCTTGGTTTGAGTGTTCTATCGCATTTCTGATTGAGCTTCTGGAGTCACCATTTTGTCGATATCTCTTTTCGTTAAAATTCACGTCGTTTCCCCACTAACTGTGCCTTCTAGTTCTCTCTCTGTAGATAGTTTACTGAACCATTTAACAAAGGTCAATGCTCAATATTGCCCCGTCCTTGACGCAAATCACGCCTGTCTAGTTTACTGGTTATTCATTTGCAAAACTGGCCCAAGTATTTATCTTAGTAGCTGCTTTTAATAATTAGCTAAAACAGTCACGTATCTTTTATTTCGTTTTGCGTTCTATTTGGCCAATACTTTTGATCTGCAATATCAAATAAGGTTTGAATGAATTGAAAATTAATAAGTTTGGACCTGGACTGGGTTATTCTGATCTGGATCTAGGCTTGTTAAACTTGGGCATTAACCTTTAGTTTATTTCAACAATGTACCTACTTGAAGTATAAATTGAGTGTCGCTTGCGTTTAGTCCCTCACTGTGGCTAAACATAACGAAAATATAATTGTTAGAAAGCTCTAGTCCTCTTTCGTCTTCTGAAAGTAGCTAATTAGTTTTAGGGATATTTCACGATTTGAGATTTATAATTTATGAAATGTTAGTATGTTCTATGGGCAGAACAGTTTTGAAAGGGTCGCGATGAAATAATTGTCTTGTGGCTATTTGTAACTTGGTTTTCAGTGCACAAAATAATGTAAGTCGAACATTGAAAACGAATTATATATTGAAAGATAGCGCGCTGTAACGCACAAAATAACGTTATGCACAAAACTTTTAGCTACTGGTATAAGCCGGTGCATTAATGAAAGGAATCATAAATGGCGACATGTACTTGGGTTGACAGATAGTACGTAAGCATATCAAGTTAAGTTAAACTTATATAATTTTTAAAGTTAAAGAATTTTTGTTTGAGTATTCTTGAATTTCAATATGAATTTAAAGGATTTTGATTTTAAAAGTTAAACAGTTTTTTTCCGGGATGAAATGACTACTCCCGTTTCTGTACACCTGACAACGTATATAACAAAACTGGAGTTATGCTATTAGTTCAAATTAAGTTTGTCTATGAGAAGATTTTTTGCAGCTGCATACGGGACGCGCGAGAGTAATAGATGGAGATAGTGTGCGAGCGAGAGAACATGACAAGCTTCGCCATTTAAGATTCCTTTCTTTCATGAACCAAGTTATACCCCATTTAATTTTAAGAAAATAATTTATTTGATTGATTGTAGTAAATAAATGCACTGAAAACTAAATTGTAATTTTGTTAGTGTAAAACATTCCATACTACTTGAACGATAGCATTGTAAATCATGCATGTATTGATGATTTCAATATGATGAAGTATCACGTCATGATCTATTGTTTTAATTTAAGAAAACTCTCTTCCGATGTTTTGTTTATAACTACGCGATTATTTATAATTAAGTAGAATGGGTTTGCGTTTGGTGAGCTCTAACTATATGATAATGATTGCATTTAAAGTAGTTACATACTTCCAGAACTGAAAACTATTTGCAAATTTGTGTAGGAACAAACAACAACAATTTTGACTGAATTTTATAGACCTAGGGAAGAGGGATCAAATAATACTCATTTTGGGCCTGAAAAATAGCTTTCGCAGACAGGGTGTTATTGAAACATATCACGAAATTAAAAAAAAACCTTCATCGGGATTTTTGAATCGAAAAAGGGCTCTTAATTTTAATACTAGGTTCCTTATCGCGTCAAAGACGTCAATGTTGAGGCTGGTAGACTCGGTCAGCATCACGCATCATCGGCGAGCTGGCGGGCTCACTCCACGGTCTGTAGTCAATTATTGTTCTGTTCGCACGACCACTGATTCTTACGTTACGTAGCATGACGCGACCCAGGCCTATGTTGCTATATAATGTATGTAGCTACGTGGTAGCTTATAGTTGCTAGCGATAATTCCTTCTTTTCGCTCTGTCTCTTCAACACCTACATGGGTATATAGCCTCAAACAACGCACAACGATTTATCTTAGCTGCAAAGAGGTTGTCGTCGCATATCGCCTCATTGCCGCTTTGAGCTTCAGTTGTTTGCTGGTAACATTACCGGGACATCATTTCTTATACAAATTACTCGCACATTCGACGTTGTAGTGGCAAACTCAATTGATTCATAGTAGTAATTAACGTTTCTGAAATTATCAAATCTGAATGTATAACGTTTGTTAGTATTACACTTATGTGCCATGTTGTATTTTAATTGATCTTACAAAACTGTAAAATTAATTATAAGTCATATGTTTTATTACTATTCCCTTTGTGAGTACTTAATTTTGTTACAAGGTATATTTTTATGAATTTAATGTTAAACATTATCTGTCTTATTACAAAACGAGGTTTAAAAGTTAGTCTAGGACTAAGAAAATTAAAAATCGGTTCTGGTTGATCTAACATCACATACAAGCAATCAAAACGTTAATTCAAATTGGAACTTTAATTTAACATTGGGAAATTTTGACAGTTTGATAATTATGACAGTAGACAGACAATTTTCAAACAACTAAAACGGACTTGGTCTAGACTTATATTTAAACCACGTTTTGTAATAAAGCCCATTATTCATAGAGTTTCGAATATCATTGATTAAATAACGCTCCGAATTATGTTTTACCTGACTACGATAGAAAAGAGGATAATATTTTAGGTTCCTAAAATTTGTAATATAAAACGGCTTGAAATTGCGAATCTGTTTTATAAATCTCACACCTACAAATATTGATGAAAATATTCCAGTACAGTATTTTAGATGTTAGGTACATCGCCATGTATTAATTTAGCTTGAAAAGCTATTAAATATTGGATGTAATCAAAATGTCAAATCATAGTATTACGGAGCAAAGTACATTTTCACTCATGTATCAATTACATATATTTTATAAATTTTGTAGTCATATTTTATGTACTAGTGAGCTTGAAGCACTAATAACATAATTTAAATGCGATGTATCATTAATTTATATAGTCGGTGTACTTAGACATAGGTCTATTCGTAAGATATTACTGTGACGTAGCTGCAATAGGCGCACAATCGTTTAGATTTAATTCCATAGAATGTGTCCCCGTAGATTTTTTTCCAATTTATATTGCAACTACCGGCACAAGTTTTCATGTACTTACATTGTGTTTGGGTCTGTGTCAGAGTGTTTTATAAACTGATTGTTATCGCTTTTGTTTGCTCAAGCGAGACTTGCACGATGACGTCAACGTTTAGCTTTTTTAGATATTGCTCTTGTACCCGACACGATACCTTTGTATTTGACTCATGTGTAAGTCTCTCTTATACATTTCTTATTAAGAATCTTCAAGTCTGAGTCGAATTCTTTTCCTTAAATGTAACAGTGATCTTTATTTACAGATCAAGACATTTGATTGCATTCTGTACTTTACTATTACATAAGACATTCTATTATACACTTGTAATAGATGGATGTACACTTCGTTCCGGACTCTGTTGTATTTCTAAGAATACATCATTTTTAATAATTCACATTTTGCCTATTCATGTGTTATTATACAATTATAAAACTACTCGTTGCTTATTGGCCTCGTCATTGCTGCACTCTCACTGGCATATTCGGTTCGCGGGGAAAATACGCAGTTAGTGAAACTTAACAATCATTTCTAGTTACCGCACCTTAAAACACAATGTCTGGTTACACAAAGTACATGAAAGACTCCATTCATTAGGAAATGAATAATTCGTGAGTGTGAAAATGAATTGCGTTGTACAGAAGCGCATAAATATGCATAATTTAACCTTAATGAATATGTAGGAGGGAGGACACCAGTAGAATACATCCAACAAGTGCCCTCTCCCTAGTATTGCTACTCTTACTATGTAAACTGAACTTGTTTACAAATTGCGAGCAACTATTATAAGCCCAAGAATTATTGATGATATATTCTTTGAAGATCCTATTTTGATACCTAAATAAAAAAATTGCCCTCAATAATACCAAAAGATCTGTTTATTGCAAATATTGTAAATAAATTAAGCAATGCAAGTACTTGCCTACTGAACAACAGCAGTGCGCTGGGTTCAAAACAAATAAAATAATTCTCGAAAGTTAGATTTCTGTGTCAATTAGGTACAATGGCATCGGTGACACTGGACTTAGTTTTGAACGAAAGTAGGTAAGCGGGTTTTTAAAATCACAAAAATAAGTAACTGTAGGTATATATTTTTTATGCATCTCTAATCTCATTGGCACATAATCTGTATCTTTAAAGTAGCTTTTTTAATTTACATGACTTAAATAATTTAAGTTCCATTAGAGGGGCAGAATCATCTCAAGCCTTGTATCCGGTGTGAGTGTGTGCTCTAAAATAATTTAATTTTTCGTTATTATTCTTTATTCTGATCCTAATATATAGGTAACATTAAACACAACATAAAATGGCAAAGCGATATGTCACAAAACGTATATTCATTATAATTATAGGTATGGTATATAATATTATTTTTATACTAAGGTAAGTAAAAATATATTAGTTTAAAGCGTATGTGTATTATATTTGAATTTGTATGTTTTAGGATAAAAGAATTGGATCACTGAAAGCTACAAGGTTGTGTAACATATTGAAACACCTTATACCAGTCGAGTAAAGTAAACCACAAAAATGGGAAAACAAAATAGCAAACTGAAGCCGGAGGTCCTTGAAGACTTGAAACAAAATACTGAATTTTCAGGTACGTGCCGTGTTCTGACATTTTTGCCGACATATAGACAGATACCACATATACCAATAATTTGTCATACCCGATGACGTCGAAATTGATCTTTTTCTCTGACTATAAAGTACAACTCAGCTTCCATTTCGACTTTGAATACCACATACATTAAATTCCAAATATCCGTGTCACCACTTTGTTAAATATGAACTTTTCCGAGTATCACTCGATTCCAGAGAATAAACTATTCTAAATATACATACGTATAATCTGCATTTTCATAATATACTCGTACTCGCATTTTTATATAATATATATATATCGCAAAAACTAGATATTCTACTGGTTCTGAAAAAAAACCAGGACCAGATTTATTTTAATTATGAAATCCAACAATAAACTTTCTATGAATTGTTGCATTCAGTTCATCCTTAGATAAAATATATAAATGATAATCAATTTCCAATCTGAAATCTTAGCTACAACACACATACTTACAATTATAAAAATTATAAATTCACTTGTTTCCTAGCATTATTAAAGTTTAATAATGATTCTAAGACAGTGTAAGCTCAGTATGGGGCTAGATGGCGCTGTGTGATATGTTCTGAAATATATATAGATGTATTTATTTATAACGCATATATTTTAATGGCAAGTTTGGGATTGAGTGAGTGTCTTTTCTCCTTCTCGCTCACACATTTAGGATAAACTGCTTTGGATGACATGTGGTATGAAGGAAAATTTGATCTCGAATGATATTGTTTTTACCCAGATTATAGGCGAAGCGCCCGTAGCTCAACTAGCGGAGGCAATCGCATGCGATTACTAATGTTAAGCAAAGGTCGACGCGGTCAGTCCTGGGATGGGTGACCGAAAAGTGGAATTCCATTTTGGGCGCTTCCGTGGGTCGGATGACACGATAAATTGTAGGTCCCGGCTGTTTGTCTATTACGGCAGGCCCTTAGGGCGGCTTGACACCAGAGTTGGCCACTCTCATTCGATAAGAAGAAGAATCCAGATTATGACTGGTTGTACCACGATACGCTACATTATATAACAATGTGTGAATGTATCTAAACTCTGATTTCACAGATGCAGAAATACAGGAGTGGTATAAAGGGTTTCTAAAAGATTGTCCCAGCGGCCACTTGTCTGTCGAGGAGTTCAAGAAGATATATGGAAATTTCTTCCCCTACGGTGATGCCAGTAAGGTATGCGAATTGTCCGTATTATTATTATGTTAAATAATTGATAACCATATAAAGAGATAAACTTAATGTTGAATAAAAAAATATGTAATTTTTCACATACATATTAATATACAGATAGAAGTACATTTTAAATAACTTACTTCAGATAGAACTGTTGATGTTTTCTTGATTTGAACTGCTGTAGATTTTAGGTATCAATGATACTTGTTAAATGGTAGACCCTTTCGTTGGCAACTAATTGGGTGTGCCGGTGACATCTACCCTTACTTCATTATAAGATCTTTGGGATACCTTTAAATATTTGACACAATGAAGTAGACTTTAATATGATAAAGCATACATTTTTCACTTAGTTACAAAATTCACAACTTTCAAAGTTACAATCAATTAATCGGTTCATAAATAAAAACTTATTCAAATTCAATATTATTTATTTCGGACTACAAAGTGATCCATAGTTTGTTAGTAACTTATAACTATTCTTACACGCTGGGGTTAGTATAATTAACAAGTACATAGTTACATAATTTAATACTTATTGCTATTTAAATTACTCAAGGGGTAACGAAAGCAGAGTTGGATTTTACCGGGTTTCTCTGATACATTGCGTGTACTACAAACTGGCGGCGGGTTCGCCAGTACTTATTATGAATAAATTGAACTTGAACTTAATATAATATGTTGCCACCGCAGTTTGCAGAGCACGTGTTCCGGACGTTCGACGCTAACGGGGACGGCACGATCGACTTTCGGGAGTTCCTCTGCGCGTTGAGTGTGACTTCGCGCGGGAAGCTCGAGCAGAAGCTCAAGTGGGCGTTCTCAATGTACGATCTGGACGGGAACGGATACATCTCCAGGCAAGAGATGTTGGAGATTGTTACTGTAAGTTGGCGACGATCATTTATTTTTTCTTTATTCTTAGCTTAAATGTTAAATTTACGTTTACCCTGTTTTTAAGGGAAGTGGGGCGTATAGCTAAAATTTAAATTAATTATTAAAAAAAAATCTTAAACTTAAAAAAGTAAAATTAATGTAAGTACAGTATTTTCTTGCTATAGATATTATAAAAAACTAGGTAAATCTATTTTACTTGTTTGCTATTAATCTTATTCTATAGTGATCAGTTACAATGAGATCATAATTATATACTATTCCTTATATTCGTCATTAAAAAACTCTTCTATAGTGTAGTACATAACATTTCTTTGTTAAATGTAGTCTTAATTTTATTACTCTAGCATTTAAAAAAATATCTTTTATATCCCAGTGAGCGTGGTTTTCCCGTCGTCTTGGTGTCAACTTCTGTATGTTTTATCTCTTAACACACAATATAATCTAGTAATATTTTTTCTTCAAACGTGACAAATCTAACAAATTTGTGAAACTCTTAGATCCCAGGTCTTCCTAACTTTCTTCATATCCATTAAGAATTCTCTTTTCGGCATATTTCTGTAACCTTTCGCCAGTGTATTTGCTTTTATAAGTAACGTCGACTATACCATGTCGTTTTTTTAGTAGAGAATGTATATTAGAAATTAACGCCTAGCGCCATCTACCGAATTTATCAATAATTACAAGAAAGAAGGGTTAACATTTTAACACGACGCTTCATTGGTTTAGGAATTATTTTTTGTATTAAAACTTACATAATATTGAATTTTACTTATAGGTTTTTCATACTAAATTGCCTATATTGTGTTAGACGTCGTCGGTCGGTCGGTCGTTTGGTATTGTATTTAAGTGTGTTACCGTGTGGCGCCATCGGTGCCGATTCTGACTGAACTCGTTCGCGTTCCAGGCTATCTACAAAATGGTCGGGTCGGTGATGAAGATGCCAGAGGACGAGTCTACGCCCGAGAAGCGCACTGACAAAATATTCCGGCAGATGGACAGAAACAAGGACGGGAAGCTGTCATTGGAAGAGTTCATAGAGGGCGCCAAGAGCGACCCTTCCATCGTACGCCTTCTCCAGTGTGATCCCCAATCTCAGTGATACGTGAGATGCTAAACTCGAGTATTGCGAGTTTCCACGCAGTCTATCCACACCTACGAACCTAATGTAATATATCCATCCCTATACCATGCTTGTAAGAGCTAGTGCGCGATGTGAAGCGTTAGTTACACATTCAGACGTTTCCTTTGTCTTTGTGTCCGATTGTACGTGTTGCCATTTCAACACCTGGCGCACTCTACTTATAAAAACACTACGCAATAAAATATAGTTATGAAAACCTTGACACAGTCGGGCATCAAGACAAAATGTGCAACTAAACGATGTATAGTGTTAAAATGTTTTTTCCAATGGTAGTACCTTAGTTAGGTTAAAATTCACATATTAAGGTGGAACAACACGCCCCTCGCGAGAAATTTAATAATCTCGTTACTTACATGGTTATTTTTAGAATAAACTAGCAAAGTAGTTTCTCTAAAAGAAACAATGTATAAATGTTGAGTTTTCCCTGAGGAGCGTGTGCTTGTACCTTAAGCCCTTTATCGTTTTGCCTCTTAACTATATAAATAGCGGGACCATCACTTGACTCGGAAAGGTAGCGTTCGACTTATTTGACGTGTTTCAATAAATTGAATACCAATGTTATAAAATTAGTAGATTTATATAATAAATGGCTGTGTTCTATGTTATTCAGTGATTCGATAATGGCCGTCGTGATAATGTATTAAATTATTCACAGGTGTAAGTGCACTAATACACTTTTTGCCATTTTATCAAAGTCAATTTTATAAATATTACTGTAGTCTCTTTTACTCATATGAGTATCGTATGAAGAAGAAAAATAACTCATTCCCAAGATAAAGTGGAATTTGACGGGGCGGGCAGAATACGGACATAAGTTTAGAAAAGAAGCGGTGGATAAAATGTTAGATATGAATGAAAGGACGGTGAATGAATGCTGGAATGTAATGGCTGTCTTAAAAATGTATCTGAAAGAGTGTTTGGGGTATTATCTAGTAAAAGAAATTAGGGACAAGAAACATGGTGGTGGTGCGACGATGTGCAAAAAAAGTGCTAAAAGAAATCAAGAATAATTTTAAAGAGATGCAGAATATTATTATTAGCTCGAGAAGTAGATTGAAAGGAACAAGCTAAAAATGTCTGTAACCAGTGAAAAATAGAGAAAAATAGCCAGTAGCAATAGTCAGAGTGAAAGCACAAGGCTAGTATGAAACATTACAAAGCGACGAAGGACGAAAACATTTGTACAGAAAAAGAAGAGAGAAAATAGGAAGAGATATCACCTATATCAAATGTGTAAAAGATAGTACAGGCAGAGTATTGTAAATGATTCTGAAATTAGAGAAAGAAGGAGAGAATTTTTTAGGTTTAAATGAATGTAGAGAATGACTGGAAAAGAGGATTGCACAATATCACAATCGACAATAATAATATATGAAAGCAATATAGAAGAAGTACAAATAGCAGTTCAAAGCAAGAACAATGGGGGAGCTACTGGACCAGAAATCCCATTAGAAGTATGGACGCTTTTGAAAGTGGACGGATAGATGTGGCTGAAAGTATTCTTCAGTAAATTGCTTCAAGATGAAACCATACCAGAGGAGTGGTGCAATAGTTTTCCAGTTACAAGAGTGCCGTAGAAGTAGCAACTTATACGAGCTATGTACAGTCTACCGAGTACAATAACTACAATAAGTAGTAAACGACCTGTAATAATTTTACATTACCAATAAATGAGTATTTGAGTACATACGTGCGCTCTGGAGCCGATGAATCCGACAAATTTAATGTTGCTGTGGGCTTCCACCAGGGGTCGGCTCTGAGCTCCTACTTATTCTTACCTTACCTTAAAGATAACTTAATTAACAGAGTTTTAAATTTTCGTCCTGTTATTGGACGCCTAACATCAGATATACTAGAAAAGGCACCCTGCGGTGTGTTTCACAATGAGTCGGATACGGATCTGATTCGGTTCAGACGGAAATCAATCGGCATGTAAAGGGTTTTTCCAAATCACAATGCTTACTTCCTATTCTATTGACAAATTTATTCAACAGAAAAATCCGAAACGTTCCCTGAGCTAAAAGCTAGCGGATTCGTTTCCGTCGATGATAAGTTCAATGTTTTTCATGATATTAAACCCGATTTACACTTAATAATATATTCATTTATTTTTATTTATAATTATTCATATTAAATCTACAGTAAAAATGGTAAAATAAGCCTTAAAATATAATTTTTAAATTTCTACCATTGTATTTAACTTTTACCATTTCTACTACGAGCGGATCGGATCATATCCGACTCATTGTGAAACACCATGCTGGTCTATGCTCTATCCCGACGATATCATACTTCAAGGAAGAAGGGCAGAGTAGACTGGCAAGATAATGAGATGGCTGTGTGGAGTGACGCGTACTCGACACACGAGGAAGCCTCGAGGTGGCTGCGGTGACAGACAAATGAAAGAGCGAATATCATGGTATGGGCATGTTATGCGTAAAGAAAACCGTGTTACACGGAAAAGTAACATGGTAACATAATGGTAAGTGGCAGAGTAGGCAGAGGACGCCCTAGTAAGATATGGATGTATTGCGTGAGTGAGGATATGTGTGCGAGAAGAGAGAATGCGGAGATGACGAGTGATGGAATCAAATGGAAGAGAGGAACCTGCTGTGCCGACCCCACGTAGTATGATAAGGTAAAGAGAAAGTTAGAAGTCTCTTTTACTTGTATATGAAATATTCTAAAGAAATAAATGTTTCCAATATATCGGTGTTGTACGAGCCGAACGCAATCTTTCAATAGTCCCGCTTATATTACCGCTAAAAATTCAAATTGTCTTCTTAAACTTAATATTTCGAATAAAAATGACGAATACATGTTTATGGATTGTACGTTTTGGAAGTAGAAGTGAGGTGGGGGTGCGCTGTGTGAAACGTCCTTCTGGCATTCAAGGATGCGTGCTGTACGTACCGACCTGTATGTGCGTAGACGTACCAAAATAGTGTCTGTTCGAATTCGAATGATATAATTTGTCTATGATGAACAAACTATGTTTTAATGTCGCTCTTTTGGAATCCGACAGATAATTGTAAGGCCTTAAAACGAATCTAAAGTCCCCACGACGACACATCGTGCGCAATATTGTTCATGTGCGTCTAATATGCGATGCATGTGTGCCCCACACAGCGCGCCGCTCTTCTATATATTACGACTACATTACGACTCTTATATACCTAAATGTTACTAGTATTAAATAGAAAGTAAGCTAACGGCATAGCAATACGCTCTCACCACCACTTTCGAATATCTCATAGTGTGGTAATTTATCTCAAATCACTAAAGCTTGTCGACTAGCTGTCGGTACCGGGGTGCTTCGACTCACTTAGTTTTGACATCCAACGTTAGTTTGTAAAGACTACTGTTGAGCCACGTTTACAGTAGTCTGGGAGGGATATAAATAGATCGAACTGGCAGAACCCTCTTGCCCTAAGTGCCCCAATCTTTGTAGCAGCGCATATAGATGGCGCTGTACGAACATTATACCGAACGCTGTCTTATCAGTGCTAAGCTAAAGATTGATCGAGCGCGGCCGATAGCGATACTCGACATCACTCGATAAGTTCCGTATCATCGTGTAACCACAATGTTTCTCCACTGTATTCATGTCAATATCGTGATAGATTTAACAAGTCATATCCTCGCGTATTTGATTATAAACGCTAGCTCTGAAAAGACAGCTATTATCATATAGCACAAGTATGAAGACATTTTGCGCAACAAACGATACAAAAATGAATAGGTATATAATTATTTTTATAATATTATTATTATTATGTTATGCTGATCGTTCTGCGTAGCTGATATTATTAAGGTTTAGTTTTAATGAAAACAAAAATGTAAGTCAGCCGAAGTATTATTTTATGAACCGTAGAACTTTGGAATTGCGTATGATTAATTGTTGATCTTCTTCATCAATGAAAATGTTAAATATACTTAGTAGCCGCATGTTGTACGCCGCAGCCTACACAGGTCTGGTACTGAATTTACCACGGACAATAATGATAGTTATATGTATGCTTTACCGATATGAATTGTTAACTAAGGCACTCCCACAACGAACTTGTAGATCGTTCGAGAATTTAAACCACGACGAGAAGACAGCCGTCGTGGTGTAAACCCTGGAACGCCGCATTGGAACCAGTCAGCAGAAACATATATAAAGCAATGACTAACAATCCCTTCCAAATGTAAGTGTCATGAATATTATAAACGATAAGCGTCGATGTCTCCCAACGGATATCGTAGATTTAATTGACGTTCTATACAAGATTTGTAGATCTGATTTGATTAAGTAGAGTATATTATACCTTCGACAGTCGCGCTGTTCGTCAGATATATCGGAGTCTCTCGTAATAACACCTCAGCTGCCTGCGGTGGCACGTTCGAGGACCATGTATTAGTAAGCAATAAATAAATTTAATAATTCTCCTTGCTTATGCAATAATAAATTAAATAATGCAAATATATTTACATCGATGTCATGGAGGTACAAATATAGAGGTGACTATTTTATCAGTCAAGTTATTAAAGGCATCTTGCAATATTTACTGAATGTTGGCAAGCTATTGTTTTGCAGTAGTGTAAATTTATTGAGTTCTGTAAAGCAATATGGAACTTTTCACTAAAAAAAGTGTCAATTTGAATACTGGAAAATATACTTTACGGTAAATTAGACAACAGCGTCGCATCTGAAAAACTTTTTTCGCGAAAAGAACCCGAACCCAAGCTTGTTTGAAAGTCTAAACGGTGCTGCACCTTACAAGACGAATGTTTATGTTCACTTTTATTTTGCATGGCTTTAAGAAATGATCTTTAAATTGAAACAGTTATTTATTTAATATTCATTATCAAAATACAATATTGTCAAGTTCTATTTCTCCAATGTAAATGATAAAGTTTATTTTTTTTTAATATGCGCTCCTCATCCTGCTTTATAATGCGAAGCTGCTTCTTTTTATTACTCACAAATCATGAATACTATATTTCCATGATTGCTTACGCTATGATTTTATGCTGAATATTGTGTTCGTATCGAGGCTTTGATAAACCTTTGATCGTGTTTTGATAAACACTTTGTAATACAAATTGATCCTAGACACGGGTATGTACTATTAGTACGCATCGTACACATACCTACGCATTCATAATACTGTGACCTTATGTTTAAAGATGTGACAATATGAAAATAAATATCACTCAATACTTGACCACTGGGCCGTTGGTTCCTATTCCGATCCGCGCAGTTGTACAATAAATATGAGTAGCTATGCAGTAGCTAGTAGAATTACCATTAAATTCAAGTTGTCACAGCTTCACATTGACACATTTTAATATGAAAGTAAATACAGTGACCGGACTACACGCCGGCTGAACTCGAATATTTAACTTTTGCTTGTGTTTTACTTTCACTACTTACTAACGCGCCTCTTAATTATTTTAGCATGCTTACTGTTTATTGGCTCTGCGCTCCATTTAATTAATTTATTTATCACATGCAAAATTCATTAAATTGCTACAAAAGGTCGATTCTTGATTGATTTGTTCAATGTAATGTGGTTGTTTTCATTTTATTATAATTTTATTATAAATTTTAATGTAATTTTATTTGTCCTTATTTAGCTACCTAGTTTTAGTACGAAGTATGAAATAAAATGCACAATTATTACAGCTATTTATTATTTTTGCCTATTTGTCGTTGTAGTGTTTCGTTTGCTAGTTAGGATTAATGTTCTTTATGCTGAACACCCCGAATTAAATGTTTTGTCAAATTTTTAAAATATTTTTATGGATACTTTTTATCGCGCAAGCAGAATGACTACACCTGTAGGTACAGAGTTTACATCTTTGCGAGGACTACTACCATACCTACTGTATGTAATTTGTTCCAAGTACTACGTTAAAGGAATAATTAACGTCTCGTATTAAAGTATACTATAAATAAAGGGGACGTCAGTTGATCCATACTCTCGATTTCATCAACTATTGGCGCCGTTAAGTCCACCAAGCCCAACACAAAATGAAATCCAACACAGTGATTATGCATAATGATCATTTACAAATTATAGTAGAAGTTATTGACAATAAAACTACAATATCTCGTAAGGTATATAAGTACGGATTTGTTTATAGTCGGGTTGCAACATTTTTAGCTTAGTTGCCATATTGAAGTTAATGAAATTAAAAAGACAGGCGTACTAATTAATGTCCGTACAACTTGTTTCGTGATTAGCGGCCGGTCATCTTGTCTAAATACAAACCTTATTGAGAGGCTCCTCTTGTTGGTGGAGACAAACTTGATTCCATTTCATTGGATTTTTGTTTTCAATTGTATCCACACAAAATTATAAGAATTAGCTTCCCCTTTACAGGTAAAATTCAAGATGTTAGGCTTGCAAAATTACAATCGCCCAGTACAACTTTTTACGTATCTCAAAGTATACAGCTTTGTAAAAAGATAAATTGCTGTTCTAGTGTTAATGACTTGCAATAACGAATTATTCTAAAAACTTATTATGTAATATAACATTAAATTATACAAAAGTATTTGCAATATGTTATTATGTACAGATTATTAGGAGTCGTCAGTTTTTATGACGTTTTATGTGGATTATCATATAATTGTAGTAAGTAATCAGTTATATATGTTTCATAGTGTGGTTGATGCTTGTTGATTTCAAGTAAGTATGGACTACATACATTAGCATAGCATGATCAACCCACTCGTGACACACAGCGCATTCCCTCGCCGCGACCGGGACTCGGGGTCTCCTCTCATGAACTGGGAGTCACAGAACCTCAGGCTAAGTAAGCATTTGCTGATGACACAAATATAACGTACACATATTAAAAAGCAATGCAAATTTAGTTCGCCTTTCAAATTCGAGTGTTGTTATAATAATCTCTGCATGTAACGTAGGTACTTTTGCCGGTAAATAGATTGCCTACTGACGTTTATGTAAGTAGGGTTAATGATTCTGGACATAATCGTCAACTTACTGAGCGATGATAGTGTCAAACGATAAAAGTTTAACTTTTATTGCACGCGCTCATTCAATTTAAGTTTATTTGTTACATTAGTAAGATCTACTGTGAACTAAAATATAATATCGTACATTTTCGTCAATTTAACGTTACTCTTTGAAAATCACATACCTAAGTACGTACAGTGAAAACCTGGCATTCAAAATTTGGCCTATGCTCGGTTTTGGGGCTTTAGTTTCATAAATTCCGTACCAATAACAAACAATCAACCGTAAAGAGTGTTTAGTGACTCCACGTGACGCCATCGCTATGAGACGATATGTCCGGAATCGTGTTAATTAGGTAGTTGTATTTTATGAATAAGTTCTTCCCATTCGACGCCATATGCCTAGTTATTTAGTCAATTTTATTGAGTTTTAGTTGGAACAAAACAGATAGCGAAACAATTATTTTATCGTCTTCCAATATGATAAGCTGTAGGGAACTGCAACAAAATTAAAGATTTTAGCTATCATTTGTGCGACGCAAATATTATGTGGCATTTGTTTTTAAATAACACAATAGTACAGATGTATTATTAACATTTTGACAACGTGTATAGTGTGAAGTTCCGGAATAGTTAGACTTAGCATTATTGTATCGGTGCTAATAAATTATTATACACACAATGAATAGTACATCTTCTTTATTCGATATATTGCGGCAAAATTATATTCGACAGTATTAACATTCAACATACTAATAGAGGAACTAGGTATTGATGAAGCACAACGAGAAGTGAATATAGCTCTTCATCGAATAAATTCACCTTGTTTAAATACTTTCGCTTGCAAAGTATTAACAAATCAATAAAGGTTATAATTAACGAATGTACCGTGAAGACGAATGAGTTATTTACATATTTAGTTATAGTACATATATATACCTACCTGTTAAAGATTTTCTACATAATAATATGAAAGGTATGAAAATATCACGTTTACCTCGTCTGATAGTTTCGGCTAAGCCCAAAATTATATCGTCATAAATACATAAGCACATTGATGTAACGAAATTAAAATATAAACAATGATAAGACCGCTTATGTATTTAAATCTTTCTTTCTATACAATACACATCCTTCCTTGTGATTATTAAATTGACGAGGCGACGATGTAGCGTCTTTCTGCAAACTTGATTACGAATATTTTATTGTACTCTAATTTGTACTTATATTCGCAGGTTTAGACATGAATAGCGTTATCTCTGAGACCTAACTCTGGAAAAAACCTGCAATATTGATATACCGTGGTTAGTTTAAATTTTTGTAGACTTTATAGTTGCAGGGAAAGGAAACAGGTGTATCTAAAAGAATATTCGATGGATATCCATTTTAAGACAGAAAGATTTATCTACTAACATAAATACTTACGTAAATAGCACGATACTTGGGTCTATTTCTTATTATATCATAAGCTTATTGTAATTGAAATAGCTGTTTTCAATGAAATTATGTGTATTGTGTTCAATGTTCTACTTTTACTTACGTATAACACATCTAATGTAACTTTATTTAGTAAGCAAGCTTTTTACATCATATCTGTATGTCCCAGGGTGCTATTGATTGTTAATTGATTGTGCGTTATACCCATGCATCACGCATTAGGAGAAATGGTTTGTGATCTATGAACACCATCACATTAAATTCCAAAATGAGCGACAGGGAGAAAGTCGTAAAAAAGTAGTATTAACAGTCGTCTTACTGAGAACGCAGAACAATCTGTAAATAGGATAAAATGTGGGTAGGTGAGTTGAACTTGATTTCTTCCCCGCCCACATGTTGTTGTATTTCCGATGTTTATTAGGTAGGTAATGGTAAAGGTTGTGGGCCATACAAAGATCTTCAGGCAGTTAATCCCGGGATCTATTGCTACTTAACTTCCTCTCAGCGTTCTTCTGTGTGACATCCAGAGCAACCATAACAATTAAGAATTGTGCTCATACTATGTTGAAATATGAAGAATTCAAATTCAAATTCATTTATTCTAATTAGAAGGGCAATCGACGGTCAAGTCGGGGATCTATTCTTCGCTGAGTCTAGTAAGTCCGCTCGATCTGGTTAATGTACCGAGAAAAGTCACAGTTTTGCGAGTAAACCTCCTGAACCGGAATTGAACTGGAATGTAGACCTAGATCGCACATTGGACTATACATAAATATATTAAAATCACAGCACATGTTACTACCAATTTATCTAATTCATGTTAAAAGTAAAAGCATCAGAGGGCCTACAGCATGCTGTTTAAGCAGTATTGATTATACTACTGCCTTGTAAATTCTTACCATGTATGCATGCACGTATACCAACTAAACTAGCAGAATTGCTTTGAGATTAACCACTAAATACTATGCAAAGAGAATGCCTACAATAGATTTGTTTGGGGTCAATTATATATGTAACTAAGCTTCTACAGTTTCCCCTTTGTTCTGGTGCTGATAAGTACCTACTTACGTTTTGATAATAATTATAGCGCGTTTTATGCCAATTATCTAATTGTTGTGTGACACATATCATCTCGATATTTCGTGTTCTTCTGACACGCGTTACTATAGTCACTTCTATAGTTGATATCGATAACTTATTCACTTCATATTTATCTAATAGCACCCTGCTCTTTACCTAAATTTACAATTAAAAATAAGTATATAACACATTTTATCCTTGTATGTATTATATAATATAGTCGTATACATTAATCTGCGACTTTAAATGTAAACGATATCATTAAATCGATACCTACGCATATGTGGTACAGTATCATTTGAACCTACTGTTTCTTTAGTCCTTACTCTGTAACATCTCGTTTACTTTAAATTTTGACCTTCTAGATCTGATGATCTGTTTAGATTTAAAGTTATTTCTATTTATTAAATCTTTCTTCTCTCAAATGATGTATTTTTTGCAACATGTTTTGTTTGCCTTAATATAACAACATACACCTTTATTAGAAATCGATTTGCTCTTTAGCTCCTCTCATTAGCTTTCAGAAGTGCCATTTAGGAGCACCTAGTGGGGTAGTTATCTACGTAGGAAAGGAAACAACAATCATGATGTGACTTGATCCATTCACATAACGAAATCTGAAACTCGGTCTTTTTATCGGTCGCTTGACAGTGGATTTATAATCGAGTTATTTAATAGCTATAAATTCAAATATTCGTCTATCACGCCAAAGCGTTTTTAGATTTTTTACGAAATATATACAAATGTTTTACTTAGCTATCTAGAACATGCCTAAGTTGTAGGTTTTTATTATTTCAGATGTTTGATAAAAGAAACTGTTAAGTAGGTATAGTGTAGCGATGTAGCGTCCGAGAAACCTACGAACTGAATCAGTCGAAAAGGTAAAATACCTATCATATGCTTGTATTTATAGTAAAATATAATTTTATAAACCTATACTATTTATGATTCATATTAAAACTTCTTGTTTCGAGAGATTAAGTACATAAGGCGATTTTTTAATTATTGTTATATGGTTTTGGAGCTTACCAATAATAAATGCTTTCATGAATCTTGCCTAAAATGTTCTGATTTTACTAGCAAGAAATTAATGTATGTACGATAGTTTTAGACACAAAATTCTTAACAAATCATTCAGTTCATCAAAATCAATCAATCAATATAGCTTTATTGTACACCAGAACACAAAATACAAAAACAATTTACTGTAAAATTACTTAACCTAGGTACATTGGGCGGCCTTATCGCGTAGAGCGATCTCTTCCAGGCAAAATCTTTACATGTGATAAGTTTATGATAGGAAAGTGAAATCCTTTGAAATGATTCGTTGTGCATGATTTTGTATAATAGGATTACTATTTACTTACACAATTATATCAAATGTTTTATAAGTTTATGGTTAGTAAATAATTTCAGAACTCAAACTCAATAAGCCTTCAATGGTTCACATGTGAGCCCTTTAAATGTACCACTTTGCACTTTTAGTGGGAAAATTTTGTATGTACATATATACATATATACATACTCGCATCAAAACCAACAAGTTGTGCTTATTCCAATAAACGCGACTTTTTACGAAATTCTAAATTCGTGAAAAGACTTAAGAACTTTTTCCGCGAATTTTCAGAAGTTGTAGACCAATCGCATCGTTGGTAGATACATACATAAGACACCCTTTAGTTTTGATTACTCCAAGGCGCAAAACGAACGGCAGAAGAGGGCTTTACAGAATCATTTTGTTATCACTTTTAGTTTCCAAGGGATCCGTCGACAAATACGCATTCATACAAAACTACACATTTCATCTAATTTTGACACTAACACATACATTAAAGGGCGAATTAAGAACCTCCGTTAAAATCTTTTCTCCGCTTGGATATACTCGTATATGTAATTATTTGCACTAGAATTTTGGTTTGCAAGTAAGGAAAAATTACCATCTCAGCCTTAAGTACAAAAATTGCAAGAGGAATCCAATAATCTTCTTAGCACAAACTGATTAAAAGGCCAGGTTTTAGAAATAAATCAAAACGCTGGTTATTTGATGGTCCCAACACATTTTAAAAATCCAATAGATACTTTAATACTTTACGCTTCATACAAGTAATTTACCTGGCAGCATCAAAACAAGAGCCATCTTAATCAGCAAGGTCCATACAAATTAAACTAGTTAGATAAGCCAAATAAAATTACAAGGTAAATTGATTGAAGCTCACTCACATAAGTGCGGATGTTGGCGGCACCTGCGCGCCTACGTGGAGGTGGGCCCTAAATTGCGTATTTAAATAAGTATCTATAGAGGAATACATGAGTTTATAGATGTTGGCAGCGAGTTAGTTCTCTGTATGGTGTATACTATGAGGTGGGTCCAGAGGGGGCCGCCCGCCTCCCTCCGAGAGGGCCTCGTCCAGAGAAAGTAAAATATCCTGGCATGAGGGAGGCTAGTATTGTCAAGCAACGTATACGGACGTATAGCTTTAAACTAGGCGTATATATCGGCCCTCCAGATGTAGGTACTTATTTACATACATATATAAGTTTATCTATTATGCAGACATGGGAATAGAGGCTGGGAGGAGGAAAATTGGCGTACCTCCTATATTGGACGTTACTCAAGTTGACTAGCTTCAACGAGCAGGCACATCGATATCTTAGTACCGATGCAGATGTATCTAAGAGTAAAACTTAAATATGGCACAATGTATGCCCTAAGTATTATAAGTCTTTGAAATATTACGGCTGGAGTGTTATATTAGTTCAGTTATTACAGATATACAGACTGTGCTATCTTAGGTAGGAGCCATCTGTAAGTTATACGACATTTTTTTTATAATTTTCAATTACTAAAACATTGTTTTTATTTGTGAAAGAAAAGCTTACCCCTCACCAGGCAAGGGAAAATATATTGAACTGGATTAAAATAATATGGGCTCCATTCTCTCAAACGTTTCAGTTAAAGTCAGTTCATCACTAGCTAAAGGTCCGCGGTAAGTTTGAGAGCACTGGAAGCATCTGTTGTTTTCTGTGAGATTGGGATATTCTTCAGAAACGTACCCTCCCGACGTTGATGTGATTTGCAACATTGGATAGAAGAATATGATATAAGCCGCTGGCTGCGTATGATTATAATTATATGTGTTGTTATTTATTTAAGTAATGGAGGCACTCTGTTACCAGTTGGAATAGTTTTATATGCATTCGATGCAGACATTCACACTGTAACTGGTACGGAATAGTTCTATCCCACCAAAAAAAAATCTGTAAAAAACTAGCCAAGTCTTGATGGAGCTGCTTGTTTATCTCTAAAAAGTAATGAAATCTAGACAAGGTCGTGCCAAGTCTAAGGTTCGTTACTGCGATTTCTTTATTATTATAGTTGATGCTGTGTGACTTGGCCGTTGACATGTATCCACTGACGTATAAAGAATGTTCTACGGCCGTCTTGTCAACATTGTCCATCAGTCGTGCCAAGTCTTAGATTCTTTACTGCCATTTCATTTTGTTTTTATATATTCTTTTCTTTATACTGTATTTATTTGTCGTCGTTCGTTCATTAACGACCTTTTCTATAGAGTAAATGCCTCTTCCGTTTTCTCCACTTGGTTCTGTATGTGTGTTGTATCAGTATTTCCCTGCTAATTTTAAAATTTTATTAAAGCCAGCTCCCAGCCGGTCTTTTAGTCTCCTAGTTACTATTTTAGCATCTTACTTTGTTCCAGGGCATCGATGAGTTTTCTTACATCTGTACTTATCTTTTTGTGTCTCAGTTTAACATTTTTTACACTCCTCTCCATAGCCCCTTCAGCAGTTGTTTATTTTATTGTTTATTAGAGATCCATGTTTCAAGTGAATAGATAAAAAATGGCAGGATGCAGGGATTTATTATTTCTTTCCTTACTATTTCTCTTTTAATTTACTACTTAATTTTACTTTTACTAGTTTATTCAATCAGTCGATTGTAACATTTAGCTTCATATCATGTTACATGGTAATACAAATAATACTTGTACATTAAAATTTACACTGGCATTGTACTTTTAGCTTAAGTTTATGTAATTAAAGATATTTCGAAATTGAATTGAATACAAATAATGACCTCTTACAAATGTACACTGTTTTTTGTGTCTTCTTACGTATTTGGCTTATTACTTTAATTATGTTTGTTTTTTAAACATGTTGCTGTGACGTCATGAAGTAACATACTTTTCATTTGCTACTTTTCGAAAACTAACAACAGACTAACAGTTTTAACCATCAAAAACCCATTCAAAAGAAGTGGCTGTAATATTGTTTGACAAGCTTAATTTATAAACAATTGATTTATTCACTATGAAGACCATAATTATCATTCTTCTAACGATTTTGCGACATTTTCTTTGAATATTTTGAAAGAGTAAAAAAATAATTATAATTTGGGCTGACTGTTAAAATGTCAAACCATTAAACACATTATCAGTATTTTTAGCCAAATAAACAACAAATACAGGAAAATAATGATAACTTATTTAAATATGTACGTTTTGATAGAAAAGAACAGCTTGACAAACGTCTGAATCAAATATGAATTTGGAATACTATAAAACCAGAAATCAATAAATCTGTTGGTCCCTTACATAAGTTACCAATTCATTAGTTAAATTATAAATTACAGCCGCTACAACATATAAAATTATTCCTAACCAGTAACAGTATGACTGGTTGATTGAACCACACATAAATTTATTCCCGATCGGAAGCACTGTGATAGCTGGGTTGTCACTGGATGGGAAGCACACAGACAATTAACTAAAAAAAGTAGTTTAATTAATTACAATAAAGACAGAGGTAGTTTATTTTCATATAAATTAGATATAGAAAAAACTTTTAGGATGAAATCAGATTATGACTAGAATTAATATTGTACCACAACGATCGACAGATACCTAATTTTAAATTCAATACCGGCTGGTACTTGCTGGTTTGCTGTGCGGTGGTGTGGCAGCCGGCACATGGACCTCGACGTGGCCGGAACCTACAGCCACTGTAGCCTACATCGACTGGAATGGAAAGTATATATCAAGCCGAGCGAAAAGTCCACTACACACCCTGAGGGTGGCGGGGCCCGGACGTGCGCTCGATTCAAACGAGCCGTGGCCGCCCCCGCGCCCCGTGCTAGCGGCGCGCGCGGTCCGGAGCCCGGGGCTCCGCGTGCCGGGCCTGGCGTGCCGGCCTCGCCGCGCCACCCGCCCGACCTTTTCAGATGTAATTTTTAATTTCAGTTTTCCTTGAAAAATTCTCGACAAAAATAAATATGCTTAAACCCGACCCTACGCAGGAAAGGAGGAAAAAATATTAAAAATTAAGAAAATATTTGTTTTACAGTTATGTAAACATCTCTAATTACGGCCTGTTCAAATTATTATTTTCTCTTTGCAGCCGGCGCGCGGCGTTCTAATTAACATCTATTACAGGTATTTCTGGAAGAGAGGAGTATCATTCGGCGAGGGCGCTGAGTACACTCAATTAAACGAGGCTGCGCCCCCTGGCGGCCGTCGGCGCGGCTCGCGCTGGCTCGGGCCGTGCTAATGACGGCCCGCGAGCTACTTATCGACGTTCGCTAATAAGACGGGATGACGCGAGCCGGTACACGAGCGGGCTCGCTGGCGCGCTGCAGGCTGCAGGCTCGGCCGCGCGCAATAGCGCAGAGTCCGGCCATCCGGCACGCGGGCCGCCTCCCCGTGGTCACCCGGTTGGAACGGCTCCCGGCCCACCGCCCGCCACCCTCTTTAAAAGCCAGTGGCGAGCTTCAAGAGAAAGTGCCGCGTGTGTGCGCTCACATGCGTAGGGCCATCTTTGAGGCAGGGAGCGGATTACGAGGAGGCGACGCCCGCGCCCGCCACCTCCTATGCGTAAGTGCGTTCACACAAAGCCTTCCCACATACATTTGCATAGTGACATTGTACGGTAATAAAATGTATGTGACCATTCGGTCTATATTCCTGTTTCCGCTACCAATAATCTCCACACTTAATTAAAGCCTTTACCCGTTCAATTCTAACTACTTATACTTGGGTAAGTTGCCTTTTTTATGTTACGTCAAGATCAGGAGAAATAAAGTGACATGATACATAAAGGCAAAATAAGATCGATAGATACCAGAAGCATATTTTAATAAATTAAAAATTAAACAATACATAATAATATGAATATAGCATTTAGGAGGTACTTCTTATAGACTAAATATGTATAGGTCTCCACCTCAACAGACCTGCGAACACCGCGTAGAAACGAACGCCCGAGTTTTTGAGATACGTTAACGAATGTAATGTCGTACTAAATTAACATTTTGTTCATTATATACCAAGTAACACATTATACATTGGAAAATTAAGTAATAAATAATATATTAAACTGTCTCTCGGTAGAAATGTATTTATACCTGCAGTGCTATAAATTACTAGTGGACGCCCGCGGCGTTGCTCGTATTATTTCAGGATAAAAAGCCTATGACACTCCTAAGACCTCGTACTACCTACATACCAAAAATCATGATGATCCGTTCTGCTGTTTTTGCGTGATGGGCGTTTAAATAAACAGACAAACTCACACAGATAAACAAAGCAACAGATAAACAGACGAAATTTTGGGTGAAATAACTTCGATGTATCTCCAAACTTTTTTTTTATAATTCTGTGTTCAGATTTTCGACACTCTTTTTTTTTTACATTAGATAGGCTCACGCTTGACTACAACTTGCCTGATGTTAAGCAACGTTATAGTCTACGATGTAGCGCGCTTGCCTAGAAGAAACCGGTTTACTCTCGACTTGAAGACCGACAAATTATAGTTCAAGGGGAATAGAGATTTGGGCAAGGAGTTCCACAGTTTGGCTGTTCGCACGATGAAAGTCTTCAGCTTTATTAGATGTATAGATAGATAGATACTGAACCTTTAGAGTCCATTAAATCTCGTATTGATACTCGATGTCCAAATGATGTCTATTTTTTTTTTCAACATGAAATAGGCTTGCGCTTGACTACAACTTGCCTGATGTTAAGCAACGTTATAGTCTACGATGTAGCGCGCTTGCCTAGAAGAAACCGGTTTACTCTCGACTTGAAGACCGACAAATTATAGTTCAAGGGGAATAGAGAAACTAAATACTTTTAACTATGTCCGAATTATTATTGGTCAACGCTCATTATATTTTCATGAACCCTCATAAAGTCTTATAATAATTTTGATGATTGCCACTCGTGTCCCATTTTTATATTTCGTGATGTCGTAATAGTATCACATACTTAGATCAGTATTTTGCAGTTGATTATGTTTAAAATAACAACCAACATTCACCAAAACTGTTTAGTGTACCGTTATAAATAAATAAATAAATAAAACATTGAAAAAAAACTGAAACTACTTCTTTGGAAAAGGCTTCACTCTGACCGAAATCAAAAACTTTTTCAGGCTAAGCTCTTGATAAATCTATGCTCGTGTAATTCAGGCATAATTTATCCCAAAGGTACTTACTGTCATATCCAAGTTGCTTTGTCCTCGACTTTCTAAGAAATGTTACACTTGAGTACTAGTATATCTATCTACATAATCTTCTTTCAGCATGTACATACATACGTGGATCTACATATACTGATGTCCGATAAAGTCTACGAAAAGAAATTGAATGTATAATTTTGATTTCCATATGTGAGTAGGTACACATATGCGTACAAGAGGATTTCTTGAAGTTTCGTCGATATAATGGAAGGGTGGGGTAGGCGCTCGGACACCCCCGCGCGTCTGTGTGCGTATGTCTCGGACATGCACGTTACGCAGATTTCTCTAACGATTTTCCCGGAGTGTGAAATGTAAAATAAGGGGTTAGACGAGGCTCTCGTCCCCGGCCCGCGCCCCGCGCGCCCCGCTCGCCCCTCAGCTCGCCAAATTGATGACCGGCCACCCTCAGGGAGATCTGTTCAAATTTAACACATATCGTATTTAAAAGTAAAACGCTTGCCAACCTTATCCCCGCTCATTAATATTCCCCTGCAAATTGTTAAAAAAATTTGAGAGAAGTATGTGTATTTTTGGCAAGCGAGTGTGGCACGGCGGTCGAAGAGTCTGCATTACAATCTGATGGACCTGATTCAATTCCGGCCTTGCCTTGCAGTAACCACTTTATTATTAAACTAGCTTTAAAGCGAGAATGAATCGGTTCTTGTCGGGTACGCTCCATCTTAGGCTCTTTGCTTACCATCAGGCAAACTATGGTCAAGAACAAACCTGTTTTAGTTAAAAAGTAGTAGTGACTGCTCTGTGGCTCTGTCTTCTAATCTAGGGGTGCGGGTTCGATTCCCGCATAACACAAGTAATTATGCATATTAAAAAACATTAATTACTTGTGTTGAGTCTGGTCGTTTGTACGCGTAATAAGTACGTATTTACAATAAAAATAGTATAAATGTATTATATATGTTATCTAGTACCCATGATACAAGCGTAAGCTTAGTATGGGGCTAGGTGGCGCTGTACGACTTGTCCTGAAATATTTATTTTATTTTAGGTTAAAAAGTTCGCTTTGTATTGCACCGTGAGGAAACTGTCACGTTAAGGACCACTAAATTTGTGTCTCCAGTGGAAAGATCTGGGGCCCCACCACGATGTACCTTCTACTTGTCCAAGAGACCTTTCACAATAATAAATTATGCGGAGGAGTCAAAACTCTCAGTCATGAGGTATACGATTCGAAGGAAGAGATAAAGAAAGATGTGTATTTTCAAATTTCGCAGTGAAAATGTGAAATGTATATTGTGAATGTGCCTACATATACTTGTTTCTTAAAATAACTGAAAAGCCAGATCTGATACAGAAGCAAGTCAACGAGAGCGATGGTTATCTGCCAGGGCTTGCCATTGTGTCTGCAGACGCATCTTTGGTCTGGTAATAAATGAGCATTGTTATACCACATATCTACGTTTTAAACCAAACCAAATCACTAGTCAGTATTTATAACTATAACTCTGTGAGTTGTATTTCCTCATGACTAAGGGTCGTTACTCCCCCGCAGAATTAATTCGTTAGGGGAGTTCTTTTGGGCAGATACGTCGTGGTGGGCGCCCAGGTTCCATGACGTTTTCCTTCACCGTTAAGCGAGTGAAAATCCATACATAGCTTGAAAAATATACAAGTCATTGATATAGGGCCGGATTTGAACCAGGGTGCGTCTGGATGAAAAGCAGACACTGGAACCGCCGAGCCACACTCGCTTAGCTATAACTACATACTTGTAAAATACCTATATATATATGTATTATTATGTTTCTAATATTAATTATAGAATAATAGTATTTCAATTACGTGTTGTGTTAATTTATCAAAGGAAGAGCCTACCACAGGGTCCCCTCGTTTGGAGTGCAGTGAACACATGTATAATGTATTGGTCTGGAAAAGTAACTTAATTTGAAATATTGTTAATACAAATACAATACAGAATTCATTTTTTTGTGAGTATTATATCCGTTATCTAGTACCCACGCGTTACCACGCGTACCCAAGCGTTCGCTTAGTGTAGGGCTAGATGGCGCTGTGAGCAATGTCCCGGATTATTTATTTATTTAATTGACGTAATATTCATAATAAGTAATAATCAGTTACGATAACGTGTGAATCCTCAGACCTCGAGGTAGCGGTTAGATTCTGTTACGAGGCCAGAGTCATCTCTCAAAATAATACTAGGTACTTAAATTGATTGTGTTTTATTTAAACACTAGACTACTTCTCTCTATTGTAATACATAAATATAATAATAAGCTATTACCTACCTACTATTGTCATATGTCATGTACCAGTATTTTTGACAAAATAAATATAATATTTATCTGTAGAAGATTTAAACAAAATAAAACACGTCTCAAACAGCAACGAGTAGAATGTTCTAAAACATTTTTGGATCAAGACTGGTTAATGTTAACTTCCTCGTCGACATTACAGTGGTTGTTCGCCACACAGGGGTAGCTGGAACCGGTTCTGCGCCGGCGCATCTAACTGTATATTATCTGTTTTTTACGCGGCATTCCTGAATCGTTTCCTACCCTTGCATTCTATAGAACATGTTGTTTAAATGGGAAAGGAATCTAAATTTGAGGAGATGTTACTTATTAATATACGCTAACTATTTTTTAATATATCTACAGTATTGTGCGTATTGTAAACAATAGAGAACTATTTGTTATATATTCGATTATATATAAAGTATTTAGAACTAGATAGTAATAAATTCTAATGAATCAAAATAAATATCATAAAGACTGGCCTGTTAGCTTAGTTGGCAGTGGCTCTGCCTTCTAATCTAGGGGTCGCGGGTTCGATTTCCGCGTGACAAAAGTATTATTTAATTTTTTTTAAATATGTTTTTTTGTCATTTGTATGTATAATAAGTATGTATTTACAAAAGAAAAGTATATAAGTATTATATCTGTTATCTAGTACCCACGACACGAGCGTTTGCTTAGTGTGGGGCTAGATAGCGTTGTGTGCAATGTCCCGGAATATATATTTATTTATGAATTAATTATTTTTAAAGGCAAAGTACAGAACCTTTGTACTTTCGGAATGTACCATCTATCACGTGGGTATGGGTACTCATACGTAGGAAACTGTTCAACCGATTTTGATGAAACTTGTAAACTTTCATATTATGTTGATATGATCATACACAACACTTTATGTAAATAATCGTTTCGATACATATGATGTGAACTCCGTAGCTAAACGTACGTCCATACAAATATAATACAGAAACAATATACACATATAATTTAGAAGTCTAAATAGATTAGGTATTTTATTATATCTAGATTGATTTAGTTGCAAGTTTAATTATCTTAGTCTTAAGCTACAAATTTTGTAAATAGGTAGATTTAAGTTCAATAAATTTGATTTGATTACCTATATCCTTCACAAACTTTATTTTAAACTGCCAGTACTACATAAAACTCCGTTAAAATACTCTTCTTGCTATGTAAGTAGGTACTTAATACTAAATCAGTTCAAATTTATGTTGATAAAAACGGGCTACATAAAGCCAAATAAAGTTTAGAAAATTTTAAATACAAATTGCTACAAGAAACTGTTAATTACTCGTTACTACAAACATAAAGACGGAGAGTATTAGATTGTGCATGCACCCCTAAAATTGCATGACAAGCCCAACCTTAGATTAGCTGCGCCCACGCATATTGTTTTCTCGCCGCGCCGCCATATTGTAGCACCGAGCTACGATTTTTTCTGTGATTGCACACTCGCGTGGCTTCCACGTGACGCCTGTGTGCGTTAGAATTCTGAGAAATTTCATCAAGTTGAAGGCTTTGGCGCTTCAATGTGTGCTAGTTAGATGCATAATACACCTGTTGTAGTTTTAGCTTGTGTGTGTAGGAGAAGTGTAGCGGGGGTGCGTGCGACGTTGCTAGATGCATCTTACAGCCCCACGCTTGTAGAAATGGCAACGTCGCGCAATTTAAACGCACCACCGTATAGACGATGCTGGTTTTTTATACATGTTCGAAAACGAACCGTGCGGCTGGTGGTATTTTCTATTGTTCGCAGGAATCAAAGTTGTTCAGTTATGTCTGAAATAATATTATACCACCTTTGTCACTATAAAAGTACCTATAGAGTTGTTACGTGACATGAATTCTTATGTATATTTTTCGTGAAAATGAAATATATAGGTACCTATGTGCATGATTTAGTACGTTGTATGCGCTTACGCATTGAACGAATAGTTCTAAAAAGCTAACTCAAAAATGCTTATAGGTACCTGTTGTATAAGATGATTCATTTAGCAAAATTATTTTTATACAACGACCATTAAACGATGAATAATCAGCATCTAATAACACGCCTGCGAAGCGAACGCTAAAAACGGGAGCGTTCTCCGAATCCTTCCAATGTGACCCAAAGAGTCGAATCGGTGAGCTGACCACGTGTGGTTTATTTATATCTATGCCAGAACATATCCGTATTGTAACATGTTACACCTATCATAGACCAACATGTAGATGTTATTATGTATTATCTACCTTGAATAATGTTGTAAATGCCAACAAGATACAATTTAAACAAATACGATGCAATTCACTATGCATTCTAGTTCCATTTCCTTGAACGTTGAAGTTAGTTTAGCTGCTTGAAAGCTTGCTATTGTTAAAATCTCGTCTAAGAATACGCATAATACTTTTCAATGGAACTTCCAGTATTAGATTATTATTTCTGGAAAGCTGTGAAGATAACCAATTCAACTAATCCAGTAATTTGGTTCCCAAATGTCTTGTCTGTGTTCCTGGAACAACTTTGTAAGACCTATTGTTTTAAGTCAGGTGTAAATAATCTATCTGTTAAACCAAGTTGTAGATTATCTGCTGACTATTGCTAGTATCCTATTACAACAGTTGGTGATTCTCTTATTACAATACTTCGCATTTTATAGACGCCGTTTGCTAAAGAATAGCAAAATTACATCCATAAGACGATATATATTTTCGTAGGAATCTTGGTAATCTCATATCAGTAGTGCTTAATGGTATTTTATAATTCGCTAAAAATGTATCTAAACGGGTTAGATGTTATAACCAATTTGCACTATTTCTTATCGAGCAACATACAGTTAATAAGTAGTCTATGTCGAGCAAGCCTTTTATATGATTTCAATGTGTTCAAAGTAACTTTTTGACATAATTATGTGGATTTATTTATTAAGATTTGCAATATTTTTTATAGAAAATAATATACAAGTAATAAAAAAAATGTGATAGGGACAACCGCAGGGAGTACCTGAATTCGATCTTCGACCGGGACGAGTGGCGTACAAGAAGGGACTATAGGGGGCCTATGCTCAGCAGTGGGCGATAGCGGGCTGATGATGATGAATACAAATTATATTGGTGTTTAAAAAATAATAAATAAAATTAAATAATGAAATATGTTCACGTATGATTAATAAGCATAAAATGTTAATTTGTTATATTATAACACAGATATATTACAAGATAAATAATATATGTTTGTATTTATGAAGATAAGTAAATAAATACGAGATTTATGAAGACAGTTTGTTTGAAGATTTGTTTATTGGCAAGTGAAGGCTAAGTTGTATGGATTAATTCAATTAAGAATATAACATATTAGATACTAAAAGTCTCAGACTAAAAGTATAAAAACAAGGGAAGGAAAACTAAACATACTACTTCTAACTACTACAAAAAATGGGCACTTAGAAAATCTTTAGAAAGCCTAAAGATAATCTAAGTGCTCCAGGTCATTACCAGACAGAGGGCAGCGTGCCCAGCATGATGGCCGCATTACCACGCTGCATGGGATACGTTGAGCCAGATACTTGATATATAGATACTTACCTATGCAATAAATTAATACTACGATGTTTTAGTACGAAGCAGTCTTCTGAGCTAAAAGTATAAAAACAAGGGAAGGAAAACTAAACATACTACTTCTAACTACTACAAAAAATGGGCACTTAGAAAATCTTTAGAAAGCCTAAAGATAATCTAAGTGCTCCAGGTCATTACCAGACAGAGGGCAGCGTGCCCAGCATGATGGCCGCATTACCACGCTGCATGGGATACGTTGAGCCAGATACTTGATATATAGATACTTACCTATGCAATAAATTAATACTACGATGTTTTAGTACGAAGCAGTCTTCTGAGCTAAAAGTATAAAAACAAGGGAAGGAAAACTAAACATACTACTTCTAACTACTACAAAAAATGGGCACTTAGAAAATCTTTAGAAAGCCTAAAGATAATCTAAGTGCTCCAGGTCATTACCAGACAGAGGGCAGCGTGCCCAGCATGATGGCCGCATTACCACGCTGCATGGGATACGTTGAGCCAGATACTTGATATATAGATACTTACCTATGCAATAAATTAATACTACGATGTTTTAGTACGAAGCAGTCTACAACTAGGTACCTACTTACTATAATAATCATAGCATGTTTGTTATAACAAGTAAACTGAAAACTACACAACAAGTTAAATACTTTATGCGTTCATATGTGAACTCAATTAGGTACATTTAGTATTTTTTCATAGAAAATTAACACTTAGCTGATTTAGAATGTTCGCAATTGGAAATTCGATTGGTTGTTTGGTAATCCATCACATGCGACACAAAGCAGAATATCAATAAATAAGGTTTTCACACAAATACATACTAAGAAATACATTTAACTTTTATATAGAAAACTTAAATGTGTAACCAAACCTATATTTGTAACCAAACATGTATACCTGTCGACGACTTTATTGGTACAAACTAATTTTCAGTTATATAAATAGCAATATTGTATATTATTGTTATTATCTAGCAGCAATAATACCATTACGTTTAAAAATTGTGGAAACATATTTTCTTTGAAATGTATGAATTTCGACACGTGTGCTATACAGACACAATGTTGGAACAAAAAGTTTCTGCATCACAACCGTTGTAAGTTTATTTGCCGCCGTGTGTTTGTACCGCTCCTCGTCCCTCATACAATGTTATGAATGATACAGTTTGTGAGCAGGGATTAACCGTTTAGTAAGACTTCTTGGTATCTATTGGAATTTAGAAGTTATTTGTTGCTGAAAGAAATAATTTCCGCCTTTTTTGTTAAGATAATATTTACTTAGTACTGATAAAAATCTGGTGAAATCAAAATGAATGTTGTGTACTATTTAAAATATTATATTTTAAGATCCATGTGATCTTTTTCTTATATCGAGAGGGGATATGCTACCTAGCGAAGGAGGCCTATACCCAGCAGACGGTTGACAAGGGCTGAATATGATGATGGTGATGATTTTAAGATCGTTGATACCTATGTTCGGTATAGATCAGTTTTTTTTTTATTTCTTTGAAGCTTTGTTGCTGAGCGACTATATCGCCTTGTAGACACTGCGTAATTATCACAATATAATTTTTTTTTTTTTTACATTATAGCAATTTATGTTTATTTACAATAATAAAATATAAAAACAAGTGAAGGAAAACTAAACATACTACTTCTAACTACTACAAAAAGGGGCACTTAGAAAATCTTTAGAAAAGCCTAAAGATAATCTAAGTGCTCCAGCCCACTAATTAATTAATACTAATTTTTTAACTGCATGAAAATTAAAACGTAACTTATAAAGATCTTATGAATCACTTTAAATATGCAAATATTATATTATAAGCCTGCGTGATTGTTCTGTAAAAAGAGTTGAATTAAATCCAGCATTATGTTTATGAATCACTAACCAAGAACTTGTATTTAATCATTAAAACTTTTTATTTATTTATTCTAGTGTCTATTCAGAAACTTACAAAAAAATCGTATCCTATTATTCTAATATTGTCAGCTGTCCCCTCACACCGGAGCGATATACCATTGTGATTTTTGGTGTCGTAATAGTATAAGATCTTGAGTGTGGCATGCTACTTTTTATGTCGAAACGTTACGAGTGAAACCTCGGTCATGCGTTAGTATAAAAATAAAATGAATTGAAACGAAACAAGCGTGAATTTCGTAGCGGAGAATGTTCAGGGTGAGGAAGCTATTGGCATCGGCACAGTCCGAGAAAATCGATGGCATCCCCCCATAGTTTGCATGGACGGTGTCCGGCGCGGGGCCGCCACCGCCTACCTGCCGCCAACATGACGGGAACACACGGCTGCCTGCCGACACTAGCCCTCATATCTACTAACTAATCTTCTAAACCACTCATTAGTTCTACACTTCAAGTTCTGCATCTTTAGCAGTTACTATTAGGTAGTATTGTTTAACGAGGCAACATAAGTTGAAACGCTCAATTTGACTCTTTTATTATATACCTGGTAGTTAATGAACAAATCTATAATATAAGCAGTATTTCTTACTAATTGATTCGATCTTTAATTTTTTATTAGTTATTTTGTAGCTATGCAACTTGATAGGTGATACAATCTTTAGATTCTAATCGGCACCTTAAATATCTCTTTGAAGTTATAAAAAATAAGTAGGAAATTATATCTTGTTATGCATTTGTCGATTTAGTATTAGTGCCTACTAAAGTGAAGCGAATGGACTCTAAATTCAAAGAAATATAAAAAGGTTAGCATAATTTGAAGGTGACCTAAATCGCATGTAATAAATAACAATGTTGTCAATATAAAAATAGGTAACTCGGTGCCAAAAATGTTTTTAAAATCGTATCCAAATCACACTTCTTTTGTAAAATAAAAACGAGATTTAAAATTTAGAGAATTTCGTCGCAGGGCTCTGTCCGCCCGCATTGTAAGGGTGGGTGCTATCGCCGTCCTACTCGGACGCAGCTTCACCGGACATTTCGACCGGGCATTTCAATTTTGAGAAAGAGTAGGACCAGCCCCGCCGCCCGCGCCCCCGCCTCCCCCCGCCGGCCATCTCGCTTGCACCAAGGACACACAAAAGGACGCAGGAGCGATAACTTCATCACCGCTCGAGTATCTCGCTCGCACGCAAGCCTCGGTGGGGGACGACGTTGCGAATTGTTATTGAAGTCATGCCCCCGAAGGCGACTTCGGGAAGGCTGTCAGTCGCTCTCTAGTACACGTCCGCAGCGTCCGTACCCGGGTGACCCGCATCACTCGCGCGCACTACTTCACGCTTCGCATAAACTATACGGCCGGGCTACAAACAAGTGCCAAGTTTTATTGTCGTTCATAATTTAGTGATATAATATAACGAGACTTTGCAAACATTCTTCGTTTCGAAAACAAACTTGAAGTACAGCGGTGAGTGTTTGACCAGTGTCCGGCTACGAGACAGTGAAGCGCGGGTGGCACTCCGCTAGTGTTTACGCGCGCACGTGGCCGCGCAGCGAAAGCGAGCGCGGAAATGCCGCGAAAAACTTTCTTTGAAACATAACTGTGGTGGCATAAAGTTGAGTCGCGAGGGGAGCGCGCCGTGACCATGACTTTAACCTGTGGCGTCTGACTCGCGTGGACTACCTACATGATCGCCGACACGAGAAGTGCTGCTTTTTTATTGTTTTTTTTTCGTTGGAGGAGACGGTGCTCTCCGTGGGATTGATGATTTAAATGGATAACAGCAGCGCCGTATCGTCGACATTATCGTCGAGGGACTACCACTGCAAGGTTTGCGACCTTTACTTAGACTCTGTTGATTCGTTAGAAGTGCATCTGCAATATCATAAAGAGAATTTATATGTAAAGTGGGGCACACAGAACTCCCAAAATGACACCGAGAATAATAACGGTACAAAAGTGAAGAACGAGACGACAGTGTCGGCCCCGGCCGACTCGAGCGACAACATGATCACCAAGCCCAGTCCTGACTTCCAGCAGCGGGCTACGCCGGACACTTCAGCTCAGTTCCCGCATCCCGCGACTCCACAAAGCTACCATTCAGCACCTTCACCGTACCAGAACCCGGATCAGACCAATTTTTCGCCGGGGGCCCAATTTGGAAATAATTATTCGCATGCCAGTTTCCCACAAAACCAACATTCAGAGCAAATCAGCTGGGAACAGTCACAATACGGGCAAGAATATCATCACCATAAATCAAACCGCTTTCATCCCTACAACATGCAAGACCGTGCTTCGCGAGTTTCGTCATCGAGCCCGCTGTATGGACAGCCGCTCAACCAGCCGACGCCGTCACCATCTCCGAACCAGTGCGACAAGTGCGGCTTCGTGTGCGACTCCGCGGTGCAGTTGAACGAGCATTGCAACTCAGCGCACGCCGGCGGCCCGGCAGCTTCAACTACTTCGCTACCGTTTCAACAATTTCCTGGTAAACAATACAATAATTCTGGCTATCCAAATGAGAATACAAAAGTAAAAGATGAACAGGAAGAGTCGTCCGATATTTTAGACTTAGATTCACAAAAAGTTGTCTATCAAGGTAATGAAGGCGATCAACCGAACACGTCTTATGAAGAATCTTCGTCTCAAGGCCGCGATATCAATAGTCGCTCAGTCCCTATGATGCCATGGGAAACTCAAAAATTATATGGCAGTGGTCAACTAAATGGAGATGTAGCGCTTTTTAAGGAACAAAAAATGTTTTCTGAACAAAAACCCTACTCATCAGATGTGAAAATGTACCACCCAGATCAGAAATTTCCGTATCAGCAAGAAAAGTTTTTGAGCGTTCATCACGAGCAGAAACCATTTATGCACGTCGACCAGAAGATTTATCCAGGTGTACAAATGCCACCACTTAGCGATTATGCTGGACCTTTACCTTCTTCTAATCCTGACATGAAGCCACCTTATCGTCCTTATGATTCTCCGGCTCCGCCAATAACAAATTCTCAACCGTCTAATCCTACTTCTTCAACACTGCCAACCATTGGAGGAAAAGGAGCGAATTGGAAATCTAACGAAGCAAGGAGACCAAAGACATACAACTGTACTGCTTGTAATAAATGGTTCACAAGTTCGGGTCATTTGAAGAGGCACTACAATACAACACTGCATAAAAATGCCGTGCGATCGTCAGGCCAACCGGATCCAGCAACGATGCCTATCTCAAGTCACCACCATCCCAGCCGTGACGCAATCCAGCGGGGACAGCAGCAGAGCGCAGACTCCAACACGCAGAGCCCCGTGCCCTCGGAAGACGCACGGAGTGTAGACGACGCCGCGCTCCAGTCACCCTACGCTTCGCATCGTGTGGCCATGCAGTCCAAGTCGCCGTACACACATCTACAACAGGGTAACTTAGATAATAATTTCAGTAATAATCCGTTAGCTAATCACCCTTTACAGCATCAGGTCGGTTCACATCCGCTCAATATAGGTAGTCAGCCGCCGGGGTTAGGTTTATCAAATGACAGTAGTCATCAAGGGAGTAAAGGTGTAGCAATTTCAACGGCTGGGAATCCCCCAAACGGGGAAGCAGGTCCCTCTGTTTCACAAAATCACCATATGAGGGGCCTGCTATCAGTATCAACCAGCAATATTTCAACTGCACCCCTAACTCAGAGTACGCCGGCGCTTACACCGCACACCCTGCCACCGTTCAGTCACTTGGGTGTCAACCCGTACAATCCGAGGTCTACGGATCCTTTGGGGCCTTCGGTGCCGGACCCCACGCACACCCCATTATATTTGGGTCAGAATTTTCAGCAGACTATAGCACCGAGTTACCCAAACGGGATGGCCCCCCACGTTATGGATATGGCTATCAACAACCTGCCTATAGCCAGTCCGGCTACTTTTGGTGAATCAGCACCGGAAGATGCCGACATGGAACATGAGACGTCGAACCAGCCTGGTAGTGGACGCTTGCCGAGTTTCGCCCAGCTCCAGGTCCAAGGTTTCAGCGTTTATGTTTCCAACTATGTCACTCAGCCTAACGTGGGGGGTCAAGTCGTCGACGAGGGGGCGGCCGGCTACATTGTTGTCGATCAAGTTCACTCGCCTTTGCAATACGCTAATACCGATATCAGCGGCCACAGCGTGGAATACGAATTTAACGGTAATTCAAAGGGTATGAAAGATGCTATTGTATCTTACAGTCCAGATCATGTCAAGTTATATCCGTATGGTTACGCGGTAGGAGGCAAAACGATAAAGCGAGAGGAGGATCTTTTACAACGCACTGATTCCAGTGAACTTCAAATTCTAGAAATTGAAGATATAATGGATTATGCGAATAAGGAAAACTATGCTACTCAGATGAAATCTCCAGCTAGCCCGGAAAGTGCAAAAGCAGAGTGTGAAGGCCGCAGCGTCGTGTCTTCCACGTCGCCTGCCGTGTCCTCTCCTTCAGCCGTGTCATCCACGGTACCGAGCTTGCCGCTCACTGAAAGAAACCAGCTAAAGAAGTCTACACCGACCACGGTGCACAAGTGCTATGAGTGTGATAAGCTATTTAACAAAGCTTGCTACTTGACTCAGCACAATAAGACTTTCCATTCGGGAGCGAAACCTTTCAAGTGTGATCGATGCGGTAAGCGATTTTCTGATGATGTATCATACGAAGGACATTACTTTAAACACACCGATAATAAACCATTCAAATGTAGCGAATGTCCGAAATCTTTTAACCACAAGACGGACCTGCGGCGGCACATGTGTTTGCACTCGGGTTGCAAGCCTTTTGCTTGTGACCATTGTGGTAAGGGATTTATTAGAAAAGATCATATGGTTAAGCATTTTGACACGCATTTCAAAAAAAATTCGCGTTCTTCTAACTCGTCTTCGTCATCCACGTCATCAGTGTCGTCGACCTCCGCCACCTCTCCTTCCTCGACGGTCAACCTCACCTGAAGCGTTCTCGCTCGACCTATAATTAACGCGTGCAGTGAAACATTTATTTGAAATGCCAATATGAATGTTTCACTACAAAATGACTTAGGTATACTATGAGCCAGCGCCGGGTGCTGCGACGCGGTTAGTTCAGTTTGCATATTTTTTGTTGTTCATTCAACTTAACCTTGTTCGTTGCAAGGTGACTTTACAAGCCTGGCTGTCTGGCCGATGAACATATAATTGCTTGGTGTTAGGGTAATTTTGCGATATCATTTAGATCGAACCATATCATTTTAACATATTCGTTTTTAAAATCGTAAAATTTTAATTAGGTAAGCGAAATGTGCATCGTTATTACGTCTATAGTAATCGGTAAACAGTACTTCACATATCTTTATTTCTATAGTTACTTGTAAGAAATTGAACAAGTTTTGCTGATCTTTGTTTTGCTGTTTATGTTAAGATTATTCTTGTACCGTTATTGGCTAGAATAGCTTTTGTTGTATTTATTTAAAAGAGTGAAAAGAAAGCATGCAGGTTTTTCTGCAAATAATTTAAACAGAAATATGTGTCTTAGTGAGCTTATTTTTGACCATACTGTGGCGGATTACAGTAGGTTACCTATTGACTGTCTCGTGTCACCGCTCTCGTTAACTCGATTAGGACACTTTATTTCCTGTACATATCTAATTAAATATCATAAGCTTATTTTTTCACATTTAATGGGACTTACTGCCAGAACTAAATTAGGCATAAAATAGTTCCCATGAGAAAGATAATCATAGACAAACTACGTAGGTAATGAAATATGCCACACATTGTGTAACCTGATGCATGCCAGGTGGTAGCGAGGCGTACCTAGCGGTGGATTATATACTTGATTTGGTATTGCCGTAGACGATAATGCCATATAAATTGATGGTTTCAAGCAATGGATATTTGACTGCTAAGTTTTTTTTAATTAACGCTTGACTTGATGACATGTTTGTTGAAATGAAATTTTTGTCATCATTTGCTATTAATACTTTTTTTATAAAATTATGAGTATTAAGTCATAATTTGTGACTCAATTTTTTTCTAGATTCATTAAGGTACTTTTAAATTAACATATTTGTTGGGTATATACCGGTGCTTCCCTATTATTTTGTCTGTTAACATATTAAGTACGTTTTTTTAAAGATAAGCTTTGTTTAAAATTTAGTATTTTAATGTCCAATTAAGTTACCAGTATGTTATTTGATCGAATTTAGTTTATACATTCCTGTTTCGTTAGTGGTAGGAAAATAGTCTTCCTCAACGTTGCCAAATTGAATCCGCCAACTGTCTGTTGCGAAACATTTTTTAAATTAATATTTCTTAGGATAATAATGAAATTCTTTAGCAATAATTTAATAATAATGTAAATGTTTTTGTATAGATTAAAAGGTCATGAATATTGATTTATTTACTAAATCGATTTAAGGGAAACTTTGTAAATATGTGACAATCGGAAACATTTTATAGTAGGTACAAGGCCATAGAGCGCAGCCAGCGAGTTAAAATATGTCCCGCATACGTTGACAGTGATAGCACGCGTTACCGGCCCGTTCAGCTCTGACAAGCAATAACTAACTAGTAAGTCCATTTTCGTAAGTATTTGTAGTCCATACTTTGACTCGTCTACTGCGCCACCACACCATGTTTGGTCGATAGCAATTTAACTAAATATGAAATGAAATCAATAACACGACGTTCGAAACTGTGCAATAAATATGTCGACTTGATTTTTGATAATGTTTGTATTTGAATGTTGACTTTATTGCAAAAATATTTTTATACACATAGTAAATAAACTAACAAATCTACAGTAATTAACTACCTCTATCAGTGTCTACACAATTTTATGCAACGTTTAGTAATATTGTTCGTGAATTATATCAAATGTATGAGATTGTTGTTTACACATTTATCAATAGCAATAATTGTTTGTGAAATAGATTGGATCGGAATGGCCTACCTCTTCGAATGTAAGTCGATATAATATACATATATATTTATAAGAGTTTGTCGTCGTTCACGTGTGCCCTCACACATCGTACTTGCCATTTAATTAAATACTAAGTGAAAGCATAAGTGTGCGTCGGACAAATGTATACATTCATATTTATATTACATAATTATATATCTATGTCTACATCGAGATACTGGAGCGTACGTCTGTATTCATTGTTGAATTGTAACCAGTGTTGTGTTGATAGCCGCGTGGTGCGTGGAACTAACTACCTCAGGAGAGTAATAGGTTAGCGCGAGGCGGCGCGGGCCCGGCGCTGTTCCATATCAATATACCTCAACTTGCCTTTCATTTTATATTTAATAATGTTACTAATGTTCGATCCTCGACGAGACGCCCGGAGCTCCCGCAGCCTCTCGATATCATATACATATTATGTACGTAATATTTTAGACGATATATTTATCTTTCTCGAGTTGAAGCACAGACTAGTAGTATCAATTAGATTTCTAATGTAAATATTACAGTTACGATTTGTTATTTATCATATTCTATTATCGTACTCCTCGATAGACTTATTTTGAAATAAGTTAACGTAGAAATTTCAAGTTTATAAATGATACATTTTAAAGAACGTACAATTGTAAGGTTTCTTGTGATGAGTTTATTTGAGTACTTATAATGTTTTAATTTAATGATTAGTTACCAGACGATTTGTGTTACATTGAGTTGAGTAAAAATGGAAGAGTTAAAATATGATGAGATGTTGTTTTTTTCCTTATGGGAGTCGACCCTCTTCCATAAAAATGTAGGCAGCGATTTAGGTATATTTTGTTCTAAGTTGTTTTGTTAGACAGTAGCGCCAATTCAAAGAGCCAAGGGCGGCGGATGACGACATCTACAATACCTACCTACTCTCAGGATGGTTGTAGATATTCTCACCAGGTCGTTGCCATCAATTCTGTATTTAAAAATAAGGTCTTGAAGTAGGTATTATATCGATAAGCAGCAGATCTGTCACACCGCTACGGCGAACTTTTTATTGCTATGCGTTGCGATTTGTTTACGTGTGCACCGGTTTACCGGTTTCTGTTCCAACCTCTATCGCCCCCGGGCAACCCCACACAAGCCCCTCGACATAACTATATCTGTGTTTCCTACTCACAGAGATAAACTGGTACCCACGTAAACTAATCCGTTGCGAAATGTTATTTGAATGTAAGCTATGCGATTTGTTTTATGTGCATCATCTTGCCTATTTCCAATATTTTAGATAATACTAATTATGATTTTAAAGTTTAACATTGGTAATGGACAGGACGTGCATACGTTGCTTAGTGTTCGCCGTGGATGTTTCGTAATCAGTTGGTATTGTCACGTAGAGTTCGATTTGACGATCATTTATTGTGTTTGTGAGATAGTGGCATACCCTAACATCCATGTGAATCCTAAGTATTGACAATTTTAAGAGGAAATGAAGCTGTAGCCGTTGTTTTCAGATCTAAGTAATATAAACTTTAATGTGACAATTGTTGTTTCATTTCCCTTTCCTAACCCTGCCAAAGCGAAATTTATTAACTCTGCGTGTTTAGGTTTTTTTCGTTCCCTTCTAAAGAGTTAGCTATTTCCAAAAGTTATATATTGTCAGTAATAAACTTTTTTAACTTCAAGCTACATAAGTATATAAGAAATAGGTTATGCGTAGATTTTTCAAAAGAGTAAATGAACATTTGAGTAGGCAGGAATATAAATTCGAGCTTGATAGATGAGTACTGAGCTGCCTTCATCTGCTGCCAGGCTGGGAGTGGGGCATGCAGACCATATCTGTCGGTTACTGTAAGTAAGTATCTAACACATTGTAAGTATTACCACAAGGACTAGTAAGTATTATTATAAACACTGCTATGAATGAATGTTTGTTTGTTCCGTTCCTTGATATATAGTGCAATCAATTTGGACGAAAGTTGATATGGAGATAAATAGTTGTTTATTAGATATTTTAAAGCTCTCACACTAAAGCTTATAATCTAGCTTAGGATTCAGATTATTACGCTTTCATTTCTTTCTGATCAAAGTCCTGGTTATAAAGTTCGCCAAATTATTAGACTTTTAAATAGTGATACATATTTTAATTACCAGTAAAGGAAAATGTAGATAAAGTATCATCTAGGCATAAAATAGCGTTATATAAAATGTAGATAGTTTTATGTACAAATAAGTTTTATTGTTAACTGCTAAGAGGTAAATAACCCACCTAACTGCACGAGGTGATATTTTTTTAGTAAAATTTATGAACCGCTCAATAATTTGTTAAGATATTTTATTATTTTTAGGCTTAAACTACTAAGTTGGACTCAACTATAAAGAAAAAATAATAAAATAAACAATTATACATATTAAATTTTAATGTTTTATTTTACTTAAGACTGCCCTTAAGTAAAATAAAATTAAAAAATAAAACCTACCTGACAAAAATTATTCAAACGAATTAATCAAATATATTTTTATTATAATATTATATTTTTTTATTATTATTTATATTAATGTAATGTATGAAAATGTTTTTAGTAATATAATCGTTATGCAAATATTCTTTAGTGTTATTTTTCTGAAAATGTTAACTGTTAACTTAACAGAAAAGGTAATTATGATTCTGATTGATAGGTAAACAAAACTCTTAACAAACAACAACCAATACATTTAACAAATTAATAGGTGAGACTTATAAAATAATCTATCTCTCTTGTACTTATGTTAGATTACTAATATACTCATTTATACAAAACAACTTAGGGATAATAGTAACTAATTAAAAACAAAACTATATAATCAACTTAAAAATATGCTAAGATATTTTAGTAAACAACGTAAGCGTAGATTAGCGCACAATATATGATAGCGTAGGTAGACCACAATCCCGTCATATAAAAGACATAAACGCGCTCTGTTCATATTTGACGTCGCGATTCATTCATTATACATAAACTGACTGACAAAACATTATTTTATTTCATGTTTACCTACTATACTATATACACTATATACTATAGTTACTATCACTCACACTGTCACTATATATACTATAGTTTATTCTCTTCCATAAATAATAATACAATATTTGTATTCAGATAATATTAAATACTATATTTGTAAGTCCCGGTAGTTTGTCTAGTTGGCAGTCGCAGAGGCTCTTAGGGCGGCTCGATAAACTCCCGACACCAGAGTTGGTCACTCTCATTTGTTAAGAAGAAGGCATAATGTACGAGTAATGTTAACTGTTCCGTACCAAGCTACAGTTTGTCGACTTATAATAATTGTATGAATTTATTAATTACTTAGTACATAGAAACAGCCAGTATTCTATAACGAGACAAGGAGCCTATGTCAGCTATGGGAGATAACAAGCTGATGATTATATCGTCAAGGAATAGTGACGAGTAGGAATATTTAGTTGTCATACGATATATATCGTATCTGTCTATCATACCAACATGTTCATATTTTTCCCAAATGATACATCGGGATAGCGTGCGGTCCAGTTTGCGGCGATTTCCTGCTAGCACAGCCGCAGTGTGTATACTGTATAGCTCGTGTTGGAAAGGGAAGGCGGTCGTGCTAGCGGGCCGTCCGACTGGCCGGCAAACGACGACCTACACCGGTTTTGCTTTCGTTCGAAGGTCACAAGTGAATCACAGCCGCGGACGCGACTGCGAGCTTCCATAGCTATCGATATCGATATTTGATACATTTCCACGTGAACTATGTAGGTATACACAACGACATTAATATATTAATGTCGTTGGGTATACATACATTATATTTATTGGGCTTTTATTTTTATCCGTCTTCTAAAAAAGGAGGAGGAATTTGGATTAGTATTTTTAGCACAATTTGTTTTTAACAAGGAATAGGCTTACGTTTGTCTACAGCCTGCCTGATGTTAAGCACCACTGTAGTCTAAGATGTTGCACGTTAGCCTTGGAGAAACCTATTATACGGTTACTTACTCAATTACGATACAATTTTACTTTTTAACTGCCTTTCTTTATTCATCGGACTCGAAAGCCTGTGGTTATGTAGGATGATCTGATAAAAATGAATTGCCAGATGTACTATTTAGGCTTCTAAAGTCAAGACTTGTCGTCTCTTTGTCTTTCTCAAAATATTCACTTTTTGTATTGTGTTTTAGTATTTAAGTAGTAATATGTAAGTATAAAATTTTGTGTATATGCAAAAGAGGCAGAAGTTCTGGCGCAGGTAAACTGTACATCATAATACAGAGTCGAAAGATATCTAGTATGATGTACAGAAAACCCTCAGCGTACAACACTAATTGCAGCAGTACAAATGTAGATAGAAAGTACGCACACCTTGAATTTGAATTGAATATAAATACATATGTGTACCAAACTATGCTAGTGTGTCCGAATTACTCGAAACTTAAGTGAACAATAAGATAATTGATACCGACCTGGTTACGCTTATTACTAACACTAACCTAGTTTTGTTTTATTATATTTATTTACTTAACTAGCTGATGCGCGCGACTTCGTCCGCGTGGAATAGTTATTACCATAAAAACGGTTCTAGTGAGTTAACCTTAAAACATAGATATATACTGTTGGGAACATTTTGTTAGATTATTTCAAGAGAAATAATTCTTTCATACACACTTTTTTTAGGGTTCCGTACCTCAAAAGGAAAAAACGGAACCCTTATAGGATCACTTTGTTGTCCGTCTGTCCGTCCGTCCGTCCGTCTGTCAAGACCCTTTTTCTCAGGAACGCGTAGAGGTATGAAGCTGAAATTTATATCAATTACTCAGGTCTACTGTCTCTTGAAGCTGTGAAAAAATCAAACTTCTAAGCCAACGCAATCAAAAGATACAGCCATTTATGCCGCAAATTTTCGACACTTGCAAGGGAATCAAAACCTACAGGGTGCTTCTCGTGAACTCAGAATCTTGAAATTTGGTACGAAGCAACGTCTTATAGCATAGATAAAGGAAAAATTACGAAAACCATAAATTTTTAGTTACATCACAAAATATTTAACCTTGCAGGTTTGTACGGAACCCTCGGTGCGCGAGTCCGACTCGCACTTGGCCGGTTTTTTGTTATCTTGAACCGTTTTCGCGTGCATGCAACGGAAGCCCTCAAAGATGAATAATTTTCCCCGTTTTTTCCCACATTTTCTATAGTTTCTTCGCTCTTATTAGTTGCAGCGTGATGTTATATAGCCTAAAGCCTTCCTTGATAACTGGTCTATCCAACACAAAAGAATTTTTCAATTTGCACCAGTAGTTTCTGAGATTAGCGCGTTCAAACAAACAAACATACAAACAAACAAACAAACTATTCAGCTTTATAATATTTGTATAGATATAAAAGCAATTGAGATCTAAGTAATCGTATTTTTTTTTGTACTATAGTTGTTTTTCTAAGTAAAGTATAGTAGTAAGGTATTATAGATTTAATAATAGGTATATTTTATCTACACTAATGTTGTAATATTCTACTTATGTTTCCAATACTTGACTTATAATTACTACTGTTATAGCACAGACAACAAAACACTCAATTTAAGCAATTTCACATGATGGTATAATATCCACATCGATATCGTAATAGCTCATTATAACATCGGTAAAGCGCGACCAACCTGATTGCAGGGCCAATCAGGTTGGTCGCGCTTTAGAGATAGTTAGATTTTAATGGCGGCAAAATTACTGTGACAATACACGTACGCGTGAATTTAATGTTTCGCAATGTGTTTTGTTTTTTAAATACAAATTAAAAGCTAAAAATGGATAGCGACGATGATATTTGTACGCCTCCGGATATTCTAGAATTGGCAACAAAAGTAACTCACAATCTTTTGCCAGAAAAATCTAGAAAATTATATGAAAAATTAACTATTGTCAGCTTTTACTCTTGTTGTTTGATCAATTGCATTAGTGAAGATAAAGTAGTGTATGCAACTGCATATAACACGGGTATTAAAATTCTTCATTATATGACAGTTGCATAAACTACAATTAACAAACTGACATCTAAAATATCTGATTTTTATCTTATAGTATGTTTTCTTTAAAAGGTAGTTTCGAAGTTTCAAAAGTTTTTCCAGTTCTTTTATTTCTTATCTTTTTTGGAATTTTGTTTTTGTTGTAAAGTTTCGAACAAATATATTAGGGTCCTTTATTAATAAGTTTTTCTAATTTTGACTTGGAGTTTTTGTGTTAGATTACAATCGGTTCGTTAGTTTTCATGATGCAACTACATATTTCGTACAAGCGTTCAAAAGATCAAATTGCTATTTATTGTACTTTGAGCATACCTTTTATTTGATAGTAATATAATTTAAGCCAGTTCAATACTTTTTTTCACTTAGTAATTAGATATTAATTCTGAGATAAATAGAATAAGCTGAAGAGCTATTAAAACGATGAATAAACATCCTTAAATAATTACCTCCGCTATACGTATAGGAATGTTTAGCGTAATTTTAAGTTTTTGTCGAGCCGGTCTTGATCAAAAACCACAATTTGGTTTCAAAGAAGCGGCATCATTGATTCCATTTTTGTTACCGGTTGTCGGAAAAGATTTATTATGTTAATAAGCGGTGGTTTCATTTTAACGTAACGTTTTCTTTTTAATAATAATATGCTTTCTGGTTTACATATACTCATCACATGCAATTAATATCTCACACACACTCGTATCTCACAAAAGATTTAGTTAAAATAAAAATGCTTTATTTACAATAATGATTTATAAAAACAAGAAAAGCAGAACTAAACATAATACTTCCAATTATAACATAAACATTGGTGCACTTAGAAAAGCCTAAAGATAGTCTCAGTGCTCCAATCCGCTGCCGGTGGGCAGCGTGTCCAGCTTACTGGCCGCATTACCACGCTGGATGGCAATGCTGATGCGTTGAGCCCGAAAAAGGCCAGCACATTGGTCACACATCGCATCACCCAAAAATATATAATGTAATAAACTAATCAAATCCCAACTTGTATCGTGTAAATAATATTAGAAAATTACTCATATTTGTATTTATATTTGGCTCTGACAAAACAGAATGTTTATTGAAAGTATTAGTAGGAAACAACTTTTTATTTAATTTAATTATAAAAATAACTTGTTTACACTGCAAGCAAGCAATGACATTCGGACAAATCTAACGAGCAGTTACTTGAACTCGGCCAAAATTAGGTCGTTGACATTTATATAACGTTTGTTACTGCAGTACAAGACGTGTGGAAAAATCTGGAAAAACAAAATTGGTATTGAGACAGCCCATAGTTGGTCGAGCGGGTGCTCCTTCAGAAGGCCACGTAGTCAGTACTGGGACTCGAAACATTCTGTTCAGGGTAAAAAGAACTTTAAAATATTTTTTTTATTATTTGGTAATTAGGTAAAGTAGTCCAAGTATATGATTTCTTGTCCTAAAGAAAGTTTCTTGTCCTATAATCATCATCATCATGTCAGCCCGTTTTCACCCACTGCTGGCCTCCTCTCCAACGTGCCACATAGTACGGTCTCCAGCCTGCCTGATACTCCTACCTACTTGTTTAAAAATGTCAACCGACCATCAAGCTGGTGGTCTGCCTCTTGGTCAGATACATTATATACAGTGATTGCTTGGGTCCATCTTTAGACATCCATACGCGCCAAGTGTCCTACCCATACTTTCAACCTGGCAATTCAAAGCTATAATTACTAAATCTTACTTAAATTGGTCCAGATATATCCTGAAGAAAAAAATAAACACCACGATGAAGTTATTTTACGGAATCATTCATTGCTCAGTGATGTGTGGTTGAACCACCGCGTGCTTTTAAACGATTCGGTGTATTGGATGACACATTTAATTGTAGGTTTTGGCTATTCGTTGTAAGCTAGATAAACTCATATTTATTAGTAACACATAATCTATAAGTAAGTCAAACATGTTCACAATAATTATACGAGTAATTTGATACGATTATAATTTTATCACGTCCTCGCAATTTATTTACTTTATGCAGTTCATAGTGAAATTTTAATTTTATTTTATTCATTGAGAGCCTTTCTCGGTGTCCCGAGTAGCCGTCATCCCGTTGGTCGGCCGAGGTACCGCTGGAAGGAGGTTGTGGAGTCAGATCTACGCGTGCTTCAAGTAGCTGACTGGCGGGAAGCGGCTCAAGACCGGGACCGGGGCGATCTCTTGTATCGGAGGCCAAGACTCACTTTGGGTCGCTGCGCCAGCGGAGTAAGTAAGTTCATATTGAGTAAGGTACACCCGGTCACTTGATCATTTGTAAATCTTAAATTTTGGAGGTTCTTAATTTTCTAGACGGTTCAGTAGGTCTTTCGCATCATAAACAACTAAATAGGTTTTCAAAATCATTGACCATTTATCTATAATATGCAAGTCATAGCTAAATTTGTACAACTCGTTTCCAATTATAAATTAAATCCAATAATATAATAAATTTGTAAAGCCTTCCTCGATAAACGGTCTATTCAACACAAAAATATTTTTTCAATTTTCACCAGCAGTTCCTGAGATTAGTGCGTTCAAACAAACAAACTCTTCATCTTTATAATATTAAGTATATAGTATAGATATAAGAAAGAAAGAAATACCTATTTATTGAAATCATAAATATTACACAACAAATAAATAATTATATGCATCATGTAACACTATGATTTCTTACCATACCTATGTAATTGTTTTAACATTCTTATAAAAAAAATAGGTAAGATTATATCATATTATACCTTTATAATAAAATAAAAATCACAGATTTTTAGAAGTTGATAACGTATGTATATTATATCTAGATTTAATTTTTTGAGAGGCATTGCCTTTTTTCCAAAGTTTAAGTGACTATAGTCGTTCGTCATGAATTCCTTAAAGCTGTACAATGTAAGATATTGAAGACGGTAACTACTAAAGGGGGTAACAGAAAGAAGCCAGCAACCTGGGACCTTATCAACTACCTCAAGCTCGCTGGATGTATTGAAATTTCTTAGTTCAGTTTATAAAAACTTGATATTTCAATAAAAGTTGGTAGCAGTAAGTGCAGTATTGTCAATTGGATCAATTGGATGCAATGCAACGAGATTGATTCTGATAAATTTGCGATATTCGCAGCACTATATCGAAGAGGTACATTACATTAATATTACTCATGTAACCTACATAAACACACGTTTGAAACTATAACCTTATTCTTCTTACCAAATGAGTCGAAGAGTTTATCAAACCGCCCTAAAGGCCTTCGACATGGCTTAAGGACTGCCGTACTATGACAAACAGCCAGGACCCATAGCAAAAACTATAACCTACACATGGAATATATGTATACCGATGCAGGATAATTTTGTAACATAAAAAATATTAACAAATTAGTTTGATAGAATCTCATAGTTGGCGATTGCGCATATACTACCCAGATGCAGACGGGATAAATTCCGATACAATATTATTTTTTATGAAATTCTAGTTCAAGGTTACAAGAATAAAATAATCTTCCAATACTGTCTCAAAATGCATATTCGCATGAGTATAATATTATTTAAATTATATTTTGCCAAATAACTATAAAAAATTACAAACAGGTTCGACTAACAAGCTACATACATTGTACAGCGTATCTGGATTTTTTTAGAGGAATATGAAGTGTTTACAGGAACAACATTTCGTGTGAGCTTTTTTTAAATTGATTTCCTTTGTCACGAACAGTAAAAATATTCCATAAAAAACGCTGCGGAAACAAAGTAGGTAGAAAGTATGAACTACATTAAATCACGGCAACGTAGGTACTTTTTATTTACAATATAATAAAATATAAAAACAAGAAGGAAGTAAGGAAAAAACTAAACATACTACTTCTAACTACTACAAAAAAGGGGCACTTAGAAAAACTTTAGAAAAGCCTAAAGATAATCTAAGTGCTCCAGCCCGCTATCAGAGGGCAGCGTGCCCAGCATGCTGGCCGCATTACCACGCTTGATGGTCCGTTGAGCCAGAAAAGGGCCAGCATTTTGGTCATGCGTCGCGTCAACCAAGCGCTCCGAGAGGTTTTGGAAAATAGTATGGTATATAATAGAAACGTAGGTAATATACATATCTGGACACTGAGATATGTCCGTTTAATATTAATTTTCATCTTTAAAATGGAAAAAAAATTTTTGGTTGTTATTTCATTCAATTTTACATGAGTGTACTTTGCACATTATAAATTCATGTTTACAAATAACATTATCGGAAATACAATCACTTTGTCGCGTCGCAGAAAACGTTTTGTTTTTATGAACATGGTAACTCAAATCTGAAAATCATAATGTGTGATCACTGCATCAGTTTCAGCCATGCTTTTCATCGTGGTAACGTAGCCAGAATCCTGGATTTCTCTTTCTAGTCAGCATTAGCACAGCACTCTTCCTAAGGTTTCCAAGTGCTTTATTTTATAATTATGTATATGTTCAGTGTATCTTTTTATTTTAATAGAAAAAACAATGTTTCTAAAGTATCCGTATTTGTATATTTAAATTTTAAATACCTGTTCCAAAATAAATAAATAATTTTATGCATTATGCAGTACTATGATTTTTTGTCATAATTGTCTTGAACATTGTTACAAAAATATTTAAATTTAATAGGTAAGATTATACCTTTATAATAAAAGAATAAACATTTTTGAAACAAAATACGAAATTGATAACATTTGTATATATGAGAATGTATTTACAAAAGAAAAGTATATAAGTAGGTATTATATCTGTTATCTAGTACCCACGACACAAGCGTTTGCTTAGTGTGGGGCTAGATGGCGATGTGTGCAATGTCCCGGAATATTTATTTTATTTATTTATTTATCCTGAACCGATTGACCTACTGCACCCGTCTAGTTTTGTCAACAAGTCGCCGCAGTATTATAGTCTAGCAACAAGGGTACTTGACCTCCATTTCTAGATAGGTTGGACTCTCGCATCTCGTATCCGATTTGGATCTGATGTTTTTAATAAAAACACATTCATTTTCATGCGGAATGGCGTCGCTTGATCATGTTAACGACCGATCGTACTTGAAACTAAGGTCAGTGTCGCTCTGACGCCTTTCAATGTTTTGCAAGTGTAACTTAGATCTGATAATTCATAAATCAGAACAACACTGCGATGCCATTATACTGAAACAATTTGGTATGTGCATCGCAAACATATAAATGCAACCCTCAGCATTTTCCTGAAAATCCTGTAATGTAATCAAGTACTCAGATTATTATAAGTTTAAAGTAGAAATAACTTGTATCAAAATATGGAGGGTGTGGACCAAAGAATGCAGGATGATAAATTTGTACGAATTTAACAGATTTACCCCAAACTTAACTAGAAGAAATCTTCTAGGGATGAGGCTGCCACCTGTACACACAATAAATTTATTCCCCATGTATGTATGTATTCTTACTTAAATTTATCCATTTTACTATATATTTGAACACAAAAACAAGATATTTCAAAACATACGATCTACATTTAAAAATCTATGTTAAAAGCTTTTCCTCGGCGTAGGAACTTACGAGTAATTAGACTTCACTGTCCATTCACTGCTTACCATCAAGCAGGTTGTAGTCAAATATAAATAACCACTTGGACAAGTTATGTAGAACATGATTTTATTACTAGTATTCTCCTCGAGTTATTTCGGCATAAAAAGTAGCCCATAACTCTCAGAATCCATACCAAATCCATATCAAAAATCAGGACATCACGACTGTCGCTCCGTGGCGGTGCGAAAAAGGAACAAACTCTCGCTTTTATTGAATGGTACGATAGGCTGATCACACGAGAAACATCGGGAAAACTGTTTCCTTATTTTAATATGTCCTTGAAGATGGCCAGATAACCCCAGACGGGTGGTCAAGCAATACCTACTGCGTAAATAAAAATGATTTGATTCAAAATAAAAAAGTAATATGCAAGCAGTGGTGAGTGGCCGTGCGCTCCAAGGAGGCTGCAAGGGGACACGGTCCTTGACCTATATTGAGATGTTTTTAACAAGACTTCATAAATGTACGTTTGGTCGCGAAGTCGATATTATTTTATGTGCAACTATGTGCCTGGTCCGGCTAACTTTGTGCCACCATATATGGATTTCTCTAGTAGCGATGGATATATTGATAGATATCATTTAAAAAATATGATTTTTGCTACTAATATTATTATTTTTTTCCGGCTAAAGGCACATGTGAAAAAAAGAATCATAATTTTGTGCAGTTGTTTTGATAGTAAGAGAGTACATAACATTTCGGCGATTCATTTTTATTTATATAGATGTTATTAAGTTACCTACACAATCATTGAAACTGTAAACATCGGCTGTTCTTCATAGTGGGGCTTCAGCATTCCCTCTACGGATATAAACATAAGAAACACATAAAATTACGTAAGTTCAATGAAGCATCATTTAATTAATTTATTATTTTCTTTGTTCTGTAGATAATATACGTAAAAGACTTCAGGGTGCATTGAAAACTCTCGACACCAGAGTTCGCCACCCTCACACGAAATTACTGCATTTTTGGATGTACAATCTTATGTACCTACATACGACATAGATGTTGGAACATCACACGAACCTAATTGTCTAACAGAAACAAAAGCAAAAATAAACATTTCAAAACGAATATTCTGATCTATTTCGGTGATTTATATTTTACTTTTGTTAGGTACAATTCTTACCAATTTAAAAAAAGAGAAAATTTACACGTTTTTAAAATGCCTCACCTAGTTTAATTTAGTGCGCGAAATCAGTAAACAATGCCTTAATTTAGATTTTGGAAGCGAGAGATTTTGTACGTTTATCAAATAGCAGCATAATTAGACCACATTCAATAAGTACAACATAGAATACCTAAATTAATTGATAGATATGAGTGTTTCATGCTCATCTGTACACCTGTTTAGATATTTTATGCACATAAATGTATGCCCAGATGTTGTTTAATATACATATGTACATATCAGATCACTTATATGCCTCGTACCTGCTTAATTGCCCAAATTATCGAACCATATTAACGGTGCGTATTGAAGACCACATTGTGGAAACTTATTGCTATGATACCTATTCAAATGGTTTTGCCTATTCACGATTCGGTTTATGTTCAATAATTAGGGCTTCAAATGGATCATTCTTGGTATCAGTACGGATGATAATTAATATTGCAGAAACGTAATAATACTAGTCTAACCTTTTAAAGTCTGGAAAAAACACTGCAAAACAGCTTCTTTCATTATATTACATATAAATAAAAAGAGAACAAATACAACCTGGATGAGGTCTGCACAAAATCGACGCAGATGGCACATACAAAGGGAAGCCTAGCAGTGGGATCCCAAAGGCTGTGGATGAGGGTACATAGCGAACGCCAAATCAAAAATTAAATGAATAATTATTCCGTAACAAACATAGATATATTTACAATAAAAATATAAAATAGTGAAATCATAATCATATATCGAAACATAATATTAATTTAAGGTTTTAAAAATAATATTTACATGTCGACATGTTTATTGTACTCGTCATTTTAACGAATATGATAATTCACGAAACAAATAATGCTTTATTATATACATAATTATGTATATTAAGATTATATGTATTTCTTTGTTATACATCACATCCTCAGATATCGACATCCTAATGTGGAGTGTAGCGAACGAAATTGTATTAGAACCCTAATTTTTGCTTAATAAAGTAACCCTTATCTTCATATCCGTTTGACCTATTCCATTTCATCCAAAGGTGGCCTGAAAGAGATCGCTTTTACCGTTAAGGTCGCCACTTGCGGCACTTGTTTAAGATTGTTTAGTTTGGTGATTGCACTTGTATGTTTTGTTTCAGCAATAAAAAGTATATATGTCAATGTATTGGACATAACAATGTATACGCTGGTATAATATGTACATGAATGGTAAAAATGCTAAAAAGATATAACTCTTTTTTTACCATTTCTACCATTCATGGTCCGTTAGGATGAAATTTCCAATTTTTGTCGTTTACAGTCTTTTAATTTATTTAGGCATCCATACCCGGCAGTCCTGGGCAACATGGCTATCATACACATATAGACATTACATTGCATATTGTGAAACCTTTTAGTCGTTTCGCGAACCCGTCTTATAAATACCACGGTGCCAGCAATTAAAGCGTTTGTCCTTGGATGTCAGACGACCTTAGTCAGGACTCGCGAGCTATGCATAAAGATTCAAACACTAAATCTTGTGCCGGCAAAAAACTGGTTGGGTTAGTCCTGTAGTGACGTCACCGGGCCGCATCGCGCTCGCTTCCGAAGTGCAGACGCCGCGGCCGGGTACTCGACTAACTGTTGATGGACATGGAACTCCTCGAGCGCTAATAAGCACAAGGTTAAGCCACGTTACCATGCGAGTTTCACTTTCGTCTCGTTTTTTGGTCTAGGTCTTGGGAACTCTGTCTAGACTCTCACGGCAAACTGGGTGTCATGGAGACGTATGATTAGCTAGATCGCCTGACCGTTAGCACGCGTCATGCTGCATTTGTGTTCACCAAATTAATAGAACCTGAATGCTCGTATAAGATTTTTCAATAATTTAACTATTTTAGAATAGATTTAGAAATACAAAAAATGTTACTTCAATAAAAATGTTATTGAATGAATAAGAGCGATATGAATTCAGATTACTTCCGGTGTGAGAATTGCGGTTTTGTAAGTGGTTAAAACTGCCTGTGTAAATTATAGAAAAAAATCACGATTAACTTATTTTATGTATACTTACTTATCAAATGATTTTATTTCATGTACAATAATAATACAAAAACAAGGAAAAAATAAATAAGCATACTACTTCTAACTACAACATAAAAATGGGGGGGGGGGGCGGGGAGACTTCGGGGAATCTTTAAAAAATGCCTAAAGATAGTGTAAATGCTCCAGCCCACTGCCAGAGGGCAGCGTGCTCAGTATACTGGCCGCATTACCACACTGGATGGCAATGCTGATACGTTGAACCAGAAAATGGCCAGCATTTTATAATTTTGTACTGTGTACTTAAATATACTTCTCCTTGAGTCGTATTCCTCATTACTGACGGTTGTGACCGCCCCAAGAATTGTGATCCATTGGGAAGATTTCTCATATAAATACATATGTGAGTTCGCAGTCATGTTATTTTATAGTACACTGACTTTTTAAACGACAAATAATAAGTGCATAATTCTATTACGATTGCTTCTCATGACAGAAACCTAGTGTTCACGTTCATAATAGAAGTTGCCTATCTTACTTAATTAATGATTATTATATACCTTGGTAAATGTTATATATATATAAATATAAATAGATTTATACATACATTTACGAACTAGTCACTGGGACTACATTTTAAAGCTATTTTTCAGTATGTAACTATGGTCGATGCGTTACCTAAACATTTAGTAAAAATCTGCAACAATTTTTCTAACACTTCATTTAGAAAATCGCGAATAAATATTTTGTATCGCCATTCATTTTGTGAGGGGACCAACTAATTTTAAGTTTGCAAAGTTCTAAAAGTCGTATTCGTAGTCGGACAAGAATTGTTGCTTTTAACATGCTAAAGCCTCCCTTAAAATGTTATGCGTCAGTTACCAGTAACGGCAATAACCCTGTCATCATCAGCCCACGGTCGTCCACTTCTGGACATAGGCCTCTCCCAAGGCACGCCACTCAGCCCGACTTTGCGCTTCTCGTCTCCACCTGTTCCCTGCTATCTTCATGATAAAAATAACACCTAGTCACCTAGTCACCTAGTCACCTAGTCACCCTGTACAACCAAATAAATACGCACACATGTGTATAACTAGTGGTATATAATAAAGATGAAGAGGGTCCAAAATTCAAATTCAATTCAAATCAAATTCAAATGTTTTATTAACTAAAGAAATAAAATACATACATGCACATACAAGGTACATATTAATACAAAAATAACCTTATTTTAATTTTACATACTAAGTACATACATGTGCGTTCCTAGCGGACCCCGAACTAGGCAATGCCTGTATCTCGGAGGCCCAGGAAAGAATTACATATTTGAAGTAAACATTCGCGCTTTCTATAACAATGATTTAAATGATTACAGGCTTAATTACATTAAATAATATACAACACAAAAACCAATTCAACAAAAGTACAGATAGTGTTTGTTACAGATCAGTAATGTACAGTAAATCTGAACATGGAATATATTCGAAAAAAAAATGTTAGGGTATACTATTATAAATCCATAACAGAACAGGTTTCAGCAGTTTTTAGAATTTCCGTCTGTTTATCTGTTTGTCTGTTTATTTAAACGCTCATAACGTCTCAACGGATTATCATGATTTTTGGGATGTAAGTATGAAGTCTTAGAAGGGTCATAGGCTACTTTTTTATCTCAAATTAATGCGAGCGAAGCTGCGGGCGTGCACTAGAATGTACATATATACAAGCACATGTATTTGTACATATATACGTTTAAAAACCTGGTCGCCGTGTTAGCTGATCGGGTACTGACCCCAGTGTCGTTTTTATCTTTTGTCATAAAAAACGCAGTTACTCATAGGTCGATGCTGCGAACCGACCGGCTCCTTTGTTGGTATTTGCGGGCAAACATAATTTATTTTAATGGATTGGATTCAACTATTTGTGTTTCTTGGTAATCGAAGAGTTGTTAATTAGTTACAAGATTGGTCTTAATTTATTAGTCTGCAATTGAGTCACTTTAAATTTTAATTTTTAAGTAAGTAGCATCATTGTCAACCAAACATATCGTATATCTTCTACACACATAATAAAGCTGAAGAGGGTCAAAAGTCTGGACATTGAAGATATTGAAAAAAAATTAGCAGATCTCTTTCCATAAATTTCTAGAATTTATGTCTGTTCTACTGTTACTCTGTGTCTCAGTTTGTCTGCTGTATCTTTGTAAAAAGGTCAAATAAACTTATTATTATTATTATTATATATTACTTAAAATATAATATTACGTATCAGCTACAGTTTTCATAACTGCTGTCAGAGTGATTTGTTAAACAGCTCGGAATAATGTAACACCGAGACCTACCACAATTACTTTCACTTTGAGAAGGAAGGCAGGTAGTGACATGCCTCTCTGAATGCTGAACTGGTTATCTGTGTATAACAACGGGACGGGTATTTACAGCTGGGATGCCTTTACGTCTGCGAAAAACTGCTGTTTTTTTTAAGATTATTATCCCACTAATATTATAAAGAATGAACGCAAGAAATAAACCAAAGGAAAATAAGATATAGACAGAAGTGAATATAGGAGGCCTATGCCGTACATGCAACTTCTACTAACAAAATAAACATCTAGACAAAAACATATAAATAAAATAATACTAGGTATAATTTTTATAAAACTGCAATAACTATCCAATGCAGCGTAAAAAGTTATTGTATCTATACTATATTAAGTTATTTTGTAGCAGTAGAAATAAAGGCTATTTTATTTTATTAATATTATAAAGACGAAGGATTGAGACAAACTGTATATAATTATAAATATTTCAGGACATATCACACAGCGCCATCTTGCCCCACACTAAACTAACGCTTGCAATATGGGAACTAGATAACGGATATAAAACCTAAATAATATGGAAGAAATCGATGAGGCCGCCAATTGTGGCACTATTTTTTTAATACTTTTGTGTTTCTGTTTGTCTTTTTTTCTGTATGTGTGTAACAATAAAGAGTTTTATCTATCTATAACACGTATGTACCTTTTTTTAAAATACATACATATTAATGTCTCTAATATGATTAACACGAAAGTTTCTCCGGATGTGTACCTTCACACATACGCACAAATTGTGCGTTTATTAATTCTTTTTAGCGTAAACGGCTGAATCGATTTAGATGTACTTCGGTATTAAGAAAACTTAAATTCTGGATTAAGTCATAAACTACTTTTTATTCCGGATTAAAGTAAATTATTCCGCTGAGCGCTGCTAAAAACATTTGATATTAGGGCGGAATTTTTTGCGGAATTGCCTCAAAACTAATCATAAAAATGCATATGTATAACGTATATTACAAGGAAGCAATTCTTATTCTTCATTTTGTCTAAGCTTCAAAGCTTTAGACCACACCGCCTGTCTGTCGGCCTGTTTGATATAATTACGAATATAACCTTCAAGCATTCGGAGCCTTTGGTAAATTATTTATTAGTGCATGCATTTGATGCAGGTTTATTTCTCTCGTTTAGTAAACTTAGTTTGAGATTTGCATATGCATTAAATAAAATTGCTTCGCTGTACTTTTCGTCACGAGCAATGTTCTTCGTGTTTGGACCAGCCGCTTAGAACAAAATGTGTTGTTTTTGATACCCTCAAGCCATCCTTATTCCAACTTGCAACACTGTATAAGAGAATATATGTATTTTTAAATTGACAACCTAAATTTAGAACATTCACATAAACAAATAATGTGAGAAACCCATTTTGCTTATACTTGTCGTCTGTATTCATAGCTTTGACGCATTTCCTAGATAGAGCTTTGAGTTCGTCACAGTTCATCTGTTTTATCTCTGACGCTATCGAATGGTTTTTAGAATTCTGAAGGTTCTAATTATTAAAGTTACTTCAAAAACATATTATTTTAGGTATATAATACCACGAGCTAATGACTAACTCGTTTGGAGGTCACTTTGCGATCAGATTGGGGAAAAACAACGATGAAAACATCAGTAATGGGCTCTTGTACATTGATCTGAAATAATCTGAATGCCAAGTTAACTACAGTTGCAAAAAAAGATGAGAAAAAAAAATATTTAAAAAAAAAAAAAAACAAACAAACAAACTTCCCGCTCATTTATTTAAATGAGCGGGATTTGTACAAAAACTGATCTTTTGCTAATCTGCTTTGTTCTTCCTAAGTATAAAACAAGTATGGATATTAAGAATAATAATCGATGTAACCAGTTACTATTCCACTAGTTTGACTGTTCTGTTAGCTTAGTTGGTAGTGGCTCTGCCTTCTAATATAGGGGATGCGGGTTCGATTCCCGCTTGACACAAGTATTTATGAATTTTAAAGTGTATAATTACTTGTGTTGAGTCTGGTCGTCCTATGTATAATAAGTATATATTTACAAAAGAAAAGTATATAAGTATTATATCCGTTATCTAATACCCACGATACAAGCGTTTGCTTAGTGTGGGGCTAGATGGCGCTGTGTGCAATGTCCTGGAATATTTATTTATTTAGTATTAGATACCTATACAGCAAAGGTTTGCGCGTGAGTGTGTGTCTATGTTCTTCTTTTTATGTATTAGATCATGGATTAACACATAGGCTACTTTATATCCCGGGTTATAGCGGATGCCATTGGACGCTGGTAGTAGGTACATTTTCATACATTGGTATTAGTCAACGTTCTTTGGTTCTTTGTTCTGCCTCTTGCCAGTCAGTAACCTGATTTATTGTTTTGTTCGTATTTTCACTGTAGTAAAATTACATAAACATATACAACAACAGCTTAGGAGATTACTAAATAAAGACTAACTGTTGTCCGCGGCTTTCTTTGAACTTTAATAGAGGTAACAGCTAATTTCACCTTCAGGCCAACCCTGCACATTGCATATCAACCCATAAAATCAATGGCACCCGCTACTCCTTTGCGGCGTAAAAATCAATTATGAGAGATAACAGACCAACTTATCAACACGCTTTCACTTTTAAATTTATTAATATTTAATAATGTGTGGGTCTGACGATTGTTTACAAGAACTCCTGTCACTAAAGCTTCGTACTAGGAACCGCGCATAATATCGGGACTAATCGGGAATTCAAATCATTGGCGTGAGCCATAGTTCAGAAACGCGATATCGCGTGGTATCGCGATGCAGCGATGCAATAATTACTGCCCGGGGTTCAGACGCCTCACGTCACTGGTTTGATTAATCGCGGGGCCCGTAGACTATACAACTCGAAGACTACCATTCCCTCGCATTTTTTTAAACACTTATGCTTACCTTTGACTACAACCTGCCTGATGTTATCAAATAATAGTAATTTTTTCTGCCCTAACCACCCATAATTACTAAAACTAAGTTAGGTTAACTTATGATAACAAGCTATTGCCAAAATTTTACACGAGTCACTTTTTATTTTGAACTTCAGCTGTCATCAGAAACAGCTACAAGTTTCCAATAACAACAGCAACAGTCTTAAAAAAATGATAATAGTCTAGTGATGTTCAAGCCGGAACTAAAACGGATAAAATTATCTTAATGGGAAAGCACACTCCATCCTACACAGTAATGATCGCTCACCATCAAGCCAAAAATACAGTCTATTGCAGACGAAACTGGTTTAGATGACTCAAACGATTACGAACTTTTTCAAAAATTTGGTAGTGCTGTTTTACTTTGCAGTAGGTAGAAGTAGTATTGTCTTCTTATGTAGTATAAAAATGCTTGATCTTCTGAACAAAACTATGACCAACTTATTCCACGGGCGAACTACCTGTATCCTATGGTGCCGCGCATCAATCACCACGTGACATCTTACAAGTTCTGTAACTGACCTATCACACGTATTGTATGGTTTATGTTGCACATGTATGGATCTGAATTTGTTCTCCATCCATGAGAGGTCTCTAAAGTGTGATGTTGCTGGTGCGACCTAACAAATTGTAGCAATTTTTTATGTGATATAAATTTGCGATGCCTTTGTTGAACTTGCAGCACGAAGCTTTGTATTAACGAAAAATGATTCACATTTTATTTTGGACGATCATACAAAATTAAACTATGGATGTATGTACTTTATACCTAAACAATCTGTTTCATATTTTGTAAACAAGTAATTTAGTTCTGACGTGACTTTATAATTAATGTAACAGCAAAAATATAACAAATCAGCCAAAAACAAATACACCAGTCTGTTACTGTAAAAAAACACGAAATATAATACTTTTTGTCCACCCCTTCTCTGGGTGGATATAAGGTGTATAAGTTTCAATTCTATCGGCATCGATTTAATTACCGCCTAATTATTAAGCAATTAGCCTAAGTTCAGAATTGTTACTACAAATCAAAGACTAAATTATGAGATTTTCCGAAACGGTTTTAATATATCTTAAAAACTACTCATCTCTGCAATAAATAAAAAGTAGATGGAATAAGACCACCCCAAAACGGCAACGTTCATAATAGACAAACAAACGATTTCAAAGAAAAGAGATAAACAATATTACTTGTGGCGAGAATGAAAGGGACGACAAATAAAGTCGATTTGGGTGGTCTTTTTTATGCAATTTTAGTATAGATTTTAACGACAAGTGTTGGTATTTTAACAATCATGGTCATTGAGGCGTATTTTATGTAAAGAAAACTACCTACTTAGTTTAAATAAATAACATAAAAAAATATTTGATGAGACTGTAATTTCCCGGTAGGTATAATAAATAAGGGATCATATTTATTTAGTGTTCCACCTTTATAGATAAGTATCACCGCTAACCATAGTTGCTTCCTCGTGTACTATTTTGTGCACACACATGATCAATGTTGATAACACTCTGACAGTAGCCCAAGTATTAAAACAAATTGTACCGAAGCACACGACATTCATGCGAGCATAGAAACAACCAAGCTCCTTCTATCATTAGGTCGCGTTTGGTTTGCCACAAGACTCTAGTGATGTATGAGCGAGCGTTCGTTTTCGAGCCGTGTTATCATTTATAGACTGAATAAATCACAGTTATGACGTCACACGACACTTCTCTAGATCAAGTTCAGTCTAGCACGAGAATAGGATTTATAAACGAGCCCCACATGGAAATAGAACACTTCAGTAAGGTCTGTAATAAGCACGCTACTTGACAGCGTACTGTAAAACTAATCTAAACTTCTTGGCAAGTGGATACCAATAGCTTTCAGGTACAACATAAAACTCTCTAGTATTTTTAACTAAATTACATAGCAACCTAGAACAACAGTTTTACTAAGGGAGCATTGGGTCACGAAAATGCAAATCAAAAATTACATGCAATTTAGTGTTCTTTTCAAAATTGGCAACACGTGCTATTTCAATGATAGAATATTTACTGAGTTCGTAACATTTCCCTTAAATCACGCACGGTAGCATACAGACTGTTTTTAGAATTTAGTAATGAAGTTTTAAAATGTGTTATCTAATAAACTCGTAGGTAACATGTTAGGGGCATTTTTACACAAAACAATTTAGGAGTGTCATTGAGGTTGATGAGTCTAAATATTTGTGGATTCGTTCGTGGTATTGTACGCTGAAAACAAATAAATTGTTTGGTGTCTGACCAACACTAGAAATGTTTTATATTTTTTCACTTACATCATTATTTCATTTGTGTGAAGCTTATTTAGAATTTATTTATTTAATAACAATTAACAAAGTGGCAATCAATTACATTAATAATTAGTGTGAGCTTTTACATTTCACTGTTCACTTAAAACTAAGTACTTATATATAGACTATGCTTAAATATTATTTTCTAGGAAAGCGTAGGCATTTCTGACGCTACCGTTTGTGCTACGCACTGCATTCTACGACACTCTACGAGAGCTATGTAGAAGTATTTACCTACATTCAATTTTTAACCTAAAAATCATATTCTACTGAAAGAGAAGCCCATATAGTTCTAGTTATTACTCTTCCTACTAGCATAATTATAGGGTAATTCCAATTTTTTTATTATATTTTTATTTGACTTCTTGTATCTACCTTCTATATTATGTACATACAAAATTCTTCTAATTTAAATACATAAATGTTTATAGAAGAATAGGACAAACGAGAATTGTGTCGGTGGGTCTAACGATACAGCAAACTTAGTAAAACAAGAAGTAGTGCCTTATGAGTAGAATTCTATTAAAGAATGTTTGTAATCAATTGATCGCAGTGTCGTGTCCCTGTGTTCCAATCATCCACGAGGTTTCGCGGCTGGAAGGCAGTTATTAGGCGGATATTCCCGCCGTAGTCGGGCTGACACCGGCGCGGCGGACGGCTGCGAACACCCCGCGGAAAACTTTCCACTCGGTATTGTTATGCGATATTATTCGTGATTGTTTTGTTTTTGTTTCGCAACGGAGCCAGTGTCCTTTGAAATCTTGTTTACTTCAACTTTGTTGGCTAGGTTTTGCACTTTTGTACTGTATCACGCGGTCTTGTACGCTTGCCTCGTGGTAGAAGTAGTCTCAACGCAATCGTATAAGTACTCGTAACAATATGCAGCATGCGAGAACAATAGAAACAAATATGTCTATCAATACATATTATAAAGTTGCAGAGAATCAACACTCATATTTCTATTTACTAGCACAAATTCAAACCATATTACAAAACATGTATTTTATAATATGCACCCTGTACTTACTTAAAATTTTAGCATACTTAATGTATTAACATTGCTTAGCGTGGTTAATAAGGTAATATTATTATACGCAAGTATATTTTCGGGCACATATGTATTTTATTAGGTAGGTACCTATATCATCTAATGTTAGAAACTAGCTTTGCTAATTAGGTACATCATGTATGTATGCGCTATATTAAAGTTGTATCGTCGTTACTACCTATAAATATATTACATCCGTAAAATGTACCCATGTTGATTACGAAATGCACTTATATGGTCGTTTATTTATTGCATTCGTTACTTCTTGCAAATCATTTTTTTAATTACTTAACCATTAGAAATTAAAGTGAAACATATTCATAACTGAACATTTCAAAACTCAACCTAAAAAACGCGACGAAAAGTCATAAAGTCGGCATCTTTCATGTAAACAAAGAAGTCCGACAAAGACGCCGATAGCCATAATGACTATTGTTAAAAATAACTGCAAAGTGTTAAGTAATTTACGGGAAAGAAATAAAGAGAATTTTATCTTTAACAAGAATACAAACAATGGTTTGCATTGAAAGTCCACTAATTTGCCGTAAGAAAGCTATCAAGTTAGATATCATGTATTTTAGACGCGTACAATACTAATGCGAGTATTAGAGATTAGAATATAGAATTAGAGATTAATTTTGAATGAGACATACCTACATGTCTGTTCCCACAACTATGGTCTTCCGTTAAAGTCATAGTGAAGTGCTAATAAAATTTTATTAAGAATAGTTTTTTTTTATTATCTAGCATTATCCCTTTATTACTAATTGACTTAATTTTCTTACATTAAATCGAATGACCCTAGATCTAGCTCTTAACTCAAGCAATTAATAAGTTCAGCCAACTAGAGGATGGATGGAGTTTGGATTTTTCTTATACAATTTGTAATTGAGTTTAGTTAGTTATTGTTGCAAATACATTTCTTTTACTTATGACTTTTTACTGATTTTTGGTAGGTACCCAGTAAATTATTGCACAAAATGAAATTGATTAGAACTATTGTAATGTATATAGTAACCTACATGCAACATTCCAAATGTATTTTCATTTATGTTCAACTGTAGTGTTATAGTACTACAATGCGCAGTTTTAATTATTACTAGTACATCGATACAGGGGTTAGGTAGACACCCCATCACTAGAGGAACGCAGCTTGAGTAAACTAAGGGAAATAGTTTTTTCGATCGCCATACAATATCATCATCCCTTTATTTATACTGCTACATATTCGCGCAGTCGGTATTGTCTGCATTAACACTATGGCTTCTAAAGGGTCTTTTGAAGTTTGCTCCAAATCGTATGCCTCCTTCAAAGGGGTCGATCGAAATTCAATTGAAAAGAGACCACCGATTCATGCAACGTCATATGTCATTAACTAGTTTATTATTCGCGATGGGAATTTTTAGGTTCGCGCATTTTATCATCGTTATACAAATGAAGTTCCTAGAACCGACCAATATTTTATGATTTGACAATACATGATCATTATTATGCTTTCTTACTTTTTTAGTGCTTAAATTATAACGAGCGTCATTCATAAATACTAACAGCAAATAATTGTTTCCACATAATCGCCAATGTGTCTTATGCTAACTTGATTATTTATAGCGTTGCGGCCACACAATAGTTGGTGAAAGCTATAAAAATAAATCAGTAATTCACTAATATGCCAAAGTTAGAGGCGTAGCCCAAAATCCATACATTTTGTTCTTGTGTCCCGGGGGGTCATCTTTTGTAATGGTAATACAAGAACGGTCTCCGGCCTTCGGTCGCCAAGATTTAGGATGCGGTAGTGTAATCAATAGCTGAATAGAGCCGGTTTTGTATGGTTTGACCTGGACACAGGTTGTATTATTATAAAACTCCGGACAGCCAGGGGGGGTCAGAGGTTACTGGTCCGTTTACAGGTGCTTTCAATTGACACATGAGTAAGCACCTCAATCAACAGTGCAGTTTTTTTTAACGTTACGTGCGTGGCATTCCATGGGGCAGCCAATGTTTGCTGCTCCATGGAATGCCACGTTTTAGATTGACTCCTACAACGTGTCCTACTATTAAAATTATTCAAAGTCATTTCACAAACTAAACGAAACTTTCATTCAATAAATATCGCCAGAAAATGTGCTTGAACTGGCTTGGCAAATGTTGTTTTAATTGTTGAAGATATTCTATTCTCAATCAAAATTTAAAACAGAAGAAGGAAATTTTATGTTTGTCAGTACTTAAAAATACGATTTTAACGCTAAATTATCTTTTGTCTGTCATCTTTTGAAGCCTCGTATTGTTTCTCGATTCAAACAAACGACTTAGTAGAAATGGTAAGAACAAAAACTGGGCCATAATCATTGAGCTATAATGTACTTACGTACTAGAGATGACAGCACCAAGTAATAATATGCGGGGCGCCTTGCAGTCCACGTGACTGCAGTGAACTTAGTCCGGGTCAAACGCCTGTGACGCGCGAACGTGTTATACAAATACGCAATTTCAATCAAAATGCCGAACTGTGTCTTAAAAACGTGCACAAACCATTCGAGAACAAAAAACAAAGATAGCGGTGTAACATATCATCGGTAAGTAATCATTTTATTTGTTTAAGATACATTAACCTCAATGGTTTAAGATTATTGTTTGACAAAGCTTGAGTTTACATCGACGCGCAGCCATTGCGTGAACATCATAGAATATACACAAGTTGATGCAAAACATCGAACGAAACGCGTAAGCGCCTTGAAAAATCACGGCGCTTTCGACCTTTTGGTCGCAAGAAAACTAAATCTTAAAGCGTTCTAGCGCTGCGTGTTTATACTGGCTGGTTAGACGACCAATTATTGTTTCATTGCTGAAGCGAACTTTAGGTGAAATTCTTAACAAAATGGAGCATGACTTTTGGCTTGGATAGCTCCTCTAGTACGTAAGTACATTATAGCTCAATGGCCATAATAAGCTGGCCATCCTTTGTTTGGGAGTCTTCGCTAAAGTTTGTTTCCCGAAGTTAATCTTTACAAGGATTATGTTTAGTCCTGTTTACTTGTAAAAGGAAGACCAATTTCATACATATAAGATAATAGATTTTAGAGCATACTTTTCAATTAATTCAACTGTTTTATAAATAAATATAACCGCAATTAAATTTTTAAGGACGTGCCCAAACCAAAACTGTTGTATTTGTCTAAATCCCAAAGCAACATAATCTCTCGAGCATCCATTCGCTCACAAAATTCTCTAAAATGGATTACGAAGACACGCACTGCATCGTGCATTTGGCGCCTGGCGAGAGACGTAACTTTTTTGGACAATTATTAAACTTAAATTCCATTCAAATCTGATAAGTTCAATTCTAGACCCTAACCCAACTGAAAACGACATACTTTTTTCTAAATCATCCTAAATGTTAACAAAAATCTAAGTTAATCGTTCAGCTACCACCATTTCCTTTGATATAAGTCTTGAGGTGGGAAGTCATAGAGTCCATTTTCGAGAGTTCCTCAGGTGTCCTTGCATCGGAATACTTGTTAATAATAATGCATTTTTTTGTTATCCAAGATGTCCGTGTGCGATGCACCGAACTGTATCTATGTGTGCAGCCCTAGCCGTGTAGCAGCTGTGCATCTATTATGCTAACGTTGTGTGCGATTTGGTACTGCGACATAACACGTTTGATACTTCCATAAATAAATGCTGAAGGGAGCGATTATGTCGTACAAAATTGCGTGACAGTCTGACGTTTAACTCGAAAAGTAGGTATATTCGCTGCGGCAGGTAAATCAAGGAGAAATGTGTTTGTATTCTGTTGAGGTAATTATGCAAAGCGATAATAATGATTTTGTCAAGTCACGATTAAGCTATTTTTTCTGAAAACGATTTTTGGGCCATTGTTGTCGTGTCGTCGATTTATTTACTAGAGCGAACCAAACAAACTTGTTTTAAAGATAAAAAAAAAACGGTAGAAAGCTATTGTTTTTATGATTAATGTGGTGATACTACATTCGTATTTCCTATAACTCTAGTGAACCCGAAGTTTCATAAGCTATTTTAAACATGTCTTTAATTTCTTTCATTTTTAAAAGATATGAAATAAATGTATTAGGTATGGTAGGTGTATGAATACACCTACTCAGTGAAAGTAGAAAACATATATTTACTACTAATCTCAAATGAAACCGTATCTTAACTAAATACTAAATTATATATTAATATTTTCCATACCTACATATAATGAAGCTGAAAAGGGTCAACAATTTGAACAGTTAGCAGTTTTAAGAATTTAGACTGTTTATCTGTTTGTCTGTTTATTTAAACGCCCATAACACAAAAACGGCTGAACGGATCATCATGATTTTTGGTATGTAGGTAGTATGAGGTCTTGGGCTTAGAAGTGTCATAGGCTACTTTTTATCTCAAAATAATGCGAGCGAAACCGCGGGCGTCCACTTGCATTCAATAAAAGACAAAAAGCAAATAAAAAAAATATTATTATTAAAAGTTCACGTGAAATGTGCAATTATAAAAACCGCCAGAAATGGGCTGGAAAATACTTGTGAATTTTATTTTTTACTCGTAGTTTTAGTCTCAAATTTTATGTTATAGTACAGAAATGTACTAAGATGATCAAATCTTGTCCATCCACCTCTAAAGCTTTTTTTGCATCTCTAGCGAAGCGATTCCCAAGAACACATACACCGCTACGTCGCTCGCTAGATCAAATACACCATCCTGTCACTATTGTACTTCTTTTATCAGTTCCAAAAAAAAATCTTTGTTCACCAGCTGTCTCCCTCTATCCGTGGGATTTTTGAGCATCAGAAAGGGACAGGTGGAGTTAAATCTAATTAAAACAGAGATATTTAATTTGCTATACACATTATTCATAAATTTAGACAAAAATCATATTTGCAAGAATTTATTGCAGTTTCGCCCACAATAAGCATAGTTTTCGTGTCTTATTCGATTTGAAGTTATTATTTCTTGTATTGCTGGATATTCTATTTAAAACAGTCTACATTTGCCTAGTATATCTCCAATTACTGTTGAATGAAAGATTTCGTGACCGGCCTTGATATAAGACTATTGAATTGATAGGAGCATTTGTAATGATGAGATTTCTTTGCCAAGGCTGCGGATCTATGTATACACCCGGCTCCTAGCAGGGTGGGAAGGGAAGGACATAAGAGTCACAATATTTATGTGTGCATTCAATTCAGTTCTAAAAGTTTTCTCTGTATTTATTATCAGAGTTATGAAGTTATGTGTATTAGTCTGAGTAAAATTATACCGTAATTTATAGATAAATAATCACGAGTACAATTAATACATAGAATGATACTTGTTCAGCGATTCTTAATTAATATATCAATCGAAATTAATATTCTTTTAAATGCGGTAACAATAATATTGTAGTAAGAACTAATATGGTATCAAATGTTCACTTGATTATTTTTAATCCTTTCACATTCGTCCATCATTCTATTAGATAATTTAACCAATTTCGTATTTCTGGTATAATTATCATTAGGGAAAATAGGATATAATATTTACTGCCCGATTATTGGACTGCCACAAAACTATTCGATACTTATCTAGCAAAGTAAACGAGGTTCGTTTCGTAGACTACTAAATGAACCCTCTATTTTGTTAACGTGGCTATTAAAATCTGTACATGGCATTGGCAAGTGAGTTTATTCAAATGAGGCTTGCGTCCTTGGCGCATTGCCTGTCTGTTCCTAACTATCGAGTTTCAGTTTATGTCCTGAAGGTCTTTTGTAGAATACGCTTTCTCTGGTCAGAGTTACCCATTTACGACTGAAAACCACACATGTTTAGTTGTTTCATTTAAAATAATACTGTGAGATAATTACTGACGTTGTAGATATAAATGTATTATAGATTATAGAAAGCTTAAATCATATCTAGTAAACATAGTCCTCAAAGAAAAAATATTAATAATAAAAATTGCATGCATGCATTTGCACGTTTATCTCTCTGCTGTTAGGCAAAAATGGGAAATATTAGCGAGGTGCTTACAACGTCAATTTATGAATGTGTCGGGTTACACTCACACGGTCTGTGTACAGGGAACTTTCAAAGTAGTGTGCGTGCTGCTTTCTTGAAATTTCGTTCTATCTTTTTGTTATATTTGTTCGTATAGTGTCGTGTCACACAAGAATTCAAACAACGATAAAAGTATACAAGTTTTTAAACTCCTCACGCGACGCAACGACCAAATGAAGTTACAAATGTACTCGGCTGCGAAGATATGTTTAGGTATATTTATTCTTCGGTGCTAAAATGTAGGTTATTTAATAAACTACACTTCCAAGCATGGAAAGACATTGATATTATTTTATAGTGATCTGAATAATACTGATGTATTGTAGTAGTATTTTGCTTGTATAATGAGTAGTGTTACTCAGTATATATGTAGTTAAAACATTTGATTTTAAAATTAGTTTACAATAGATTGTTTTTTTTTGTTTTAATGCTAAAGCATAAAAGTTTGCGAGTTGAAGTAGGTAGTAATGAAATTTCGTTGCGTACCTTTTAAACTTTACTTAATGTTATCAGTGAAAATTCTTGGTGAATTCCCATTAAAAACAATTAAACAACAATAACAATTATTAGAGTCATATATTGTTTAACTGCTATGCAACCTTATAAACATTGTATTTAAACAAGTTTAGCAGTTGCACAAAGCGTTATAATTATAGCATAAGTTATTGAATTAGTCTTTTTAACCCCCAAGGAAACTTGTGAAATATATACAACTAACCCGCTATTTGTTGAAGCTACCATCTAATGGTTCATACACAAAACTCAAATTTAAAATGTTTTGTTTTCAGCGTAAGGATGAAATGCGCAAGACTTCAGCTCCAAGACCGATTCAAAGCCAAAGTAAAGCCTGAGGTTCAAGTGGTAGCGGCTGAGGATCACCCCCGACGATACTGCCAGAAACGCATGGTGAACCCAGAACATGAAGAGGACCCCAGATGGACTGATGTGTACCAAAGGTTAAGACATTTTTATCATTTAAGACCGTTCTGTAGAAATGAATGAGTTCTTTTAGGTATTATGTAGTGTTTGTTTAGTTTGTTTTGTTAAATTAAAACCAAAATACTATAGCTTCGTTGAAAGCAATTTTTGCTCATTTTTCAATAATTTTCACCTGTTGTGTTAATGTTTATGTGCCATTTATTATTCACCGGTTACGTTACTACTGACTGTTTTAATTACAGATATCATTGTAACCCCGAACACGACCAACTTCGTTCAACTAAAAGCGCAGGAGGAAACAACGACACTCCAGATATGTTTCTCAGTGTGCAAACGTTGCGGTTTCAAGGAGACGTAGATCCGACGAGGAAGGTGCGAGCCAGCTTCAAGTACAAGGTGCCGACAGATGGCGCCAAACACAGGATGTTTGTCAAACAAGCGGTCGACAACGAGTACAGCGACGAGGACCGGTCATCGCAGCTAACCTGCTACTATTTCGACGACTACGTCAAATATTTGTTCAATAATGACAAATCGAGACCCAATTCGGGAAAATCCAGTATATTTCTCCAAGGGTTGAGCAATAAAAGAGAAAATAAAGCAACACAAGTTGAAAGCGAACAAATGGGCGAAAGCAATAAAATATCGCGTCAGTACAATTGTAAACTTAAGGGATTTTTAAAGAAAAGCGCCAAACAAGAAATTAGAGATGAGACAAAATACAATGTGACGGATGGAAGTGACGACACTAAAATAGCTTTTTGCAAGTCTGGAAAAAGGAGAAGTCTGACTATATCGAGGGCTCAAAGCCCAGAAACCGTGCACGTTATAAGAGTGGACGTGGTTTGTAACAACACCGGGTCAGCGCAAACATATTGCAAGGAAAAGAAAATAGATTTTGACTCTCAAATCGATGTTGAGAGCTTGCAAACGAAACGATCCCATTTCGCAGATAAATATTTGCTCACAAGTGCGATGAAAAAACTAGACGAAAACCTTTCCGGAGCTAAAGTAACTCTTCTTTGTAAAACTTTTAGACTTTCTGAGAGAGCTAAAACACACCCTTCAAACAAACTCATACCAGATACAGGTGAAAAATGTAATACGAAAGAAGTAAAAACAAGAATAATCAGAAGAAAACTTTTCCAATAACAAGCTGGTTATTATATACCTACTATACCTTATTTTTTAGATTTACAGACAACTTGAATAACTAACTATTATTATAATAAAAGGCGGGCGAAATCCTAGCTAAAATAGAAATAGTAATTAATAAAATAAAATAATAATAAATAAATATTCCGGGACATTGCACACAGATAATTGATACTACATATCACAGTGTTATATTATTCTATTTGTTACGGTTAAATACGTATCATATCGTTTAATCATTTAAGTACATTGAATTCTACGTACAGATAAGGTTAATTAAATATAGTTAATTCTATAGAATAATTATTTATTGTATAAATATAATATTACACATTATATACATATTAAATTGTAATGTTAAACAAAACTTAATGTCAAATTAACTAAATCTCTTCGAGTCGTATTTCCTCATGACTGAGGGTCGTGACTCCCCGCAGAATTAATTCATTAGGGGAGTTTTCTTGGGCAGATACATCGTGGTAGGCGCCCAGATCCTTCCACGGAAGACGCATGTCCTAGGATATTGTGGTCCTAAAACATGTCGGTTTCCTCACGATGATTTCCTTCACCGTTAAGCTAGTGCAAATCCACACATAACTTGAAAATACAAGTCATTGGTGTAGGGCGGATTCGAACCAGGATGCGTCTGGATGAAAAGCAGACACTGGAACCACTGAGCCACACTCGCTTTTAACTAAATTAACTAAATAACCCGCCCTTAATCGTTCTCGGTGCAAAAGGTTCTATAGATATATGTTGCTAAATTGTTGGAAACAAACCGTTTTAATAAACATCCCACTATCTGTTCCTCTGTGTATTCTTGTGTCGTCGATGAGCTGAAGCGGTTACCTGCGGGCTGTGACCAACCTGCGTCAATTTGGCGCCATCGCCCCTAGTGTAAAGAAATTATCGAAAGGCTCTCAAACTTTTCTGCTTACTTTCTACTTTATTTTATTTTTACTTCTTTGCGTAAATTGTATATTTTATTTCATTATATCGTTTATACGTTTAAAACTACATTATTCTATCGTTTATACGTTGATTACCACGTAATGGAAAGGCAAGTATATTGCCTACCACGATCCATACCATTTATGTGAAATACCACCTCGGACTTAAAAAACACAACAACATTTTAAATAGCTAGCGTCGAACAGCTGCATTAGGTCCTGCAAGAGGTGTTAGAGAGTAATAGAAGTGATTTTTTGCAAAGAACAAGTTTGTCGAACCATGTCACCTGTGTGTGACTAAAATATTAGAGAGACATTTGTCAGCATTAAAGAACATGGGCTGTAAAAACATACCTTTTATTCAACAGAAGCAGGTCTCCACTCCATGTATAAAGGTAGAAAGCGTTTGGTCCTATGAACCAAACGAATTTTGGTTTTTGCAACTAAAGTGACTAGAGTAATGTTTGAAAATTTTAGTTCAGTTAACTTGCAAGATTCTTACTTTACATATATAGCAAATGTCAAACATACAATTCAAGTTAAGCCTTTGAAGTTGGTTTCGTATTTCGTTTTTGAAGTAGACACTTAGAATTAAAGTAATTGTCAGTATTTGATATTACAGGTAAGTACAGTCAAGAAGGCGTAAGCTGAGCTTTGCATTTGTGTGGGTGAAGTATGGCAGGTGGGCGGGGGAGTGAGATGGCGCTATCGCACGATGGAGAAGCCGATTGTCTCACCTACACTATCTATGTACACCCACACAAATGCAAAGCTCAGCTTACGCCTTCTTGACTGTACCTAATAAAAAAAACAAAGGAATGTGGTGATACCATGGAATTAATATGAGAGAAAGAGAAGGATGAAAATCCTTGGGTGATACAAGTAGTTAGAATTTCAAGTAGAATCATTACGTCAAAAATTTTTTTTTTGTTAAGTTGAAGTTAAATACTGTTTTAAAAATACTTAGAAACACTTTTTTTGTAAATACAAAATATATTACACATAGAAATAGCGGATAAGAGACGGACGGGTGTAACTGAAACCACTGATAATGAGGGTCCAAAGTTTGGGAGTGTCTGTACACCCAAAAAAAAACACAATTCACAAAACCTATGATTTGTGAGATGAGCTTACATTTGAAATGTTTCCAGATAAATTAATGTTCTTGATGTTTTTTTAAATAAATACCCATTGACCATTATAATGAATTTATGAGACGTTTTCATTGATATAGGTTTTTTTTTTAATAAGCGAGTGTTTCTCATCTGTTCCAGTGTGAGCTTTTGATCCAGACGCACCCTGGTAAGAAACCAACGACTTGTATTTTCGAGTTAAGTGTGGATTAGCACTCGATTAACGGTGAAGGATACCATCGTGAAGAAACCGACATGTTCTAGGACCATAATATCCTAGGACATGTGTCTTCCGTGGAAGGACCACCCACCACGATGTAAGAGAACTTAACGAATGAATTCTGCGGGGGAGTCACGACCGTCAGTTATGAGAAAAACGACTCAAGAGAGAGAGAGAGAGAGAGAGAGAGAGAGAGGGAGAGAGTGAGAAAGAAGTTTTTTTTACATAATATATAATTTGCGATTGATTACAGATTCGTCTGATGCTAATAGTCACTGTTGTTTATTTTCAGTGGGTGTCTTTAATTAAATATACCATAACAATTAAATCATTATGAAAAATCCAATCCGAGCTATTGAACCGTATTAACATCGCGATAATATGTAATGGAACTGGTTTCCGAGACACTGAATATTTTTCTATACTAATATTATAAAGCTGAAGAGTTTGTTTGTTTGTTTGTTTGAACGCGCTAATCTCAGGAACTACTGGTCCGAATTGAAAAATTCTTTTTGCGTTGAATAGACCATTTATCGAGGAAGGCTTTAGGCTATATAACATCACGCTGCAACTAATAGGAGCGAAAAAACAATGGAAAATGTGGAAAAAACAGGGAAAATTATTCATCTTTCAAGGATTCCGTTGCGTGCGCTGCGAAAACGGTTCAAGTCGTGGGTAACAGCTATGATTTATGAGTTTGCAAAAATAAATTAAATATGATTCCCAAAATAACTATTCCACGCGGACGAAGTCGCAGGCACAGCTAGTTTTTGATAATTATTGATTGATTGAATGATAATTATAATCTATCCGATTTTACCTACACATGTACATAAAATTTAAACGAATTGTCTTCGTTTCTTTTAAGATCTGGGATTTTGTCATTACTTAATAAGTATTATGGTAAGTATTTTTCTAGATATGTACTAGTTATTTGTTAAGGAAACAAAGATTTCACTAACACCGAGAGGCGTAGCGAGTGCAGTCTAAAAGAGCATTTAAACGCTTCCGTGCGCGGTAATACAAAGTTCAGTCCCACAGCCTATATTAGCTATTGCGAGTGAAGTTTATTTTTGTTTGGTGTTTGCCGCTACCAGGGACCGAGTCTTGTGGAAGCCCTAACTTAATTACAGGCAGATCGCGTGCTTCATAATTATCAAGGCACTGGACGTGACACTAGAACATTCACACATAGCGACCCAATGACGAACAAAAGATTTATTTTTTACGTGGAATAGTTTTACGTGCAGCCGGGAGTAACACGCTTACCTAGAAAATACCTACTAACTTTAGATTTGAAGACCCCTGGATTGTGTCGTCTTGCCGGGTATATCAAAATAGTATCAAGATAATATATTTTTGTATCTACTCAAAATCGTGTACGATGTGTATATCACGCTTTCTTGTAAGTTCATAACAATCTCAGTTTAGAGTGGAATATTCAATACATTTCTATTTAAGGTAATCAGATCTGTTTTAAGGTTAAAAAAAAATTTTGATGAACGGATAAATCATGCATATCATTTTACCATGCAGAAGTTTCTCACTCTTCGGATTTATTCTGAAAAAGAACCAGAGAAGTAATTTCTTGAGCCGGCTTTACTTACTTAGTTTAATAATATAGGTACCTACTCCCCTTTGGCCGACTGGAGTTGAAATTGAAGCGGAAAAAATGACAGAAGGGTGGTTTAAATTTATGTTTGACTTTTTTAATCGTTTTAATTTTGTGATCATTTGTCATTTATTGCGAGATTGGGCTGCATATTCGAGTGAACGCAAGCATGAGTTAATTACCTTTGAGGGGCGATGAGAACATGCGAGTGTATGCTAAGGGCTGGTACACATCGGCAATGGGCAAGATCACAACCAGGAACCGGTATGATTAACGACCCGAACGGAAGCGTTTCCGAATATTAATTTGTAGTGGAGGTCACCAGCCACCACTGCTTGGTAAGTGTGACACGCGGCGAAAGGATTGGCACCCCATGGCCCTCCAGCCCCCACGATGGGGTGAAATGTGTGTGCCGAATTTATAGGTGTGAGAGATGGAACTTCAGGGTAGCTAAAGGGTGAGGAGGACTTCGGACCTCCCTCTCTTGGGGGGGTTTACAACCCCACGACCTGCCCTAGTCCGGCAACCCCGCCCGCGGCGCGCGCCCGCTCCTGTCCAAGCGATAAGAGGGAAGAGGGGAGAGCGTCAAATGGACGTTTTACGCATAATTTAGAGAAGCAAATGGATTCGAACAGTCTCCATACACCGTAGGTACGTATATCACAGCATTAAAGTGTTGATTTTCCTGGAATATTAAGTTGGTTGCTTACTTCCAATTTGGACTGTAAAATGTTGACCTTTATATTTTTCTAGCTAACTTCTGGGAATCCATTTAAGCAAGTACTTTCAATGAAATGAAAGTTTATTTAAGTTCCTGTCATATAAAATATGTGTTGTACTCGAGGTCGATTGTGTGTCTTATGTTCATTCGTATATGTGCGGGTGCAATGAGTAAAATCTGTATCAGTAAACTTTTTTTTTTCTAAATGACATGCTAATGGTAGCTGGTCACTTATTAAAAGCAAGAGACACTAGTATTATATTTGTGCTTGGAGAGATTCTGTTCCATTATATTATGTACCTACCTATCTCAGGGTATACCCTAGTCTAGAAAAAGAGTTACTTGAATTTAATTATTGTCTCCCTGCTCTAAATTACCCTTCTCATACCTCCCTCTTCATGATAGATATTTTTCTGACATTCGTGTGACCTAATGAATAGGTACTAAGATACTTGCACAGAAGCAATATGTGGAGAAACGTGAACTCCATACTAGCGGAACTCCATTACGATTATGAGAGAGAAACTCCTTCTACCGGCCAAGATGATGATCTTGGCCGGTAGAAGGAGTTTCTCTAGGAGGTAGGAGTAATTTAGATGTCCTTATCGGACATGGATGGATCGATAGGAAATACATGTTGATATTTAAAAAAATATTGACAACTCATTAAAAAGAGTATCCTGTCGCATCCCAAGAATCTACAAAAAGATAATTCCCCTCAAAAGACAACAGACTCCAGCAAAATCTTTACCTAGGATCCAAAAAACATTTGAAACATTTGAACTGGAGCTGTTTTCAACACCAAATGGAATGACTTAATTTAATTTTAGGAAGTGAAGTGAAATGGTATTAATTGTACTTACGATATACTTGAATATCAGACTATAGACAATTTTGCTTGGTACCGTAAAGAACAAAACCGAAGACCAAAGTTACCGGTAAGACTTGTAATTATTATTGGTCTGTTTGACAAAATTTTATATTGAAACCTACACCTTTCTCCTTCCTCATTACCGAGGGTTGGACCTTCCCCTCAGGAGCAGTTCGTTGGGAAAGATTACTTCAACTTTTCGGTTTTGATGATTGGAGCCTGGTCGATATTTATGCGTTAAAATCAAGCTAGACTATTCGTCGTGGATCGGCGTCACCGCAAGATGCCTGATACATGACGTTCACAACCCGTTGAATTTTTAACATCACGGTACCCTTTTCAATTACGCATTGAAAATAGGGTTACTTCGCTGTCCAACCTCGGTTGACAATCCTTTTTGCGCCGCTCAATTATTCAAACAAATTTCTTAATTTAGATGTGAGAGCAACAGACGCTCGCAATAAAGTTCCAGACTAAAATTTATTAATTACACGATAAAATCGTCCATTATTCTGATATAATAAAACACTTTCATCAAAATGGTGGACATCGTGAAATCTCACGTATGTAATGTAATGAGCTTGTAATATTATGATAATACAATCATTATAATATTGTCACATCACAACATACCATACCATTGTATATTATAAAGACAAAAATAGTAGCACTAACAGCTACGGATTATCTTGGGTCTTAGCATGGAGGTAGTATGAAGTCTTAAAAAAGGCAATTACTTTGTATCCTGAAACAACACAAGGGAAGCCGCCAGTATCCACTAGTCTATAATTTTCCAGACACTACAGAGAAGTATGGCCACTTGGTTCGCAAACCGATGACAGTAAGTTAGCTAGAACACCAGAACTATCTTTTAAATAACGAATAAAGATTTATAAAGGTACTTTGTAGTTTTATTTTGTAGTAGTAACGAATGTAGATTCCGTCTTTTTGTCATGAAAGACGCCACTTCGCTAAAATTTCGAATTATACCTCAAATTACTGGTAATCGTACGTAAAATACTAATGATGGTAAACTTATGCGAACATTTCTGGAGTACTAAAACTTCTCGTAACTTTGGACTTTCCTAACGATATTTCGATGTTTGTTAATTTTTTAGTAGCAAGAAGTAGTATGTTTATTTTTGTCACTAAAAGCATTGCCCATTGACATTACAAAAAAAAATTACACACAGACATTTTATAATGGATGTTCGTTTATATATTAATTCAGCTATAGGGTCTAAGCAAAGACTTCCAGCATCAGTGTTTTACCCTTCAATATTAAAAATCCCCTGCCGGCCTCATAATGACTGGCTTCGGAAGCCAGATCCATGCGTATAAGAGATACATATTAATACGAAAATTTAAGCGGGGCCGAGCATCGCAAGTATTCTACCTCCCTCTGGCCGCCCGGCCAAGTCCGAGAGTATCCTTGTGTGCGTGTCAGGCGTATATGTGTGCACAAATTTCATAATAGGTGTGCGCTGTGTTGTACTCTGTTCAAATTTTACATCTCACATCTCTTGCTTACAGGGTGATGCATGTTAATATTGTAAACAATTTTCTTGAAAGTACTTACTTACAAGACACCATGAAATTATGTTGTGACTGAGAATACTCCAGCCTCATAGCACAGTCCTTAATAGCTATCATGGTGTCAAAAGATTAATAATATGATATTTTTATAATTAACCCGCCATTGGTGACGTATATGTCTGTGAGACCAGGTTGTTTAAAAACAATGAATATTTTTTACACCGTTTATCGAATTGCGTTGCGATTTCGAGTAGCTGCCTTAATGCATGCCCCCTTCCATTAGTTTACCCTGTGATAGCGACGCGGGCGCAAGTTTCTGAGTTTTAGCGCCAACCCGGTCTGTGAGACCGGTGTCACCAACGAAGTAAGTCATATGTTTGTCATATATTTTTCTTATTTTGATATAACTGTTGTTGTTATTTATTGTGTAATTGTATTATTTAATGTTTAGTAAGAGTTTCACTCGTTTTTATTAATATTTTCCTAGATATTATTCGAAGTATTTATGTATTTTTCAAATAAATAGTGCTTTTTTGTTTAGTATGTCTTACGAACAGCGACAGCGATGTCGTGAGGTTCTTTTGCAGGAAACCATGTCTGATACAGATATATAACAAAGATCAAAGAAAAATAATACTGGAAAGTGACCTTGAACCGGAAAATGTGAAATCAGATCAGATACAAAATTCAGAGGGCAAAGAGGATTTGAGTGACCGAGAATCGTCAGGTAATGAAAGCTATAAACAGCCAGGGGATACATACAGCTAATAATCAAGATGTGGAACTTCTTCGTAGTCACTTCATCGAGAATTTGGCTAAAGAACTGATTGGACCACATCTAAGAGAAGGAAAAACACAGTTGAAAAAGACTTATGCAATTATGAAGATTGATGATGCACCTGGTGTAGCTGGTTCTTCAAGGAATGGTCGTTGGGTTGAATGAGGATGGCAAAAAACCGAAAGGCAAGGTTCACTTGCCATAAATGTACAAAAATATTTGTGCCATGAGCACATAATACCTACTTGCTCAAATTTTTTGGCTGTTGACAAAGAGTGATTTTAGCATGACATTTTGTTATTATTTTGTAGATGTATTACCATTTTTGTTTCTTTATTTTATATTTCCAATATCATAAAACAGACTTGGGCTAATTTTATAGTTATTATACCAAAATAAGTATCTAGGTTTGTTACTTTAAAAAAATGTTGTCGTAATACCTTATAATTTTCATGCATCCAAAGATGTTGTCTAGTGCTAGTAAAAAAGATTGGATTTATATGTTTGCCTATTTTTTATTGATAAGAAATGTCCTATTTTATATCCTTTTCAATTAAAAATGGCATAAACAATATTTAAATAGAAATACATGGAGCCAAAAACCCCGGTGCAGGAGACCGGGGTCACCAAAGATGTAAGATAAATACACGTCACCAATGGCGGGTTAAACTTAAACATATAAATATGTATTACTAGTGGAAGCCCGCTGCTTCGCTCGCATTATAGTCAGTAATGGGATAAGAAAGATAAAGATTCATTTATTTGCCAGATGTAGTTAGTTCTCTCTTACCCTTTGCTAGAACAAACATGTGTATGTTGCTATGAACAAACATTGCAGTTTCAAATATATACAGACATGGGAATGGTAATATTTTTAATTTTGTAAAGTATGGTTTACAGGAATCCATCGGTCTTAAATGACACACTGACCTTATACATTTTTCTGTGCACGGAAAATAGTTTCCCTATTCGTACATTTCCCCCAAAATATTACCCCGTACCGTAGGGTTGATGTCACGAACGCATGATAAGACGTAAGCACAGCTTGTTGGTTCACCACCTTAGATAACCTGGACAATGCATAGGCGAATCTGCTCAGTTTGGAGCACAATGATAAAGAGAAGAATAAGAAAGATGCCGTTGGTGACTAAATACACGTTGGTGGTTTTAACAGGAGATGTGACGGCAGAGGAGCAGCTCACAACCTCCTGGTATTGATGCTCCTCAAGCAGATGACCGTTAGGATACAAGAGCAGCCTCGCGTCGGCAAAATAAGCAAGTAGGTACGTCAACAAGGAAAGCAAACACGTCACCAGGAAGAGTAGTAAATTTAATTAAATTTAAGGAACAGCACCTGGCTTGGGATATAAATAGATAGATAGAATAGAAGGGTTATAGATACTTCAGGAGGGCATTACATAGAATGTGAAATGCAGTCCAGGCTATAACCGCTCGAAATTGCAATAAAAACGCCTAATTGAAAATGGTTACCGGAATAAAATAAAGCGGATGAACTATTTTTACAAGATTTTAATTTTGATCATTATCACCAGATTTTGTCAGATATTTTAGATTTAGAATCTATTTGGATATTTTAGATTTAGAAAGTTTATACCACTTTTACCAAGAGCACTGGTATTTATGCATAATTCCCGGTAATTATACATAATTAACGCATTATCCACATATACCGTAACATATATAATTAAAAAAAATACCAACTTTGGTCACCTTTTTTACGCGTTTATACTTTTCTAAATGTTACAAGGTGTCTTGTCTGTGGAGTAAGCGCCACTTCCTTCGGTGTTCGGCTAAATCCTTGACCGCCCTACTTAGTTTCGCTTCACGCGCTTAGAGAACTCAAAATCGATAATTCGTAGCAAATCGGAACACCCTCAGTCCAGCGTACTTATGGACATGCGTGCGCTACTTACCCATAGCTATACCCGCGCGTTATTAATTTATCTCTACAGAACTAACCATCGCCCAAGAGGGGGCGCCTCCCGCGCTACCTCGCTGTTTAAACATTGCCAAATGAGTATGCAGAAGATTCTACCTAACATATGGCCGTACACACCCAGCCATCTAAATTACTTGAGCCTTAATTAAAAGCGTAGCATTCTGTTCATGACAAGTATTCCAAGTGCGGACCCTGTCGTGACCTCCGATAGTGCTACGCAGAGCGAATTTGACTTCACGGTTCGCAATTACACTTTTGAATTTCATGAGAATCACTACTTGAGTAAAGATAAATATCTATATATGTTTAGAATAGTAAAAAATATCACAATTTCTTATATGGCAACTAAATAATGGATTGAAAACTTGTCGGTCGAGTTGTAAAATAATCTTAAAATTATGTATAACTATTAGCCTTTTTTAATGAAATAGATTTTATGTACAAAAATAACTAACTAACATTAACTTACATACTTACTTGGTTGACGCGACGCGTGACCAAAATGCTGGCCTTTTTCTGGCTCAACGTATCAGCATTGCCATCCAGCGCGGTAATGCGGCCAGCATGCTGGGCACGCTGCCCTCTGGTAGTGGGCTGGAGCACTTAGATTATCTTTAGGCTTTTCTAAAGATTTTCTAAGTGCCCCTTTTTGTAGTAGTTAGAAGTAGTATGTTTAGTTTTCCTTCACTTGTTTTTATATTTTATTATTGTAAATAAATATTTTTTTTTTTTTTTTTTATAATAGGTATGTAATCATACAATATGTCAACTTAAATAAATCTTGGTACTGTCACTTTAGCTGTATAGGGGCTAAAATGACAATTTGGCATCACACTCCTTACTCAGTAGTTAATTACATAATTTCTAAGCAAGATTAGAATCAATTGGTAGTTGACTGTAGTCATTTTCAAAGTATTCTTTAAAACTGTATAGTGTCTGATCTAACAATAATTGTTTGACGCTATTGCAAAATTGCTGATCATTATTCAAAGACTGAATGTGTGCGGGGAGTTTATTGAACAGTTTCTCTCCCATTATAGTGGGTAGTTTCTTAGTCATACACAGCCTAGGCACAGTTGGTTTCAACAATACTCTGTTTATCTTGGTTCTATTTGAGTTATAAGTCTTAAGTTTAAACAAATGTGGATTTCTTTTTACAAACTTTATAATCTCTAATATATATTGTGACACTGACGTCAAAATCTTCAACTCTTTGAAATGGTTTCTACAAGACTCTCTATATCTACCTCCCACAAGTACTCTTATTGCTCGTTTCTGCATTATTAACACTCAACAAGAAAGTAAATATCATACAAGACTTATATCCAGAGAAATACTGCAAACATTGGGAGGATGTAGTGCAGCTACATGACAGTGTGCGAGCCAGAATATAAATATTAGGGTTCCGTACCCAAAGGGTAAAACAGGACACTATTACTAAGCCTCCGCTGTAATTCTGTCTGTCATAAAATATAGGATAGTACGGAACCCTTAGTGCGCGAGTCCGATTCGCAATTGGCCGGTTTTTTATTTACTTAAAAACCTCACTAAGCGGTCATAATGAAAGCGCTACCGCGGATGTTCTTATGAAGGACTAGCTATTTTTTTTAATATAATGATTTCAGGTACCGTATAATGAACCTATTATTTATGGGGCTAACTTGACGTCTCTCAAAAGACGTCACTGTGATTTCGAGGAGCCTCGCAGTCAAAAATGGTTGTAAAGGAATATCACCTACTCTAGCTAGTTTTCTGTTCATACCTTTCTGGGACGGAACAAAGCAGAACAAAGAATATTTGCTACTTAAATATCGATGTTGAAAATTCTGTCAATTCTGTAGATAGGGGCATTACTCGATCAATTTTAATTCAAAATTACCAATTTATACAGTTTTTTGGCAGCTCATCTTCAGAATTAATATAACATAGCACAGCGATGATGTAAGAGACACGTGGACATCTTCATACATCGAGACATTGCGAAAATACAATTGTCTCATAAGCAATGGTATTAACCGATCTATTAACTTTTTTTACAAGCAATAGATCAACATTTGACTACAGCCTGCCTGATGTTAAGCACCTATCTAGTATGGAAGCAGCTATTCGTCCTCCAACTCCTAAGAATGTCCCATCTCGTTGATGTATCAGAGTAGGAATTGGGGTTGTGCCTGCAGGTGCCTGCACCTGCATATACTTAGGGCAATGCGAGGCGCAAGAAGTATTAAAACAACTATAACAGGTCTAACACCCAACATTTTGATAGATTAAAGTATTATCAAAGGCGATGAGATAAATGTATCAGGTGTAGAATAGAAGGAAATTCTGTTTTTTTTTCTTTTTTTAACGAGATAACTAGTTGATAAAAAATCATAATCGTGTCATCATCATCATCCACAGCCTTCTCTATCCCACTGCTGGGCATAGGCCTCTCTTTGAATGTGCCAGCTACGTCGATCTTGTGCAGACCTCATCCATATAGAAATATAATCGTGTCATACAGTGAGTTAACTTTGGAAAAATTGTGCTTAAGATATCTAAAATAAAAATAGTTGTTTAATACTTGTTGCGTCTTGCATTGCCCTAAGTCTATGTATACGTTTAAAAGTAAACCAGAGCAAGTTTTTATAAAGTATGTACCATACCGCCTATTGCAGATATATCGCTGCTACTATTAATAGCGATCACTTTCAGGTTCAAGTTCAACTAACACGGATTAAGAAGCCATATTGGCCGAGTAATTGCCATCAAAACTCAAAGTAACCCCTGACATAACTATACTTTCGTCAGCCGTGAACTTTGTCTGAATGAAAGCGAGTCAATGTCCGCGAGAAACGTTCACAACAAACAACCTTAATAACTCGAGAGAGCCATTCACGAGTTGCCTTAATCTTTGCAGAATGAGACGGACAAAAGTTGGTTTGCCTCAACGCGTTATTAGCTATGAATTGTGGAAGGACAATCATTTGAATGTTTATTTTTTTTAAGTTTCTTTTGTATTTGTCAAATTAATAGTAGGAGTAATGTGCCTATATCTTTATTGTATATATGTACCTAGGGCCATCATAATCAGTTAAAACTAACACACCCCCGTGCCTGCTGTAGCTATCAATAAATAAATAAATAAAATTAATATTCCGAGACATTGCACTCAGCGCCATCTAGCCCCATACTAAGCTTAGGTACGCTTGTGTCGTGAGTACTAGATAACGAGGAAATAGATATAAAGGAGATGCAGCTAACTTTAAGGGCACTTTTGCATTAGGTACGATTTAGGCGGTCTCTTTCTTTTTTGACTAAGTTTACTTATATACTTTTGGCTTAACTTTAGGAAGTTATTTTTTTATTATTTAGTTAGGTTTAAGTGTCTATGCATATCATATTATATGTATTTACAAAAGAAAAGTAAGTATATAAGTATTATATCCGATATCTAGTACCCACGACACAAGCGTTTGCTTAGTGTGGGGCTAGATGGCGCTGTGTGCAATGTCCGGGAATATTTATTTATATTGTTACATATCTTTTAATATTAATTCAATAACATTTATTTACAATAATAAAATATAAAAACAAGTGAAGAAAAACTAAACATACTACTTCTAACTACTACAAAAAGGGGCACTTAGAAAATCTTTAGAAAAGCCTAAAGATAATCTAAGTGCTCCAGCCCATAATTTAATTCAATGTGCCAAATAAACCTCAAATTATAAAGACATCGGAGTTCTTCTCTTAATAGTTAAGTCACTTATACATAAGTAATTTTAGTTGTTAATAATTAAGTTAGTTAGAAATAAGTATTTTATTGTTAAAACCAGAAGTTTTTTTATTTATTTAAAATATTTATGTTTTATTGTTAAGTAGTAAAATGTCTAAGTTTCATAGTTTTAATTTAGAATGCCTATGTACAGGGTTATATGCCTAGTAAGGCATCCACTACAAAATGTAAATACTTAGTTAAGGTTTTTTGCCGACATTTTTTTTTTCATTTCATTTCTTCAATTTTAACCTAAAGCCACTTTTGTAGGTAATTTCTTCTGTTTCTTTGTTAACATTTTCATCTTCGGTCAGAAGCACCAACAGTTTGGTCTCAAAAATTCCTCAATCATCGTAAGGAGATGTTAAAGCATCTTTTTTTATTTCTACATTTTAAGAGAAATAGAACACCGTGACTTCCCCGACGCACAACTACTGTGCACAACTGATTGTGTCGTGGGTAGTGTTTTTTCACTTCTGCACCACTGATTCACTAACGAGCCAACTAGTACCTATCTGCGGCTATACCCCCACACATCTAGCTGTGTTATAGGGAAGTGAGAAATTATTCCGAATCGCTATTGATAAAATAGTTATTTTATCAAGCTGCACTCAGTCAGTTAGAAAATATGGTGGCCATCGTTTTGAAATATTATCTAAAAATTAGGTACCTACCTTATTACTGTATACTATCATAATTTTCCCGAACGTAAAGAGAATAAGACTAAGAAATAGAAATGAGCTTTGTAGGTCCATATGAAATACATTTATTAATATGAAAAGGGATAAAATTTGCTGTACGAGGAACATCAATATCACAAATTTAGGACTGATAAAAATGGTGCAATACTGATGTGCTGGTCCTGGTACAGAAAACCTCACGACGTGTCCTGTGTCCCGACATGTCGTCCCGCTCATATGGGAGGTGAAGCTCCCACAGAGACAGGGCCCGTTGCCGGGCCAGCTTCGCCAGGGCTGCGGATGAATGCACCGCGCCTTCGTGTCTGGTCCCGCGTTGCGGAGGTGGAACAGCCCAGGTTTTTAGTGGGTATGCCACCCTTCTGGCGGAGACTTCCACATAACCACTCGCCCTCCCCGGGGTCGAGTGATAACTTTAAAAAGTTTTCCAGGGTCAAACAAATATTGGTACAGAAAAACTAAATAATCGGTCAACTACATTCCAGCTAGGCTTTTACTTTGAACCTTCAATTTTCAGCTTCAGTCCTCACTGACTTGGCAGCCACTGCAGTAGCAACGCGAGCAAATGTATCTCATAAAACAGTTGAAGACAACGGGTAAGACACGAGTACACTTTTCATTCCCTTCTGCACAAACCAGTTGTTCAGCTGTGTCGGGAGTCCAATTTTCTTCCCATGAGTAACTAGTTGTGCACAAAAAAGTAAGAAACAAAGAAAAAAGAGAAAGAATACATAACAAAATATAAAAAATTGCCCAACCAATATAAAATGATGAGACTTAAGGAAAAGGTAATACGAAAAATGTTAAACATATAATGAAGCAATGTTGTCTTTCTATGCATATAGTACCAACAGCAGGCTGGCGTCATCGGTGGCTACTTTGTGGCAACAACAAACTGTATCCGCATATCTGCGTCTGGTACCTGTGGGCCTAGCAGGAATATTACCATCGCAGGATCCGACAATTTGTCGAACCATATTTCATACAAAATTCGTACAGCGAACCTGGTGGCGCGTAACTGAACTATTTTACTTTCAAATACGTTAGCTCCGTAGGATTCGAAATATGATTATGTATGGACGTTTACGTAGTTTGTGCGATAGAAATCGTTTTTGACAGATGATCCGTGAATACCAGACCCAGCCTTCGACAAATAATCGGAAGTTTTCTCACCTAAATTTTTTCAGTGAGAATCATTGTCGACATTTTTGCCATGGATTTTTAATGGATTATTTATTAATATATTTTGATAAAAATAATTTAGTACGGACAAATGTTACTTTATTAATTTATGTTTAGCGAAATGTCATTGTAAAAATAGTCTGTGACACTAGTAATAATAATAATAACACAATACAATTGTTGTTGAAATTGTTTTGCTGTTGTTGTCCGTTTTTGTTGTTTTGCTATTATTATTAATTTTTTTGCTTTGTGTTGTTTATGGATGTTTTCTGTTGTTTATTGTTGATTATGGTTGTTTCTTGTGGTTTTTTGTTGTTTTTATTGTTTTTTGTTGTTTCTTGTTGTATTTTATTTTTTCTTGTTGTTTCTTGTTGTATTTTGTTTTTTCTTGTTGTTTTTTGTTGTTTTTGTTGTTATTTGTGGTTTCTTGTTGTTTTTTGTTGTTTCTTGTTGTTATTGTTGTTTTTTGTTGTTTTATGTTGTTTTTTGTTGTTTCTTGTTGTATTTTGTTTTTTACTTGTTGTTTATTGTTGTTTCTTGTTGTTTTTTGTTGTATTTTGTTTTTTCTTGTTGTTTTTTGTTGTTTTTTGTTGTTTTTGTTGTTATTTGTGGTTTCTTGTTGTTTTTTGTTGTTTCTTGTTGTTATTGTTGCTTTTTGTGGTTTTTGTTGTTTTTTGTTGTTTTTTGTTGTTTTTTGTTGTTTCTTGTTGTTTCTTGTTGTTTTTTGTTTTTTCTTGTTGTTTTTTGTTGTTTCTTGTTGTAATTGTTGTTTTTTTAAGGTTTTTTGTTGTTTATGTTGTTTTTTGTTGTTTTTTGTTGTTTTTCTTGTTTATTGTTGTTAACAACAAAAACCTACAAGAAACAACAAAAAAACAACAAAAAACAACATAAACTACAAAAAACAACAAAAAACAACATAAACTACAAAAAACAACAAGAAAAAACAAAATACAACAAGAAACAACAAAAAACAACAAAAAAACAACATAAAACAACAAAAAACAACAAAAACCACAAAAAACAACAATAACAACAAAAAACAACAAGAAACAACAAGAAACCACAAATAACAACAAAAACAACAATAAACAACAAGGAAAAAACAAAATACAACAAGAAACAACAAAAAACAAAAAGAAACAACAAAAAACAACAATAAACAACAAGTAAAAAACAAAATACAACAAGAAACAACATAAAACAACAAAAAACAACAAAAAACAACAATAACAACAAGAAACAACAAAAAACAACAAGAAACCACAAATAACAACAAAAACAACAAAAAACAACAAAAACAACAATAAACAACAAGAAAAAACAAAATACAACAAGAAACAACAATAAACAACAAGAAAAAATAAAATACAACAAAATACAACAAGAAACAACAAAAAACAACAAAAAACAACAAAAACCACAAAGAACAACAAGAAACAACAAAAAACAACAAGAAACCACAAATAACAAAGCAACACCAACAAAACTAAAAAACAGCACATCAACAAAAAAATAATATACCTACCTACACCAATCTACTTAATTGAACAGAAGAAGGAAACAAATACGTAACCGGAAGTAAATATAAAATTAATCAAAAAAGGAAAGAGAAATATGAAATAGTTCTTCCGGGTATGATGACTTTCCATTACTTACTATCGAATTCTGACTCCAGCTACCAATGCATTCAACTCGTTAGTAATACTTTCGACTTTACGCACGGAAACTTGAGCTAGGGGTACTGTACCCCTAGCTCAAGTTTCCGTGCGTAAAGTCGAAAGTATTACTAACGAGTTGAATGCATTGGTAGCTGGAGTCAGAATTCGATAGTAAGTAATGTAAAATCATCATACCCGGAAGAACTATTTCATATTTCTCTTTCCTTTTTTGATTAATTTTATATATACTTCCGGTTAAGTACGTATAAATTTGTTTCCTTCTTTTGTTCAATTAAGTAGATTGGTGTAGGTAGGTATATTATTTTTTTGTTGATGTGCTGTTTTTTAGTTTTGTTGGTGTTGCTTTGTTTTTTGTTGTTTCTTGTTGATTTTTGTTGTTTCTTGTTGTATTTTGTTTTTTCTTGTTGTTTATTGTTGTTATTGTTGTTTTTTGTTGTTTCTTGTTGTTTTTTGTTGTTTCTTATACAACAAGAAACAACAAAAAACAACAAGAAACAACAAAAAACAACAAGAAACAACAAAAAACAACAAAAACAACAAGAAACAACAAAAAAAAACAAAATACAACAAGAAACAACAAAAAACAACAAAATCCACAAAAAAACAACAAATAACAACAAGAAAAAACAAAATACAACAAGAAACAACAAAAAACAACAAGAAACAACAAAAAACAACAGAAACAACAATTCACAACAAGAAAAAACAAAATACAACAAGAAACAACAAAAAACAACAAAAACCACAAAAAAACAACAAAAAACAACAAAAACAACAAGAAAAAACAAAAAACAACAAGAATCAACAAAAAACAACAATAAACTACAAAAAAAACAACATAAACAACAAAAAACAATAGAAACAACAAAAAACAACAATAACAACAAGAAACAACAAAAAAACAACAAGAAACAACAATAAACAACAAGAAAAAACAAAATACAACAAGAAACAACAAAAACAACAAGAAACAACAAAAAACAACAAAAACAACAAGAAACAACAAAAAACAACAATAAACTACAAAAAACAAAAAAAACAACAAAAAACAACATAAACAACAAAAAACAATAAAAACAACAAAAAACCACAAGAAACAACCATAAACAACAGAAAACATTCATAAACAACACAAAGCAAAAAAAACTTATAATAATAGCAAAACAACAAAAACTGACAACAACAGCAAAACAATTTCAACAACAATTATATTGTATTATTATTATGGTTACTAGTGTCACAGACTATATTTACAATGACATTTCGCTAAACATAAATTAATAAAGTAACATTTTTCCGTACTAAATTATTTTTATCAAAATATATTAATAAATAATCCATTAAAAATCCATGGCAAAATTGTCGACAATTATTCTCACTGAAAAAATTTAGGTGAGAAAACTTCCGATTATTTGTCGAAGGCTGGGTCTGGTATTCACGGATCATCTGTCAAAAACAATTTCTATCACACAAACTACGTAAACGTCCATACATAATCATATTTCGAATCCTACGGAGCTAACGTATTCGAAAGTAAAATAGTTCAGTTACGCGCCACCAGGTTCGCTGTACGAATTTTGTATGAAATATGGTTCGACAAATTGTCGGATCCTGCGATGGTAATATTCCTGCTAGGCCCACTGATTGCTTGAATTAGCCAAATATGAAGCAAAAATATTGTTTCGTGAGAACGAGTAGGTATGGAAAAAAATAAGAAAAAAAACAGGAAAGAGTCAATATAAGAATTTGACTCTGTCAGATATTTTTACGATATGGCACCATTTCTCAAGATTCAGTCAGTTTTAAATGGTTCAAAGCCCATAATAGAAATAATATTCCATTGGTTTTTTACACCTGACTGAGAACATGCAAGTCCAACAAGGAGGCTTACATGTCCAAGAATTCGTGCGGGTGGGTATTGTATTGCTTCAGGTTAGAAAAAGTCTTTTTGAAGAAATCAACGAACTGTTTAGATCACCAGAGACGTTATACAGGACTATTCCGCCCGTTGAAGACCTTATCCGGAACTTAGGCGGAGACCAGAACCAAAAAGCGCAACGTGTCAACTCTTGGATAAAACAAATAAATAAAATAATAATTAATAAACGACTAAATATAATAACGTCATTAAAATCTAACTAGCTCTAAAGCGCGACCAACCTGATTGGCCCTGCAATCAGGTTGGTCGCGCTTTACCGATGTTATAATGAACTATTACGATATTGATGTGGATATTATAGCATCATGTGAAATTGCTTAAATTGAGTGTTTTGTTGTCTGTGCTATAACAGTAGTAATTATAAGTCAAGTATTGGAAACATAAGTAGAATGTTACAACATTAGTGTAGATAAAAAAAGTTATCCAATTTTTTTCAGATTTAGAAACTTTGTTTTTCAATTTCAACGTGGAAATGCGCCAACATGTTGGGAACGCTGCTCACTAGATTTTTCAAGTAGTCCAATTTATTGTTAGGATTTTATTGTTTATGTAGTTTTAGTATTACTTGTTTTTCATTTTAAGTTACTTTTGTTTTTTATAATATATACGATTATTATATATACATCATAAAAAAACTAGTCTACATTTTCAAAAGGTAGCGTACCCAAAATGCTGGCTGCATTGCCCATTACGATTATTTGTTTTAATTATATTATTGTATCTGGACCTGCGCTTGGTGTTTTACTCAAGAAATAAGCAAAGCGACTAAACGAGGTGATGCCGTCAGCATTCTGGGGACCTTAGTACTTCTACTTTAGTTGTTTTAGATTACATTTTTAGAAGTCGTTTTTTTCACATGTATACATTAGTAAGTTTAGTTTATAGTTCTGTCGTTATATAATTTCATTATGTTATTTGAAGAAGTTGTAATCCTTTTTATAGTGATGGCTGAATATTACTACTTAATTACTTTTTGCAAAAACAATTTTGTAGCTGTTTTTTCTATTTTGTTTTTTAATCATCCTGCCTTGTTTTTCGCCCAAAAGATTAGGTTTACTATCGAAAGGGCAATATAGCCAGCATTTTGGGTACGTTTCCTATGAACGAGGCTGACGGCATATACAACAGCAACACATATTATTTCTATTCCTGTAAATATACGTCATTTTAAAAAAAAAGTGGTTAGGTAAAATTTATCCAGGAACTAAACGTAAGTACGAGTAGTACAGCTTAAACTTCGCCAGAACGACTGTTAAAACTTAGTTGAGATTAGCACATTTCAACATGTCCGCTGCGCACAGAGCTGGCCAGAAATTGTATAAAACGTGGTCGAACACAATTTCCATCGCCGAGGGAATTTGCACAAGGAGGAACAAGGAAGATGCGGGGGCACCCCTTTCTCTGAGGGAGCGGCGGGCAAGGCGGGGGTGGGGGGAACGGACCCTACATACGTAGGGTAGCCTGTTTACAGCCAGGCACGCACGCCGCTCTGTTCTACAGAACCAGGCCCGAGCCGGACACCCAGGGCTGCCTCGCCACGCAGCGTAGACTTTAAACTTTACACTGTTTTTTAAAGTTAATCACTAACCGATTACTTCTTCTTAGTCGACGGACGCAGTAGAACCATATGGTACAGTGAGCAATATATGATTAAGATATATATATATAGAAAACATTCGAGACCAGAGATCTTCACACTCTTACAAACATAGTTAATCAGAAACCTTAATAAAAAATCATGTGTTTAATATTTATAAATTAAGATTATGAAAAAATTGCAAATGTGTATGTGTCTAACTAAAATGGTTTTACTTTGGTTAATTGGAATAACAGTCATTATTTTGCATATTTAGATATTTCTCGTCAATCATTTAACCTAATTGACAGAAAGCCGTGACTGCAAGGATTTTGAGGATAAAGATACATGTCGTACAACAAGTGTCTTAAACTTGGTGTCAGCTAATGTGTATCAACCTAACGAATATTCATATTTCTATTGGTGTTTCATGACACTGAATCAAAACTACATGGTATCAGTGGTTACTCAGTACTCACATAAGATACTAGTACAAAATTGTATTAAATTTAATTAGGTATAAACTAATAATAAAAAATAATAATGATGCACTTGTAATCCTTTTACCGCTGCGCAAATGCATCAGAATCACTGCACCACGATAAGAACGAACATCATGAAAATTTACTTAAAAATAATTTAAAATATTCAAATAGTGTTGAATAGTTGGAATTAACCCTAGCGGGCTAGTCGGCGTAGTAGATGACGCAGGGAGGCGGTGGGGAGTTCCCCCCGGGGTGGGGGGTGGTCCCCCCGCCGCCGACGGCCAGGACCGGCCGGTAACACGAGTGCCTATGCGAGGCATGTATCTTGGACCAGATATAACAGAGAAGTAGCCCCAGTACCAAAGCTTCGGGGAAATAGTAGCGATGTTGCTCTACTTCAAACTTTCACTTTCGTTTAAAATTTTGAATATCTTCTCGAAGTTAACAAAATGACTGGAAGATTGGTTTTAACGTGGACCAAATATGTTTGGCATAAAATATTATAATTATGTGTATAGAGTGTTTGTCAAGTCGTTTAAAAACTTAAATTGTAATTATATCAATTTAGATTTCGTAAAACGTTTGAAACTTTGTAAAGTGGTCTTGTAACCAAAATAAAGTTAATTTGCGCCTCACACTTTACAAATAAAAGTAAGTATAAAATAAATGTAAATATAATCACAGAATGAACTCTTGAAAAAAAAAACAACTTTACCTATCAGAAGCGGTGGAATCGGCATTTACAATTTTTTTGGCCTCTGTGCATGTCAGGCTTGGAGCTAATGAGACTTCCGCACAGCTCCGGGTTGGCTCCCTCCAGATTCATGCAGATACCTCCCGAAGCACCCGTGCCCCGAGAGGACCTGCGTCAACCAGAACTTGTGCGTGCCATTCTTTCGTTCCACCCATTCCTATAAGATATGGCCTCAAGGAAACGGGTGGCTCCCTGGCCTCATCGTGTGGACCTAGCGAGGATGCCATCCTGCCAAGTCCCCACCGCCACGCTCCACCTCTCCTTGGAGGGGGCACAGGCCTTGTTGGCGCGCCTGAGCACGTCGCCAGTACACCTGCACCAAGACGCCAGCCTCGAGGTCCCATGGGAGAAACCCTGCAAGTATGCAGGCCACCTCATGTGAAAGAGTACGATACTCTCTGCACATTCGGATGGCCATACTCCTCTGGGGCTTGCGAAGCAGGGAGCGCTCCTTGGTGGAGAGGGACCCTGCTCATATCGGGGCTCCGTATAACGCCATGGAGCGCACCACCGCCATGTAAAGGTGGCGGCAAGTGGCTCCTCCGCCATCCAAGTTGGGTAGCAAACGACAAAGCACCAACGCACCACCACTTTCCCGGACAACCTTCGGAAGTGTTCTTCGAACTTCCATCGCCCATCTAGTACAATGCTGAGGTACTTCAGCGAAGTACTGATGGGGATGGAAGTTCCCCCCACATCTATTCGTAAGCCTGAAGGTAGCGCTCGACGTGGTCCATGGAAGCATATTGCTTCGGACTTGTGGAATGCCACCTGCAGGCCCAACCTCCGTATTTGCCTCACCGTTGTGGCGACCGCGGCCGTTGTCAGCAGCAACAGCTCCTTAACAGCCCCAAATAATGAAAGTAATCACTAATCTGAAACAAATAAACTAACCATAAATTTGTGAAAATTGTGAAAGCCCTTTGAATTATTTATATTCATTAAGGCGAAGGAAAGACAAATCCTAGACAAAGTTAAACATTTCATTTGACGATCAGTGAAGCCGATTAACAACCACAGACAAGTTACTATAGACGAGCATCTCCAAAATATTGCAAACAACAACTTTGAAGGCGTATGCATAACCCCGTCGTCCCACTGCGCTAGAGATAGATAGAACTCGAAAACATATAGACAAATTTTATCGTGTTCATTTAACTGGGCCTCAAAATAGATACACACATAATGTTCCAATATGCTTCTTGAATATTTTTGTTCTTGGCCATTATCTTAGAACGCTTTAAGTAAAGTGTTATAGGCGATAGTTATATTTATATCAAAGCAAGCTCAAAGCTTTGTCCCGGAGATCAGGTGTAAGATAGCCATGGCCAAAGGCACTATGACACGTGAACAGAACATTAGGCGAAACGAGGGATAAGTAATTTCTCAAAAAATCAATTTTAACAATGTAGGTATGCTAATTAATAAAAATACACAGAAAGGGCATTCAAATATATATAATTCATACAAAATAGACAAAAGTTGCTCGAAAACATATTTTAAGGCACTCTATCTGAGCCGAAAAGATAGAGAGGAAGAAGTTTTTTTAGGTTCCTCATCTTTCACATAAACAAACTTTATAAATAAAACAATAAAATGCTTCCCGTACTCCAGCGATACTTAAAATAAATAAATATTCCAGGACAATCACTCTCTAGCCCCATACTGAGAAAACGGTTTTGACATAGATACTAGATAACGGATACAATATGATATATACTTCGGAAGAACTTACATTTCTTAGACATTAAGGTTTCTGTCACAGCATTGCAAAAAAGAAAATTATATTGGTGCTTCATATATGTTCTTTCTCGTACGGTGGCTTTTAGTGCTGTTACGCAACCCCCGTCTCCTCCGCAAGATGTGTTTTTCACGTTCCCCGAACGCAATGACGAGGAGGAGGCGGCGGGGTCCACTCCACCACACCACACCACCACAGTCCACTCATTCGTCCCCACCAGTGTCTGTCCTGCTGCCTGCGAGCCGCTGCTTCAGCCGGTGATGCTGGCAGATCTCTTTTAAAAGATCACAACCTATTGTGACCTTTTAAAAGAGATCTGCCAACGTCATCGGCTGAAGCGCTCACAAAGTCTTTTAAATGCTGGGGAGTGATTCGGTCTATACCTCCTGAAGAACCGTTCGAAAACAGAACAGAAACAGAATGAACTGCTGGTTCACAGCCTCCAAGTTGGTCTTGGTAGTAGTGGAGGCTGTGATGCAGCAGTTCATTCTGTTCGCACTACTAGGTGATACGCAAGAAGATCCTTTTGGACCGCCGCTCTTCGTATTTATCCCATTATCACCAACCTTTCAAAATTAAACGTTTGGTACCTGGACGATGGCACCTTAGTGGGCAAAGCTGATACAGTTATTTAAAATGATCTTCAACGTTTTATCAACAAATTCCAATAATAAATCTACTACACTTTTAAACCAATTTAATCATCACGAACGTATTAACCCGTTAGAAAGTTTTCAAAAAGTAGCTCCCATTATACAAATTCTTGATTCCAAATAATTTTGCCTTCTAGGTGCCTCAATTTGTGAGGAAAGTGTCGGAAACATTTAGATATTTTACAAGACCCAGACCCATCAAAAATACTTGCAGATTGAAAATGGACAATTATGTGTGTTGTGTGGGAATCGAACCCACGACCCTCGGAAGTAGAGGCAGACTACCTAAGCCTAGCAAAGGGTCAGTCAATAATAACAAAACAAACTTGTAACAAACCATTTACATAGAGTTATACTGACTGGACATGCCATAGAGTAGAATTACTTATTACATTTATACGAGTATCTAATAAGACGTGCTGAGCGCGTCATCCATTACTTAATCGAATGGTAATTAACTACAGTTGAGTTCACGCGCACCCTACATTACGTTGCGCTGATAGAGTAAGTTAAGATCTCGGATTTCACTGATTGATTCCTGTTACACTCAACTTTATTGTGATATTAAATTAAAACCTTATTACAAACTTACACTTTTGTTATCAGGTAAGGATGTAAAATATTTATTAAATTAAATATATTACATGAAGTAGAGCATACTCCAGTTGGTGCCGCAGCTATTTTACATGTGCGCTGTGGACTATAGCTGCCCACCCTACGTATCAGTAGGTAGGGCGCCGTTGAAATAGGTTTCCGACGAATACATTTTCACCGGTTAGTGCGCCTTAGAATACGAACTTTCCATTTCTACGAGAAAATTAAAATATAGGCTTGGTTTGCCAACAAAAGCGAAAATGTATGCAAGAGAGAATCATCATAATAGTATGATTAGATTCATAATAGTATGATTACATACAATATATAGGTATATATGTATATAGGTATAGTATTGAAAGCGAAATTGTGTTTGCTGATCTATTTGTTTCTCTTTCGAAGCGACAAATGATCATGATTTTTGCTATTGTTGTAGTATAGGAATGCGAAAGTGACATAGGCTACTTTTAATCTCAACATACTGTAGACAGCCACTATAGCGTACGAAAAAACAGTAACTAAAAATGTGATATCGATTGTTTTCTTTGTCACATGGGCATACAGTGAATATCATCTTAACTAGCTGGGCTCGGGTCATTTAATTTATTGTGTTGAATATTTTTAATTTTTCAAAAAACTTGTCCCAATCAGAAGATTTTATTTCAATATAGTAGTAGTTTATAAATTAAAACTATATTCCCAGATATTAACAAAACTTTAAGGTTATTGACTATCATTAAAAATTAGCAATAGTTATCCGCTTCGACTTCCGGTCTCTAGATTGTAAGTCCCGGCTGCTTGTCTAGTAAGGCAGTCGTTAAAGCCATATCAGAGGCCCTTAGGGCGGCTTGATAAACTCTCGACACCAGAGTAGGCCACTCTCATTCGATAAGAAGAAAAAGTCACTAGATTTCACAACGAAAATGTTACGCAATATGATGATATCATACAAATGAATCAAGTATACATAGGTTCCAATTTATTGACCGGGACAGCGAAACTTGCGTCATTTGATAAATTTCTCTGACAATATATTACTAATACTAAACCAAAAACCACACTCAAAAAGAGTTTACAGTGTATCGTTTGTTTATGGATTTCCGACTTTGCTTATTGATTATTTTAATTATTATTGGGCAATGATGAGAATCCCTAGAAGTTATAATGCTCTCGCGGAACGGTAAGAATGTACTAAGTGTAAAGTACATTGTTCCTCTTTTACGCAACTGAACTTGTCTTAGATGTAAAAAGGGTACAAATAGTAACATACAAGACTTATTGTCTTCAATAACAGTTTCAGACTTCAGACTTTATAACTTTATGAGTGTCTGTTTCAGTTAACTATTGCAACATATATAAAGTTAGTATGGTTACAGTGACGCAGGCCGAACGGACCATTTTGTGCGGGATCTGAGGAGATAACTAATATATAATATATACGATTTAATTTGGTTTTAAGATCATACGAGAAAGAAATTAAAACATGGAAATGCGATTGGCGCAAATAAAGAGAATTGTATATTTTGATGACAGTCTTGTATAATACAGACAATAATGCTTGATACCCAAACAATATAGTAAAATGTTAGTACAGAATGGAACAAAACCTTATATTAGAGAATCGAATTTCATCACGTCTGCATTGTAAATTTCTTTAACAAAAAACTTATCAAGGCCATAAACAGCGTCGGCCGTAAAGAGTAGTAACGAGGGCTCCTATAAACCGAGCGCAGAACGGCGAGCGGAGAGCGTGCGTTCCAAAAGGCAAATCTGTAAATTCAATTAAGGCTTGAGCATTTTTCGGACACGGGGCTGCCGGCCGGCGAGCGCTCAGCCCTTCTGCCGCGGGCGCTCGCCCCCGCATTGGAAAATTTTCTCTCGAAAATTGAAGATATTTCGTGTTCCTCCCTGGGGGCGACTCGTTTCTCGACACTTATGGTCGCCGTCGTCCGGGTGTGCAGGAGGCTTTTTACATAAAGTCCACACGTATAGGTATCGATCGGGCGCCGGACAGGGAGTACGCAGATGACGGCCCCTCCAGGGGGAGCCTTAACCACCTCACTTCCCCCTTTCATTATGTAAGTGCGTACCTAACGCGTGTTCGTGCGGACCTGATTAGAGGGCCTCTTTTTTAACTGACCCCCTCACTTGGTGCGATTAAACTTAATTTGAGCGTGGCCGGCTCTGGAGACGATCGGACGCAGATATAATGCGCACATCACACAAAATGTACACTCTTGTTTTTATAAGTGTCTCATTATTTTTAACTTAATAGTTTCCGGGGTCCCCGATGACGTATTTAGCATTGTTATTAAATCTGTAGAAAATGTTCTTCGCAACCTAAAATAATTTTAGGAATAAGTTTTTCTTGCAAAGTGCAAACCCGTTCAAGTTAAAAAAATATATTTAAAAAACACGACAAAGGCATGATAACAGGAGTTTTTTTTTTACGTGTGATAGGTTTACGTTTGACTACAGCCTGCCTGATGTTAAGCATTGCTGCAGCCTAGGGTGTAACACGTTTACCTAGAAGATACCTATTAACTCTAGATTTGAAAACCCCTGGATTGTAGTTCGCAGGAAACACAGCTTCTGGTAAAAATTAAAATTATTCTGACATCCACATGTTTAAAATAAAATCGTTTTGGGGATTTCATGATTGAGTCGATATAAATACCGACCGTTTACAATGAGAATGTATGCTGGAAGCAAAGTTACATCTATAAGTGCGAGTTTCTTCAAAGATACCTTAACACAACATAAGCAATAAAAACACAAAAATAATTTTAATAGCCATCGGATGAAGAAAGAGTTGCGAAGTAATTTTCAATATTTATTTCCAGCGCAATAAAATAAAAAATAACAGATTATTCATTGTTCTCGTTCAATTTACCTGAACTGGCTTCAAGCGAAAATGATTCTCTGTGGAAAGTCCCAGCAGGCATGATTTCCGCTGGCCGAATCTTAAAAGAACCCGAAAACTTCTCGGAAAAGATGAAAAGGGGTATATCTACATTAAGTATTCTAAAAGAGGAATTGTACGAGAAAAGCAAAGTCCTGTTCTGAACGGGTGGCGGGGGCTTATATTGAACTTTCCCAATGGTCGGACAAGGAGGAACTTTTCAATATAGATGTTTGGCGCATCTTCTGTCCTTACTAATCATATAAAAATGTTTGTATCACTGTCGCCGTGCCTCGTTTGTAAAAATATAGCATACATTAATTTTCGGGACTAAATAATAATTACCAAGAAAAAATAATCTTATGATTTGATATGAACATCAAATCATACGATTTCGAAGTAGAAAATGTCATGTGTTACTTTTATGATTCCTATCATTATTGACATTATTATGTAGGTTTGAACTATTCAGTTTTTATTTCGTGTAAACACGGGGAACCGCAGAGCGCAGCTAGTCTTTTTTATTTTCGCAATCATCACAAAAACTTAGTGGAGCGGAGTTTTTATCAAGTTTTTAGTTTTTTAAAGGCAAATATTTTTACAAATGGTATTGCAAAGGTTTTGTTGATGCTTATATAGATATAGAGCTTTTTGATTTGCAAAATTAATACAGCAAACACAAATATTACAAATATGTAAAATAACATTCCGCGTTTTATTTTAGCTTCTAACATTTACATGTGGGTATAGAGCAAGGAGGGTAGGTATTGTATTTATATATTTTTTATGTTTTAGGCAATAGCTTAAATCTATAGTACCCTACATATGGGTATAATCTTTAGTTCAGATTTCTAGATACCGCTCCAATCTGATTTGCATTACAAAGACACTAGATGGCTCTCTATATTCCCGCGGTATATTATATTGTTCTATCCATCAACCATAACAAGTGAGTATATGCCACGACTTTTACTATCGGAACACTGAATGAATTTAATTCTTCGCAACAATCTCCACAGATTCTTTTGTTCTGGCCAAAGTCCAGGACCGGTGCGCATTATTTGTATAGATATATTTCTATTTAGGGTGTCTGTAGATTCTAAGTCGTACTTGCTAATTAATTAGCAAGTATGACTCAGAATCTACAGAATTTAAATCACATCTTGTTAAAAGTTTAAACTTTTTACAAGATGTGATTTAAATTCACCTATTTTATTTGGCAATAGCATCAAAACACAATCGCTGGTACTCGCGCGGGATCCGTCATCCGTTGGGTCACAGATTTTCCTTTTCAAAATGCTGCAAACCATAAACACGCTTACCTATTTGCTTCATCAATAGACCTTGGAGACAATGTGTGTAAGTAAGTAAAGCTGCAGAATATTATCACTAGCTCAATAGCCCTAAATTTTTGTAATGAAAATCAATGCTTTGATTTTCTAGTAAAAATCTAGTGCTTGCCTATTATAAGATTTTGAAAATTATCAACTTTTTCATTTCTTCAATATTATTTCACAGTATTGATCAGGATCTAATACGCGCTAGCGCGCAAAAGGTATCTTTTGGTTTTATAGGTTTGGACGAAATAACCCCGACTACCCAGGTATCTTAGCACTACGGCTCTCCTATACTGACACAAAACGAAGAGAATAACCCAAGTCCAAACGCAAACCAGGGACCAGAATGTATTGTAATCGAGACAAAAAAACAATTTAAGGTCATCAATAAGGTAAGATGTTTTATGATAACGTACCATGCGGCTGATTGTGAAGATGGTGCATTCATAATAAGGTGCCAAGCTCTGATAAATTATGTTAAGCTTTATGTGCCGACTTGAATAAAGTCTTTAAAAAGGCTTTTAAAACAACTATGTACCTAGATAGAAATACTAGAAGAACTTTTCTGTAAAAAATAAGGAAAAAGTAGATAGAGCCTAAATAAGGAAAAAGTAGATAGAGCCGAGGTCCAAAATTTTATTCGACAACAAGCTTTGACACATATACTCGTATTTACAAGAAGCATGTAAGTATAAATTACTTTTACAATGATTCAGTAACTGTGAATCAGCTTTGGCGCTGTTTGAAAACGAGAAAAACTTTTAGCAAATCCCAACAAAAACATGTGAATTTTGACAAACTGGCTTAAGTTTTTCCGTAATATCAAATAAATAATAAATATTTCAGGACATATCACACAGCGCTATCTATTCCCATACTAAGCTTACCTACGTTTGCGTCAATAACGGATATAATACATATATTATATTTTTCATTTGTAAATATGTACATACTTATTGTCATGGTTCTTCATAAATTATAATGTTCTTTGTTATTATGTGCCTAATAATTGCATTTGAATATGTATCAATGTGACGTGTAAACTGGCTTTACCAATAAATTGATTATGATTATGATTATTGTACAAACGACCAGGCTCAACTCAAGTAAATTACTTCTGTTATGCCAGAATCGAACCCGCACCCCTAGATTAGAAGGCAAAGCCACTATCAACTAAGCTAACAGAGCAGTCAATAACTTGATCTGTTAAAGATTATAGAATAAATTAATAATACACCACACAATATATTATACAAACACCATATGTACCATCACTGGATCAATAGAAACCGAGATTTAAAATAATTTTAAATTTACCTTACAACCTAATTGTTAGTAAACTAAAGTGGCGTCTCAAGAGTTTCACTAGTGCATACGCAAATGCATCAATCAATGAATCATCTGAATGGGGAAAGAAATGAGTATTACATACATTTTTCAAGGTAGATACATTATATTGTACCTATATATACATATTACATATAAAACGCAACCCATTATTAGTATAAACATTATATTTCATTAGAATTTAACAAGTTTGGCTCTAACCAACCATTTTTTTTTCAAGCAATATATTAATTTACGTTTTAGTATTCCTGATTTTGTTTACTTATATTAAAACACACTTTTTTTAGTATAAACATTTAGTGAATATAATATCTGCAATTAAATTTTATATATTCTGCCATCTATTTCCTCACTTCAGAACTAATATGAATTCTCATCAAGGAAGCCAATGACATAACCTGTGAACTTACCAAGGTCGGCATTACAGTTATGAGAACATTCCTTAATACGTTGTTCTGTGCAAACGCAACAGATGGCGTACAACTGGGGATTTGTGGAAAAAATAAAAATTGCAACATACTTTATACATACCTAAATCAATGTTTAATGATATATCCAAATTTCAGAATAATACTACAATAAAATCTGGAAATAATTACATAAATACGATTTTATGTGAAAATTAATTAAAATTAATGCTATGTGAAAAGTAATTTTTAGTGGTATTAAACTGACTGAAAAAAGCTTCAAAGCTGGTCGTGCACGGATATCTTTTGACGAGTGTTGTGCTCGTGCTTAGCGATGTAAAAGGGATGCAGTACGTGCTACGTTTCCACAAGGTGTGATTGATTTAGCTTCTACATCTAATACTTATTTCGAAAGTTAATCAGAAAATTTGACAGAAAACGTGTTTTATTTTTCAATATTCAATGAAATTGAATATTATCTACTGCTTCGTAACAAAAAATCAACAATCTATCAAACGCTGCCACTGTTGCGTTTAAATAGGTACTTATTCATATTTGCTGATAGGTTACTAACAATTTAATCAAGCTTTATTTCAATAATCAATTTATTTATTATAATATGTTTTAAATTTAGTTTAAATGTGAATACTCTTTTTTAGTGTATATATTGTTTATTTATTTATTAAGATGTTAGACGGCGCTACTTTAGTACCGTGTGTAGACACCCTAGCGCCGTCTCACGACAGTACCTCCGCTCCTGGCGCCGGGGCTGAAGGAGTAGGTATTAGCAGTATAGGCCCAACTTGATAAACACCGAAAGGCAATATTTTTTGTGCTATCTATTGACACTTTGGGCCCGTGTTCTCAGGACATAAAATTATTCGTAAGAGTTATTGGCAAACTGGTCCTTGCCACAGGAGATCTCAAAGCTGGCAGCTAATTCTCTCAAGACCGAACATACATCCAAATGTTGTAGCAACGCAGTGCTTTTGTAGGGCAAGTCTCCAAAATATGGCCCACTTGGTGTCTTCCTGTCTCGCCACTTGCACCTGGTTGGACCTGAACGATGTCACCGAGGACTCAGTCGGAGTGGCGGAATTCTGGACCACCAAGATTTTCACTAGCTCGAATCAGAACGAAAAATAAATCCAAGTATTTTGTAATTTTAACAACGTACGTGGCGTGACCAGAATCTTTGTATCCGGCACCGGTCAACATCATTCACACTATCCTAGTCTTGTAAGCGTCCTCACCTTACTCTTTTGAACATCTTTACTAACGACCAACAGTCCCCCACTAACCGAATATTCCTATACGCCAACAATCTAGCCCTGATATCACAGATCGAATCGTTTGAAAGCCTTGTAGTCTTTAGGGGAGTATTACGACACAAATAATAAATAAATAAATTATCCTCAAGCCAAATCCGTCTAAATCTCAATAAAGTGTATTCCACCTGACAAGCTAGACAAGCCGTCCGCTATCAATATTCTGGTGAGGCGGAAATATCGAATACACCCAAACCCCATCCTATCTACGCGTGACTCTTGACAGAACATTCACATATATACCACATTGCAAAAAGCTATACCAAAAGTTAACAATTTATTTATATTTTTTTATTAATTTCCCACCTCACTTTAACGACGTGAGTTGCTTCAGTCCAAGTTCTCAGCACATCTGAGCTTGACTTTTTCTCGGCTGGGGAGACTCATGTCCATTGTGGCATAGGTATCGTTCCACTAATGCTAAAGAACTTGATGTTGCGCTAAATCGAACCTACCGCATAATAACACCCCATTTAAACAAAAACTAGTCTTACCTTCTATGTTTTTATTTGTCAAATAACATAAAAAGAATTTGTCTGTAATATACATAGAAAGGGAAAGGGGATACCTTCCAAACAAGTAGAACCTCTAGCTGATAATTATTGCATGAGGAAATAGAAAACAAATCAAACATTGTGGCCTAATAGACCGATATCAAAATTTCATAACATCACACTAGCGCCTGTAAAAAAGTTACGCTTGAAATAAATCACTGCAATTTATTTTTGGACAGCGGAGTTCTTTTTAAAGCCAAGTGATTTAATTAACAACTAGTTTTTAATTGAATTCAGAGATGTTACGTGGTCATCGATCGCATCTTCCGCTGAGAATGGCAAATGGATAGTTAAGGTGAAGCGACAACATGGAAACGCACGCAAATAATGTAAAAAAATAATTTCGTTACATTAATATAAGAGAGTCATTGTTCAATTCTGTCAAAACATAAATATTGCTATAAATAGCAGAGTCAAATAACGTGACTTACTAGAATTGCTAAAGCTGTATAAATTAAACAAATAAAAGAAGCGTTTATTTCATATCTTGAAGTTTCTCATGTATAGTCGAGTTATTAATTATTATTGTGGCTTAGCTTGGAGCTATTGAGACAGTAAAAAGTGGCGTGTATTTTTGTTCGGATGAACATCCGCCCCTTAAAGAATCCTCACATTTTGACAGCGGTGCGCGGTAGGCGGGCGCCGCGGGGTTGTCGGGGCGGGCGGGAGCACGCGCGGGGTCGATACGCAGTGTGGCAGGGCACGTTGGCCAGCTCGTACATTGCTCGCCACCAAAACCAGCCCCGCTCCCTTTCACTCCGCGGATAGGTTTCCAACCCCCGAGCGCCGCGGCTCGCTGCCCTGCCGCGCCGGTCGCCCTCAGCCACTCGAGCCCGCAGTCATGTAAGTTTCTTACTTCATACGCTTGAGACAACCTGTGGGTGGTCTCTCTGAGGTCATCGTTTGCTAATACTTCAGAAACAGTCTTAAACATGGAAACTTCGTAGCTAGAGGATGACGCAGCCCCCTTCTCGCCGTATACATCACATCAGCTATCATCAGATACATCAGCCTTATTTGGGCTTTATCCGAAATAATACAGAAGGTCCTTTGTTAGAAAGTTGTGGTATTATGTAATTTAAGCAATAAAATATAAGGTATTATTGTGCTTGATTGAAAAAACGTTATCGTTTCGACATATTTTACGAGATACAGTAAAAAAAAACAATATTTAAAAGTAGTTCGGCATGCATTGTCCTGCTACGGTGCAATATGAACGGCGACATTTCAGGAACGGTCAATTTTTCAACAGGTTTTCAAAAGATACATGAAACAAGCTAGAAGCCATTGTTGCTGTTATATTGATATATAGGCTGCAGTAGGACGCTAAAGCTGAGCGATCATACTATACATACAGGAACAAAGGCCAATGACGGGTGTTTAATTTGCCAAGAATATAATGTACAGCAATAGATCATTATATCGATGACAAAAGCTACAAATCAATACATGTATTCGTGAGTCTTGCGGCGCGGCATAATTAGTGCACGAGGCGGCTTTGTATGTCACCAAATGCAATTCCATTTCGAAGAATCCATCATTCATGCAACAACATATTGTATTGAATAAGTGAGATGCTACTAATTTGCTTGCTGTAATTATCGGGTTCAGCTATAAAAGCAACAGCTTAGGTGAAATTGTAAAGGTGATTGCTTTTTACAATGCATTTTGCACTTACTTATGCGTTTCGCAAAATACGAGTAAGAAATGTCTACATAATACACAGACCCGTTTAAAACCGTCAAAATGCATATTTACTTTGCGGTCGGGTCTTGTTATAAAAAAGTTAAATTTGCGTACAGGAGTATGCGCTTTCGCTTTGTTGTATAGCACTGTCTCTTTCTAACAGGGGTTGTTACATTTCGGATCGCGCCGAATATGCGCGAATTTGAGATTTTTGTTATTACGACGTCCTAGTGATTTCACTCCGTAGTGTATTCAATAATATATCTTTGCTTACATTACAAAATGGGTATTCATAAGAGTTTAGAATATAGAATCTATATGGCAACGTGAAACACTCAATTATATTATACACGATTCGGTATTTATAAATGTATGGCTTTATATATGTTACGGTAAATGTGGATAATCGGTAATTATGTATAATCACCGGTAATTGTACATAATTACCAACGCACACTTTAAATGTAGTGAATTATCCACATTTACCGGTAATTATAAATAATTACCATACCCCTTTGGTAAATGTAGAAAATAATAAAATCAAACATCAGAATCAAAATGTTTATTAGAATAAATACAAGTATAAATATAATAAATAAATCGCACGAGTAGAGGTTCGGCAAGGAGGCACCGTTATACATTAGAGGTTCCAAAGTCTCCCCCTGAATTATAATTAGTCGGTATTCAACTCGAGAGTAAACCGGTTTCTTCTAGCGAGCGCGCTAGATCGTAGATTATAACGTTGCTTAACATCAGTTGTTGTAAGTTTGGCAAGTTTTAATTATAATTAAATTTGGTTACAAACAAAATTAGTAAAACAATAATACTTCAAACCTATAAACAATAATACCTGTTTTCTACCACTTAAAAATTGTGTTTTTTTTCATTAGGTTAAGTTTCGACGTAATCTTCTGGTTATTCAAACAGTATTAAAGTATAATATGAATTGGTTAAAACAGAAAATGATTGTGACAAAATTGTTTATTTTTAATTGTAGTTCTAACCATATTATTAAAACGGGAGATTTAGCAGATAAAATTCATTACGATTACGGACATTGTTTAATATTTTTTGTACTGTTAAAATTACAAAAATAAAAAAAAACTACTTCCATCAAGGAAACATTACAATTTAAACACTAAAAGAAATATCAAAACAAGGTCCCTTGAAACGTAGGGGGAATAATATTGGTGAAGAGAAAGTCAAATAAAAAAAAGTAATGAAGCACAGTTTCATAATATGCTTGTTATTAAATGACTACATAAATGGTATAGTAACAAATAATAACAAAATTAACTATTAAGGTAGACAAAACAATAAAACAAATTAAAACCTTGACAAAAATCATGTAAATATCATTTCTATTTGCAAAATTTTGTAAATTAAAACCTCAAATTTGTTCGGTAAAAAATTATCTCATTACTGAATGAGAATTTACTTGCAGTTCGTGAGTTTGAAGAAACAAGCAGAAAGAGAGAGAATATTTCAAAATACATAATTTTCTTTAGTTACGACTTTCTGATCTTTATATATCTTCGCATGAAACTTACTCATATAATATTGATCGAACTTCACTTTGTAAGTTCGTTTAATCATATATTATACTGATTATTATTTTAATTAATTGATATAAATTAACTAAATCATTGTCTCGTACGTGACGTCACAGCCAGCCCCAACGGAAGACCAGCGCTGATTGCTTCCAGTGATCAGCATTATGCTGAGTTGGGGCTGTGTTGGTGCAGACTTATTTATTTATTTATTGAGGGTATAACAATATAATGTAAACCAAAATATGTCAGTACATCATTCATTTGAGAGTATTTTTGGATGCATGACTTATTAAACTGTATTTTTTAACCGAACGAAGCCGACTTCAAGTCAACTCGATTTGAATCGAACCAATTTAATGACGAATGAATGAATCACCTGACTCCTGAATTGAATCTTGTATCAACCACCATAAAACACATATTTCTTTGTAGGGAACGACTGCGGGATATAGACTGGACGTCGCTCCGAAGAGACTGCCATCACGTATTTGCTAAACTAATACGCACAAAAGATCCGAGAGAAAACGAAGGCAACCAAGAAATTCCTGTACCTCCTGAGGGAAGACAGCGTCTATCGGTATGCAGTACACTCACATTCTGCTCTAAACTTGTATTTGAAATCGAAACACATAGACAATATTTTGTATACTATATTATTTTCCAGCGATGCTTAACCACCATAGACCTGACCTCTCTAGGCGTGGGGTCGTGTGTGGGTACCGGCATGTACCTCGTGGCCGGAATGGTAGCTCGCAAGTACGCAGGCCCAGGTGTAGTTATCAGCTTTATGATCGCAGCAATGGCTAGTATCTTCTCAGGTACGTTGATAACATGAAAATTATAATCATGTCTGATAACTCATATTGGATGATTTGGCGTAACTGTAAGGTGCACTTATTGTAATGTTATGTGTATATGTGTATATGTTATGCATATTCAAAGGAACTTCTTATTGTTTTAGGTGCTTGTTATGCAGAATTTGGCGTGAGGGTACCTAATACCACGGGCTCTGCTTACACTTACTCTTACGTTACCGTCGGCGAGTTTATAGCTTTTATTATCGGCTGGAATATGGTGCTAGAATATCTGGTAAGGATGACATTAGATTAAGTAAAAAAAAACATTTAAATGAACTTTAATTCAACATTACGTCATTTGGATTTACAGTCCCCTAGCTTATTGGTACAATGTTGGTAGACGTGATCCCTGTAGTATCCGGGTTTTTAGTGGTCAATCTTAAAATCTCGGAATTACAAGGACCATAGTTTACCATACTCTCATCAGTGTCCAGAGCCCGATCGAAACTCTGCCAAAGAAGAAAGAAGATGTGCTGCAGTCAGATACGTTGGACCATGTACTCACCTAGACATGTAAGCTCGTGAATCGAACTCTAGGTTCGTACCTAGTCCGACGCATGTGGCGTTATACTTCGATAAACATGCTTGTATGAGAGACGAACTTTGCTAGACATCGTTCTCGAGCTGTCGTAGGGGCTTATGCTTTTGGCACGGTTTGACAGCTTTAGCAGTTTTAGATTTGCTATTCAACTGGTTACCCGAACCACAAACATACCTAGATGTTACATAAACGCCATTTACTATTTACTAAATTCTTATACGGTGCTAGAATAAATTGGATAATTTATTCAAGTATAAAGAGGTACCTACAGTCTATCTCACTCGGAAGAAAAGGAATCAACTATGCGGGTTGTTCTCTTGTAATGAAAACTAATAGATGTCTAATCTCCCTTTAACAACAAATAAAAATACGGAACTATATCTGATAACATCAGAAAAATACGGAACTATCTAACTATGGACAAAGCATAACTATAAAAAATTAAACAAAAAAAGCGAAACTAAGTACCAAACATTTTGATTCTAACTTTGCAGCCATATGCCAAAACTCTCGAAGCATCAAGAACAAAGTACAATAACAACTTGATGTCCTAGAAGAAAGCTTATATTCTGGCCAAAAGACCGAGCGTTTCTTAAAACATGGATTTTGGATATGGATAGCTTATAGACAAAAAAATATTATCCAAACACTTACTCAACTATAAGTTTGCTGCCGGAAAATTTATTACCGGCGGCACCGCTGCTATCCTGCAACGTGGTGACATCGATTACCAAGAACTACCAGTAATTAGTGCCGCTAGATGAAGCGACTCTCCGATGTAGAAACATTACGACTAACAATAACAAAAATTACTTTCATACAATAATGAATCCTAGGACCCCATTTTGTGAACCATCTGAGGAAACTTTATTATTCAGTAAGGACATTGCAGTTTTATTGTCCAATGAGGAACTCTCTCTTTGAAACATATTTTACTACATAAGATCGAATAGAACCAACAAGGACTAACATTCAAAGGAACAGGCGTTTAAAGAAAAATGCAATCAAGTAGCATTTGAAATTGACAGTAGATCCTTCCTTCTCTCTGACCATTTCTACTTCCAAGACTGAATTAGCAAATAATGTTTGGCCTCCACAATAGAACTCATCAGAGAGAAATACATGGAACACATAAGACCAGGAGCTTTCAAGAAATTGATGACGATTACTTGTACGTCAATTCATGGTGTTTATTTGCTCATAATTAATTATAATTCATTGAATCAAATAATAAGTACAAATCTAAAACCAAAACACAAACAGGAGTTACAATGAAAAATAAGAGTTTATAATTGCTAAGATTAAGTAATACAACAAAAAACAACATTTACAAATGTAAATTACAGTCTATTTGATGAAAAATTAATGTGCCCTAGACAATGTTATTACATATAATCGCAAAATGATTAAATCACAATCTACAAAATGGAACAGTGTCTGGTTTAATAATAGTTTTACCGCGACTAAATATTTGCAAGGAGCATAATTTAATAATCGTATTGTCATGAATTCCTTCTTTGTATTACAAAGCTTTATTTCATCCAAAATTTTTGAGTGGTGAAGATTCATACAATATTATTTTATAACAAAATTCTGTAAGTATGCCGAACTCTCGGTCAAAGCAAAACGGTAAAAGAAACTGAAAAATGTGTTATGAATTACAAACACCAACAGTATTTATTAATTTTCAAACAGTTCTCCGTTCCTGCCTTTGACTTGAGCTTACAAGCATAATATGTTCCAAGTATGGATGAGAAAAAGCTTCGTTTCTCTTTTGTAAAGCTACAACCCATCAGAGTGTGCCGACGTACCGTGTCGGGCCGACGCGACGGTACCTACAAACAGCATCACATATTGGAAATTCTATTGCATTCTCTACAATAAAAATATGTAGTTTCTTTTCACTTTTCTATGTAAAAAATACCTTTACATCATAATAAAATAAGTTTGTATCTAGCACAACAAAAAACTTAAATACCTAATTTACTATGTCACATCATAAAAAAGTCACAGATCTGCAAGTTTCAATCCCAATTTTCTTATGACACAGATAATGTGTTATTGTCTTTTTTCAGATCGGGACAAGTGCCTGCGCTAGGGCCCTTAGTGCAAGTTTTGATACGATTATGAACGGGGATATCAGTAATGCGCTGGCAAACAGTTTTGGAACTATTTATGGTAAGAATATAATTTTCTATAAACCTTAATTTTCATTTACGTGTATCTTGTGTTTTAAGGATAAATGCGAAAGTTTGAAAAGATGGCATAAGCTTTGCGTCGCGAATTGTTATAAGTAGGTACAGAAAGCTGTGCGTTTAATCTATAAAGCTTGATTGTTTCATCTTGGTACTGCAGCTGCTGATAGATGGCAGGGATGTGATTGATAGATAGATAGATAGATAAATACTATATTAAACACCACATATAAAAAATAATACAAAAGTTAAAAAATTAGCGTCTTAATTGGCGGCCTTATCGCCAAGAGCGATCTCTTCCAGGCAACCAATCTGGCAGTGCCGGTCTGATACTTCATCATCCATTTGTTAACCTTAATGTTGTTGTTAATTGTTAACAACAGATTGTATTAAAATCAAAACATTTAAAAGACCTAGAAACCTGGATTGATATTGTAAGGCCCGCTCTTTAGCAGATATATCAACAAGTTGGCAACCAAGTTGGCAACAAAGTTGGGTACAAGCCATGACAACCAGTTGCATTTAGCTGGCTTTGGTCCCAACGGTTACACACCGTTTTGAAGTCCTCATATTTTAACATTTTAAAATTAACTAGTGGGTGCTCGCGGCGTCGCTTGCATTAAGAAGTAAAACTTGCATCCCCTATTTTCACCCCTTTAAAAGTGGCATTCCCGAAAATCCTTTCTTAGCGGATGCCTACGTCATAACATCTACCTGTATGCCAAATTTCAGCCCAATCCGTCCAGTGGTTTAGGCTGTGCGTTGATAGATCACTATATCAGTCAGTCAGTCACCTTTGAGTTTTATATAGAAACTGCTGGCACCTGCACTGTTGTTGTTCATAACTTACAAACATGTTCGCTAGAAGATAGTAATAAACACATTATGCTACAGAGGCGAAATTTGTGAAATATTGATTGTTATTTTGTCACGCTCGAGAAGACAAACATTTTAAAGCTAAAACGAATATATATATATAAATTAATGTTGAGATATTATCAATTGAAAAACTAATATTGTTGAAATGAACAAAAAAAACATTCAACTAATTCATAATTCGTTCTTTTCGCAGGAAAACCACCAGATCTTCTTGCGTTTGCCATCACCATCGCGATGACCATGGTGTTGGTGGCGGGAGTGAAAAAATCATTATTCTTCAACAATATACTGAACATCATCAACTTGAGCGTGTGGGTGTTTATAATGGCTGCGGGACTTTTCTATATTGACGTTAAAAATTGGACCGAACATGGAGGATTTTTACCATTTGGGTGGAATGGGGTGAGTATGGAGATTATTTCGATTAAAATTACTAGCTAGTATGTGTATTTCTATAAATTTATCTGATACGTGTATACAGACGCATAATGTTCTAAGAATGTTATGTGAAGCTTCTGCCTCATGGCTTATATGAGAGACAATTCCACTGGTAAGAAGTGATAACGATATTGTAAGCGAACTGCGGAATTCATTTATTTGTGTTTATTCCGCAGGTTTTCACTGGAGCGGCGACTTGCTTTTACGCTTTCATTGGATTTGATATAATTGCTACAACTGGAGAAGAAGCTCAGAATCCGAAGCGATCGATTCCCTTAGCTATTGTTTCCAGTCTAGCAATCATTTTAATAGCATACGTCTCGAGCTCATTTATGTTGACGCTTATTGGTAAGAAAATAAAGAAATACGGCAATTTTACTACATAATGCTGCGACTTTTTTGAGAGTACCTAATGTTAATCCTAATTTCGCTTTTGTGATTCATACACTGTAGTAAATCTGCAATAATATATTTACCCAGAAACTGTTTGATTTTAATGATGACTCTGACGAACTTTCCTAACTCGCGTGAGGAAATATTTGTCTGATATTTAACGAGCCGCCTGTAAAGCAATGGACCGATCAAGCAATTCTATGAATATTTTTATTCCAACAGTTCCCTACAATGAGGTGGAGACGGATTCAGCGCTGGTGCAGATGTTCGGGCACGTCCACGCGCCTACTTGCAAGTATATAGTAGCAGTGGGAGCTCTGGCCGGTCTCACTGTATCCATGTTCGGGTCAATGTTTCCGATGCCCAGAATCTTATACGCCATGGCCTTAGATGGGCTGATTTTCAAGTAAGTTGTATCTTTTTTTGTTTCTACTAACTACCTATATTTAGGCTCCAATTCATATGTATGGGCCTCATCTTGACGTCCTAATATAATAACTCAATTTTTTTTCGTCCAATAGTTACCAGAAAGACATCGCACTAGAATAAGTTTTGTTTAATTTTTATTTTACATAGTCTATCGGGACATCAATAATATACCGCTCACATCCTATCAGTATATTTTTATAAAATACATAATAAAATAATGTGTTTATGATATATCGAATATCGTTAAAGTAAGTTTTGCTTGAAGAGCAATATAAAAAATTATGATGTGTTTCAGAGTGCTAGCCATGATTTCCGAGTCAACCGGCACTCCCACCCTGGCGACCGTGAGCGGGGGGTTCGCAGCTGCCATGGTTTCTTTATTGGTCCAACTTGAGGTTCTAGTCGAGATGATGAGCATCGGTGAGTAACATCAATTGTTTCATATACATAGTGTATTTGTATATAGTATATATAGATTCAATGTATTTTTTTAGAATTCTTAAATACATGTAAGATTTTATCTCCTTCTTCTTCTTATCGAATGAGAGTAGCCAACTCTGGTGTCGAGAGTTTATCAAGACGCCCTGAGGACCCGTGACATGGCTTAACAACTGCTGGGACCTACAATTTCACGTGTCATCCGACCCACGGAAGCGCCCAGAATGGAATGCCACTTTTCGTTCGTCACCCATCCAAGAACTGACCGCGTCAACCTTAACATTAGTCGCATGCGATTGCCTCCGCTAGCTGAGATACGCGCTTCGTTTTATCTTCTAAATGTTGCATTTCTTACAGGAACTCTTCTCGCCTACACGCTGGTGTCGACTTGCGTCCTCATACTGCGGTACCAACCTCAATCAACTAATCTCATCGAGCTCTTGCCTCAGAGCATTCGAACCCCAGAACCGCAACCCGGAACGAGCAATCACACCGAAACAGCTTTTGTAAGTATCCTGTACTTGAAAACATACCAGATTATCTTGTATAAATACTTCATCGACGTAAATATAGTAATGAAGGACATGATCTGTAGCAATAAAGAAGAAACAAGTTATTCAAGAAACATAAATGATTTTCTTTTCACTGTGTCCTCCAGTGGGAAATCTCGACTATTACTATTTTGAATTGGTCAGCACGTATAAGCTTCGCAAAAGCAAACCGAGTACAGTAATAACATGAATTTGTTTTCCCAGTCTTCACATGCAAACAGGGTAATGATACGCCGTGTTACTCGCAGGTAAGTAATGAACGACCTACATGTAGTTTTAAAAACGGTTGACTGACAATTAGGTACTACATATTTTTTGTAAATTAATTTCTATTCGCAACAAATAATTTCGAACATCTGATTAGCTCTTTACTTGAAACCGAACTCAAGACTCGTCAATTTGAAGAGGCAGTGTGGATGATAGCTCGGAACTCAATTTCTGCAGAAGTGCCGCAACGGCGAAGTATACGAGTGCTTCTACGTATTTCGAATCGATAAAAAGCCTATTTACACCGCCTACAAAGAGACATTTTAAATTTATTTATGGAGCGCCCGTAGCTCGGCTGATGGAAATATTAAAGCATACGCGGTTACAACTACTTACTACCCACGGTTGGTTTTAGTAATGGACTGCCGGCCCTTTGACCGCCAGGTCGCTTGAAGTAAATTGAAAGCCATCAATTTATTGAAAATAGATTACGATATTGCCTTTGCGGTAGAGGAGCCCAAGTTCTTTTCGGGACTTACTAAAGCACGGCAGATTCAGGAGGATACCCTGTACCCGTTAAGTACCTCTACCATATATAAACCTCATAAATACGTGCGTAAATACGTACATAAATAAGGCCGTGTATCCAGGCTAAAGGATCAGCTTAGTAAAAAAATATCATCACAAATTCTCGAGCGCATCAGATTAAGGTAGGGTGAGTTAATTACATGCTAAAAAGTGTATATTCCACTACTGTGACAATTGAGAGTGCCATAAAGAAAGTAGAGGCCTACAAAGTTGTAATAAAACGGCATCTAGACATTCTCGATCATGACTTATGTTATGAAATATTTTTATGAAAAAATAATTAATTGTAAAAAATAATTGATTACGAAAATTATATAATCTTTCCACGAGCCGATATAACAAAACTTCATCGATAACGTTTATAATTATATTTAATTGAAAATTAAAGAAAAGGTGTACGAAAATATAATGAAGCGGTATTTATTCGGACGGTTTTTTTTACGTTTATAAATTTTACAATGTAAGCACAATGTTCCAGCTCTCCAGATTCGGATGATTCCATGATGGGAGATGACGAGGACGACGGCCGAGATGACACATTCCTCGTCAATTCTAACACAGAAAACAAATTCTACGGTATGCCTAGAAATAAATAAGGTAGTGGTTGCTAAAGAACAGACAATTTGGAGCTTAGGGAATCGAGATACAATCACATATTAAGACGTAATCTTAAGACAAGTTTTTTAGAAACACGTTTAAAAATAAACTTTACAATCAGAGCCTAAAACTTAGTATCTTACACGAAATATGCAATAAAGTTTAAGTCAATGTCTACTATTGAACATTCAAATATTATTTACTTCATCATTAGCTACCAGTCACACAGGGTTTGCCTTTCTTGCACTACAACTTCCCCAACTTTTGACATATTTTCCCTTTGTCCAGTAGTGAGACACAACCTAAAGGTTATAAAAAAAATCTTAGTCCATTCTCCCACCACGATACTCTAGCAGAATACTAGTTCCAAACTCAACGCTCATTACCATAACAATTAGTGTCAATAAAAGCGTGGTTGTAATTAAGATGTTGTTTGTAGGGGCGGTTCCAGGGGGTTCGTGCAACCCATCTCGATTCGGCCGCTTCTTAGAGAGCGTTGTCAGACAATTGCACACATTGTCTTACCTCTGCCCTGGACTCTTCCCTTGGGTTGATATGGGACCACCAACTGAGGAAAGCGGTAAACATTTTCATTACATAATAGGATAATTGTATCATTATAATGGTGTGAACCTTGCTTACTTAGTAGCTGACTTTTGTGTACTAAACGGTTTTATTTATTGCTCTATTTGTTGGTGAATTTGTGACTTATATTGTTAGTTGTATGACTAGTAACATATTAAAAGATTAACTAAACGGTTTTCACTCACGTGTAAATCGCGTAAATGGTTTACGCGTTTCGGATGTTATGACACCCATCTTCAGAACGTTCGTCCTGGGCCGCGGCAACACGCAGACTGCGCGCCGCCGCGCGAGCGGCCCGCCGGGACACGGGCGCGGGGGCCTGTGGTGGTGGGGGACGGAGGGACGGAGACACGGCCAGATCAGCAATAGCGGAACATGCGCGTCTCTCGGATGTACAGCATTACATTCGGTTTGATCAAGCTTCTGTGCTGGCGAGAGAGAAGTCTTTTATTCCACGGAAAGTACGAGAGGCTATAGAGATCAACCGCCACCCGAATTTCAACCTAGACCGTGGATGGGCGCTTCCTCCGGCGTGGGTCCCAGCTCTTAATACGATGACGAAGAGAAGGATCATTGGAGCTTTGGATCAAGATACGGTCAGTTTTGTGTGCGCCGGTACATCAGTCGATGGTGCTGTCTCTGATGAAGCAGTGGAGCGACCCGAGAACGAAGCGGCCGGGAGTAGTAACATCGTCTCGCCTCCACCCCCACCACCACAGGCCCCCGCGCCCGTGTCCCGGCGGGCCGCTCGCGCGGCGGCGCGCAGTCTGCGTGTTGCCGCGGCCCAGGACGAACGTTCTGAAGATGGGTGTCATAACATCCGAAACGCGTAAACCATTTACGCGATTTACACGTGAGTGAAAACCGTTTAGTTAATCTTTTGATAAAATGTCTCACGAAAGTTTTAATATTATAGTAACATATATTTTTTTAAATGGTTGTCATTGTTTCTTCCGTGATATACATTATGTAAATATTAATAAAATAATATTTCCGATGTTTTTCAGGAATGTACGTGATCAAAGCAGTGGGAGTCATGTACGCATTTATCGTGATATTCGATCTGATGGCGGCCTACGGAAGCCCGGGCACTACGACATCAACAGCAGTTCTCATGTTCCTATTATTTTTGGCCATTTTCGTAATTCTGACATTGATATCGCGGCGACCTCAAAACCGGTATGTTCAATTTTACTCAAATATTTATTAAAATACAAATATCGTTGTGTGCACTTAGTGCACTACATCGGTTATTTTACACTTACACTACGTTTAGGTACATGTGAAATAAAAAACCATTTAGGAGCGTTACGACGCTTTCGCTATGGAGCAAATTCGATTCCATTTAAATTACTGACTTTATACATATCAGTCACCTGTGAACACTCACTCAGGACACACGCGCCTGCTTGACAATTCACAGGCTCTCAAACTTTTACACAGTAATTATTTACATAAGTTTTTAACCAATTATTAACAATGAAGTGTGCATCGTGTGCTGCTGACTTCAACGACGGTGTTCAGTGTGGGGTCTGCAAGAGGCATCTGGATTTCGGCTGCGCACAAATAGCGGAGACCTCTTGGCGGAAGCTCGGCCCCAGCAAACGCGCGGCTTGGCGGTGCCCCTTGTGCAGATCCGAGGCGTCTACGTCGTCGTCGCAGTCGCCGATACCCTCACCAGCTCGGTCCCCAGCCGCAGACGTCGTGCAGGACCCGGTGACACTGGAGCTGGTTGTGCGAGAGATACGGCAGCTTCAGTCTCAGCTGGCAGGCATGCCCGGGCTCCTCGCTGATGTACGTGTAATAAAAGGTGAGCTGACTGAACTAAAGAGGAGTCAGGAGTTCACCCACGAAAAGATAATTGAGCTGACTGAAAGGACCACGGCGGCCGAATTACGCGTTGTCGAGCTCGAGCGCACGGTAACCGCTCAACAGAGTGAGTTGGCGTCGCTCAAGCTGCAGGCTGCGTCCGCGGAACTCAGGTCGAGGTTAAACAACGTGGAGATTAAAGGTGTTCCATTGAAGAAGAACGAGAACCTTTTCGAAGTGCTGGATGCGGTCAGCAGGAGTGTCGACTTCAAGGTGGAGAAGACTCAAGTTAACTATATATACAGGGTCCCGACACACACTGCGAAGGAGAAGTCTATAATAATTAGCTTCCTCAACCGATACGTCAAGGAAGACTTCGTAGCCGCTGCCCGGACCCGCAAGTCACTCACCGCTGCGGACATAGGTTTTCCGAGCTCACAACAACGGGTGTTCATAAATGACCACCTGTCAGGTGAATCTAAAAATTTGCTCACGAAGTGCAAGATTAAAGCCAAGGAAAGTAATTTTGCCTATGTTTGGGTGAAATATGGAAAGATTCACGTAAGGAAGAGTGACACTTCCCCCGTAATTGTAATTAACAAAGATTGTGATTTAAACAAGATTTCGTAATATGTGTCCCTTTTGTTAATTTTACTGGGTTGCGATATCTCAAGTCCCTAATCTTTAGCAAAAGTTTTACATTCGCTGGCTCGACCGACGCCCCACCGAAGCAGGTAAGCGCCTATCTTCATGTCCGCCAACGTTCCATCTCGCTCGCTCTCGCTCTGTGCATGTCTGGCATCCCTCTCACTCTCGCGACACACATCGCTGAACTGAACTTAGCAAATCTGTTGTTTGTTTACATCTTAGCAAATTATTTAACTATATTAATACTAACTAAAACTGCTCGTTTTTACTACTATGCCAATTATTATCATATGATAAGTGCCTATGCACTATTACCAGTCTGCTTTCATTTCATCACTTGTCCAACTCGCATACTAAACGTATTTGATTATCGCATTATATTTATTTCAGCCGTAACCTTCATTATTTTGTATTTTGTTTTCACTTTGTTTCTAGTTTCTACTAGGCTCAATGGATAACGAGGATAGTAATTTAATCAGTGTGTATTACCAGAATACTAGGGGGCTTCGTACTAAAATTAACGACTTCTATCGGGAATTGCGGCTTACCTCGTATGATGTAATAGTTCTCACGGAAACATGGTTGAATGATAATTTTGCGAGCTCAGAACTGATTGATGAGCGATATATAGTATGGCGACGTGACAGGGATTATACACTAACGAAGGAGACCAAGGGTGGAGGGGTGCTCATCGCCGTGCGCAGGGACATAGCAGCCGTGCTTCAACCACAATTCCAATCCACGGCAGAAGACCTCTGGGTGACCTTGTCGGTCAAACAATCTCATACTAAGCGAGTCATCAAGCTTCACATTTGCGTTTTGTATTTAATAGCTCAAAATCTAGGGTTTTCATTTGCAGATCAGTTAAAGCATTTCCTATCTAAACTTAATACTGTTATGTTGACTAGTCCCGATGATAAGTACCTAGTAGTTGGTGACTTCAACTCGAGCTATATACAGTGGAGCCGCAGTATTGACTCATGTGTTATGGTTGCATCGGATGTTGCCCTCCCTGAAGGTAAGTTACTTTTGGATGATCTCAGTACATTAGGGCTGAGTCAGTACAATTGGGTGGTCAACCACCAGGGCCGCATATTGGACTATGTTCTATGCAATGATGATGTGCGCGTTGCGGAATGTGACCATGTTTTATCTAAAGTAGATGCATTTCATAAACCTATATTAATATCGCTTCAGTTTATCGACCTCCCGGCGTTGAAGCCCTTATCTCGCACTAAGTATTTATTCAACAAAGGTGACTATTCATCCATCAATGCTGAGCTTTTAAAGATTAATTGGGATGCTGAGTTTTCGTGGCGTAATATTGAAGATGCCGTATCCGTATTTTATACTCACTTAGATTCCCTTATTAAAATGTTTGTTCCTGCTAAATTAGTTCGAACCGCAGATTACCCCCCTTGGTATAGTATCGCATTAATTAAATCGCTGAAAGAAAAGTTTAAATATTTAAAGAAGCTACGTATCTATAACAATATTTCAGATCGTTTATCATATAATATACTGCGTGACCGTACTAAATTGTTGGAAAAAAATTGTTACCATAACTATATCTCGATTGTAGAAAATTCAATAGAAAAAAATCCTAAGTTCTTTTGGTCGTTTCTAAAGTCTCGTACTAAATCTGCTGGTATTCCTAGTTCTGTAAATTATCAAAGTCGTACTGTGTCTACTGGTGATGACATTTGTAACTCATTTGCGGCATACTTCCAGTCGACATTTTTGAGTGGATCGGGTTCGGTATCAAGCTCTCCGCTTGCTTCTCAAGTGGTCGATGCGTTACATCCAGGGTTGTCAGATACGTTCAGCATTTCGATGGTGAATATTGAAGCCTCGCTAATAGCGAAATTATTATTGCAGCTGGATCTCTCGAAGTCAGCGGGACCTGATAAAATAGGGCCTGTGTTTCTAAAAAATTGTGCAGATGCCATCTCATTGCCTATTTCCCTTCTTTTCAAAAAATCTTTGCTTGAATGTAATTTTCCCAATATATGGAAGTCAGCATTTATAACACCAATTCATAAAAAAGGTTCGCGGACTGATGTTGAGAATTATAGGCCGATATCTAAGCTATGCATCATAGCTAAGATATTCGAGCGAATAGTTTACAATCAAACTTACGGTGCCTTGAGGTGTGCTTTCCATCCATCTCAACACGGGTTTCTTAGGGCTAGATCTACAGTCTCCAACCTGGTGCTGCTGAATGACTACTTGACTAAAGCTATGGATAGGCGCTGTCAAGTGGACGTTATCTATACTGATTATAGTAAAGCATTTGACAGAATAGACCATAGTATACTTTTAATCAAGCTGCAGCGCATGGGAGTCTGTGGAGATCTGCTTCGGTGGTTTTCTTCGTATATAGACCGACGAACGCAGGCTGTAGTGGTCAGTAATTATGTTTCTAGCTGGGTTGAAATACCGAGTGGAGTACCCCAGGGTTCCCTGCTAGGACCTTTGCTTTTCTCTATATTTATTAACGACATCTCTTCCTGTTTTTTGAACTCAAAACTTCTTTGTTTCGCCGATGACATGAAAATATTTAAATCAATCGGGTCATTGAACGACGTGGATGACCTTCAGGCGGATCTACTGCGGCTTGACAATTACTGTCTTATTAATAAGCTTGATCTCAATCCCGCTAAGTGTTCAGTAGTCACGTTCACCCGCAAATATAAAATTATTCTATCTGAATACCAACTTAAAAACCAACCACTAGCTAGAAATTCGAGTATCCGTGATCTGGGGGTAATCCATGACTCGAAACTACTATTTGATGAACACGTAGATAACATAGTAAAGAGAGCATCTAGGGCGCTAGGGTTCATGATGCGTAGCTCTGCTTCATTTAAAAAAGCTAAAACATTTAAAATATTATACTGTACATTTGTTCGAAGCATACTCGAGTACGCGTCACAGGTGTGGAACCCTCTGTACGAAGAATACATATCTCGTATAGAAAATATTCAGAAGCGTTTTATGAAATACCTATGTTATCGAATTAAGGTGCCGTACAGATCAAAATATTATCTTAGTTTCTGCAATAAGTTTCATTTACTTCCTTTGGTAAATAGAAGAGAGATTGCTGATATAATATTCTTGTTAAAAATAGCAACTAACTTAGTTGATTGCCCCGAGCTTGTTGAGGAAATTAACTTAAACTGTACTACATTTCGAAGTCGCTTTAACCCTCTATTATATATTCCACCCAAACATGCCAACTATACCCAGAATGCATTTCTGGTGAGAGCGAGTGTGAGTTACAATGCTGCTGACAAACGGTTGGGGCTGGATCCATACAGGTGTAGCTTGGCTTCGTTGAGGCGGCGGCTGAGCAGCGAGTTCTTTGTTTGATTTGTGTGTTTGTTGTTAATTATGAAATTGTATATGTTTATTCTGTTTTAAGTAAGTTAAGTGTAGGTTTGTGAGTATTTGTGTTGTTGATGTAGGTGTAGTGTTTTTGTGTTCATAGTTTTATGTATATGTCGGCGTGTTTAATTCGAAGAGTGTTTAAGTTGATCTTAATGTTTGATTCGGAGAGTAGGCGAGTTGGTTTCAATGTCACTGTCAGCTGTCACAATGTTCGAAATGTGTTATAATGTTTGTGTCACTGTCAATAACGGCTGACATTGACTTGAGACTAACTTCGGGGTCCTGCTCTGACGCAACAACCAGCGCTAGTGCCGTGCGAGAGACCGCCATTCTTACTTGGGACGGCAATCGGTTCGCATCGCGTTGTGGCGTTACGTGTTGGTTGGAGTGTCGACCGAATTAGTGTAATTAGATATCAGACAATCTTCCTACAGTTGTATTTCATAGTTTAACCTCCAACAAATTGTAATATACCATCAATAAGTTGAAGTGCTACGTTTTATTTCTCCATGCCCAAATACCCATGCCCAGCCGGTAGGATTACTATTATGGATGACGAAGATGCTCCGCCGTCCCCACATCAGAAGTGGGATGATGGCAAAAATTGAGAAATAATTGATCGCCGAGAAACACAATGGGAGCCATGCATGTTCTGCCTAAGTGAAAATCAGACCCACGAAAATTATCAATTCTTCGTGTCAATGAACAAAAACGTGTGAAAGATAAAAAAAACAGGTGGGATTTGTGTTTTACTGAAACTTATCAATGCGGCAACGATAATCCTTGGACCAGAGAAGACCATAAAGCGATTTCATAATTGCGTTGAAATTTACGAATACGTGTGCTGTGAATTGAAAGACAAGATTTGCTGTTCGGATTTGGTAGGAATTTTATATCTTCTAATTGGAAATGTCGTACAAGAAAGACTACGAAAGAAACGACAAAAAATATTGACAAGCAAGAAGATTACAAGATATGGACCGCATCGTGAGGGAGTACAAGAGCAGCGCCTGCAGCAGACTCATGCCACGTCGCAGTGATGCGCGATGCCGCTGCAGTGGCGTGCGCTCCGGGCAGCACATGGAGCAGCGGTGGTGGCACGCGGTCGAGCTGCCGCGGCCCATGGAGCAGCAGTGGTCGCATGCAGCCGGGCGGCCACGACACATGGAGCAGCAGTGGTGTCACGCGGCCGGGCGGCCACGGCACATGAAGCAGCAGTGGTAGCACGCGGCCGGGCGAGCGCAGCCAGGGTCGAGTGGTGACTAAGTGCAGCGTGCAACTCCATCGGATATCAAAGGTGATATTGTTTAAATTCATTACGTTTCTGGTGTTGAATGCTCTTTTGTCGAAGTAAGATTTGGTTGCAATTTGTTATAAATGATTAAAAGGCGTTATTGAGAAGAACCATACCAGTTAATACGAGCATACAGCACTATAAATGTTGCGGTACGATTGAGTATTGATTTTTTTTGTAGAAAATTTATTGCCTATTTGCTGATAGCTGTTAGTGCGTAGCTATTTTATGATTGTGCAGTGCTAAATAAGTGGCAGTTCATTTTATGCCACATAATAGGTCAGCTGTGCACTGTGAAATTTAATTGAAACTCAAGATTCAATCAAAATAACATTATCATAGTTTTAACTTAGTAGTCTTTTCCTATTTTACGCAAGATATTTCAGTAAAATCAGGTCTTGACAGGATTCGTTGAGATTTTTCTGTTAACAGTCCAGCTTTTCTGGGAGTCGTGTCCGTTGGAGATTGAATTTCAAGATATATACTGTGCATATAAAATGAAACTGAATCTGAAATCATCCCTGTTTAAATGGCCCATATAAGATGCCTCAGTACTGGCGCGTATCCGTTTCTGTTTTCAGGATGCTGTTGTCACTCCTCGCACCCAGCCAGTAGCAAGTGGTGCCGCCTTCTTGCTGATCAGCACCGCCAGAGCAGGGATGCGGTCGGCGCGGTTTGGAGCGTACATAGTCTGCCCGAGACACTTTGACCATACTCCCGGTGAGCTCGTTTCCTTTTGGTTACTCATTAGTGAATAGTAAAACAGTCAATCAATTTCTGGGTACTGCGAAAGGATTAGAATAGAAGGCATAGTAATACAGCACAGGTACCCACGTTTTGAAAAGATAGATAGTTAAAATCAGATTCATAAAGATGTTCACGAAAATCTGGGCATAGGGCCCAGGAGTCTTGACGGCTTAATAGAAGTAGGTAGATACCTTTTGATTAATTATGTTGACGATGAGGAGGAGGAGGCCGAGACGGCGGGTCAAAGTTAAAGTAATGAGGAGGTTTCATCAGACGATGATACGATTTGGTTGCTAGTTCGCACACAATGAGCGCCACCTCGGCGACCCTCTCAGCATTGGGAAGTGAATTAGAGATTTAATTTTGAGATGTGACTTTGTTACGTATCATTCAACACCATTGCTTAAGAGTTAGTTGGTTTCACGTCAGATGATATAACGTCACGTCGTATGAGATGCCGTCGGGTAGAAGCTAGAGATTTGGCGATATTTGCATGATGTCAAATATTGTCGTAGAGAGGTGCTCCGACTGCAGGGCTGTCCGGTGCTCCCTTGTCGTTACCTGAGAGTGGCGATCTTGGTGGTGGGGGCACCCTGCGGTGGCTTATTTGCATGAGGTCAAATAATGTCGTGAAGTGGAGCTGCAACTGCAGGGCTGTCCGTTGCTCTCTTGTCGTTACCTGTGAGTGGCGATCTTGGTGGTGGGGGCACCCTGCAGCGGTACGGTCATATTCGCACGAGGTCGAATAGTGAAGTTTTGTGTGATAATTAACTTAGTTGAAACAACATCTTGACGTGATCTCAATTTCTCGAAGCCAAATATTAGATACTGATAATATGTGCGTGTACTGAATTATATCTTTCGAAATTGTCAGGATAGACGAGCAAAATGACATTAGTGATCCCAGCTGTGTCTTTTCTTTTATTCCAGGTCATCTGCTGCGAGAGAAATCGGATCGCACGAGGACGTGCGAATGTCAGTCTGGCCGTGTCGGCGTGTTTAATTCGAAGAGTGTTTAAGTTGATCTTAATGTTTGATTCGGAGAGTAGGCGAGTTGGTTTCAATGTCACTGTCAGCTGTCACAATGTTCGAAATGTGTTATAATGTTTGTGTCACTGTCAATAACGGCTGACATTGACTTGAGACTAACTTCGGGGTCCTGCTCTGACGCAACAACCAGCGCTAGTGCCGTGCGAGAGACCGCCATTCTTACTTGGGACGGCAATCGGTTCGCATCGCGTTGTGGCGTTACGTGTTGGTTGGAGTGTCGACCGAATTAGTGTAATTAGATATCAGACAATCTTCCTACAGTTGTATTTCATAGTTTAACCTCCAACAAATTGTAATATACCATCAATAAGTTGAAGTGCTACGTTTTATTTCTCCATGCCCAAATACCCATGCCCAGCCGGTAGGATTACTATTATGGATGACGAAGATGCTCCGCCGTCCCCACATATATATATTGTGTTGTTACCCGTGTTGTCCTCTAATTGGATTTTTGTTTATATCATTATTTCCTATTGTGTGTCTGTGTCCGTTGGACAACTTGTAAATTAAATAAATAAATAAATAAATATTACATAATTTTCAAATGTTCACTGTAATTTGTTTCAGCAACAACTTGATGTATGCGACGCCGTGTTTGCCCTTCGTGCCTACAATCGCCATTATAGTGAACATCTATCTGATACTGAACCTGTCCATCCTCACTCTTGTCCGCTTCACTGTTTGGATGACACTCGGTAAGTAAACATCAATATCCCATACACACATCTCGCTAACATACATATGTATGTATACTAGCTGTGCCTGCGACTTCGTCCGCGTGGAATAGTTATTTTGGGCGTTGATTCTTTTAATTTTGAACCGTTTCCGCAGCAAACGCAACGGAAGCCCTCAAAGATGAATAATTTTCCCCGTTTTTCTCCACATTTTCTATTGTTTCTTCGCTCTTATTAGTTGCAGCGTGATGGTATACGAGTATAGCCTAAAGCCTTCCTCGATGAATGGTCTATTCAACACAAAAATATTTTTTTAATTCGCACCAGTAGTTCCCGAGATTAGCGCGTTCAAACAAACAAACAAACTCTTCAGCTTTATAATATTAGTATAGATAGAAAACATCAATAAGTGGCTAAATCCTCAATGAAAATCTACATTCAAGAGCATTAGTTACCGCTATACTTAACTACTTTATTTCAGCAGATTAATCATTTGGTGGTGACAAGCTCATTACATATAATGTTCATAGAAGAAGCGTCATACATGAATCTCACGTTATCATTATTTTAGACCCTAAAATGTCTTCGCTCTACCGTTTTCTGTGATAATTCCATGAATTACACGTAACTGCATTTTTTACACTGCACATTCAGCCCAAATAGGAGCACACTAGAATTAGAATGAAACGGACTCTAAATCAAGACTGCGCGAGTACAACGTGGGACTTTTAGGTGTCAGATTTTAACTTTGTGGGTGGTATCTGATCAAGCTGGTACCAAAAAATAGCCTTAGACCAAGCTAATATCAAGCATTTTTTAAAGGACTGTAAAGTTGCTGGCTTAATCCCACATGTTCCGCGTCACCGACTGGTTTCAGGGGCGAAGCAATAGAACTCGACAGATATAGTGACATAATTAATTTGCTTCCTCCTCGTTAGTGGAGGTTGTGACCTCCTCCTTGGATCGAACTTGAATGCAAAATATTTCGCCATTGAACCCTATCTCAGCAGCCTGCAGAGCTTCTAGGACTTGTTGGACTTGAATCCAGTCTGACTTTCGCATGGGGCTGCGATCACGAGGACACTTGCCTTCTACCTTCCCTATAACGATTTACGTTTAAAAAAATATCTCCGTGTTTTCTTTTGAATATGACCGAAATACTGTGGATGCTCTAAAGTTACGTGGTGGACAGTCTGGTTTTTATCCCAAGTCGCAATCAAATAGCTTGTGCACACATTATTTCAGGTATGATAATGTACTTCAAGTACGGCATCAAGAACTCGACGCTGGAGACCAACCCGCCAGTGGCGCGCGAGCCCACACCTCCTCCCCCCCACCCCCTGGATCGCACCACCATCCCCCCGCCCTCCCCCCATCAATCGACGCGCGCCTCCGGTGACCGCAACATCTTCCAAGGCGACGGGACCAGCGGACTATACGGTAATGGCAACCAGACGTATGGCAACGCCGCTACTGGTACCAACATTGTTCAATTCGGAACCCACAATGAGTGAGTACTTTTTGCTTGGCCAGGTAACTGTCTGCACCAGTCGTCTACTGCGATCACGCCGTATAATTCGATATTCAAAAATAACTAAAAGTTCAATGAGTCTGGCTATCGATATATTTCTACAATAACAAATTGCACGGCAGCAGAGTCAGATGAAAAGTTCGCACCCGTTGATACATAGCACAGTGCCAAAAGTATATTAGAAATGTGACTACTAATTGGATAACAGTTTAAGCTTGGTATCATAATTTAGATGCACAATTGATCGTTAATGTATTTCACACGACAAGTGTTAAAAAGTAGTGAAATGTCATGTAAGTGTGTGTATTCCAGCACCACAGATAGCCAGCCTGGATGGGCGACGCAACCCCCCAGCCACGGAGCAGGGGCCAACTCTTCATACAAGCAAGTCGAGACTAGGTCAGTTCAGGTCGCGCCACTCGAGACCACCCTGTTAGCTTTCAATTCAAATTAGGAGCAGAATAATTAAGAGCGGACGTTTCCTTTGCAGGTACAACGCTAGAACCAACAGCACCTCCTCGCACGCTTCGAGCCGACCGCCATGGGCGTACCCGGATGCAACCTACGATTCCTGGGATGATTAAATCGTTTAAAACTTCTTTGTCCAAGATATGGGCCGAAATCGAGGTATTTTTATATCTTTGGTTCATAATAATACATTTGTTACTGTTATATATCCAAGTTCTCTGCGTCGAAACATTTGAAATCGTAGTTACATTTCTTATGGACGTTCTTTGTCTTAATTTCGAAGAACTGCTCTACGTTCTAAAGTTTTACTTAAGTAATAATAGCTTTGTGTAAATTATGTTTTAGTGAGATGTTTCAAGCTACTATTATTTTTATAAAAGTTTACTTTGATGGATAATAGGTATATTTTGTAATTAACTCTCGACCTAACTAATCCTAAATTTGTAGCCACCGTTATACTGTAGTTAGTATTTTATTAAGTGATATTGTAGTTACGTACTGTTATTGTGGGTTTATGTCGCTGATGCGCTAAATATGATAATCCGACGGGTTTAGAAACACAGCAGCGACATATTTATGCCTACAGATGAAAAAACCTGTGATTAGCATTATACAGAGAGAACGGGCTCCGCTCGTTGCCATTATGCATCCAACCATTGTACTAGAAGTTGATCTATGTTTTTGGTGAACCTATTCTACAGGTTCTACTTAATGACAGTGTATCATGGACATATCAAAATTTCTACAACAACATTCTCCTCTATTTTACGCCGTTAAGCAAAATATTCTAACAAAATTACTTAACTCGAAGTTTATATATTGTTAAAATTGAAATAAATATTTCTGGTTATTCTAGTGCTCTTGTGTAGATGTTTGGGTCTAGGAAATTTCCCTATCCGCTCCCAGCAGAGAATACCATAACGATATAATTATTATAGAAACTGAATGTCTGGACTAAAATATTGCAAGAATAGTATGCCATAATTTAACACAAATGCCTTCCTTCCTAGTAGTAAATCGCTTCTACCCAAAAAACATTTATTCATTCCATTTTTTATAAACCAATATTATATGAATCTTTATACTACTGATAAAAGCGATATTTTTGTATGATTACATTTATATTGTACCTGCATATTATATCTCCACATGTTTTACTTTACGAACGCAAAGATTACTACGGGTGAATTGTATATTTCGCCGCTCCATAATAGATGTATGTATGTAGGTACGAGTGGATGTAACTGTGTTAAGAGAGATGGCACTGCATCTATGTAGGCGTAGTCCGAAAAACAACAAAAATCACTAGGTGACGTCTTCCGTTGTTTGTGTTTTACTCGAATGTAATGTTGGTTATTATGAGAAGTACAATATTACCGTAAACTAAATGTGTTATGCTGTACTATACGGGCGTAACTTTATATATTTTTCGGTAGCGTTGTTTCTAGTTATTGTAATGCAATGTTCCCTGATACTGTATTTTTAAGACGTTAAGTTTTAAAATTCTCTTAGTAATATCCTTACCAATTGTGATATTTTATGTAATACTCTATTATAACAGATACCAAATATTATGTACATTTTAGTAAAAAGATGATCAATATTTTATCTCTACTGTATAACAATCATTTCTCAGTTAGAATTTTGGCAAACGTGTACATCGCATTCAAATCTTATCAAGATTTTGTAAATATAATTGATATAATGTAATAGGTGTGTAGACATTCTGTTGATGTTTTTTTTATATTTTATTTGATTTTACAGATCCAGCTCAAATATTTATTACATGTACGTAGGTACCGACCGACATTTGATATTGTATAATAATTATCAGATCCGTGATTGAATATAAAACTCCGCTACAATGACATCAACATAACATCTCTTCAATCGAGAATGTGCCTATTTCCACAGCTCAAGCAAAATCTGAACGTGACAGTGTCCCAAACTTTTTGAATATTCGATTTTAAATTCGTATTAATTATTGTTTAGTATTTAAGCAATGTGCGGCATTTGAGTATATCCCAAGCTCAGCAAATCGATTATCTATATTTCGGCTCTTTCTGGTTCATGCGAAACCTTATATGTAAAATTCTCTTCAAATTTCAATGAAGAAAGCTATTTAGTGGGCAGAGATAGTGGGGCCTAAACTAGGACTAAACGAAATAAATATGCTTTCATACATTCATGAATCATTGAATCATGTTATTTCGCTTGATGTAAGGTAATCATACATACGTATTTCGCTCATCTTTATGCAAAGTTTCGTTATCATTCAAGAACTGAGATGGTGAGTATTAATTTAGATACTAATACATATCTCCTGCCTTTGTGTTAGTTATTTTCGAATCGCGCCGAGTGATCGAATTCTAAATTAAATTTAAATTAAGTGAACTATATTTGTATGGACATGATCCATTACAAAAGTAGTTCAGGGGTATAAAATATAATAGATAGAGCCTTATTCTTAAAAAAACGTTGTTGATTATGAAATAAATTTTATCTTAAGTAGGTATTGTTGGGAATAGTTATTCGGGAAAGTGAGATTTGTAAGTATCTAATAAAATTGCACGATTCGCTAACGTCTTAATAATACTTAATAATGGTGTATATTTATACTCCAAAATACTTTATTTTATTATTGTAATACAGTTTATGGACTACAGGACCTTAACAAGCATACAAATGAAATAGAAATTTGATGGATGATAGAAAATAAAGTATAAATCATTAGTATCAAACAATTTAGTCTGTGCGCACTCGTGTAAGAAGCCAAAAAGCGTAGAGGCTAAAAGTTTTTAAAAACGGATTATAGATTTTATCAATTTATTGTAAATTGAGAGAAAACTTATAGAACAAAAGAAATTGGCTACAAAACAGTTCCCTCCAGTTTCTTGAATCAAAAAATTGATTAACAAATATACGGTAACGTACTTTTAGTGATAAGTTTCACAAAGCGTCTTTATTGCCTTAGATTGCCAAAAACACGCGGCCAAGAACACCGGCAGCATTAAAAAACAATTAAATCATATGAAGTCTTGTAAACTTGACACCAAACGCTCGGCACATATTTGATCTTTATAATTAGGTACACGGAACCTACGCACACCAAACAAATTTGGAGCACAAAAATATCATACGAATTAAATAGTTACATAATCAAAATTAATTTTACTTAGCATAGTAACCAAATATTCAAATGTTTTAAGCAATAAAATTAAACAGATGGCAAGGATGAAATATTTTTTTTGGTTTTCAATCAATAATAAGTAAATGTATATCTCTCAAATGTAAAAACTATTTTAATATTGCATTTTGAATCTGTAAACATTTAGAAGACTATTTAAAGCAAATACTCACTAGTTATACAAATATCTCACCAACTCAACAAAATATAGGAAAAATAAATCCATGGAAAAACATACACCGACCCTGTATGGAACTTTGTATTTCACATTTTAGGACAAATTCTGTATTCCAGATTCTCATACGAGGGAAACACTAAAGTGCCAGTATATATAATATATAATTAAAAAACTTCTTAGAAAATTGTATTAATTTGATATTAAGTACTTGTTTGCATTTCTCATGTGTAGCGGAATTGTTGTTAAGAATAATATTGATTGTATAACCGTATAATAAGGTGTATACTGTATAAGATGTTTCTGGTTTGCTCTCAAGGCATTTGGCTGCGTCAACCAACAGCAATCAACTATTTGTTATTTGTATGAACATGTTATACTAGTGGGTGCTCGCGCCTTCGTTCGCATTAGAAAGTAAAACTTGCATCCCCTATTTCACCCCTTTAAAGTGACATTTCCAAAAATCCTTTCTTAGCGGATGCTTTCGTCAAAACATCTACCTGCTTGCCAAATTTCAGCCCGATCCGTCCATTGGTTTGGGCTGTGCGTTGATAGATCACTATATCAGTCAGTCAATCATTCAATTAGTCAGTCACCTTTGAGTTTTATATATATATTTATACAACTCTACAATTTTGTTCTTGGAACCATTTGAGCTCAGTGGCAAAGCCCTTGATTATTCCTTCTTTTTGGTAAAACTGGCTGTTCTGGTGACTGTAGATAAAACTGATGAAAGGGACCAGTGGAGAACATGAACATCAATGGGAACACCATGATAGAACCAGAATTATTCGTGCTTAACAAAACACTAAATATTACCAGCAACTCATTCTCTATTTTTTTACTCAAGGTTCTATAAAAATCGAAAGATGAATTTAGAACCCTTCCTATTTGTATAGAAAATATTTGGAAATTACTGCCGTAACATTCCTACCTTTTTTGGTTCCCGTAAAGAAATAAAACACGAAATAAACAACAAAGAAAGGTTCAGAGAATCGGCCGCAACGTCACCCGTGAATTTGAAGAATAATTTAAATTCAATTTCTTGTGAATCAACGCTGAATATTAATATGTACTAGGTAACTGATATCCAAGATACCAAACTTAGGACCAGAACCAAAGCGAACAGAAAAAAACGCAGGACAAACAAAAACAATAAGGACACCGTTAGAGCACCAAATCATCTGAAGCGACACACAAACGACTACCTAATTAAATATTAGCTTGGAGCTGGTTTGCAAACCATTACCTACAACTTAATCCTTTACCAAGCGTTTGCTTAGTGTGGGGCTAGATGGCGCTGTGTGCAATGTCCCGGAATATTTATTATTATTTGAAAAGTTTTGGAAGCAGCCAATTGCATTGAGTGCGAATCTTTATGAAATGTATCTTTAAAATAAATACATGTTGGAGAGTCTCCGGTATATAAAAGGAGCGACCACGCTCAGTACAATTGCGTTTAAATTATCATTTTGTATGAAAAACTAGGTATCTAGACGAGAAAAGTAAGTTATTGAATGTAAAAAATGAGTAAGGGCTCAACATTTTTGGGGCCATTTGAACATGTAGAGAGAACGGATATGACATTTTAACCGTGATTGTGCTAGCGAAAAATAAACTTATACTATTGAACATGCCGTTTTTATTTCTCCGAAGTAGACATAGTTATTCTTTTCTTCTTACTAGTTTCTCTACTTAATAAATACTCCAATAGTTCCAATTTGCCCTCTACTTAATAAATACTCCAATTTTTTCAATTTGCCCCATCTCACTGTTTTTGGGAGATTTAATTGAAACAGAAAGTATCAGAATCAACGTTTTAATGTTAATGTGCGTGTTAGAAGAACACGTAACCATTTTAACCTATCATTTATACAAAACTAAGGAAAAGATATTTTTTGAAACTATACATTGTAATGCTTTGGAAAACATAATAAAAAAAAAATTGGATTTTATCTATTTTTGAACAGGTAAACCAGTAAGTACAGATTTTATTGTTATTGCAAAGTAAATTTAACAATGTTTGATGCTGCAACCAGCATTTAAAATAAAACAGATGATTACCATTGACATTGTGCAATCTCGGCTTACTGTTCTGAGCTGTAGTATTGATAACATTTCAAAAATAAGACCGTATGTCTTTTGCTTTACAGAAACATACGCATTTAGACATACAATTCTAAAAAAGTAGCAATGAGTAGTTGTCCTTAGTTTGTCACACTTCACAATAAGTAGTAGTGTGGTTCAATTATTGAATGTGGAAATGGTATCGAGACTGGTTCGTCTTTAATAAAGGTACTTGTACAAGTCATTATTCTGCATACTTGGTTACATTTAATGGCTAAATCAATTTTGGTGTGATGTGATTAGTATTAGGCGATGTTTAATTGACATTCGTCATGAAATCCAGAATTTCACGAAACGCATGTTTTCTTGTTACGTTATAATATTTATAAATTAATAACACATTTTAAAATAATACTAGAGGTAACGTGGACTATGTGAATCTGATAATGCATTTTATCGGTGAATACTTTTAACATTCTGATGAGCATATTTTTTATTAAGGACTGAATTTTTAATTTACCATTTGGTCCAAATTATGTATTTCTGAACTTGACGGATTTTGCAGTAGCTAAAAGTTATTTTATGTTCTCAAAAGTAGTGTAATAAGCAATGATAGGACTCAACATGAATTAAATCTATACTGAAATAACGTTTAATAATCTCAAATGCAATCAAATAGTCCACGCCCCGTCTGAACAATAAACAATAACTACAATGTAATAATAACAAAACATCATGCATCATCCACCCACAGATTCTCCTAACGAACCCCTGCATAGACATGTAAGTACCTACTTAGAGATAATATTACAAAATTGCTCTTCGTTACAACTACTTACTACAATATTAAATATCGACCAACCCTAATTTATTGCATTTTCACATCGTTTTTTTTTAAATTGAACTAATCAAATAGAAGAGATTAATATTTCCGTTGTAAACACACTGAAACTTCTTTAAAATGGACTCGATAATTGCCATGCCGAGATACTGAAGATATCTGGGTAAATACAGACACATAGGGTGGATAAAGAGGGTTTGAGGCTACATGTAGCCACGATGCGACGCGACACGACACGACGCCGCATCGCAAGAACACAAACCCATAATTTGCTCACATTAACTACGTTTCAATAAAAAAAAATTTCATACTCAACATACGCAATAATCTTAACAATATACCACGAATAGATATTCTGCAAAATCTAATAGTATTCTATTATATGTTTTTTTTTTTGTGAACCAATCAAACTTATGTTCAGAATACATACGCAAAAACAACCAACCATATTGTTTAAAAACGCTTACATAATTCACATCGCTTTCTTACACAATCGAGTGATCATAGCGGCATATTGCGTTGGATTATACACACCACTCAATGTGTTACGTTTAGGTAACTCACGACGTTGGAAGGGACTTTCTTTTCATCTAAAATTGCAATATAGATCAACGACAAATCTCATACGCAGAACACCTTAACTTTTTACAGCTAGAATTGACCTTGGAAGTATTTAATAAGAAAATAATTTTGTTGACAAGGCGCACAACGCGACAGGTCTTCACAAACATAAAATGGGACCTAAACACCGTGGTACGTAATCACAAGCGCCTCGATCTCCACTGATCGAATGTTTAGTGTGCATCGTCCTTGGGTTGGGTATCATCAATGATTTCGGGCGACGGTGGGTCATTTGGCAGATTGGGCTCTTCCGACGCCTCGTGAGGTTCATCGGAAGCGGTCGGGACTGTCTCACTGGCGGAAGCACTCGACCGTCTCGTGTCATTACTTTCTGTGACTTCTGTACTAGCCGGCTCTTCTGTTTCCTCGATAGAACCGTGTTCGTTTCTCAGACTGGCTCCGCCGCACTCCCCCGCCGGCCTCAGTACGAGATACATGAGCAAATCAGACAGCGATATTATACCGATCACTTTGTCCTGCTCGTCGACTACTACGAGACGATGCACCTGAAAGAGAAACATGATTGAATAAGTTTGTGCGCTTTGATTGTTTAGTATGAGACTAGATGACGCTGAGCAGTCCCGGAATATTTATTTATTTAGCAATTTTCAACAGTTTTATTAATAAATGAATAAATAATACATATGTACATAGCCAGTACCAGGGGGGTGAAACTTAGAACAAAATGCAAATATAGAAATATAGTGCTGCTAATCTATATTTCTTGACCGAAAACGAAATAGTAGATGTCGCTTTAGTAAATAAAAAAACATACAAAGTTAAGGCCAAAAAAGGCAATCAACAGTGACACTGATTGACGTTAAAAAAATTTTTGAAAAATTCAGTTGAAAAATCCAAGATCTTGTGCGAATTTGTTTTTTTTTTCATATTCAAATCAACAATTAGTGTGCTACAGTATATTTTAATGTGATAATATACAGTTGTTCTCCAAATTTAGCCGGGAAAATACTATGTGATGGTGAATCAAAATGTTGGAGCAAAATTAATAGTACAGATACAAAAATTCAAAATAGCAAAATAATGTTCTGCGTTTTATTTTTTACTTGTAACATATACTCGTAATATACGGGTGTGTAAGGAGCTAGGTGTAGGTAGGTGTTGTATTTATATTTTAGGCTATAAGATACATACGTACGTATGTAATATACAATATTATTTTTGGTCAAGAAATACAGAGGGCGCTTCAATTTGATTGGCATAAAATTACACTAGATAGCTCTCTATTCCTGGTATATTATATTACTCTATGGCCAGTACCCAGTAATTAAAATTTATATAAAGGTGTACAAAGTAGAAAATAGCTGAAGCTAGATTGTATTTATATACAGCACAGAATTAATGAAATATTGTTGCGTTAGTTATAGACGGAAGATAAAAATTGAGGTACATTTCTGCACGATTCTTGCATAACAGGCGTGTACAACGTCTAATATTCCTAACCCTGAAACTCTGGAGAAATATGTAGTGTTTTTCCGCTGCGACTGCTCCTTAACCGACATCAACAACAAACTTGATGGTTTTTAGGTGTGTTCCTCCATACTTAACCGACATCAAACAACAAACTTGACGGTTTATGGAGGATTATGGAGTTTCAGTAACAATGGATTTCCGCAAAGTAACGCCTGATTCAATATCTTATTCCTAACCGTGGTCAAATCCAAGACTTGTATCTATCATTTTTCATTGGACAGTACAGAAGTAAACCCATTCGCACGCGATTACCAATTTTAATGAGAGCTACCGTTTTTTGACATTTGACATTTCAAACCTTACGATCCAGTAGCGATCCTAGCGGCAAATTTGTGAGGTTTGCTTTGTTTGAGAACAATTTGGACCTCACGGTACACTAGCGCCTCTAGCGATGATCTTACACACGGTAGCCTTCATTGACTGTCAACGCAACCAGTAAGTACTTGTAAAGATGGTTTTTAAGTGACTTTCTCCTTGGTATATTCCAGGTCCCGGCTATATGTCAAAATACTGCAGTAAACCAGGTTAAAGACAACTATCGAGGCTAGAGACACTTTTGTACAAAAAGAAGGAGAAGTACCTACTAGTAGAGTAGACACAAAGTATGTTACCTCAGCCCGAACGATCCTCTCCATAACATCGAACAGTGTTTCGTTGAGCGTACACTTCTGCACTCCTTCGAACCACTCGTTGCGATGCTCGTTTGCGGTTTTCAGCGTCACGTCCAGATTGTTATAAGTCTTCTCGGCGGCTAAATTCTGGAAAATCGCAAACAAATGTCTTAAATTCAAAATATATAAAATTCGCCAATTATTGGTAGTAGTACTTTGCCATTGTAAAGCGTTAGTAGCCCCGTTTCTCCCTTCAAAGCAAAACTGTGCATGGGAACCTTGTATTTTTTTGGCAGGTGGTATCTTAATATATGTATTTCAATCTCGGAAGAAAGAAATACGCTACTTTCTACCGTAAAACAACACAAAGGCGCAAGTATAATAGTATGCAATTAGAATATATCGGTGAATTTTGATTATCTTTAAACACTCAAGTCGTTTTGTTCAAACTAAATAATTTGACGACGCCGTGACCAAAATGTAAGCGTAATAAATAAGGGAAGAAAAACTATTTACAGCCTATTTATTATATACTAACTCACAGCTTAAACAAACATTGTGACAATGAGGAGGATCTGCAACAACTCCATGCTACCGAGTGGCAGGAGATGGCGCAGAACCGAGAGGAGTGGCGTCTCTATGTCGGAGGCCAGGATCCACTATGGGTCGCAGCGCCACATTAGTAAGTAGTAAGTAAGTATTTACTTACAATAACATCAAATTTGGCGTAAATGTCCTTCAAACGACCTTCAGCATCGATCAGTGGCAGAGCAGATACTCGTCGATTGACGAACTTCTTCAGAGCCTCTATGATGGAAGTGTCTTCCGTGGCTGTCTCAATATCGTTTAATGTTCCTATACGCAGGTCCCGGAGCTTGTGTTGCAGGTACGACGGCTTTGGTAGTTCGTTTATCTGAAATGATCACATTTTCAAACGTTAAAAAAGTTTTTCGAATCGAATCTGGGGGACAAGAAGGAGAGATCCAAAGTTTTGCCGTTCTCACAATAAATAAAAAAGCTAAAAGCTAACACTAACACAAATAAAAATGTTGATTTCGTCACATGTTTTATTTCTTTTATATATCATATTTTCAAATCATCATCAATTTACGTAGCGTCCGATGTTTTTGCAGCAGCGCTCGTGGCTCAACAAGCTAAAACGTGCAACGTGTAGATGGTAAAACATATTATCACGTGTGTGTGGGTGAGATCTGCACAATATCGCAATAACTAAACAATAACCCCTCTTTGCATGGCACATGCAAAGAGAGGTCTGTGCCCAGCAGTGGGATAGAGAAAGGCTGCGGATAATCATGATGTGTGTGGATGGAATTTAAGAGTGTCCAACAATACATACGTATAGGAACAGGAACCGCAGGATCCTCTTGTGTGTGAGTATATACAGCACATTGCCTGTCTCGGGGTCGATGACCGGGAGACGATGGATGCGGTTCGTGATGAGGATCCTGATGGCCTCGTACAGAGACGAGTCTGGCCCGATCGACACCAGCGGCATCACCGACCCCACTAGCACATCTGCGAGCACAAAAAAAAACACACATGACATGTATTCTTGCGATCTTCAAAGCGTAAATCAGTCCTTACCTACTTGGCAAGCACGCTCCATTCTAGACCGTAAAAATCTTGTAACCAGGCTAACAATGGCCAAGTGCAAACCTATTCCGTGTAAAATATTAAAGTACGTTTACAACTTCACTTAAGAAAAGCTGACTAAAATGAAAAATTGACGCATCCTGGTTCTAATCCGGCCCAACACCTTTTTTTCAAGTTGAGTCACACTCGATTATTGGTGATGGAAAACATCGTGGAGAAACCAATATCTTTGAGGACCACAGAATCCGAGAACACAGGTCTTCTTTGGTGGGTTCTGGGCGCCTAAGAGTATATCCCCAAATAATCAATTCTACGGGAGGTCTCGATCAAATATATCAGTTTAGCATAACTTAGCCTAGTCCAGAAAATATATAAGCGAGTGTGACTCAGCGGTTCCAGTGTCTGCTTTTTATCCAGATGCACCCTGGTTCGAATCCGGCCCTACACCAATGTCTTGTATTTTCAAGTTTTGTGTGGATTTGCACTCGTTTAACGGTGAAGGAAAACATCGTGAGGAAACTGACATGTTTGAGGACCACAATATCAGAGGACATGTGTCTTCCGTGGAAGGAATAAAGATAAATAGAGATATAATCTAAAGAGATGAAAAATAAAAGCTTAAAATGATACATACGCCGCCAGGTTTCCAGACGGTGCTCCTCCAACTCGTCCATGGCTACGTTGGGGCTAGTGTAGTACATTTGCAGGATCTTTATGAAATCTGTGATAGTCAGCATTCCGACGACCTTGTGCCTGTGCGAGTCCCACAGCGGGGCAGCGCGGACACCTGTCAACAACGGATGACATTGAGCCGTTTGTCATCCTTTGCATAACACAAAACAATATTGAATAGTTTAAAAACAAAATTTCGCAATAGTAAAAAAAAAAGAAATAAAAAAAGCCCATGGCGTTAGGTTATAAGTACATAGCACGAAATGCGTTACATATTGTATGTACATTTATTCGGATAGGCGCTTTTGGCATAGCCAAAACGTAAATAATTTGACATATGACTTGTGTGGCCGACTATTGTAATCCTCGTCGTATTTTAAAGGCGCAATTTATAAAATCTTCACTTTTACAGACTGTGTGATTGTCCGTTTTCCGCGCATAGCTAACTGGATTTGTATGAAATTTGGAAATCTGATACATTGTACTATTTGTACGTTACAATATGTTGAACCTTGTATAAAAAACCCACAAAAGTCAGTTTTCATATTGCATCACGCTTAAAACAGATAGTCAGGTGCACCAGTATACGAAAAATTCACAATTTCGAGGTGCATAATGACCTCGTATTTCAGCAACACAGCATGAAACAATTTATGCGCAATGAACACATTTGCGAGGACAACACAATATAGATAAGTATAGAAAACTCATTCGCATTGCAATTTGTGGCTATGCATACGTGCTTAGAACAAAAAAATATGCTTTGCATTATTACGTAGTATGATAGGCTGTGCATTAAAATTATCTGAAGTATTTTGTTCATTAAAATGCGAGATAAACAATATTGCAGGAAACGCCAAATACTGAAATACCTATCATATTATATTATATAATATCTAGCTGTAAGGTGGTCGCCGACTGGGACATTAATTGGAAGTTGTGGTAGGATTGAGTTTTGTCTGGGAGTGAAAAATATCACAGGTTCAGGAGCGGTTAACTGACCATTGTAAACAAGAGCGAAGAAAGCCTTCTTCACTAGGAGCTGAGTGTCGAACACCACCAGCTTCGCCGACGTAGGGATCAGGTCGTAGCATTTGTGGAACTTGAAGAATTTCACGAATATCTGGGACTCATCCTCCTCTGAAATCACAAAACATTAATCATAAATATTGCGTTTAGATAACATTTGATAATTCAACTCGTATTGTGCTCTTATATGTATATTTCGAAAAATTGGACGTGTAGTATACATTTCGAAGGAAAAATAACTTAAATATTAATTCAGAGGCTACACCTAGTTCTGACAAAAATATTCGATTTAATCTCGAATCCAAACTCCATAGAAATAATGCATCGTGTGTGTCTGTTTATTTACGTTTGCTAGCAGTTGCGCAAGCGGCGTTGAGGCCGTGACGTCACCGGGCACCTCGGATGACGAGTGAGCAGATGTTAGTACGGGATTAATGTTATTGTTTCGCATGTGCGCACGGACAGCTTGGAAACAACGGTACAAATACATTCAAGGGAACTGCAATTATATATTTCAGACCACCTACACATCATATCATTATCATTATTAAACTAAGATTTAGCCGCAGTTTTAAACTTACACCAACAACGATCACTGTACACTCATAAATATAATTACTAACGAAACAAAATTTTAATTTTGAGTCCATAACAATTAATTAACAATACACGTAATTAGGAAATCTTGACAATTGGAACACGGAATGCACATTAAAATTAAGAATCTCGTCACATTAGTGTTGGAATCCGTAGCAGCGTGAAGTCATATCCGTTGTCAGCGTCCGAACGAGCGGTATGCCATTATTGCGCGGTCTGCGAGCCGCGATTAATCCACTCACTTTCATACACCGTTTACCTGTCGCACTGTATCCGTTCTGCAGATAAATGAAAACAAAACAAAACACTAGCACCGCAGTAAGCGTGGGTGACATAAACAAGCGGACCTTTCAGAAGCCAGTCGGCGAGGAATGCCTTCCATGCACGGCCGACCGCCTCAAACTCTTTGATGAGATCGATGGAGTAGACGGTCTCTTCGTCTTCTGCGACGGCTAGCGCGGGGTTGTCGGAGAAGTAATGTAGGCGCAGCATGCGCGGGGCCGGGGCGGCGCATCGCCTGCCGCCTCTCGGTGCGGCCCTCCGCGCCCACCACGGCTAACTGCTAATAATACGCGGCCGCGCCGGCACCGCGCTCCGACTAGCGCCACGAACTTGATACTGCCGCCGCCGCCGCGAGACTCTTGGCCGTCTGCCCTGCTCTGCCGGCAGGCGCCCACACGCGACACACGTCGGCGAACGTGTACAACACACATATGCAATGCACTACTTTATTTCCATCCTATTTTTTATCCGACATCAAAATAAGGGAACCGAGATTAAGAATGACCTTGAATAATCATTTCGCGTGGTTGTCGTTGGTGGTAACATACGAAACTATTTCCCAGTTAAATCAGAATGGGATATTTCAATTTGTATTAAATATCGGCATCTACTTGGTAAGAACATAAGAGAGAGATAGTAGAGTATTCACCCACCCGAGGGTGTAAACATAAGGCATTGAGTTATTCCTTATCTAACAACCCTGTGTAATATTGCGATGTGACCTATTAACATGATTTCTCATCATCGCCGCAAAAATGTGCTGACTAAATAACATGGATTTGGCGCAGTGTATTTTTTTTATTCGGTAACGGACATTGAAACATGCCGATGTAGATTAATGAAATGAAATAGTAATCTAGCCGTCTCATAGCGGTACATAGCCGATGAGATGTTGCTAAACAGAAGTAGCATTATTATTTATTTAATAACCTAACTAATCCACGCAAATATTGGGCGATTTAGTACCGACAAAGGAACGGTAATAAATTAATTTAATTCCTACGTTTCATAAAGTGGTCACGACATACACCTTGCTAATCTATTTTGAGACCAGAACGTATGTGCAATTGCAGATGATACTTTCGTCCGTTGAACCGCACAATTTTAGTATACTTCGCATTATTCATAAAGGCTCCATGAAAAGTCATTATGCATTCTGGTATATTTTTATACTCAAGAAAAGCTACAATTTTGCATAAATACTTCCGAATTTCGCTAACGGTGAAAAAAATCGAAAAACTAAAAAAGACATTACTATGACATCTACGACACTTACTTCGTAGAGAATGACTATATGCCCAAAAGTACGAATAACCCTACATAGTGCCTGCTATAAACCGTACCATCAGTGCAGAGTAAACATACGTAGGTACATATGTATACATACTGTCTGTAATCACATATTGCAAAGTGCACTAGGTACCTCGTATACTGATTATGCAGACAATAACTGCGCGGCTGCGTTCGCTACTCGGTGTCGCTCTTCAACTGAACAAGTATGTATTTACATTCGTATGAGAGTGGCAAATTCGAGCTTCAAAACAAGGCTTGTGACATCGCATCACATAACGAGCATCAAAGGTTAATAATATGAGCATATAACAGTACTATAATTTATATATTTTAGACTAGCTGTGCTCGCGACTTCGTCTTCGTGGAATAGTTATTACCATAAAAGCGGTTCTAGCGAGTTAATCTTAAAATATAGACATAAACTGTCGCAGACATTTTGTTAGATCATTTCAAGAGGAATAATTCTTTCATAAATATTTTTTTGATATCTTGAACCGTGTTCGCAGCGCACGCAACGGAAGCCTTCAAAGATTAATCATTTTCTCCGTTTTTTACACGTTTTCCATTGTTTCTTCGCTCCTATCAGTTACAGTGTGATGTTATATAGCCTAAAGCCTTCCTCGATAAATGGTTTATTCAACACAAAAATATTTTTTCAATTCCCACCAGTAGTTTATGAGATTAGCGCGTTCAAATAAATCTCTTCAGCTTTATAATATTAGTATAGATATGTACATACAAAGTGTTTGATAGTAAATATATATTTTTTAATGTCTACATTTTATTGTTCAATAATTTAAGTGGTTATAACTCGTTACTATCAAAAAGCTGCCTAAATGATATTTTTTATAGCGACAAGACCCTCTTCCCCCACTTGTGGCGCTTGTTTAAGTTTTTCATGTCCTCTAAATTCATATGTTTCGTGATTTTAATACAACGGTGTAGAATTATGTTATGGTAGCGTGAGAACCGTGGCCAAGCGTAAGTACGTCCGAATATTTTATTTCGTAACATTCACTTCATCCTGATCATCAACGTAACCACATGATTTTTGATCAACAAGGATTTTTGGTCACTTTCCTTCAACGCCACTCAAGTGTTTATAATATTCATTGACTTGTATTTCCGACAAAATGGATATCGAGATACGAAAAGATCTAAAACGACGGCGGGTGATCTTAGAATGATTTCTTTTCGAAACACGTAACTATATAAATTTCATGCACTTATAAATCTAATTGCAAGAGATATAAATGATACGATTACCGCCCACGATAAATCTTCTGTATACAAGTAGACTTTTATATTTTGTACACTTGTGAAACACAATCATATCGACATTTTCTTTTTGGTAAGAGCCACAACTACGAGTGTGTTGTCTATAACTGATAGTAAACTGCTGATTAATCGATAAACGTCTTATCACTGTATCACACATAAATCGTGTTAGAACTAGCTAATTGTGTGGTATCGCACAGATATAATTCGATAAAAGCTATAGATGCAAGTACATAACCTATGCGAATAATTCAAGAGATTCATAAACTAACATGGCATATAGTTATATTATATGGCGCTGTGTGTAATGTCCCGGAATATTTATTATATTTATATCTATACTAATATTTTAAAGCTGAAGAGTTTGTTTGAACGCGCTAATCTCAGGAACTACTGGTGCGAATTAAAAAAAATATTTTTGTGTTGAATAGACCATTTATCGAGGAAGGTTATCGGCTATATAACATCACGCTGCAGCTAATAGGAGCGAGGAAACAATGAAAATGTGGAAAAAACGGGGAAAATGATTTAACTTGCGCTGCGAAAACGGTCCAAGTCGTGGGTAACAGCTATAATTTATAAAGCTAAAGAGGTTGTTTGCAAAAATAAATATGATGCCCAAAATAACTATTCCACGCGGACGAAGTTGCGAGCACAGCTAGTGTGTTATATGTGTGTTCGGTGTGTTCCAGCAATGTTAGTCAAATTCGTGTAAACTAGCATAGTTAAACTGAATGTTCGTGTAAATTAAGGCTCACCTAAATCTGACAGACTGACTTTCTCCAGGAACGGATCAGCCACGGGAAGCTGCAAAACATACATGTATACATAGTAAATATTGTACGTATCAAATTAGATCGTTAATTAGTAATAATATAATAGATTTAATTTTACAAGGATGAAAGAATTTTCATTAAACCTTGGAGACTAATTTGGTCAGACTAAAGATAAAACTCAATTTCATTAAATCAGGGTTTGACCAGTCCGACTCTCTCTCTCTCTCTCTTTCTCTGGAGTCGTATTTCCTCATGACTGAGGGTCCTGACTCCTCTTCAGAATTAATTCGTTAGCGGAGTTTTCTTGTGCAGATACATCGTGGTGGGCGCCCAGGACCTTCCACGGAAGACACATGTCCTCGGATATTATGGTCCTTAAACATGTCGGTTTCCTCACGATGTTTTCCTCCACCGCCAAGCGAGTGCAAATCCACACATAACTTGAAAATACAAGTAATTGGTATAGGGCCGGATTCGAACCAGGGTGCGTGTGAATGAAAAGCAGACACTTGAACCGCTGAGCCACACTCTCTTGACTAGTCCGACAATGGCAGTCAATTCTGCCGCCTGGCGGGTCAGTATCATCCTTCATTTGATTTTGTTGCATCGACTGACTTACTCCTCGAGAGTCCCTGAACAGTATTGCCGCATGATGGGGGTCGATGCAGGCGTCGGACGCGCGATGTCTCGATGTCACGTTGCCCAAAGACGAGCGACGCTTCTCAGTCTCTTGAGACGCGGCTCGACGCAGGTGCGCTCCTGAGGACATGTACATACGTACATTCATTACAATTGTACATTAAATCAAAAATTACATCAAATGACAGTAGGTACTTAGATTTAGTTAAGCCGTGACATATACATAGTAAATATGTTTCAATTTATTATAATAATAAATAAATTGACTTTGTAAAAATTTTAGTCAGAGTAATACATTTTTTGAGTTAGTATGTATTAGGTGGTATTAGGTACATTCAGATTATTTTCGATTCGAGATATTGTTATTTGTGAAGCATACTCTAATTACATATTAAATTATTAAAATAATAGTAGGTTAGTAGCCGAGGGCTGTAAGGCATCAATTGCAGCCCGAGATAGTTAGGCGCACGAGCGCAGCGAGGGCGCCTATAGTTCGAGGGTGCAATTGATGCTTACACCCGAGCTAACTACTCTGCTTTACATTTCGATTGTGAGGTAAGTAGAAAAAACCCGTATTACAAGAATAAAACATTTTAATGGTTAAAATTTATAGTGAAATGAGAACAATTTTAAAATTTTAGGGACAGGTGTTTTATAGGTATGTTAAAAGTGTGAGATTGTGATATTTGCTGGTCACGGACAAAATCAGAACTTACTCGTTTTTCTTTTCGCCAATTCATGAACTCGTTTTCAAATATCTCTCATTAGAACTTTCAAGCAAAATATTGTTAATTGCTACTTCAGCTTCCATTTTCATTGAATCAGGAATGCAGCTTACATAATACATATATCGTCATCACTTGCAGAACTCATGTTTTTTCCTAATTAGCACGTATTTATAAAAAAACCCAAAAACAAACAACATTTAAAATGAAAGTTTTCTATTCCCGCCTTTTTTCATCTTTTTTTGTCAGGAACGAAATAGAGCATCGCCGTTCGATTTTAAAAATTGATGACTATTTATAGTCATACGAAGAAGTTTGAGTTTAAGTTTGAATAGCGAAGCGACCTCCTTTGTCTACTACTTGAACTTTTTGAAAGAGTGAAAAGTTTTTTTTAATTACTTACCGCCCTAGGGCTTTTCGAGCTACATTATTACCCTAGAGCGCTAATTGGTTAGTTACAAGCCCCATTTGGGGGTAATAAGGACCTACTTACCGAACATGAGAGATGTAAAGATTCTTTATCTTTATCTTTTTTACTAAGACCTTACGGTTGACAACGCTTGCCTGATGTATACCAATATGTTGTTATTGTCCCTCATAACCATGATCCCAATTCTTGGAGTAGGATCCTAATCTACCTGAGTACTATTTTTTAAAAAGAGCGACTGACATCAAACCGATAAAATGATAACCAATATTTTGAAAGCAAGAACGTGTGTCCAATGAATGAGTATCTATATAAATCTAAAAATAATAGGATTTTAAAATTTATTTTCTCCAAAAGTGCTTAAGTGCTTACTGTCTGCAGAATTATCACTGTATCATCTGTATGGACAGGTATTTTTACATACCGTTGTGTTCGTTTTAGTGAGAAATAAATGAGCTAGCTACGAACGTATTTTTCTACCTAATCAATAATAAATAACCATAACCATTTATTTGCATTATAACAATGTCGGACTCGCGCACGGAGGGTTCCGTACTTTATCTATAATAGAAAATCACGTTTGTTGTAGGTATACCTACAACAAACTATTTTATTGTATTTTGGTCTGTTTCCTCGCGCTCGCGCCACCACCACACCGTGACGCGGCGCTCGCACCGCGTGGATGCACGGATTAATTTCATTTGTGAGTTTTATGTATTGTATTAATTTTTTAGTTACTATATTTCTAAATATTTACTTACAAATAAAGAAACAGAAGTCTCTACCTGTTTATTAAGATCGAGTATGTTACATATCCACGCTGCCTGCATTTTGCCGACGTAGCTTCGGTTCCCACCGCTTGCATAACATCGCATATCGCGGAATGTCAACGCTGCAGTTTCATGTTACCAGCGTCCGGCGATTTAGACATAGGACACTCTTCATTCTAACATCGATGAAGACAGTATTGTATTGTATTTATTTATCATTCCGTTGGATCTTCCGAACACTTGGTTTCGTCAAATATACATAGTTAGGTACACAGTGTACATAAAAATAATTACAACATTAGTTTTTATTTGTTTTTAATTGCTTGCGTTCAGAGCTAGACAACCACCACACATGTGGATCTTTAGTGTAATGTTCAAGTTTATAATAAGCTTTTTTAATTAGGTAATCTTTAACATATTTTTTAAAGTGAGTTTCATTGAGGTCCAGGATTTCATTTGGAATCTTATTATAGAAGCTTATAGCATTACCTATAAATGACTTTCCGCTTTTCTGGAGTCTCAAACGTGGATATACAGGTTTATTTTTTTGGCGGGTAATCATATTGCAGTCATTTTTTTTTTGTTGAGGCCTCAAGTATTTACGGGCATACATTATGTTCTCGTAAATGTATAATGAGTGCACTGTTAGTATTTTTACTTCTCTGAAGACATTCTTCAGTGAATGACGGGGCCTTAAGTTATAAATAGCTCGAATAGCGCGTTTTTGTAGAACAAAGATGTCGTTTATATCTGCAGCGCTACCCCACAATAATATTCCATAGCTCATTATACTATGAAAATATGCAAAGTAAACTAGTCTAGCTGTGGATACATCAGTAATTTTACGGATTTCCCGTATTGCGTATGCTGCAGAAGAAAGTTTACCTGCGAGTGCTGATATATGAGCTCCCCATTGTAACTTTTCATCTATTGTCAAACCTAAGAATAGAGTCGAATTCACTAGTTCCAACTTTTCACCCATCATAAATATATTTGTATCTGATTTGGTCACATTAGGAAGTGTAAATTTTACACATTTTGTCTTATTAGGATTAAGCATCAAGTTGTTGCCATTCGCTCACTTTCTTTAAAACTTCGCAGATATGACTAAGGTCTTGTGTACCTCTTTTATTTTTAAATACGACTGAAGTGTCATCGGCGAATTGAACAATATCACAATTTTTTAGAGAACCTAACATGTAGGGTATATATAACATACGCAGTCGAATGCCTTGCTTAAGTCACAGAAAATCCCTACTGCATCCTGTTTACCTTCAAAAGCCTCTAGAATAGTACGTATTAACTTGGAGCCAGCATCTATTGTTGATCTCCCTCTTGTAAAGCCAAATTGATTTTCGTGTAGAATTTTATTGCAGTTGAAATGTACTAATAGCTGATCCAACATAATTTTTTCAAAAATTTTGCTGATTGATGGAAGTATTGAAACAGGCCTATAATTAGATGGATTTTCTTTAGAGCCAGATTTAAAAATAGGAACTATTTTGCTAAATTTCAACAAAGAAGGAAAGGTTCCAGTCACTATACAATAATTGAAAATGTTAGATAAATATGGAGCAATCGTAGTGATTATATTCCCTAATACATGAACTGAAATCCCCCAAAGGTCTTCAGTTTTTTAACGTTTAAGCTTTTGAAAGTTTTTAAAATATTTGTAGGAGACACTGTGTGAAAGTCAAATAAAGAAGTAGGCTTAGAAACATGTTCAGCAAGGAAAGCTCTAGCTGATGCTGGCGAAGAGTTTAATTTTTTTGTTAAATTTGCAGCTATATTACTAAAATAACTTTCAAACACATCAACAATTTCTGATTTATTTGTAATCGTTATCCCATCTATATTTAACTTGCATAGTTTTTCACTATGTTTTTTCTTTCCTAATTCATTTTTAACTAAGTCCCATGTTGTTTTTATTTTATTATCAGATTTTAATATTTTATTTTTAATGTAAATAGATTTTGCCATATGACATACATTTTTGAAAATTTTTGAATAGTTTTTACAAAGGTTTTTTATAGATTCATTACGTAATTCGTTTTTTTGCGCGTAGAGATGATACAAGGTATCTCTACTTTTAAAAATGCCGGGTGTTGCCCACTCTGCAAAGTTTACTTTGCCAGTAGATTTAAATTCTTTAACTGTATATACCTTATTAAATTCAGTTTCAATTAAGTCAAATAATAGTTTAAATTGTTGGTCTACGTTCATGTCCATGGTATTTTTAGGTAACAAAGCAATTTAGTTATAGTTATTGTAACTTTAATTTTAAATAAATAATTTTTAAGGACACTTCATTCTTACATCGAAGAAGACAGTCACATTAATTATAGTTAATTGTAACTTTAATTTTAAATAAATAATTTTTAAGTAATCTTTTGCATTTTTTTTGCAAACTCCGGCCGCAGCCTCCGTAATTAGTAAAAATTGCTTAAAAATTACGTTTGTTGACCAATGGATTCCTGTAAACAATACTTTTCAAAATTAAAAATATTACCATTCCCATGTCTGTATATATTTGAAACTGCAATGTTTGTACGTAGAAACATACACATGTTTGTTCTAGCAAAGGGTAAGAGACTAAAAAGCAAGATTTGTATCCCACGGCATAAAACGGCTCTGTTTAGGAAAAGTGTCTTAGGTATGGAACCAACAATCTGTAATCACCTGCCAAAGTCGATTCGCGAATATGTAAATTTGACTGTTTTTAGAAGAAAATTGTTTGATTTTTTATATTTATCTAAATGTTATTATAGTGTGAAATTATATCTAAATGATAAGATAACTAATTTTTGACCTTAATTTAATTTATATAAATTTGACATTTCTTAAATTTTCTTTTTACAAATAATCATTAAGATTGAATTAAGTTTAGTTTTTATACATATTATGTCTAATTTGCACACCAGTAATGGTTGAGATGTATGATCCTAATATTTGATATTTTATCACCTGCCATCATGTAACAAAACTACATCTTGCAAATAAATGAATCTTTATTTTTATCTTTATCAATTTTAAAAAAGTCACAAATAACACAGTCAAAGTGACTACTTTAGTAAAACCATCATTAATTAATCGTTTCAATAAGAAATATGATTCATTGAAGTTCCCAAATCATCATCATTATCCACAATCGGCTTTTTCCCACTACTGTGTTTTGGCATCTTTTTTGTCATGCCAAGAATAAAGAAAGAACATAGGTAAGTTGCCTAATAGAACGACTATTATTAGATATTATATTATTTTGTAAATGTTGAATTAATAGCTAATTATTTGTTATCAAATACATGTTGCACCAACAAAACATAAGATTCAACTCTAACCTTACCTTCCTTAAGGATTTCTTCGAAAATTTGATAAGTGGCGCCGCAGTCATCCAGCACAGATATTTGGTTAATGTGGTCACAATCGAGCGACTTCGATCTTGAGCGAAATTCATCAGGGCCTGGGGATTTAGGCTCAGTACTGATGACGGGGGCACAAGATCCTCTTCGTCCTTCACCAGAAGAATCGTGCCTCCAATGAGTAACTTTTTTACCAAATGTCCTAATCAACTCCTGTATAGAATGATGTCTATGTCTACTTGTACTCGACCCTGATCCGCTGCGCTCACGATTATGAATTTCTTTAGGATCTTCATATTCAGTCAGTTTTTCAGCAAAACTTTTATCATCAAATTTATTTTTATGCGGGGGTTTCGTACTTGTGATCTCTCCATATTTCTCTACTTTACTGTACTCATTTTCTTGAATGTCATCCATGAAATCGTTGTAAAGCGGCGAGACAAAGTGGCGATAGTCTTGTCGAGGCGTTTGATACGAGTTGGAACCAATGTGATGACGTTCAGCTTCATGCCATCGATAATGCTCACCATGGTGATGGTGCTGTTGCTGTGCCAGAGATACTTTATGTTCCATAACTTCGCGTATGTAACTAGCGAAGTTGGGATAGCGGTCGCGTGGACTAGTTGCAAATCCCAGCGGGCTGCCCGGGGTGCCCCGGAAGTGTCGCTCCACACTGCCACGTCTGCCATTGATCGGAATGGGTCTGGATGCGCTCACATTGTGCTCAGTTCCTCTTGAATCACACGAGCTCAACGAAGAGTGCCAACTATCTGAACCGTCATCTTTGTCCGCTGGAGGAGTCGATTCCCTCGAATGATGTTTATGTAGAAAGTTCGAGAAACTGTGCATTTTGTATACTATTTCATGAACTACATAACTTCACTTAGTCGTTTTGATATACCTGGATATCTGAAACCAGTGATCGAATTTCGGTTCAGTATATATCGCACATAGCGGTAACATGAGATAAACAGCATGAAATGAAGTATGTATCCCTGTAATTTAATCACTATGAATGTATTGTCTTTCTATATATAAGAGTAAATGGGCACATGGTATATTTTCTATCACTTTTGTTGTTTGGTAAATAAAGTTGACTTTAAGAGATTTGGCAAAGTAAACACTTCACGAGTTTTAACTAACCTAAGAACTGTCTCAGATGATACAGCTTCGCTTGCATTCAAACACTACGAATTGTATATACGGTTAAACCAAATAAATGTTATTATATATTTTTATTACTTATAATCCAACAAATCTATCTAACTAAACATATAATAAAGCTGAAGACAGTCGAATATTTAAACATAGAAAATATTTTAAAAAAATGTTTGGGGATACTTAGAATTGGTATCAGAAAACGTTCCAACCATTTTGTCTGTTTATCTGTATCTCTGTTTGTCTCTTTTTTTAAACGCTCATCACACAAACACGGATTAGGTAGTATGAGATCCCGGAAGTGTCATAAGCTACATTTTATCACGAAATAATGCGAGCGCAGCTGCGGGCGTCTATTAGTTATAAATAAAATGTTTATCTCTTTAAAAAAATTCTATCAATATTGATCTGTGAAATTTTTTTTGAGACAATTTCAATTATTATTGTATGTTTTATATTATCTTTGAAGTCATTTCTTAGCTAAGCGAATAAATAAATCTATCTATAATAAATAAGACTATTTCACGAACCAACTATCCAAAATGAGAAATTAACAAGGTTTCTGATAGATCAATATGCACAACACATTAAATAAAATCCCTACAAGGACAAGTAGCAAGCAGCGGAGAAGTCGCATAGAATCAATGTACTTATTAGAAACCCGTGTATGTCATAGAGTCGTAAACTAGACGAATTTGAATGTTTATTACTTCCAGTTACCCTCGGCAATTACGGTGACTATAGTTTTGGTAAGAGTTAAAACGTGTTTGATGAGCAAGGTCACCGGGTTCTATTTAAGAATGTCGCGTATCTCTTCACGCGGGGGGCTCGGTCACAGTAACCATTTTATATGGCGCATGCGCGATCATATCGTAGGTACCGTCTTTAATGCACATCTGCGACCTCTGGAATATTATATCGTGCCGAAAACAGATCAGTTCATAATAATGTGTTCTTCTCGTTTACGTGCTGTTTTGTTACAAATAACACATCGTCGTTTGTTTGTGCAGTTTCAACGTACGGCCGGATTATAAAATTATATCTAATAATCTCTAAAATCTAATTTATAATTTACTTAAATTGCGTCGTCAAAAATCGTGAGATGTGCGTTAAGACAACACATTAAATAATATAAATTAACTACTTACACGAGTGTATTATAACTTACTATGCAAATAAACATTAGTAAATGAAATAATATTTATATTTACCTATTTAAAATATGAATTTTGAGTTAAAATACAATCATGAGAAGCAACGTAATTTAGCTACCTACCTGGTGTTATGTTCTAGCAATACAACTTTTTACGCGATATATTTTCGTATTTGCTAATGAAATACGAATAAAAATTAAATACGACGTTATTATCTTTTTTAAAACTAAACAACGTTTTTACCACAAATAGAGTGCACAGACCTCTCAATTATTTAATTTTTAATAATAATGTTTCCATATTACTATACTATATTTGTTTACAAAGTTATTAACACGACACAAATCTAAAAGATTGTTGCTAAAAACGTTGCATATAAAACGTATTTGCATAATCTTGCAAGTTTTCTTTCATATCTTATCGCTGACACGTCAGAAAACAATTGCTATTGAATTCAATATCAACTTAATGCGGAGAAATTATAATCAAAACGAATAAAATAAAGTGTTATCGGTAATATTGCACTTGGGTAATTCATCCCGGGTATAGGTACCTAAAGGGAACGCGCCTTCATCACATGTATTTTTCTTCTATATATACAACAATAACTAATATGTTTTGTTCCAAGTGTACGAGGAATGTTTAATGTTATTAGCATATTATCAGTGATAACCTTACCTACTACGTGGCAAGCGGCAGGTATATATTGAAATTTGTGTACGACACACAACAGACAGGAAATTAACTTATACTTGTATTTATTTGTCAATGATACTTAATTAAATACTCGCACCTACATACTATAAACGCGTTTCTACATAAAAGCCATCAACTGTCCGTTCGTAACTTTGAATAATAGACTTTGTTTACAAATGAAATTATGGTACCAATAGTAGCAGTTACTTTACAAAATAAATTTAGTTTAACATTTTTGAGAAGGGGAGTTTAGGGCTCAGGTCTCAGAAAGTTTATTTGTATCATTTCTGTTATATACCCAACGAAGACATTAGAAGAATACCTACTCTAAAAACACTACAAAACTAAGATTTTTGTAGGTGTAGGGGTCAAAGGGCAGTTTACATTGACTTTAATTCAACATCTTTTCATAGGGCACCAGCTCAAGGTCAGGGAGAGTTGCCTCTTGAAAAAAAATTCACATTTACACTTTTAAAAGTGAGACACAGTAGTTAATACAATGGGAAATAACAATTTCATATTAAAAATAAACCGCTGTGAATAATACTATACTCCAGACTGGTACTGTACCATACATTACATAAAAAAACATAACAATTTAATCTTCACCGAAATTCGATCAACGTGGAACAATTTGTAGACACTCGCTACTTTTGTAGACCGTGTAACCGTAACACATCCAAGATTTTCGGCACTTGACACATTATTCTGTTTTCATGTTAGAGTTCATTTCCATCGACTCGCGACACGTGCGTCTCTCGGCGTCGCCAGGAGTGCACTGCATTCATTCACTTGGTTTGGTAGAGTGGAATAAGAACAAGCAAACAAGAGAGAGGAAAGGAACGAGAGGGCGAGAGATGGCGCGAAGCGGATACGGGCGCATGGCTTTGGAGTAGCAAGCTGCCGCCACGGCGCAGTCCCTCGCAGTCTGCCACGCCGCCGCCGGCTCCCCCCGGCCCGCAGCGCCCGCCACAGCTCAACGACACCAGACGACCACCATGAACAATATTGAACTCAAATCCCACATTACGCACCGCTGTTTCCTCGAGCACACTATTAAGAATAATCGAGAAGCAATAACGTGTGAACGCGACGCGCCGAGTGGGCCTTGACGTAACCTTGACTGGCGCTGGCCATCGTCGGACGAATAAACTTGTAACCAACTTAATTGTTTTAGTAATAAGACGCTAACTGTTCTTATTGAGCTGTGGTACTTTCGTGCAAGCGCGCTGGCCTTGCACGCAGGTCGACGATGATTTAAGGGGCTTCGTAACAAGTTTGGAGACCTTGCAGACATTTCCGATTCCGGCAGAAATCAATATTATTGTTAGTAACCGGCTTATTTACCTTTTTTTATTATAAGCAACATTTTATTCAATAGGTGAAATAGAAAATTTACGCTCTCTGTGCGAATGCTAAAGTAAACTCGGGACTGAACTGAAACCAAATCAACTTAATTGGCATGAAATAACCTCAATAAAATAAATAATAATTAATAAATATTTCGGGGCATGGCACACAGCGCCATCTAGCAAATTTTTTAACAATAGCTATGCATATATGCATAGTTACAAAGGAGTTTGTATAGTACCTATTTTTGTGTCACGATATTGATTATTCGGTGGTGCGGTAAGGGTAAATAGGGATATCGAGCAAGCGAAGTGGCTATAATGAAATTCGATCGCATCTCTTTGTTCGCTTTCCGGCTTTCCGGCTCTACGGTCTATTTTAATGTACGACCATCCAATTACCCGGAAACGTACGGGCAGATACAAAATGTACGGAGTGTGTGAAATTATAACGATGTCAAAAAAATGTGATAACTTTAGTGATAGCTGTTTTTGCATCATGTTCAAATTTAGCAATTAAAGAAATTCTTTCTTAAATTTTAAACAACACCAAAACAACTTTGAGTCAGTTCGCTATCAGTCAAGCAAAGTAGTACCTACCTACGTAAATATACATTAGCAGTTGAACCTATCCGTCCTACATAAAATACAGGGTTGTTGATACTTAAGTAACCTTTTAAGGATTATCGGTTTTTTTTAAGCGAAATTATTTTGGAGTCATGAAAATATATGCTCATATCTTCGCAGATTTTCCAACGCGATTTACGCACCCATGAACTATTTGAATTGAAAGATGTTTCGATTTGATGTAGCGTGTAAGTTAATAATAAGCCTGTAAATACATGTCTGCGTCAATGATTCATCAAGCAATAAAGTGATAAGAGGTTTGTCCGATGTAAACACGAAGCTATTTATAAATCACAATAAAATATGCTGAACCAAGATTCAAGTGAGAAACAAATAAGTACTACACACTTAATCAAACTAATATTAAGGTAGGTTTGGAATTCTTATACTTCCTAATATTAGGTACCTACTCCGCAGTATTTATAGATAGATGGATAAACTCTTTATTGTTGGCACTTTGAAAATGAACAGTACATAAAACAAATTACTATCTTAACTAGTGCCACAAGCGGCGGCCTTATCGCTGAAAGCGATCTCTTCCAGGCAACCTTTGGCTGGAGAGAAATAAGCATAAAGGAAAAAGAAGAATGTGGTGTACAACAAAAAGGAAATAACAAACATTTCTTATAAACATAAATAACTAATACATATAATAAATATATAAAAAAAGAATAAACAATTCATATACTTAATATGAATAAAACAAAAAGTTATATACAAATACATAAAATATATAACATAATATTTATAGCAATTATGAGACATCTGCCCAGTGGCATGGTAACCGTACCACCCTTGATTACACACTACAGGCCACTTTGAGTGGATTAAATGTAAATCAGTCGTCATGTCTTTTTTCATTCTACTCTTTTTTTAAGGTTTTCGGAAATAACGTACGTGTGGATCTAGAAAATGCACACTTTGCTCATTCTAAAGCATGTATTTCACGAGACTTTAAATTAGGAAAAAATATATAAAAATTGCAAAAGACTGAAAAGTGGCCACTAAATTAGTAGTTTGATGTCCACACAATATTTTTGACAGTCTTTTGCGCACTTGGTGCCGTCCTATCTGAGCAAAAAATGTCTAATAATATTTCTCTTTAAAAAAAATATAATTTGACACTGATTTGGTCGTTTGGCTCTACGCATCAAACACAATAATATTTTGAGAATGCTATTTGGACCGCTGGTGTTATGACATGACGGCTGTTTTTAAATTTATATTAATTTCTCAGACAAATTCGCTGATGCGCGAATAGATGAATCTCATGGTTTTTTGGGAAAACGACTTTAATATAATAAGCAATAAATACAGAAGTCAAATAATGCAGCACTGGGTTAAATCCTTGAAAGCGTAATTTTTATTATGCTTACGCTGGTTTTGTTATATTTATTATATTACCTAGTCAGGTCATAAATTCTGTCACATATTTAATATAAAATAATTGAAACAACTTTATTCTTTATGTAACCATTTATATACCAAAATGAACTTAACAAAACATAGATTCTTATGACAATAAAGTTTATTCAAAATGACTTGAATGTCGAAAATTTTACATTCTTTAAAGCTTCATATAATCGTCAAAACTACGTTAAAAATGAGACGAAATGTCAAAATAACTAAATTTGCCTCATAAAAAAGGAATGAAGTGTTTGAATGTACAAAACTGTGTTTATTTTGGGGTAAAAAAGATGATAAAGTTGAAGAGACCAAAAAAGTGAGGAAAAATCATGATCAAACAAAATACTATTCGTCAAAAAGTTTCGACAAATATCCTATTTACAAGCCTTATATAGTGGAGCGCCTGGTTTTGAATGCTCCAGGCACTCCACTTATATTATTTCTCCATGCATTCAGTAGTTGCGACAAAACGTCAGGCCTGTTTTAAAAAAGGGAAAAAAACTATTACCAAATAGTTACAACATACTTAGGAACTTTGAAAAACTAGCTCAGTTTTTCTACAAAAAAATTGACTTTTAAAATATTACACAAAAATAGATTTAAGGAAACTGTTAGCCAAGTATGATGTACTTAAAAGTGAAAAAAACGTCGATCGTTTCAAATATATCCAGTTTGTAAAATCAACAACGCTTCATAAGCCCGCCCTGTTGTCTAAAATGCCACACACAGGTACAGCTGCACATCAGCAAATATACCGCGTATTTTACTAAGTTCAAAAATGGTTTGGAAGATACTTGGAGCCACGTCCGACAGGACATTGCTGTTGATACAACTTTATGTCGTATTTGTTACAACTTGACACACAGTTTTAGCAAAAAAGATTGATTTTGATTTCGTATATTGGCGATGGGTTCTGTAATATGAACTCCTAGAGCCCAAAACATTAACAGGAGCTCTAGAGGAATTATTTCATTTAATAGTGGCATCGATTAATGAAACATTCTGACATCGAAAAACCGGATGAGAGATAGATCAACCACTAGTGTCCGTCGATGAGTCGGGGAGAGAATCCACACCTACTCCCGTCTTCAGAGAGTTTTTACCGCCAGCGGTAGTCGCGGCGGTCCGCCGTAATAATGGCGTAAATAATTCGTTTCGAAGTGAAATTATTGCTAAAATGTGTTTTTAAAAGATTGTTTGGTGTCGTGAATGTGTTGTGAATGTGAAAATCATTCGATATCTTGACAAAATTATGTTAATTTGTCGAGATATGAGTAAAAATTTGTAAACACCATAATCAACTCAAAATTACACATACAAGGAATGATCAAAACCTCCATAAAAAGGAATAGGGTACAACGTCACTTCAAGACCTTTCCAACGACTTATAAATCTGAGCACATTATTCACATAAACATAGAGTTTGCGATTTTATGTATTAGGAAAAATCGTTCCAAAGCTTGGCGTATAGCGCCACTCGCAATATGATTTTGTAAACACGGGGCCACGGCCATCTTTTAACGCATGCTTCACGTGTCAATTCAAAATGAAAAAGAAAGCAATTATATATAGCTATCGCTACGCACTTACCGTCCTTTAATTCACAACGTAACACCGCGGGACCAATAGAACAGATATAATAGAGAAAAACATTATTTCGTGACATCTGACCTCAACTTAATCAACTAAAAACGCTTTGTAGAGGATTTTGGTAACAAACTTTTGTATAAAAAATGAAGGTGTCTCCATAGGTTTCAATCGACGCCTATGAAATTTGTCACTGTAGCACTCTATTTGTAAATTCAGTTTTTCCGTTTTATTTCATAGGAAACAGATTCAGCCACCAACAGTATATAGTGCTTGCTAATAATTTTACGGTGACGGTGTATACCGAAAAGTTGCAACCACACCGGCATTTTAAATTATATATTAATGATAATATATATTTTAAAATATATTGCAAAATATAATATATGCTTTGTGATTTTTTGCATAAAAATGGAACCAACATATCACATGATACGTTGCAACGTAGTAACATACATATTTTTATCGGTCGATTTAGATTCGAGTCAAAGACACCGATTGCATAAATACAAGTCTCACCTGATGCATGTTGATGAGCTAACGCCCTCTGAAACCAATACAAACAAAAAGGAAATTAACAAAACTAAAAACAAATAAAGCGACTGCAAATAAGAAAACAGGTGATCACATAAATATAATATAATTAGCAGCGACAAGGTGTTAAGTCACACAATTTATATACTTATATGAAACTATAAACTTATATTTACAATGTAAATATTTTATAAAAACAAATCTACTGAAACATGGGTAAGTAAAATAAAAACGTATATACCCAACCACCGCCGCCTTCACATCCCCCGGCGGCGGTAGTAGAAACTGATTAAAATCTGTTCTCTTCCGATCTGTTCTCGGGTTGTGAGCCCGAAACACCGTGGGAGATAACGGAGTATACGAGCAATCTCTGGAACACGATGGTTGACATCTACGAAGAAATTAGAGATGCCGGGCTCTTTAGAAGTTTGCTCTCGTACCTACCTACAATGAATATAGTTTAAAATTATCAGTTTAATATTTGTGTAAAATTTATTGAGTAACTAGTTGAAAATTAAGGTTATTTCTACTTTATTTTGTTTCATGACCGACGAGCGAATGGCCCAGGTTTTGACGAAGAAACTCTGGTTTGGCTACGCAACCCCTTTCAACGTTAGGGAAATTGTCCGAAACTTCAACCCAGTTGGGATTGGCCCTACAAAGTAATCACCAAGATAAATGACGTGATGCTACGGGTTCAGCGCTTTCCCCAAGCCTTTCAAGTTGTGTACATAAACCGACTGCTCGGGCGTGCCTTCGACGGTTTTGTGATGCCTCTATACTAATACACTCGTTTGGCATACTGAAGTGGACTTAAACTGAGCTGGACGCCCTGGATAGAAAGGTCCGTCGACAGCTTACTTTGCACCGCATGTTACACCCTCACTCATCTCTAATAAGATTGTATCTTCCGCGGAAAGTGGAGGGTCGTGGCTTTTTAAACGCTAAGAACCCGCGAGGTTGCAGTCTCAGGGATTATTTCCTCAATAATGAGTGTGGGATACATAGGGATATAGTAGCTGTGGACACAGGCCTCACACCACTAGTACTTAGTGTTGTTCTTGGTAGATTATACAATTATACATTGGCACACATCGCGTCTATATAAGCCGCTTACGTTTATTACCTTTTGTCGCCTCGCATGCTATTTAATGCACAGGTATCGTCTCCGACGTGAGATCACCAACACGAATACTTGCAAGCAACAACACATGTAATATAGGGATAACAAATAAGCAATGCAAGTAAACACCCAGAAAATATTATTACATAAATGTTATTTGAATCTTAGATGGCAAAAATACGTCAAAAATATAACAAAAACAATAGAAAGTCGATATTTAAGTGCTTAACATTTTAAAAAAGAAGAACATCATAGAAACTACGTGAAAAAAGTTTCATTGAAAAACCTCAAACCATGAAGGTTCTATGTCAATTCAAAGTACCTATTACAATAAAACGACAATTTCATACTTTAAAACCTTAATATATTATTTTTATTCTTATGAAACAATAAAGCTGATTGCGCATTTTTAAAAGAAATGTAGGTAGGTCTTCCCTAGTTCTTGTCCAATAAGTAGTTCTTAGAAATGTTGTTGTTTTTAATAGACTACGTAAACATGTTTGTGTTGCCATTTAGTATCTTATTTCCTAGAACAGCCGAGATCATAACAATAAATAACGTAATCAGTTAGACACAATGTGTTGCGTTTAAGGGAACGTATTTTTCTTACTGTAATTTGACCAAGTGTCAATACATATTTAATACACACGTTTTAAGTCAATGAATAACAATGGATCATACGTTCATCATTGTATATACCTATCTACATACATAACAATGGTGTAGGCATGTACATACATTGGAGTGAAGGACCGCGAGATAAAATTGTGAAAAGATATAAATCATGATAACGTCGCGACAGTCAGAAATGTAAGCAAGATCGCCCAAGCTAACATAATATAATATATAATATAATATATATTATAATATTATAACCTCTGGTAAGATAACATTTTGAAGTTTTATTTTTTACGTGGGATAGGTTTACGTTTTTTACGTTACGACTACAGCCTGCCTGATGTTAAGGATTGCTGCAGCCTAGGGTGTAACACGCTTACCTAGAAGATACCTATTAACTCTAGATTTAAAGACCCCTGGATTGTAGTTCGCGGGAAACACGGCTTCTGGTAAAGTTAAACATACTCTGAACACAGCAAAGATCGATCTGCTAATATCAAAGATCGTGCACGTCTATTTCTAACTGACTGGATAAATCACTTCATTTGCTAATTATATATGGTAAAAATGGTTGTGTTCTGGCATACAGATGCCAAAAGCTAAGCGAATGTTAAATAATTGGCAATGAAGTGAAGAATGCTTTAATTATTTGCGCAATAATATAATTTCTGTTTTTTTTTTAAATTAAAGGTATCAAAGTTACTGGCAAAAAAACACACAACAAGTTACAAAATAATACAAAGTTTGCAGTCTCCATTTTGTTTTAAAATAAAGATTGTAGATCCATTTCTACACTTACCTATTTGTACAGGTAATTGGGTATTTTTTTTTCTATTTAGAAATAATTATATTCCTTCTTTTAATGTACATTACATTTTTAAATACTTTAATGCATTTATCTGTGTAAATGTGAGAATGTGGGAGTAGACGTGCTCTGGCGTTCAGGCTCGTTTAGAGACCATAAGACGTAAAGTGTACTTAATAAGTAAAAAACATGTACCTGGATGTAAGCTTTGTCTGAACAATAAATTTGTATTGCCCCTAACAACTAACCGAACCAATACTTGTGTTATTAAAAAATAAAGTGACTTCTGTTCGTAAGTTTGTTGATGTTTGCTACTTTACGCCGCAACAGAGCGAGAGAACATTATGATTGTTGAAAAGGGAAATGAATTAGTATTTCATTAGAAGGATACGCATCCTCAAACTGACATTATAGAGTCGAATTTTGTATGCCAGGACTAAGTTTGGCCTACAGATTCTATAGAAAACCTGCCAAGCTGGGTGGACCCAAATCAAATTGAAATGCTCCGTCTACGTTTGCTGCTGGGTATTTGGTTAACTCTCTTATTCGTGTAGAAAGGTCAACCACTGTATGGAAAATGAGATCAAAGTATGTTAAGTTCCAAATAAATATTTAAGTAGGTGCCAAATTGGTGCTCGGCACTGCGTCTTTGTGCTTCAAACACAATACACCATAACTATCACGAGAGTCAAAAGTCAAGTATTTAAATTAAGCTACTGAACACAGCTGTGTCAAAGATATGTAAATTATTTTTTGAACATTCAATAGATGGTGACCTCATTTCTTCTGAAAATACGTTAACGTTTTTCTTTTAAACACAAATACTTTATTGAACATTAAGTACACTACTATATATGTAATAGCAATAGCCCTTTAGTGTGTGTGTTTGTAATAATTTCGCACTGTAAGACACGATTCGAGATACGGGATAAGGTATTACATCACATACTGACATCACCACAATAGAATCGTGATTTTCACGGTAGCATACTACATCTAATAAAATACAATACGACGTTGTATGTGTGTGTGTTATTTCAAACTTATTTTGTTTATTTCAACCATGATAAAATATATGCGTTTTAAAAATTAATGCATGTCACTGTTAGGTTTTTATTTTACTAAAAATATTTTATTGCTCTGCTGGACAGAACTAGCAAAGTACTCGTCCCATTTACTAGCAGCCAAAGATAAATATTAATTTCAGGAAGAAGACGCTCTCTATTATAAACTTGCTAACGGTAGCTCGATTGCAATCGAAAGAGCCTGAAAGTATTTCCACTATAGATAAAGAGATAACTATATTGGAGGGGGTTGACTTTTTCAAAAACTACGAAGGGACAGCGTATCAAGCAGCAGTAACAGCCAGAGTATCAAGAGAACTCTAACCAGATGATTAAAAATTGAATTGAACCAGATAGTGTTATGGGCTGCCTGCTATAACACTATCTGGTTATGGAAGGCCTTTGGTGAGCTAATACTAGAGCCGCAGACATCCGTAAGCACTTATTTTCCGATAAAGAGTCAAACTAGGAGTCGATCGATGATCTTACATATGGAACTCATATTGAGAGTAAAGAAGACGTATTGTGCCGAAGAAAGGAAAACGTTCTTGAAAATTACTGCCATCTACAAATGATTGTTCGCAAGTACCTGATATCATGAGCGGTTTTAGTTACGACGATGTCGAAATATGAGTTGAGAAATATACCAGATGCCCATAGCAGAGAAGCATTGAAGTTTTACTACGTAGGAGCGCCATGGAAACGTATAGTGCTGGATGTCGCGGGACCGTTCCCCGACCCCGAGAGTGGAAACATGTACTTCCTGGTTGTCATGGACTACAACACTAAGTGGCTCAAAGTTTTGCCATTCCAAACCAAGAAGCCATCACAATGGCGGACAATAACTATAATCGAAAATAATATTACTTCGATAATTAAGATAATATGCGTTCAAGTTTATATCGAAGTACAATATTGTGAACTGCGGCGATTAGATGATTTCTACATACGTGTGTTTTTATTAGTTTAATTACAGACGTTGAGCTAAGGTGTTGTGTTTTTCATTAAAAAGTCTCCTATCCCACAACAATACATTATACTCTAATGTAACCAATTAACAAAATTATTGCTTTACACGATTCGCAGTAGCAGTAAATGTAGGTAAGTACAGTGTTACGCGTTTCTTTTACTATTATGTCTACATATACACATACATTAGTAAAGTAAAAGACACTATAATCTGAGATAGCTTGTAAATGTTTAACTAATTAGCAGAGATATAGGTGATATTGTGCATATTTCGTATGTTATCAAATAATGACTAATGAATGTCGATCTTGTATCGAAGTCACATTGGTTGCAACAGATATTGACTCAAGTTGATGGAATCGCACGAATGTTTGATTACACTGGATAACAACATTGCAACTTTTTCATGCCACACTAAATATTCTGTTTCTTTTTCTTGAATGAATATTAACAGTTAAAAAATTGTTAGCTAAAATGTTTTAATATAGAACGAATTTTAAATTTGATGAAAAAACAGATGGTTGTAACATAAAATATTTTATAAAACCTAAAATGTCATGGTATCGTTTACTGGCTACTTAAGCTGGCATCTAGCATGGCCAGTTTTAGGTACCTGTTGTTGTTGAAAGTGGTAGTGTTGAGCCACTAGTCGGATCCCACTGAGCTCCAGGGATCTCGTGTCCAGAGACCTGCTGCGAGGCTTTTCTGAATAAAAAACATCCTCATCCCGCTTTCCCTTCTTCCAGCGAAAGTAGTTGGCCATGTCGATATTGCTCAACGAGTCCGTAACCACATCACGAACATCTCTCGTATATATAACTATTTACTCGTAACTTATTTTCAGAGGATGGCGAACGCGGCCGAGTGTTGTAAGGCACTGAGATAACGCTACCATCACGAGGCGTTTGTTATGCAACGAAGACTGAAGCTGGGCGATAAACCGCTTTCCGATCGCGAGCCTATTCCGCATCGGAACCGGGGAGACTAACGCGAGTTACGCGCGAGCGCAGGTTATCGCTACTGCGCGATACAAGGCGAGGACCGATTACGTGCATGTATCTTATGTATGAGACATTAGAGATAATATAATAGTAGAGGCCACGTACAGAAGTTAAATAAAACGTACTTGCTTGTTCTTGCTGAAGCTTGTGGAATATCGGTTTTGGAACAATAAAGATGTATAGAAAAAAAAATATGTATTTAACGAGGAAAGTTTTGGAATATGAAACATAAACATATAATCTATTATTGGGTGGACCAACTGTTGTCGTTTAATCAAAATATTAATATCTGCATTTCATCAAACCCATTTAATTTAATGGTGCCTAAGAGGCATACCTGACATCTTTCATTGCTCAAGTTAACCTCATCTACTAAATGACGAATAACACTAATAAATACCCAGGAACCTTAGGGATACAAACCTACTTTTTTTGGAATGAAACATCTAAGCGCCGGATAATTTAATGATCTGTTTTCTAGTGTACATCAATAAAATACTAGTTATATTTTAAATTTTGATTTATCCTTGGAGGCGTGGCAACATAGATATGTCAAACGATAGACCAAGTGATTACAAATCAAATCTATAGTATGATAAATTAAGCTATTGTTTATTACCGCCGTACTTGCTTCATATGTAATTTCAGATTTCAAGAATTAGTTTTAAGCTTTTGTAAATGTTTTTCTCATGAAATTATAGGTCCTGTTTCTAATATATATTTTAATAATGCAAGGCTAATATATATAATTGCATTATTCGCATGCATTATTGTACATGAAAACCTTCCCCATGAATTACTCAATGGCAATTGGCCAGTTTTTTTTCATCATCATAAATTTAAGGGCCGGGCCCTTGTCTGTGGAGTATGCGCCATCCTTTCCGGTCTTCTGCCAATTCCTTGACCTCCTTATACGACATGACACCCGCCTTTTCTTTTATTTGGTCCATGTATGATCTTCTCGGCCTTCCTCTTCCTCTTCGGGCTTCCAATTTTCCTTCCATGATGTTTCTTATAAATTCGTCATGTCGTATAAGGTGGCCAACCATCTTCCCTCTTCTGTTTTCAATAGTTGCCAGTATTGTACGGTGTTCTTGGACCATGCTCAGCACTTCTTCATTGGTCTTTCTTTCTGTCCAACTAATTTTCTCCATCCGCCGCCAGCACCACATTTCAAAAGCTTCTATTCGTTCTCTATCTCTTTGAGTCATGGTCCAAGTTTCGCTTCCATAAAGAGCAATACTCCATATGTAAGATTTTATGAGCTGTTTTCTTACGTGTTTTGCAATTTTGGATTTTAGTAAATGTTTCTTCCGGTTGAATGCTGTTTTTGCTATGGATATTCGGGTTATTATGTCTTGAGTGCATCTTGAGTCTTCTGTTATTACGCTTCCTAAATATTTGAATGAATGTACTTGTTCTATTGGGTTATTGTGCAGTTTAATGGGATTTCTATTGTAAATTTGGTTTCTGGTGATTGTCATAGTTTTGGTCTTGTTTGAGTTAATTTTGAGGCCTATTTCTTGAAAAGCTTCGTCCATTTGTTTGATTAGTTTTTCCAGTTCATTTCTATTGTCGGCTAAAGCTGCAATGTCATCTGCGTAACGTATAAAGAAAATCCGCTCTCCATTCACTTTAATTCCACCGTTTTCTGATTCTATGATTTTACTAATTGCATTTTCAATAAATATGTTGAAAATAGTTGGTGAAAGTGGGCATCCTTGTCTTACTCCTTGTCGTATTTTTGCTGTTGTGGTTTCAGTTCCTATGTCTATTGTGGTTTGCTGATTTTTATAAAGGTTGTATATTATTCTTCTGTCTCTATAGTCTACTCCAATGTTTTTTAAAATCGTAAGCATCTTTTTCCAATTTACTTTGTCAAAAGCTTTTTCCAGGTCAATGAATGCAATATGTGTATCTATACCCAGATCTATTCGCTTGTTAGTGATGAGTCTTAGAGCCAGTATTGCTTCTCGTGTTCCTTTTCCTCGTCTAAATCCATATTGGTCTTTGGTAATATTTTCTTCGGCAATGGGTCTTAGTCTATTGTGAATAATTTGTATGAGTATTTTTGAAGCATGTGATATGAGACTTAGTGTTCTGTGTTCTTCGCATTTGTGGGTGTTAAGTTTTTTGGGTAGAAGTACTGTTTTAGTGGTTTGAAAATCATTAGGAATGTTACCTGTTAAGTACATTTCTTGGGTCAGTTTAAATATTTCATCTAAGAGAGGGTCACATACCGCATATTTGATAAGTTCTATGTGAATTTGGTCTTCTCCTGCTGCTTTTCCATTTTGTATATTTTGTAGAGCTCTGTCAAATTCTTCTCGTACTATTGGTGGGCCTAAATCATCACAATCTATTGAATTTTCTTCTTCTAGATCTTTATCATCCAGTCCTGCTCCGTCGTATAATGTTTCTATGTAGTTTTTCCATCGTTGTACTATTTCTTTTTCGTCCAGTAGCATTTTTCCATCTGAGTCAAGGATTGCTGTGCTTTTTGTCTTGTGTTTAAGGTCAATTTTCTTAATAAGACTATATGCTTTATCTACTTTTCCTTCTTTCAGGTATTTTTCAATGAGTTGACAGTCTTCTTTTATTGCATTTTCTTTGGCTTCATTACATTTTAAAGTTATTTTGTTGGTTAAAGTTTTATATTTGCTTACACTTGTAGCATCAGTTTTATTTTTCAGCTTCCTGCGGTCAAGCATGAGGGTTATTATATCCTGTGTCAACCACTTTTTTCTTGGGACTATTTTTACTTTGTTTATACATTCATTAGCACTAGTACGTATCATGTTGCTAATATTTTTCCATCTTGTTTCTATGTCTATTGGACTAGAATTATTTAATTCTATGCTATTTATATAATCTTTCAATTTATCTCCTAGCTTATTACTATATTGCACTGTTGTATTGCTCGTTTTATCCTTAATACTAGTGAGATCTATTTTCTTCGGTTTAGTTTTTCTTTTGTTTTGTTGTAATTCCAGATTATGTTTGCTTATAAGTAAGTTGTGATCGGATTTTATATCAACGCCCGGTAAGGTTTTGCAATTTGTGACGGATCGTTTGTATTTTTCTTTTACTAATATGTAGTCTATTTGATATCTCGCTGTGTCTCCCGGGTTTTTCCAAGTATACAATCTTCTTTTGGGTTGTTTATAGTGTGTATTGAGAGGTACCATATTATGTTCTTTACAAAATTGAACGAGTCTGTTTCCTCTTTCATTTCTTTTTCCTAAGCCAAACATTCCAACTATATTGTCTTCTGCTCCTTCGCCTAATACTGCGTTAAAGTCTCCCATAACGACTAGATAATCATTTTCGTGGACAATGTCTAATATGGAGTCTATGTTATTATACATATCTTCTACTTCGTCTATGTGGTGTCCGGTAGTGGGCATGTACACTTGTAGAATTACGATGTTTCTGTGTTCATTTTTTATTATAACTGCTGTTAATCTATCGCTATGGTGTATGGTATTTGTTACTTTATCTCCCCATTTTTTACTTAGTATTAGTGCTGTGCCGTTTTTTCCTTGAGTTTCTCCTGTATATATTACTCTGTGATCCCCGTTCCAGTAATCTCCACTTCCTCCCCAACGAGTCTCACTTAATCCTACTATATCTATCTTACAGTTATCCATTTCCATTAACAGATTCTCAAGTTTGCCTGCTGGCAACATCGTTTTCGCATTGAACGTACCGATTGTACAGGGATTTCGCAGGATGACGACCCGGGTAGCCCTGTTACTACCCCTGCCGGACTCGGACCGCCACGGCATGTTACTTCGCGGAAGCCCGTTGTCAAGAACGTTTACTGTATTAGGCGACATTTTCCATTACTCCAAAATTGGGATAAGTAGTGCGGTGGTTTCCCACTTGCCTTCCGCACCGCGGTACAAGAGCTGGTTGCCCATCAGTTGCTATCCTGACCAGAACCCTTCCAGAGCCTTCCTCTTCGGCCTCTCGCCAGTACCGGTGTTACCGCTGCCTAACACCGGGGAAACGCTTATTTAATGGCGGCGTTTGATCGCCATGTCACAGAACCGTTGTTGGACCTTTTGTAGCACTTTATAGGTTAGCCCGCTCCACCAGACTACCCACTACGTCCTGATAGTTCCGCCGCTGTTGGTCGGGGACTGCTTATTGGTTATTCGCAGCTAACCACCATATCTGGTGGCCGTTCCACTATCCGCCACCCGTGGACCCCTCCGGTGTCTGTCAGCTCAGCCCCGGACAATTAATATTAATAATTAATAGATATTAAAAAAAAACTGGCCAATTGCGAGTCGAACTCGAGCACGAAGGGTTCCGTACTATCATCTATAATAGAAAATCGCGTTTCTAGATACTACTAAGTTTAGTTCTGTTTATAAAATAACGAGAAATTGACGAGCAACCACCTCGCGTGAGTTCAGTCATTTAGTGAGTTTTTATGCATTATATTAGGTATTTATTTTATAGTGATATATTTCTAAATATTCACTTACATAAATTCAAGTTTCCACCTGTTTATTAAGATCGATTAAAAATGCTTAAAAATTACGTTTGTTGTATGGGAGACCCCTTTAAACTTTACTTTATTGTTATTTCATTATTTATTTTGAAAGGTAATATGCAAGTTAATATTCTGTGAAAATTTGAAGCGTGTACCTGTTACCGTTTTCAATATTGAGCAAAAATATACGAATAAAACATGTTTATCGAATGGGGGGACATGTTTAGTTTTAAGTATTTGTTGTCTTCAGCTTTCTAGCTATCACGGTACTTATGAGATAGTCTGGAGACAGACAGACATTAAAATAGGGTCCCGCTTTACCCTTAGGGTACGGAACCCTAAAAACAGCATCAAAATAATTGTAATTTTAAAGATCTTAGCATACATCCATACAGGGACTTTGCTCTATATTATGTAGTGATATTTTGTAAGAAAAATACAATAATTTATGAATTCCAATGTTGGCTATTGTTCCTCCTCCCACTCTTGGCACATCTAATAGCAGTGAAGCGGTAGATTGTGTCCGGGCAATTGCCCACTTACATTATTTAGAGAGTCTCGGTCAGAACACCTAATGGAGGAACAACAGTGATTTCTTAGTTAGTAGGTAACTCATATCAGATAAAATATCCTCGTCTATCGAAAATCGTATCTAATAAAATAAAATAATTAAAAGTACTGATGTCCATTACATAACGGATACAATAATAGCGATGCTCTAATTTTGACATGAATATGGTGCATGTAATTTGTATTACACAATTAACATTGTGTCAAAATAAAAAAATATACTTCTATTATTTTACCTTAGTTATTGCCTACTTTATCATGATTGAACTAAGGTAGATATTCCGATAGGTGTGCTACTTCATATGTAGGTATAATTTGGTAAATATAGTAAAATATCATTCTTTCCTAGACCCAGTTACCGAAGTAGCAAAATTTAAAATGAAATACCTTCTTCCCTGGAAATAGGTATAGTGCAGTAGACACGTGGTACAGCCAGAACAGAACCTTCGGGCAATGTGGCTATCATATCTTTCAATTGAATTGCAAATCACAATTTTAACCATACTTCCAACTGCCAGATAAAATATTTTCAATTTACCAGATTAGACTTTTACGAGTAAAATATTCGAGCCTATTGAAGACCTAACATCGAGCACAAATCTGTTTTTTTAAGTAGTAGAAATTTCTGGGACCGAGTGGCCGTAGGTCCATACGGTGGTCAGACCAAGTAACTAAAGAGCTGCATATATAGCTGCAATAAACGTTGCAATGCACCAAGCATCAGAATGCAATAATTGGCGAAAACTAGTCCACAAGATCTAACGGAATCACGATCCTCAGCACTGAGGGCATTAAGAAGAAGAGTAGCAGTTGCAGCAGAACATGCATGTTTTACAACGAAACGGAAAACCATTTACCTAACCTTTTCATAAACGTATAAAACGACGACGGATGTCTAAAGTGGGATCGTAGTCAGTTTGCAGTTACAATAGTACCACAGAATTGGGAGGGTATCTGGTTTCCTTCAGACTGGCAGTCATAGCTCGGCATTAACTCGTTAATCCGTTAATCGTTAATTAACGAAGTTAACATTTTGATTAACGGATTAACTTTTAAGTTACTTTTAAGTTAACTTTTAAAAATGTTAACGGACACGTTAACTTCCGTTAATCCTTCGTTAGTTATGCAGAAGTCCGTTATTCGTTAATCCAATGCCTAATAATAGTTACCGCACGGCACCGACAAGTGCCGGTTGGTGCGTGCCGCGCGTGAAACAAAAACAAAACTAGATATATTTTGTGCGCGCGTGCGAGTGAGAAAGAAAACTGCGAAGAGATTCGTTTCGTTTGTAACTTTGATAATTAAATTATTTCATTACTTAGCGTCAGTGCTTAGAGTGACGAGTGTTTTGTTTGTTTATTGTTATTATAATATAAAGAAGAGTGCAGTGTAATGTTTATGTTTAATTAATACAAAACCATACCTATCATGGATGTTGGAAGACGTGGAATCGGATCGGATTCCAGCGGTCCTGATGAGAATCGTATGACTGCAGTAGAGTGGATGCAGTAAAAAAGTGCATGAAAAAAAAAAGGTAGAAGATGGCTTACGATAAGAAGCAGCGGAAAATTCGAAGGACAGAGATAGTAGACGTTGTCACCCGGGAAACAGAAACATCTCGTCCGGGTGACAACACACTGTTATAAGAAATTACTAACTTAGTTTTGTATGTATTAATATAGTGAACTAGATGTAAGTATTTTTGAACCCAATAAACGTTTTTTGTATTGTATTGTATTGTATAGTTTAAGTGGCGGAGGGAGCACTGCGAGTAACAACGATGATGACGAGGAAGACTTTTTCAATTCTGTTACTCAGTCTATAAACAAACCAAAGAGCTCCAACTCTTTAAAGAGAGCGCAGTCTCGTTAAAGTGTGGCTGGCCATGAAATCAAAAGACTCGTTCAACAATGTTGCATTCCTCGGGGAACAGATACCCTCAAGTGCTGCAGTTGAACGTCTTTTTTCCACATGTAAAGACATTTTAACACCAAAACGAGCCTCGCTTTCAGACGAGAACTTCAACATGTGAATGGTCATGAAAATGAATGTTAAATTACACAAGTCTTTGTTTTGTTCCTAATCTGTTAACTTCCGGAACCTAAACCAACAGGTTTTATAAGTTCACTAACGCAACGATATAAAGATGCAATTTTACACATATTAACGGATTAACGATTAACGTTAACTTGCGTTAATTCTTCCGAAATGTAACGCTTTAACGTTTAACGAAGCTAACTTTTTTTGTAGCGGATTAACGATTAACGAAGTTAACTATTTGATTAACGGTGCCCAGCTATGCTGGCAGTCAAGGATTTGCCATCCATTTCCAACTTACAGTTAAAAACACGCTTTCTTAACATCACTAATGACAAACTTCAAAGATGTATTACAGGCAATATGTACGAGTCTTTTTCTGTACTCACCTTCCGTCTCTCGGCAGAATCTGCGCTTGTGTTTTGAGCTGTCGACGAGGTGCGCCCTCTGAATATATCCATCACTATCGCCATAGCTCGGGGCCTCCTGGTCGGTGATGCGGTCACCGTGTGATAATACTGCAAACAATGGAAAAATAGAAACATGGAGCCTACATGAAACTGTAATATTTTTTAGTTGCAGACTTTATTCGGTATTATAGAGGGCGCTATATTGAATTTATAGTGTTTCTAATGAATGATACTTCAATTTTAGTAGTTTATTTACCACATAAATATAGTTACGATGTAGTATGTGTCAAATATTGTATCTGTTCCCTCCTATAAACATAGCGGTTAACATTTTTTGGCGTCGGATAAAAAAATAAAATGTTCATAAAAGTTTCCTCCACGTAGGGTTTGTATTGTAAGTGTATTTTGTGGAATAAGCGCGGGGCTATGTTCACTCCAATGAATGTTAAAGTATCGGCACTTTATCAAGCTTGTTGTTGGATGTACGAGTGAGCAAAAATATTGTTTTTTACTTAAGAATCTATTTGTAAATAAGTCCTCGTATTAACTTACTCTGGCATCGTTGCTGGGATGGGGATGTGCAGATCCGTCCTTTGCTTTGGCCACAGCGATCTCAGCTTGTGGCGGGATTGCCACGTTAGTGTCAGGTTTTCCGCTCTCTGCCTTTGCATCTTTGTTAGTAGACGACGACGACTTAGTCATATTCTGTAATGTAAACATTTGACAAGATAAGTATAAATAAATTATTTATAATCAGTCCTTCGTATTAGTATGACCTCACAATTATTTTTTAATATCAAAAACATATTATGTTAAACTATAAATTAAACTTCACTAAAGATTTCAGTAATATACTAGGTATTATCTATTATTTTCGAAAACAGATAAACATGGATAACTTGGATATTGTGTTATGCGGCCACTTTTCTACTATCTATAAAAGAATTCCTCTTGTAACATTGTATTTTGAGGTTTAATGTAGTAAATAATTCTTTGCTGATGATGAATAGCTAAGGGAGTCGAACTTGCGATATTTCGACTCAGGTTGGGTAAAGTATGCTTGCATTTATTTTGTTTACATACCGTTTAAAGTTATCATATAAATAAGACAGACTAATTGTCTTCAGCTATGATACTCTAAAATAAAAACGTTTATCTGATCTTCCACAATGTTTTTAAGGCAAGAATGGGACATAAATAATTACGCTACACACTAGGGCTTTAGGGTTACTGTACGCTAATAAATGAAACCTGGACATCAACAACTAGGTCACTTGGTGTGACCTGACGTCCAGACAGCTATATATTCTTAGCTATCTACGAGTATATATTTCTCCTACCACGATGTGCCTTCACCTCGGCAAGGACGGGTTTCGCGGGCAAGCGAGCAATACTCCTCCGCAATGCCCATCCCAACCGCAGTCCACTGTCTGAGTGGACCCGCCTCAGGAGGGGCAACACCCTCCCTCTTGCTGCGCGAGCGATGCCCAGAGACATCCGGGCATCAACTCCTCAGGAGGCCCTTATCCCTGTTAGGAAAGTATATATTCCTCCTGTCAAAACGATGGCACTGACCTGCATAGCCGTCTTCACTTGTTGAATGATCGACGGTTGCTTCTTAGCATCGCTTGGTGGCTTGGGTTTTGACTTGAATAAGCCAAATAACGCGGGCCGTCTACTAACACCCGTAGTGCCTGAAAAGAGGTAAACAAGTTTCGTATTGAGACTTCGTAAATTCAATGCTTCATTATAATTTTTCTTGGGTATCCTCTGTCTGTCCTTGAATCGACTACCTCAATAAATAATGACATCAAGAGACGTCATAAGTTAGTTTGTTAAAGTTTGTTCTTTATTCACTTCATTCCTTCATTCGTTTTAGTTTCTTTAAGTTTTTATGATTGTTTGGTGAGCATTGAAGGTATATCTATCTATCTATACCTCTACGGAGCGACAGATGTTTATGATTTTCGGTAAGGTATAGGGGTCTGGAGAGCGACACACGCAATTTTTTATCTTTTTACAATGCGAGTAGAAGGTTAGCAGGTATTCTCCAATACTGACTAATGGAAGAATCCGCACATATTGTACAATGGATAGGATTATATCTAATACCACAGAATAAAGAAGTAGTAATAACTAATACATGTAAGACTACACTGGGGGTTATATTGTAACGTTGAAAAATGGGTAATAAATAAATAATTCATAGATACTAGATAATGGATATATGTATGTAACACCATAAGTAAATGAAATAAAAAACACATAAAAATCTGCATTTTAGATAATGTAGTGGGCAAAGCATATTACCGTGTATAGTTTGTTGGTACATGGCATCTGGTTGGCCATCGTCGTGGGAGCCTCGCCGCTTCCGCTCCCCCACCGACTGGGTGCTCCTCGTGTGGGCAGCATCCAAACGTTGCTCTGGAAAGCCACCCTTTTACTCATTATTAGGTTACACATTATTTTTATCACAATAATAATAATGTATTTGTGTAGCGTTTATTGCTAGCAAGACTGGATATTTGCCAAGTGTAAAATTTTACTCGGTTAGATTGAATAGCGAAAAGCCAAAACTGTAATTATATATGTACAGAAATTCAAAATTTTGGAAAGAGGAGACGCTGTATCGACCCCATATGAACAAGTAGAAGGAACATATGAAACTCTTTCTTTTGAAGTCTTTATGTTACACATATACCTATTTTTTCGTAAGAACTCTTGATAAAATTTCGTTCTATTGCTGGCACTAGGAAGGGCATATGGCTATGCGACCTATGCACCTATTCTGTAGAAATAAATGCCACTTTTTTGTTGCCACCACTGATTTTTTTCGTTAAGACACTAAATTAATACTAATTCATAGCATTTTCTTGGCGCACAACTGAATTATTCCGTTCTGCAAAACATTGAACGAGCTGCAAATATTTAACTAGGTAGTAATGTAATAATTTTCTGAGTAGTTGCGCTAGCATTTATCATCTGTAGCCTGATGTATTATTAACAAAAACATTAGCATAGCATGCAAACAGTAATGATGTCATGAGTGCGTGCTGGACCTACGGCACTAGCTATCAACCAGTGACGGACGTCAAGGCCATGTTATAGCGCCCACATGCCGCGATTCTTGCGCTGCGAAATAATATACGTAGTTCGTTCATTTATGTAAACCATAGAATAGAATCTATCTTTAATGTACACCATAAAACATAGAAATAACAATACAGGAAAAAGCTTAAATATATTAAAGTGATGCACATTGGGCGGCCTTATCGCCTTAGGCGATTTCTTCCAGGCAACCTTTTGTATGGACATTACTAAGAATTATAAACAGGCGGTGTACTAAAAAATATAATTAGATACATACATTAGTTAAAAGACCAATACATACTCAAAATATACATAAATAAATATATACATATTTCATACACATTACACAAAATATTTAAGAAATAAGCTACTATTTTTATATAAGTAAACTACATAAATTAACCATAACTTTTTTCTCACCTCGCTTGTGGCGCCTGTCGTCGCTACTTCGTCGAACTTCCTTTTCTTTAGGCTGGGACTTATCTTTTTCTTTATTAGCAGTCTGGTCTCCCCAAGCTTCAGAGAGCAGTCGAACAGCTTCTGGTACCTTATCCTCTTTGGGCACTTTCTTTTCCGGGATAACGAGAGGTTCTATTTTGGGAATGGAGACCTGAAAGATTTTAAGTGCTACATGAATTTCATATTATCATAACTAACAACAGAAATCATTAACGAATCAACGATTGCAGAAGAAATGATTAGTTAGATCAGAAATGATTAATTTCTATTACGATGCGGAATCCTTTTTTTAATTTCTTCTACCAAAAAGTTTAGTTATACGTAAAATTATTTAAAGCTACTTACATCTTTTTTCGTATCGGGTTCGGTTCTTTTGACCCAGACATCTTCTGGACTTGCGGACGGTTTGTCCACTACAGCTCTAACTTCAATGAGACTACTGTCGAAGTAATTTTTGTCTCGATGAAGATTGTTTCCAGTAAATATATTGCGTACACTGGGACGCTGTTCTTCCGCTCCTTTGGTCCCAAAATGCACTGTATGTGCATTACGCACTTGAGAACGCAAAGCGCGTTCAACTTGCGGAGGCGGTGGCGACAAACTTGTAGTTACAAGAAACTTATGCTTGGCACCCATTACCATCCGTTCCATATATTCTTGTTTCTTTTGTGATGTTTGCGTTTTAATAGAAGGCTCCTCTTCAACTTTTAGTGTAAGATCTTTATCGGGATCATCATGGTGTTCCTTATCTAAAACCGTTGGGTCGCTAGCTGAAGCAGTTTCACGCCCCGCTTTAGGCGATAGCACGTCGTCTTCATCTTCTTCTCTACATTGTGATAATCGCCTACGTTCGGCGAATGTGTAAGGTACGTTTGAGGCGGAATTGCGGCTGGACAAGTTATTGCAATGATTCATAAAGTAGTGCTGGAAAAAACTATCTGTTTCAGGCGTGTCATTGCCATCTCCTTGTATAATGTCCTTCAGTGCCGCGAGTGATGTGATGGTGTTGTAGTTAATTACGTTGACTAGGTCTTCGTTATCAGATGAACTAGGAGAGCTGGTAGGTACTTCATCTTCTGCTTCTTTATTTCTATCGGGACACATATTGTCTGTCCCGGCTGCAGTGTCGCTTTTTTCTTTTTTCTTTTTTTCATTTTTGCTTATGTTCTTCTTAACTTTTGATTTTGAAGAATTTGGAATTTCAGTATCCATTGAGCAGCATGTATTTTTAATCGAATATAAATCTTCAAAAATCACTATCAAAATACTTTTAAGGCACTAATAGCTTCACAGTTATATCACATAAAGTCACATGTTAACTCACTAGGTCCCCATGTCATAAATAAAGCATTGTGTCGAGTTTTCTTGCAAAAACAGCTTCGTGCATCACTCGTAGAACTCACTTGCTATCGGCGAACTTATTCCATACCTGCATTTTTATGGTCACGTTTTCGTATTTGTATCATCCACTGAAACCAAGAACCCTATTATTAACAAATAAATGACTATCTTACTTTTCGGGACATTGTAATTAAAGCTAGTTTATTACAGTTGCACTAAGAGCACCATTAGACACTTTCTTGATAATCATTAGCAACAGAATAATAGAACGCACATTGTTCTATTCATTGGATCAGAACGTCCACTGACAAAATAAGAGGTAGGTAAATACCACAACCAAATACTTTGGGCGATCAAGGGACTAATAAACAATAATTAAACTGGCCTATATTTTATAAGTCATACGTAGACAAATCGATTGATACAGTGCCTCATTTATACTTGCTCAACAGATGAGAAATTGATACAGTAGAACAATGTTGACGTATCAAATATACATACAATAAATCGTGATGAAGCCAATACGCAGAAATTAATATAATAATATGTAGATAAAAAGATGATGACGATCTACAAATCAAATCCTATAAAATTACTAACTGCACCTAATTCTGAATATTTCAGATATAGATATTACTATGTGAAATGTGTTTATTTAGTACACAAGATGAACTAGAAGAATTTGAAAGTTCTTATTCACTGCGCCTATAGGTACTTCAGTTTTATGGCATACCAATGAGTGCCATAGTTACTAATAGAACTTGAGAATAATAATTTCGGTTCAGTGGTACCTATATTCCGTGCATCACGTCTAAAACTGAATCTCAGAATGTATCGCATAACCATAATTTTCACACTAAGAATGATAAAGTCAAATGCATACATAATTATAAAATAATGATTTCACTATAAAAGTACCTAGTCAACCTATATCCAAAAAAAATAAACGTAATACTTGTAGTTCAGAGAATATTATCTGAGCTGCGATTAAGTGACTCAAATACCAACAACAGCGAAGCGAACGAACAAAACTAGAACGTCATTGAGCAAAACTAACGCATACAGCAAGGACATTGTCGATATCGGCATATCAGCTCGCGTACTTTATAACCATAATAACCAAGTTAATTTTAATTTCTTGGTTAAACACCACCCACATCTGTTCATGGCAAACGGAATATAGGAATAAAAATTCACTTTTAAGGAAAATAGCTTTTTTGTCTGAAATATTCTCGATACAAAAGCGTTTTGTTTGCATTACTATTGACATGTGAGCACTTCTGGTCACAAAGTATCTTTACTTACACTCAGCGAGATTTTTTATTATTTGGAACTGTCATAATTGAAACGAATTATTTCTTAATTATTTCGAATAATTTTATTACGGATAAGTTATTCAGAAAAAAGCCGCACTTCAAAAAATATTATTCTCTAAATACTTATAATGCGCTTTGCGCATATTGTATGTTGTCACATGTGAAGTTCTTCTATACTATCTTCACGCGTCGGATTGTTTCGAGCCAGTGGCCATGCTAAAACGAGATGGATTCATAATATATCCTTGAAAATTGGTATTTTTGGTGGTCCTATGTATCGTAAGCATAGCAACATTGTTGTTAGGAGTGAATCATGACTGCACTGAAAAATAGTATTAGGTACTTCGCGAGAGAAATAGCTATACCACCCTCTCAAATATCGCCAAATAACTACCCTCACAAGAGGCTTTATAAGATACTAAAACACATAAAATAAAGAAGAGAAAAGATATTCGAAAATAAATTAAAAAGAATCTTTTAAACATGTTTTGTATGACTGTAAAGATAAGTTCAAAATAATAATACTTTATCACTTACAGGAATTCGACGAATGATCAAACTGTGCATGCAAATCTTTACTTACAAATAAAATATCTCAGGAAAAACGCGTGTTTAAGATACAAGGAACAAGGGCAGTAATTATGCAATAATCAAGTAATGCATGTGAACTATAAGCTCTGTTGCAACATTATCGTAAAGATGATCTACTTTACACAAGGCACAAAAGGTTTTGTAGAACTTGTCATAACAATTGCTATGATAATTTAATCGTAGATCTAACTTATAACCTTACGTTGAATAATTTGCAAATAAGTGTAAATATTCATTAAAAAAATAAAACGCCAATATTCCTTCTTTTTGAAAATCGAACAACTGGGAGAATTTAACATCGGATGGTATTTTTTTATTAATTACGGTCTCAGCCAAAACGAAATTATTTTTTTTGGAAATAATTACGCAGGAAAAGCAAAAGAAAAACTAATGCCAAAAAGTATTGAAGAAATTAGTAACAACACGTTGCAGAAAAACCAATTTCCAAAGAGATATGGGACCCAAAAATATTTATATTTTTAGGTTAATTTAATCAGTAGCCGTTCTCAATGGTTCTTATAAGAACCATTAAGAACGGCTACTGATTAAATAAATAGTTTTGCCAATAGGTGATAACCATGAGGAGGTAGATGTACCAATGATAATACCTAGTAGTTCTGAGATTATGCTGGTTTTTAGATTTAATAAGAAATAAGAGAGTAACAGGGCGCTGTAGACACGCAATACAAGCAATTTGAAGACGGATTCATGATTTGCCAGCCGTCTAATCGAACGCCAGTAAGTCAGGTGCTTTTTTTTATAACTCAAGATTTCTCATTTGAATCTTTTGACTCAAGACACAATCAGAACAAATAGGAATTGTATATAATATGAAACTTAAATGATCGTATTTATAACGATTGCCTGTGGTCTAGTATAGTACAGTCAAGAAGGCGTAAGCTGAGCTTTGCATTTGTGTGAGTGATCACCAAAAGTACACTCAGACAATAAAATCAAATATGGCAGGTGGGCGGGGGAGTGAGATGGCGCTATCGCACGATGGAGAAGCCGGTTGTCTCACCTACACTATCTATGTACACCCACACAAATGCAAAGCTCAGCTTACGCCTTCTTGACTGTACAACATAATACATAGATTATGTAGTCAGTCACAATCCATAACTTGTTTCTAATTTACAAACAATTTACCTAGATCATTTGATTCCAGTTTCTAGTCTTAACAGTTTATTTATTAATCAAGCGACAATCTGGGTCATTGGCGTGCATAAATATTATAAAATTCAAAGAACGTTTCATGGAAAATAAAGTAATAATTATACAAAAAAAAAACTTGTGTCTATCGCTCCCTTAATTTCTTTAATACTGTTTAGCATAAAATGGTTCATGATATTCTTTCCAGGACTCCGCGATACTAACAACGTTTTTTTTTCTAAAAACTTACCAAAATATATTTTTAGTAAGTCATATAATTACTTTTATCTAACATGAGTTTGCACCAAAAGTTATCTGAATAATTTTTCAAACTTTAATTAACTGTTAATTAACAACAGCATCAATGCAGTGGAAAGAAATGAAATGAAAATTATTTAAGTATTTGTACATTTGGGAAAGTAAGACCGACACATTTTGCACATACACAACTTTCTGTCACACCAAGAAGACGTATTAGTGAGGCTAATAAGGTATCTAGATCCACTCACAAACTAGTTAACTTCGCTCACCAACTATCCTGTTAGTCAGCGACCCAATTAAGTAATGGCTACAAAGTGCAAACGACATGGCATTTCCTGCGTTTCTAGAAGTACACACATATGTAACATACAAATAGTATATGTCTTTCCCAAGAAGGGGTAGAGGATTAGAGCATTAATTGTTTATGTTTGAGACGATCTATTACACTTCCCAGTATGTATACCTACTATATTTAGTGGCATGTGTATGACTTGTACTGCCTACTACATTTTGTGGTATGACCACATATGTATGTATCAATGGAAATTGTATTGAGACTCCTTACCATGATATTATTTGTCATGTAATAGACGATTTGTATGTACCGATTTCAGAAAGAATCAACAATTGAATGTTTATTATATTTAGTTACATATTGTTTGATGACTTAAACTGACTTAGACTGAATAAAACATACAATGTTATTTTTAAAATTGTAGGTACAGATTATAACCATTCCAAATAATGGAATTTACAACTTGATGAACAAGATCAAATTATTTTAATTTTAATGCAATATAATTCTAATATCAATCGGTATTGATGTCAATATCGACGAGATATATATGCCACATTTAAAAAAAAACTAAGAACAAGTAACTATAACAAACACTGTAATGGGTCGGGTATTAACTGTAGGTACATAAGTAATGTGAGCTTTTCTGGGAAATATTATAGTATGAGCTATCACATTTATGTGTGCCATGAGTCAAGGGGTCATCTTTATGAACTTACTGTAGTAGATCAGTTATATTACAAAAATAATCCTTCAAGAATCAGCCAACCAGATACCAGCCAAGATATGTACCACTACCTTTATAAGTCTCTAATATTATAGGTACTACAAATTAAATGCAATAATTCTAATACAATAGTTAATTATATCAGAGATGCAACTACCCATACATCCAATGGAGAAATCAGAAGCAGAAAAAGACATATTAACTGTGCCAAAAAAAGCTGAACAAACTACACATTATAGGTACATGTGTTTGCTGTAAAACCCACCATTACAGTGTTGAATACTTTACCTTAGTACCATAACTGGCTATGCTATAGAGTAAATGAAATTGATTAATGTCTATAGGGTCAATGTGGGTAAATGTAAACAGAGGTAAATGGAAACAAGCCAGATAGCTTCGCCAATTTTGCTCTGAAAAAAAAGTGCGTATAACGAAACGCAACTACTGTTCATGATTTATGGAGGTAACTTCGAACTGTAACTGAAAGACATCAAAAACACGGTTTTTGATATGTTTAAAAAAAGTCGCAAAAAATAATGTAAATACAGTTCGCAAGTACTTCAATTTATGTTATATATCTCAAAAAAATAAAGGTAATTGAGTAATGTAATAAATTTAACGTGATGAATGTAGATTTATACTAATGATTCAGGCTGCTTTTTTCTCCGCAAAATACGGCCGCCATTTTTCGAGCTGCGTTTACAATTGCCTTTAATTTTAGCTTATAGGGTAAAATGTAAACAAATTTTGAGGTAAATGTAAATAGAGAGGGAATTGGAAACAATAGGTTTTCTATGTTTTATATTTACTGCGTCGGGTGGGTAGGTAAATGTAAACATTTTGTTTCAGTGCTAAATATGCCCAGAAACTATGTAAAAAAGAAGGAACTGCCCCTCATACTGTAGAAAATATTAGAAGAGCAGTGGAAGATGTTACAAATAAACAGAAGAAATTTAGACGAGCTAGCGAATATTATGGAATACTCACTGCTATTATTTATCACATTAGTATTAAAGGCCGAAAAGTGTCTTTAAGCAGAATGGGTGGAGGAGTCTCCAAAGCATTAATGGATCGTGTAGGACAACATCTCGTTAATTGCCTGAAAACAAGAGCGAGAATGAATCACTCGTGCCATAAAGACGAATTTTTGATGATGATGGGAGAATTATGTGAAAGCACAAAATAAAAACGCCCTTTATAGATAAAATTCCTGGAGACTGTTGGTGCCAATCATTTATGAAAAGAAACCCACTTCAGGTTTTTTTAGTGAAAGACTATTCACTAAAAAAGCCTGAAATTTTACAAAAGGCCCACACTGATGCAAGGAGACCTGACATTGTTTATGATTTTTATGATATGTTATTACACATGCATTACTGGTGTCTTACCAGAGCCTCTCTTATCTCTAAAAAGGTAAAGAATGTTCTATGAATTCTCAAAATCGTAAGACATTTCTGCAAAAAAATGTAAATTAGATTATTTGAGATTAAAATACAATTTGTTTACAATTACCCCTGTGTTTTATTATTGATGTTATACAGATACTAGCCTTTAGTTTACAATTACCCCATTACATGTATATTGTTTACATTTACCCCGGATGTTTCCACAAGGAGGAACTAAGGACATTTTAGTTTGTTTCCTTTTACCTCCTATATAAGATATAAAGATTGTGAAATATTATACATATCAAATAATCCTCACTGTTATTTACAAAGTGGTATTTCATCAATATTTAGCATGTTGGTCAGAATATTGTGTTTACAATTCCCTCAAAACAGCATATTTTTAAAAAACATTCAGGGGCAAATGTAAACTTGTAATAAAACATGAAATAAAGCACTTACTTGTTTATATTTAATCTGCATCTCTGGCTTAATTATCTAGTAACTATATAGATAAAAAAAAATCATTAACTACAATTAATTTACAAGTTGTTGCTAAAATTGAAAGAAGCGGGAATATTTTTTTCATATCCGTTTACATTTACCCACATTGACCCTAAAGATAGAAGAAACCTTGAAAAGCTGGATAAAAGGGGCAAGATAGAGGGTAAACACTGTGGGGATGCAGACCAATTCGTTGGCCTTACCAGATTCACACCACAATCGATAAAAGAGCTCACAAAGCCATTCACACATGAAGATATCAGAGTTAATAGTGCAAGATTGTGTGTGAGAAGATGATTTGAGGCGGGATTATGACCCACAGCAATAATGATAAATAAAATTGATAAAAACATGTAAAAGCGATGAGACAGTTGTTCTAGCCACAAGTGATGGTATATCAACAAAGACACATTTATCTCAACATTGTTCATAATATATTTTGGCACTTTCACTCTGGTTTATTTAAGTACATATAACAAATTGTACTTAATTACTACACTACTGGCAGTTCTCTTGGTTAAGAACAATAAGTACATGAATGGACCTGGATGGACACCCATCACAATGTATGGACTTAGTATGTCTCAACTTCGGCAATGAATTGGATAAGTAGTCACAAACAGGATATAAATAAAACTTCAACATTTTTACTACAGTGCTACTTTGTGGACTCCAATATGATATATTGCACAAGAAATCTGGAGCCCAGACAAACACAATTTACTTTAAACAGCAAATCAAGGGAAAAGAACTAATAATAATTGGATTCTTTTTAATATTCTTTTTAAACCAGGAATGTTAGGGTAGGGTGCCTACTAACGAAAACTAACAGATATTAAATTTAATAAAAGATTTGTCCATAATCAAATCCAAAAAAAAAGGATAATAGTACTGGTTGGATTATCCCAGATAGGAATTATAATTTTTATTTTATAGTATTACTACAACACAGATGATGATTTTACTCCTCTTATTTGGTGATAGGTATATAAATAAAACTGTTTTTTAAGGACAAAGTTATTTGTAAGTATGACCCTTTTATAATTCCTTAAAAAAATCTATGACTGATATAAATAGTTAAACTATGTAATGGGCAATTTGTGTCTTCCATATCCATATCCATACTTGGTATAAGTAATAGCCAATCATCCCTATAACCATATCCAACAGTTTATATCCATAATAATGAATAACTAGTGGTATTAATTTTCATTTATTATTAATTGTGATACCAATGCCATAAAACTTACATATTGACCATATTTTACAAAAACAATATCAATTTTATTAAGAACTAGAAACCTCACCTGGCTTCACACACACATATCTATGATATATATATTATGAAACCTTCTAAGAACTGCTAAAAAAACCACAGCAAAATCTTTCGTGTAGTGTGAACATTTTAAGCATATAAGTAAGTGGACAAACAGTAGCTATTGAATTTGTTTTAAGTATATTACCAGTTGTGAGGATTATGAAAACTTACATACCTAGATAAAATATTGCCCAAATTTTAATTATTGTTTAGTACCTACCTAATAGATTGTGAAGCAGAATCTTTGGTAAATTCATGAATTCTTTCATGTAAGTATAGACATCTTGTGGATAATGTCTTTATTTATATCCATGTCTTTACTTATTTTTAAGACCACCTAACAATGTATCTAACTATGTACTTATATTGACTTTGATATGTGTAAAAGTATTCAATTTTAAATCATCACTCCTGTGCAGTATGTTTATTTAGGGCAGTGTTCTTGTTGGCAAATCAGAGATCAAAACATATGAATTAAGCACAAATATCAAAGGTGTATTTTATAATTTCAGTTACACTTCAGGATAACAGAAGGAAACAGGCTATCATTATTTTTCCAATGTTGTTTTCAAATTTTAACTATAGAGATATATCAAAGTATTCACCAATATTTAGGGACCCCATAAAAATACAGCTAAGAGAAATATCAGTTTGTCAGACTAATTCTAATACCAAAGTTGAATGTAATTCACAACAATATTAGTTGTGATTGCTAGCCACTTACTAAATATAAAACCAGGAATAAAATGTTTGTGACACAAGATAGTTACATATTGTGTTTAATACAGGTACCTACATGGTTCAGATGGAGTACCATCCAAAGAGCTCAATCAATGACAAATAAAAATCCAAGTTAGTCTTGGTTAACATCTCTCCAAGTGTTCTGCTACTTTTGCACAAACAATTCGAATGACACGCCTTTCCATACGATTTTGAATGGTCAATTCATAGAATACAATTCACACAAGATAGGCAACAATTAGCGAGAGGTAACGCTTGTATCCTCTTTATTACAATCATGGTGACTAATGAAGGTAAATAAAAAAACTACTTACCTACTTCTTAATCAGAAAAGATGGTACCACTATCACTCACTAAGTCATAGCAATATTTTCCCTGCTACTCTCTGACTCTAGATCACAGCAGGGCTATGATGCGCAACACGAGATAGGCTATCTCGTGTATTTTGTCTACGAATATCGAGATATTTAACTATCCCGTCAAATGCTAACATGCACGCCATGAAGATAAAGGTAGAAATGGAGAAAACACTCCTAATACCTACTTAATTCAAATACCTACGCATTGCTATCCCACTCTAAGTGGTGGGAAGTCTCTTTCTAGTGTGGTGTTCGGTATTTTTATATAAATACTCAAAACTCCCGAAACTGGGTAAAATTACCTTTTTAAATTATTATTAAGTGTAAAGTTCATCTGTCACCAAATTATTATTTATATGAGTTTCTAGTGTATCCAGTTTGAAAGAAATTTAATATAAATTGTTTAAGTAAATTATAGTAAAAAAGCAGAAAATACCAACGGAACACATAAGTTATGAAGACAAGCTATACAGATTTATATTATAATTATTTTTTTAGCAGATTTTTATTATAAAATGTTAAAACAAATAATTGAAAATCATTACGAAGACAATTACTAATGTGTATTTAGCAATTGGAGGATATCAAAAGTTTTACATATATTTTGGGCGTTTCCTTATGCGGCAACACTTTATCTATCCGCCATCAAAACAATGCCTGTCATTTGAACTGTCATGGCCGAAAAACAACAAACATTCGTCGACTCGCGCTTTTAAACGTAAAAATTAGCTTTTAAAGTATGAAAAATGGTGCAACGATGTATTGTGCGTGGTTGTGGAAGCGAGTGGTATCCAGGAACACACATAAATTATCACACGTAAGTCCTTAAATTGGATTTTTATAAACACTAAGTCTATCGACCGATTTCACTTAAATATCTCGAAAACATTATGATTATTTCTGTGATGAAGCCTTTAACTAGTCTAAATTAGCATATATAATGAATTCTAATTGTTGTAACACATATATTTAATGTTTTATCGAAGTTATTAATAAATCTTAAAAATGGAGTACGGTGACCATAAAATATTTTTTTTGCGGATATCTCACGTAGGTATTATGTATGCCATATTCACTAAATCACAAAGTTATTACATAGATATAGGTACTCTGTAAGGTAACAAAATAATTAAATCACTAAAAAAATATACATGAAAATATGTTATTATATTGACTCTTTTTAATGTCATAACATGTTGTGCTATTATTATTCCTATTGTAAAACTGTGCTCTGTTTTCAGATTTCCCAAAAACAGTGTACAAAGAAGTTTGTGGTTAGCAGTTTTGAAATCAGTATTGAAATTCAAGTTTTATGAAAGAGCTCGGATATGTAGCCTACACTTCAAGGAAACTGATTATGACTTACCAAGTAAGAGATTGAAGGCAACGGCTGTACCATACTACAATGGAAGTGGGACCGAGGAGTATAATGTATCATCAATTAGCCAGGTATATATTGATTGAAAGCTTGAGCTACAAAAACGATTTTTATCTCAAAGTTTGTTCAAAGTCAGAATTATCACATATTACACTAGTACCTATAGTTGTGTGGGTTAGATTAAAACATACTAGTGTTTTGGAGGGCACGCTTATACCGCTGGTTCACTAGCTAGTAGCTGGTAGCTTGGTGGTAATATAATTTACCCGACCAACTACCTACCACCTCAAGTGTAGAATCTGTTACTAAGCGCCTAACGGCGTGTTTCAACAGTCTTGTTTGAGAGCCAGTTCCATTCCATTTCAGTTATGCTCCACCATAGGCCGGAGTCGCTTGTGTGGTCAAATACCCGGCTGTTAAGAGTAAAAAATTGCTTGTCTTGGTAAGCATATATAGGCGGGTATATAATTATATTCCATGATAAACTTACCCATCATGTGAGTTATGTTTAAACGCTGGTCTATTTTTATAAACTGTCGTCCGGAGTCTCATTATAGTAAGAAATTTTGCTAAAATATAAAAATTGGCTTTCAGGAAGGACAATCACAAGATCCGAGTAAAGCACCATCTAGTATCGTAACGTCGCCTAGTACTTCGTATTCTGCGAGATTGAAAGCTCCTCAAGATGCAGAAATAATGATTAGTGCTACCGCAACCATCGGTGCTTCACCTTCATCCTCGAAGGATAAGAGTGAAGTTAATAAACATTCTCTTGAAGAAATTGAGAAACCAAGTCCGAAAAGGCAATGCCTGAAATCAGTAGAAAATCTCGAGACTGTTGAGCAGGTAAGTTTGCTCTTGGTAGGGAGAAAAGTGGTTGTGAGTTTACCATAATTATGTGACAGTCCGCTTTTTACTAAATTTTGAAATATAGCATTTCATTTATTATATGTATAGATGTATTAATCCTTTCCTTGCCTTTGGCTAAGACTGCAGTTAATTTTCTTGTGTATATAATACTTAGTCCATCATTTCATTCGATTAATGCTCTTTTCAAAAACTATTATTAACACATAATGTATTTTTTTAGATTTACAACGAGGCAAGCATACCAGTCAAAAAAATTGAAGTTGGCGTACAAGTTAAAGTAAAAACATAACACATAACATAACATAACAGTAACATTGTAAGGCGGAACGAAGTTTGCCGGGTTAGCTATTTTATCATAAAAATCAGATTTATCTAGGAAAGATATACAAAAATACAGTTAGCTATTATGGTTTCATTGTCATTACGATTAATTTATGATGCGTCCTGCTTTTAGGCATACATGTTGGGTCACCCTAATAGAAAGAGACTTCCCACCACTTAGAGTGGGATAGCAATGTGTAGGTATTTGAATCAAATAGGTACTAGCGGCGCTCCCTCCATTTCTACCTTTAACTTCATGGTATGTTGTCTGTATCTGCTTGAAATGCTATATCTATAACACTCGTGTGTAGTGTAGACCTAAATTGCACAACAAATATAACTTTAATCCATAGCCTAAGGCTGTGACCAACGTAAAAAATCCTGTGAATTGTTCTGCTAATACGACCCAGATAGAAGCTGTAAGGCAGCTTCTGTCTGGGTATAAGGAAAAGATCTAGCGAAAGCGAATCTAAAGACAGAACCCGGCAACTGGTGTAGAATTTGTTTCCTATCAAATTAGGTTGAAAATAAATAGGTAAGTATCTTTTTATATTACTACTCCACTTCAGAATAGTTTAAAAAAAAAATATAGTTGTTTCACTGGTTCATCAACTAAACAAATGACACTATGGCCTCTGCTGCTCATAAGGAAAATTAGTTCTAACCTAATCATATCATCCTAATATCTAAAGCCAAAATTTTGCCAAACAGTAAGCATTTGTCGCATTTCATGTTGAGTAATTGGAAAGTATAGGTAAATATTAAAATCTTTGAGATGGCTGGAATCATAGTGAAAGCTCAATTCACATCTGCTTGCACCCCCACACAACCTTATTCCTGTATAAACCAATAGTTATATTTTTAATATCTATTTATATGATTAAATCTCAATAAATAATATGTTACAACACTACTTATCATAGTTATACATAAGAATTGTTGAGAGGAACCAGGTATGTATGTGTAAATAATAAACATACCTACCTGGTTCTCTATAGATAGGGTGATTTGCTTATGAATTGGTCTGTGTACACTCATATTCCAGTAATTTAAATAAGATATTTATTAGGTTGCTCATGATCTGCTTTTGAAGGTTTTACTTTTAAACAATTTGCCGCTTGTTTTTATTGTACCTATGAAAATTGAAGTTGCATGACAGTGTGAGAAAGTAATTGGTCAAGCATGCCGTTCAGCATTATCTTTAGGTATCGGTCAGAAATGGCGAAACATGTAAGTTGGGTTGCTCGTGTCTGCTTCTCGAGTTATTGCTTTACTGCTACTCTTCCTTTCTTAGTGTGTATTGCATTGTGTAATTTATGAATGTGAATATTTTTCAGTTTGATTCAAGTAGGTATGTGATGGCATGGCATGATGATTTTCTAACAGACAAATGTGTGGTTGTACCTATATAGCTGAAAGGATGAATATTTGTGTAACTCCGCCTCAATTTATGTTAATACACAAAAGTTTTTTTACTAATATTTTTACTCTTAATTTTTTTTATTCGTTAATAAATGGCAAAATTAATTTTAGGTGATAGATAATCTATGTATCTCATCTGGTATTAATTATGTATAATATTAATTAAAAAAATCTTTTTGTGATTTGTAACATTAATGATGCCGGTCCTAAGCCCGGATAAAGGAGGAAGGCACAAAGTTCGTGAAAATATGTTCTAGATAATTTGTTTGTGTTTTTATGTAATATTGACAGAATTGTACACATACCTACTATAAATGGTATGTACCTCTAAGTCTCTCCGTTGTCATTCCTGAATCGGCGCGCCGGTCCAGTAATTACTAACGGGATCACCTAACGAATAGTAATGATGAATTCTAGGTCTAGTTATCTCCCTAAGCAGTACCTACCATATAACTGTCATATGGTCACAAACAAAAGGGATTTCCTAGACTAAGCTATTCGTTAGGTGGTCAGCCCCTTAGTATTTATGTAATAATGGAATTATGAATAATTGTATTGTATTGTATATAATAAAGTTTTTAAATATTCCAAAACTGAGTTTGAGAGTTTGGAAAGAGACAAATAAACGAGTCCAAACTTTACAGGTAAAGTAAAAAATCTTAACTACCTTTTCTCAATAGGTAATACTAGAACATAGCAACGACATTAATAATACCTAAATGGACCGGCCTTCTCAGTACTATACCATCCAAAAATATAAGTCGACATCTGTTAGATTTACATGTTACGAAGTTCTAAGTAACCATCATTCTACCTTTATCTTCATGAAATAGCCCTTGCCCCAAAATTGACAGCGGGGCCGGGCAGTAAAAAATATATATCAATGTCATGTCATTCTCATGTGGTGGTGTGGTGAGTGAGCTCACGAAATCAATAAAATTAAATTGTAATTATGCTTGTATATATGTATTATGTTAACACTCAAATAAGCTCAATAAATTTCAAATAGTAATTCCGCACCGATCAAATGTTAATTATTTTTACTGGCTAATCAGCAGTTGTCTCCCTTGTGACGTGACATTGGCGAAATTGCGGCGGTGCCGCAGAGTCCATTATTAAAAAAAAAAAACAAAACATTGATTTTTCACACGTGTTTCTTTTAAATTTATTCAGTAAAATAAGTTAAAATGGGCAAAAAACGCAAGCTGGAACCGAAACATGTTGCTGCTGAAAAGTCTGCTCCTGTCGAAGTTGTTATAGAAGATGTAACTTCACATCCATTATGCTTACATGGGCCGACACTTTTATTTTCATCTGAAAAGGGCCGCTATTTCTCCTGCGCATCGTGTAGAGATAAGAAACAGTGTTCAGTTCTTATAGATGAAGAAGACTGGCAGAAGGAGAGTGTCAAGAAACGCAATGAGAAGTATTACAGCCTCATACCGAAGATTGATAAGACTGAAGCGTGGCGACATTTGAATGAGGTTAGGATTCACAATATTTGTTTTAAAAACAAACTATTCACCTTGTGTACAATAATCCAGTGATACGTACCTCTCAGTATTGTATAATTATAATATCACAAGTAGAATGTAACTTAATAGATAAAATATTCACTTTACAGATAAAATCTCGCCACTACTCCGACAGAGCCTACTGCAGCACCTGCGAGGAGTTGTTCTTGCTGTCGCAGACCAGGAAGCATGGCAAGGAGCACCGAGTGATCAACCCGCTGACAGATGAGCAGCTCAGTAATGTCTCCTCATGGTTACCAACACTGGAGAATGATGCAGTAGAAGCTCAGTACATATTTGCTAAGAAATCTGTTGGAACTGTACTGGGGATATTAAAGAATAACAATATCAGGTAAATATTTACTTTAAATTTACAATATTTATGCATTTTATATCTTCATTGATTTCAAAATTCATCATCATCTACAGCCTTCTCTATACCACTGCTGGGCATAGGACTCTCTGCCAATGCTAAAATTAGTGTCATATTATTCAAAATCTGTAAATTGATGTTATATAATTCTGTTTCAGCTAACAACTTTGAAATATGATATGATGTACCACATTCATAAAACAGCTCACAGTAGTTTACTAGATTTCATGCTTTTATGATAAAATACATGATCCCTTCACGTATATACTACAAAAAAGGCCACATATATTAATCTAAAACTGAAAAATCTCTTGTTGTGAACTTGAGTGGACTAAATAAAAAACAATTTTGACAGAGTCTAATATGGGGACACTGGGTAAGCACACTCCATCTTAGGCCATAGCCTTTGCTTACCATCAGGCAAACTATGGCCGAGTGCAAACCCGTGTCAGTTAAAAAAATAAACAGCATTTTGCTGCTCTCCCATTACTCAAATAAATAAGTAAACAATTTTTTTTTATCCTTTTCCAGCAACATCCTATGCATTGGCACTCCATCAGTCCACGAGGCAGCGTAGGCCAGCCCCGACTTCGAGTCCCTACTCCTGGACTATGACAAGCGCCACTACCAGTTCCACCACCCCTCTAAGTACATCTGGTACAACATGTTCAACAACTACTTGTTCAATGGAAATGAGGATGAGAAGGTGCTGAAGAAGTTTATCAAGAAATCTAAGTGAGTTTTAGTGCATAATAATTTAGTATTGAACTTATATTATGTACATTTATGTATACAAGTAGTTGGCTTCACCCTGTGGAGATATGTTAAGTAGGTTTTAATACATCTAAAAACCTACCTGTTTGTACACAAATATACCTGACATGTACAATAAAATGGTCAAAAAGATAGGAACTTTAGAAATGTAGGCTATCAATGGATAATTTCAAAATAGTGAGATATTAGTATTTTTATGATCATAAATATTGAGTATTTGTTTTAATTTATCTTACACATTTTTTTCTTTCAATAGTTCTACACAAAAACCTAACATTTCTAACTGTATATTTCCAGAGAAGAAGGCCTATGCATAGTAATGGAAACTCCATTTGGTGGGCGCGTGGAGCCCCTCGTGCAGACCCTGAGGGACTTGTCAGCTACTTACAGGAAGCTATGTGAGAAGCCTGATGATGAGACCCTGCCGGTGCTGTGGGCCTTCCCTTACTTCTCAGAGCCATATATCACTAACTTGATGCCGGAGATGAAGATGCATGATTTTCAGGTACATAGGAATTTATTTATTTATTTGAATAATGGGCGAGCAGCAAGTTGCTGATGTGCCCATATCACACTGTGTCAAAATTGTTTTATATAGTCCACACAAAGATCAAAAAATTTTACAGTCCACTGGTGCAACAATCACAAGTTAACAAGAGATTTTTTGGTTTTATGTAACCAGTCATCAAGCCGGTTCTTAAAGTTGTTTACAGATGTTGCACTGACCACTTCTTTGGGCAACCTGTTCCAGTTATTATTTATGTTTTGTTTAAAACAAACATATCAATAATATCAGCTTACTAGTACTGTAATTTGATAAATACGAGTAAACATTTAAAGCCCTACAAACAATCTAATGATGATGATGAAACAATCTAAGTGGCCTTATTAAAATAGTGTGTGCAATGTAGTTGTAATAACCGGCTAGCACTTACGTCATTAATGAAATCATACCTTACGGGAACTATAATAAAGTGAGTGTGTGTGAGGTTCTTAAATCAAAAAGTAAAAGTATGAATCAACTTTATTTTTATTGTACTAAAAAAATCTAAACATAAGCCCCTGAAAGTTCTTTCAAAATTAATTTTCATTAATTTTATAGTGGTGGGTGATAGTGATGACATTCTGATAAAGTTGTATGATAGAAACAAATATATATTTTTAATCGCAGGTTGAATACACAAACCACAAGAAATTCCAGAACAAGAACAAGTCTGGTCGCAAGCACGGCTCACCTGTACGCTTCTTCACCAACCTGCCTCTCATCACCATTGACTTATCTAATGACAGCAACTACAAACTATGCAACAAATGCAACTACTACATATCTGTTACTAACAACCACTGTGCCAAGTGCAAGGAGTGTACTAGTAAGAACGGGATGACATATAAACACTGCAATGCGTGTGGTAAATGTGTGAAGCCGACATACAAGCATTGCAAGGAGTGCAGCCGCTGTGTGCTGGAGAAACATCGCTGTGGATTAGTGGTGGAGAGTCAGGTTAGTTACCAATGTTTATTTAAGTGTCTTTAGGTCCCGGCTGTTTGTCTAGTATGGCAGTCATTAAGCCATATCAGAGGCCCTTAGGGCGGCTTGATAAACTGTCGACACCGGAGTTGGCCACTCTCATTTGATAAGAAGAAGATTTGAGTGTAAAGACTACAATAATGAATAACCTCAAATCTTGTGCATAGTAGTGTAGTAATATTAACATTGATATTTTATATATTCCTAAGATTAGGTTGACAACAAAATCATTTATTAGCTTCCTTTTAAGCATGAATATACAAATATGTCAATTGTGCAGGTGTCATGAACAGTTTCTATTTATCAATTTGTCAAAATAACAATGTTAAGTATTTAATATTTATGAATATTAATATTAAATTTTTCTTCTATTTGCAGTCGTGTTTCAACTGCCGCGAGACGGGCCACAAGAGGTCAGAGTGTCCACAGCTCCAAGCAGGAACCAAGAAGAAACGGAAACATGCGTAAACTAACTCCTTTATTGACATTACACTATGTTAAACTTATCTGGTATATTGATTTAGTGTCTTACCTCTAAAGTAATCACTATTAGGGATGATTCTACTTGTAGCAGTGTTGATAATTTCATAGAAGAAAGAAAAGAAGATGCTATACAAAATCAAATACAATGTTGGTTTTAAGATTATACTCAAATCATTAAAATTAATTCAAGTTGATGCTATTTAGGACTTCTTGTGTTTTCTCATACCTGAAAACATAGTTACCTTTTAAATATATTTTAGAAATAGCTTATAAAGTAAGATATGCAAGTAAACTTAATTTACCATATACTAATATGCTCGGAGGAAGGACAAGCCTGGAGACATAGTAATAAGTTGAAGTGTGGCGCACTATCGGAACCTGTCTTTTTAATGAATGTTTTTAGTGTGCTAAAAAGAGACAACTATATACAATCTGTTCGGCCCTTTACGTTAGTGAAGCCGGTTTTTCTAGCTCGAGTAACCAATTTGGATACTAGCTGTGGATTTGGATTTTTGGCGAATATACCGTGAATCTTTGGAATATTTGGTTAAATGAGTTTGTTTGAGAAGTGTTTTCTACTGAAGAACAAATGGCCTGCGTTTCCTATGGCTGTAAGAGCCATGCTTCGAAGAAAAGTGACGAAATCCAGAGCTTGTCATTTCACAGGTTAGAGTTTTTTATCATTTTCCACAAAACAATACAAAACTGAATCAAAATATTAAAATATAACAAATTTCTACTCTTTTAGAACCTCATTTTGGAGGAAAACAATTAAATTTTGCCATTATATGTTAAAAATACGCAAAAGTTTGGTTTATAGTGTTGTGCACAATTGTTCTGAATTCGGTTAAAATCGGATCTCAAAATCGAACTTATATTTCGAAACCAGTCAATCCAGCATGTTTATGTCCGTCATAAATATATTTATTCGTAGATCTATCGTTATACAATTATTTCAACATAGAATTGATCAGTGGAATATTGATAATCATAGAAATCTATTCATAAAAGCCATAGCCGAGACATACTTAAAAACGAAAATTCATTATATGACTAAGCAACTTATACAACCACAAGATAAAGTACGTAATTTTTTAAATAAAACTGTATTGTTTAAGGGTCAGTAAATAAAAACCTACAAAAGTTATCTGAGTTATTTTATTTATTTCGAACTACACAATCCTTTTCCAGGTTTTCTCACCTAGTTCTAACTATGCCTAAAAGATCGATTTTGAAAACATGTTACAATTACGTCACTTTAATATGGTTTAGTTAGCGAAACTACTAGAATAATCGTTAACGTGACAGAACAGAATGTATGTTTCGGTTCGGTTTCGGTTTTTTATTTCGTACGTCGTAGGCACATCACTAAATTGAGGTATTAAAAAACGGCTACACTGTCATTTGAAGGTGATCTATATAGTAACTAGTTATCTCTTTCTTCCGCGTTGGTGCGCACATAAGTCGAAAGAGTGCAGACATACAGAACACGTTCAACTTATTACTATGTCTCCAGGCTTGTCCTTCCTCCGAGCTAATATGTGTAAATTAAATGCCACATTTAGTTGGTGAAGTGAAAAGAAGAACAAGTGAAGCCAAGAAGACATCAAGCCTATCTAGGCTTATCTAGTGGTAAAATGCCGATAAAAATGCTTGGAAACTATCTAGTTTCCAAGCATTTTTATCGGCATTTTACCACCAGGCGACATCTGAACAAGTGAAATTATTGACTGATCTTTCCCTTTAGACAATGCGCAAATTTTAGTTAATTTCGCATACTTATGGAATAGAATGACTAATGTATGGGATTGATATGGCGATTTATTTATTTATTTATTTATTAAAACGGCCAAAAGCCAATTACATTAATTAAGATTACAATCTTATTATATAAAAATGGCGATGCACTCAGCAGAGCGAATTGTTACGTCAATACCATACATTAGTCAATACATACATGTTAGTGTTATGTCAGTAGGGTAACTAAAATTTGCCTCTTGTCTGGCTGGTCTTCAGCGATATGTAGTTATAGAAAAGAAATGAAATAATTTATTCGAAGCCGTGTCACGTTACATTCTCATAACTCTAATTAATATATTAGAGTCAAAGCACATTTCAAGACTTACTTCGTCAAAATTAAGTATTAACATGAGACAAGACTGCCTGTTAGAATAGTTGGTAGTGGCTCTGCCTTCTAATCTAGGGGTTGCGGGTTCGATTCCCGCGTGACACAAGTATTTATGCATTTTAAAATGTATGTCCGGTTGTTTGTATGTATAATAAGTATGTATTTACAAAAGAAAAGTATATAAGTAGTATATCTGTTATCTAGTACCCACGACACAAGCGTTTGCTTAGTGCGGAGCTAGATGGCGATGTGTGCTATGTCCCGGAATATTTATTTATTTGTAACATAGAGTATTGAAGTGTTGTCCACACACCTGGCCTCTTTGAGCTGTATCTGGTGGTGCCAGGCGAGCTTGACTCCGGCCCAGCGCGGCATGTGCTGGCGCAGCAGCTGCTCGCGGGACGGCGGCGGGGCCTCGTGCTGAGAACAATACGACATGATAAACATTGTGAATTTGTTAGGTTGAGTGTTCCTCACCACGCCTGACTGAAGGGACAGATCTTGATATTTTAAAGTGTGGTGCACTGCTAATGCTGTGCCACGGTTTTTAATTTCAGCAAATGCTTGTCAAATATATGTAAGATCACGTTCAAAAGGTAAAACAGATACAAATCATTAACTAAATTAGCTATATACTTACTAAAACTGAAAAATGGTCTTATTTAATACAACTAGATCACGTTTGATTTTAGTTGACAACATCTTGGCCGATGCAGTATTATGTAAGATACGGAAACCTATAGGTATAGAGGACTCCTGATTTAATTTGTAAAATTTGGTAAACCTACTATGCACTTACATAGTTGAGATTAATATTGTCCTTATCAGCGGCGACTTGCTCTGGCAGCAGCTCCGGAACCTTCGCGACCGGAGGTCCCTCGGGGCCCGGCAGCGTCACACCGGTGCTATCATACCCGTCATCTCGTTGGGCACTGCAAATAATTACACATAATTTATTTATTTATTTACTTAATTAAAACGGTAACAACCAATTAGATTAATTAATATTAATAAGTGTCATTACGTTCACAAAGAGATAACAATAAATTATAAATTACATTCAACTTGTCACAAAAAATATCACACACGGAATAGATAGCGAAGAATGCGTTAATAATTAATGATTCATGTATTTTTATTAATCCAGAAAACAGATACTAAGCTAAAACATAAATATCACAGCCTGTCAATAAAGTCGGTTGGTAAATAATCTTCATCATCGAGCATCATTTTAACCTTTGTCTACCTTCTGCTGAGTATAAAGACGGGTCAAGCGTGCCATACAAAAATTCTTATTTATTTAACAAAATCAAATGCTATTCAATTAAATTAATCTTATTGATTTACAACAGAAATATGTATGTAAGATCTGTTATTTACAACAACAAAAATATGCAAAAAGTGAACTCTCACATAGCGAACGCTCCGACGAGATTCGAACTCGTGATATCCTGTTTACTAGAAAGGCGCTTTAACCAACTAAGCCACGGCGCCGATGACACGAGCGCCGAAATTACTGATCAACTGATAGAACATATTATGACTCATAGGTTACATTACAGTTTCTATGAATGTTGTACTCATTATTCTATATTGCTGTTTAAATGAAAAGTAAATAAATATACCGATCGTTATAAAGTAAATCCTCAAGCCTTCCCAATCCTCATCCTCAAGCATGCATCGAAGAAGAAGAAGAAAATTACTTGACACTGGCAAATACACGGAGAGTGTGACGCCAATAACAAAAAAAAAACCTTAATTTAAAAACAAGAAACTTGAAAACCAGTGAAAAAACTAAAATGTGTGATTCTAGCGACGAGGAAGTTTGTTTGACGCCAACAGAATTGACTGAAACTGTTAATAATGCGCAAATGAGCTTTATCCCTCAACAATCACGCGTTTTGCATTTAGTCATATTATCCTCGCTGAGGTGGAATGAAAAGTTACGTGTTGCACTCGAGTGTAAAGATTTTTCACCTCGTGCTCTTTTAATTCCCTCGCTAACGCTCAGGATTCTAATTATGAATCACTCGCTGCGCTCGTGGTTCAATTTTAGAATCCTTCACTTGCTCGGTAATCAAAATTGAGCACGCGGTTAAAAATCAACTTTGCACTCTTGTAAAACAAATAACTATTATATTATGTAAAGCTGAAACATATTACCATCAGTAGCAAAACTGATATATTCATAACATAAATGATTACCAAATTTAAGTAAGTATTTGTGCTGTTAATCCTTTAATTGGTTGACAGAAATGTGGTATTTTTATACATAGGTATACGCGCTTGGATGTGTAAGATAGAAATTCGCCATAATGAGGCATTACTACACTAGGGAAAGATCTCATCATCATCATCATCCACAGCCGCTTTTTTCCCACTGCTCGGTATAGGCCTCTCTCTTGTCTTGCCAACAGTCTCAGTCCTATGCCAATCTCATCCAGGTTTTACCCGCTACAGATACTAAGTTGTCAATCCATCTCACTCTCGTGAAATATCTAACACTTCTCTAAATACATCTAGTCTACATTATCTAGAAAATTATGTAGCTTAGTATAGTAGTAATCATCATCATCATATCATTATAAGTACATAATATGAAAGCACAAGTATGTGTGTTGGTTTAAAACACAGCATTTACTACTTTCCACATGAAAGTTCATGATTTCTAGTTACCTGGCACTATAATCAGTTTTGGGCTGGTTAGCCATCCAGGCCCTGCATATAGGGTAGAGCGGGGAGTCATCTTGGAACTGAGACAGATCCACGCTGCGGTCAAACAGTTTCAGGACGTAAGACTGGCGCGGCGGAGAGCGCCGGAGCGCGCGCTTGGCCTCCTCGTCTGACAGGTAGACTTGAGAGTCACTGAGACGCCTGTGAAACATGGAGAATATGAATTTTTATAAGACAAAGAATATAACAGAAATAACATTATATCTGTTATCTTACATAGTATTAATAACATATCATATTATATACACTTTATCATATAGCACCCATAACACATGATGGCTTAGTAAGGGGCTGAAGATGCTATAAATAAATACCTAGTATTTATTCTTTGCTGTATGCATAACCCCTAAAAGAAATATGAATGCTAGGTATATGCATTTATTTCAGAGAATCTCTTTCTAAGTAAAATGTAAAAAAATATGTATAAAAAATATATATATGTATATGTGTAAAAAATATGTATGTGTAAAATGGCTTTATGAATAAATGATGATTATGATTAAGGAAATATGTACATATATGTAGCAATAAAACAAATTAGTATGAATATGATATTGTAGTTGAATATCAATTTCAATATTACCTGTCCTCCTTCATTGGAGTCTCATCTCCCGGCTCATCAGATTCATCCGACTGAGTCACCTGGTCCAGAACATCCTTCAAGGCACGTTTGAACCTGTCTCGAGCGGAGTTCAGTGCATCTGCAAGAACAAATATAGTTATAAATAAAACTTGTATTTGACCAAGAGCTGTATTTCCCGTGAACTTCAATCCAAGGGGGTGCAAAGCTATAGGAAATAGCTACTTTACTTTCTAGCCTACAGCATTGCTTAACTTAACAGACATTACAATATGTATTTATAATTTACTGTTTAAATTTCGAGTATTTAATTTGACATTTACCTAAGCATGTTTGTTATAACAAAATTTATATTTTGATGAACTTAATTAGTTATATATTTTTATCAGTCATGTAAACAGGGTATATGAAACTAATGAAAATGGATTGGATGGGCTGTATTCAAACACAAACCCATTATATTTTTATTTATTTGGTTTGGTTAATGGGTGAGCAGCAGATTGCTGATGTGCCCATATCATACTGTGTCAAAATTGTTTAAGTACATAGTCCACTGGTGCAATGATCACAAGTTAACAAGAGAATTTTTGGTTTTCTGTAACCAGCTGTCAAGCTGGTTCTTAAAGTTGTTTACAGATGTTGCACTGACCACTTCTTTCGGCAACCTGTTCCAGTTATGAATATACTTATATGAATGTGAAAAATATCTCAATTTTTGCAATTAAACCATATACACAAACATAATAAAGATGGTGTATATTTGTTGTGAAGTTTAAAGATAAACTGCAGCAAACTTTTTATCCTAGATTAGACAAACATCATAGGGTACTACTGCAGTACATCATAATACCTAGAAAAGTATTGGGTATATTGTATATTAGTGACATATTCATGCAGACAGCTTATACTATTCAAAGAGTGAAATCTTCTGAAATATGGGAAAACTACCTCTTCTAAATCAGGAAAATTAAGGTAAATTCCCTGTTTATTTCACCTTGTGGATTTTATTCATGATTTCAAAGGTTAAAATGAAATATGTTTAAGTATAGAGTAAGATATCCAACAAACCTCGAGATTCGTCATGGTTTATTGCTTCCTTTTTTGGCGTACTTTTGCTTTTGTACTTATTAGGTGTGAATAGGCGGCGGCGTCTAGGCATATTTGATGAAAGCAGCTAGGTTCAGTAAACCTAGTATTTTTATGAAATGAATCACACACTATAAGTTGATACAATTCTTGCGTGTGCGTCTGAGACTTTTACTTGACGACTTTTAGAGGGTACTTGGTTCTTGCAGCGCGTAGATTGTTAATCGGTAGTTTTTGTGTTTATATTATATACATCACTATAATTTCTAAAATCTACTTGTTGATTCAAAAACACCTACAGAAATAATACCTACTTGTTACTTAATACTTAGATTTTCATTTATTTTCATTCATTCTTCTTATGAATGAATGTGGGTGATTATGCATTCCAAGCCGATTTCGGCTACGGTGTATTTTCCTACGGGAAGGTTACTGATGCGTCCTGTATTTTGCCTCAATCACTTTTTTTTAAATTTATGTGTTTGCTATCGATTTTAGGGGTCCTAAAGGATAGCTAAAAACGAAAATAATACTAAAAAAAATCACTTATCAGTAGTTTTTGAGATAAGGGGTGGGTAGTATACTGGAGATTTCTAAATCCCCTAAGAAATACATGTTTGTTAAATGTGTAGTATACATCACATTTTCTAAATTTAGGTAAATGAACATGTTGGAATAAAAAACTAATTTTTAGTAAAATATCAAAATTTACTGAATTAAACATAACAAAATGTTATTACTCCGACATCCCAGCCCTTACAAAGTTCAAGCTCCATTTGTCGTATTTCATCGGGTTATACTGCTTTACGTCCATGCCATATCTCATATCTTCTTCAGTATTCAAGCAGTTCAGTCTAATTTGATGCATTGATGATTTGATGCATGATTCAGTGAAACACACGGAATAAACAGTAAACTACTGCAGAAGTGGACGGAGATTCACGAGCAGAAGATGCTAATGATGGCAAAAAAGACAAGCTTTAGATATTTTCAAAATAGGGGTGAGCGGAGTTTCATCTCCACTATTTTCAATGACATCCAGACTATCTGAAGAGTTTTCATTTAACAAATCGAGCTCTTCAAAGGTTGAATCCAGAGAAGGAACTTCTAAATAAGATCTATACTTCTCTATTTCTTCCTCATCCGATTCGGTAACATCGCCATCCGATAACGCATTATTAATAGGAACCAGTTCAACAAGTTTTCTTCCACTTGAGAACTTGTGGATGTTCTGAAAGTGATAAAAACAATTAGAATCCAAAAAACCTAAACATTTCATAGTCATTAAAACATAAGGAACAGTAAAATTAATAATATAACCAAACCATATAACATAGAATACTGAATTACTTATGTTTTTATTATAAAAAAACAGTTTTAGTAAATATAAAATACAAACAGTAGGTATGTAGTAAAATTTAGTACTTTTCAGAATTTATCTTGTTCACGGGAAACCGAGCAAATGTCCACTATAATACACATTGATAACAATATTATTTCAATACATATTTGGAAATGGGAAGAATACTGGACATCAATATTTAGATCACACCAACACAAAAACCTACTTATTATTTTATGGAGCTTAGAATTGTATGTACCATCTCTATTATTCAATGTCATTAAGGATACCTAATTATAAGACATATTATATAATAAAAATAATATGAAAATCATCACTTACCGAGAGCCCGCGCATTACGTCCTGCCTCCGACTTATGTTGACGGCCACTGACGAGAAACTCAAGTTCGCATGACTTTGGTGATTTGTAGCGACAATATCAAAGATGTGCCACAAGCACTCAAACTAATTTTTGAAGCAGAAAGTGTACGGTTTTCTGTAGACATTTTTTGAAAGTCGATGTCCAGTATACTTCACCAATCTAAATTAAGGGTTAATATAAAATAATTGCTACATATGAGGGCGCCATATACATCATTAATCATTATAGTTAATGTTCTAAGGCGGTTTAGTTTATACTCAAGCGTATCAACCAGCCAACACCGATTTCCTCTTTCGTTCTTTTTTTAGTCTGTATAGAACATTTTTTACTTAAGAACTGGCAATTTTACAAAGTTATGGCCAAAGAAAAAAAGGGAGCATTGAATATCTGTGATTATTTTTCGTCTGTGGTCCGTCCTGCGTATGTTTTTCAGACTTTTCTTTCTGTAGAGTAGGTAGAGTGTAGTCAGCCGTGGTGGTCTGGTGCAGTGTCTGTTTCACGATAATATTCTACTAATTATTTTAGATTTTATAGCTGAATTGATTTTCTGTATTCGCGTAGGTAGTAAGCTATAGAAAATTTATTCAACAAACTAACATTTTTTCTAGTTATATTAAATTTATATAGGGCTGCGGAGTTCAGTTATACCAGTATCTGACCTATTTCAGATAAATCAATGTTTTTTTCGTTTTTAATAGGGATTTACGGAATCATCTTGAGCAATTAAAATTCTAAGATGAAAGCGAATCGGTCGGCTTTGTGGTGGTGTATTATATACATATGTTCCGAATTAATACACTGCCAAGAGCAGTTGCGGTATGCTGCTGTGTTATACCGCCACGGAGACCGGACGCCTGTTGATCCGTATCCTACGGATCCTTGGAAAAACGAGAGCTTTTGGCCTGTGAAATTTGGACAACTTACGAACACGGGAAAAAAGCAGCACTATGCCTTAGGAAAATGGCTGCGTGCTCGATATGATGTAAGTCCAACCAGCTGTGAACTCTTATTTAATGAACCTGGTAGGGCAGGCACGCTAATATGCTCAGAGCATACTTGCTTGAATCCAGCATTCAGCCAAGATTGAAATTCTCTAGAAGGAGCAGTAATAAAGTAACTTTTACTCACTTGCACTTTTAACCATATTGTATAGGTAGGTACAGTATTGATTACTTAGAAATGAATTGAGGTTTCTACAAAATTCACTGTAGAAACCTCAATTAAATCAATAGTAATTAGTCAACTTAGATAAAAAAATATGAAAGTGTTAAGAGCTCAGTAAAACTTTTTGTTTTAGAATTTAATCTCAGAAAAGTTTGATCCCACGGAAGTATACATACGGTCTACAGATGTAGATAGAACCCTGATGTCTGCTATGGCAAATTTAGCAGGTGAGTTTCTAATGTTTCTATTATTTGCATGGCTTAGTCTCAGTTATCTCGGTTTATTAAATATTAAATAGGGCAAGATTCTAAATGAGTAGTAGATTTGCTTTTAATTACATTTTCCTGTTTCTAACAGCTATGAGGCAGATAGAAAGTTTGATGTGCTATTGTTTGTAGGCATGTATCCTCCAGTGAAGGAATCAATATGGAATCCAAAGCTAGATTGGCAACCAATCCCAGTACATTCAGAACCTGAACAAGAAGATGAGCTGTTGTCTATGAAGAAAAAGTGTCCTAATTTTGATCTCGAAAAAGAGCGAGTGAAAAAATCATCAGAATACAGAAAAAGACTGGAAAAATATGAACCCCTCTTAGAGTAAGTAGTACTCAATTGTCTTAATTAATCCATCAGACTCCAAGCTAATCTATATTAATGCATTAATTTAATATTTTAGATATCTTACAGAGCATGCTGGTTTCAAAGTCAAAGACTATGAAGACATTCAATCCATTTATAGTGTGCTCAAAATTGAAAAACTGTATAATTTTGCTTTGCCCAATTGGACCAATGAAGTCTTTCCTGATGAAATGGCTGAACCTGCTGCATATAGGTATGTGTATTATAATCAACTTGCATGAGCAAGTGCTCATGAAATCTATACATTTTTTTATGTGGCATAGATTTTATTTTGACTACAGCCTGCCTGAAATAAGCATTGCTGCAGCCTAGGGTGTAACACGTTTACATAGAAGATACCTATTAACTCTAGATTTGAAAACCCCTGCATGAAAAAATTCTACATGTGATATGTTTGGGACTATCTGTATAATTATCTTACAAGATAAGTACAAGGTGTCTTCTGTCTAGTGAAGTGTAAGCTAGAATTCTTTATTAGTCACATCACTCCAATGATTTTAAATGTTTGTAAATATCCAAAAAATCATTATTTCACATTAGTCATATTTTCACATTACACAAAATAAAAATCTTTATTTCACATTCCAAAAATCAAAATAGGTTAGATTAATTTAGGTATAAACATTTTTGGCAGATTTTAAATTAAATTGTTATATTTTAATATGTTTTTAGCTTTACTACTGAAACAGCAACTCCATTGATGGCTCGATTGAAAGTTGGGCCATTCTTGAAGCAAGTTGTGCACAACATGCTGAAAACAATGCATGATCACAATTCAAAGATTGAATATCACGATGTCAAATACACAGATTTGGATGGTGTGCCTCCTCTCAAAATGAACATGTATAGTGCACATGACCTGAACATCGGCAGTGTTTTGAATGCTCTAGGATTATACAACAACAAGTGTCCTGAATATACTTCAACAGTTTTATTTGAACTCGTTTTTGGTGAGTATCTGTTTACACAGACAATTACTGTTTGTACTTGTGTATCTCTTGTATTAGTAACAATCATATCAATACATATCTATAAATTAAGGTTTTGTAGTTTCTTGTTTGTTTCTCTTTTACGCTACAACAGACCTGACTGACTTATCAGCTTGTCTATAGCATAGTAATATGTGCTCCCATAAATTATCTCAGTGAAATCTGTATAAACTATGATATAATATTAAAATTAGAGTCAATTGAATGCTGATGTGCATATGTATCTCAATTATGGTGCTCCTATTAAGTTTACTGTGTTAACTATGCTATTTACTGACTGGACTGTTAGCTTAGTTGGTAATAGCTCTGCCTTCTAATCTAGGGTTACAAGGTTACAGTAATTAATAATAATAATAATAATAATCATTTATTTACACTTAATAACTAGGTACAGATCTTAATGCTATGTAGGTTACCTGCTTAAAGTGGGCTAAGTACAATATTTAACTAATATAATATAAGTACAATAATACCTACTACATAGACATTAAGCACTGGGTGCACTACATTGCACACTAAGTCGAGACTTGTGTCGTGCAATGTAGGCTCTTTCCATTCATGAATAGTATGAAATAAAATAAAAAAAGAACAAGATAACTTAAATATAGCTATCGCTTAGATAATATACACATTTATGATAATTTGTTTTATTATCCAAGACATCTCAAAACAAATACAAATAAGAGCACATCTGCACAAAACTCATGACATTACATTAAGTACATCAAATTCTAAAATCTTTTCAAGTGTCTACATTATGTTCCTTCCAAGGTGTTATTGTGAATTTTTAAAATCTGTAATTACTTGTGTTGAGTCTGGTCGTTTCTCTGTATGTTACGTATGTATTATAAAAGAAAAATTATATAAGTATTATATCCGTTATCTAGTACCCCCGACACAATCGGTTGCTTAGTGTGGGGCTAGATGATGCTGTGTGCAAAGTCCCGGAATATTTATTTATTTACAGATAATTCAACTGATATACACTTTGTGAAGATCTTCTACCGTAATTCGACTGACATTTTGGAGCCCGTCCAGCTTACCATTCCTGGATGTGGGGACAGATGTCCACTGGAGAGATTTGTCACACTCTATGACACAATCATCCCGTATGACTGGGATGATGAATGCACTCAAAAGGTATCTTTCTGTACTGCTATTTCATTATAGCGTATTTCACATAACGAGCGAAGCGAGTGTGGCTCAGCGGTTCCAGTGTCTGCTTTTCAGCCAGACGCACCCTGGTTCGACTCCGGCCCTACACAAAAGACTTGTATTTTCAAGTTATATGTGGATTTGCACTCGCTTAACGGTGAAGGAAAACGTGAGGAAACCGACATGTTTGAGGATCACAATATCCGAGGACATGTGTCTTCCGTGGAAGGACCCGGTCGCCCACCAAGATGTATCTGCCAAAGAGAACTCCCCTAACGAATTAGTTCTGCGGGGGAGTCACGACCCTCAGTCATGAGGAAATACGACTCAGAGAGATTTCACATAACATGCTTTCCACGTTTTTAGTAAAGATTTGACTAAGTATATTCTTAGTATTTAATAAATAATACCAGCAATATGGTCAGTTGAATATCCTTGTCATCGTTTATCAATTTTTGTAACGAGCTTTGTTTTCTATGAACATACTCATGCTGCAAAAGAAAAATGCCAGTTTCATGAAAATTATTTTGCAGAAGATAAAATACAAGTCAAAATGTTTTGTAGATACCTATGAAATGCTTCTAAGCATAACAAGTAGAGTGTATATATATGTATGTATATAGTAAAAAAATACTGAATTTAGTAAAGTCTTTGTTTTTTTGAAATAGCGGAAAGAAGTACTACTCAATTTCACGGTTAACTGAGCGTGAAAAGTAAAATATAGTAAGAAAATAATTTGAATTCCTTTTTTTTAGTACTTTACAAGTTTAGCAGTAGTTCTCAAATATTAAATGGAATCAATGGTGTCAAGGAATAGTTTTTTCGTATATCCCATGTTCATAAAAAGTAGTTAAGCTGAAATCTTTTCTAAAAATGGTATTTGACTGGCCTGTATCAAATAAATAATCATGCAGAAATGCACATACTCAATTACTCACTTTTACAGTATGTATATGTATATCGTTAGAGCATTAGAATATATATAATGCAATTAACTATCTAACCTGTAGAACTAGATAAAGACAAACATATGTACATATATATATTGAAGTAAACTTAGGGCTTAAAAGCCATGTACTACTATTATACACTACAATAGTTCAGAGTATGACAAGTTGTGATCAACTGAAAACATATTTATTATAAGATATATTAATTTATTTTGTTTTTACGTTTCAGTTCCCCCTGAAATTTACTCTCACGTGTCTTTTCGGCCTGATGCTGTACATTTGCTCCTACATATGCTACTACTACCCATATTTCGGAAAAAGGCGGAGGTAAGAGTTTCTTTGACTGGCCTGTTAGCTTAGTTGGTAGTGGCTCTGCCTTCTAATCTAAGGGTTGCGGGTTCGATTCCCGCGTGACACAAGTATTTATGCATTTTAAAAAAATTATAATTACTTGTGTTGAGTCTGGTCGTTTGTATGTATAATAAGTATGTATTTACAAAAGAAAAGTATATAAGTAATATATCCGTTACCTAGTACCCACGACACAAGCGTTTGCTTAGTGTGGGGCTAGATGGCGCTGTGTGCAATGTCCCAGAATATTTATTTATTTATTTTATTTATTTCTTGTGTATATTTATCTAAGAAGTCATATTGTTGAGTCTGATTGGTTCTATGTATAGGTATTTACAAAAGAAAAGTATATACGTATTATATCTGTGTGCAATGTAGTGTAATGAATTTGTTAATTTATTTTATATAATTTCATACTTTTGTGTTTAGTATATAACGCGTTTTATGTATTTTTTAGCTAAAAAGTAGCCTATGTATTAATATAAGATCTACTCATTCTCCACACAAATGAAACCTTTATTTATTATTACGTGTCCATAAAAATAATATATATGTAAATGTATTATAATTAATCACTGGGCACGCTGCCTTCTGGCAGTGGGCTAGAGCACTTACACGACTTAGACCATATTTAAGCTTTTCTAAAGATTTTTAATCGATAAATTAATCTTAGGATATTATTACTGTTAGTAAAGAGTTAATTTTTGAAAAGATAAAGTAAAAGTGAAAATAAATGCAATATGTTTTTTGTTATATTGGTTATGCTTACGTGGCACCGGAACGACAAATCATTGTGATTATTGGTATGGGGCTAGTTTCCCCGGTCTGATAGTGACAAAGGAAAGAGGTTTTATCGAAACAACGCGAGTGCGTCTGCGGTCATTCACGAGTTTTGATAAATCTAATAAATCGGAATACTGTACATATTATAGGGATAACTTTGCATATGGTCTTTTTTGTGTCGTATCATGAATGACTAATGTATTTTATTCCTCGTGTTAAAGTCGAATTGTAGTCAAAAGCAAATTAATTAAGGTTAATTTAAAGCAATGTTCTTATTTACATTGTACTAAACTGTATGTATTTGTGTTTCAGCACCACGTCGCACTACACGACGGTCAGCTCCGACCTAATCGCCGTGAAGATCGAACCAAACACTCCAAATACTAAGTAATCACATTATTGTATACTTTATGCTAGTGGATTTGATTACCAAAACTTTGCTATAAGGTAGAAAACTCTTAAACTTAGAAGACATGGCAAATGATTAATGGCTATCGATACTATATTTAATGGTGTTACAAGAGCTTCCAGTCATGGGCTCTCCTTGTAAACAGTAATACCAAAGTTATAATATAATAACTTCATAATATTAAAACCTTAAAAGTTATACTCAACCTATAACGTGTTCGCAAACCCAACGCCACATTATACCGGGTAGGGTTAAAACGTAACTAATTTTATGTAATTGTGGCTTCTACGCCAACCATGAAGGATTCTACAAATAGTATTAATAGGTTCTTATTGGGTCCGCAAGTTCGTAGACCAATCAAACTATAAAATTACTTATCCATTATACGTACATACTCGTATGTAATCGTAGGGAAAAGGTCTGGTTAAAACCCCAGTTACTTAATATATACACTTATATTAGCATAAGAAAATATACCCTTGGATCTATTGTATTCGCGTATAGTTAGGTTGTGTCAAGCTATTCAATGAACGGCACTTTCGATCCGATATACGAAAGAAGTTTGTGACGGAGGATAATATTTATACCGTTCAACTTTATGTATTTCAATATGAAACTAAAACGGTTTTCACTCACGTGTAATTCGCGTATGTTGTGGTTTCGGGCGTCTGTGCGCTGGCGCACGTTCTGACGATGGGTGTCATTACACCCGACACGCGTAAACAAGAAACGCGAACTACACGTGAGTCAAAACCGTTTTAGTAACATTTTGATAAAAAATGTCTCACGAAAGTTTTATGTCTCTCATTTTCTGTCACAAGTTATACAAACCCTTGGCTTTGGTTTTCAGTACTTAGTTTCAAACTTCAATAAACTTATTGAAAGAATTTTATACAGCATGTTCAGATTGAAAAGCCGTATATAATGAAAGGATTTATCGAGTTTTATCGAAACTTATATGAATTAATATTTGTGCAACATGAACGTAGTATTAAACATACAAATATGTAGTAGATATATTTCCATCTTCCGCAGAAACAAATCTATATACAATGTTAGAAAGCTTAGTGTTGGATGTGAATTAAGTAGGTATATTGAGAAAAAAAAACAATGTGATACGAGCAAGGAATTGCAAGGGTTGTAGTAATCCACACAACAATTGTAGACAGGCAATGCAAGTTCAAAAACACAAAGAAAATCTAACCAATGGCTCTATTCTAACTTACAACACAACACAAATCATCGCGTTGATAATAATTATGAAAATAATTCGCTAGTCAGTACACATTATGTTTGCAACTAATGTGAAAAGTATCTTTGTCAAAGAAATGTCATCTTTGTTCGGGATTGGTTTAATAATAATAATAATATTTTACTTTATTTACACAAAAATCCTTAGACTAGTATACATCATTTGTACTTAAAGAAAATTGGATCAGAAAGGCTATATAAAAATAAATGGGTAAATGATGTTGACTGTGATCCCCACACTAGGTTTCCCTGTGTCTTGGGAATCATGCTCTTTGAAAAGGAATATCTAAACATGAATGATAGGAAACTATCATATACATAATATATAGGATAGGTTTGCTAATCATTTCTAGAAATTGGCCTAACATCTTACTGTTGTGAATGAAAGGTTCATACACGCCAAATTTAGCGATTTAACGGAGCTGAATTAAAAGTGTTTAGGTTCCTTTGCCAAACGTTTTAGACGCACATAAGTTTTAGGTTATCTTGTTTAGTAAACTTTACATCTGTATCAACCGCATTTTGCCTGTTTGCAATTATTGGCCTTAATGGATGTGGTTAAAACACTACGCACAATCGATAGTGAGATTTTTGTAGGCTTCGAAATTATATATATTCTACTTGTATTTAGAAATTGCTCATGTTCCATTTAAATTGTTCCTTATACAAAGTACTTTTATAATGTTATTTTATTAACATTAGCTCAATCTAATCAAATGTTAATTAAGATTATATCTGTTACTTATATATATGGTATTTTATACATATATTGTGATGTTAATTTACAACCAAATAATATGTGAATGTTAATCATGTTAATTTTACGGGTAATCTATTAAAAGTAGTTTACCCAACTCTGTGGATCTAACTGTAACATATTTATGTTTGAAAACACGATTGAAATATTGCAAAGAGTGATTTGATAACTGATCTTCTTTGACAAACACTATTTTATCACAAAATCAATATTGCTTTCTTCTATGTACATTAACCGAGGACTCTGCCATAGCTCTCATTGATGAGTTGAGAAGAAAGCTAGATTTTGAATAAAGTTGGCCAATACTCTTAAAAAATCTGGAGCCTATTGGTGTGCGCGCCTCGCCGAGTTGGTATATGTAACCAAACCTGTAATTACAGACGGTATCTTGCGGCGTGCCTCACAGCAACGTTCTTAGTCCTACCCTCTTTTCTAGTTTATATAAATGACCTCTAAACTACTAAACATACAGGCATTTGGGATCTCTAGCTGGCTAGAGATCCCAAATGCCTGTATGTTTAGTTTGCCGACACTGCCATTATTTTCAATAAAAATAGCTCAAAAGAGGTCGTTGCGGTAGCCGAACAAGGTCTATCGCAAGTCATGAGCTGACTACACTACAATCTGCTGATTTATAAAAATTATTCAATATCAGGCATCTTGTAATAGTCAAATGCCTCTATAATATTGAGGTTTTACATGAAAACGGACAAAGCCCTGTAAGGTGTAAATTGTATGCATTTAATAGTTGCCAATTATTGTATGCTAAAGATGATTTTGTTTTTTTAAGTCTTACATGAATGTCACTAGCTTGTTTTATAGAATCTAATGCATTTTAGTCACAACTATAGCATTATATATATATATACATCTTATATTGTATAATATGCAATACAAAATATCTGATTGGTTAATAAAATAACGATTGCTCAGATGATTTAGGCTTCTGTTAGTCAATAAGGATGTTTATTCTTACTTTTACTTTTTCGTGTGTTCTTTTATAACATTGTGAAAGATTATTTTACTAACATTATGAAATACTTTTGAGTAAACATATTTCAGTTTTAATATCTAAGCAGTTGAGTAAACTGATGAAATTGTTGTATGCTTTATACAATAGGTAGTTTTTTGCATTTGTTAGGTTACTTTTTCTACATATTAGTCTTTTTTACTACTCGTAGCATATGTATTAAATCAGTAATTTTCAATACTTATATTTGATTTAAAAATGCTGAAGTACATTTTATAACGAAAACTCCGTTTAAGTATTGGTTAAATTAAGACTTATTTTATTTTTAGTTTACTGTTTCTAATATTGTGAACTCGGTATAAAGAAGAAATATTGTGTGTGCTAATCCAAGTGTTGCAACAGTAAATATTGTGTGAACAGGATTGAGTATTTAAATAAATAAAGTCGTAAATATGATCGTTGTGTTTTATTTGCTACGTACATATTCAATATATTATACCATTATTTATTTATATAATTATAGACCAACGTTAAGAAACTGTTACTCAACAAGAGACCTAAAGGTGTGGTTTGGCAGCCTTATATAAGAGCCAGATCCATTTATTAGTTCATAGTTTACAAGGTTTATTTTATAATGATATTAACAGGAAGTTTAGTTGTAATAACCGGCTAGCACTTACGTCAATTAATTGTGTCGAAAATTAGCTCGACAAGTTTCGGAACACTGCGGGTTCTATCATCAGGAGGACGAGTCAGCACGAGCGTCCCGGATGGCCACCTCGTCCAGTCTCTTAATTTCTAATTTAATCATGCCTTACGGGAACTATAATACCTACAGTGGAAGGTTTGAAATAAGTATCTTAGTAAACCACTAAAGTAGGTCGAAGTTATTATTTTTTTATCCAAACAAATCCTTTATTAGAGTAAATATCCACCTTCTAGAGGTATGCCTGCTTAACATCAGGCGAGCTTGTAGCCAAATTCAAAGTGATAAACCATAACGTCAGGCAAATAGGCTTATGCGTTACTAATAACTAACGCATAACTTTCAAGGGCGGCATCTGTAGATCTAAAGATAAAACAGCTGTTACATACAAAAACTTCATCGCCGTCAGACAATAGATATGGCGAACTAAAAATTTTTTCGTGTACCTATTTCAAAAAGTCGAAGAACAAACGTAGTTGCTTTATATCTACAGAAGTCATCCTTAAAAGGTTATGGGTTAGTAATCAGTAACCCAGTAAGTACCTATATATGTACCTACTAAGTCAATTTTTATTCACATAATATGTCGGTAATTGTATATCATTTATAACATAATTGAAATCCCATATTTTATACATTAAATTGTAGATATTATTTTTTATTTTATGTATGGTAATCAAATAATTCGAAGCCAAATCAACGTTACCTGTGAGATGTTGATATTGCTGTGATTTTGGTAACATTAACTGAGCTACAAACGCACTCAAGAAGTTTGTCGGCTATTAATAATACATTTCATAGTTTTTTTCTTTTAAAATCTATTTAAATTCTAGTCGCGTCGTATTTAAATGCATTTATTGATCTTTAAAATGGCGACTTTAAAAACCGTGTCCTTGAGTTAAAATTCTAATTGAGTCTACACTCAGACGAATATAAAATATTTTATTTGCACTCGAAACTTTATTCTGCAAGATGTCTAGTTTTATCTTACCCGTGTCAGGACTATGGTATATTGACTGTTTTGTCTAGGTTTGACATTCAATTCTTCTGCAATTATTGCGTTACGTTTAGCTTTTAGCGTCAGGGTATAGGTGAGAATGAAATGGCTAGACGACATCAAGAAGTTACCTACTTACATCTAACAGAAGCAGCACGGGATCGCAACAAGTTTTTCTAATTGAACTTCGAACTTCAATGATGATTGATAATGATAGGTGATAATTAAGACGCGATCTGTGTTTAGCCAAATACTTAAATTTCGGCATTTTAATTAAAAACCATAATATACTTAATTTTTATAGTTAGTTTTTTAAGTTAGTTATTGATTAGTATTATAGTTAAGTTTTTATTTTTAAGTATTTTTTTTATTATACCTAGTTAAGTTTTTATTTTTAATTAGTAAAGTTTGTTTTGTAAGTTTTTTTAAATAAAATATGTATATTATTTTTACCAGTTAAAAAAAACCATATCATGCGTAAGAATTATTTTAGTACCATCACATAGTTAGGTATGTACCTAGTGTTCATACCAAACATATTAGCGTTAGCATACCTACATGCTAATTAAGTTATGGTATCCTCATGAGTTCTGTTCATCTTAATGTTTAATTGTAGTAAAATTGGAACAATCTTAGTAATCACTCAAATGTACGTAGTTTACATTGGCTTCCTCCACACGTACACTAGGTATATTTATCAACTTAAGTTATTGGTTATAGCTTTTGTCTGAAACATTTTATAAATTTTATTGAGCAGCAAACTAGGTATCTGTAACAAATAGAATCATTTTACACGAAACCATAAAGAGCGCTAGTTCAAATAGTTCGTAAGAGTTATTTAATTCTAGACCAATTTATTAAACACCTTATTTCCTACAGTTAACAACTTAATCACATTAATTAGTGTCTAATAAGTAAACTGGACATTGCTGTGAAATTAAACCCCAATGCCGATTTAGTACTTAAAAGGGTAATTATAAATCAGAAATCTTTTAAAGTTCTGATTAAAGCCGGATTTCGATTTTAAATGGTCATTTCCATCATATAACTTACGTACAGATATTTTATTTGCCACTGGGTCGACCTCGTATGTCTGTCGATTACCTAATGAAATTCCGGAGATCCATTCTCACCTATGACCTCTATGAAAGTCTAGAGGCACTTTAATATACACTCTATGCCATAATTATAGCACATTGGCTTCATTTTTTATAGTTTACAATCGGCATTCAGTTAAATTATACATACATTAGCTACATAGCATCTAGTTTGCGTCGTGCGTCGCCAAGCCACAATTGCTTATTTCATAATCCACAGTTACTGAATTCTCTACTTGTTTATTAAACATATAGACATATTATTCATAACTAGGGGACGCCCGCGGCTTTTCTCGCATAATTTTGAGATAAATATTAGCCTATCACACTTCTAAGACCTACATACCAAAAATCATGATGATCTGTTCAAGATTCGTTACATCATAAGCCAAATTTGCATCGCATTTTCTTGAAATAACCATAAAGATTACAAATATAACTGTCAATTGAATATTTTATTTATGAATGTTTTGCTATTAAACTTCGTCTATTATTGTAGTACCTAATACATTCTCTTTCATTTTGATAGAAATCGTCTGCACTATGAATGAGCCAGGTTTTCTTTTATGTTTATAAATAAAGTCTTATAGTTTAGTAGGTGTATTTGAAATGGTCCGGAACTGTATGCCGCGTTCATTCGTACCTACAACGCAACGCTCGGTGCGATTACGTACGCAGGTAGGTATTACTGGTTAGGTAGTTGGTCAACTAGAAGCTTAGTCGGTCGGTGCTTAGAGCTTTCAAATGCCGCAAATGAGCTTTGGGTGTTTCTATTCCATGCCAAGTTCCCAAAATTCTATCTAATTCTAGTTAATTTGGCAGAATACCGGTTTTTACAAAGAGTGACTGCCATTAGTCTTCCGCATTCCCAAAGGGGTAACCAATACTCGACTGGCAGGACCGGATGTCAGATCATTGATCATCCGAAGCACAGAAAGATATGAGGTTCAAAATGAATCCGTCCTATTAATGTCAGTGGGAACTTCAGGGGCGATGTGGTAGAGGAAGGCCCAAGACCCGCAGGCGTCAGGATCTCGACCGGTTTCGGGGTGCCTGGCGTGAGGAGACCTTTGCCCAGGAGTGGACAGTATAGGTTAATAAAAAAAATGTCTGGTATTGGACACGTTTATAAGTTTTGCTTTGTACTGCATGCGCTTGCAAGCATGGTGTTTTCATTTGGTGGAAAGCGTCCCTCACCATTACTATTTATATTATGTAGTTAGTATTTAGTTTATGAACATGATGTTACTATGGGTTCATTTTTACTAACGCTCTCTGTGCAAGTATGTTATATAAATTTAATTCGGTAGCTGCTTGACGAGCTTGTGCAGCATTTTTTTTACTCGATATAGGCTCTCGATTGACTACAATTTCCTTGATCTTAAAAAAATAAAGTCTAAAAAGCTAATAGTATCAGAGTACCAACAACAATCGTTCTATTTTCAGTACAGTAACAGCACCAAATCATATTAATTTTCGTGTGAAATGTCACTTTGACTAGGGCCAGTGCATGTTTTTTTTTAAGTTTGTTTGCTTGTATCTAATTGGTATTTTCATGGTAGTTCCAAATTCAAAAAGCGTGAAGTCGGAGCTTTGGTAATGAGTTCACAACTTACAAATATTTAACTCGCATTATGCAAAAAAGTGACCTACGCACGACATAGCTTCCAAAACGCCGTTAGTGGCAAGTAAGTCACGGTACATGTACGTAGTAGGAACTTTAATAGAACTAGGTTTTAAGGTTCTGTAGCCCAACTGTATTTCCATTCATACAGTTGTATGTTCGTGTAGTAGGGTTCAACTCAGAAGAATACAAAAATGATTTAAGCCTCGTTTCCAGAAAACTACGACTACCGCAGATATACATTGAAAAAAAAACATGTGTGATAACAATTTTCACGGTACCATTCCAAAATGACGAAACCTACACGGTTGGGTTCGTAGAAGCGACGTCTGTGTTAAGATATCTATAATTTGTATCTGTCTTAACTCGTATTTCCTCATGACTGAGGGTCGTGACTCCCCCGCAGAATTAATTCGTTAGGGGCGTTTTCTTGGGCAGATATTAGATTATAATTTGTATAAAGAGATTCTATAATATTCATCAACGTTTTTCTTACGTCTTAGGTTCTTTGCGACAATCGAATGAACCTACGCACGGGACACGGCACGTTAAGAAGTAACAATGAAGGGCAGTGGCGTGTCTAACTATATAATATACGTGCGAGTATGTGGGCAGTACTCGTACGTGTTACCTTTGAAGAATACCGGTCCGGTGGCGGCGCGGTGTCGGCCGTCGAGCGTGGCTGCAGCGAGCGTACCCTCACCCGTTGAGAGTGCCGGAGGAAGCCAGTGCCGCCGTCAGATCAAGTGCGGCCGCCGCTCGCTGTGGACCTACACGCAGCTGCTTTGTGGAAGGACCGCCCAGTGCTCCTCGCTGAATTCGTCCTCGTTGAGAACTCGTCACAATGAAGATCCTACCCCTGTAAGTGTTTGCCTAACTTGTAACACTCGCCGTGTATTTCCATTGTTCTCTTACTCAACCGTCGAACTCTAGTCTGCTGCTGTGCGACTGTATTTGCGAACTGATTACTCTGTCATCTCATTTCAACATTGGAAACATCACGGGAAAGCTTTTTGAATTTGATTGTAGCCAAGTCATTTTTGTAGGTCCAAAAAATATACCTATAGGTACAAACTGTTAACTTTAATTACCTGTATTATGTATAATCGGAACTGATTAAGAAATTTCAAAATTTTAGTACACTGGGTTTAATAATTCTAACCAAATGTAAAACCAATCCAAAAGCTTTGATAGTAGCAGTGCAATACATTGTGTAACTAACTTACAACTTGTACCTAGCTGGTTCCGAATCAATTCTAAAGTGCTTTGCCATTCTAATATCATATTCAATGACAAACAGTGTGAACTGGTGTGGTGACCAAGTCAAATGTAGGCCTGCTGTCGAAATACTATTAAAGATTATTTCTTGAGTACTACTCTAAGATTGTGAGGAATGCATTTATAATTGAGCATGCACTTCACACTCACTTCACTTCACTTTGCACTTTGGTAGGTGTTTATTATATTTCGTAATGGCTAATTTGCGTCTCGTAAGCCTAATAATGAGACCACGGTCTGACCCGGTGTAATATAGCAATTAATTTTCAAATTAATTGAGCGTAAACCAAGAACCAGTTGCGTGAATGAATCGGTCCCATGTTGAAAGCTTAGATCTGAGATTAGGCAACATGTAGCTCTATGTAGGATGGTCGTGGCATGCTCTACTCTCGACTAGGCCGCCTGACATTTCGCTAACTCGTGTCTAATGTCTTACTTATGTAAACATCTTAAATCAATCTTTGTATGTGTAATCTCTGTCTTAACAGCAGGTGCTGTGGGCAAGCTTGTTACATGTCAAACATGACTAGTTTATTTTTGAAATCTCTGGAACTCAGAATTGTTTATGTGACATATTTTTACCATTACTAGTGGTGTTATCAGCTTTGAGCCATTATAAAATATATTTTAAAATCAGTTCTGCCGTTTAAATGTAAAAAAAAGGAACAAACGTTACAACATTAGGCCTCATAAAGTACGATATGATTATATCGTACTTTATCGTATATGCAATTTCAATTGAACAGTGAAGTTTTAGCCAAATAGAGAGCTTGACAAAAATTAGACATTAACATGTAAGCTGCATGAGTCACTTAGTAGGTAGATAGATAATTCTTTATCGTCAAAAATACCTACTTACATAAACTACTCTAATGCCACAAGTGGCGGCCTTATTGCTAAAAGCAAAGGTATGGAGACGAGTAGAGTATGTAGGTACATTTTTTATAACATCGAGTTTCATCTTCATTATATTGAAGGTTGGGGTCACTTAAGCACTTAGGACAGCGGTGCCTTCATATAGCGGCTGTTATATTACGGACGCAAAAATAATTAAAGTATATTACGGTGCAAATTACCGCTCTCTAGGAAACCGCGCCATTTCGTTTACATAGACAACGTTCATTTATCGCTGTATTACGTCCGCTATATATCGGAACCGCTTTCCTAGGAAATCCAAGCTTTAGCCTTTAATTAAATTTCCTTAAATCTAAGCTTTGTTTCATTTATTTCAATACCTGCCGCAACTCATCTAACTGTGCAGTACAAAGAGCTCGCAGACATTTGGTAATAAAATATTGTTGCAAAACTACACAGTTGACATTTGCGTGCAAAATGTAAAGAGTCATCGAGTAATGCTATTAGTTCATCGCAACCGATACAACACAATCATGCTTCATACCTATAAATATCATCATAGAAACGAATAAAGGCGAAAGTGGGTTTGTAGGTTTGTTGGTCTGTTTCTTCCGTTTTCACGCCGCAATCATCATCATAATTTTTGAAAAGATGATAGTATACGATCCTATACACAAGTATGTTACTATATAAAGGTATTATAACGCCAAAATAACGCGACCTGAGCTGCGGGCATCAGATGCATAAATGTTCGAAATACATATATATGAGGCAGGTTTTTCAGAAAAGATCTTAAAGATATAAGCCATTTTAGATTTGGTAATTTAACCTGGCCATGTGTGACTTGGTCTCATTCTTTGTAACAATATTCATATTGTGTTATTTTCCCAACATAAATTACAAACTCATTGCTTTATTGAATTGTGAGAAGCTTGGTACGAGCTTCTCAGTGGTTACGTAACTTATTCGTACTAAGATACCCAATATGAATTCGCGAACTGGTATGTTATCCGTTCCATCTAAGAGTTGAAAGGTGTGCTCCTAAGCGCGAGGAATTGGGTTATTCTCATGATCTAACATAATTAAACTTCAATTAGAGACGAGGTTGAATTTAAAATGTTCACACATTGTCTAATTTTGATTAAATTAGCCAATTATATATGGATGGTCATGATGGCCATGTTGTGACGCAGGTACATTAGTTTACGATGATGATTTGAATCCCTGTGATAAATATATTTTAGTGAATGAACCTTCGTAGAAACACAAAGTAAGATATTTTGCCGATTTTCCTAGCAATAGAGATGAGCAGTAGCGATATGTGGAAGCCCTTACTTTGCTTAAATAACTTTTTGTACTTCTTCGGAGATTAGTCTTTAACTTAGCATCATTTGAATAAAAATAATGCAATAAGTACAATAAAATGTATGGTGTACACACAATAATATTGTTGTATTGCATTAGTTAGACACGGCGCAGCGCGCGCGCAGGCACTCGATGTATTGCAAGCCGAGGTCAGCCCACTTTTTGCCACTTCTGGTTTCTGTCCACCTGACCTTGACGTGATCTGAAGCCATAATACGATTGGAAAGACCACACGCGTATGCAATATTGTTATCGTAGAAAGTCGTACTTTTTCCTTACGTGAGTTGAACTATAAAACCTCAGATTTCTACTTACAAGACGTATATTGCATTTAAGTAGTCAGGCAACGTTCGTTGCCTAGCAAAAGCTTCTTTCACAATAGATTTCATAAATGCAATCTCACGGTTAGCTGCAATAAAATATCGCATCGCTCTATTCAAAATAAACAATTATTTTATTTGAGTGCTTCATCGTGACTGCGCATGATGAAAGAAGACGTATAACGTGTGAAGAGATTGAAGCAGACTTACTTAAATCAGAGAAAGCAAAGGGAAGGTGTCTGAAGTCGGAAGCGGACACGGAATCGACGGCCGGGCTGCCATCTGACCCGACCCTGTGGTGACTTGTTATTCAACTATCTAGAGTAGAGCGACATGTTGACCTTTCTCGGCGCAACCACGCGAGTAGCACGATCGCATCCAAAGTTTCGTGGAAGAGCGGCGGAGCAACATTCTCGACTCAACCTCACAGCGCTCCTCTAGCCTTGATCCACGCATTCTTGGGACGTTTCAGATCTGTTCTCGCCTACCTACTTTAATGCTTATTACCTGCCTACTTAGTTTCAATATAAACATATGGTTATTTGCTATAGCAAAGCTAATAGCCACGTCGCCGATCAAGCATCATTACTTAATAGCTGGCTTATAGGTAATGTAAGGTATTTTGAAGGTATGCCAAGTTATTTCATTGCAACACCTTTTGTAGTTTGTTGCCTGGTAATTGCATGTAGTACTTATTAACATTTAATACATCTATTTTAGAACATAATTCTTAGTAAACTCAGGCATTGAATGTTTTCGATTCCGCTCGTAGTTTGCTAGAACGTTGTTACTGAAACATGCCTATGTATTATGAGTTTGCATTATATTAATATTTGACATTTAACTACTTACGATACACTAAAGTTCAGTGCATCGTAATGTCTAGTATATAACACACACCATAGACCTTCGACCACCACCTTTGCCTGTCAGTCAATTCATCATCAATACATATAATAAAGCTGAAGAGGGTCAAAAATCCGAACAAAGAAGATATTAGTTTTTTTTTGTAGATAATTGAAATCGATTATAAAACACTATTCAGCTGTTTTATAATGTTTGTCGGATTATCTGTTTCTCTGTTTATCTGTGCCTCTGTTTGTCTATTTATTTAAACGCTCATCACGCATAAACGGCTGAACGGAATATCATGATTTTAGGTATAAAGGTAGTATGAGGTTTTTAGGAGTCATCATCAGTTACTTTCTATCCTGAAATAACGCGAGCGAAGCCGCGGGCGTCCACTTGTGACGATATAAGTAAACAAGTAGTAATTACACAAATAGGTATTCAGGCACACCATTCATATTTTTTCTTAATGTCCCATTTCTTATACAAACAATGTTTTTCTAATTTGGTTCAACAATTACTAAATAAAATTAAAAAGTTACGTAAATTTAAATAGTATTATAGAGTACATTTATAACTTAGGCATCGCAAAAATCAAGTTACCCTTAACAACAAAGTATGTTGCGTCGATTCAAAATCTTAAGTGTTAATAGGCAATGATATTCTATATTTAATAGGTGTTTGAATTAATAACCAGATTTTTTGCTTAAATTATGTCACATGATATTTAAGTATACAGATATATTCTACCGGTTTGCCTATTATATTTATGTAATATGTAAAATACCTGTTTTACGTTGGCAATAGTCGATATCTACCTGTTGGAATATAATTACCTACAGGTGACCGCCGCTAGTAATTGTAACTACTCAACTAAGTATGTACAATTAATTAATTATTCAGTCGATATGCTGTATCATAGGCCCTTAAGGCAGCTTGATAAACTCTCGACACCAGAGTGGCCACTCTTATTTTATTATAAAAACAAATATGTACAATAGTGGAACAGAACCCGCCCTCTCGAACAATAATTTATCGGTCTTCAAGACGAGAGTAAATTGGAGGACTGTTAAAAAAACTAGTAAAATTTAAAGAAGCCTATTTGTTAATTTTGAGATTGCCTTTTGAGTTTGCAGTATTATATTGTACTAACGGGTATTGGGTACTTTGGGTATTATAACTTGTTCGATTTGTAATTTCTTACTTTATCGGTGTTCAATGGTCACTTTAAGACTAATTAGATAATACTGATTTTTGTACAATAACAAACTGATTGGACATTTTTGACATTTTAATTTTAATATTGTTTTTATTTTTATTGATTTTGACATGTGACTGTATATAAATTTAATATTTTAAAGTGAATTATAGTATTGTGAATATGGACCAATGTCTGAAATAAATGATTTTGAATTTGAATTTGAATAAACCATTTTAAAAGATGAAGTTGAACTTATTGGTAGGTATACGTTATACGAGTAGACGTTACATAACATTGAATAATATCAAATTATATCGTATTGCGTATTTCAATAGATAGTTGTGAAGCCAGATTCTATACTCTAAGCTAAGTTACAGTTTGAATGTATAAGTCTATAGCAGTTCAAGGATATCTTATGTCGATTAGGCTGTAGCGTTTCGTACGCGCTAAATTGTAGTCCGAAATGTCAGTAAGTTACGATATTAGTAGAAATATCCTAACGTATTTGGAGTCCGAAGTTAATCGTTATTATGGCCAAAACTCGTGTTTTATGATAATTTAATGTGAGAGGCTCTTAATAATAATAATAATAGGTCTTTATTTCAGACAGCAGGGTCCATAGAAAGGTTCACACACAAAGGTACAATATAAAAGCATAAATTGAATTATGTAGAAATACAGATTACGTGACAATATCCAACCATTGCCGGTATGTTGCAGTCATGTGCATGCGGTCAGACAGACTCTTAATAATACTGTTTTTACAAATGTCAACTCTGGACATAAAAGAAGCAATCCTCTTGCGCTGTATAGCATTAAAGCTGTCAATGCGTGCGTCAAAAAACATACCGGATGCACTACAGCTCCGCGACAGGCCCATGAGCTGCCTGTAGATGTTGTTGTATGCAACTCTGATGGAGTTGTGCGATTTTTTCGTGTAATTAGTCCAGAGTTGACATGTGTAAAACGTTTGGCAAAATGACTTAAATAGGGTAACTTTCACGTCAGGCGCAGCATTATAAAATTTTCTGGCTATCATGTTTCCGACCACGCATAAAGCTCGTCTTTGTCTCTCAATGTCATCATTATCTTTCATATCAGACGTCACAATGTGGCCAAGGTACTTGAAACTCTCGACGATTTTGACAGGCTGCCCATTTAATTTCAGTGGTGGTATATTCAGAGGACCACTACCCGCCCGGAAGACTACCATTTCAGTCTTCTTTTCGTTGTATGTGAGATTATGCTCTCGAGCATACTGCTCACAGACACCGAGAAGATTCTGCAGACCTTTGATTGTGGGACTCAGCAGCACCATATCATCAGCGTAACTCAGATTGTTGACATATCTGCCATCCAATCTGAGCCCGACAGGCGTGCTGCTCAGTTCCACAATCAGGTTATTCACATAATAGTTAAAGAGCAGGCTGGTTTTATTTTTTGGAATAGGTAGGTACTACTAGAGTACGCATCAAATCCGTAGGTAAGTAACAATGCTTCACGCAGAGATTAAAAAGCCGCGCCAAAACATGACATATGTACCTACCCGCAAAAAGTAAGTGTTCTATGCTAAGATCGTCATGGCCCGGAGACCTCCCGCGCTTCATACTCCTCAAAATGTCTTCAATATTTTTCGGCGATATGTCAACGCGGAGAGGCTCCGAGTCTCGACAGATCTTAGAAGAAGCAGTTTTATTGTTTGTACTATTATTAGCTACATTAAAATGTTTACGAAAAATATTGGCAATACTCTGTTTATCACTTTCTCCTTCTACGTTAATTGGTATACTACTTCTATTATCTAATTTTTTTGTTTCTTTCCAAAATTCAACGAAATTATTATTAGCACGATGTCTGGCCAGTACTTCCATTTTTATCCTGTCTTGATTTTTTAGTACATATTTATGCGCGGCCTTAAACTCCCTACGAGAAGCAGTCATGTTATCAAAGTGATATCCCGAGCGAGGTCTACCATACGATACCCAAACTGAAAACATTTCTCTGGCTTTAGCATGATGGCGCCTGACATGATAGTTCCAACCGTATGCGTCAGTTGATTAAGAAGTCGATGGTGGGGCGAGTTGTACGATTGTGCGTGTGTGAGTGACTGCCTACATTGCTTGCCTGTTTGTTGTCATACCACTTGAATTTATACACAAATTGAGGGTAGTTAGATATTAAAACAAAATAAAAAAATTGTTTGTGTAACCTAGCTCATAAGACGTTATTATAATTAAATTATGAACATACTGGGAGATGACTCTGGCCTCGTAACACAGCCTAACGGCTACCACGAGGTCAGAGGATTCAAAAACATTTTGTGAAAAATATCTTTAAAAAATAAATGATTTTGTATTTGTATTTGTATTTGAACCAATTACTCTAGCTGACTTCCGAGACTTCGAGCTATTATCAGCCGTACACGTATGTTCAGCAGATGACTGCAACGTACCAACAATACCACTATAAAAAACATCTATACTCTTATAATGACATTCATTGTTACATACTAAATCTGTGTCTTTACAGTCCATTTCATATAGAATTTTGTCAAAATTGTCCATTAACATAAAAAACTTATCATCACATAATTCCGAATACATTAAAATTTCTTTCCGATCCCCTGTACCCCAAAAATATTTTTTCAAATTCTTAATATTATTATCATAGCTAGTTGTCTTACGGCTAATCGAATTAAAATTACAGTCTATGACTAGAGGAAAGTGGTCAGAACCCGTAATGTCGAGTCGAACACGCACTGACGTCACGAAGCGGGCCGCGGCGTCGGTGGCGAGGCAGTGGTCAAGCCACCGGCACGAGCCGCGCGCCCCACTCACGTACGTAAACGTGTCCGGTTCTTAGAGCGGCTTGATAAACTCTCGACACTATAGTTGTCATTAAATAAGAAAAAGAAGATGATAGTGGTAAGATTTATTGCGCAACGGCACGAATAATTCGTTCTCCACAGAGCCTAAGACCAACCATAACGAGGAATGGTTCTAATCTTGACATCTATTTCTTACATTTTATGCTGTTACCTATTAGAACTGTTATTACATGTTATATAAAACAATTAAAAATCAACCTTATAAGTATATATTTGTCCTTAGTTTGAGATTGAAGAGGTAATATTATACATTGTCCTTATAATCTATATAATGTCATCTTTATGATGTATATCTTTTCCCGTGTATTCCAGGTTTATCCTGGCGGCGTGCATCTGCCTGCAAGCGAGTGCCCAGGACGACGAGCCGAGACCAGCGGCCCGAGGGCTACTGAAGCGAGGCCCGCCTACCAGGGGCAAAGCCACCACCACCACCACCACACAAGCGCCACCTGTACGTCAAATACGAGTAATACTTAACTCTCCAAGCCTCTTTAACCCTGGAAAAGAGTACCAGTATAGTACCAGTTGTGGTACTATACTAAGTCGATTTTCGTTGTACTACCTACTTCTTTTGTGTTCTTTGTAAAAAAATTGCTTAGAATATTTTATTCGGTTATGAAAAAATAAACTAAACACACTCACACCTTATATTATGAATGTTAGAGCTTGTCCGAGCTGAAATGACGCGCCCCACTACTTAATTAGTTTATTTAGATGTGTGAGTGCAAATATTAATGACGACACTCTACCGCAATGTCAAGTGTCAACGTCATCTTTATTTCATTTATAAACTCGATTTTGTGATTATTGGTAGGATATTTGATCTGCTTTTACGCCGCATAGGAGCTTCAAATCATTGTATTTTTTGGATGGTAACTGTATTTGATTTAACTCGAAAGAATTCGCTAGCTTCCATTACAATATAATACTGCTTCCACTAATAACCCTTACGTAGATTATAATATAAGCATTTCTCTTAGTCGCAAATCGGCTGACTCGTATGGGTTTCGCAAAATATGATGTGTCAGTACCATCTGGTTCAAGGTGAGTTGGTTTACAGACAAGATAGGTACAGATGATAGGGTCACCTTCGCTCGTGACCTTTGTAAGACCTCTTTTTCGATGATGGAATTTCTGCCTGACTTTTGGGCTAAGTTCGAGTCGGGACACTCGTGAACTCGATACAATCAAAACTTGTTTGAAACGTCTAGTACTTATTCACTTGATTTTATTCCACACCTTATACCTACTTGCTTCGTTTTTTACTGTGCTCAAACCATGTTAATCTAACACACATATAAAGTTACATATGTAGATTGCTACCAACACAAACCTATACGTTTTGCAGGACAGCCTTTTTGCAGAAGGTGTTTTATAGCCGCCCACCAAGCGCCGTTAAATGCGCCCTCTATATCTAGTGATACAAGTAATGTAATTTTTTTATTCTTAATCTCTTTTCTGATGTGGTTAACTAGATCGTAAAGGGCGTCCTTCGTACAGCGCCGCGGTACAAAACCATACTGACGCATATTGCACTTGGGAAGGAAGTGCCATTTCACTCTCTTTACCAACTTTTTTTCCAGCACTTTTCCCAGGACCGGTAGAAAAATTATGGGACGATAAGAATTCGGATTACTGTAATCTGTTTTCCCTGGTTTTCTTAGAATAACCATAGCTGCGATTTTCCATATTTTTTGAAAACACTGGAGTTCCAAGCATTTGTTTGTTATTTCTAAGAATAGTTCCAGGTTTGCGCCGGTTGCTCGTCGTGTATATCTGTGTATTAAAATTAACTGTTTTCATGATTTTTGGCACTAGCCCAGAATTAAGGAGCATAGACACTACATACATACTCATATATATATAGTGCAAAAACATCATCATCATCACAGATTTAAGGACAAGGCCCTTGTCTGTGAGCATGCGCGATCCTTCCCGAGCTTCTGTCAATTCCTTGACCTCCTTATACGATATGACACCCGCCTTTTCTTTTACTTTTTTTCAATGGTTTTTTTTGGTTTCAATGTTTGCAAAAACATATCTACTTTGAATTACAGGAAGAGGCAGAGTACGATGATGAAGGAGATTATGCTGAAGAAGGACAACAAGAACCCTCCACTGAAGCGCCCCCTTCATCAACGGAAGGCAAAAAACTTGTTGGAAATGGCGTCAGGCCTTTTAAGAGCAATTCCGACCTCCTAGAAACTCTTAAGAGAAGAAGAGCAGAAGCTGCCGAAGGTAATAATTGACGATTTCTAAAAACAAAATACAAACCACTCAATCTTCTGTGCGAACTTCTTTCATGGCAGGAACTATTGTACTGGTAGACCAAAAAATGAAAAAGATAATATTAGTCATACTTAGTTTACACGAACTTCCTTAAACTTTTGCAAGTTCGTGCAGACCTAAATACATTATCTTTATAGTCATACACACATAAAATACGTTAGCTTTTTAAATTAACAAAACAAGAATATACTAATAAGTAATAACTATCAAAATAATCATGGGTACACATTTTTTTATAGACTGATGTTAAGCAACATTGCAATCTACGATCTAGCATAATGTCGAAAGTTCCTTGATTAGAGGGCTATTTTTACCGACTCCCTTTATGGCCGGCGGCATTGTCTTCTACGAAAGACTTTATCAATCGACTTTATCTTGCTACGTTTGCAGCTAAACTCCGCGCACACTCCAACTCCAACTCGGACGCTCCTGCCGCGCCGGAGGCTCCCGCCGAGCCCGCCAAGTCCAGCTACAGTATGTGCCTATTTTACGCTATAATAATCTATATAATAATTATTTACACAATTTTCCTCTTTTCCTGATAGATAACTTAGAGTTCTATTGGCTTTTTTTTACTTTACCTTACTTTTACTTACTTATATCATTTTTCTTACTATATATACCACAATACTATATTGCATACATATAAACATTTCAAGCAAAATCTTTTCCATTCATTTCATACGTAAATTTCCTTGCCTCACAAAAGATCACGTGAAATCGAAGCATTTGATCGCCACAGTCATGTCATCCATATTCATGTCATTATAGGTAAGAAGAGACTCAACAATACTCCCGCTAAGGAAGAGACGAGCGAGGAAGCCCAGCAGCAGACCAAACCCACCCGAGGACGGTTTGGGCGGCGTAAGTAACAACATCTCGGGCATAGGTGGGTAGTTCTACAAACTCAGGAACCCAGCTGCTATACCAATCTATGCAATAACAATAATATATGTAATTATAATCTTTCCACTAATTTATGTGTGTATCATCTGTGTCTAATGTAATATTATAATAGTTTTAATTGACTTCTCTTGCTATTAAAAAAGACTATTCGCAGTCTTCTTTTAATTTATTTTCAAATTATGACAGAAAGAATGAACTTTTTATGCATTAAAATTATTGTTAAGTTCTCATTTCAATTTGTTTGATTTCAAATGTAAAACTAAGCATTGTAATCGCTTTGATTCTGCTGTTTTATTTTTACATTTTGAAACATGCATCGATCATTTTTGCTCATTTCGCTCGCCTAGTTTGTAGAACTACTTAGATTAGTAGATTAATAAACGAATCATGTTCTAAACTCTAGAGAAGTATCTAGTTTCCACTCCACGCCACACCAAAAATACAATTATTACATCATGTATATTTGTTTAACTAAAATTTTCTACAATATTTCTTTTTAACATTTCTATATTTGATTTCTGTTCTATGTATGTTTTCCAATATTATGTGAGTATTATTGCTACTTGCAAGAAAAGAATCTGCTTTGTATCACAAGTATATTTAAATGTTTGAGCTTTGTGTATGCTTGTAAATTATTTTACAGTTTTATACGGTAATCTAACTGCATCGTAATTTTACCAACAATTTTGTACGTCAGGAATGCTGCAATATAGGAAATTGCTTTTTGGGTGTCTTAAAATGGACTAGATTGGAATACCTTACCAGATATGGCGTATTATTTGGTGTTGGCCTTGCCTTTCGATTTTACCTACAGAGGTCGACTTCTATGTACGGAAGTTGGTAACTGTAAGTTGGTCACTGACGTCAAAATAAATGCCAACATAAATTCTTTCAAGACTGGAGAGTGCGTAAATATTTTACTTGCGCGGCACATTTATAATTTTGTATAGATATCAAACTAGAAGCAATACAATTACAAATAGAAGCATAGTCCTCTCCAAAAAATGTTGTTACATTATATTTAAAAAAATTGCCTTTATTTTCTACTACTCAATTAAAAATGACACAGAAACAAGTACTTAACTTTACATTTTAATCACATTTAATATGGGTAGGTAGTAAACTAAAAGTGTTCATAAAAATTGCTTTAACATGTTCCTTAAGGTAACATTACGTTATGGTAACATATAAACATGTAAGTGTTGTAATAGTGTTGTTGTTTCAGCGGCCACGCGCTCGGTGCAGCCGGAAGAGGAGGCAGCGGCGCCGGCCCCAGCTCCCGTCAGGAACGGCAGGACATTCGCCAGGCGAGGAAACTAACCACATAACTGTACCTGTGTAACACCTACCCTCTCCCCCTTACATATTATCTCCTATAATGCTTCCCTACCAGCTACCTACCTACCTACCGATATTCCAACATTGTTATTGCCTGGAAAAACTACTCTAGTGTCATTAGACATTGAAGAACTGAATTTCTTAGTACCTAACTACGATACGAGCTACGTACGGTTTCGTACTTCACCGACACTTAATATTAATTATATTACCAACAAAAACAATGCATTGAATTTTTATACTTTTGTAAATTGTAATTTTAAGTATGTATAAGTATTTTGTAATAAATAATTTTAATTGTCCTTCTGTTTTTATTTCATGGTCAGTGGTCACTTTCGAAAAACATTATTTAAGACTTTGTAATGGCACATCATTGTAATATAATACTCGGTCCATAAAATCAAAATTGCAATAGTCCTCACGTATGTAGGTAGGTTTGATCTTTATGTGCTTGCGATCAAATAGATTTCAGTAGTTTAATGTTTATGAAATTGTGAATAGAAAATATGCTCGTAAGTAAAATGATAATAGACATTTACTCGAATGAATACTTTAAATCTGATTTTAGTATAATTTTATATTTTTTTCTTATATTGGCACTTGCCACTGTCAACGTACCATCGGTTCTTGAACCGATTGGCATGGTCCGTGACGATGGTAAGCGCCCCGATGGCCTCACACTGATTCCCTGGGAGCGGGGAAAAGCTCTTGTATGGGACGCAACTTGCGTCGATACACTAGCTCCTTCTCGCCTCAGTGGAACAGTACAAGCGGCAGGAGCCGCGGCGGACGCAGCAGAAGAAGCCAAGCGGCGAAAATATACATCATTATCGACTGATTATATTTTCGTACCGCTTGGCTTCGAAACTTTTGGTCCGTGGGGTAAAAGCACTAAGTCTTTTTAAAAAAAAAAAAAAATGTTGATTGACATCACTAAAGACAAGAACGCTGGCTGGTTCCTTGTGCAAAGGATTTCTATAGCAATCCAGCGTGGGAATGCAGCCAGCGTTCTTGGTTCCATACCACATGTAGATTGTTTAAATTTGGTTTAGATGTAAATACTCTTTTTTAGTTCTATTAGTGTTAATATGTGTAAATATTGTTTCTTATTATTGAATAAAAAAGTTTATTTTAGTATAATGATTGTCAAATCCGAATTTACTATTTATAATCTGAAATGATAATTCAAGTATAATTAATGGGACTTTAAATATATATGTCACGCTTTTGGTTTAGTTTTATAAATATGCGGACTAGTAGATTTTAGACGCCATTATCATATAATTTGCATTATTAAATAAATGTCAAAAAGGATCTAGTTTTTGAACGGCTCGTAAAAATACCTACCTACTTGTAAATGTCAGCATATTTATTTAATTTGATTTCGCAACTATTAGAAATATTTCTGGTTTTATACCCTCCTAATGATATTGAGGTAGGTCAGTAAACTCTGAACTTTTTGAAAAAAATATTTTCATTTATTTTACAGACCAAATCAGAAACGGAATTCACGAAATTTGGAACTTACTCATAGAAATACCAAATACAAATAGCTAACGAGAGTTTTTACGAGTCACCGCTTTGACCGATGTTACTCGTATAGTGATTTTGAAAAATTCATATGATCGACGAGTTCCCAACATAAAATACGTAACCAATTTAATCATTTATTCGAAACTAAGCGAAAATAATCACGGCCAGCAGGATTCCACACGGGTATAGCACTTGACAAAAAAAACTTAAAGTTCCATAAATTAATATAACAATAATTTGATAAATAGATATGTACCTTATAAATAATGAAATTCAATAAATCTAAACTAAATTTAAACAATCTACATGGGGTATGGAGCCAAGAACGCTGGCTGCATTCCCACGCTGGATTGCTATAGAAATCCTTTGCGCAAGGAACCAGCCAGCGTTTGTAAAAATTTTAAATTATTACCAAATTCAATTGTATACTGTTGATGAAGTTAGTTACTTACTTACTTACTTACTTACTCCGCTGGCGCAGCGACCCAAAGTGAGTCTTGGCCTCCGATACAAGAGATCGCCCCGGTCCCGGTCTTGAGCCGCTTCCCGCCAGTCAGCTACTTGAAGCACGCGTAGATCTGACTTCACAACGTCCTTCCAGCGGTACCTCGGCCGACCAATGGGACGACGGCCACTCGGGACACCGAGAAAGGCTCTCTTTTAACACTACGATCGTCTCCCATGCTCATCAAGTGACCCAGCCAGCGAAGTCTATAGGCTTTTGTCTCACCCATTATATTTGGTTCCCCAACCAGCTCTTCAATTTCGAGGTTCTTCATTATTCTCCAACTTCCATCCGGCCTCCGGGTTGGACCCAAAATCTTGCGCATGATGTTCCTTTCAGCTACTAGCAATTTCTCTTCCTCTATAAGGGTTAACGTCCATGCCTCACACCCATACATCAAAATCAGTCTAATTACAGTTTTGTAGATCCTAATTTTTGTCTTCCGGCTTAAAAGCTAGTTATAGTTAATATTTACTACCTATTGTATGACTGCTTGATAGCTGATGTCCGAAGTTACAGAGGGGATATTGTGGCTATTCTAATGTCTAAGTAATAAACACATCTGTTTAAAACTGACGATTAAGTTTGCTTCGTGTTTACAAATAGTTGAATACCTAAGTTTGATAACACCAAAAATATAGGAAAAAGTTCGCCCTTACAATTGTCTAACTAAGCCCATGTTAATTGTTAAAGGAACTTAACTATAAATTTACTTAAAAAACCTTAGAAAGTAGCGATTATTTGTGGAATGAAAAATCATTTATTTAGAAATGTTTCTTTATTTATCCTAAACTTACACATAAGAAATATGTTGTTGAACATGTTCAATCACATGGCTTAAAGCTATATTCCTAAATATAAACCGCTGAATCGGTCTGAAAAAAAAACGATATATTTACAATAATAAAATATAAAAACAAGTGAAGGAAAACTAAACATACTACCTACTTCTATCTACTACAAAAAGGGGCACTTAGAAAATCTTTAGAAAAGCCTAAAGATAATCTAAGTGCTCCAGCCCACTACCAGAGGGCAGCGTACCCAGCATGCTGGCCACATTACCACGCTGGATGGCAATGCTGATACGTTGAGCCAGAAAAAGGCCAGCATTTTGGTCACGCGTCGCGTCAACCAAGCGCTCCGAGAGGTTTTGGAAAATATATATAAAAAAACCTAATATGGCTTTAGTGACGTGTTTTTATGACCGATAAAACAAAACAGGCACAAAACAGTTCACTTCTTGAGGTCGCGGAGACCTCTGCGACGAAGCTACCAGCGTATATAAATGCGGTAGCAATAGCATAAGCAAAAACATTAAAAATAATTCCTGAGTGTAACCGTTCATTCGGTGTTATAAAAATATACTCCAGGAATTTTACTTTGACGTGTTCTTATATTGAACCTTATCTAAAAACTAAACCAAAGATGTAAGTCTGGTTTTCATGTGTTCCGAGCGTTATTTCATTCCAACTATTGTACAGTAAGACTCAAAATTAAGTAAGATGATATGACCAATTACATTGTAGGTAAGTATACCAAACAAAGAAATCAACTCTATAAAACTAACTGTATAAAAGGAAAAGGAAAGCGACTTTGCTTTATACTTGTAGTGATATGTAACTAAACGGTTTTCTGATCTGTTCGGTGCTTCTGATGATTGGTGTCATTACCGAAAAGTGTAAGCAATAACATACGCGAATTACACACGTGAAAACTGTTTAGTAACATATTGATAAAATGTCTCAGGAAAGATTTAGGTAATATTAAAATATGTAGTAATCATCACACAAAGTTATAAGAGATATAAAGTTGGTTTTCTAATATAATTGTGATCGTAATCTTAACATACTCAGGTGTCTTTCGGGTGTCTGGTGGGGCGCTCATCCATTCACAATTAGTTTACAACGCGTTGATTAGAAGTGTAGGTACTCGATTATGGCAGTTTCTTTTTAGAACCATGTAATTTAGAAGCTATGAAAAAGTTGGACACAATTCAAGCTAAAGCCCTTAGAATAATTACTGGTGCCATGAAATCTAGTCCTATAAACGCTCTTCAGGTAGAATGTGTTGATCCACCACTTTATCTTCGTCGTCAGTTCCTAGCTGACAGATTTTTCTACCGTATTTTACATTACAGCAATCATCCATTAATGTCAAAATTACAACAACTCTCAGATGAAATTGATACCTACGTCTAATTACTGGGCCCACAAAGAATTACCTCATTTAATTATCACTCTTAGATCCCACAGAACATTAACTGCTCCAACTCATCGATCACCCAAACTACCCATTTTTGAAACAGACTTTAAAACTCTTACAATATCTCCAAAAGTATGTCTTAACACAGGTAGGTATAGCAAAAGGTGATCCAAATGCAAATTCAGTATTTAAGCATTACATCAATACCCATTGGTGTGATTATCATCCATGAAGTTAGATGGTGTGACATTTGCTGTCTGCTATAAGAATAAAAACGGAACTGTCAACGTCACTAGTTCAGTTTTTTTTTTTTTTTTTTGGCTCCACACTATAATTTGTTTGCCATGTCAAGATGACCAAATGTGCAGCGTGTGACCAATCCATTGTGATGGCTGATTTGAAAGCATGCACTGCTTGTCGTGGTAAATTTCACTACCAATGTTTGGGAATCACGCGGGAAAATTTTGTTAAGGAGTCTAAGCAGCATAAGGGAAACTGGAAGTGCCCAGAGTGCAAGTCGGGTGAGAAAAAGGGGGACAACTCTAATACTCCCATCAGAGGCGCACAAGCGGCGGCGGTCTCCTCGCCCCAGGGAGAGAATTTGTCGGAACATGCCATAGAAGCAATAAAGGCCTATTTTGACCAAAAGTTTTTAGAAAACTCGAATAATGTTGCCAGGATCGAGAAGAAAATTGAAAGTAAGAGTAAGGATACACAAAATTCTTTTCTCGAGCTGAAGGACAGTTTGAGTTTCATGTCTGACCAGATGGCCGACCTAAAGAAATTGTACGATGCACAAGCTTTGGAGATCTCGTCTCTCAAAGAAACAAATGTTGAGCTCAAAAAGGAAAACTGTGCTCTTAGAGCTAGCATGAAGGACGTGAACTCACGCCTAGGGGTCATCGAGCAGTTGTCCAGAGAAAACAACCTTGAAGTACAGGGAGTGCCTGAGGCCAACAATGAAAACGTAATCATGGTGATTAAGAAAATCAGCCAAGCCGTGAATTTTGATCTAAAGGGAAACGATCTTGTGACCGCGCATAGAGTAGCGAAACTGAATAATGAGTCATCTCGACCGCGCGCTATTGTGGTGAAGCTTGCATCCCCGCTGATCAGAGATAACTTCCTGGCTTCAATTAGGGTCTACAATAGAGCTAATGATCAGGATAAGCTGAATACTTCTACTACGCAGATAAAAGAACGCCAAGTGTAGTGCCGTTTACCCCATTGGATTGTGACAAATATCGGAGGAGATATGAAGGAAAGCATCAGCGAAATAGACGGTGAAACATTGACTGAATAGTCGAGAGAAGAGTGCCTCGGACTTACAATTCGAAGCATCAGAGTTCGCGTCTCGGCTCTGAACATTATTTTTGTTGACCAATTTTTTTTTTTTTTTTTTTCCTATAATGGATAATAATTCAATGGACATATCAATGAACCACGCCGATCAAAATTATGTAAATTTTAATATTCGTCAACAGCAGAGGGCAAGTTCTGTTGGAGATTTGAGTGATTCATCTAAGGATTTTCATAATATTAGTTTACCGCTGACTGATGTAGACAGCAATTCAGATACAAGTGAGAAATGCAAAATAGTTGATTTAGAAAATCAACTTCTTTCGTCTCATGAGCAAGTGGATAGCTTGCTATTGGAAAATTCTGAACTCAAAAAACAAATTGAAAAAGATCGCAAGTTAATCAAAATGTACAAAAACATTGACTTCGGGGAAATTCAAGGTTCACCTCTTTGTAGACGTAGAAAACAAATGCGGCCTTCAATGAGCAGAGGATTTTCGCCAGCTGTGAGAAACACGGATTTGGAGAGACAGCAATTCATATCGGAGCGTCATCAAGAAACTATAGAAAAATTAAATTTAGAGATCACTAAACTGAAAACTTGGATTCAAGAAGAGCAAGAAAAGAACGATAATACTAAAAAGGATAAGAAAGAAGTTAATAAATCGGTAAAAAAACACATTAAAATCCTTGCGAAGCTTAGCCAAGGTTCGCATAGAACTATACAAAAGAAGATAAAAAACTTAAATAGAAAAATACGCATGCTGGAGAAACAATGTTTAAAAGAGAAACAAGATAATAAAAAACTGCAACATCAAGTCCAAGAGCTGTTAATAAAGGAGAGTTATTATTCTACTAAAAATAATGACTCAGCGACACAGGAAAACGAACAAAAAACGAAGAAACACACTAAACAAGAAGATAACAAGAAAAACACATCAAGCAACAAAAGGATCATCATCAAGAAGATCAAGAAGACCACAATACTATCGGATTCAATTGGAAAGGGAATAGCTGCTAATGTACTTAATAAATTGGACGATAATAACATTATAAAGAATTACTGCCAACCTGGCGCAAATTTTTACAAAATTTTAGAAAATTTCAATCACCGAACCAAAGATCTTAAAGATGGTGATACTACTGCTATACTTATAACTAATTATAGAGACGCTTTTTATTCCACAAGAATTCTTGACTACATTAAGATACTAAAAGAAATATTTTATTCTAAGGAGAGGAAATTTAATGTAATAATAAGCGGTATTCGCTATAACTTCAGGAATGACGAAGAAATATACAAAATTAACAAAACACTGGCTCATCTAGCAAACTCGGCGGATAAGGTGAAATATTTAGACCCTAATATGACAAACAGCGATGGAAAACTGTGCAGCTATAAAGTGTATAGAAAGTCTGCTGAAGAAACATTAATATTAGCATTGACTAACAAAAGGTTCCAGGGATCATCTGCCTTGAAGTTCATAGAGTGCCAACCGTCAAATGATCTGGTAACAGACTCGACCAAAAACTATTCAAATTTTCAAGACAAAATCCAGTTCCTGACAAATACATAACAGTTTATCATGCAAATGTACAATGTATCAATAATAAGTATTTGGCTATAGAAGACTTTCTTAATGACTACAAATGTGACATTTTATGCTTAACAGAAACTTGGGGGCATGATGACAATGTTGATACTATGATCATTCCAGGATTCGAACTGGCTGCTTATTTTAATAGAAAGTTTTTCATTCACGGTGGAGCAGCAGTTTTTGTTAAACGTGGTATAGACTATAGGGTAAGACATGACATAGCTAATTTATCATTTGAGATGAATTTTGAATTGGCCGCTATAGAAATAAAAAAATTGAAACTAATCGTTATTGCAGCCTACAGACCTGATAAGGACATCTATTTATTTTTTGACATATTAAACAAACTATTACAAAAATTGAACAAAGAAGATAAAAGAATTGTAATTACCGGCGATTTTAATTTAAACATTTTAAAAACTGACAAACATATCCAAAGACTATTAAAAGTTGTATCTAATTTTAGTTATAAATTTGTAATCAACGAACCTACTAGAATCGAAAAAAAAAGTGCTACTTGTATAGATAATTTTCTTGTAAATTTTGATGCTTGTGAAAGTACTGTTTTGAATAGAAAAATAGCTGACCATAGAATAATTGAGTTGAAAATATTTGACAAATCTTTAATTAATAATACCGATGACATGTGTACACGATTTACAAGACATATAACAGTTAGTAATAAAAAATATTTTCATTACCTTTTCAATAAAGATTTTGTACAGCTTAAAAATCAAATAAATACTTGTAATAATACGGGTACAGGAATGGAGATTCTACAAAGCGCAATCAAATTTTATTATGACATAGCTTTCCCTAAGAAAAAGTGTAACAAAAAATATAAACCTCAAAAATGGTTCACGAAAGGTACTGAAATATCTAAAAATAATCTAATAAATTTGGAGATGATACAAGAAATTCAGCCGTGTAACCGCCTACGCATATATATAAGTAAATATAAAAAGATTCTTCGAAAAGTGTACAGCGCTGCTAGAAATTTACAATATAGACATAGAATAAATAAAGCGAAAAATAAAATAAAAGAGACTTGGAATATAATAAACGAACAAGTAAGAAATAGCAGGAGACAAACTAATAAGAAACCTATAACTAAAATCATATCTGAACATGGTGAAGAGTTAACAGACTGCAAAGAAATTGCTGACAATTTTAATGACTTCTTTTGTAATATAGCCCACAAACTGACATGTAATACTAATATTGACGTAGAAAAATGTAAGACATACTTGAAAATCCTTCCAAAACCTACAAATACAATCAAATTTGACCCAGTTGACGCTAGAGAATTATTGACAATTGTTAAACACATGAAACCAAAGACAACACCGGACTATTTTGACATCAATTCTAAGACATTGCGAGATCTAATTTTGGAAAATAATTATATAATGGAATTGTTATATATTGTAATCAATAATTGTTTAGAAAAAGGAATTTTCCCAGACTGCTTAAAGTACGGTAGGGTTATTCCTTTATATAAGAAAGGCGATCATATGGTACTTAATAATTACAGACCAGTTTGTATACTCCCTACAATCTCCAAAATAGTAGAAAGCATAATCAAAAAGAGAATAATAACTTACTTTGAAGCAAATAATCTGTTTACTGACGCTCAATATGGTTTCCGCCCAGGTAAGTCGACTGAAATGGCTATAAGGAAAGTCATATACTATATTCTAGAGTCCTTGGATAGGTCAAAAAAATGCGCAAGCATTTATTGTGATTTATCTAAAGCTTTTGACTGTCTGAGACATGATATACTACTGCTCAAGCTTCAGTTTTATGGTTTTAAAGAAAAAGAACTTCATTTCATGCGGACTTACTTAGAAAAACGACAACAAGTTGTAACAGTTAATGAAATTAATTCATCAATCAGTTCGATGAATATTGGAGTACCTCAAGGTTCTATCCTTGGTCCAGTTCTGTTCTTAATATATATTAATGACCTGGTAAATATAATGCCAGAATGGACTTATATAAGCTTATTTGCAGACGACACACATGTGGGATTAAATGACAAAAATATAAATGACCTCAGAACTAAAATTGACAAAACTATGACAGTTCTCAAAGAATGGTTTAGTACTAATGGCATAATACTTAACACAGATAAGAGTGTAATTATGGAATACCGAACTAAGAAAAATGCCAAAGATATCTCTAGTGTTAAAGAAACTGTATTCCTCGGATACACTGTTGACCACACTATTACACATGTGGCTTACATAACCAAACTTTGCAAAAAATTAGCAAGTGCCAACTTTGCTATATTTAAACTAAAGCCTTTACTGGATGAACCCTCAATTAAATCAGTATACTATGCATATGTACAATCACGGTTAAGGTATGCCATCACAGTATGGGGAAACTCATCAGAAATAATAAAAGTACTTAGAGCTCAGAAAAGAGTAGTTAGGACAATGCTTGGCCTGAGGAAACGCGCTCCGGTCAAGCAGCACTTTAAAGAACAAAGACTTATGACTGTTATATCTCTGTATATTTACACATGTTTACTGGAGATCTATAATGAAAAGTCCGCGCTGAAAAAAGATAACCAATACAGCCTAAGGAATATAGTCGCATTGAGGTTACCAAACACCAGATTAAAGAAAGTACAAAAACAAGGGATCTATAATAAAGTCTGTATGTTTAATAAACTGCCACATAGATTAATTAACTTGCCTCCAAACGCTTTTAAGAACATTATTAAAAACTTCTTTATTAACAACCCATTTTATACACTAAACGAATACATGAGATTGCCTTTGACAGAATCATCATTTGTGTATGACCAAATTGTTTGATAAGTTTACTAATCTAATTTAAGTATGTACCATATAATTAAGAAAAATGTAAATTGACTTGCCCAATGTAACGAGATGTTATAAGGTGAATAAATTTCTATTATTCTATTATTCTATTATACTCTGGGTTTGGCGGGAGAGAAGAAGGCTGTTTATGTCTCCGAGCATCTTTCTCCGGCAAACAAGCAACTTCATGCTGCGACCAGGGCAGCGGCTGCAGACAAGAAATACCAGTTTGTATGGATCCGTAACGGTCGCGTTTTTGTTCGAAAAGATATTAAGTCTAAATCTATCGTAGTAAAGGATCTAGATGCGGTTAAATTGTTATAAAAGCAATTGCAAAAAACACTGTACGTATATATTACCAAAATGTAAGAGGACTGAGAACCAAATTACCTAAATTATACAGGAAAACTTTAGAATATTGTTACGATATCATAGTCTTAACGGAAACTAATCTCAATGATTCTTTTTATGATAACGAGATTTTTGATAGTCGATATAATATATTTAGAAGAGACAGACAAGATTCGGAATCCTTAAAAGAGGGAGGAGGAGGCGTATTAATTGGTATAATGAAAGAATTTGAAGTTACTCGGCAAATTAACTGGGAATCTAAATCTATATGCGAAGACCTTTGGTTGGTTGTAAAATTGAGAAGTGGCTCTTCCACTCTAAACCTCAACATAGGGGCAGTTTATATTCCACCTAAAACCAAATTAGACTCCCTCGAAGTTATCTTAGATAGCATATCGCTAGTTATAAATGATAAGGTAGATGTGTCTTCTCAGACTTTGCTATTCGGAGATTTTAATAGACCTGATTATGTATGGGTAAATGAGGAAGGTACAACTGCACTGACACCTAAGCCTGGAACAACTACAGAAAATAGCTGTTTTCTTGAATTTTTAAATTTTAACGATCTCAGACAATATAATTGGATTTTAAATGAAAATAATCATATTCTTGACCTTATTTTTAGCACAGGCAACCGACCATTGACTGTGACGGAAAATTACTCACCTCTATCAAAATTGGATAAGGAACATCACCCTGCTTTGGATGTTGTTGCCGACATAGGGTATAAACCACTTAGAAGAAAGTCCTCAATGGTATACAAGTATTTTAAATCAAATTATTCATTGATAAATAATCAACTATCGCAAATAGATTGGCATAGTAAATTTCAGTCTTTGGATTCTGTGGATAGTATGGTTGATGTTTTTTATGATAATTTTCTTTCAATTGTGCAAGAACACACCCCGTTAGAGCGCACCAGAGGCGAAAAATATCCGGTATGGTTTTCGGTTCCTCTTATCAAATGTTTTAGGGAAAAGGAAAAATATCACGCGAAATTTAAATCTTATGGAAATCGTCAAGATTATCTTGCCTATTCTGATGCACGTAAGCGTTGCAAGAAACTTCTTAAAGAGTGTTTTACTTCTTTTAAGAAAAATACGTCTACATATTTGAAAATAAATCCTAAGCATATTTGGAAGTATGTAAGGAACTTAAAGGGAAATTCTAATTCTTTACCCGATGAAATGCAGTTAAAAGGGATGTCTATTGTGGGAGGTAAGGCGATCTTTGACTCTTTTTCTCAATACTTTAATGATGTCTATCAGCACACTCAACCAATCAGCAATGTTCAAAGCAATAGATGTAGTGTTAGTAGTATTAATTCTTTCATATTGAGTAGTATTACTGTTACAGAAGAGGAAGTATTGGAATCTCTGGTGTCTATAAACAGCAGTAAAGGTGCCGGTCCAGATTCAATACCATCTATTGTACTTAAGCAATGTGCTATTCAGTTATCTATGCCTCTGTCATTAATATACAATAAGTCTCTTACCTCAGGAGTTTTCCCATCAACGTGGAAGATTGCAAATATTACACCGATCCATAAAAAGGGTTCTTTAAGTATGATTGAAAATTATCGTCCTGTCTCAATTTTGTCGGGCTTAGGAAAACTTTTAGAATCGCTAATTGTTAAAAAAGTATACTGGCATATATCACAATTGCTTAATCCTAACCAGCACGGTTTTCGCCCGAAAAAATCTACATGTACCAATTTGATGTCATATGTCAGTGATGTAGCGGAAATACTAGATTCGCAGGGCGAAGCCCACGCCATCTATACTGATTTCAGTAAGGCGTTCGATTTAGTGGACCATGTGTTGCTCCTAAATAAACTGCAGGCTATGGGTGTTCATGGATCACTACTCCGATGGTTTGCGTCTTACCTGCAAAACAGATCACAGCTGGTAGTTCTGAAGGGTTTCAAATCTGATGTCACAATGGTGCCGACTGGAGTCCCGCAAGGTTCCCATTTGGGTCCCTTGCTGTTTCTAGTGTTTATTAATGACTTGCCTCACAGGGTGACGTCAGGTGTGAAGTGTTTCGCTGACGATCTAAAGCTGTACAGAGAAATCAATTGTGTGCAGGATGTGGTTGATCTTCAGGGCGATATCGATCTGGTGAGCTCTTGGTGTGACCAAAACAAAATGCAACTCAATACAGCCAAGTGTTTTTGCATCAAATTCACACGAAAGCGTACATCTTTTCCGGCACAGTACCATATAGGTAATTCCCCATTGGAGGAAGTGCAGTCTATCCGTGATTTAGGTGTTATAATTGACAAAAGGCTGGACTTTAGAGAGCATGTGGACACAATCACTAGAAAAGCGAGAAAGATGGTCGGTTTCGTGTCACGACAAGCCAAGGGCTTCCTAAATAAAGAACTTTCAATAACTCTTTTTAACAGCCTATCACGTAGTGTTTTAGAATACTGTTCTGTAGTGTGGAATCCTGGATACGAAAATCATTCTGAGGATATAGAGAAAGTACAGAAATTATTTTTATACCATTTGGCCTTTATGACATTCAAATGTAAAAAGCTTCGATCCTACCATTCTAGACTTGAACATTTTAAAATCACATCATTGAAAATACGTCGGGAAATGGCCGACGTTCTAATGTTATATAAATTGATAAACGGAATCGTTGATTGTCCAGAGGTATTAGCAAAGATGAACATCAGAGTACCATTGCCTAAGGCAAGGACGCTATGGAAAAATAGTTTCACCCCGGCTAGATGTCGTACTAATGTTCTTAAGTTTTCTCCGGTTAACCGTATGTGTGATGCATACAACAGAGATAATATCAGGCTGTTTATTGATGTCTTTAATAAAGGTTCTCTATCTTCGGTAAAATTGAATTTGAATAAGTTATTTAAATACTAGTTAATGTTTTTTGTATTATATTTTTGTGTAGGTAGGTCTATTTTAAAGTGGTGGTAGGTTTTATTTTTGTCACTAATGTTAAGTTAGCTAGGTTCATTGTTTAAGGAAGCGTACATATCGTTATATATTTGTGTATTTAGTTATAAGTTTTAATTGTAGTACAATTCTGTTGATGAACTAAATAAAAAAAAAAAAAAAAAAAATAGTAGAAAAAATTCAATTTCCTCCACAAACCTCTATCTTTACAGCCGAATGTTTTGGTTTATACAAAGCATTAGAATACGTTCATATAATGAAGTTGTCTAAGACAGTAATATTTTCTGACTCCATGAGTGCATTACAGGCCATTCTCAGATACCCATTCAAAAGAAACTGTTTTTCTCCGGTAACATTAATGATTAGAGAAATGCTCCTCAAATGCTTGAATCGAGGTCTTTCTGTTGCTTTTGCGTGGATTCCTAGTCATAGTGGCATATCAGGAAATGAAAAGGCGGATAGACTCGCAAATGAAGCCGTGGAATGTGGTGATACTTTTCCTTTTATGAATTTTACCGAAGATCTCGCAACACTACCTAAACTTTTTCTTAAAAACTATTGGACTCAAGCTTGGTTGATTAGTACCCGTTACACTGGTCAATACTATAATTCAATTCAACCTGATATCCCGGTTCGACCTTGGTTCTTCAAATCAAGGTTTACAAAACGAGCTACATCTGTACTAATAAGATTGAGACTTGGTCACATGTGTAGTCCGGCACACCTTGCTCGTTTACGCATTATTGATGATGACAAATGTGAATGTGGAGAAGTAGGAGATGCGAACCATATTTTCCTAAATTGTCCATTATTAGATTATTCCATGTTGTATTCTGGCTTAGCTACCTTAAAAATTTCTTTTCCAACTTGCTTGAAATCTTTATTATATTGTGTAAATAATAAAATTCCTGTATATGTATAGGTAACCTAATTACGGAGCCTGCGGCCGGAGTTTGCAAAAAAAATGCAAAGGATTACTTAAAATTATTTATTTAAGATTAAAGTTACAATTAACTATAACTAAATTGACTGTCTTCATCGATGTTAGAATAAAGAGTCCTTAAAAATTATTTATTTAAAATTAAAGTTACAATTAACTAAAACTAAATTGACTGTCTTCATCGATGTTAGAATGAAGAGTGTCCTATGTCTAAATCGCCGGACGCTGGTAACATGAAACTGCAGCGTTGACATTTCGCGACATGCGATGTTGTGCAAGCGGTGGGAACCGAAGCTACGTCGGCAAAATGCAGGCAGCGTGGATATACTGGATATGTAACAACCTGTTAGCTTCATTCATTGATAGTAATAATATTAAGTTATGATTAAGTTTTGTAAATATTGTACTAATTATTATTATTTTGTTTGTCATACCTTCTCTGACCATTTTCCTGTTATCCGTTTTATTCATTCCTTTTATCCATATCGTTTCCCCGTTTTATCTACCTAAAAAGTAAATCCGCAAGCCTTCCCAATCCTCATCCTCAAGCATGCATCGAAGAAGAAGAAGAAAATTACTTGACACTGGCAAATACACGAAGTGTGTGACGCCAATACAAAAAAAATAGTAATCAAATGACAGCTATTTCAAAATTTTACCGCTGAGTTTTACCGCGTTTTTTGCGTTTTTCTCGCAACTTGGTTTTGTTTGTGACTTAGCCGCTTTTTATTTTAGATTACGGACGGCAGTGGTCCGAAATAAAATAGTTTTGTAGAGGGAATTAATTATATATTTAGTGCCAAGTTAGAACACAAAATGACTTCAACAGAAACCGAAGTGTCCTCATCGGTAGCACCAAAACCTGTAGCCCCAGGGCTCACACGTAATAATCGTGACATGTTCAAAATATTTCATTATGTGCAGTACAATGTGGTTCAACATAAGAAATACGTAAAAGAGATGACTAAACTATATGAGAAGGTAACATAACATCGTATTTCCATATTGCTTTGCCTTTAATTTATTGAATTGAAACTAGGGTTGAATACTACGTTTACTACTTGGTTCATGTTTTGAGCTTTAAATATTTATTTTTTATACTTATTACCTTACTAGTACCTAGTTGTAAGTAAATCAGAATCAATAAATGGATACAGATAAGCTATGGAATAACAAATTCTAAAATATTCTTATACTTATGACTTACTTACGGGATAAAAAAGACAAGTTTGTTGTCTGATAAATAGATTGTTTGCCATTAACTTTGCCTACTACAGTAACATAAGACATGTTTCAAGTAATGTTCATACAAACTTACAACTTTCAGCTTGACCAAGACACATTCCGGGCCAGTTTTAAGAATGCCCTACACTACCTGTTTACATTTGGTGACACCAGTGCTAATGTGGATAGAGTCATACAGTTTGTTGCTACATTCTGCACTTCTTTAGGTGATGAGGAAAATTTTCTGCAGTTTGTGTTTGATATTATATTAGAGGTAAGTTTCTGTTTGGTTTGACCTAGCCATAATCTCTATTTCTCTACTTATATTAAACTATATTCTATCAACAGCAGAGAGGATGAGGTATTGATATACCAGCCCTTCCACTCTCTAGTTATTGGTTGAGTTGGCTATCAGACTTTCGTTAGCATTTTATTTGTGTGATTGTGATGTTAAGTTTATTTTCATAGTCACAGTTTATCCAAAATTGTCCCAGTACTTTTCACTGGTAAATGGTATGTGTAAATCTCTTTTTCAAGATTAATGTCTTTAAATGGCACTAATAATGATGTCCTAATTAACTACAGACAATGTATCCATGGTGTATGTAAATTGTAGTATTCACTTATATGGATACTTACTACTTAGTTATGTGTATTAAACTATTAAAATACATATATACTTTTGGTTTTGTGTAATATAACAGATTGATGTTTAGCTGCTATTATTACATTTAATTAATGAATTCTTAAAGCTAGTTAAAAGTGTAAGCGAGTTTAACTCAGCGGTTCCAGTGTCTGCTTTACATTCAGACTATTTAAATCTTGTATTTTTCAAGTTATGTGTAGATTACATGAGGAAACCGACACATTTGAGGACCACATTATCCATTCCTAGGCACCCACCACAGTGTATCAGCCCAAGAAAACTCCCCTGATGAATTCATTTTTGTAAGGGAGTCACAACCCTCAGTCAGGAGGAAATACAACTTAAGAGAGAAAGTGTAATACCTAGCTCTATATGTATATAATTCCAGTGCCAGTGTGTGTCAGGCCAGTCTGTGAGGTACCGAGCCAGCCAGCTGCTGGCGGCCGTGCTGTCTGCTCTCGGAGAGGATGCCTCGCTGGAGGAAGACCTCTGTGACCAACTGTTGGCTTCACAGGTAATAATAATAGTAACACCTTAAGAGGCTCTCGCTAGAAGGATGTGTTAAGGGTCAGATACAGAAGGCAGTGATTTTATATACACCTTCTGTACACACCATGATATAAGAGTCATCACCAATCATAGCAAGCGAAGCACCCCTAGTTCAGTTAGTGGAGGTAATCACATGCCTTCTATGACAAACAACACATGTGATTACATGCAGGCTTTTAGGGTGGTTTGAAAACTCTGTCACCAGAGTTGGCCCCTCTCATATGAACTTACTTATCACAAACATATACAGCAGCCCTTGCTGCACCATAATATTTGTTGTTATAATTTCAATGTTTGTTACCCAACAGCAGGAGAAAGTGTGCCGTGGCAAGGATATTATAGCCCTGTAATACAGGACCCTTTGTGAGACCTAGTACAGGGCTTAGTACACCTACCAATGTAGTGCATAATCATTGTTATTTTCTTATACCTATACAATCATGTAACGTCACACATAAGTTTAAACAATAAAGAATTATTTATATATTGACTGGCTTATTAGCTTAGTTGGTAGTGGCTCTGCCTTCTAATATAGGGTTGATGGTTCCATCCCCATATGGCACAAGTTATTATAAATTTTAGAAATCTGTAATTACTTGTGTTGAGTCTGGTCGTTTATATCTATATTAAATATGTATTTACAAAAGAAAAGTATATAAGTAGTACATATATCCGTTATCTAGTACCCACGACTATGTGATATGTCCTGAAATATTTATTTATTGTTATTGTCTCATATCTATACAATCATGTAACGTCACACGTAAGTTTAAACAATAAAGAATTATTTATTTATTTAACTGTTATTTTTCTACAATTGCAGACGCAGAGGCTGAAAGACACTAGCGGCGCGGTGCGCTGTCGAGCTGCGCTGGCGTTGCAACGTCTTCAGAACCCAAAGAACCCAGAGGACCCGGTCACAAGAGATTACCGATTCCACATGAGCTGTGACCCTAGCTCATCTGTTAGAAGGTAACATTGCATTTTGCATTAATCTGCTAAGCACTTCTTCATATATATCTGAGTATCCAAATATCTCACTCTCTCTCGCTTGAGTCGTATTTCCTCGTGACTGAGGGTCGTGACTCCCCCACAGAATTAATTCACTAGCGGAGTACTCCTTGGGAGATACATCGTGGTGGGCGCCCAGGTCCTTCCACGGAATATACATGTCCTCGGATATTGTGGTCCTCGAACATGTCGGTTTCCTTATAAATCGCGGCAACTATCTCTAGCGGTGACCGTTATTGCGCAGAAGTACAAAATAAGGTACCTGAGGGGGGCTAGCGGGGTGAAGGGCGGGCGTGCGGGGTGCTGGTTGGCTCTCCAGTCGCTTTCCGTTCCCCGCGTGCATACACCACCCCACGCACATCCCGTGGTACAGTCGCGTTACTAATTGTATTGTAATTGCTGTTAATTTTTGTTAAGTTTTAATTTGTTTGTTAAATTTAGACTTTTAAGTTTGTTTGTGACTAAAGAAATTATGCCTAAAACAAATAAAATAAATATTTCAAGACATATCACTCAGCGCCATCATGCCCCATACTAAGCTTACGCTTGTATCATGGATACTCGATAAGATAACGGTTAAACCTAATACATATATACTTTTTTATGTAAATACATCCTTATTATACATAGAAACGACCATACTCAACACAAATTTTAATATGCATAATTACTTGTGTTAAGCGGGAATAGAACCCGCACATAGATTAGAAGAACAAAAACTGTTTTGAAAAGACAGGCCAGGAAAATGGATTATGACGTGAATTGTTTTTTAAAAAAGGAATCTAACGAATTACTTACATAATTGATACTATTAAACAAATCAAAAGTGAGATTGACGAAGCTTAAAAACTTTACTCACTCATTCAGACAGCAACGCTGTAAATTTGAGTTTTTGATTAAAAGTTTATCTTTTATTTGTTTTGCTTACCTAATTCTGTTAACAAAAAGATATTGGAGTCCAAAATAATAGTTACATATTATGTACTGTGTGCGCGACAGTACGCGAGACTGGTTGAATGCTTAAACACTACTTTAAGCTCCGTCACTCCGGTAAACGTGCAGGCAGGTACACAAAAACTTACCGCAGATACACTGCGCCTGATCGAAAAAAGACGCCAAATTAATAGTGACGTAAATGCTGATCAAAAGGAACTATCGCAATTGCATAAGGAAATCCGAAATAAAATCCGCAAACATCTGCAAGAGCATAACGAGAAAATCATCCAAGACGCTATAGAACGGAACAAAAGTCGTCGTCGTCTCTGAAACTTCAGCTATCTACCGGTAGAAAAGCTATTTTCAAGTTACAGAGAGAAGATGGCACTGTCACATCAAATCGGGATGAATTACTGAACATTGCTCACCGATACTACGGGAACCTCTACAAAAGCAAGGTTACAAACCCAGCCATCGCAGTGGAACAACACAGTTCGCGAAGGCCACCTGTGCTCAATGTAGGGTCTGAAGATCTGCCAGATGTTACGCCGGATGAAGTCTGTTTGGCCCTACGGCAACTCAAAAACCGAAAATCTCCTGGTGAAGATGGCATTATTCCTGAAATCCTGAAAACACCTTCTAAGAAATTGCAACTAGCACTAGCAATGCTTTTCACAAAGTGTTTAATAGAAACAAAGGTGCCTGAAGACTGGAATAATGCCGTTATTACACTACTACACAAAAAAGGAGATATAAAGAAGTTGGACAACTACAGACCAATAAGCCTCCTATCTCATGTGTACAAGTTGTTCACACGAGTAATAGTCAACAGACTGAAGAATAATCTTAACTCATATCAGCCACGGGAACAGGCAGGATTCAGATCCGGATACAGTACCTGCGACCATCTACAAGCTGTAAAAACCTTAATCGAGAAGTGTCATGAGTACCAGAAGCCGATTATGGTGACATTTGTAGATTATGAGAAAGCTTTTGACTCAGTTGAGGCTTGGGCTGTGGAAAACTCGTTAGTGGAGAGTAGAGTTGATGAGCGTTACATAAAGATGGTTAAGTATCTCCAGGAAAATGCAACTGCATGTGTCAACCTGCATGAAAAAACTCGAAAGTTTAAGTTATCTAGAGGAGTCAGACAGGAAGACACAATTTCTCCAAAACTCTTTACCGCGACTTTAGAAGGCGTCTTTAAGAAGCTAAATTGGGAAGAGAAAGGTATCGAGATAGAAGGAGAGCGGCTCACGTTCGCCGATGATCTGGTGTTATTCTCAGATAATGTCCCTGATATGTTGTCTATGATTCAAGACCTGAAGACAGAATCTGGAAAAGTAGGGTTGAAAATGAATATATCGAAGACCAAAATTATGACTAATATACCTACCAGGCGTGGATAGATACCATATGCCTGTGGAATTGGTGACGAGCTACATCTACTTGAGATACAGAATAACACTAGGTTTAGGAAATCAGACTGCAGAGGTAGAAAGGCGTATATCCCAAGCCTGGGCAGCATTCGGCGCAAACAACCAAATACTTCGCAACAAGAAGCTGTCTATTAAACTGAAGGCCAAGGTATTCGAAGAATGTATCACGCCGGTCTTCACGTACGGTGCTGAAACTATGACTCTCACAGAACGATCAGCTGAGAAACTTAGAGTCGCGCAACGTGCCATGGAAAGAGCTATGCTCGGAATCACCTTGCGCGATAGAAGGAGAAACGAGTGGATACGGCGAAAAACGGGACTAAAAGACGTAGTAGAAGTCATTACGGGAAGAAAGTGGAGATGGGCTGGCCATATTGCTCGAATGGACTGTCACTGATGGACACGAAGACTAGTAGTGTGGAGACCATGGGCAGACTGGAGACCACGAGGCCGCCCACCGTTACGATGGGTTGATGACATCCGGAAGCACGCGGGTCACAACTGGATGGCTAGAGCAGCAGATCGCGAGTTATGGAGAAAAATAGGAGAGGCCTATGTTCAGAAATGGACTCCTTAAAGGCTAAGAAAGAAGAAGAAGAGAGCGCGACAGTACACATGCGCAGCAATCCCCTCCACGTATCGGCCAGCGCTAGAGTTACGTGCCGCCATGTATACTATGTTTTCCTTCACCGCTAAGCGAGCGCAAATCCACACTTGACTTGAAACACAAGTCATTAATGTAGGGCCGGATTCGAACTAGGGTGCGTCTGGATGAAAAGAAAACACTGGAACCGCTGAACCACACTCACAATCAATCCAAATCTAGTGATGCGAGTTTTCTCTGAAGAATTTAGCTAAGGCTTAACAACTGCCAAACTATAACTTTTTTGTATATGAAACAGGTTTGCACTTGGCCACAGTTGCTGATGGTAAACAAAGGCTACACCTAAGATGGAGCGTGCTTACCCGATAAGAACCGATTCACTCTCGCTTTGAAGATCGCTGGATTATAGTGCGTGTGAAAAGGGAGTTCCACTACTTTGTGGTACAAACAATAAAGTTGGAAGCGTACCGCTTCGTGCGGGTCTTAGGAACTTCCATCATAACTGATAGGACTTTCAATTTTTTGTTTCTTCCAGAAAATTGGCAAAAAAGGCAGTTTTAAGCCATACTGCCTATAGTTACTGTTTGTAATAATTTTGCCACTAAAGTAGGCCACAGTTGTAATGATAAAAGTGAGTTCTATGGAAATTTATCATAATATTTGTGGACTGCCCTGTTAGTTTAGTTGGTAGTGGCTCTGCCGTCCAATTTAGGGGTGCGGATTCGATTCCCGCATAACACAAGTAATTATGAGTTTTAAAATTTGTACCTAATTACTTGTGTTGAGTCTGGTCGTTTCTATGTACCTATATACATATAGTAAGAAATATGTATTTACGAAACAAACTATATATATGTTTGTATTATATTCGTTTCCTAGTACCCATGATACAAGCGTAAGCTTAGTATGGGGCTAGATGGCGCTGTGTTATATGTCTTGAAATATTTTGTTTTAATTTACAGAGCCATAGTAATGACGATATCGAAATCCATAAGCAACGTGCCATACGTGCTGGAGCGAATCTGTGACGTAGACGAGGCGGTGCGGCGAGCTGCCTTCCTCTTCATAGCAGCCATCCACGTCACTCATCTGAAAATCAGGCAGCGGGTCCTGACACTCAAGGTATGATCAAAATATTAATATACTGAAAGAAAGGTATTTAAGTAAATATTTTTACGTTTTTGAGGCAAATGTTTGCATTTGATAAATCTCTTGAGTCAAATGTATTCAATTAACCTACCGTAGCTCAGCTAGCGGAGGCAATCGCATGCTATTACCTATGTTAAGCAAAGGTCGATGCGGTCAGTGCTTGGATGGGTTATCGAAAAGTGGCATTCCATTTTGGGGCGCTTCCGTGGGTCGGAAGAAACGTTTAATTGTAAGTCCCGGCTTTTTGTCTAGTACGGCAGTCATTAAGCCATGTCAGAGGCCCTTAGTGTGGCTTGATAAAAAGATAAGGATTCCTCATTGATACTGTAAAGTTGTAGCATAGGAACACATATAAGTACTAATATCGATAAACTCTCGACACCGAGTTGGCCATTGTCATACAATAAGAAGAAGATTTTTTTTTTGTTATGGCTTTAGCGAAAATTTTTTGTTATCACTTTTGTGAAGTTTAGACTTTGCAATTCTGCCAGTGTCAAGTAGGAAGATAGACCGTCAAACTGAGAAAGTCAAAGTGAAATATCGATATATGCTGTGGTGATACCTGGCACAGTTGAGTGATTTTTAATGTACACTCAATTCCATACACTGATCTCCATCAGTACAATGTAGGTACTGATGGAGGTCAGTGATTCCATAGCAGTATCATGACAAGGGGCCGATATCACTTCGAGTCGACGTCAAAAACCTATGACAATCTTTTAGACCTTGACCAGGAAGGGGGAAGTATTTTCCCTTTTATACATGGTGTATTTTCCTCTTCTCAATTCGAGCTTGCGAAATACATAATGTACTTATTGAGTATGATAATTATGGTACGGCTAAACACTTCTGTTATGTTACAGAATTCAGCAGTTTATTATAAATATTATCAACTATCTTATACCTACTCTATGGCATGTTTACAGGTTGGTCTAACTGAGCGCAGTGCGCGCGTTCGCCGCGTTGTAGAAGAGATCCTGATCCCTGGTTGGCTGGCCATGTACCAAGGGAATATTGTAGATCTGCTTACGGCTATTCGATTGGATAACAATACTGATGCCAAGGACTCACAGTATGTTGCTGGGAAACTACTGGAATCCTTGTTCAAGTGAGTAGAATGGGTTTATTTCCAACGATCGCAGTAACCACGTCCCCCTGCAGCGGACGTTGAAATTGTTTAAAAAACGTTCTAACTACCACCGGCGGTGCTGGTTGGCACACTTTATAATTTGCCACTGATTATGTTACTTGTATAGAAATAAAAGAAAAATCGAATGCCTAGCACGAATTATAATTCATTGATGTAAATGTTTTGAATATATTTTTTAGGTTTTTCTTATCATGATAGACATTCTAAGTTTTGTATAATACTAACTGTATTTTTTTACTTTCATTAAACTGAGTCGTAAACTAAGTCTAGAAGAAATAAAATCTGGAAATATAAATGATTACTACATATGTTTTTTTTCTCATATATCGCTTCCAGGCGTCTCCCGATCTCCGAGCTGCTAGAGTGGCTGCCCACCGAGAAGAGTCTCCGTCTCATCCCAGCTGAGAAGCTGAACAAAGAGACCGCCTGGTACTGGCGCCATCTAGCGGAGCACCTGCAGAAAATAGACGACGACGAGACGCTGGAGACCATACTGCCCGACCTGGTCGTGCTTACCGGATATATTCGAGCGTGAGTACAGCTTCATTAAAATACTAGCCTGTTGTTCCCCCTCCTTTCTCATTACTGAGGGTCATGTCCACATTGTTCGAGCGTGAGCACAGCTTCATTAAAAGACCAGTCTGTTGTTCCCCCTCCTTGAGTCCCCAACTAGCAAAAAGCGGTTTTAAAATTATCCTAGAACCATTATTTATCGAGGACTATATAAGACTTATATCCGCATATAAGTCGCGAAAAGGGCCCACTTTATAAGCCTTATTTTACTTATGACGTATTTATATTAGACCGCTGCACTGCCATATCCGCCTATATTGCTCCTGTAAGGGAATCACGTCAATGCAATTACTCCTGTAAATCGCAATATAAGTAAGTTATAGTAAAAAATTAGATTAATACGCGCCTCGAAATGCTTCTATAAGCTCATATTATTGTGAACAATCGAAGTGAATGAAGTGCGTTGTTGTGCTATGCAAAAATATTTTTTTAACATCAAAAGGTAAGTATGAATCACAATTTAATAAGGAATTTCAACAATCAAAACAAAAGATTTTTTTAGTCTTATTGTTGATAGTATTATCGCTTATTCGTAGGGGAAACGTGAATTTGCTGTGAAATTTGTTATGGTTATGATTAAAATTTTAAAGCGCCTCTTCAAATTTGATGTGGCTGTACTTTTAGATAATGATGTATTACCATGACTATCAGAATGAAAAACTAAATTAATGACATAAGCATAAACACACAGACCATGCCAGACAATATTCAATCTCCATTTCATGTTTGAATGGGGGAGAAATCTGATTAGTTTATTGCTGCATTTAAATGTAAAAAACATAAAATATTGGAATGTCACTATTTCAGTATCGTAGAATCGCCGTGTCCATCGGAGACGACGGACCCAGTGTCGTTCAGCACCCGCCAGCACAAGCTGCACGAGCTGGGCGCCATGTTGCGAGTGTACGACGTCACAGACCCCGTCTCGCGCACCGCTCTGCACCAACTCATCACTGATATACTTACTGGTAAGGTGATTCTCTCTCTCTTTGAGTCGTATTGCCTCATAACTGAGGGTCGTGTTTCCCCCGTCGAATTGATTCGTTTGGGGAGTTCTTTCAGGCGGTACATTGTGGTGGGCGCCCGAGTCCTATGGAAATTACATGTCGTAGGTATTTTGTGGTTCTAAAACATGTCGATCTCCTTTCGATGTATTCTTTCTCCGTTAGCGCGAGCGAGTTCAAATCCACAGTATATAATGAATTTAAAATCAATTAATTTGTATAGGACCTGATTAAACCAGGGTGTGTTATAATGAAAAGCAGCCGCTTAAACTGCCGATCTACACTCTTATGACTACCACATACACTACCGCCACGCCAAATAAAAAGAAAGAAGAACAATTAGACCAAAAACCTTTTAATCAGTTGTTCACTATTATGTAATGGTACGATGTAGTTTACTGCATAACATGCAACAAATTGTCTAGCTAATTAAAATATATCCTAGTAAAATAAAAAGACGAAATAATGTTTATCCATTTCCAGGTGACTTCGGCCCTCTAAGCTCCGACGTGATCCGCGTGTTCGTGGAGGCGCTGGAGCTGGCTGTGGTAGACGTGTCCACTCGCATGGAGGTGGTGAGCGGCATCATCACGTCACTGCGCAACCCACCCGAGCCCGAGGTGCAGCCCCCGCCCCCGCCCGCTGTGGACTGCCTTGAGGCTAAACTACAGGTAGGGTATTTTAAAAACATAAAATATGGTTATAGGACTGACCAATAATGATGATAACGTTAGACTAAAAAAGATGAAAAAGTCAGACTAAAATGACAAAAAGGTCAGACAAAATAGTCGGAAAGGTCATACTAAAATATCGACAAGGTCAGACTAAAATGTCAAGGTCACACTACAAATAGCATTCTGGTTACAATGTTTCGTGGAAGTACTGGAGCTAGCTATGGTGGACGTGTCCACTCGCATGGAGGTACTGAGCGGCGCACTGCGTGACCCCCCCGAACGTGAAGTGTAGCCCCTGCACTGCACTGAGTCTAACCTGCAGGTAGGATTTGTTAGGTTAAAATAACATTCGAGTCCCAACCCTAAATGTTGATAGTAGACTGTGTATAGACAATAAGGTCAGACTAAAAATGAGGGTGAGTTAAGACTAAAAGCGACAAGGTCAGATTAAAAATGACGGCAATGTCATATCAAAAAATAATATTAAGAGCGAACTAAAAGTAACGTTGAAATCAGTATAAAAACAATTATGAGATTCTGATGTCATCTTTCTAAGATGACAATGTGCTTAGACCAAAAATAATAGCCAGGCCACTAGAAACCAGACATCAAAACTTCTGGGTTAAAGCAAAAAATATAATAATATTCAATATGATATATATAAATGACTCATTCTACATTTTAAATTTAATTCTCAAACAAACTATTAACTGACTCGAAGAATCACCCTTAAAATGTTTGTTTTGTTACAGAGAGTTCAACTCTGCGCATCACTGAAAATAGCCATGGAGGCGCAAGAAGACGCCGTGTCGGAGCAGCAGTATGCTCTCGCGGCCGAGTGTAAAACCAAGGTGAGAAATAACAAATTACTTCTATACCTTTGAAATTAGAACAATAAAGGACGGACTTAAAACATCATAAGTAAGTCATAAGTCGAGAGTAAACCGGTTTCTTCTAGGCCAGCGCGCTAGATTGTAGATTATAACGTAGCTCATGTGTCCGTTTTAGTTTAAAAAACCAAATTTGTCGTTACCGGTGTACTGTACACTAACCACTTGAGAACATGTAATAGATGACATTTCAAAATATTTTATTTTTATTAGTGTAAATATTATTTTACAATATAGAATATTATTTGGGTTGCATGGCCCATCCACCCACCGCTTCAACCCACTTTTGCAGAGTTGTTGTATTTTACATTTTATACAAGTTAATTTTAAGATGCATACAATTAAGAATTACGGTCAAACCCATATTATCTTGTTTTAAAAAAAGAAAATAAATATAAATGGTTACATTTTGTGTCCTGGCTACTGCTGTAGGATTCCCTGTGTTGCAGTAGCCAGGGTTCTTACAGGGAAACTATGGGAAATATTAGGTAATATAAAAAATATCAGATGTGTGTTCACACTGTTATCTTGTTATAGGTTGAAGAGTTACAGAAGAAATTCGAAGATTTGAAAGTTCAACTTTCGCCGCCGCCGCCACCTATAATGGTAAGTTTATTATGAAATTCATTGCTTGTTTGTATTCTAAAGTACAATATTGTACGACTAATATTTTCATACCACAATTCCAAATTTTCACTGTTTCTATGCTTACCTGTATGTTTGTAAAAATGACAAATATAAAATACAAAATGCATTTATTCGTCTATCCTACGTTACAGACCCTCAAGTTTATTTAAATTATTATTTTATTAGAGTTGGAGTGGTATGACACCAGACAATCAGGGTGGGCAGCCTCTCACACACGCAAATAGACGTCTATTTTTATTAATGATATTTGGTTGCAGACAATCAAGGAGCGTCTCTCGGACGGCGCCACGCTGACCAAGTGCCTCACCATCCTGAACTGCGCGCTCGACACTCCGCACCTCAAGTGTGTCACACCCATGATGCTAGTCATATTTAGCGAACTTCAGGTACTTATTTAACTCTTCACCTGCCTTATTTGGCATTAACATATTGAATCAGGCGCTACTTTGCGGAAATCCATTGTTAATGAAACTCAGGAGAAGTATGTAGTGTTTTTTCGCTGTGACTGCTCCTTAACCGACTTCAAACAACAAACTTGATGGTTTTTAGATGTGTTCCTCCATATACCACCGCCAGACCTCTCCTCCTAACCAAAGTGGCCTCCGTGGCTCGTGGTTTCTTCAGAATTTCATATGTTTTACATTCTAATCGGTTCTGACTGGGCTAAGCTTAAAGGTGAAGGAAAACATCGTGAGGAAACTGACATGTTTCATGACCAACGACCACTAAATCCAAGGACATTGTCCTTGGAATCACATTTTCTTCCTTTTTTTATTCCTTCAGAATTGATTTATAGTAATGTAAATCGTACCCAATCATTGGTTTGTAAGAGAGAGAAAAAACATTCCATTCAATCCAAGGACATGGTATCTTCCGTGGACCTTGGTGACCACCACGATGTATCTGCTCAAGAGAACTCCCCTAACGAATTAATTCTGTGAGGGAGTTACGACCCTCGGTAATGAGGAAATACGACTCGAAGACAAAAATTCTAACACTAATTTCTATTTTTATAGGAGGAGATCTTCAATAATCCAGAGATAACAGAAACTGCGTTGGAGACCGTAGCGTCATACGGCATGTTGGATAAACAATTTGCAATAACACATAGACAGTTCTTCTTTCAGTATGTGAGTACTATGCTTTTATATCTAAACTTGAATTGTTATACTTGGGGAAAACGTATTGGGAAGTGTGCGCGACCAGGCTGACCAGAGTGTGCCATATTACTATCAGATTTAGAAATAAAACCTTTATTTCATAGCTAATAAGATTTATAATATTAAAACTTTCGTGAGACATTTTATCAAAAGATTAACTAAACGGTTTTCAGTCACGTGTAAATCGCGTAAGTCGTTTACGCGTTTCGGATGTTATGACATCCATCTTCAGAACGTACGTTCTGGGACCGCGGCAGCACGCAGACTGCGCGCCGCCGCGCGAGCGGCCCGTCGGGACACGGGCGCGGGGGCCTGGGGTGGTGGGGGTGGAGGCGAGACGATGTTACTACTCCCGGCCGCTTCGTCCTCGGGTCGCTCCACTGCTTCATCAGGGACAGCAACATCGACTGATGTACCGGCGCACACAAAACTGACCGTATCTTGATCCAAAGCTCCAATGATCCTTCTCTTTGTCATCGTATTAAGAGCTGGGACCCACGCCGGAGGAAGCGACCATCCACGGTCTCGGTTGAAATTCGATGTTGCTGTCCCTGTTATTTATGCTCCGTTATTTATGAACCGATTTCAAACTTATTTTTTTATTCGACGGGGATAGTTTCCGAAATGATCCCCACATTTTTTTTTATTTCCAGTTGGTAGATGGAACAATCGATTCGAAGGTGATGGTAGCGGTGCGCTGCATCATAGACTTGCTGTGTGTTCACGGACTGTCTCTCTTTGAAGGAGACTCCACCTCTAATACTCAGAACAACACTACTGTTAGTAGCAGTATGGGTGAGAATGGTATGTAGTTACGTATAGTTATTATAAAATTAAAACATTTTAATACATTTTTCTCCTAAATAAAGTATAAAAATGCGATTAATCCCTTTTCAATATTGTCACAAGTTTAGTAAAAGGTAATCTACTATATAAAAATTAGTCTGGTTTTCCATCCTGACGCTATAACTCCAGAACGCACGAACCGATTTCCACGGTTTTGCATTCGTTGGAAAGGTCTCGGACTCCGTGAGGTTTCAAAAAAACGAAGCCTGGTGGCGAAACGGAGTTCGCCGGGTTTGCTAGTTTGATATGAAACAAGGCAAAAAATTTAAAAAAATTCGTACAACTTCTAACTACTACAAAAAAGCATTTTCATCCACACGAACCCTGGTTCGAATCCGGCCCTACATCAATGACTTGCATTTTCCAGTTATGTGTGGATTTGCACTCGCTTCACGGTGAAGGAAAACATCGTGAGGAAAGTAACATGTTTAAGGACCACAATATCCGAGGACATGTGTCTTTCGTGGAAGAACTTGGGAGCCCACCACGATGTGTCTGAACAAAAAAACTTCCCTAACGAATTAATTCTGCGGGGGAGGCACGACCCTCAGTCATGAGGAATACGACGAGAGAGTGTTTAATTGTAATGGTTACTATAATTTTAAAAACTTTTTTTTCCGGTGCTTCGTTATTGGAATCAACTGTGTCTCTAACGCCGGCAATATTGCGCAACACAGTCATACACATTCTGTTGACATTAATGGACAAGGAAGTAAGTAACATACTATTTTTTTTTGGGTGTATCTTTTATGTGATGCTAGATCGTAGATTATAACGTTGCTTAACATCAGGCAAGTTGTAGTCAAGCGAGAGCCTATTTCATGTAAAAAATATGTATATTGCATATTATGTATATTGTGTATTATATACTGATTTGGTTGTTTTTTGGTTGACCGGTTGGACCTCCAATCGTATAGAAGTTACCATGAGAAGAGGGTAAAGACCAAAAAAGGCATGATTCAAATGACCTCTCAAGGGCCCCCCACCTTGAGAGGTCATTTGAATCATGCGGTGAATTCTTATGACATCTCGGAATCCTGTTCTTAAAGCATACGGGATGGCCGAGGGGGTTATAGTGAGTAAAAATCTCACATATACCGACCGTTACATTCAAGCACGGTCGGGAATCTATGAATTTCCCCCTCGGAAGGAATAAAACGACTAAATTAAATTATGCCATGGGTACTATATAATACAGGGAGCTTAATGATTTTTAGTATTTAGTATAGTATGAGGGAGGAACATACGCTTTATATTCCGAAATAATGCGAGTGGAACGGGCATCCAATCGTTAGTAAATAAATGGTATGTACCTACTGTTTAAATTGTTATATTTCTGGTATTGTAGAATGCAGCATACCATGGTATCATCGTGGAGGGACTGTGTCGGTTACTGTATCTCGGTCACCTGGAGTCTCCCGCCATACTCAGCCGGCTCCTGCTGCTGTGGTTCAACCCGGCTACAGGTGAGAATAACATCATAACAATCCATTGTAAATGAAATATGGTAGTGTTATTCCGCTGCGACTGCTCTTTAAACGGCTTCAAAGATCAACCAAATTACACACTAAATATTACTCCAAAGTTTTATTTACAGGTGAGAATCTCCATTAATCTTACGAATTATTAATTCTATTGAACTGAAAGTCGACTCACTCTTGTTCTACGACTTTAGAAAATTTGCGAAAAAAATCAGCCACACAAAAATTCGTCGCCGGCGGACTTCTCTCCTCAAGAGAGTAGCCAACTCTGGTGTCGAGAAGCCCTAAGGGCCTCTGACATGACTTAATGACTGCCGGCGAACAAAAAGTATGGAAAATAAACATTTTTCGCGTTTTTTTTTTCGAAAAATTTTTGATTGTTTTTTTATCTTTTGTGTTTTTTTGTTACAGTTGAAGAAGACATGCTGCGCCAAGTGATAGGCGTTTTCTTCGAGACATTCCCAATGCGTGTGGACGGGGCGCAGGATCAGTTGCAGGTACACACAGATAAATACTTATGTGCTTATGTGTTAAATTACTTACTAACAGTGAATAGTGGATTTGAGCATTTTTATTTTTATAAACGAGATAGGCTCACGCTTTATTACAATTTGTCTGAAGTTAAATTGCAATCTCTTTGTTGGTTTAATTTTGTCTAAAAGGCGTCTGGCTCAGGTCCTTTAAATAAATAAAAATACATACTGTTATTTGATCATGTGTCTTACAAAAAAAATGCTTGTTTGTCAGTAACAAACTTAGATAATTCATTAATTAGACACTATTGCAGTCTTACATTTTAAATGAAACTCTGGAAAAAATATATAGTGTTTTTCCGCTGCGACTACTCTTTGACCGACTTCAAACAACAAACTTGTTGGTTTTTAGGTGCGTTCCTCCGCATACCACCGCCACACCTCTCCTCCTCTCCTCAAGTTTGTTGTTTGAAGTCGGTTAAGGAGTAGTCGCAGCGGAAAAACACTACTTATATATTTTTTCCAGGGTTTAACTAAAGTAACGCCTGATTCGATATCTTAGTCTTATATTAGCAATCTATTGACCCAGTAATAACATTCGCATTTGTTGTTACAGAAAGCAACGATACCTACTCTGAAGACACTCGCGAACGCACCGTCCAGCTCGCCGCTAGTTGAGATAGACCAGGACGCGGTCGTGAAGTTCATAGTGTCTCTCACGAGGGTCAACCATGAGGTAAAAACGAAAAAGAAACACATATGGGATTGACATCGCGACACGCTTGACATTACGTCACTCCCAAACATTGGTCTTTCTATTCCTTAGGCGAGCGACAGTACGCTCACCAAAATACGCTTCTTGTCTAAGAGGGCTGCAGACATTAGTACTTAGTTGCTTTGGTTATTTGTCATTGTAAATAATGAGTGTATTGTTGTCCCAGACGTGCGACAGTCAGGGCGGCATGGCGGCGGTGCTCTGCCAGCACATTGCTCGGCGCCCCGCCGCCGCCGAGGTGGGGCTGGCTTGCAGGATGCTAGCATTGCTGTCACCTCCCAGAGACGCCAGCCTCGCCTCCTCGCTCGCTGCCACGCTCAGGAATATGCGCTGGGTATGTATATTATATCACTAATCTCTGTCATTAGTATATAAAATATACGTACGATATTATTATAAGTTCACTTAATCCATTTTACTTGTGTTGTGAAACCACTATTGTTAAACAGCTCTGCTGTTTGTTCAGTGAAATACCCTATATAATCCTATGACACAGGCTTTTGCTTATTATGGGGTTAGGTGGCGCTATGTTATATCCTGAAAAAAAAATTATTTACATAGCTTGATCCCACTTCTGTAATACGACTAGTGTTACATATTTATGTGTATAACTACATCTAAGTACATTGTTTTACTAACAATATGACTAGAATATCTTTTTCACAGCACTGTGCTGTTAGGCCAATATTTCAGCTATAAGTAATAAGTAAGTTTGGCAACTTATTTATTTTTTATTAATTGTTTGTATTTTACAGAAACTAAAAGATAAGCAGGCATCCAAAAATCTCACTCGATATCTGGGAGCTCTGGAAGCTACTAAACGGGCCAGTTTGGCCAACAAGATGTCTACAGGTGTTTATTTACTTAATATTTTTACTGTGAATACTTAAAAAAGAACATGTTCTATGTTCTGTTCAAATTTCTTAGAATAGGTACATTTCTTTCTCCCTTGAGACGTATTTCCTCATGACTGGGGGTCGAGGCTCCCCCGCAGAATTAATTCGTCAGGAGAGTTCTTTTGGGCAGATACATCGTGGTGGATACCTAGGTCCATCCACGATAAACACATGTACTCGGATATATTTAAACACATTTATTTATTTATTCAAATTATAATTGCCATGGATTAACCAATTACAACTTAATACTTATTATATGGATAGATGTTCAAGTTTGTGTAAGAGTACATACATCTCCAATCCAATTTAATTATTCACCTTACGTTTTACTTACAAATGCTGTGGTATCTTTATTATTTATCGTATGGCATTTTTTTTAATCTCTTCATAAATTTATTGTTATATATCTTTACAAAATTTTATAAACTAATTATTAATTACTCACTGAATATTTATTTGTATTCCAGGTGTTGCAGAAGGAACTATGCAAGAAGACTCGCTGGCGCCTTTAGGGCGTACTACCTCTTCTCTACGTATGTATTCTGTTTTATATTTATACATTATAATTAAATAGGTAAATTATAAAACATGTATAACAAACACAATTACTATGTCAAATCATTAATACTAATGGCGCATGAAAATTATATTGGAATATTATATTGAGACCAAATAATCTCTATTGAGCGACTGTGGCTCAGCGGTTCCAGTGTCTGCTTTTCATCCAGACTTACCCTGGTTCAAATCTGGTGCTACACCAATGACTTGTATTTTGAAGTTATGTGTGGATTTGCACTCTCTTAACGGTGAAGGAAAACATCGTGAGGAAACCGACATATTTGAGGACCACAATATCCGAGGACATGTGTCTTCCGCGGAAGGACCTGGGTGCCCACCACGATGTATCTGCCCAAGAGAACTCCGCTAACGAATTAATTTTGCGGGGAGTCACGACCCTCAGTCATGAGGAAATACGCCTCAGGAGAGAATCTCTATTTCTGTATATACCATCTGTACATGTTTGGCAATATGTTTATGAGTGTAGTATATCTTGATTCTCTGATTCTGATTGATCTTTATATATTCAACACAAGAGTTAATTCTATGTTACGTTTTTGTATAAAACTTACCAAATTCTAATTCAAAATTCCTTTATTTATCCATTCAAGGTGTGCGTACATTTGTATTGCTGCAATTAGTGTTGTACGCTGAGGGTTTTCTGTACACCATACTAGATATATTTCGCCTCTGTATTATGATGTACAGTTTCCCCGCGCCAAAACTTCTGCCTCTTTTGCATATACAGTGATACCAGTGATCCAAGCTTTTATAAAGCTCGGTATTGTAAAATATAAGTGTATCTGAAAGTTACATACTGTACGTTTTAGTGAAAACTGTAAGTATTGTATGTATTTGAATTTAAGATAAATAAATGATGTTCCAAAACATAATAAAAGTTCGGGAGTAAGGCGTGAATTTGAACTGTATAAAAACAGCCCAAAATTTCGTTAAAATTAGGGTTTCATCCTTTCTGGTTTCTTAAGGTAAGATAAAAAAAATATTAGGTAAAGTTAAGCTTCGTTCATTACATCTTCAGTTTTCTTAGATATCTTTAGAAGTTTCCACTTTGATGGTAGCGTCGGAATGAAGTCTGTCGAGCCATACGTACTAGATTTGAGGTCCGGGAATATTAATTATTTATTTATATTTTGTTATATGATTAACAGAACCACCTCAAGCCCGCAGCACGGCTAGTCCCCGCACCTCATCAGAGGCCGAAGCAGGCAAGTCAGGTCGATCCTCGTCCGAGACAGAAGCAGGTTCAATTCCGGCCGCGGTACACATTGACTCCAGTGACGATGTCTTGCCGGTTAAGAGAGCTAAAGCTACTAAAGGTATCGCTATTTTTTATATACATATATGTAGGTACTAATGGATATTTTTTTTCATTCATATAACATTTATTTACAATATAACCCGTCACAGGCTCTTTATTTCCTAGTGTGGGAACACAGAGGATGGTGTGGATGTTTAGTTTTTAGAGAATGGATATTTAGATTTATTGTTGTTTTTTTTTATAATATAGCCTAGAACACTCTTTAACAGGATGTTCTCACGAATTTGTTACGTTTTCACTCTGAATCATATGTCAATCGTAGAAATCCTTGGAAATTCTTATATTGGTGTGTTATTTTCATAAAAGACAGTCTTTTACCAATTTTGTCTGATCTTTGATCAACGTTTCATTTCAGTCACGAGTCTCAAAATTCAGAATCTCTGAAAGACACTACAGTACTTTTACTACCCTTGGGTAGCCCTATCAAACATTGCAATGAACTGTCGCTCTGTTACAGCATTAAGGAAGAACAGACATCAACAAACTTACACTAACTTTATTACAGATAAAAAGAAGAAACTGTCATTAAACCGACCAACAAGCGACCCTGTGCCGAAACACACTAAGAGCAAAGCAAAGGCAAAAGGAAAGTCTCAAGATATTAACAAAGATGGTGGGAAGACTATAGTAGAGAAGGTACAAGAAGATATCGATAAAGGTGGTGTGAAGAGAAGTAGGTCGCAGAGGTCGCTGGTGGATTTGGAAAGAGGTACGATATTTTTTCATGATCATTATGTGTCTAGTGGAAAAATATATTCACATATTTCCAATAACTAATTGAGTTAGTATAACATAACGTACACGTTAAATTGTAGGTCCCGGCTGTTTGTCAAGTTCGGCATTCGATAATCCAAATCAGAGGCCCTTAGGGCGGTTTGAAAACTCTCGACGCCAGAGTTGGGCACTCTCATTCGATAAGAAGAAGAAGAAGATATACTGTACTACATACATATTATGATGAATCCAAGTATTCGTTAGATTGTATGGAACAGTTGAAAGATAAATAAACAGAATACTACTGCCCTCCACAACACAGGTTATCCTAGTGTGGAGTGCAGTGAACATATTGTTATCGTCCATAAGTGTTTCACTTAAATAAATTATTTATTTATTATTATTTACTACAATCAGCAGGGTTTTTCATACATTCGGAAAATTTCCACCTGAAAATGAATTTCTAGTTATTTTATTTGACTAGAAAGTGTAATATGAAATCATTAAATCAAGCTTTTAATCTTTTGAACTCTGTATAATTTGTCAAATATTCGATTGATTTTCTTTCCAGCGAAAGCCGAAGCTGCGAAGTCCAAAGAAAAGGAGGTCCAAAAGCAGGCCTCCACGTCACCTCCTGACTTTGACACTTCAAACGTCACTATACGTAGATCTACTGCGACAGGCCAGTCGGGGTCCAGCAGTGATGGATCTGGCAACGGAGATAAGAAGGGGAAGAAAGCACCTGGTAAGATTGGACCACATGGTTATGGTTATATTATCCAACTAGTGGGTGCTCGCGGCTTTGCTCGCATTAAGAAGTAAAACTTGCATCACCTATTTCACCCCTTTAAAAGTAGCATTTCCAAAAATCCTTTCTTAGCGGATGCCTATGTCATAACATCTACCTGCGGTTTAGGTTGTGCGTTGATAGATCACTATGTCAGTCAGTTAGTCACCTTTGTGTTTTATATATTTAGATGTTCACATGTGGTTTTTCCACTTTTTTACACTATACAGCCAGGCATTTGACCATTAGGTCACCTTTAAGCGATATTATATAATACATAATTGTATTCTTCCTTTGTATATAGAGTATCGGGAAACGATTATATGAATCAGTTTTGTCGTTAAAAATTAAACTAGATGTATGATTTTCTGGTATTTAATCAAACATACTCGTTTGAAAGCTGGATTTCAATTTACTTGCAAATTTTTAAACAAATTGCAGGCTTCAACCATTTCAGAGTGATGGAGTTACAAAACATATTACATATGTACATACATTGTCTTACTCTCAAACTTTCACAATACCTAGTTTGGAATGAACGCGCCTACCAAACTTAACGTTGGTAAATGTTGTCTTGTAGCTAACTTATTTTCTATATTGTTTCAGCCGCCAAGAAAACCACTAAAGCCACGAAAGCAGCGCCCCCTGCCAAGAAGCGAGACCCGCCTGGCTCCAACCGCAGCAGTACGGCCGACTACCAACCATTCGACGACTCGGACGACTCCTTGCATACCATCGTTTATGAGAAGGACTTTGTAAGTATCTTAACAAATTTATTAGTAGTCTGATACCTTATAAGCAACTTTATAAAGAAAAGTTTATTTAAAAAAAAAATATTCAAATTTTCATTTTTTTTTCGCGATCTCGCTTTGTAGATCGCTAAATTGTATTTGTAAATGTATCGATTCATTCAAATTAAATCGCCCAGAACAAAATGTGATGTGATTCATGAAGCTACTATTTTACGCCATCGATGGTTTAGTGTATAATATGATATTATATTTTTTATATTATAACTAACATACACACAGAGAAATTTAGTCTAAATTTCTCTGTGTGTATGTATATGTATGTAGTATGTTTATGGATAAAATCTTAGTTACAGTTATAATAATTTCTGTTTCCAGGTGCAGTCAGTGTTGAACGATTCAGACGACGCAGAAACTAGCAGAGCTTCTAAAGGCAATGTCACTTTACCGGAAACACCCGAAGCTAGTGATGAGTAAGTATAGCTAATATAATAACCATAATAATATAATATGTTGTTATTTGTAAGATAGACAGACACATACATATACACACTTTATTAAAAACACCAGCACAATACAGAAATTTAAAAAAATATTAAAACTTAAACCTAGTGTCTTAACTGGCGACCTTATCGCATAAGAGCGATCTGAAGTATTGAGTTAATCTATTTTATATTTAAGTGTACACTGTATAACTAATACATACTGGTCTTTGTATACTCTTTATAAAGCAGAGGAGGGTGACATGCTTATTAAATATTATCATCTGGTACCCATGACGTAAGCGTTTGCTTAGAATAGGGCTTGAGGGCGTTATGTAAAATGACGGAATATTAATTTGTTGTTCTTAATTTTTCATTGCAATATTCTTTTTATTTTATTTGATGGTCCATATTATATTTTTTTACAGATCCGAGCCAGAATTTTCTCCTGAGCCAAAGCCTACAAATTCTAAATTCTAATTCTAAATTATTGCAAATATAATTAAACTTCTTACTTATAACAGGTGTGTTATTTATCTAGAGTTATTGTAAATTCATTGCAGTATGTATTAGGTGGAGTGATTGCGTCGTTATGCATCAACTCTTGTACTCGTACTATGACGAAATGCTTAAATCAACCTTGGTAGTTAGAAAAAACTTCCATTCAGAAAAAAACAATACGATATAAAATACTATAATTTAATTGCAAATACAATCACACCTATCTTAAAACCCTTATCTAGTATTATAGTAATTCTGTGTTGGCAAGCTCTTGGAAATGTGAGCGAGCCGGAGTATCCCAGGCAACGCAAGCTACGCATCTGACTGCCCTCTTCTGGAAGATGAAGGCACGCTTCCAGTCCGCGGCTCGGCCCCAAAGCTCAGTACCGTACTGTAGCAATGAGTGAACCGTCGCGAAGTAACACGAGCGCGCCACCTCACGCGGCACCACTCTCGCCACCCTGCTCAGCGCGAAGCAAGCACTCCCGAGCTTCGCACACAAACCGCCTATGTGGACATCCCATTTTAGACCGTGGTCTATTTGGAACTCTAAGAATGTTGTCTCCATCCGCTCCTCAATACTCACTCCATCCACCAGCACCGTCAGCGGTCTCAATGACCTGCCTGACAGGCTAAACTGGATGAAATGAGTTTTGGTGAGATTAAGAGCCAACCCGTTACTGTGAAACCACCGCATCAGTTGGGACGCTGTTTCGTTCAGCTTATTTTCTAGCGTGTCTACCGAAGGTGATGTCACTATTGCTGCTACGTCATCAGCGTACATTAGGACGTCAGCTGACGTCATAGCACTCGGCAGATCATTTAGAAGCAACGAAAATAATATGTTGGAGACTGACGATCCTTGGGCTACACCCAATGTGGTACATAATGGGTCAGATCTCAGTGAACCGCCGCTACCAACAACTACCTGTGACCTGTCCTGCAACAATCCTGTCAGAAGGGCGTGAGCCGCGCCGCTGACGCCGTAGTGCTGCAGCTTGGCAGCGAGCACTGACCAGTCAGCGACGTCGAACGCCTTTGAGAGGTCACAGCACAGTAGCCTTACCTTGTATCCCATGAACTCTAAGCTGCATATCCACAACGGCCATAGGATCAGAGTCCGGCCCCATCTTGCAGGTCCCCACTTGGTGGTTTTCAGGTGCCGTGTAATGCTTGGCCAGACATTTGAAGAACTCGTCACTTGGCTCAGCTGCACCGTAGCCGGGACACTCTTGGCCGTGACCTGCTTTGGGTGTCAGCCGTATTTCTCTCGGAGGATCTGGTGAAAAAGTTGGTGTTAGAAAAAGTTTGCATGTAAAATATTCGCTATGACATAGTAAATATTCTGGCGCTACGAAGACAAGCATACAATCAAAAGTAACTTGGAAATGATTCGTTATAAGCTGGATTTAAGATTATTTTCAACGTATACATCTGTCAGTAGATCAAAATCGCTAGAGTTGTAGCATAGAGTAGGTAATATGAGTTGTAGTTTCTGAGATGTTTTATTTTCTAGGTACGGGAAGCTAGTTTTATGTATGTATCTTTACGGTGCTGATGACTAGACACCTTTAGCTGTGGAGCTGCTGGGATGTCACTGAGATACTATCGATATGAGATAGGTACATCGCGTCGACTATCCGCGCCCCAAACGCAGTATCAAGCGTTACGCCACGGTTTTTAGTTTTAGTAGTTTTCTGACAGTCATGGGCGCACAGGGTTCTTAGTAGCTAGTAGTAGTCTACTAGCCAGTTATAGGTGAGCTTGGCGTTTGAAAGACGAATAGTTAACTTATCGTTATGTCCTGACCGTGCGATTAGCGATCGCAATAGCGTCCATAAGCACGTTAGTAGGTATAATATAACATTAGTATCCAAAAGTTTAATAACTTGTGGTTTAGGTCCTTACCGTGCTATTAGCAAGTCTATAAGCGATCCTAGCGGCGTCCACCAGCACGTCCAGCTCGTGCTCCTGCAGGAAGTAGTTTTTTATTTATTTTTTTAGGGTTCCGTACCTCAAAAGGAAAAAACGGAACCCTTATAGGATCACTTTGTTGTCCGTCTGTCCGTCCGTCCGTCCGTCTGTCAAGACCCTTTTTCTCAGGAACGTCTTACTTTAACTTATAACTTTATATCAATTACTCAGGTCTACTGTCCCTTGAAGCTGTGAAAAAATCAAACTTCTAAGCCAACGCAATCAAAAGATACAGCCATTTATGCCGCAAATTTTCGACACTTGCAAGGGAATCAAAACCTACAGGGTGCTTCCCGTGAACTCAGAATCTTGAAATTTGGTACGAAACAACGTCTTATAGCATAGATAAAGGAAAAATTACGAAAACCATAAATTTTACGGAACCCTCGGTGCGCGAGTCCGACTCGCACTTGGCCGGTTTTATTTAACATGAAATAGGCTTACGCTTGACTACAACTTGCCTGATGTTAAGCAACGTTATAGTCTACGATGTAGCGCGCTTGCCTAGAAGAAACCGGTTTACTCTCGTCTTGAGATTCGGGCAAGGAGTTCCACAGTTTGGCTGTTCGCACGATGAAAGTCGAAGCAAAACGCTTGGTGCGAGTCTTTGGAACCTCAACTGTATAATGGTGCCTCCTTGCCGTGCCTCTACTCGTGCGATGGTGAAATGGGGCTGCAGGAATTAAATTATGCAATTCCTCCGCACACTCTCCGAAATGCAACCTGTAAAAAACCGAAAGACTGGCCACCTTACGGCGGTGCTCAATTTTGTAATTTTGAGTTGGGCTGGAAGGCGGGCGGCTGCGTCGGGTCCACCGACCTGATGGTCAGAAACCTTCGGCTGCGGGGCTGCAGGGAGATTGCTGAGATCCTGCGGAGAAAACGTAAGCGTTTAGAAATTATGAAGGATTTTCACCATGACACTAACATTATTAAGGGGGGAAAAAATTGTGAGTGTGTTCATGTTTGTTCGTTCTTCTTGCTTAACCAGCTATTTAGATAATATTGTTGGATTCAAAGGAGTCACACCGCATAGCAAGGTGTCGCTAGTTAAATAAAGCAATAGTTGATTTGCTAGTGTATTGAATAGATCACAAAGGTGACATAGTGATATCTACCTCGTGCGAAAGGGTTAGTCCAACTAGTTATACTATTAGTTATACAGTATAACAAAATGGACAAAAAAGTCTTAGTAGTTATACTGTCCGGTATAACTTATTGGATTCGATAAAAATAATAAGCCAGCATTCTGAGCTTGTTGCCCTCTAGTAGTGAGCTAGTACATTTTGTTGTAACTTAGGGCTGTAGATTGTTTGTCTTATTCCTTTTATGTCGAAAAAGACATAGTCCAAAAACATCTAGGTAAAACAATTAAAGGTTATTGTATTAATATATCGCTCGGGATTCTAACGCTGCCTTCACTGGTTATATACCAGTGGGCTATTTACGTGAGATACAATCTGGGCATGTTTGAGACGCGCGGAGAGCTGTACTCGGGTGACAAGGAGCTCCGTCACGCGGCCATGCTGGCCACGCAGCATATGCGCCTCGTCCGCGCCGGGAACTCCACACATGTTAAAGGTCCGGAGGTGTACAACTGCCTCCCGACTGATATCACTAATGTCTTAAGCGATAGCGTATTTAAAATTAAACTGAAGAAGTGGCTCGTTCAACAAACTTTTTATACTATTGACGAGTTTTTTTCTATTTACAAGAAGTCCTACCTAAATATAAATGGTAGGAATTATGTGAAATAATTATATAAGTTTTATTTAAATGAATGACATGTAATTGTAAAACATTACCAATAAATTGTTTTATCTGTTTTATCTGTTAATACTACCTGAGATATCCCAGTACTAGAAAGCGGCCCTTCTCTCTTCAGCATATACTCCATCGCGGACTCCCAGTTCAAGATCGGAGTCTTAGGTTCCTTATTCAGGGTGAACTCCAGGGTGACTCCGACATGGTTGTGGAGGTTCTGGCCAACTCCTGGCAGGTTCTTGATGGTGGGGATGTTGAAGCGGTCCAGGGTCTCCTTGGGACCGATGCCTGAGAGAAGCAGGATTTGAGGAGAGTTGAGCGTGCCTCCAGATATTATTGCCTGGAATTATTTTAATCAGTTAGGTTCATCAGTCATTGATCATCGCGGTGCGTCAACTAGTAAACACACTTGACAAGTTGCTCTGGATTCAAAAATCGTTTTCTGTCTCAAGTATAGCTAAAACTTGTGGCACTTGTTGTGGAAAGTTGTGGTTCCAAGTGATCTACCCAGTGAGATATTAACCATACGCCAAATCACAAGGAATTAAGTGAAAATATCAAAATCAAAATTCCATAACAACGTAAGTTTTTACCAACTACCCTACACTCCAGCAGCCTGTGACATAATTATCACACTCGAACCGACATAGTTGGTTAGCACGCAGTATTTGTACCACTATTTCGACATCATCGTCAACGACTCAGTAGCCCAGCGGTCGGAGACTCAAGTCAACTGAGCGGTACCAGGATCGATCCTCATCACAGCCAATTATTTTTGCACTCAAATTTTTGTACCAAGAAGAATGTCAACCAAATGCAGTGGTTGCGGCAAAGCCATCCAGTCCCTAGACTTCCTGGAATGCAGTTGCTGCCAGGAAACTTATGATCTCTTATGCCTTACGATGGATAAAGACATTTTTGCGGGACTTAGCCAAGATGCAAAGGATCACTGGGTTTGCCCCTTATGTTCTTGCTCCCGACCTAAGGAGGACAACACGCATACTCCAATTGGGAGCCCAACCGGGACCCTAAACAACACATACAACACCTCTGATCGAGCTAATACTACATTAGATCGAGTAAACACCCTACGAGGCAATCGTAAACAGCCCCCTGTTTTGGCGTTACCCTCCAACAACCCAGATTCCGAAAATATAGCACAGCTAGTTACCGAAGTAAGATGTCTTAGAGAAGAAACCCAAGAACAGAATAAGGAAATTGTGTTGCTAAGACAAGACATGCAGTTCTTGAAAGAGAAGCTAACTGCCATTCCTGAGACTTTTGCAGTAACCGTAGAAGCCTTAGAAAAGAAGATAACAGATCAAGAATCTAAAACCTCAGGGCTGAAGGAAACAGTCAGCCACTTGCAGGCTCTTCTTAACATCCAAGAGCAAAATAGCTTAAGGAATGAGTTTGAAATCGCTGGTGTCCCTGAAGCTGAAAGCGAAAATCTAGAACACGTTGTGTTTGTCACAGCTGCACGCTTAGGCGTTGAACTGACAGCAGCAGACGTTGATGGTGTCTCAAGAGTAGGTCCCAAACGTCTACAGAAAGGCGAAAACCAGAAGTGGATGCCTAGACCAATAGTTGTTAGAGTCCTACGCCGTTCAAAAAGAGACGAGCTCTTGCAAGCAGCCAAATCCAGGCGTAATCTCACCTCTGATATCGTGGCCCAAGGAACTGCAAGCAAGCTATACTTCAACGAGAGGCTCACAAAAATCAATCGCGCTCTATTCAAGGAGGCCAGAACCCGCGCTCAATTGCATGACTTTCGCTTTTGTTGGGTGCGAAATGGCTCTATTTATATACGGCAATCTGAAAAGAAGCCTGCCTTTCTTGTGCAGTCAAGTCTCGACCTCGACCAGCGCCTGGGACCCTCAACAGCTTCTGTCGCAAAGGCCCAGGACTCCGCGGCTGCAGATGGTCCCCAGCTGCAAAACGCTTCAACAGCAACCACACCTAGTCAGCCTAGTGTCGCCGCTTCAGCTCCCGCCACGAAGACGAAGTCCATTAAGTAAAGTTTTTATCCGTGTAGTCCAAAACATATTCAGTTTATACTATATCTTAGCTTACACTATTTCTCTTGTTGTTAACCAGTTCACTATCATAACACGACACACACCACTCCCCACACACACACTCAAAATAATCCTCACATGCGTATTAGTATGGATCCCAAATATGAACATAGTCACACATACCCCAACTCAATCAAGTCAAATAGTTACCTACCTACGTTACATATCAGACAATCAATTAATAATAATTTCCAGCAAATATCTGTTTTGTTTTATATCATAATGGCGGACCTAGACTTGGAAACTGTAAACGAAATTGATAACGCTCTAAACATTGATTGTCAGACATTTGATGTACTAGATGACTGTAAAAAATATTTCAAAGTCGTGCATAACTTCAAATTACTTGCGTTCAACATCAGGAGTATAAACAAAAATTTTACCGAGTTTACTGTAGCATTCCAACGCCTAAACCTAGATGTCGACATAGTCATTTTATCTGAGTGCTGGCTTGGATGTAACCCGATTATAGGCCAAATACCAGGTTACCTCAGCTATAGCACAAAGACAATTAATAATAAATGTGGTGGAGTAGTTGCGTACGTGAAAGAAAGCCTAGGTGCTACAGTCGTTGAAATTGGTATCAAGGAAGCAGAATGCCTAAAAATCGAAATACAAAACTCGCTAACCATTTTTGGTATATATCGATCGCCTAGCTTCGCAAGCTCTAAACTGTTTTGTAAATCACTAAGCTGTACTTTAGAAAAACTGAAATTAAGCTCTCCAGTCATAGTTGCGGGAGACATTAATATTAATATCATGAGCCCGCTAGATGAAGAAGAAAGCGATTATTTGTGTATGATGTCAGAACTTAATTTCCGGCCTGTCATTACAAACACTACAAGAGAAGTCTCCAAGACGTGCCTAGATCATATATTTATAAATGGTAACCCAGACAATATTAAAGGGGCAACCTGCAAGACTGATATTACTGATCACAATATAACAATTTTGGGAATGTCTACTAAAACTCGTGCCAAGAAACAGCTAAGCAATCAAAGATTGTGTATCAAAACCGATCATGAAGCGGTAGCTCAGGAGTTACGTTTAACAGACTGGACTATTATAATTAATGCAGAACATTTGAATGATGCCGTTGATAAATTCGAAGACATAATTACAAGAGCAATTAAAAAACATTCGGTCACAAAGAAAATCAGTCGGTCCCAGCACACATTAAAACCGTGGATTACTCCCGGATTGATGAGGTGTATGAAACACAGGGACAAACTGCATTTAGACATGAGAAAGAATCCTAATGACTCTACAAAGAAAAAAGTGTACCTCCGGTACAGAAATTTCTTTACCAATCTTCTCTCTAGACTTAAAGAAGAATACGAGAGCAAAGTTCTTGAATCTAACAAACACAACCCCAAAAAACTTTGGAAATCGATTAGAACCATTATTGAGTCTCCTTCCATTCAATCTCAAGCTACCAAACTTCTAAATTCTAAACCTAACTGCCAAGATGCTAGGAATTACTGTAACGAGTACTTCACGAATGTGGGTTCCCAGCTAGCAAATCAGTTACTTCAAACTTTGAATAAAACAGAATCTGAACTGGCGGCTGGAACAAACTGTGTGGGTCCTCGTTTTAGTGATTCCTTTTATCTTCAGCCAACAGACGAATTTGAAGTCGGTAGAATAATAAGCGGACTAAAATCTGACAGTGCACCTGGAATTGACGGAATAAAACCAGCTCTCATAAAAGATATCAAACACGAAATTTTAGGTCCACTTACTCATATCATTAACACTAGCTTAGAGACGGGTATTTTTCCAGAAAAATGGAAAGTAGCAACTGTGATACCAATTTACAAAGCTGGCAAGAAATCTGTACCAGAAAACTACCGGCCAATATCACTTTTGTCTACATTTTCCAAAGTCCTGGAGAAAATCGTGAATCGACGGCTGGTTAACTACTTAGAAAAATTCAACTTACTCTCAGACCGACAGTATGGTTTCAGGCGTGGGAAGTCGACGGACGACGCAGTGGAGCTCTTCTCTAAAAATGTAGCTGCAAGTCTAGATTCACGTAAAAAAACCATTGGAGTCTTTCTAGACCTAGCTAAGGCATTCGACACCATTTCAGCAGGAATCCTAATAAAAAAGCTAGAGCTGTTTGGTATTAGGGGTCTCCCACTGGAATGGTTTCGAAGCTACCTTAGTAATAGGAGTCAAAGTGTAAAAATTGGAGAAGGAACCAGTCAGACGCTACCTATACAATTTGGAGTTCCGCAGGGTAGTGTTCTTGGACCTACATTTTTCATTCTATATATGAATGACATTCACCAGGCCAACCCTCAGGATAATGAGCTCATCTGTTTCTGTGATGATACTGTCGCCTTGTTCCATGCTGAAACTTGGGAATCAGCGTTCCATAAAGCAGAAAAGGGAATGCTAAGTATAAAACAGTGGCTGGATAAAAACCTACTCACCTTAAACCTTTCCAAGACTAAATATTTATGCTTCCACAAAACGAAGGCAACAGAACCTAGGTCTCTGCTAACTCTTAAAGTACACTCGTGTAATAACGATACCTGTGACTGCACCCCAATTCAAAGAGCTCCAACAATCAAATATCTAGGTGTTATGATTGACGAGAGACTCACTTTCCAGGAACACATTACTCTTCTATCTAAAAGAGTTAGGAAATTAATCTACGTTATGAAAGCCTTGCGTAACTGCGCAAACAAGCAGACACTACGCCTGGTGTATACAAGTCTCTGCGAGTCAATTCTCTCCTACTGCATCACCACCTGGGGGGGAGCCGCGGTCACCAGTATGCTAGAAGTGGAAAGAGCACAGCGTGCTGTCCTGAAAGTGATGCTCAAAAAACCACTCAGGCATCCCACCGAGCTAGTGTATTCAGACGCGAAAGTCTTAAACGTGAGGCAAATATACTTGCTCAAGGTAACGATGGCGATGCACAGAAACGGGTCTTTTCAAACTTCTTCCGCATCACCTAAAAGAAGACCACCTCGTGCTACACAAGCCAGAGTCAACACCACTTTTGCTCAACGCTTTCCAGAGTTCAGATTTCCTTACATCTACAACAAAATGTCTTCACTCTGCAACATCCGCGATAAAACTACCAAAGAAGCCAAAAATATCTTACAAAAATACCTCATATCACTCACTTACAATGAAACTGAACAATTACTTAACATTATTAAATAACTACTTATATGTACATACATAGAAACGCAACATTAACACTTACTCATCCCATACACTCACCTACACTCACACACATCTACACTCATGCATACACACACATACATACACTTCCGAAATTGTGTCAACAAGTTATGAAACTACATTCAAATTAATCTCACACCGCATCAGTAATGCTCTCAAGTAATGCTAGATGTGGGCGCCTGCGATACAAGTTTCATACTTAGTGCAGGGCTCACAAGAGCACAAATTAACCTTTAAAACCCTATTATTACGCACAGCTATGTATTATTGTAAGGTTTCATGTAATCGTTTATGTAAATAAATTATTTGAATTTGAATTTGAAGGTATCAACTTACCTTCTTGTGTTATTTGATTCGATATTTTATACAAATCTTTTTGTTGATACTTATTATATTATGCTTGGAGCGCTGCAGAATTTAAAAATGTATGTTATTATTGTCAGATTTGTGATAGGCGTTAAACTACAAAATGTTTTTTTAGGTTAGATTTGACCAATTTGGTTACGTGAAACGGCAAACGCACAAGAGACATTGCAGTCGTTTTTGGAACGTATAAACCAATTAGATCTTACTATTTTTCTAATATAATGAATAAGTACATCTTTCTGCGATAATGTTCATTGGCAAGAATTTTAGCAATGTTGGTTAATAAACAACCGGGCTATATTATATCTATTCTATACGTTACTACTACGTTGATTTGTGGACATCTCAAAACAAGCATGTTACTATTGAATGCTAAGACTGATTAGAAGTTACAGAAGAAGACTTACCTCTTTATTAACTCCAACAGTCCCAGTAAACTTTTTTTGTACTGAATCTATACTATAACCTTGGATGCCAGAGCATTGAGAATCACCTTGTCGATTCTAATTAACTAAACAAGTTACTGTTCTTCTGTTGTTTGTTATATAGCAGTTAAACCATGATAATGCGTCTAGGACATCTTTTAAAACTGTTTTTTTTCACACTGACTTTTTCCTCGCGCACGAGCCTATATGCAACTAACATACCTCTTTATTAACTCCAACCGTCCTAGTCTGTCCATCCTTGATATATTCGACTCCAGTAACCTTCTTCTGAACCGGATCCACTATGACTTTAGATCCCAGAGCGTTGAGGATCACGTGAAGATTCTGGCGGTTTGATGCTGGGCGAATGAATGCTCGGGAGTGCTGAAGCGACTGCCTCCACTGGAATAGTCAAACCGAGCTAATGTTAGCAAATTTACAAGGATCATAATGATAAATGAACAACTAATGGTGAAAATTATAACCTAGGGGTCTTCAAATCTAGAGTAAATAGGTTTCTTCTAGGCAAGCGTGCTATGTCTTAGACTATAGTGGTGCTTAACATCAGGCAGGCTATAGTCAAAAGTAAGCCTATTTCGTGTTAAAAATAAAAGCTGTTAAAAATTGACAAAAAAATCATTTTACTTGCACTTGTATGCACATATTTTAGTGCAGGTACTAGCGATGCCCTGCCTAATTCGGGAAAGTAGGCTTTGTGTAAGGTTCATCCAGTATCTAATCACACAGTAAATGTCAACCATGCAGCCGTTTCAATGTAAAAACTAACAAACATACACACGGCCGATATTTACACGACATTGAGGCAGAAAGAATGCTAATTTTAACAATATATTTACTTGAAAAACTGGTCTTGCCAATATCATTATCGAGTACAATTATATTGCGGTCACGTGCTTCTAACGGAAACAAAAACATCCATTGCTACGGTTGTGTCTTTTATGATTTTGTAACTTCCTACTAACGCGGGTGACATCGCGGGGCGCCGCTAGTAACAAAATACTCGTATATTTACATACTCGTACAGCAAATAAATAAACCAGTACACAAATCTATACATATGGTATAATAAATTGTTAGGGTATACTTTAAATCGACAATAAAACACGTTTTATCAGTTTTTATAATGTTTGTCTGTGCATCTGTTTATTTAAACGCTTATTTCGCAAAAATAGCTGAACGGATCATCATGGTTTATAGTACCTACGTAGATAGTATGATGGATTAGGAGTGTCATAGGCTACTTTTATCCTGAAATAATGCGAGTGAAGCCGCGGGCGGTCACTAGTATTTAATAAGAGGAAAAAATGCGAAACATTTACAACGTGTGAATCTAACACAATATAGGCGTTAATTAAGGCGGTAATTTCGATCGCGATTTCTCGCCATTCTGACCTTAGGAAGGAGATCTAGATAACATGGGGTCAACAAACTCACCAGTTACATACTTGTTTGATTATATTTACATACATACATAATGAGATGTTATGGCAAAAATCGGTTATAAGACTGGATAGAGCAGAAAATAATATTGGTAACACGAACATATTGTGACACTTTGCGGATCTTATACTGACTCAATAACAATAATCGCGGAGATTCGCCGCTATATTGAGACGTGAAATGGGCCAAATATCAAGAAACCAATAAACTTAAATTAAATTTTATTTATCTTCATTTCTTTAGAGGCGTTCGTTCCTTCTTCACGACTTTCTTAATTTATGTAATTGGTATACATACCCGTTACCTATATACAAATCTGAGAATTGGTAGGTACATAGAAATAACTTTCTATTTATGCGTTGCATTTTCCTTTAGAACGCCACCGAACATAGATGTTAGAATTCAACCTCAACAAATTGCTAGAAAACACGGCGCCCCGGCGCAAACAAGATGAAAGTTAGCTAGGCTTACTCGTAAAGAGAAGCGATAGATTCCAAGCAGAAATATGTACTTACAATAAGATGGAGAAAAATCCTTTAAATATAAAACCATGTCAAGATGCGCTTACACGACGATTTTAAGCACATTTCGTGACAAAATTACCGAGTAAAAACGGCTAAACGAGTTTGAAGAGTAGGTAGTTGAATAAGAAAGCTCAAATCAAATGTAAGTTATTTGTACAAATATGACAACGCTTTCCCACAGATATGACACTTTACCTTTTTAAAATTTACATCTGTAATTCAGTGCTAAATATACCTAGGGCACGGCTCAATTTAGAAAAATAAGAATTTATACAATATGCATACATCTTTACAGAATGCATCTTTATATTCTTATCGCTTTTAGAGTGAAAGCGTTCATTCCAAACCTATTCAAAACCTAGTGTAACCTATTGCATTATGCATCTTTAAATTCTTATCGCTTTTAGAGTAAGCACGCTTAAGAAAACGTTATTTTAAACCTATTCAAAACCTAGTTTACGTAGGTATATTGAAAATGTAGTACTAAATTTGAATACTTACTCATTCATAGCCTGTGCGATGGTAAAGCCGGTGATGGTTTCTCCGTTGAGGTCGCTTGTTGGCGGGTAACCCACTTCTATGGCAGCGGACACCACGTCGTGGGCGAATTGAGGTGCGTGGCGGAACTAACAAAAATAAATTTAAAATTAAGTTAGTCCGTCTGAATGTGATCTTCTTTTTATCGAATGAGAGTGGCTAACTCTGGTGTTGCGAGTTTTCAAACCGCACTAAGGGCCTCTGACATGGCTTAACGACTGCCGTAGTAGACAAACAGCCGGGACCTACAATTTGACGTTTCAACCGACCCACGGAAGCGTCCAAAACGGAATGCCACTTTTCGGTCACCCATCCGCGTACTGACCGCGTCGACCTTTGCTTTGGAACATTGGTAATCGCATGCGATCGCCTCCGAATGAATGTGGTGGACTCTAGTGCTGGAGTTTTCAAATCGACAAAAGAGCTTGTGACATGGTCAAACGACCGAACGAGAGTCGTCCGAAACGAGATTTGAAGAATAAACCTGACTAATTAGTTGTAAATCATAAAAACAATAAATAATATAAAATATACCCTAATTTCAAAAGAATAATGAGTATTCTATCATTTCTTTTTTATTTTATTTTTATTTATTTTTTAAATGAGATAGACTCGCGCTTGGCTACAACTTGCCTGATGTTAAGCAACGTTATAATCTGCGATCTAGCTATTTTCCTTTTCCCTCAACAATATTAATATCTTTACCGCTATGTATTTATTGAAATAATCAGGCTTGATTCGAATTTTACGATTCTCGAACTTAATTATGACCAGAATTTGACCCGTTTCTTGGGTCTCGGTCCCGTTACATAACAATCTTGCGATTTTATTTCCCAAACAGGTCTTAAAAACCTCTTTTTATATCACTTCCATTGTATTTTACTTTTTAGGTACTAACTTTTTTTAAAAAAATATACCCATATCATGACTTCAGTTAAATTATTATACTCTCGAATTTATCTTAAGATTTTTGTAATTTTACAAATTGAAAATTGAAGGTTATGTTAGTCTGTTCATAGAGAAATCAACCACTACTCTTAGTCTACTTACAAACTTGTACCTAAAGTGAAAAATCTTTGTTTGTTATGAGTTTTACTATTTAAAGTTAATAAAAGGTCACAGGATAGGTATATTATGTACATTGTCTCGCAACACAAGCCCATCTATGGGACTTAGCGCGGAACAATGGAAAAATATAATATACTAGATACTGTATAGTCCTAACCCCCATTTTATAGTTAAATTCAAATGTTCACAATTAGGTACTATAACTGTATCGTTGTAAAAAGGTCAAATAAACTTATTATTATTATTATTATTTATATAATGGGTTAATATAACAGTTTCAAAACATTAAATCTGAATATTTTAATTTAATCAGGGTATTTTCCTTCTAATTATATTATGAAACTGGTTCGTCGGTATTTCAAGCACTTTTGGCAAAGTTTGGACGATAACGATACGATCAGTATTTTATTGTGTAGGTACATATAATATATTGTGACAGTTATTATAGGCTTTTACTAGAGAAATTAGGTACAGTTACTAGCTACTTCCATTGCTGATTTTACCTAATCTTTGTAAGAATCAGCATCTAATATTTACATACCTAAATAACACCTTTTTAGCCTCCACCAGTGTTTTAATTTGGCGTCTCTTAGGTTGCCACAAATTAATTACAAGAAGTATTATAGCACATCGAACCAAAACAAGCAGTAGAGTTCAAGCAAGATAACTCTGCGCGCGGATAAAATTGGAACTAAAATGTTCTGATTGCAATTTGATCAGAGGCAGTGGCCAATACTTGGCATAAGTGCTGATGCCAGTCGCGCGCAAAATTATGTTGTATGGACTCTACCTTTATATTCCGCCTCTTTTGTTTTTAAAATTCCACAGATAAAGTTTAAGTACACACATTACTTACTCTTTACAATATACAATACAATACAATACAATACAATACAATACAATACAATACAATACAATACAATACAATACAATACAATACAATACAATACAATACAATACAATACAATACAATACAATACAATACAATACAAAAAACGTTTATTGGGTTCATAATACTTACATCTAGTTCACTATATTAATACATACAAAACTAAGTTAGTAATTTCTTATAACAGTGTGTTGTCACCCGGACGAAATGTTTCTTTTTCCCGGGTGACAACGTCTTCCCGTCAGGTTTAAGTATAAATTGTTAACCCTTACAAGGCAGTCCATTTATGGATGTTATATTTTTAGGATATACAGGATATTATTTGATTTATTTAAGAGAACAATTTTCCAATAAGTATACAGACAGTCTTTGAACAGGTATAGGACCTCCCGTGGTATGATACTGGCCAGAAACACTGCTATCGATCTCCTTGTTGTCTTCGCTCTTCAAGAAGTATGGTAGCACGTCGAACCAGGACCAGCCAGTGGCTCCATTTGCTGCCCATATGTCGTAGTCAGCTGCGTGGCCTCGCATGTACATCATGCCGTTGGTTACTGAGCAGCCGCCTGCAAAGATTTAAACTTTAAAAATATACTCGTTGTATAGAAAGAAGAAACCAAACAATGATTGAGCCAGATTTTAGAGCAATATAGGGCGATAGACAAAGAAGTCGGTTAAAAAACAAGAATAAAAAATCATTTTCGGACATGCTTTCTCCTGCTTCTCAGTAACATATTGCCAGTCTGTGTCGCCCTGTCCCAGTATACTGTTTCGCACGCTGGGATTTAGGGAGTTTGAATTATTGCCTAGTGATATCCAGCCCAAAGGCAAAATATTTGTCTTGAATGTTTTAAGCTTTTAGCTAGTTTTTGTCGTCCAAGCATCTTCCCTCTAGTCCAAGAACACTTCCCTCCCTCATCCAGACATGCTTTCTCCTGCTTCTCGGTAACATATTGCCAGTCAGTTTCGTCCTTGCCCCAGTATGCTGTCACCCATGCTGGCACTGATGAGGGAGTGGGCTCGTCCCCGCCCGCTTCTAAGAGGAGGACCTGGAATATGATTGAGAGTCAGTAAAGTTTCATAGCTTAAAAGCGAGCGTGGCTTAGCGGTTTCAGTGTCTGCTTTTCATCTGGACGTACCCTGGTTCGAATCCGGCCCTACACCAATGACTTGTATTCTCAAGTTATGTGTAGATTTGCATGCGCTTAGCGGTGAAGGAAAAAATTGTGAGGAAACCGACATGGACAACATTAAGGACCACAATATCCGAGGTCATGTGTCTTCCGTGGAAGGACCTGGGCGCCCACCACGATGTATCTGCACAAGAAAACTCCCCTAACGAATTAATTCTGCGGGGGAGTCATTACGAGAAAGTTCATTAGAGATTAATGAGAGAATGTACACCAAAATAAATGAATAACTAAATAATGAACAAACTTACAAGAACTAAAGTGCGTATACATCAGGCGGCCTTTATATAGTATAATATCATCGTTATCAATATAAGGTGAAAATAAAAATGGTAGCGATTTTTATTTTTTAGTAACGTTGAGAAAATGAATATGGCTTGGTGCGTTCCATGTAATTGAGGTAAAATAAATTATAATTAGTTTGTAGATTAATAAAAAGACGCTCACGGTCTATTCATGATATTCTATCTTCATCTTCATGTATATAGGGATTCTTCCGATGGTGGATTCTATTTGTTTATAAAATAGTGTATAATTCTTCCAAATAAATCTCTGCAAACATACACTTTGTAATAACAACACAAACACACACACAAACACAGTCAAAACAAAAGGAACTTATTCCATTCAACAGTTTCTTGTGAGGCTTTAGACTTTAATGTTTTACGCCACCATAATGCTTCAATACTTACAATAAATTTGTGGATAGCTAAGCTATGGAAAGAAATCTCATATCTTAAATTTATCATGTCCCATGTTTTATTTAACGTAATTTTTTTAAAATAAATTTCCATAAATCAGTTACATCAACATTATTCAAACATCAGACATTATCACTGCGATTATTTTTCTGATTATCAAAATTTATCGCAAATTTAAACAAGAAGAAGATAATTAATAACTTAGTTACTTTATTTCGTTTTATAATGTTGTCCATTATAAAACAAAATAAAGATTTTATTGACTTTTTGTGATAGACATCAATACCAAAATATTTTTTGCATTGTTGGCGTCTATGTAATAAACCTGTTACTCGAAGGAATCCTGGCTACATAACTAGGCCAGCATCTGATAGCGGCATTTCTGCGATACCCTGATAAAAACGTTTTAGTTCTCTTTCCTTCCGATCGCAGTATGGTTTTGTGTAAAATCAACTCGACAGTTTTTGTAGACTTTTTTGTTATTGATCATAAAATTTGTTTGATAGGATTAAATCTATAATTAGCCGTGTTTCCCACAAAATTAAATGATCGTCTCTTGATGAAAGATATGCCAATTTAGATATTGTGATAAAAAGTTAAGTGTACTGTGGTTTGGTTTTTCTTGATTGGATTTGACTAGTACTTAATACACCATTGTATTACTATATTTTTTACTATTGATAGTTTGTTTTGATTATATATTTAACTAGCGGCTGCCTGCGGCTTCGCTCGCATTAAGAAGTAAAACTTGCATCCCCTATTTCACCCCTTTATAAACGGCTCTTCCAAAAATTCTTTCTTAGCGGATACCTACGTCATAACATCTACCTGCATGCCAATTTTCAGCCCAATCCGTCCAGTGGTTTGGGCTGTGCGTTGATAGATCACTATATCAGTCAGTCAATCAGTCAGTCACCTTTGAGTTTTATATATTTAGATTTTAGGCAATTTTAGTTCATCATATTGCACGCCGGAAAGATTATAATTTGTTTGTTTTATTTGAATAATAACTAGGTGCAGCGAGGACATAATGAAGATAGCAGGAAATATGTGGAGACAAGAAGCACAAAATCGGACTGAGTGGCGTGCCTTGGGAGAGGCCTATGTCCAGAAGTGGACGGCCGTGGGCTGATGATGATGTTGATTTGAATAATAAACATATTAATTATAAATATAATAGGATCGGTTTTTTTACCATCAAAAAAGATATATGAATTGTGATACTAATTTAACTTAAATTATGTAGATATTCAAGAAGTTTTTATGCTAATCAGATCACAGCAAAAAATATTCATAAGATTTAGGTAGGTACCTACATAAGAACATTTATGAATAAAATTACCTTACTTAATTAAATACCTAAACAAAAAATTAAGTACCTAACAAAGAACAAAGATGCCAAAAAACTAAGACTAAAATGATGAATTAAACCAAACTTTTCATAATCACAATATTTGATATTATTTTTGGTCAATTTTAGCTTTCTCTAACATTTCAGTAAAAAAATGTGTAAATATATTTTATTTTATTACCCACATGAGCTTATGATCAAGACTTAGAGAGTCTTTCCGATTTTTTTAAAATTAGATTTGCGTTCGTATGAATCTTTACTTATACACTTGCAAGTATGGTACATACATCTTGTTTGTATACCTAATATACATATAATGTATCCTCAAACAGGATTAACAAACAATATAGACGACCATTGCATCAATATTTGTTTCTCTAAAGCTAAAGCAAGTTGCCTCGCGTCTAACAATACTATACCTACAAGTAATTACGGATGTGGTCACTCTTGATTCGGATGACCACACACAATAGGAGGCCTTTGAGCCACAATTTGAGGATAATTACAGCAAGTCTTCAGTCACGTTTATATCTATGTGACATGTCAAATAGACTGTTAAGGATTTTCGTTTGGGGACGGCGGGATTCCAGTCAGTCAGTTCTGGACACGCTGTATCATTTAAAATTGGTCATAAAGTAAAAATATTTTTGATATTTTTAGAAGATTATGAGGTTCTCAATTCGGGTTCATGTTGTTTTTAAGAACTTGTCAAAATCGGCAACATAACTTAAGGCGTATTTAACTACTTCACCATCAGCTCTTTTGTGGCAAGAATTTCAATCAAGGAATTGTATACCTCTCTTTCTCTTATTTCAATACTCTCAGGAAGAGATGACACCTCTTACATCTATATTTTCTATGTAAGGTTCCTGCAGAACATTTCCTTCTAGAAAAGATTACTGTCTACCAGTGACATGAATAAAGACTAACCTTCCACTGAGGATTCTCCGACAATCGTCCAGCCACAACAGAAACCGTAGTTCTTCCCCCAATCACGACAAAGAAGTCGTATTTTTCATCAGGCTGATCTCTGCTTGAGACCAAGTTACACGATCAGCCTTTTGATAGATGAAACGCTCTTACATCTCGTACAAATCCTTATCCCTAGATACTAAAAGATACTGAGCAGAATCCTAACTTCTAGAAGACATTAGTATAACAAAAAAAAGACCAACCTTCCACTGTGGATTCTCCGACAGTCGTCCAGCCACAACTGACCCCGCAGTTCCTCCCCCAATCACAACAAAGTCATAGTTCTCATCAGGCTGGTCTCGGCTGGTGACCCGGTTGCAAGGATCTTCGAGGTCGCAGCGGCCGCTGATGAAAGACTCCAGGACGCTCATGAAGAGGAGGAACTGGCCAGGACAGGAGCCAGCCTTACTGGACCCACCTCTTGTATTGGACAGGAACTTAAAGGACTGGAAAATAAATTTGATGTTTTAATAGAATATAGCTGCTGTTAAAAAACTATCTAGAAATAGAACCTTTATATTACTATCTCGCGACATCAGCCGCGTTAAGAAGTAAAACTTGCATTCCCTATTTCACCCCTTTAAAAGTGGCATTTTCAAAAACTCTTACTTAGCTGGTGCCTAAGTCATAACATCTACCTGCATGCAAAATTTCAGCCCGATCCTTCCAGTGGTTTGGGCTGTGAGTTGATAGATCACTATGTCAGTCAGTCAGTCTTCTTTGAGTTTTATATAATTTAGATTTGATATATTTAGATTTTCTGCTTTTTAAACATATAAAGAAAGTTGAAACAGAGATAAGTATGCTGGCTACATTGTCACGTCTGATGGCAATTTTGAGCTTGAAATGGATTAGAGTTTTAGTTTCCTACATAAGTACATACCTATATTAGTTATTTATAATATACTCACATAAACATTATAAAATCAGTATTTTTTTAAACTGTTTCATTTAAAAAATTCCTCATTTACATTATTTTCGGTGACTATGACTTATTTAAGTATATTTATAATGTGTTATTTTGCAAACTTCAAAATATTAAATTATTTTTTATTGAATCAGATAGTGCTAAATAGACAGAAATATATACACAACGAGTAAGTCATATTTACGTGTATATTATTATTATTCTTATACGGAAGAGATCTTTAAACTTAATTTCAACGTGCAGATACAAGTCTTGTATTTATCTATGTACCTTCTTTTAATTACATTATCGATGGACAACTGTTTCAGGAAATCACTAAGATAAATCTACCTATACACGCGATCTCTTATAAGTTGTAGCCTTCAGAACTCTGTAGATACTAGGCTGAAGACTAATTAGTTGGAACCAGTCACGGTATCTCCGAAGTGTCGCACGGAGCGGTATGCGTTTATTGTACGAACCGCTGAGTTGTTCCCTGCCTGACTCACTGTTCCTCAAGAACTATAAATCCTACGATCTTTAAAGCGAGACTGAACTGGTTCATATTGGGTAAGCATGATCCATCTTAGACCAGCTAATGCTTACCTTCAGGCAAACTGTGGTCAAGTGCAAACTTGTTTTAGTTGAAAATGTATGAACCATATTACACCATATAGGTACTTACATATGTCATGCCCTTAAAATTTACACTTTTCCTTCGTCGTCTCTTACATTTTGAATTACACACACAAAATTACATAAAACTTTGTAAACAAGTACAGGATTGATCAAACCACACCAATATTGAGAGGCAAACGTTTGTGAATGTATGTGTTTCCTCTTCACTCTAACAAATTATAGCTGGACCGATTTGGATGTTATTTTAACAAATCGCATATAAAATGTATCAACCCGTAAGTATATGCAGGTAAGTATCATGTCATGATTATCAATAATGATGATAGGTTTGCTTCGATGAATCAATCTTTCATTGTTGCAACAAAATAATTGTCTCCACAGAATGCGGAATCAATCAATCAAGTAATCATCTGTGGCGGTGTAGAGTTACGCGCGTCAGCAGTTTCATACACCGCACACACACAGTCTTCCCTGCGACTTGACGCGAAGTATACCATAGGGAAACATCATTGTTATTTAGATGTTCTGTATGTACTAGATAAACTATTGTAATTGTCACAGTTAGGTATATTGTAGTAAATAATTATATACATGTCATCAGGTCGTTTAACTCAAGGTACACATTATTATATGCAAGGAAACTAACCGAACAAAGTGATTTTACGATAAAAATGCGGTTTTAGCACTTAGCAGGTCAGATAACAACAACAAAACTCATTCTTATTTTAAACCTGGTTCAAATTAGATATTACTAGAAGTATACACAGTTTTCTGACAAATCTTATAAATACAAATCAATGGTGACTGACTGATTGACTGACTGCTATAGTGATCTATCAACGCACAGCCCAAACCACTGGACGGATTGGGCTGAAATTTGGAATGAAGGTAGATGTTATGACGTGACATCCGCTAAGAAAGGATTTTTGGAAATGCCACTTTTAAAGGGGTGAAATAGGGGATGCAAGTTTTATTTCTTAATGCGAGCGAAGTCGCGAGCACCCACTGGTCCTAAATATACTTATTTACATATACCGAACAAAAAGTGATTTTTCGAGAAAAATGCGGTTTTAGCTTTTAGCAGATCAAATAACAACAACAATTAACAATCAACAAAACTAATTTTTATTTTAAATCTGATTCATTTTATTTGATTCTTTTCTAGTTATTTTGAAGAAGTTGAAGCCCAATCAGTGTAAGTAATAAAAGCAAAAATACCTAATATGTATGACATTGGTCCAAAACTTACCTACATCTACAAAACTTATCTATTTCATTGGCACCGAGCCACAAATGATGCACACGCGAGATAATTCCATTAGTGATTAAATTATTTTCCTCTATTGTAGGAAATGATGATGAATCACTAGGAAATACAAGTTCGTGGTTAAACAAATGTAATGTAAGTACTTTGCTATTAGTCGCAAAGCAATTAATCCAATATGTTGGGCTCTCTGCCCTTTGACATAACACTTACAGGCTTTTCCATAGATTTAAAAAAAAAAAACTAGAATAGGTTTGCACTTGATCATAGTTTGCCTGATGGTAAGCAAAGACTATGGCCTAAGATGGAGCATGCTTACCCGATAAGAATAAGATAAGCACTTATTATTTTGAAATTGTTAAAAGAACAATGTTTAGCTTTTTCTGCTTGTGTTTTTAAAGTTAAAGTTTGCATAATGGTTAACAATAGCTATGGCCTAAGATAGAGTGTGCTTAGCCACTTTAAGGCTCTCAAAGACGCTCTTCGAAAAATCATAAGTGTATATTATTGTTCATAGAATTATAGAAACTGGATTACTTTTACCTACTACATACAAAATTAATTACTATTACCAGCTTAGAAAACATTTCGAGTCCAATCGATACAAGAGAAGGAATATGTTCCCTCATGACTGAGGGTCGTCACCCCCAGGCACAATTAATTTGTTAGGGAAGTTATCTTGGACAAATACATCACGTGGAGCCACATTAACTATAAACTTCAAAAGCTAGATTGCAAAAGCTAAGTATGGATTCTAAATTCATGACTATCCAAATTTTTAGTATATTGTTAGACGATCTAAAAAGTACCTATCGTAAATTTACAACATTTTGTCCGTGATTTGAAAATATATTTAAACATTCTTCTGGTGTCATGTTCTTCATATCTGAGGGTCGTGACGTGACTATCGCCATCTATGAGCCTATCTCTGGCACTATCCTCAGCGTCATGCAGCGCGACATATAACGATGTATCAAGCGTAGCCACGGGATTGTCTACCTTCGAAATTCACAGTGACTATTAACTTTTATAAGTTTCCACTATCGTTCCAGGCAATGTGTCCTAAGACTATTCTTATAAAACTATTGAATAAATTAATAAATAGCTATAGGTACTTAAATATATACCTATTTGTATTTGACTAAGAAATAAGAAACTTTACTAGTCTGTTAACGACTGTCTAAAATTTTAAAAGATATGTTACACTTTAACATATTTGCATTCCATATCAGGGTGACTGTTCTGTGCTCACATTCCACATTTAGTGTACAGAATGCAATAACGATATATCGCAAACTCCACCCAACCTGTATGTTGTTTGTGTTTAACTTGTTTATCACCCTTTACGGTAAACCTAACATAAGAACTATGATTACCCGTGTCGGGAGAAGAATATCTACAGATAGGCTAACATTGAAGTTAGCCCACTTCATTTTTTAATTTGTCTAATTTCATGTCTGTGATAAAATTGGCACGGCTGAAGTAGAAATCGGCGGCATTCTTTAAGAAATACTTACTACCATAATGAAATCTTACGGTCTAAATTAAGCCTGTTAATTTAGCATGGACTAATGGCTACTTAGTTACGTGTATAAAGTATTCTGCTAAACATTTACAGTTTACGCCCTTTCATATTTGCTTTGTAATTGTATTGCATTACTCATTTTCTAAGATGACTATGTAATAGAGAACTTGTTCTGATTATATAATATTTTAATCACTATATAGTATAATACGTAGTAGTAAAAATACTCTTTCCGAGTTGGTGGGACGAGAAATGCTTTTATACCATACCTACTCTGAAAAGCTTATTTTATCCACGCAAAACAGTGAATAAAAAGGCCTTTTATTCACAGCTTTGTTTTATTCACTATATTGGCGTTTGCTCGAGATTTGATTGGTCGATATTTGCGACAAGGAGTTTGGCATTAGATTCATAAATATTGTTTCACACGTAGAGGGAGGTTTCACAAGTTGACACCCTAATGATAATAATAAGAAAATTGCGCTTGATTTCAGTCATTGCTCTAATTTTAATGTCCATTTTAATTAATGTAATCAATTCTTATTTCTTCATTAAATTTCTATTTTCGCTTAAATTATGTCTTTTCTCGTAGTCATGGTATAAAGTATAGTACCTATGCAACTCCTGAATAAGGTACGAATTTATATCGAGGGCCATGAATTAGAATCCTTCACTTGCTCGTGACTTATCGGCCCTCGCTTTAAATCCTTCCTTTATTCACTAGTTGCATACCTAATATACTATTTTTGGTACTTTGATGACGTACCTACATTACATATTATCCTCTTTTATTCCAGTTTTGTGTTGTGAAATTTTCATTTAGTTATAAACATTGCTACTTTTTTAAATTTTAATCATGAGTGATTGTTGTATGAGTGTGTGTTGTTAATACTTTTTTTAAGATAAGAAAAAAGTCCATTATTCCTGAAGCACATTGATCTCATCAGTACAGCGTACTTGTACTGATGGAGATCAATGCTGAAGAATTAATATGTAAAATCAATTCTGGTTATAGCTGCATATTCTTTTGAAAGCCACATTGATGTGTATTAGGTAATCCACCATTTAGTCAAAATTTTCTTAGATTTACTTTGTAGTTAAATTGGAAGGTTCAACACTGGTAAGAGTTCACCAGGGCCTTCTTTTTGAATCTGTTTGTTTTTTTCTTTTTCTCATTCCTAACCATGAGGCATATTAAGGAGGAGTTTTAGAACATAATGATGGAAAGGACTGGACGTCATACAAACTGATTAGAACGTTAAAGCTAGTTTCTGACCGGGAGTGCTGGAGCACAGTGGTCCCGCCCAGCTGCAGCCGATGCACTTTGTTTTGCAAATCCGTCGCTCGTTCAGCGGCCCAATGAGCTCTCCACACTTCACCTGGAATTTATAGTAATAGAAACATCAGCATGCTGGGTACATACATTCCTATAATATTAATACCATTTTCTAATTCACAGTGAATTTGCATTAGCACAATACATACTAGATGTACATAAATAAACCCTCAATCAATGAGCTGAGTCTTGGAATAATTTACCTACTGCTGACCATTTACAGGAAGATATAATTTAACAAGAAATTGTACTTACTTACTTAGCCATGTTACCAATTTATGAGGTTGGCTCCTATCTACCAAATGATTAAGTAAAGAATTTGAAGAAGAATATTACAATTCATATTTATTGAGGAGGATCTGCAACAACTCCATGCTACCGAGTGCAGGAGATGGCGCAGAACCGAGAGGAGTGGCGTCTCTGTGTCGGAGGGCAGGATCCACTTTGGGTCGCAGCGCCACATTAGTAAGTAGTAAGTAAGTATATTTAGTACCTAGTAAATATTGTAATAATAATATGATCCATCTTAGACCATAGTTATTGCTTACCATCAGGCAAACTATGGTCAAGGTCAGTAAAAAAAATCAAATTTAAGTTGTTTTTCATCTGTAACAGATGTTGTGTATAAAGATATTATATTCCGTAGCTCAGATATCTTGGAGAAGTCAGATTGGAACCTGGTGATGTTCAGATTGGTACCAACACTCTTCACAACCGGCAATGAGCATTTGGACTCCTCTGAAACAGATAGGCAAAGGTCTATACACTAGCTAGCTTTTTGTTAAATAAATATTAGGTACACAGATAGCAGTTCACCATTCCTAGTGCTTTTCACCCAGATTTAATGTGATAATAGTGCCGCTACAAGAGTTTTCGACATACATTAAAAGTAGGTAAAACTATTGACAGATTTTTATAAATCTTACATTGTTCCCCCTAAAACATCCCTTACATGTAGGTATGTGTACCGGTTTCTAAACTTATATTGATTCATCATCAGCCTACTGAGACCCACTGCAGGGTATAAGCCTCCTCCCTCTTTAATATCCAACACTTGCACTGTACTAGTTGCCTGATGTGTGTCTTTATATTGATCCTCCTTCCCAAACTTCATCAATGAAGAAGTGTAGAAGAAATCTACAATGAGCACACGTACCTATTTCATACATATTTTTCAACATACTTACGAATTAATAATGCAAAAAATGAAATGAAATGTTATATGAAATTACTTTTTACACGCTTAACAAACTCAATTACAATACAAATTTGAAAGTTTACAAATATTTTTGTTCGCATCACGGGACATTACAATATGACAAAGTTTAGTTTTCCCGCCAAATTATACTTTTTTAATTGATTTACACGTGTCGTATTAAGCCATTTCAAAAGATGTATATTAAATACATACTGCAATAAAAAAAATATTGTAATTTGTGTGATGTTACTTCAGTATTGTAGTTTTTATTTTAAACTAATTTAAATTAATTATGTGACTTGCATAATTAATTTTTAACCTCTGTACTTTGACTACTTACGGCTGTTTGTTGTAATAGGTACAGTCAAGAAGGCGTAAGCTGAGCTTTGCATTTGTGTGAGTGATCACCAAAAGTACACTCAGACAATAAAAGTGAAGTATGGCAGGTGGGCGGGGGAGTGAGATGGCGCTATCGCACGATGGAGAAGCCGGTTGTCTCACCTACACTATCTATGTACACCCACACAAATGCAAAGCTCAGCTTACGCCTTCTTGACTGTACCTAGGTAGTTTACTTATTGTTATGGTACTGGAAAACTTTGTGTTAAAATAGAATTTAGAAATGATGTCGATTTCTTCACTTTGTGGTTTTACAACAATTAAGAAATTAAAGATTTAAGAATACTGCATGTTTATAAACGTGCAGTCACCCGTTTTTTTCAGTACAATTTTTTGAAAACATAAATATTCTCAAAATACGGTACAGGAAAATCGGTCATTGGCAAAAAGTAGTAATGTTTGTCAAAAGCAATGCCAACTTGGTAATACTGTCAATGTCATATTGGCAAGAAATAAATGACGAAAAATCTAGTTTTTATAACCTTTTGTTATTGTTCAGATTTTAGAATAAAATTCGTCAGATTAACTTACTGTAAACAACATCATTCTTGTTTATGTTTCAACATAATAATACTTATCTTTTCAAAATCGTTTTTATTATTCATAGACTACCGATAATGGATTTGGAAAAGGATAATATAGGAACATGTGTTAAAGGAAAAATCAATGTGTTTCACTGCGCATATCACTGAAATGCTAATATTTAGGTTTTAAAGGTTACAAAAGTTACGTATAATGGCATCATCTAACGCTGAACTGCAGGAGAGATTTAGATTGTACAAGTTTACTAAAGTGTTGACCTTGAAAGTGGCTCAGATAGTTGTCCAAAGCAGGCAAGGGAAAAAAATAAGCCAAGAACCAAAAGTGGTTGATAATAACGTCGATGTCACGCCGCCGCTACAATGGGTAAGCCAATTTTTTAGTAAACATAATGGAATTTATTGCCACCACTTTGTATCATCCTGTAGGTATACCATCCAGTGAGCTGTAATATGTAGGTAAGCATGCATTGTAGCCTGATAGTAGTTGTAACCTTTTATAATGTTAGTTCTTAACTGAAATTAAGTTCAACTGATATACCATCTCTAGCCTGGTCACACACACTTGCCACTTCCTCTCCGGTATGGCTGAGTCATTTTCATGATCTTGATTAAGTTATTCTTCCTCAATCTTGGAATTATCTTGGGTATGGATATAATAGGTATTACTTGTAGCTTCAAGCTAAATTACTTATGTGTAATCAATATATTCATTGCTGAAGGATTTTGCTGCTAGTATTTCCTAAAAAAATTAGGTTTTTAGATTTCAGACTATCTTAATATATATAAATCTCGTGTCACAATGTTTGTCCTCAATAGACTCCTAAACCACTTAACCGATTATAATAAAATTCGCACACCATGTGCACTTCGATCCAACTTGAGAGATAGGATAGTTTAAATCTCAAATTATAGTCGCAATTTTAATTTATTGCTAATTATTTGTCTGTTATTATTTGACAGTAGCAATTATCTGTTAACTCCAAATGATTCTAACAGATGTTGATACCTTTCGACTGGGTTGAGTAAGTAATCAATAGATGGCGCTGCTATGGTAAATCTACAAACATGTCATATAAGCTACATTTTAACAGAATAATTACCACGTGTTGTTGACGTAATCAATAGATGGCGCTGCTATGGTAAATCTATGAATGTGTTATATAAGCTACATTTTAACAGAATAATTACCATGTGTTGTTGACACTATAAAATTAATTAAATTTATTTTTTAGTGAACGAAATACCGTATGATTCAATTATTTCCACTTTTAAAATTTTTGGTGTTAGCATAGCTGGCCACGTGTTACTTTTTTTTTTTTTTTTTAACTTGAACGGGTTTGCACTTGACCATAGTTTACCTGATAGCAAGTAAGGCTATGGCCTAAGATGGAGCGTGCTTACCCGATAAGAACCGATTCACTCTCGCTTTGAAGACACTGAACTTAGACTGAAGTGTAAATTGCATTCATATTATTAATAATGAAGATAATACAGTGAAATTAATCCTGTTTTTTACTTATTTGTGCTTCATTGATCAAAACTTTATAATTTAATTTGAATATATGTAAGTAGGTATTATCACATAATTATAAAATTTAATTGAAATGTCAATGCAAAAATGATACACAATTTGCTACACTTTTTCAATATTTGTTTTAAAATTAAATAGAAATAATAAATCTGATAAATTTTTATTTTGTACCTATTGATTTCTGCTTAATATCAAGTGTAAGAACATTTTAATTAATTGTGTTCAACGTACTTCCCATTCAAATCTCAATCCAGTGAATTTGTATACCAACATCAACATTTTCGTCTTTGTTCGTAAATAATTTCATTGTACTAAAGGGTTATAGTAGTAGAAAGTAAAATAAGGAGATCACCATATTTTTTACAAATACCATCTGTGTGAAAAAGCATAGTGGACTCCGTGACTGATGTTCTCTTATTGTTCCTCTTAGATTGTTTACTATAATGTAATATAACAAAAACTTTAGCCACAGGAACATGTGGCTGGGTCAGCTAGTATTTTTAAATTTTCTTTGATACTTAATGTAGCCCAGTAACAATTACAGTCGATTAACTCGATTCTAGTGTAGGCTTCTTCTATTATTTCTTTGTTTTAATAGTCTTAATCTTGAAGATTATAAATTAACTAGTGGGTGCTCGCGGCTTCGCTCGCATTATGAAGTTTAAATTGTATCCTCTATTACACCCCATTAAAAGTGACATTTCCAAAAATCCTTTCTTAGCGGATGCCTACGTCATAACATCTACCTTCATTCCAATTTTCAGCCCAATCTGTCCAGTGGTTTGGGCTGTGTGTTGATAGATCACTATATCAGTCAGTTAATCAGTCAGTCACCTTTAAGTTTTATATATATAGATAAATGAAAATGAAAAAATCTTTTTACACATAATCCATAAAAAATGACTAGATTTCATCCAATTACTTGAATGATTGACAACAAAAAACAAGTATTTGTGTTGTGCAGAAATTGAACCTGTGACCCCTGGCACTGAAGGCAAACAATCTAAGTACCAACTGATCTCCTGTTAGCTCCAGTCAAATCCTACATTTGTTGTCTACATTTCAGTTCAACTTATCAATACCAGACGAGCCAGCTGTCAATGAAGAAGCAAAACATGCTCTCAACGGTGAAGTGGTAGAGGCATTGGCTAAAATATTATGCATAGAGATATCTCTGCACACCACGGATGGTGATGAAATGGTGTTGGAACTATGGACGGTGCGGCTCGTGCCTGGCACGGAGCACTCCTCACCGTCCACCATCTACTACCGCATGAGTCTCATGCTTAAATCTACCCTCACCATATCAAGAATAACGCCGGCTTACAAGCTGGCCAGAGCACAACATAAAGAGTCTTACAAGATCTATCACAAGATCTATAGCGGGGAGCCGCAGTATGACCTCTTAGGTATGTGTACCGTTTCATTGTTTATACATATAAGTATACAACACAAGGAATTCGTTACAATCCGATTTTATCTTAAAACCTAAGTTTATGTAGATAAAACAAACAGTTCTCCCTACATAACCAATTTGTGTAAATTATAAGTGAAAAACAGACAAGTTAATAAATACAGCAAATGTTTAATTTTAGGTGAGAAAAGTAAGTCCATCAAAGTGAGTGAGCTTCACACGCCCATAGGGACGCTGCTCATTGATGTGGTCTACCGCACCAAGATGGCCATCCTGCCAGAGCACAGACAGAGGATTCAAATGCAAAATGCCGCAAACATTATGGTTAAAAGTGATCATTTTAACACAGAAAGTCCAAAGTAAGTGGTACATACAGAGTTTGTGTCATGTTGCAGGTATCCGACATTACTAACCTATTTATTTTAACATCCTCTTCAAGGCAATTTATCCTTTAGAACAACTTTGTGTGGTAATCTTGTAACTTTCTGTTTTTCCCATAGGTCAAAGTTTTTATTGATAACTAAATTCTTACATGTACAAAGTTATATGTCATTATTTTATGTAATATTATTTTTACCTTTATTCTTCTTCGTCTTGAGGCGTTTATTTCTTTAACCAAAAAGTATGGAATTATATTGGCAGCCATTTAATAAAACCTATTTTTAATGAGGCGGCTTCCATAAGCCGCGGGGCTCGCGCGCCGGGCGGTGGCGCTGTGACAGTTTGATTTTTGTAATTGATACCCAGTGAGTTCCGAGGTTTGCTTTAAAAAAGCAGCAGGCTCCCTAAGTGCAAAAAAGCAGCGCCAGGAAAAGACCTGGACTGGGGCAGTACTAAAACAAATAAAAGAACACGCAAAAAAATGGCTGTGTAAAGGATTTTTCCCGGGAAAGTGGGAAAAGGTTCACATGAGGCGACTTTCCTCGAAGGGGCTCCCACCGCTCCTTTAGAAGAAGTGGAAGATGCAGTGATAAAAAGTGTGGTTTGTTCCGTAGGAGATGTTACGAGAAAAAAGAGCTGAACCTGTCGCGCCCTCTGACGGCGGGTGCGTTCGTGGACGCGGCGCAGATCCGGCAGCTCACGGACTCGCTCCGCCAGCAGCTGCCACCCGCGCCGGCGCACTGGCACCACGCGCCCGCCGCCGACCACAACATCGACAAAGTACGCAACACAATTATGAGTCGTATTTCCCATGACTGAGGGTCTTCACTCCCCCAAATAAATAAAGCACAAGCAGAATAGATTCGTTAGGGGGGGGGTCTCTTGAAAACATAATAATTATGCCGGCCAAGTGCGAGTCGGACTCGCGCACGAAGGGTTCCGTACTATCATGTATAATAGAAAATCACGTTTCTAGATACTACAAAGTTTAGTTCTGTTTACAATATAACGAGAAATAAACGAGCAACCGCCTCGCGCTCGCGCCACCACCACACCGCGGGCGCGGCGCTCGCACCGCGTTTAGATGCACGGATTATTTTCATTTTGTGAGTTTTTATGTATTAAATTAGGTATTTATTTTTATTGTTTACATATTTCTAAATATTTACTTACAAATATTTAAGTTTCTACCTGTGTATTAAGATCGAGTAGAAACTGCTTAAAAATTACGTTTGTTGTGTTGTATGGGAGCCCCCCTTTAAAATTTACTTTATTATTACTTAATTATTTATTTTGAAAGGTGATATATAAGTAAATATTCTGTGAAAATTTTAAGCGTTTACCTTGTTACCGTTTTTAATAATAAGCAAAAAAATACGAAAAAAACTCGTTTATTGTATGGGGTCGACCCTAATTATTTTCTAATACGACATGACGCCCGCCTTTTCCTTTACTTGGTCCATATATAACCTCCTCGGTTTTCCTCTTCGTGCTTTCCCTTTTCCTTCAGTGTTTTTCAGAGAGTCGTTATAAATAATTGATGTATTTTTGTGTGTGTTGCAGAAACTGCAAGCCCTCGCGTTGTTGGAGAGGGCGAAGCAGGAGGAGGCGGGCGCGGGCGAAGCGTCGAGCAGCCGCCCCGCCAGCCGCGCTATAGAGGTGCCCCGCCCCAAGAACGGAGACAAGTATGCGGCGCTCATGGTAAATAATAATGGCCTTTATAATCTAACTAGTGGGTGCATTAACAAGTAAAACTTGCAACCCTTATTTCACCCCTTTAAAAGTGGCATTTCCAAAAATCTTTTCTTAACGGATGCCTACGTTATAACACCTACCTCCATTCCAAATTTCAGTCCAATCCGTCCAGTGGCTTGGGCTGTGCATTGATAGATCACTATATCAGTAAATCAGTCAGTCAGTCACCTTTGAGTTTTATATCTATAGATGAGAGAGGAAATTAACACATTTTCCCGAAATATATGATAACTAAACAACAAGTAATATAGAGATGAAACTACTTATTACTGACGAGATTTTATAATATGATACACACTGTACATAGGTATATTGTAGTATTCATTTTATATCATTAATAAATATCTTTATCTTATTAATCCCACTAAAATAGTAAAGACGAAAGATAATGTTTGTTACTTCTCCACGCTCCGAGGGCTACATTTGAAAGGAGGTAGATTACACTCTGGATCAACAAATTTCGAATAACAATAACGGACTATTTTCCAAGTTCTGCAATAAGTAAGGCTTTTTTTTTAATTTCGCTTCGGTATCTTTCTGCCATGGCGTTTATACGAAAAAGTTTATTTTAGTTTGAAGCTGGTCCCAATAAATTCATTGTGCGTTGTATTATGGACGCTGTGCGTGATTATGGTAATGTTTATTGTAAAGTTGAAATGGCTAAGCGCGAAATGTTTGATATTTTATAAAACTCGTTGAACGTTCACGTGCTTTATTTGAAATTTGGTGTAAGGGTGCCGCTATTTGTATTTGTACCATTACATAGAAACTAAAGTGTGATGGTTTGTTCGTTCCGCTTACATGCCGAAGCTGAGCGACGAATCGTCGTGATTATGAAAAGTTCAAAATAGTAGATCGTATAGGGTCCCAAGGTTGGCATAGCTACTATTTGACCTATCACAACGCATACGAAGCCGCGAGCATCCTTTAGTTATACTATTAAATAGTCATCGTTATATTTGCTACAGTAATATTATAGGGCCAACAGACTATCTTTAGTCCTGGAACCACGCGAGCAAAGCCTTAGCCATTCACTTGTAAACTGTTTAGAGGTTTTTGCAAATACCCTATTTCGTCAGACTTTGTTAATGTTTTTAAAAACTGACATCTGAGTACTAGTTTTTCATTCCAGGAGTTCCCGTTCGCAGACGGCAGCCCCATCGCGGAGCTCGCCACCTTCTACCAGGAGTGCGTGCAAGCCCGCTCCATGTCTGACGAATGGACCGACGCGCTTATAGAGGCCACCGCTTCTACCGACTCCGATACTCTTTCGCGACAACTGAAAATGTACGAAGACGCAGTACCCGAGTTTGATAATATGGTGGCGTCCATGTTTAGTAACTCGGAGCACGGCTCGGAGCACTCCTAGGTGTACACTGTACGATACATTCCGCTCGCTACACCTCTATCTGACTAGCAACGTGTTTCACCACTTTACAATCGCAAATGAATCGCCTAGTTATAAACTGATTATTTACACTACAGCAGCCAGGCCGCAGTGTCCGACCGACTGCTGCGTACGAGGGCGGTCAATAAGTTTGTGACTTTTTTAATGAAACATAGATTTATTCACTCAAAAATACTTTATTTTTCTACATAATCTCTCAATTGAGCTCAATACACTTAGTCCAACGATTCTCCAATTTTTTTATGCATTCCAAATAATACTATCGGTCAAACGCGGAGCCATCTTGCTGAAAGCTTTCTCATGGCCGAGTGATCACTACGGTGTTAAGTGCTCGATAGAACGATACTCGCAAGTACCGAGATTACCGTATGTCAGGAGATATTCTGAATCGAATAAGCTCAATTTTGCCGCCGCAATAGAAAGTATAGATTGGTATGATTTCTATGTTCGTAATAATTGCGCGGTAACGAAAGCGAGTGCTTTGGTGAATATCATTAAAAACTTGCATGACATATGTTTTCCTTTGAAAAAAGGACTCGCTAAGAAAAACAAGCCATGGGTGACGCAGGATGTACTTAACTATAAACAACTATTATTTGACATTACGTTGTTTAGTGAGCAGCATCCTAACAATAAACAATTAAACGCCTTAATTTTTAAGATGAGCAATGTGTACGATGCGCTGATTAGATATGACAAATCCAACCACTATAAAAAATAATTGGTTCGGGGAATAATGCGTCCAAGATGATGTGGAAAATAGTTAACACCGAGCGAGGTAAGCACAATTCGGTGCATGTCGACTTCACGGAAATGCTGAGGTCGCCTGATGGATCACGGTATGATTGTGCGAAATCGGCAGTGGATGCGATTAATACTAGATTCGTAAGAGCGGCGGCTGCGTGCGGCGCGCCACACGCTGACGTCACAGGCGTTCAGAATATGCTTGCCAGCGCAGGTGCGCCAGCAGACCGCTCGCTTAGATTACTGCGCTTCACTGCCGACGAGGTATTATATAGTATTGTAATGACTCGCATTCCTCCGAAGGCATCGAAGGACATCTATGACTTGTCAATGAAACTTGTACGCGAAGCGATAATGTCCCTCGCCCCAATACTAGCGGACTTATTCAACTCGTGCTTAAGAGAGGGCGTCGTTCCTTGCTTGATTAAAACTAGCAAAGTGACACTGCTCTATAAAGGGAAGGGCAAACGAGATAGCGTGGATAATTACAGGCCAGTTTCCATAATTCCCGCTATCGCAAAATTTTGGAGAATGGCTTCAGTTCTAGACTAGTTAAGTTTTTAACGGAAACAAATGCTATGTCAGATCGACAGTACGCTTACCGGCAGGGGCGCTCTACTACAATGGTGGCACGCGAGGTGGTACGCCGCATTGTTGCCGCCAGGGATAGCAGAACGAAGCAGAATGTCGCTCTTCTTTGCTGCGACCTTTCTAAGGCATACGATGTGGCAGACCACTTGGTGCTGGCAGAAAAGTTCTACCACTATGGCATACGAGGGGTAGCACACTCCTTGATAATCAGTCTCATGCAGGAGAGATCGCAGGTAGTAGTTGGTGGAGGGGGAGAGCACGGATCGGATTCCATGTCGTCAGATATGGGAGTCGCCCAGGGTTCATCTGTTTCCAATATCCTGTTCTCTCTTCTCATGAATGACCTTCCTGGAGCTGTTCCCAGTGCTGAAGTTCTCATGTATGCCGATGATGTTGGAGCAGTTCTGGTAGGAAGATCAGCTGTTGAACTGGAGAGGAAGCGGCTTCTGAATTGTCAGCATGGTTCAAAATGAACGGGCTCGCTCTCAACCTGGGGAAGACTCACTTCATCCAGTTCAGCTTGTCAGGTCGGCCACTGAGACCCATGACAGTCCTGGTGGATGGAGAGAGAATAGAAGAACAGCAGTCTACAATGTTCCTTGGGTTTGAGATCGACCGCGGTCTGACGTGGGAAGCCCACATTGAAAATGTTTGTGGTAAGCTAGGGAGCGCCTGTTTCGCACTGGAGAGAGTGGCAAGAGTAGTGCCTGGAGACGTAGCGCGAACGTGCTACTTTGCCACGGTACACTCACAGCTACAATATGGTGCTGAAATATGGGCTAGAGCTGCGGACTGGGAGCGCGTGTTCCGCATGCAGAAGCACGCGGTGCGCTGCTTGGCGCGCGTCTTCCGGACACCCACACTCGCCCTTATTTCAGAGATCTGGGGATCCTAACGTTGCCTGCTTTACTGATTTTTCAGGTAGCAGTTTATGCCAGAGCGAACCTAGACGAATACAGCACACGTGGCTCATCTCACCGGTACCCTACGCGAAACGGAAGCAAGTTTAAAACTGTAAAAAGAACTCTCGTGAAGTCGACTAAGTTAACTCATGTCATGGCTCCGACCGTATACAACAATCTACCGGACAAAGTCACAGCAGCCACTTGTGTTCATGTCTTCAAACATAAATTGAAAGAATGGCTAATAGAACAGGCTTTTTATACATTTGAAGAGTTCTACAAAATAGATAAATAAATGAAACGTACAAAGTACATTGTACTATATATTTATATTATATTAATTGTATACAAATTGACATTTATAATTATGCAATTTATTAAGATTGTAATTATGGAATTTGACGTGTAAAAATCTTTACGAATAAATGAACATTGAACATTGATCACTCAAAATGGAAACCACGGAGCTACATGATGTGCCCATGACTTCTGCAATCTCACGCACTTTTTATCTCCTATCGTCCAATATCGTGAACCTTTTCAAGGTATACCTCTTTTTCGGGTGTAGAAACTTCAACTCTTATGCTTGTACGAGCACAACGAAATACAATAAACCACTTTTTTAACGAGGAAATAGATGTCGCGGAGTCCCCATAGTATGTATCAAGCTTTGCCTTTGTTTCAGTTATGGTTTTTACGTAAAAAATAATGCTAAATGCATAATGCTAAATTTTGTTCATATTTTGCGGGCTTCTGGTTTAAATGGCTGACATACAAAAAAAATAACGTAGCTTGTTCAAATTTTGACAGGAGGCAACTGATAGATGCTTGTTGACAGAGAGAATGTTGCCCTTTCATAAAAAGGCGGGAAATCCAAATAGTCAAGGACTTGCTGACCCGCCCTCTTACCAAGACATAAATAATTACAGATATGTAGTCTTGAAATAATTATTTTATTTATTTGCAGATTAAGAGTGGTCGTGGATGAGTCTTTTCCTCACAAGCGTATTCTTCAGTTTCTTCCTTCATTGGAGAATAAAACAAATGCAACGGTTTGGTACCTAATTTATGGTTGATTTTGTACTTAAAATGCATATTTGATTAAAAACATATATACTTATATATATATGTATATTTATGGAGAAAACTCATCCGGGCACGCTCTTAAAAGATGAACAATTTTACAAATTGAATGTTTCCAACCAAAAGGGGCGTTACTAGAAAATCAAGTGCGTAGTTTTTAACAACCATAAAACACGGATTCTATGATTAGAATCTAGCTTCTATGGTTGGCGTTTCAATTTCGAGTGAAGGATTTTCAAGTTTCTAAAACAACCTGCATCGATTATTTATGGGCGGACAGTTACCAACCTCATTCGCCAATTGGATAAATCCCTGATCTCTACCAATCGCAAGAGTCCAAGAGTTTGTTATGTTTTCATAAAAAAAATTAAGTAACAAAATAACACTAAAAAAACTGCATTTATAGAAAGCGAAATAATAAATTCAATATTATATTTTAGCTAAGTACATAGTATTGGGAAAGAGTAGAATATAATTCTCCGCAAAACTAATTAATTGGGAAGGCGTGGCTTTTAGGCCATGAGAAAAAGAGATAAATATACTAACTTCTCTTTTACATGACTTAGACAGATACATAACAAAACCAATATGTATTCCAGTTCGATTCTCACAGCGCCATCTAGCCACACATCGGGAAAACTGTTTGTGTGGATCCTAGACAACAGATGTAATACACATAAATTTTTATTTTGTAAATACACACTTATTATACATAGAAGCAACCGTATGGTTAGTATAAAGTGTGTTTGTCCGGTGCAGTGCCATGTTTGGTTGTGTTTGTGTGGGGTGGAGCGTGCGGCGCTACAAGACTGAGTAACACGAGACTGCACACGGCAACACAATGCTGTGATATCATTGTATGTAGACATAGCTACTGCTACACCTTAGGACGTCAACTTAGATCAATGAAGCCCTGCTCAGTACTGAGGCCCGCCTGTACGACGACTTGTAAACACATTTATCCATTACTTGAGATTTTGTCGCTAAAAATGTCAAAGAATCATTGTCCAAGTGGGCCTTACCGGCTTGGAGAAAGGATGCTTATTGTCTTTCCTTCCCTGTCAAAATGAGCTAGGAAAAATAAATACAGACTCAGGTTTACTTAACGGCAATTATCAATCAAATTAATCAATGCTTTAGAGTCCGTGTCTACGTAGGGAAGCGGAGATTGGGGGTCAGTTTTGCTCTAATTCTACCCCTACTTTGAAGCAATGACGCTATTCGAGAGAAATATGCTATTGTGGATACAATGCTTAAGCATTCATCCGTTTTTCAAAAGGTGGTAAATTGGTTACGGAAACCCATCGTTACCGGTTCAAATAATTAAATAATGGCCGCGATGCGAGAACATCGGACGAAACCAAAATTAGCCGGACATTTTTTTTTAATTTGGTGCAAAACTAACTATAACCTATTCGGCGTTTTTTCAGAACCAAATTAAAAAAGGTTATGGTCATAGACAAACATGAACTAAATTGAGTTGCGTCAATCACGCCATCTAGTGGCAAGTAGTAATATTAGTTTGAAACCTGGACAATAGAGGGAGTAAATAACTAATTACTGCCCAATATTTTATCTGTGTATATTATATCATCATCATCTGTATTTTTTTTCTTTGGCAATAACTTTGTATTGTGCCAGTTCTCAAGTAAAAATCATCATCTGCATTGATCACCCCCGAGACGTTGCCCTAGCAACAATGGTTTTGTTATTTTTCATCTTGATTATTATTACCTATTTATGCTTATTTATTTCATTGTTTTCTAGTTAATATTTAATGATTATTTCTTTCTTTCGTTCATTTTCGTTCGTTAACATCTTTTATCTGTAAAATGGTAGTTAGTTTTTAATCATACCATGGGACTTATTTCATTTACCTAATAATGCTATGTAATTCATGAAAAACAAGTTACAAAACAAACTACTGCTGCCACGACGGATTCGATATATCTTTCAGGACGACTGCTTTAATTGAAAGCAGAAACTCATATACAAGCAATACAAATACACGGAACTAAATTTTATTCGTCACGTTTTAGGTCTTGTCTAATTTGACGCTTAGCGATCAAATTTTAGACGGAAATTTCGTTAAATTATGCGCCGTGGAATAGCTTTTTGACGTTTTCAACTAAATTGAATGACCATAAACAATTTATTTCGTCTCGATCTAAAAATAGTTTATTCGTGTATACAGCGGAATAACAAAACCAGTTTGACAGCGACTAAACCCATTTAGTCGTAATTTAGTCTAATCCGTTTTCCGCAGAATTAGCACCAATGTGTCACAAAACCATATATCATCCCGGTTCTGTACATTATTTTGTAATCGACGTACTTAGAGTACGATCATCGTTTACTTTTTGGACTGATATGTATACGTGCTCATAGATTTTGTAATAATGTTAATTGAATCGCAGAGAAAGCGAGCGAGTTAGCTCTGCGTGGATGACATATTAAACAAAAAATAACATTAGATGCGTTTTGTTGTAGATTTTAGTACAAATTCTGCTCTGAAGCCATTTCATTGTAAAGTCCTTCCGAGCTTGCCTTACATTGTGTGTGTTACATACTTCTATGTGGGTACAGTTCTGTTCCGTAACCTCCTTACGTACAGATCTGAAGCAACGAATAACAAGTTGATCAGTTCTTTTTGTGCATTGATATTTTACAAATCTAGTAAAAAACAAAACCAATAGCACAAAGTTTTAATTCAAATATTCTACAAATAGGAACTGTACTTACAGAGAGATATTGTAACACGTGATATCAGTAATATGGATATAATACTGTTTGTAATGACTATTTATAAAAGTTTTGTTAATTATAGTATAAAGGTGTGTTGCTTAGGTTCTAAATTCTGTCACGGGGTTAGACAGTATCGTTTCAAAGTGATAGTGGCTTATTATATTAGTGCTCATTATTACATAAGTGTCGCTTGTTACCCTTTTCAATGAGACTTGGCAAATGTTTGAGACTCGCTTTATAGATCAAGAAAAGTAATGCGTTCTTTAAAGGATTTTTGTACAATGTTTAATGATTCTTTGAAGTGTGTACTTTCTTTGCACTCAACAAACCTGTGAGTTAGTTTAAAAGTTCTCCTTTAACACTGATCAGAGATATTTCTATGTTTTGAACTTTGACGATCCAAAGGTTTTGAAAAGTAACGAAAATGTCAACATAAAATACGTGATAGCGTTTTTCAAAATAAAAAGTTTTTGAATCGAACACAAAAAGCCAATCAAAGACGCCTTATTTTCTTTCAGTAGTTAAAATAATTCAAATTAATTGTCTTTGATTATTATTTCTTCGAAAACTTTTTATTTATCGTTCGCTAAGGGAACTGAGAAGACATCTAAGTGCATAGTTATATGACCTGTAGTATTGTAACCTTGTCAGTGTACATGTAGATAGGATTTTACAGTAATGTTATTTAAAAGTATCATTAAACCAATATATTTATCGGGTTACTTTTCATTTATGTGCATTTTTATTCTTTCGATACCAAATTTAGATCATGTTTATAATTATTATTTTTTACATTAAATAGGCTTACGTTTGACTATAGCCTGCCTGATGTTAAGCACTCCTATAGTCTAAGATGAAGCACGCTTGCCTATTTACGAACCTATTTACTCTAGATTTGAAGACCCCTAATGAAGTAATGATTTTAATGAAGTAGGTGGATGGAACTAGAATTTAAAATGCCAAATAAATAATTGTAACAATTTAATAATCTTAGTTCCTGGCTGTCCGACGTAGTGCAGCACATAAACACTTTTCTGTCTTTTCTCGTGTCGTATTCCTCCTGTCTGAGGGTCGTGACTCCCCGCAGAATTAATCGGGGAAGTTCTCTCAGGCCGCTAGTCAAATATGAACAACAAAGCTACAAGAATAAGGGAGATATTTTCTTTTCTTTATTCAAATGCTGAAGAAGTGCGTTGTCAAATCATCCCTCTCTATATGATGTGATGACCTCTCGATAGGAATCAATGCTTTCGATAGAAGTGGACACGACTGGATCTAGGAACGGCTTGGGCTTCTCTCTCGGTCTGATGCTGAATGTAAAACTGTGTTATTTTGTGGATTGCCTGACACCCGCGCGGCCCTTGGCGGGGGGCGGGTCAGTCTGCTCTAGCAACTTGCAAAGGGTGGACATATTCGCTCTCCCGACTAAACATTTTCGAATTATTTCTCTATTTAAATCCAAATTATTAATTAAACATTGCTTAAATTGACAGAGACAATTCTTAAATATAGTTACTTAAGATAATTTGTTAGTTTTTAGTGACTTCAGTAAAAGTGATTTTGTAAATATAGTTGTATACATGAAAAATATATATCCATACTACGAGTAATAGATGCTAAATGCTACGCAAAAATAAAAACTGAACAAATTAGTCCTGCATTTGAGATTAGAAGAGGTATTAAACAAGGTGATCCTGTCTCTCCAAAGATGTTCACGGCCATTCTAGAGTCGATGTTCAAGAAACTAGACTGGTCTTCATGCGGCCTGAATATAGATGGCGAACGGCTCACGCACCTTCGTTTCGCTGACGATATCGTGATCCTGGCCGAAACACATGAGTCCTTGCAGAGTATGCTAGAGTCACTCGACCAGGAGAGCAGGAAAATTGGCTTACATAATGAACTTCAGCAAAACAAAGGTTATGACTAACGGAGAACAAAACCCAGTAAAAATAAACAATACCTGCATAGAATATGTACAGGAATATATCTACCTTGGTCAAATACTATCTTTTCAGGATGCCACCGCCAAAGAAGTAGACAGAAGAATAGCGACAGCTTGGAAGATATATTGGGCTCATAAAGATGTATTTAAAAGTCGAGTCCCAGCTCATGGACAATACCATCCTCCCGACTCTCCTGTACGGCTGCCAGACCTGCTGGGCACTAAGTAAGGACATAGTTAGTAAAATTGCTAAGTCTCAGCGTGCTACTGAGAGATCAATGTTGGGAATAAGCTTATAGACAAAGTGAAAAGCGCAGATATAAGACGGAAGACGAAACTAATCGACTCAGTCAAAATGCTTTGCCGTCTTAAGTGGAAGTGGGCCGGTCATGTTGCGAGAACCACGGACAATAGGTGGAGCGAGAGGATCGTCCACTGGTACCCACGAGACAGCACTAGGACAAGGGGACGACAAAAGAAGAGGTGGCGCGATGACATCACCCAGGTTGCAGGTGTAACCTGGCCGCGATTAGCTAGAGACCGCATTACTTGGAAGGCAATGGAGGAGGCCTATACCCGTACTTGGGTGCCCTTATTAAAACTATTATAATAAATCACATATTTTAAATAATAGAAATAGTTTCATATCTTACTTAAACATTGTAAATATTTAGTTTTTAATTTATTTAAGGGAATAAAGGCTGTTTTATTTTATTTTTATTAATGTTACAAAAAAAATGTTAGGACATAATATGTAATAAATTGTTTTGCTTACAAATATGTGCCTATATTTTTATAAGCAAAAACATGAGTTTTTTTTAACTTTTTTGTTGTATTGTTTAATTTACATTATCATATCATCTAAATTAAACAATAGCGGTCTTCCAAGAATTCACGTTTATATCTACAAGTTATCAGGAAAAAAAATACCTACTTAATATTAAAATTCCCAAAGTAAAAATAAATTAATCAATATTTTATGTAAATCTCGAAAGCCGAACTAACTTTTATAGATACATATCGATACAAACTTCTCATAACTCAAAACTCATAACTCATTTATTGGTAAAAAATAAAGTTTACACGTCAATTATTTTTTTAAACCATTATCTTTCTTGCGTGCAAGGCTGTGCCACAATGCACGGGCGCGCGCGATTTAATAGTTGCCACGTCGCGCGAGTACGCGCCATACAGCAGTCACGGTTATTAGTACGAACTGCCGGAATATACCCGCTACTTACATCTGGACAAAAGACTAGCCTTGTCTGATACAGCAGCTAATTAATTCCTGATTAAGACTTTTAAGAATTATGTCGTTGCAAGTAAACTCAACAAACACTCATTGATTTGCCCTTCAAGCCGGCATACTTGCCGAACATGTTCAATCCAGGAAATAAATCTGTAAAGAAAACAAATTTATACTTAAACTGCAGTATTATCCAAAAAGCTGTAGATTTCGCATTGGACCAATTGATTTTGAGCATAGCGTAAGAATAATAATTTCACGTAAATATAATTATTTTGGCAAAATGATTAACCTAATGGGTGTCGATTAGTCGAAAATCTGCTTTATATTTCTCCTTATCTCGTAATGGAGCAGAGGTAACTGGCTGAAATAACGCTGGTTAGCAAAACTCATACCGAGATATAGGTACGTTGGTTTTGGTTTAGATTACGTTGAAAAGTCGACATGTTATCTAAACTCGCAAAATGTAGGTATATTACTTTACTGAATTAATCAGTACCGTGTGTATCATACCGCTAGTATCTTAAAGCCCAGCCAGCTCATGGTTGGTCGTGACAGGAATAACTTTAGCATTTAGTGCAAGCGATCAAACACCTTGTCTGAAATATAAAACGTAAAGGGTTGACGCACAATCACGGCCTTGGACATCGAAACAGAGGTCCTTGAAATATACGAAATAAAACCAATTATACGCTACAAATTTAATCCCAGATCGGACGGTGTGACCATCTTACATATTTTCAATCGGGATGGAAACTCGCCTCTTGTGAAAAGTTTAATCCAACCGGGTTCACCGGATTTTAATTGTAAACGATAAATCGATATCACAAAGATCTTGTAGAATCAATCTGACTGGTTACACTTGTGCCAGTATCACGCAATACGCTCCTTGACTGGTTTTAAAATCCATTTCATATTTTTATTTAGGGGTTAAGAAACCTAATCTAAAGTGTATTTTTAAATTCTGGTACATATTTTCGGAAAAATATCAAATTAAAAATACTATATTTAAATAGTTCGCCAAAACGCTACTTTGTCAATATGGCGCTGCAATCGAATCAGCACGGTCCGGCCCCGACACGTTGTAACATGAACATATCGCCCCGGCAGTCAACGTCAAATCTTAGTGAGGTGAGCAGCTCAACAGCAAAATGGACGATGAAAAATTATTAGAATGTGTACGCAAGTACCCTGAGATTTATGACATGAGCCATCCTAAGTATTTAGATAACAAATACAAATATATTATTTGTAAAACCATTTCGGACGAAATAAAACAACCTGGTAAGTACCTACTTAGTAACTTTTATTTCAACTTACATTATTTTAAAATAGTCATTCAAGTGTCACTAGGTAATTACTTTACGACAATTCAAATTGTGAAAATTGCATATTCATCGTCAAGTCTATCGACAGATGAAATCACTAGCTAACAAACACAAGTTGTCGTGAAAATAACACACCCAAACAGCCCGGTGTAACATGAATGACTGGTCCGGCCGGGCGCACGGTGAACGTGTTCCGACCGGGGCACGGCCCGGTCGCGACACGGTGTAGCGTGAATCATCCTTCATCCTAAACAATATCCACCGACATATCAACGCCGTGCCCCGGCCGAGTCCCGGCGGCGCACGGCCGGGGCACGGCCGAGCCACGGTCAGGCATGAATTACTTCATACTAAAGGTAAACCATAATGTTTGACCGTGCCCCGGCCGGGGCACGGCCCGGTCGCGGCACGGTGTAGCGTGAATCATCCTTAAAGGATGATTCACGCTACACCGTGCTGCTTAGTCTATACTATATAATATAATATATAATATATAATAATAATAATAATAAAACCGCAGGGGCGACTTTATGGCGAGTCGTCGGTGAGTGGCGTCACCGCGGACCCCGATTCCCTGGGGGCTAAATGAGACCCCCTGCCTCCCGGCTTGCCTTAATTGGCCGACCGGGAGTGGAAGACGCAAGAGCTAAGTACCTAAGCTCCAGGGTGGAAGTGTTAAAGGGCATAACGCCGCTAGTACCGCTCAGAGAACGCGCAGCACACCTCTCTACACCCTAAGCCACTCACATCAATGTTGCCCTTCCGGCGCCATCTAAGGCTGCCTTTTGTGGAGGGCCCATTTAGTGAGTGGCAAGTCATCACCCGCTATAATTTTTATGAATGAGGCATAACTGGCGGGTGCCGTTCCTCGTACAATAGACCAGTTTAATTAAGTCAATGAACAACTCAACACAATAGCCTGTAACATTAATACCATGTCTGCAATAGTTACTTGATATACCTAACATCCTCTTTCTGTAGTTTTGTACTTAATTTTAAGTATAGTATTGTAAAAGGCCTCTCAGTGTTGGCTACGGCCCCACTGATGCCTTAAAAATACCGGGCGTAAGGCCCGAGAGTCTGTGAAGGAATTAAAGAAAATAATAATTAATAATAATATAATATAATATTATAAAGAGGAAAGGTTTGATTTTTTGTTTGTATGAATTGAATAGGCTCCGAAACTACTTGGCAGATTTGAAAAATTCTTTCACTGTTGGAAAGCTACATCATTTCTGAGTGACATAGGCTATATTTCATTTTCAAAAAAAATAGGCATCCTTACTAAAATTACGATAACGTAATCCAAGGTGTGAAAAAAATATCAAAAAACTACCTTACATCGCGTGCGCTGCGAAAACTATTGATGATAGAACAAAATGATATACTACATTTTTTTAGAACACACCATTATCTACAAAAAATCAGCGGCAGCATATCTCTAACTATTACAGTCATGTCACAATAAGCGTTTTTTTATTGAAAAAAAGAAATTAAAATACCACCGCTACAAAAAGCTCTTTATTTGTACCTTGGTATTAACCCTTATCAAAATAAATGATGTATTATTTAAGACTGCTTCAATATCTTTATATTACTTTTTGAATTATTCGATTCTGACAATCCATTCAAAAGATATCACGAGTTAAAAAAAAATTAAAAAATAAACTGTATTCGGCTAGCTATGCGTTGTAGGCGTCACTCGGGCAGGGGTACGGGAGGGGGGTTAAGATCACGAAATAAACTTGCCGCGCGGCTTACTCGCGCGGTCGGCTCCCTACGTGATGGACGTGTGCGGAATTTACGCTTGATAATAATTCGTTTAGTAAGTAACTAAACCGATTTAAAAAGTTCTTTTCAGAACTAAACCCATTTATATAAAATATTGTTCACTTAGTTATTAACCTAATAAATTACTTGAATATTTTTCATGATTTTCAATTTAATTTTAATAAATAGTAGGTAGTTGTGTACGTTGTAATATAGTAGCATATATAGCTTACAGTTATGCTAATTTAGTTCAAAGGCATTTTTTCTTTTGTCATTTTGAAATGCCTAAAAGATCAAGATCTCAACTTTCTAGAAATAGTTCCCAGGCCAGGGCATCAAAAATACGTCGAAATGAAGAATCTTCATCAGAAACTGAAAATCGTCTTTCAATTCATAGACAATATGTGGCACAATCGCGTGCTAGAGAGTCGAGTACCGAGCGTTCGCAACGGCTCGCTGAACAAAATATGAGAACCGCTCAAATACGCGCGCGAGAATCCAGTTTGCAGCGTTCTCAACGGCTCGCTGAACAAAATGTGAGGACTTCTCGAGTCCGCGCGCGAGAGTCCAGTCTTGAGCGTTCAGAGCGACTAGCTGATCAAAATTTGAGAACCTCTCAAGCACGCGCGCGAGAATCGAGTCTTGAGCGTTTACAGCGTCTAGCTCAACAAAATTTGAGAACCTCTCAGGTACGCGCGCGAGAGTCCAGTCTTGAGCGTTCGCAGCGCCTTACTGAACAAAATCTAAGAACCTCTCATGTGCATGCGCGAGAGTCAAGTACTCAGCGTTTGCAGCGGCTTGAAGAGCAAAATATCAGAAATATTCAATCTCGCACTAGGGAATCAAGCTCTGAGCGTTTCCAACGCCTTCAAGATCAGAGAGAACGACAACAGACGTCAAGAGCGAGAAGTCGCAATCAAGTTTTAGCCCACAGTAAAAGATCGGCTTTTAGATACGATCCACAGATTGATTATGCTCAACAGTCTTCCGTCCAAATCGGCGACATGAATAAGATCTGCCCTAAGTGTTCAGCCAAAAAATGGGTCGATGAAACTAATGGCATGTGCTGTGCTTCTGGAAAAGTTAGTCTCCCCAGTATTCAGGAACCACCACAGCCAATAAAAAATCTTTTGACAAATAATCATTCGCTATCTAGACATTTCATAACCAACATCCGTAAGTACAATAGCCTATTTCAAATGACTTCGTTTGGCGCCAAAGAAATAAGAGAGGGTAATTTTATGCCAACTTTTAAAATAGAGGGACAGGTATATCATCTTATTGGTAGCCTTTTACCACCACCAGGCCAAAATCCACAATACTTGCAGGTATATTTCATTTCAGACGCAGATCAGCTATCATTGAGGTCAAACATAGCTCCAACGCTGAAAATAGATTTAATTAACGAACTACAGACCGCACTGAATAGCCACAATGTATATATACGAAGCTTTAAACAAAACATAGAACGCAATTCTTCGGATAATTTAAAATTAATTATTCATTCCGACCGCCCACCACAGACAGCACACCCGGGTAGATACAATGCTCCAGCTGTAAACGAGGTAGCCGTTCTCTTGGTTGACGAAGAAAAAGGCCCCAGAGATATAGTGCTCCACGGAAGAGACGGCCAACTTAAAAGGGTCTCTGAGTTACACCGATCGTATGATCCACTACAGTATCCCTTAATGTTCGTGAAAGGAGAAGACGGTTATTATTTAACCATTCCGCAGGAAGGTACAGCGCGTAACAAAACTGTGACGTGCATGCAATTTTATGCATTTAGGTTGATGGTTAGAGCTAACTGTTTTAATGCATTACATTATTACAGGGACTTATTTAGTCAATATATTGTCGATATGATGGCAAAAATGATATCGGAACGATTGAATTACCTACATAACTATGTCGTAACCAACAGAGACTAAGGGCTGAAGAATACATTCATCTCAGAGATGCTTTAAATCAAGACGGAAATGTTGACCCATCAAATATCGGTCAACGCGTAATCTTGCCATCTTCATTTACAGGTTCTCCGCGTTACCTGCATGAAAAAACCCAAGACGCGATGACTTATGTCCGAAATTACGGGAGACCAGACTTATTTGTCACATTTACGTGCAACCCCGAATGGCCTGAAATTAAAGCGGAACTACTACCTGATCAGCGATCTTTCGATCGTCATGACATCATTTCAAGGGTGTTTCATTTGAAAATGAAGAAATTCTTAAATTTATTCGTTAAAAATGAAATATTCGGTAAAGTAAAATGTTACATGGCAAGTGTAGAATGGCAGAAGCGAGGTTTACCACACTGTCATTTGCTGTTTTGGCTAGAAACAAAAATCCAACCAGACGAAATTGATAGCGTCATAGTTGCGGAACTGCCCAACCAACAAAACGATCCGATATTGTACGATATCGTAACAAAAAATATGGTGCACGGACCATGCGGAGAACATAACTTATCAGCACCATGTATGAAAAACGGTATTTGCACAAAAAAATACCCACGACGTTTAGTCAACGAAACTCAGACTGGAGAGGACGGATATCCAGTTTATCGTCGTCGTGATGCCGCAAATGGAGGACTGAGCGCTTCGCTAAATATCAGAGGCAGAAATTTCACTATAGATAATAGGTAGTTGGATTGTCCCATATTCTCCACTTTTGTGCAGGACGTTTAATGCTCACATAAATGTAGAGTACTGTCACTCAGTTCAAGCCATCAAATACATTTGTAAATACATAAATAAAGGATCGGACCAAGCTACATTTGGCGTCAGAAACCCAAATGATGAAGTGGAAAACTACGTAAATGGCCGTTACATAAGTACTTCCGAAGCTGCTTGGCGAATATTCGAATTCCCGATCCATGAGCGGCATCCTACAGTTTTGCAGTTAGCTGTCCACTTAGAAAATGGCCAAAGGGTGTATTTTACCACTGAAACGGCTGTACAAGTGGCCCAAAATCCACGTAAAACAACATTGCTGGCTTTTTTTGAGCTCTGTAATGAAGATGAATTCGCAAAAACACTTCTTTACCACGAAGTCCCGCAATACTACACATGGGCCAATAATAAGTTCACCAGAAGGAAGCGTGGTGAGAATGTAGTTGGCTATCCAGGCATAAAAAAAGATTCTGCTTTAGGTAGAGTCTACGGTGTCCATCCTTCTCAATCCGAGTGTTTCTATCTTAGGATGTTGCTGCACCACGTACGCGGTCCAACTTCATTCCAGTACTTGAAAACCGTTGACGGAGTTCTGAAAGAAACGTATCAAGCTGCTTGCCGTGCTAGAGGTTTGCTAGAAAACGATGACCATTGGGAAAATACTCTCAGAGAAGCTTCGCTTTCTCAATGTCCATTACAATTGAGAGAATTGTTTGTGGTCATACTTTTATTTTGTCAGCCATCGGAACCATTAAAATTATGGAACATTTTCAAAGACGATTTATGTGAAGATATTAGACACAGAATCAGACAGCAAAATCAAGACATCACCTTACCATACAATGAGGACATTTATAACGAAGGTTTGATACAAATAGAAAATAAACTGTTGCAATTAAATGACAAAAGCCTAAGTGATTTCGGATTACCATCATCAGTTCGTACAGAAAGCAATGCAGCAGAGACTATGACTCATCGCTATGATACAAATAATTTGACCGCTTTTGTCAATGAAAACCTGCCAAAGTTAGTCCCAGATCAAAGACATGCTTTTGAAACTATAGTCGATAGCGTCATTCATGACAAAAGAAAAGTTTTCTTTTTGGATGCACCTGGTGGAACGGGAAAGACGTTTCTTGCAAATTTGATACTTGCTAAGATAAGACAATCAGGGAAGATAGCAATAGCAGTTGCTTCCTCAGGAATTGCTGCAACTCTCTTGAAGGATGGCAAAACTGCTCATTCTACTTTTAAACTTCCACTATCCGTCAATCTTGAACAACAATCTACATGTTCCATCCGCAAAAATGGACCTATTGGTAAATTACTACAAGACGCCTCATTGATTATGTGGGACGAATGCACGATGAGCCATAGAGCACATATAGAGGCCGTGAACAGAACCTTACAGGATCTAAGGAACTCCTCTGCAGTCATGGGCGGGATTACTTTTGTATTTGCTGGAGATTTTCGACAGACTCTCCCCGTTATTAACAGAGGCACGCGAGCAGATATCATCAAGGCATGCTTGAAATCGTCTCCCTTATGGACTACGATTGAAACATTAAAATTAAGGACAAATATGAGAGCTCATCTTCATGGAATCACTGATAGCGATTTCCCACAGCAACTGCTAAAACTTGGGGAAGGAATTTTTCCAACTCCAAATTTAAGCGGTCATTGTGACATTCTTCTGGATGAGTCTCTAGGCCAAATAGGTACTCCATAATTTGGAAAATTTAATAGATTCTGTATACCCTGATATCGAGAATTTGCACGAAAGAGACTTCCATTGGCTGTGTTCTCGGGCTATAGTATCACCTAAGAATGATACTGTCAATGAAATAAACAATCTGATTGTTCAAAAAGTCCCCGGCCAAACAAAAACATACAAATCGATCGACACTGTAACGAATATTGAAGATGCAGTCCATTATCCACAGGAATTTTTAAATTCGTTGAACCCTTCTGGACTGCCACCCCATGAATTGACGTTAAAAATCGGAATCCCAATCATGCTTTTAAGAAATTTAAACCCTCCGAGCATGTGTAATGGGACGAGGCTGCTTATTAAGGAGTTAAAGGACAATTTAATAGTAGCAACTATTATCACTGGCCCAGCAGGTGGTCAACTAGCTCATATACCGAGGATACCGATGATCCCAACTGATCTGCCAATCCCATTTAAACGGCTTCAATTTCCGGTAAAAACATCTTTCGCATTAACAATTAACAAGTCCCAAGGCCAAACCTTCGAATTAGTAGGGATCGATCTGCGAAAGAAATGTTTTACTCATGGTCAACTGTATGTTGGTCTATCGCGAGTCGGAGCCCCTGAAAATCAATTTATTTTGCTGCCACAAAATAAAACAACATCAAATATTGTTTACAGAAAAGCTCTAACAAAATAAATGTATTTTCTTTTAGGGTTATGACCTCAATAATTGAAAAAAAAAAACAAAAAATTAAAAAAATATATCAAAAAAAAGAAAAAAAACCCCAAAAATATACAAAAAAAAACACATAAATACAAAAAAATCATTAAATAATATCTGAATTTATTTATTCTTATTTTTTTTTTATTTACTCTTTTTTAGGAGCTCGACGCAAAAAGGGATGAATATGTGTCATATTATTATTATTATTATGAATGTGTTAAAATTAACAAATCTAAATGTAATGTTTAATGCCCGTGCGAAGCCGGGACGGGCCGCTAGTATACAATAATCAGTTTTTATTATAAAATTATTATCGTGTTCAAATTCAAAAATGTTTATAATTATTTATACCTAAGTAGGTAGTCTATATTAGGTTAAGTTTACACAAGTTGATAAACAGATAACATCGGTTTAGTAATAAACTTGACATTATAAGATTATAATACATACTTAACATATGTTGTGATACAGATGTCAGGTAAGTATTAGTAGTTTATGCAACTGTCATATAATTAAGGGTATTAAAACACGAGTGTAAGTTTATGAAACGAGCACAGCGAGTTTCATAATAGTAACGAGTGACAGACTTATTTTGTACAATATCAAAGATAATTTGTGTACCTACAGAACGTAATGATTTCACACAACACATGAGAAAAGGCAAGTCATTTATTTATTTAACTTAAAAGTTACTCAAACACACAATAGCAAGTTAGTTATAATAAAAACACAAATCAAATTATTGGACAACATGGCTAACAATACAATATACCTACATAAGATAAACTAGGGATAAAAGAGCCTTATTTCTAAAGAGAAAACATATGTTTTTCATTAATTAGAGAAGAGAACTAAAATAATTATTAATTACTTAGTATAGTAACGAGTGACAGACTTATTTTGTACAATATCAAAGATAATTTGTGTACCTACAGAACGTAATGATTTCACACAACACATGAGAAAAGGCAAGTCATTTATTTATTTAACTTAAAAGTTACTCAAACACACAATAGCAAGTTATAATAAAAACACAAATCAAATTATTGGACAACATGGCTAACAATACAATATACCTACATAAGATAAACTAGGGATAAAAGAGCCTTATTTCTAAAGAGAAAAAATATGTTTTTCATTAATTAGAGAAGAGAACTAAAATAATTATTAATTACTTAGTATAGTAACGAGTGACAGACTTATTTTGTACAATATCAAAGATAATTTGTGTACCTACAGAACGTAATGATTTCACACAACACATGAGAAAAGGCAAGTCATTTATTTATTTAACTTAAAAGTTACTCAAACACACAATAGCAAGTTATAATAAAAACACAAATCAAATTATTGGACAACATGGCTAACAATACAATATACCTACATAAGATAAACTAGGGATAAAAGAGCCTTATTTCTAAAGAGAAAAAATATGTTTTTCATTAATTAGAGAAGAGAACTAAAATAATTATTAATTACTTAGTATAGTAACGAGTGACAGACTTATTTTGTACAATATCAAAGATAAATTGTGTACCTACAGAACGTAATGATTTCACACAACACATGAGAAAAGGCAAGTCATTTATTTATTTAACTTAAAAGTTACTCAAACACACAATAGCAAGTTATAATAAAAACACAAATCAAATTATTGGACAACATGGCTAACAATACAATATACCTACATAAGATAAACTAGGGATAAAAGAGCCTTATTTCTAAAGAGAAAAAATATGTTTTTCATTAATTAGAGAAGAGAACTAAAATAATTATTAATTACTTAGTACCTATGTTTACACACATTATATTTGAATGGTTTTTTCATTTGTGTGTTACTTTGTGTTATTTTAGATGTTCATGTCTAGTACTTGCATAGTCACATATACCACATTTAAATTGTGTGTATTTGTTTGTGTCTTATTAATCTAGCACAGTCCCTGGCAGCATAGCTACACTTGTCACATTTGAATAGTTTTGCACCTGAGTGTTTTTGTCTGTGTATGTATTTTAGTGTGTTTTTTTAAACAATGACTGGCCCTGCCAGCATAGTTACACAAGTTACATTTGAATGGTCTTTCATCTGTGTGTGTTAGTTTGTGTCTCTGTAAATGACTACTTTGCTTACATGCATAGTCACATACATCACATTTAAATGGTCTTTCACTGGTGTGTGTTAGTTTGTGTCTCTGTAAAAGACTACTTTGCTTACATGCATAGCCACATACATCACATTTAAACGGGTATTCACCTGTGTGTGTTAGTTTGTGGGTCTTTAAACTATTACTTCGCTTACATGCATAGTCACATACATCACATTTAAATGGTCTTTCATCGGTGTGTGTTAGTTTGTGTCTCTGTAAATAACTACTATGCTTACATGCATAGTCACATACATCACATTTAAATGGTCTTTCACTGGTGTGTGTTAGTTTGTGTCTCTGTAAAAGACTACTTTGATTACATGCATAGCCACATACATCACATTTAAACGGGTATTCACCTGTGTGTGTTAGTTTGTGGGTCTTTAAACTATTTCTTTGCTTACATGCATAGTCACATACATCACATTCAAATGGTCTTTCACCGGTGTGTGTTAGTTTGTGGCTCTGTAAATGACTACTTTGCTTACATGCATAGTCACATAGATCACATTGAAATGGTCTTTCACTGGTGTGTGTTAGTTTGTGGGTCTTTAAACTACTACTTTGCTTACATTCATAGTCACATAAATCACATTTAAACGGATTTTCACCAGTGTGTGTCCGCATGTGCTTCATCAAACATGTTCGAACAGCGCTTGCATAATCACACATATCACATTTGTACGGTTTTTTACCTGTGTGTTTTGATTTATGTATCTTTAAATCACTACTTCTTCTGCTGGCAAAGTCACATATATCACATTTGAATGGTTTTTCCTCTGTGTGTTTTGATTTATGTGATTTTAAATCACTACTTCTTCTGCTGGCATAGTCACATTTATCACATTTAAATGGTTTTTCATCTGTGTGTCTCAGTAAGTGCAACTTCAAACCTCGTTTATCAGAGCTTTCATATTCACACATTAAACATTGAAATATCTTCTTTTTCTTCATAGTTTTGTTACAGGGTGCCACTTTTCTCTTAGTCGGTGACATGGAACACAGATATGGAATAAATACCTACTTATTATTAGGTACCTACGCAGATCTTCGATCAAAATTCAAAATACCTAATTGATCGAAGTCATCGAAGACGCAGAACAGTAAGTTAAGTACTATGCGTGCCAATGTGCCAAATAAATAAGAATAGGACCGCGTTTGCTGCCAACTTCACACTATAACTGTCAAAATAGTACTGCCAGCAAAAAAAGTGCATAATATTTTTATTATTATTCATATTTTGCAATAATTTATTGTTCATAGATTAAGGTTAAAATTAATAATAAGGTAATATTAATAATTATCGTATCATTATTATATTCATTTAAAGATACTATTCTTGAATTTTAGATTACCACAACCGTTACGCAGTCTGAGTCACAATTAAAAATAAGTTGAAATTGCAGGTAGATTTATGTTTTCAATTTAACTTGAATTTTATTACAAATATATTCGCAAATTAAGATTGTTCTGTTTGCAATAATTGATTGTTTGAGCACTGTTCCGTTTTAAAGGGATCAATCACTGTATGTATAATAGTCCAAATTATTGTAATTACACTCGGATACACTTCGACTTTTTATCAATTTTGGTAATATTCGTCAGATTTTGGAAGTAAATATGTAATTCTCTGTTATTATTCCAATTGTTTTGGCATTGTTCCGTTATTACGGGATTAATCACGGTATTTTAGGTCCAATGTCATTGTTAAAAATATTTTACTCTCAACATAAAAACCATGTCATTTTATGCACAAATCTTTGAAAATCTTAACTTTTTCTTCTGGATAACACAACCACATGTACTTCGACACTATACGTATAAAATAACACTGTTGTAGGCTGACTTAATTCACTTGTTTATTTTAAAGATTTTTTTTACGTGAGCCGATGTTAGCTTGTCGCCTGAAGGTAGACTACTACTAATGACGTATAAAGCTAAGGTATTATAGTGCAGTACAGTGTTAACATTAAAGTTTCAAAACGGGCGATTGTGTCACCCAAAGCAAGGTGATTTTATGCAACCTCAACCGTTGGGCTAGGCGCAAGGAAACGACACCGGTATAGGATGATCAAAATTTCACGAATAATTTGAAAGTAACTGAACTATAGCACAAGTCGTGCTACTTTTCGACACAATTACTGAAGTAAATGCTAGCCGCTGATTAAAATTAAATGAATTTGAAAGTAACTTCAAAAATTATAACTTGCCAAATGCGGCCAGCTATTATAATGATAAGCGTGATATGCTTGGAAATAGTGAACGATCATTCCCAAGAAACCGATCTGGTCTATCAAGCTTTGAATAAGAAAGGCTTGATATTTTAGATTTGTACACAAATCAAATTAGAATGGACTCACCAAATCACTTCCATTTCACCCAGATATACTTGATCCTTCCAACGTTGAAGAAGAGTCCAACATCTCGTATATATGAAGAGCACGGCCGCTCAGTAGGTACCGCGCCGCACGCGCTGCCGCTGCATTAGTGAGCCTGTGTGAAGCACAGCACGCAGGCTGTGCGTTTGCTGCCGAAATCCTGATCTGCTGGAGACGACATGATACGATCTTCGCCAACCCGATTATCTATGAGCTACCGGGCCCCGCGAAAACATTGTTAACCCGTATGTTATTGACAAATAGCACTTATTCACGCACTATGACAGTCTATCAGGCTACCCGCAAAATACCGTTGGAAATTAAATATTTCAGAATAGCACTTAAGCACTCACTATCACAATCCATTAGGTTTTTACGAAAACCCGTTGGGTTTAAATAACTCAATATTGCACTATTCACGCCCGAAATAATCCATGAGGTTTTTCGAGAACACTATTGTATTTAAACTTAAAAAGTTCTCCATAATAACACTTGACCGCGCACTAAAACAGTTCATACGGCACTTCAAAAACGCCGTTAAATTCAAATTTATAAATGTTCCAAAATAACACGATCGCGCACTGAAATAGTTCATACGGCCTTTCAAAAATGCCGTTATATTCACATTTAAAAATGCTCGAAAAAGCAATAAATTGCGCACTCAAAGAGTCCATGCGGTTTTTAGAAAACGCTGTTATATTTAAAATTCAAAAATATTGCGGAATAACACTTCATCGCGCGCCAAAAATCACTATGCTAGGTCTTTCCGAAAGACCTCTAGAAAGATTGTTCGGATAACAACCGATAAAGATTCTTTAAAACTTGAAAATTAAAAAGAAATTGCTCGAAACACGTTAATTCAAAAACGTGCGTTCAGTTTGAGAAGTAACGACGCTATGACGGAAAATGATCCACCACCCTCTCTGGCGACCAAAGAGAAAAGTTGGTGACAGGTGCTCTGATTGGACGACAAGGTAACCTGTGATTGGCGGAGACCTAGGAAGGCGCTGATTGGCTGAAACTAAAGGGAAGTATACTACGCATCTCTTATTGTTTATGCTGGGCATCGTCACATGCCTAATAATAATCAAATCTTTCCTCTTTATAATATTAGTGTAAATAAAAATATATATAAGATATGCCAAAAAACGTAGGTACATTAAAGATTCAAACGGAATAAAATTTATGTAATTTTTTTTTTGCACACCATACACTTTGGGTATTAAGTTGGCGCGTATTGCTGAACAAAATGGCGTCTTGACAGTCCTATTCTTATTTGGCACGCATAGTAAGTAGGTAGTGAGTTTTCGGGTGAATTATTTTTCCCAGGAACAAAGCATATATATATCTACTTATTATACTGGTAGGCAAACATCTTGAGCTAAAGTCGACGTAGTGGGGGTAAGTTCGCGCATGTACACTTCCGGACATATTTTATTGGTCATTGTTGGTGTTTGTAAAATATAAAGTGAGATTCTGTAAAGTCGTTTATTTAAGTAAAACTAGACAAGTTTTAGTCACTAGTTGCGCAACAATATAACATAAAAACGTATGTAACTTCTTGTCACAAAATAAATCATTTTAATTTTTTTCTTCAGAACTGTATTACGTTTTGGCGGCATTGTCCAAAAATTTTTGGTAGGTAAAACACAATATAACAAAGTAACAATAATACAATAAAAAACAAACTTTAGCAACAAAACTTCTAAACTCGAAATAGCCTATTGACACTGCACGCAAGTGTAGTCAGACGCTCGCGGAACATGCGCGCAACGCGGGGAACAGGGGCCAACTGATCGGCCAATCACGGGGACGCATTCTGACAGAATGCCCCCGCACACCTCTCTTTCCACCAACGATACCTTAAAATCGTCTACTGCGCACTCAAGGTCATGGTTCAAGATGTTTGCCTAAGATTATACGAAAGTAGATTATGAAAAAGCGCGGCAAATTTAAAAAATATCAGCATGGCAGCCCTTAGGTGAAAAGGAAAGTTGGAACAACTCACTTTGATATTTATTTTACTTGTTTTCATTTCATTTCATTTATTTATCAATATAGGTAGGTGTACATAAAAGTACATTTATGATAGTCAATTCAGTACATTGTTGATGCGTGCAATTTTGTCCGCGTTATGACGAGATGTAAAGTAGCTTATATCACTGGTTAACTCTCCTCCATACCAAACATCACAAGGATGCGTCACTCCTTTGGGGCGTATAACAAACAAGCTATCAAACACTATCATGAGTATCAATATTATCATGAGTTTTAATATTTGTAAATCTATGTGAGGGAGTATGTATCAAAGAAAACAACACCATGTATTTTGATAGTATTTTTTTAATCACTATAATCAAAATCTGAATCTAAAAATTCAACATGAAGTGAATCGTCAGAATCACTGGTGTTGCTGCTGTCTTTTACATTGACGATGAAGCTTTCTAAATTATTTTCAGTTATAGTTCGTTTTTTACCTGGAGTCCTCCAGACCCCTTCGTTCACCGTACATTCTTTTTTAATTCGCTTTAGTGTAATAACACTTACATCTGTAAAAATAATAGAATAAAATTACAATTATCTTAGCTAAGAATTCATAGTCAATACACAAGTAGGTACATTTATTACAAAATTAGTCTACCTTTTCCTTTTTTCTTGCTAGCTTTGATATAAATATAAGTAAGCTAAACTTACCGGTGAGTGAAGATATTTCTTCTAAATACTGGTTCTGCGATTTCATCACATCTTTTTGATCTAAATCTATGATCTTTTCAATTGCTTGTTTTACTTCAGGAGTTCGTGCATTATCCTCAAGACTATCTGTAAAATAACAATAACATTACATAAAGTAACTATTAGATACTTATTTACAATAAAAAAATATCAAGACAATTTGACCGTGCTAACCTAAAAAATCAGTCACAGCCATTGATTTCCATCAGTACAAGTACGCTGGATCGGCTGCCCCAGACCAAATGACAGCTCTTTTTTGTGCCGATTTGAAGCGCCTCCCTAGAGTGTCCTTAGAACTAAACTTGACATTTAATCAAGGATATTTATCCCTCTCATTATCACAGGATTTCTCTTTTTGTTTTGTGAACTAGATTTTATATGAATAGAAGCCTTATGTTTCTACAGTTAAAGTTCATTTTCTATAAATGTTAAATCGGGGATGAAATCGGTCAAAAATGAGAGACATAGTAGGCAGTCATGGTAGGCAGGCTGTTGTCCTGTTTCAGCAGCTTGCCAGTTTAAAAAATAATCTGTGAGAAACGTCACTGTCTAGTCAACGTAGTCATATTTATCATTAAATAATATTATTTAATTTTATTTATTATAAATCTAGAAAGACCAATGAAGAAGTGCTGAGCATGGTCCAAGAACACCGTACAATACTGGCAACTATTGAAAACAGAAGAGGGAAGATGGTTGGCCACCTTATACGACATGACGAATTTATAAGAAACATCATGGAAGGAAAATTGGAAGCCCGAAGAGGAAGAGGAAGGCCGAGAAGATCATACATGGACCAAATAAAAGAAAAGGCGGGTGTCATGTCGTATAAGGAGGTCAAGGAATTGGCAGAAGACCGGGAAGGATGGCGCATACTCCACAGACAAGGGCCCGGCCCTTAAATTTATGATGATGATGATGATGATAAATCTGACTTGACACAAAGTAATGATCTGAATTAATATGTGAAACTAACACAAAACAGAATAAATAAATAACAAATTGATATTACCTATATTATTTTCACACAAGCAACATTATGATGACATTATATTATGACAAAAGGTAGCGGGAAAAAAATAATTTCATTTGTAACGAAATTAGATGTATTTTATTGTAAAAATAACAAAATGATAAGAAATAGTAGTGTATGCAGAATGCAGAAGTGAATCTTATAGTGGCTGCAATATATCTTTCAACAGGTATGCAAAGATTACATTATTGGGACTAAGGTGACCTATATTTTTTCGGGGCGTCGCGACTTTACTAATGCTTAACTTTTTAAGGTTGACTTTTATGTATTTAGAGTGAAATAGGTTTGTGGTTACGGTACACGTTCATATTTGTATTCTAAAATCTTGTGATAAGCGTTACAAGATTATTAAGTTACTACTTCTATATTCTATATGAAGTGGTTAAAAGGATAGACACGTATCTATAGGCTAAAAGTAGATTTTTGTCGATATAATTTGTAACATTGTCCCGTCCCTACTATTAGTTCCGTGGACGTTCACTGGCGTTGTCGGCGCCAAGATGGCGAAAATCAAATAGGCACAAAACGATTCGGCGACCAGCAAATCCAGCGTACTTGTACTGATGGAAATCAATGGTCACAGCACATAAACCTCGGAGGAAATATTTCCTCCAAAACATAAACAATCCTTAAACTTTTATTGGAAAATGAGCGAAAATAATCACGACCGGCAGGATTCGAACCTGCGTATTTCTGCTACCGTCAGAACGCCTTAACCAATAAAAGTTTAATTTAAAACAACCATAGTGCAGGTTAGCACTTAATAAATTAACTCATAATAAACAATCCTGTTTTACAAGCCATTTTGTTGCGTCCGAGATAGGGGTATCCCTATCATACCACTGATTTTGATTCTACGAAATTTTTCGGAAAACTGTCGAAAATTAATTTCTTAAAAATACAATTGCCAAGCTTTTCCCTAGTAAATAGTGTACCTAAAAGCTATTTATAAAAACAACTTAAGGCTTAGTGGTGCTCTTGAAATGATCCTCAACACGAACATAGGTACTTATTTTCGATGAATACAATTTTAGAACACGTACAAATTTTTAAAACCCATTTTATATAAGGTATAAAATAAGCTTGTATGTATATGGATTGCCTTTTTGGAATCAAGTGTCCATGAGTACTTTCTGCTTAAAATACCCCATTACGAAGGGTAAATATCTGATGGTAGGAACACTTTAGTGTTGTCATTTGAAAAGTTTGTGAAAAATTCTAGTATTCCAGGCCTGTTTACACGCAGCGAAGTAAGGTGGCGAGTTAACTTGCGTCACGGAGTAAGTTAAGTTCATTATACGTGTGAACAGCAAACGCAAGTTAAGTAGGAACTTGTCAAATAAGTACAGTAGGATAGACCGCGATTCTATTTTCCGGCTAGTTCAAGTGATAAGTCGCCCCTCCCTCGCGTCTCCTTCACCCCGTCAACTTAACTTGCCAGTGTTTAGACCGTGTAGACGAATGATATTATAGTTTAGTTAAGCACAATAGTGCCAATTTGCTGAATATGATTGACAACTACATATTTATTTATTTTATAATAGCACACAAAACAGAATGTGTTCCTGAATGAACTAAATATACATTTAAAACTGGTTTTGATCCAGAACAAATTCCAAAATATGTGTACACAGCTTCATCTACATAAATGTGATTAATAATTACAAAAATATGAGTTAGAGAGAGAATACAGTATTAGTAACACATAAACAATAATGATACACAAAGACAACATATTACCAGATTAAATTTTATCTGACAATCAGTGATTGTCTAGAGTTTTTACATATGATGAATGTTACTTTTTCTTTGGCTGCTCACAACTTAACTTATACCCATGTGGACGCTACTTACTATAACAATTTATTAATTAGAACATGACGCAAGTTAACTCGTTACTGTACTTCGCTGCGTGTGAACAGGCCTATAAGGCCTGTTCACACGGCCTATAAGGCCTGGTCAAAAAGGTGAGGTGATAAACAATTGTCCTTTGCCCTATTGAGGGTAATAATGTGTCGTTAGTTGATGTTAGTAAAATCATCTTTATTTTTAGAGTATAGCTTTTCAGCTGTCATTCTGGCGTACATTTTCTTTTTATAATTCGAAATTTACGCAATTACCTTTGCGATTTGGGGTTTTAACGCTTTCGGAAGCTAAAAGTGTACCATTTAACGAAATAAGTCGTCATTGTTAAAATCTCGTAAAAAAGTATACGAGATTTTTGTTAATCTTGAATCTCGTACTGACCCTCTAAATCTCGTAATAATACGAGATTTCTCGTACGTCTGGCAACCCTATGGGCATCGAAAATTATTTATACTTTTTTTAAATAATTTATTCATGACCATAGATACAAAGTCCTTCAGTCGAAGTCTTATATTATAAAAAAAATTATTAAAAACATCGAAGAGAAATAGAAATATTAAACTTAACTAAATTTTTTCAACAATACACGTAAGTATAAATAAATTTGTAAAAAGACTTAATTTTGCTATGTCACTTATTTCAGGCAAAATACTAAACACAATAAATAGATGTCTTTTGTGTTGTCTATGGTCTTGTCTCCAATGAATGCACAGACTACTAAGGATACTAAAAATGAATGACTGACATGACATCAGACATGTAGGTATTGTGAATTTGTGAAGTTTTGGTAGGTATATCATATCATGTTATTTGAAATGTTATACAAAATTCGTCGTAGATCTTAGAAGAGTATTAAAATAAGAAATCCATACTAAAAGTTACCAATCACTCTGGTTTGTTTCCAAATGCTCACCAGATCTTCGTGTCTTGGACTTTGCTGAGTCCTTTGTATAAAAATTTCATCAAAACTGCGCTATTGCGTTTCTGGGACAAAGTCAAGAATGCGAGAATGTTTATTTGCGACGTAGAAAAGTAACTGACTACGGATGCGTATAAAATGGCGAAATTTGGAAGACGCGATGTTTCGTACAGTGCTTTGGATAATGAAGCGAGCCCTCCTTTAGGAAACCTAGCCGAGCACTCGAGTACAGCTCCGACGATGATCACCTTAGACCAAGAGCATGAAGACGCTACCAACGTGCACATCATACATAAAGTCCCAAAAAACAAAGGTATGTTCCTATCTAACAAAGAGAACTACTTTGAACCATTGTTCTAGATACACATTTATTACGTATTTACATACTGCTATTCGTGTCTATTTCCGCGAAGTATCTTATTCTCAAGGGTATTGAATTATTTTGCAATAGAATTTTGAAAACCTCTACAAATAGCAACAATAGGAGCTAGAATACACAACATTTACATTATTATATTACAAAATGTCATTAAATCATAAATTTCTTTCTAATAGACACCTTTTTAAGAAACAACCAATGTATAATAAGATTGTCATCTATACTAACCCTCTTAGAACAAATTTGAGGCCAATAACATGTATTCAGAGTATTATAGGTAAAAGGGATAGTTATGAAAGAACTTGTGCGTATATTATGTCTTCATTGTCACCAAAAAGGGGAAATAGCATGGAAATTTTATATAATTTAAACTAGACTTGTGCATGCTGATCATTTGTTTATTATTTGCCCATGTTTCAACAAAACCTTCGATAGATAGTGTTTTGTTTTACATGATTGTCTTTATAGTAGTTCCAACCATTTATTATCTTTTTGACAGATCTAATTTGTCAGTAATAGTGTTGTGACCAAGTGATTATAGTGGACACGATATCAATTCCCTTCAATATGTGATTGACGAAATAGCTGCAGAACATGGTCATGGGGTTCTTAGACTTCCACCCTATTATTGTCAATACAATGCCATTGAATTAATATAGGCTCAAGTAAAAGGACAGGCTGGTCGAAATAACACAAAACCCCTATTCATGGCAAACAAAATGCTTGATTTATAAAAAAATGCATGTGTGGAAGTAACTGCGGAAAACTGGCAAAATGTAATTAAAAAAACACAAGAAACTACAATGGCAGAGTGGGATAAACACGTGCGATAAATAATACGAATCAACAATTAATCATAAATGTCGGCGATAGCTCGAGTGACAGCGACGATGAATCCGATTTTGAATAATAAATAAATAAAAATAAAAGTCACAATATTTGTTCCATATCATTTCATACCAATCTATATTTATACAACATTAGAATGCTACATTATACCCGTGTAAAAATGGTTACTAAACAAGATATCAATATCTCAATCGTAACATCACTATGTTGATAGCCATAGAGCGTAAATTTTTAAAAACATTTGTTATTTCATGTAATTTATAAAAAACTACTACTCTTATGGACTCAATTTGTAAAAGATGATTATTATACGGGATCAAGGAACAAACTTAGGCAGTTGCTATATTTTTAAAACCTCACATTTAAAAGTGAACTTTTGCGTAACATGATGCAGTTATGTTCTATTGCTGCTGTCAAATAGAAAATAAACGGTTGGATCTACTGTAATAGCAAGTGATAGATAAAAAAATGTGATTTATTGAAGATGGGAAAAGAATATTTCAATATTTTTCATGTTTTCAGGACAATGGACACACATAGAAGATCTAGACTCATTTTTTACAAGAATGTACAGATATTATGTGAGAGGTGGTTTCTACCCAATGATTTTGTCAGATCTGTTCAGTTTATTACAATTTATTTTTATAATATGGTTCTCAACGTTCTTAGTACATTGTGTAAATTATCCGAGGCTATTCAGGAATGATCCAGCCGCCAATAGAAGTGAAAAATTAACATTAGATGATGTAATTTATCCCTCATCACAATGTATTGGATTTATATCCTGGAAATGGTAAGCTCCTATCCTATCTTATCTATATATACTCCTATAAATATACTTATCTATTTGAAACCTTATGTTTCATAATAATATCCTAGTAGAGATACTTATATAAAAAAAATACAAAACACAGTCTAAAGGCTGCCACGAGGTCAGAGGATTCACACGTTATTGTATACTAATATGTCAAATAAATGAAATTTGTATAGGTAATTGATAATTCTTTAATGGGAAAGCGTTGGAAGATAAAAAGGATGTGATTTGAGTTTAAAAATCTGTCTTATTAAAGCAACCATCAGTTTTATTCTCTTATCAAATTAACCGTTTCAAGTTTTCAGCTAATTACACCACAAATAAATTGATTTGATGGATAAATCACACTGATTGACATAAAAATTTAAATTTAATTTTTGTGTTTCTTGATCAGAAATGAGTAAACTTTGGGGAAATATTGAGTGTAGTTCCTCTGGTACTGCTTCTTGGTGGCTTCTAACAACACACAAATGTGGTTTATTTGTCCACCTCCACCTCACCATAGTCAGGGCAGGTTGACTCCAAGTCCTTCACATCCACATTTGTTGAGTTGATAGATCCTGATGATGCCCTGTGGAGAAAGCTAAACAAAAAGTGAGGATATTATTTTGACAAGAGAAAACACTTTACCGACCCACAACAACAAGCATTTGCTTAGTGTGGGGCTAGATGGCCCTGTGTGCATTATTATATTTATTTATTTACATTTACTTTTCTTTTCGTACCCTATTAAGTGAAACTCTGAAGAAACATAGAATTTATCTGCTGCAACTGATCCTTAACCGGCCAACAAAAATATATATATAAAATATAACAAAAATATCTTGCCAAAGAAGAACCTTGAAGGTTCTTCTTTGGCAAGATATTTTTGTTGACACATGTTTTGCATCTCCATGAGGCATCCTCAGGGTTTGTTAACTCAGTTAACAAACATCAGTCTGTTCATGGAGTCAACCCCAGCGTTCAGTTACAATAGATTTCCGCTAAGTAATGCCTGATTCAATATCTTACCCTATTAAGTGTTTGCTTAGTGTCAATGTAGTAGCTAGATGGTGCTGAAATGTTCAACATATTTCATATTTTCCAGGTGGTGCCTGTTGGTCATGTGTGCAATAATATGGTTGATATCACTGGCATTATCAGTATATCATTTATATTATGCATATGATACAAAGCTTTTCTACAATAATGCTTTACATATAAAAGAGGTGAGTAATTTTTAATGTTTTAGTTAAACTCTGATTTCAAGTTTGAATGGATAACTAAACTTATAGGAAATGTAAAGGAAAAATAATTGCATATCAACCCTTGCATCTTAAAATACAACGGTCACACTCAATTTTTTATAAAGTGTACTATGCTATAGACACACATCTTCAACTATAAATAAATAAAACTCATCCAAGCACTAACTTGTGCCCATAATATAGTTAGCAACATGGAGTAATATTGAAATAACCATTTACAGGATTCTTTTAAAAGACAATCCCACAAAAAACAATACTTAAAAAAAAACAAGTCTTGTAATTCTTCTTAACTGTAAAAAGTTGTGAGATTCATGCAAAACCAAGTTAGCTATTAATATGAAGTAATTAGTAACAAAACATTATAACTCTTGAAATAATAATATCAGCAGATGGTTCAAATAGAATGAAATTTGAAATTCATTATGTTAATACAACACCTGCTTGGTTAAAAAAAATTCAAGCTTCTAGTTTTATCCACAATGAAGTAGAACTTGAACACACAGGATTGAAAATAGCCTGAAATGTTTGGGAGAATGGGATGGTATGGCCTGTCTGCTTGTTAGCTCGACTTGACTGGGACATTGGCATGCCCTCAGATTGCTGATTGCTCCACTAAACTTTGATGCATTTGTTGTAGAGTGACCTGGCATGGATCAACTGGTCCACTGTGCAGGACCGAGTGCGGGAGGCTCAGCCAGAACACCACATGTGTGTCCACAAACAAGAAATAAACGAACTAGATATCTACCATAGAATTCTAAGGTAAGTCACTTGGAACTATTTTGTAATTAATATTACTCATAAGATGCTGTCGACCGACATCGTATTTTCAACACATAAGTCAAATTTGACATGTTTATCTGTAATTTGCACAGAGCTTTGAAGTCCATGCTTGTCGCCCTGTGACTAGAGGCGAATTCTTTCTTTATTCAGTACAAAACAGGTGTCACCATTTACTAAAACTAACACACTTTCGGCACGCACACTACGACGCACGAGATGTTCATGTACACAGTACGCTTCAACTTCATCGGCTGTGCAATGTCGATATTTTTTTATAGATTTTTTACACATTTACTTCAAAGATGGAAATATATGTCGGTATATGTAGGAGGACCGACTTTATATAATCACTTGCCCGATAATATCAAGAATGCAGCTTCCTTCAATATATTCAAAACAAAATTGAAATTGTTACTTTTAAGTAACACTATCTACTCAGTAGATGAGTTTTTAAAATGTAAATATTAATTATACAAATTTATATAACATTGACTTGTAAATTGACATTTTATTAATAAATTATTTGTATTTGTATTTGTATATTATTTAAGTACAAATTATAGTTAACTAGCTATGGCCCGCGGTGTTATCCGCTGTAAAAACGTTTTTATCCCGTGGGATAAAAACTATCCTATGTCCGTACCCGGGACTGACACTATCTCTATACCAAAATATCAAATCATCTTCAAAATGACTGAAGCATATTCTGGAATTTTTATGAGGAAACCAGTTGTATCTACCGGTCGCCAATATCCATTTATTTTTAACACTGGATTATTGGAAATCTGTAAATTGAGTATGTATTAAATAAAAACCGTAATCCAGAAACATTTCCATACAAATCCAGAAACATCATATACATTATATCGATTATCGATAATTTGCTAGGTTCCATTTACACATCACTTTGCTATCGAGAAGTAGCGTCGTCAAGACAACGAATGTGTTTATGCCAGTTTATGCCATTCAAAATGTCAAAAGCTTTTATTATTAAAATTACAAAATTTTACTACTTAACGATGGTATTTCACGCCGGTAACACTGGAACTATTGTTCTTAAAATTTTTAACTTGACACCAAGACATATTTAATAGTTTATCATGCTGTAAAACCGAGTAAAACGACCGAAAACTCTCTCTCGCTCGGACTATGTTCGACAACAGACTGACAAGCGCTGTCGTAGGTTAGGTTGGCCTGTTTACTGGCCAAACGAGAACCACGTATTATTATTCATTTCGCTTCTATGGGGGGGCGCGCGCGGGGGCGATGTGGCCCGATCGTTGTTCTGTGGTAATTTGGAACCCACCACTTAATGCCTTGTTTCCTGACAAATAGTAATCTTTAAATCTAGAGTTAAATTGTTTATTTCTAGGTAAATTTGCTACATCCAAGACTATAATACTTCTTAGAATACTGTAGTGCTAAGCATCAGGTAGGCTGTTGTCAATCATAAGCCTGTTAAGCAATAAAATATATATATATATATATATATATATATATATATATATATATACATATATAAATAAAATAAAAAAGCCGTTATTTATATCACATTATTTCTTTCTTTCACACTACTTATATCTATTATTTAATATTACCATTATGATATAAGCATACACCCCTACTCAATTTAAGAATAATATATTTGGATTTTGCACATGACAGAATTGATATTTTTATTTTTTTGATACATATCTATATATAATATGTACATATATAACTAATGGACCTATTTTGTATCTTTTTGGTTTGATAGTAGATCACTAGTGTTTTTAGCTATGTTTCATCATTAGCCTACGCTGTTAGTCCGATTTAGATAATTACATGTCTGTGATGAATACTGAAATAGTAGTTTATCTACACTAATGTTGTAACATTCTACTAATGTTTCCAATACTTGACTTATAATTAACTGTTATAGCACAGACAACAAAACACTCAATTTAAGCAATTTCACATGATGGTATAATACCCTTCATTATATGACAGTTGCATAAAATTATTATGCAACTGTCATATAATGAAGATTAAAACACTCGTTACTATTATGAAACTCGCTGCGCTCGTTTCATAAACTCACACTCGTGTTTTAATACCCGTGTTATATGCAGTTGCATACACTCCTTTATCTTCACTAATGCAATGAATCAAACAACAAGAGTAAAAGCTGACAATAGTTAACTTTTCATATAATTTTCTAGATTTTTCTGGCAAAAGATTGTGAGTTACTTTTGTTGCCAATTCTAGAATATCCGGAGGCGTACTAATGTCATCGTCGCTATCCATTTTTAATTTTTAATTTGTATTTAAAAAACAAAACACATTGCGAAACATTAAATTCACGCATACGTGTATTGTCACAGTGATTTCGCCGCCATTAAAATCTAACCAAGAGCGCAGCTGCGCGCATCAATAAAGCGCAACCAACCTGATTGGCCCTGCAATCAGGTTGGTCGCGTTTTATTGATGTTATAATGAGATATTACGATATCGATGTGGATATTATAGCATCATGTGAAATTGCTTAAATTGAGTCTTTTGTTGTCTGCGCTATAACAGTAGTAATTATAAGTCAAGTATTGGAAACATAAGTAGAATGTTACAACATTAGTGTAGATAAATGAATTATTATTTATAAGATTATCAAGAGATGTATTTTATTAATGCAAGTCCTGGCTATGATAAAGTAGGTATATAGGATATCATGCTGTTTATGAATGACAAGATCAACAAACTGATATATATGTATGTACTATATAGTTATATGATGTACAATAATGAACATAAATATAAATTATGAGTTAATTTATTAAGTGCTAACCTGCACTATGGTTGTTTTAAATTAAACTTTTATTGGAAAATGAGCGAAAATAATCACGACCGGCAGGATTCGAACCTGCGTATTTCTGCTACCGTCAGAACGCCTTAACCACTAGGCTACGGTAACTGCCAGGCGCGAAAATCCACACTCATTTCCATACACTTCAGACTGAGCGGCTGATGGCGCCACTTGTGCTGTCAGAATATGTCTAACAAGCACTCATATCGATGTACTATGGACACCTGATATGACCCGCAGGTTCGAATCCTGCCTGTCGTGATTATTTTCGCTCATTTTCCAATAAAAGTTTAATTTATAAATATAAATGTATTATTCAAGATGAATGGTTTGGTTGAATGAGTGCAAACAATGTTATCGGTTATGTACTAACCTTACTTATATATATTTTTGTTTTAATTTATGTGTATAGTGTCATGAAGTCTTCATATTTAAGACTTCATCACACATTACATATGTATAAATTGTGAAATATGATTTACATCGCCAAAGTTGGTTAATAAATGAATGTGATTCTGAACCAAAAAGTTATGATTTTCAGAATTTATATGAAAGTTTTTGTTACAGAATAAATAACTATATGGTGGCGATGGTGAATAAAAACCTACTACCTCTACAGATCCATGTGCCTTTCATCGGAGATTTCCATTACTTGTCGAGGGGATTGAAATATAATTTAGAATTTCTACTGTTTTGTAAGTATTCCAGATGTTTATGTAGCACGTCTTGTACAGAATCAATAGATAATGTGTTAACTAGAACACCGATATTTAGCGGTTGTTGCCTGATAGGATTCACAATGTCTAGCGTTGGCTCCAGGGGGGTGGAGCTTGGAACAGAATGTGAATACAGAAACACAGTGCTGCTAATCTATATTTCTTGACCGCAAACGAAATAGTAGATGTCGCTTTAGTAAAAAAAAACATACAAAGTTAAGGCCAAAAACGAAAAAAAAATCAATGACTCTGATTGACGTTTGAAACAAATACATTTTGAAAACTTCAGTTGAAAAATCCAAGATCTTGTGTGAATTTATTTGATTTATTTTGAGATTTCTTTATGTTTATATCAACAATTAGTGTGCTACAGTATCTTTTAATGTGATAATATTTAGTTGGTGGTCAATGTTAGCCGGTAAAATACTATAATGTGTTGGTGACGATACAATCAAACTGTCGGTGCAAAATTAATATTATAAACATAAATATTACGAAATAGTAAAGATAAAGATAAAAGCTTTATTCACCTTATGACGTCACATCATATAGGGCAAGTCAGTTTACATATTTTTCTTAAATACTAAGTAATATATCACTCTTATTATCTATTATTATTTGGCGTGGCATTCATTTAGAATAGCTTGTTTATTGTGAGCGTGTAAGCGCGTTAATACGAGACGTTCTGCGTAGCCAGTCCGTGGAGTCCGTGGCAGAACTGCTGGCAGCTGCGCGAGGCGTACAAGGAGCACTCCAGGCGCATGCTGCTGGCGCGCCAGCTCGAGCGCCAGATCCTGCTGCTGGCGCTGCTGAACCTGCTGCTCGCGCCCTTTATCCAGGCCTGGCAGATACTGTACTTCTTCTTCAACTACGCTGAGGTACCGATATCGTATATCTAAATACCTATATATATAGGTGACTGTCTGACTGACTAATATAGTGATCTATCGACGCAGAGCCACAAACTACTGGACGGATTAGGCTGAAACTTAGAAAAAGGGTAGATGTTATGACGTAGGCAGCTAAGAAATGATTTTTGGTAATGCCACATTTAAAGGGGTGAAATAGGGGATGCAAGTTTTACTTGTTAATGCGAGCGAAACCGCGAGTACCTACTAGTCATATATATCTATATACACAGTCCGTTCTTTGCATTTGTGCAACATCACCAAAACTAGAGTCAGACAATAAACTCATAATATTTTTTTTACTAGTGGACCCCCATGGCTTCGCTCGCATTATTTCCTTCCTTCCTTTCATACTGAACGGATCATCATTAATTTTCGCTCTTCAGCTTTATTATATGTATAGATTATGTAGTTACATGAAATTATAGAAGTGGTGCAACTTCTAGTCTTAAAAAAGAAACTTTCAGAAGACTTGAAACCTCCTTTTTTTGGAAGTCGGTTAAAAAGGAATTGAATCAAACATGATCGAGTGTTATTAGAGATATTAAAATAATACAAATGAAGTTTCAGCTACACGTGTATCTCAGAAATGTCCTGTAAAATTTAATTAGTTTTAGAACAAAGTATAAACTTATGTATGAAAATCTTCTTTTCATTACTCATACTCTGAAAGTAGGTCTGAAGTTGCCTGAAGAGCGGGTTGAAAGTAGTACTTTTCATCCCTAGGGAGAATCGCTTTCAACTGACAATTGTCAAATTATAAAAAAAATAGTTCATTTTCACATATCTCTTGAACCATGTTCCGACTTTCTATACAGCCACGATGTAAAATTGAAATAACTTAAAGTTTAGTATTGAGTACAGAATATATATATATTAAATATCTTTATTATAATTTAGTTTCAACAATTTCTTTAAAATAACTTAGATTTCGATAAAATATTTACCATTTTTTCAATGATGAAAATAAAAAATAATGGCTAAAAAAATGAATAGTTGGCCAGCCACAGAAAAAAAAAACTAAATAGGCGGGAAAGCGGTAGTTCGTTTTTTTTTCTTTGGCCTTAACTTTGTATTGTGCCATTATTTTTTCGATTTGAAGACTTTTGTTTATACGTATAGCAGAGATTTGTACCTATAAAATGAGTTCATCTGATTCTGATATGAATTTAACGCCCGATTTCATAAAAGAAGAGGCTAAAGCGGTAGTGGAAAATCATCATACGATTTGAGGTATCTTTGTATTGATTTGGGTGGTAAAATAAAGTTTACTCGTATTTTCTTTAGCTAATTTATGTTTTTATTTTTACTTTCCTCGTACCTATTTGTAATGAAAAGCACAGTGTTTACCTCGGGTTAAAGACTTATTTAGTCCCTCGAACTATTGGCGCCCTCGCTGCGTTCGGAAGCCAAACCCCGTCTCGGGACTAAATAAGTTACTCTCACCCCTAGGGTAACAATGTACTATTGTTGTATTGTTTTTACGAAGGAAATCGTGATTGGTTTTAGTCAGTAGTAGAGTGTCATTAACTCCGAGTCTGACATAACGCAGGGCTAAATTCGAACCGAAGTGCATCAGGATGAGAAGCAGACGCTTAAGCTACCGAGACACAGTCGCTTATTGCTTAGTAAACGCATTAATAAATAAATAAATATTTCAGGACATATCACACAGCGCCATCTAGTCCCATACTAAGTATATGCTTGTATCATGGGTACTAGATAACGGATATAATACTTGTATACATTTTTTTGTAAATACATACTTATTATACATACAAACGACCGGACACAACACAAGTAATTACAAATTTTAATATTCATAAATACTTGTGTCACGCGGGAATCGAGCCCGCAACCCCTAGATTAGAAGGCAGAGCCACTACCAAATTTGATTGTACTAATTTTTTTTATTGGTAATGTAAAATTATTACAGGTCGCTTTACTACTTATTGTAGTTATTATATTATTGTAGTTATGTTGAAAGAGTTGTTCTTGTGTGGTGTTGTGCAGCTGATCAAGCGGTCGCCGGCGTCGCTGGGGCTGCGCACGTGGTCGCTGTACGCGCGTATCACGCTGCGCCACTTCAACGAGCTGGAGCACGAGCTGCGGGATCGGCTCACGCGCGCGCACAAGCCCGCCACCAAGTACTTGGCCAGCTTCTCCTCGCCTGTCACCACGGTCGTCGCCAGGTACCCGCCTCACGCAACACACCCACCCACCTCACGCAACACACGCACCCACCTCACGCAACACACCCACTCACCACACGCAACACACCATCATCATCATCATCAACCTAATGAGACCCACTGCATTTATGACATCATAAACGATAGCAAAAAGAAATAGTTTATTGTTAGATGGTAGGCCCGCTGGTTTCAGTGTAAGGTTCGTAAATTTATATCGCCGTCCAGCCCCGTAAAAAGAAAATGATTGTGGCATGCCGCCTACTAGATAACGGATTTAATACTTAAATACTTATGTTTAGTAAATATGTATGTACGTAGAAACAACCAGACTCAACATAATAATTAACTCACAATAAGTAATTGAAGATTGAATTGTGTTCTTCAAGGGATTTCACAAAAACTGCTTAAATATAAGGTAAATAATACAAGTTGTATCGTTCGGTTCTATAGTATTTGTCAGGGTGAAAGTGTAGTTTCCTATGCGTGGTATAAGCTACTTTTTATCGCGAAAAGACTGAAATTGGTATCATTTAAATTAAAGTGTAATCTTTGCAAATAGTACCTAATTATAATTTTAGAGGATGGTGTTTTTGAATAACAATAACAAAAAATGTTTCTCTCTTTACGATCTTGGTCACCTTTATCTCAGACCTAATGGTGTCAAAATTAGAAAATAAGTAACAAAGTATTCTTATATTAATAGAAATGGGCTCTTTGCCAAAAAATATCAGCTGAGCAGCCCGTAAATAAACTAGTTGATGTACATATTCTTAACAATAATTTAGTCCGCAGTAGGAGACTTTCAAGTTATAAAGTTATTATACAAAAAATAATATTTCATTTCTTTACGATACTTGAAAAAATAAAACAGAATATTAGGACATTTTGTAATGGCTCTGTCCCGACAGCTTTATTATTATCTACCACTCCAACTTGTGTTTTTTTAAATTCATGTTCAGGCAACCTGAAAATGATATATTTTGAAACATTAATGGATTTTTGTCTTTAGTTCCAAGAGTGGCGGGATCGATTCTCGAAATAATTGATCTGTCTGGTCGTTTCTATGTATAAGATCTATGTATTTAAAGTAGTATTTTCGTTATCTAGTACCCATGACCCAAGCGTTTGCTTAGTATGGGGCTAGATGGCGCTGTGTGAAATGTCCTGAAATATTCATTACTAGTGAACGTATGCGGCTTCGCTCGCATTATTTCACGATAGAAAGTAGCCTATGACACACCTAAGACCTTATACTACCTACATACCAAAAATCATGATGATCCGTTTAGCCGTTTTTGAATGATGAGCGTTTAAATAAACAGAAATACAGATAAGCAGACGTAATTTCTAGAAATGGTTGTAACGTGTTCTGCTATCAATTCGAAGTATCTCCAAACATTTTATTTTAAATATCTTCTATTTTCAGCCTTTGGACCTTATTCAGCGGGGCAAGCACGGCACGGGGACTAATAGTTTACCACCACTTTATCCACTTGGTGTATGGTGACAGGTGGATAAAATGACGGAAAGACTATTAGTACCGGTGCCGTGCTAGCCTGCTCTACTACATGTATAGATAGATTATTTACGAATTTGATTGCTGGTTTCCAGACACTGCGTGTTCCTGTCGGGCAGCATCCTGGGCGTGCTGGTGGTGCTGTCGGTGTACGACGAAGACGTGCTGACGGTCGAGCATGTGCTGAGCATCATCACCATCCTCGGCTGCGTGCTCGCCGGCGCCAGGTGAGTCTTTGTTGAGCCCGGGACGGGCGACAGCTAAAGTGGTGTTAGCTGTCGAGTGGGAGGAGTGGAACTTTTGGTTTAGTGGATTGACATCGCGACGATTGACATTCGCCGTACTTGCATACATATACGAATAAATACAATATATATAATTAGTAAGTTACTCATAAACTTAGTTTCTTTGAACCGATACGCACACTTGGTATGAATATAGGCCGGACCTTGGATAAACACAGGCTACTTTTTATCACGGAGTAACCGCTAGACATTACAAAATTTGTTAAGTTTGGCGTACAACACAAATAACTGTTTATTTTCAGTATGCAATTCTATACTTTTTTTATCGTAAATACATACATACTATTACATAAATATTATATATAGAAACAGACTTAACACAACGAATTACATACTGTAAGTGTTAAGTCTGTTTCTATATATAATATTTTTGTAATAGTATGTATTTACAATAAAAAAGTATAATCATTATCTAAATATATAAAACTCAAAGGTGACTGACTGATTGATATAGTGATCTATCAACGCACAGCCCAAACCAATGGACGGATCGGGCTGAAATTTGGAATGAAAGTAGATGTTATGACGGAGGCATCCGCTAAGAAAGGATTTTTGGAAATGCCACTTTTAAAGGGGTGAAATAGGGGATGCGAGTTTGACTTGTTAATGCGAGCACGCACTGGTGTGATATAAATAAATGAGCATGAGTATGTGTGGGGCAGGGCGCTGATCGGCGAGGAGGAGCGGCTGGGCGCGGGGTGCGCGGGACCGGCGCGCGGCGAGGAGCTGCTCGTGCAGGTGCTGGGGCACGTGCACTACCTGCCCGCGGCGTGGCGCGGCCGCGCGCACACCAAGGACGTGGCTGCGCACTTCCAGCAGCTCTTCCAGTTCAGAGCGGTAACTAACACTGTACTTGTTCTTCTTATGGTGCCTCTCCACCTAGTGAAGGCTGCCACTCATCTCTGCATACTTTATTTTGTTCATTGCCAAGCGAATCCTGGAAGGACCTGGGCGCCCACCACGATGTATCGGCCCAAGAGTACTCCCCTACCGAATTAATTCTGCGGGGAGTCACGACCCTCAGTCATGAGGAAATACGACTCAAGAGAGAAGCGAAACAATTCTGCGCTACTTCTGATCCCGGTCCATTCTCGAATGTTCAGCAACCAGGACTTCTTTCTGCGACCGACTCGTCTTCTCCCCGCAATTTTTCCCATCATTATAAGTTGCAAAAGTTCGTATCTATCGTGTCTGAGCACATGACTCGAGTACGCAACTTTGCGCTGTTTGACGGTTTGCCACAGGCTACTATTTATCTGAAAACAACGCGAGCGAAGGCGCGGGCGTCCACTAGTTAATGAATATGTTGTATGTACTCGTATGTTGCAGGTGTACATTCTGTTCGAGCTGCTGAGCCCGCTGCTGTGCCCGCTCATGCTGCTCGCGCTGCGGCCGCGCGCGCTCGACATCGTGGACTTCTACCGCAACTTCACCGTCAGCGTGCTGGGCATAGGCGACGTCTGCTCCTTCGCACAGGTGACATACATCATCATCGTACATATGTATATATTCAAAACAACTTACAAAACTAGGAAATAGGGAAATACGAGAAACTAATTAAAAACTATACCTTATAATAAACCTAAAACAACTAAAAATTAACAACTGTATTATCTTAAATATATACAACCTTACAAATTACTTACTTCACCAGAAGCTGTGTTTCCTGCGAACTACAATCCAGGGGGTTTCAAATCTAGAGTTAATAGGTATCTTCTAGGTAAGCGTGTTACACCCTAGGCTGCAGCAATGCTTAACATCAGGCAGGCTGTAGTCAAACGTAAACCTATCACACGTAAAAAAAAAAGATAAATTATATATATCATTATCTGATCTTCTAACCACATTTATCGCACGTTTCAAATATACATACACATAATATTATATGAATTATATTTATTTTTCAGCTGGACATCCGCCGCCATGGTCACCCGGACTGGCAGACGCCCGACAAATACAAAGAAAGAATGAAAGGTAATATATAAATATTTGTTTATTTGAATAGAAAATGATTGTTGTTTTTCTATTGAATCTATTTGCGGTTCGAACTTCAGCTTACTACAATACTTCACATTGATTTATTTCATGGTTAACCATATCTAACCTCAAGTGGAGCGTGTTAAGACGACGCACGCGCCCTGCACCGCCGCACTGGCGCGGGGGACAAATTTCACTGAAAACCTACTCATTCCGAAAGAGCGTAAGCGACAAAATAATTTTGGTGGTTTAATTTAAAAACTACGAATTTATGTCAAATAATCCATTCAAACATCAAAGTGCTTGTGTTAATTCACATATGTGGGTTGACAAACGCCAGGTTTGCGGGCGATGATCGCAGCCACGGCGTCTGCGAGATCGCACAAAACTCCGGTCTCGTGAGTTTTAAATAGGTACCCGATTCCGCCACCGCGGCGGGCGCGGGTCAAAAACGCTTCGTGAGTCCTTAGCGTCAGAGTTATATGGTTTTTGTGTACATTTAATTTGTCAATAAATAAATTTGAATATGTGTGTGTGTGTTCAGCGAGCGGCAGCACGCAGTATGAGCAGGGCGAGGGCGGCAAGACGGAGCTGTCGCTAGTGGCGTTCTCGTGCCGGCACCCCGGCTGGCAGCCCGCCGAGCCCAGCCAGCGCCACTTCCTGCGCTCGCTGCGACACAGCATCAACCACGCGCTGCCCGCCAACCACCTCGTGAGTTCACATCACATATTATAGGGAATGTGATTATTACTTCAATGAAAGCTTTTTAATAGACAATCATCAAAATGAAATTATTTTTCAATTAGTTTTATCAATAACGCAGCTATACACAATTTTTTTTTTTTTTACAATTATACAGAGCAAACCGACATGCCATGTGACGTCACATGGCACTAACGCCATACAATAGTACATTGTTACCCTGGGGGTGAAAGTAACTTATTTAGTCCCTAGACGGAGTTTGGCCAATAGTTCGAGGGACTAAATTGAACTTATTATTATTATTAGGTGATAGATCACCCATTTAAACGCTGCATTACATTTCCATGAATTAGCCACTCCCGCTGACCAATCCTGACAATTTGAGTCGGTGCTGCATCCTTATCAGTTTCATACGGTTGTGCAAGAGAGAGGGCGCTCTATTAGTTCGACTCCGCGGGAGAGAAAGAAGAGCGTGTCCCTAGAATTAGGATATACTCAGAGTACAAGTTTTAACTTTATTAGCAAGTTAGTAAAAGATGCATCAGACGGGCCGGAGACCATACTATGTGGCACGTTGGAGTGGAGGCCTATACTCAGCAGTGGGTGAGCACGGGCTGACATGAGATGTCGAGGCGACAATAATGTGTAATATCTTAAGCATGACCATATTGATACTAAGCACTACTGTAATATAAGATGTAAGTCACTGAATCTTATAAGTGGGTGCTCGCGGCGTCGCTCGCATTAAATAGTAAAGCTTGCGTCCCCTAATTCACCCCTTTAAAAGTGGCATTTCCAAAAATCCTTTCTTAGCGGATACCTATGTCATAACATCTACCTTCATGCCAATTTTCAGCCCGATCCGTCCAGCGGTTTGGGGCTTTGGGCTGTGCGTTGATAGATCACTATATTATCAGTCAGCCTCAGTCACCTTTGAGTTTCATATATTTAGATTATGTTGCGTTTGTTTCGCAGAACAAGACGATGTTGGGCTCGTACATTCAGCAGAGCTTGTTCGGCGCCGTCACGCCGCTGCCCGCGGGGCTCTCCTACTACCCGCAACAGAGGCAGCAGCAGTACCGGCTGCCTGTGAGATCATTTATTTATTTTATTTCACACTTCAAATAATACACGGAAGCTTATGATAAGTAACGAATATTCATCGTATTGGAGTCGATTTTATGTTGTTATCATATACATACCTTTAACGATTTTTAGCCAATGTGTGTTTTTGTAAACATAACGATACGCCCACTGATTAACAGAAACAAAGGTAAATTGGACTGAGAATTTTTGTTGCCAATGACCGCTAGCAGCGGCTGCATTTCGATCATGAGTTAGCGTGCGTTATCAGTGAGTGCTTGTGCGTAATCATCCATTGCGGCGTAAGAACTACATTATTCTTATACGTCTTACACGAACCAAGCAATGGTTCAATAACCTTGTTTTCGTAACGTCACGTCGACTGATAAGCGGTGAGTCGATGAGGTACGTTTTGCACCGCATGCGTTCGCACGGACCCGCCCACTTACCATATTATGTCCCTTTGTGTCTGTTGACTTTAAGTTAAAGTTTCGTGACTCTCTTTAGCTTTATTATATGTATAGAGTATAGATATATGTAGAATAATGGGTGGCGTTGTAAATGTTGATAGCTGTGTGTCGTTCGCAGGAGATGGACGAGACAAGCGACGAAGAGGAGGGCGGCGCGGCGCTGGCGGGCGTGAGCGCCTCGCTGCCGGCCGCCGTCGCGCCCGAGGCGCGCGACATGTCGCTCAGCACGCTGCACATGTACGACTTGCATCTGTCGCAGGTGAATATACATTATATGTATTAGTGTGTCTCATGTTTTGTGAACGAAATGAATGAATGTATGTACTTATTATGATTAGGGTAAATAGATATCACAATTTGACCAATGTATAAAATTTTGACTATAATATGCTTCGATCAATTATAACTGATGTGGTTATATTATATTTGATCGAAGATAACATGTTTACGATTTTGACGCATGTTAATATTTTAATTCAGAATATGACCTTTTATCTCCATTTTAATTATTTCTAATATTAATTTTGTTTTCTGTATTGTTATTATTATATCATTCTTTATTAATTAATGTAATTGGCTCACGCCGTTTTAATTAAATTGTAAATAAATAAAATACATGCCATGTGTATCCCCTCGAAGCTCTTGGTTGACGCGACGTGTGACAGCATACTGGCCGCATTGCCATCCAGCGTGGTAATGCGGCCAGTATGCTGGGCACGCTGCCCTCTGGCTGCGGGCTGGAGCACTTACACTATCTTAAGACTTTTCTAAAGATTTTGTAAGTGCCCCCTGTTTGTTATAGTTAGAAGTAGTAAGTTTAGTTTCCTTGTTTTTATGTACCTATTACATTGGAAATAAATGATCAATTGAAATATACTAGAATTGGACCCGGAACAAATAACTATAAAACATAATTTGTGTCCTTGAGACAATATAAAGATTAAATTACGGCTTAAATGTATCATAATATATTAAGGTGCCCATGATCCATTTCCATACAAACTATTGTATAGTTAGACTCAAAAAATAAGCCTTAATATAATATGATACATTTAAGCCGTAGCCTAGTTTTATATTGGAATTTTGGATGACCCAATCGTCGTCGTGGTCTCGGCAGCGTTGGGCTCCCCTCCTCCCACCAGGCAGGCAGCAGGCGGTGTCCCAGCCAGTAGGTCCTCCGTCTTCGGCATTGGTCAATGTTACCAACGCCCCTCTCCCAGTGTAGGTTTCAGTGCACGTCCCCAAATCCGTCCAAATCACTGATTGAACTTTAGCTCACTCCCCTTCAGGAATGAACAGGGCAACCCTGTCTCCCCCTTCTGGCGACGGTCCAAGCCGAGTTTCGTGCCTCAGAGGCGCCCTTGTGCTAGTCGCCCCTGACTAGTACATAGGCCCGGGCACCATCAGTGCCCAGCCATCGTCCGGTGACGCAGAAATGGTAGCAACCAGCTGCATAGGCCTATCAAAAAAATTAAAGGCACAAATTATGTTTTATAGTCGTGTAATGATGTTAAACACTGAACAAAATATGAGGATGTGAGTTGGATGTGCTCTGCGACTCTGTGTCTCTCTGAAAACCTAATATTAGCGTGGAATAAAGTAGACCACTTATGTACCTAGATGTAAGATTTTAAACGGTTAAAAATAATGTTATATCAACGTGTCGTATGCGTCAGGCGGGAGAGAACGTGTCAGCGTGCTGCAGCAACGAGTGCGGGTCGCGGCGGGAGGCGCGCGCCGAGTGGGCGAGCGGGGAGCACACGCCGCTGCTGCGGCCCTAGCGCCGCGCGCGCGCGCAGGTCTGGCTGTAGCCGCCTGGCCTCCACCACGCACCACGGCACTGCAACTATACTTACATAAACTCAGGAAGGAAGGAAGGAAAAAACTACACGCATACACTTTGAAAACAGTCTTCATCACCAATTTAGGGACGTGGCCTTGACTGTGGAGCATGCGACTACCTTCCCGGTCTTCTGCCGATTTCTTGACCTCCTTATACAACATGACGCCCGCTTTTTCCTTGCTTGGAAACTATAGCAAGTCATTCTAATACTGTTCAAGCAAGAACGGTCTCACTTAACAAAAACGTAATGACTGACGCACGTTCCGAGTACTGTCTTAGCAGGGCGTTGCACAAATTGGGAACGTTTCCAATCGGAAACGAAATGCCAATCGTAGAACCCATTAGAACTTCTGTGACTGTCATTGGTCGAAATAAGCCAGCCTTGACGTCTTTAATTTGTGAAACACTGCTAAAATAGTGCTCAGGACGTATCAAAACGAGCGTCAGTCATGACGTTTTTCCCAATAAAGTGATTTTCTTGCTTAAAAAGTATTAGAATTATTTACTATAGTTTTCGAAGTGTAATAGTTGTTTTTCCTTCCCTAAGAGCGTTGTGTCTCAGACAGCAATGTAACTTGATAATTTCAATTTTCAAGTCCAGTGCTAGACTTTAAATACATAACTCTTTAATCCTATTCGGACTGCACTGCTCAGTAATGATGTTATAGCTATACGAGTAGGTACATGCTTGCAGTGTCCGTAGGTTTAATTTTAAGCAAACTGTTGTATACTAAGGTTCATAAGACATATTTAATAATATGGGTTGCGAAAGAACTATCCTTTAGGAAATCAACAAACTTGATTTTAAAGTTTTCCAGCTTTATCTAAAATATGTTTTCATACAACAAGGTTTAGCTTGAAAATAAAACTTATAAGTTTGGTTTTGTAAAGGCGAGGTCTTTGTTTGAATGTCTACAATTTGAAGTAGCAATCTTACTACACAACGGTTTGTTAGAAAACATGGTAGGCTTTCTGCACCTCAACCTTCCAGTTAACTGTACAGACTTCACTGTACAATATAATATTTCAAAACACACTTCTGCTGCGCCGGTCTGCGTCTGGTCTGCCTGGGCAAAAGTAGGCCTAAATCTATACCCTCTTCTTAACCTAACGACTTCACTGAATGAAGGAAACCATGACTCTATCTCACCCCTCATTATGACTATCTCACCCTTCATTGTGACTATCTTACCCCGCATAATCTTTGCCTCCTATACTTTAGTTAATAATTGAACCAAAATCAACCAGATTTGACATTGACGGATATATCTACATATATCAGGGGCTTACATTATGTAATCACATTTATATTTATTGATGTTACTTTGACTTGTAAATTGACATTTAATTAATGTTTAATATTCAACACTATGCCATGTATGGTATAACATAATAATTTTGACTATGACGAGTTTGATTTGCCGCATGTGGCGTTGGATCTTACAATTATTAAGCTTACAATGTAGAAAACGTGTTTTATTATTTACTGGAATTCGATGTCTGTCATATTGTTTTGTCATTTTGATGTATTTTTTTATGGTCTGATTATCTCAAAATTTTGGCCAAATGTAGATTATAAAAATAATAGAATAATTTTATTGAATTTGAATATCATATCTGTATGGCATGAAAAATATATGTTATCTGTGTATGCTACGAAAAGATATATTTTCCATGCTCGCGTTTTACCATAATCCGCTCGGATTTGAAACAGTTCTGCACATAAAAAAAATTGTGTATCTTTTAAAAGAACACATATCAGCTGTTTTATACATTTATAGCTTTAATTTTAAAAACCCTGACTTGAGCTAACAATTTTTTGTTATGCTTTAAATATACCTTTACAGTTTGTTGCCTTTAGAGCAAACTCATGGAAGATGCTCATTTTCAATTCAGATTTTTTCTATCTATAAATTATATTATCAAAGATTAACTGGCAAATTACTTAGCCAGATAAAGAAAAACAATAAAAAATATTTAAGATGAACGATGTGTTCCTAAGTTTGTTATTGTATTGTCAAGTTAATTTTTATTATTAATTTTGTCACAAAAAGCTAAGATTTTCTCTAAATAATGCCGAATTGAACAATCCAAGTTCTACTTTGTATCATTTCATATGAAAATGTGATCTTGAGAATCCGGGACATGTCTTCCTTTAATTAATATATACAAAAGCTAAATTTGTACGTTCGTTCGTTTTCGTGGTTTGTTTTGTCATTAACTATATAACACGTTTTTTTCTAAATCTCGTCAACTTCTATGCTATTTTGAATGAGCCTATATTCAAATTTTGCAAACAGATCTCTCATGTTTGTTTGGTTGCACGTAACCGTAATAAACTAGTGGCGTCCCGTGGTGTAACGCGCCTTTATTCCGGGAAAATAATCTTTCATATGATTTACTACAAAATACAAATATCATACAAATCGCCTGTCTTTTGAACATACAATTGATTAGTGTGATATGCTGTTCCATTGTATCATATGTTTTATGAAAATTTCTTAGGATTTTGACTTAATGACTGTGATTTTAATATCTCTGTTTTCCGGTACGCAATAGTTGATCTTAATTAATAAAGTACAACGGTAATCTTCCATCGCTATTGTAAATATTTCATGGTCTTTTATAAAACACTTCAATCATTATAACAATATGTTTAATGTTTACACGTCTCCTGCGTGACCTTTTGCACAACACCAATAGCTTTGTAAATGACAGTTTATAAGAAATTTATAAAAAAAATACCAAAAAAATGCACATACAAATTTATTTCATTACAATAAAGCAAAGAAAACCGCTCGTTTGTAAATAAAACAAACACTTTGACGTTTACTTTTGTGATACATTTTTTTGTCTGATCTTTTGGACAGGATAAAAATTTGAAGCAGTGATGAGACGCGATAAATAAGTTTTCGAGTCATTGTACTTGTGCTAAATATAGTACCTATCTGTTATGTGTTAGTTGATCAGTCTATAGTTTCTTCCTCCCATCGATAGAGATGAGTGAAAAAAACAAAATACTGATTATACTAGTTTACAAAAGAGCGATGTGATTCGAAGGCATGTAGTTCACATTTGCATTGTAGCGAGTGTGGCTCAGCGGTTCGAGTGTCTGCTTTTCATTCAGACGCACCCTGGTTCGAATCCGGCCCTACACCAATGACTTTATAATTCAAGTTATGTGTGGATTTGCATTCGCTTAACGGTGAAGGAAAACATCGTGAGGAAACCGACATGTTTGAGGACCACAATATCCGAGGACATGTGTCTTCCGTGGAAGGACCTGGGCGCCCACCACGATGTATCTGCCCAAGAGAACTGCCCTAACGAATTAATTCTGAGGGGGAGTCACGACCCTCAGTCATGAGGAAATACGACTCAAAGAGAGAGAGAGTTCACATAATTGCTAAGGAATAATAATGAAGTCATTTTTGGGATGGGTGACCGGAAGTTTAATTAGGTCGGTTGACACATAGTGACCGTCTACATCTCGGCTGTCTCTTGACAGTCGTCAAACCAAATCAGGGGCCCGTACTACCTTTAGCAGAATACGGGTGGGAACACTCAAACAGCTCAATTCTAAAATATGTGCATGAGTATTAATGCTCTCTTTGTAATATTTAATACTTATGTAAATGTCATCAAGTCCTGTATCATTTTTAAATTATATAGGTACTCAGTGATTCCGGAATACTTATGGTTTTTGTTTATATTTTGGCTAAACAAATTTGTAACAAAAGAAATATTAAGTCGAATTGAGAAACCCTTTCTTGTTTGTAGTCGGCTAATAATCGGCGAATGCCTACTAATATAATATGTATATCTGAGGCTTTCGAGAATCCTGAAAAATGTTTAGTTGCAAATTATGCAATCAATAAATATAACGGTATTGTTCTGAAATAACGACAAATTGTATAACCCATGTGACATTGGTGGTTTTAAAAGGTTTGGTATAAGTATGAACGATAATTTAAATTACCTTAGCTGAAACATTTTTATATGGAACATCACCACTGAACTTTTGACAACTCATTTATACTATAATCTTAGTAAAATGATATTAGGGTATTTGTAATTTAGGTTAGGGTCAGCCACAAGAGCGAATTTTCATTCAAACTAGGAAACTAAACCTAATCTAGGTATACTGTCTTTAACAATAAATCAGTTGTCCGATGTCGTGGTTTGCCAAACGCCTATAAAGCACAGGATTCCTGGTGTGCTCAAAAGCCCGACGGAGGAAGATGGAAACAGGGACGCCTTTGCCAACAATGGGACGGTACTGGCATAGAGAAAAAATATGTTGTAATGTTCATGAAGACACTGATTTTGTAATATGTTTGTCAATTTGTTTTTTAAATATAAATAAGGAATACTGAACCCCTAGGTTTCCTTGATGAAGTATTTTTTCCAAAAGTTTTTATGAAAATTCGCATTTGACGCTTTTGTAACTTTAAATCTTTCTTGCTGTGTTCATGATCTAACCATATTATTGGTGCCATTTATTGTTGGCGCATATTATGTATTTTTGATGTATAATTGAAATATGTACCTATATGTTTCTAGTTTAAGTACTGCTGAAGGCCAAAACATAAGTGTAAAAACATTGATCCAAACTCTTATCACGATCGATGTGAGAATATCAGTTTAGGGATGTAGACGTTTGTGTGTTATGATCGAGCTATACGTGTGTGTGTGGTTGTATAGAATTATAGAAGAGTATAACCCGGCAGTCCGTATAATCCCATTGGCAGCCCTATTTCATACTAAGATATCCCATAGCGCCGTAAGTAACTCAATATGTATGTACATTGCTATAAGCACCATGCAGAGGCCTTCAAATTAAATTAATAGTGTGAAATGCGAGCACGCATACTCCATCTATTTTGCTATATATCATTATATAATAAATAGTCGTTCAATAGTTGCTCCTAGTCTATAGATATATTACTTTATAAATTACATAATATATTATTTTTATATAATTTAATAATTATGAGTTTTTACTTTTTTATTGGTAAAATATGATAAGTGTACACGTTAAAAGTACATCGATTGATCAGGCTTCGGTCGTGGTCCACCTGCTTAGTTCACCTAGGTGGACTACGGGCACTTTTTCTTGCTGGTGGTTCACCTAAATAATGAGTAATATGTAAATCAGAAATGTCTATAGGCCATGATCCACCTATATATTATTACCACGTGATGCTTGTCGTTTTGCCTCCGGACCGCTTTATAACAAAAAAAAAAACAATAATGAATGCCTAAAGAAGTAGGTAATGAAAGTTGAAAAAATAAATTATTGTCGATAAAAAAACTTTCATATAATCACACAATATTTTAAAGGAAAAAAAAAACATCTGAATTCGAATATTTAATACTTAAAGAAACAATTAACGTAACATTCCAACGCCAACAGAAATTTCTTTGTTTAACAATTCAAATTGTATAATTCTATTATATTGTCATCGTCAGTTATACATTTGGTTTTCCTTTTGTTGGAAGAACTGGATTCAAGACTCTTCAGTTCAGCCAGGAGGCGCAATATGGTGTGGTGTGTATGGACTTACGGGATTTCTTTGCGTTTAAATTCAGTTTTGAATGAAAAGATTCCGTAACATTATTAAGGAAATAATAGTTCCTTATTATTATATTTATTATTTCAGGTAGTACAAGGCAGGGGTAAAACTGACGAGTATCTACCGTACCAAGCGTTAGAAGAGGATAACAATCACAAGTTAGAAGAACTTTATGCACACAGAGAAATGAGAACATGACACGAGAACTGCACAAGAGAAATGGCAGAAAAAATGCTTATGGAGAAACCTCAAGGAACCTTCCTAATACGGCCTAACTCTACGGGACAAGGGGCTTTGTCCATCGTGTGCTACGACATGGTGTACCACTGCATTATATTTAAGACTGAATGTGGTTATGGCTTTGCTGAACCACATAATGTATTTGAGTAAGTATCTATAAAATATGTATTGTGTCTTCTTCTTCCTAAGTATCTTATGAATGAGAGTGGCCAACTGTGGTGTCGAGAGTTTATCAAGCTCTAAAGGCCTCTGACAATGGCTTCTCATTGTGTGACATGTTGCTAGACTGGTGGAAACATTAAAAATAAATACTCCCATGATTTTGAAACCAATTTCCTTGTATTAAATAATGATATTATTAAATAATCACCAATGTCTTAGCTGGGTAGCCTCACTGATAGTAATTGTCATATTCTGGATTTGATTAATTATTTTTTAAGTGATTTGTTCTTGACTTGACCATAACTTACCTTATACTTAATAATTTGCAGTCTGATTCTAGTGTGTAAGATTAACACCAATATATTAATTATACTTTACAGTTCAAGGTATACATATAAAAGGGAGGATTCAAAATGAAGATAATTTTGTACTTACCAAAAACTAACAAATGTTTTTGAGAATTCCAAATTATCGCGTATATTTCTATCTTTTTCCAGAACCCTTGACGAGCTTGTGCTACATTATGCGGTGAACTCATTAGAAGGACACAACGAACAGCTGCGAACGAGTCTCAAATATCCAGTCAACACTCATCTTGTTAAGAAACCACAGAAATAACACTAGAACAGGAGAATTTGAAACGGTTTATAAGATACAGCCTGGACACAGGCGGACAGACAGACAGACGGACGGACGGATAATTATAAATATTTTATAATTATCCGTCCGTCCGTCTGTCTGTCTGTCCGTCTGTCTCCAGGCTGTATCTTATAAACCGTTTCAAATTTTCACAGAATATTTACTTGTATGTTACCTCTCAAAATAAATAATTAAATATCAATAAAGTAAATATTGAAGGGGGGCTCCCATACAACAAACGTAATTTTTTAGCAATTTTTACTCGATCTTAATAAACAGATAGAAACTTGAATATCTGTAAGTAAATATTTAGAAATATAACTACTATAAAAATAAATACCTAAACTAATACATAAAATAGATGACAGTACGGAACCCTTTGTGCGCGAGTCCGACTCGCACTTGGCCGGTTCCTTTCGGTTCTTTAAATTACATAATTAGTATCTTACAAATTTCAACTCACAATAATTACTGGGAAAGTGTTACCCTCACATGATGGTGTTCAAAGTACCATCTATCAGGTATTAGTATTTATCTTCTGCAAAAGGAATAGATGACAATTTTACTCTCAGACTAGTGGAAAATTCTTGTGGTTTCTGTGTTTCCTTGCAGGATTGTTTAATGACTTGATTCCAGTAGTAGATCTCCTGTTCTAGTGTTATTTCTGTGGTTTCTTAACAAGATGAGTGTTGACTGGATATTTGAGACTCGTTCGCAGCTGTTCGTTGTGTCCTTCTAATGAGTTCACCGCATAATGTAGCACAAGCTCGTCAAGGGTTCTGGAAAAAGATAGAAATATACGCGATAATTTGGAATTCTCAAAAACATTTGTTAGTTTTTGGTAAGTACAAAATTATCTTCATTTTGAATCCTCCCTTTTATATGTATACCTTGAACTGTAAAGTATAATTAATAAATTGGTGTTAATTTTACACACTAGAATCAGACTGCAAATTATTAAGTATAAGGTAAGTTATGGTCAAGTCAAGAAAAAATCACTTAAAAAATAATTAATCAAATCCAGAATATGACAATTACTATCAGTGAGGCTACCCAGCTAAGACATTGGTGATTATTTAATGATATCATTATTTAATAAAAGGAAATTGGTTTCAAAATCATGGGAGTATTTATTTTTAATGTTTCCACCAGTCTAGCAACATGTCACACAATGAGAAGCCATTGTCAGAGGCCTTTAGAGCTTGATAAACTCTCGACACCACAGTTGGCCACTCTCATTCATAAGATACTTAGGAAGAAGAAGACACAATACATATTTTATAGATACTTACTCAAATACATTATGTGGTTCAGCAAAGCCATAACCACATTCAGTCTTAAATATAATGCAGTGGTACACCATGTCGTAGCACACGATGGACAAAGCCCGTTGTCCCGTAGAGTTAGGCCGTATTAGGAAGGTTCCTTGAGGTTTCTCCATAAGCATTTTTTCTGCCATTTCTCTTGTGCAGTTCTCGTGCCATGTTCTCATTTCTCTGTGTGCATAAAGTTCTTCTAACTTGTGATTGTTATCCTCTTCTAACGCTTGGTACGGTAGATACTCGTCAGTTTTACCCCTGCCTTGTAACCACCTGAAATAATAAATATAATAATAAGGAACTAACCGCAGGGGCGACTTCATGGCGAGTCGTCGGTGAGTAGCGTCACCGCGGACCCCGATTCCCTGGGGGCTAAATGAGACCCCCTGCCTCCCGGCTTGCCTTGATTGGCCGTCCGGGAGTGGCAGACGCAAGAGCTCAGTACCTAAGCTCCAGGGTGGAAGTGTTAAAGGGCATAACGCCGCTAGTACCGCTCAGAGAACGCGTAGCACACCTCTCTACACCCTAAGCCACTCACACCAATGTTGCCCTTCCGGCGTCATCTTAGGCTGCCTTTTGTGGAGGGCCCATTTAGTGAGTGGCAAGTCATCACCCGCTATAATTTTTACTATATTTTTTATGAATGAGGCATAACTGGCGGGTGCCGTTCCTTGTACAATAGACTAGTTTAATTAAGTCAATGAACAACTCAACACAATAGCCTGTAACATTAATACCATGTCTGCAATAGTTACTTTATATACCTAACATCCTCTATCTGTAATTTTTACCTAATTTTAAGTACCTATAATATTGTAAAAGGCCTCTTAGTTTTGGCTACGGCTCCACTGATGCCTTAAAAATACCGGGCGTAAGGCCCGAGAATCTGTGAAGAAACTATTATTTCCTTAATAATGTTACGGAATCTTTTCATTCAAAACTGAATTTAAACGCAAAGAAATCCCGTAAGTCCATACACACCACACCATATTGCGCCTCCTGGCTGAACTGAAGTCTTGAATCCAGTTCTTCCAACAAAAGGACAACCAAATATATAACTGACGATGACAATATAATAGAATTATACAATTTGAATTGTTAAACAAAGAAATTTCTGTTGGCGTTGGAATGTTACGTTAATTGTTTCTTTAAGTATTAAATATTCGAATTCAGATGTTTTTTTTTCCTTTAAAATATTGTATGATTATATGAAAGTTTTTTTATCGACAATAATTTATTTTTTCAACTTTCATTACCTACTTCTTTAGGCATTCATTATTCATTTTTCATTTTTTTTGTTATAAAGCGGTCCGGAGGCAAAACGACAAGCATCACGTGGTAATAATATATAGGTGGATCATGGCCTATAGACATTTCTGATTTACATATTACTCATTATTTAGGTGAACCACCAGCAAGAAAAAGTGCCCGTAGTCCACCTAGGTGAACTAAGCAGGTGGACCACGACCGAAGCCTGCCTGTGATTATGTTTGGAACACTCGATACAAACAAATAGCCTTTCAAACAAGAGTTGTAATAATTACTAAAACTAACAAAATTTGTACATAATAATAATTAGTGAAAGTGATCAGTAAGATAAGTATTGTGATATATTGTGACCGCTCGCTTAGTTTATGTAGTGATTTATACACGAATTACATTTTCAGAGGGTTTTGTTTATATTTCTGTAAGTTTGCTAATTGCATTGTAAATAAATACAATTTGAAAATACATTTAAATTGTTTTATTTTCCATACTGTCCTAACAAGAAACATGTTCTTAGGCCGTGTTCATAAAATTGTTCCCAGCTTGGCACATATTTCGTTTTCTTTGCAATATTAAGTATATTTATTATTACCCAACGGCATCGTCAAAGTCGAGGGTCCAACCGAGATGAGGTCTGCACAAGATCGACGTAGTTGGCACATGCAAAGGGACTATACCCAGCAGTGGGATCCCATTGGCTGTGGATGATAATAGTAGTTTATGCAACTGTCATATAATTAAGGGTTTTAAAACACGAGTGTGAGTTTATGAAACGAGCGCAGCGAGTTTCATAATAGTAACGAGTGTATAATTAATAATAGTAACGAAACATAAGTAGAATGTTACAACATTAGTGTAGATAAAGATAATTACACACAATTGTGGGTATTAAGCAGTGCTACAGGGTAACCCGATCTCACCCGGGGTTGAAAGTAGCCTGCTCTAATTCAAGATGTGAAGACACAATATACATTGTTCTTAAATTCTGTAGTCTAGCCAAGAACTAGTTTGGATAGATAAATACTTTAACACCACATATACCTATATAACAATACAAAACAAAGAAATTAAAATTTTCAATTTTAAGTGGCGGCCTTATCACTAAAAGCGATCTCTTTCAGACAACCAATCAGTTTCTCTATAAAATAAATAAATATTCCGGCACATTGCACACAGCGCCATCTAGCCCTACACTAAGCAAACGCTTGTGTGGTGAGTACTAGATAACGGATAGAATACGTATGTATGTATATAATTTTCTTTTGTAAACACATACCTACTCAATATATATGGAAACGACCAGACTCAACACAATTAATTACAAAACTTAATTCATAATTGCTTGTGTTATGAGGGAATCAAACCCGCGACCCCTTCATTAGAAGGCAGACAGAGCCAATAGGTACCAACTAAGCTATCAGGGCAGTCTATGTTGCTATCTGGCAGGGATTTAAATGATTTGGACGAGGTGTTTCAGATATTATATCAAATAAAATAATGTTTTGTAGTTTAATGTTTTCTCTAAACAAAAGTGTTAATAACTTAGTTTTCTAAAAATAACACTTTATGGGGTTTTGTACAAGAATGTATTATTAGCTATCTGTCTAAACCAAAATTCATTCAATTTCGTTTAGCCGTTGGAGTGTGAAGAAGGAACAAACAAACACACAATATGTATCGTCATTCTAATGGTACGAGTGAGAAGTCACAATAGGAACCTGGATAAAAAGCCTAGCTTATGTAAAATGTCAACCAAATCTATTAAGCTATCTATTCCCCTTGAACTATAGAGAGTAAACTAGTTTCTTCTAGGCAAGCGCGCTAGATCGTAGATTATAACTTTGCTTAACATCAGGCAAGTTGTAGTAAAGCGTGAGCCTATCTTATGTAAAAAAGCTGGTTCGCTATTTTATTTACATAGTGCAGACATCAGAGTACAGCCCGCCACATGTAAAGCTTTGCTGCAGCCCTGGTGCCTATGAAGTGTATGATTTATTTAAATATAAAAAATATGCTATCTTTTGTCCCTATAGTACCTACTAGTGTGGTGTGAAACATCTGTATAAGGAAGTATTTATACAGTACTGAGTACTGACGTAGCACATTTATTGATTAGGCACTCAATATGTTCAGTCAAGTTCTTATTCTCTCTGCAGGGTCTCTTGTTCTTATTTCCCACTACCCGGAATTCCGAAAGGCCGTCCGTTGACCGAATGTGTCAGACTTACAAAATTTTTGCAAGCGACTCCAAAAGGCAACCTTTTCCTTGTTAGGTACTCAATTTTAATACGTTTTATGACAAAGAATCCTTTTATGCATGGATACTTCTCAATTGTATATTTGACTTGTATAGTCCCACTAACGTACCTACACATCTCATTGGTGCTACCAAACGGCTAGATCGATTGGTATAAAGTTTGGTAAAGTGGCCAGCTCTGGTGTCGAGATATTTCAAACCACCCTAAAGGCTTGATACGACTAAACACACAGATGGATTAGACAAAGAGTAATATTTGTTTTTTTTTTTTAAATGTGGGGAGGAACCTTAGAACCAAGAAGCCGAAATATACAACTTTTTTGTCCCGAGACAACAGGGGCAAAGGCGCGGGCATCTATTGGTTCATAATATTTAAAAGATCGAGCAATAAATACGACGATGCGCGCGTTGAAGTCTTTTCCTCCGCGCTACGAAGCGACCGCAGCGAGCTATGCGACCTTTACGTGACACACTCATTGTATCTATTGGTTATTCCGTCCTCTGGAATGCTACGAGTTTGTTTTTACAGGTCGATATTTGCATCAAGTTTCAAGATATCGCTTTTAAGTTGAGGGTAGGTACCTATACTTATACCTATATTGCATAATAAAAATGGCCCCTTATGATTGGTAAAGCGTAGAGGCCACATAGTTTAGTGGATTAGTTAAAATCGTACTATGTGTGGTGTAATGGGGTATTGGAAGTGTGTGGAGCAGGGTCGGGACAGCAGCTGGAGCGAGCGGCAGGAGAGGGCGGCGTGCGCTGGGTGGCGGCGGCGGTGGCGCTCGCTGGTGGGCGCGCGGCTATAAGTAAGAGGTGCGCGCGCCGCGGCGAGGTTAGTCGCCGTACGGCAGCGCGTCGCCAGCGCTTTTGGTTCTTCGCATCCCCCCTCTCCGGTGCGTCTCTCCCCTCGCACGCACTCGCCTTTCTCACACGATCACCGGCGATCCTAGCTTGCGCAATCGACTTACGAACCGAAAGGTCGCCGCTATTGGCATTTAAGCGCTCTCTGACATTAGCGTTGCATTTAAATGTGCGATGCAGCTTCCTAGTCGAACTTCACTGTCGCAACTGTGTGTTCGCATGGGAAAGGCGCGTGTGCTGACGTGAGGTCTCTGTTGCAGCAGCCCGATCGAGCCGGGCCGGCGCGCACGCATCCACGCAACGCAACGCAACGCAGCACGCACCATGATCGCCAGGATAGCACTGTGAGTAGCACACATCCCACACAGCACCCACTCCGCTCTACCCTTGACATAGACACTAACACTTGCTCATAAATTACCGCTACGAATACAATAAGACAATTTGACGGCCAATACCACCGGCGTGATAAATATTGTATCGAATGTGCTAATAGTACACAATCACTTTCTAACGGCGACGTCAATAATTATTATGTATAGTTGTGTGTTCGATTTGTTAGTGTGTTAGCTTTCGTCTGTTTGCATTCTCGCGGGGGGCGTTATGTAACGAAGCTCGGGATGGACGGCGGCAGATGCATACTTAATGTGAAAAAAATAACATCGTGAGACAAAAAGTTTTCATTGCTCAACTGCAGCCGGTTGAAACCACGAATGGTGCCGGTATTACTCAAACGGAGGCTGCGAAATATTGCTTTTATAAATATGCACGACTTTGTGCACATTGTCACCCGCGGCGGCAGGCCTCGGCGCCGAGCCCTTGCACTTTCTAAACCTGAGCCCTAGGAAACATCAACATGTCCTACCAATGAGTATCTACCTCGTTAATGTCAATACCATGAAGTGTATGAGACAGTTAATGAACACGACCTTGCCTCACATACATATAAAATTTCTTACACATATTTTATGCAATTACCTACTTGTTTCTAGCAAATGGTATCTAAAGAAGAAACTTGTTGTTACCTAGTTGCTTAGAAATCTAAGTTGGTTGGATAATTTTCCTTCGTGGGTTTACTTAATACATTTTCACCACAAATAAACGTCAAAAGTAACTAACATAATAGTGGTAAGCGTTTACTTTTATAACTGCAGTCTGTTACCACGACCCAGGGACCCAGTTGTATTGTGACCTGTTTTTATTACACTATTCAAAATATTGAGATAAACAAATATCAAAAGTGTAGACAATTCAATGTTATACGTTAAAATCAGTAGATTGGCTCGACTTGTACTAATATTTAAAACGTGCGGCAGTAACTAGGTGTGTGGTAATTTTTGACTTGATTGGTGGGTACTGAAGGATGATGCGCCAACATAAACTGTTAATTCTCTGCCTACACTAGAGTGGGATGCATCATTGTTCATCAGTTATACCTAGTTAGAACTTTTACTTATTTGTTAAGCCGAGTTGAGCAAAACAAGTGCCTGATATTACGTACAACGTACAAATTAAGCATACTAGATTTAGAAGGCACCCAGAGGACTATTTCAAAACCCAAACTTTTTACTGTAGGTACGTATGTAAAGATATGTAGGTACAATCGGTTATGGCATCTACCTACTGCATTTTCCGTAACTTTTTTGTGAGTTTCTAATTTTATTTAACTACTTTGCTATTACAGAGCTTTTAAATGAAAATATTTTTGAGTTATTGCAACAAGTTTTAAAAAAAGGTTGTTCTGCTTCACAAACTCAATATATATCATGCGCACATAAAAAAATAAAATATATATACTTAGATAAAACTATGTACGTATGTAAAAATTAAAAAAAAAATGCCTCGCTCTTTTTGTAAATACTAAAATCAATAGCATTCGGAAAGAATCTCAATAATATTTTCTACATTAGGGGATTGTGAACATATTCATGAGTAAGTGATTTCAACACTTTCATTTTTCATAAGAAAATATATGTACGCATATTCAAATAAATCAAGCGTTCTCCTTCGTAATATCATTTACCATCAGGAGAATCGTGGTCAAGTGCAAGACCATTTGTAATAAAAACTGCAATCAATTTAGATGGCTATTGTGCAAAACATGAGCATATTTTTATCTCAACAAAGCACGTAGCTTTGTATTAAAGAAATGTTTTCGTAGCAGTCATTAACAAAAAACACAGTTCGATCGTTTTTAACACGCGTCATGAAATCATTACATATAGTACAAGGTTTAGCCAGTTTCACAACGAACCGACAATTAAATAAAACGGCCGATTAATTAACAATAATATCTCTTTTCTCTCGTTTGTATTTGTTCCGCTCAATTTTAGGTAAAAGCAAAGGCTTTATCGTGATCGATTGGCTTTTGGGTTATTTTCTAACTAGTCGTTGGTCGAAGTTTTGCTTGTGTTATATCTGAATAGATATCTTTTCGGTTAAATAAATTATCCACGTATGGTACGTATATTTGAAAAAAATCTTAGTTTCAGTTAATACAACAACCCTATTTGTAGAAAACGTCTTTGAGGTCGTCTGTAATCTAAATATATCTATACTTAATAATAAAGCTGTAACCGGCCGGTGTCTGAACATTGAAGATAATGGAAAAAAGTAGTTGAGGGGTCTTAATTGATGCAATAGAACACAAAAATCATGTTTAAAAAAAACTGTTTGTCTGTCGGTATGTTTGTTCGTTATAGACTAAAAAACGGCTGAACTGATTGGTCTACGGTTTTCCCTAACATGTTGGTGCATTTTTAACTTAACATTTAGTGTTTAATTCATTTTAATCGGTTCGTAAATAAAAAAGTTATGTTCATTTTAAACCTTTTTATCGCAAAATATTACGAGCGATGCCACGGGCGTCCACTGGTATAATAATAAAACCGTTATTGATCGGTGTCAGAACACAGAAAATAATTGAAAAATACTGCGAGTCTTTCTTAATGAAACAAACACTACTTTACTTAAAGTTCAGCTTATCTGGCCGAGGATGTACATGTTTATAAAAATGTATGAAGCTGCATATTAGCATTATTCGTTCATATTATAGTAAAGAAGGAGCCATGGGAAGTAATAATCAAATAATAAACTGTCTAAAACTTCAAAAACTTTTTTTAGGAAATTAAAATAATGTAAGCAAGAACAAGAAGTCGAGACAATCGTACTTGTTAACTATGACTTCAATCCAAAAGTGGAAATCATGAGAATGGATAAAGACGTCCGATAGCCGTATAAATATCTCAAGATAAATGACACCCTGACCTCATGTATTATGTCACTGTGCCTAATAAAAAGAGCTGACAATACCTAAAGCTCTCTCTTTGATTACGAGATAAAGTGCTAAGTGACGCGACTGGCGGATATTGTTAACATATTGAGGATGTGATATTATACGACGAGGCTTTTTCAGCAGACGACTCCACACAAGCTATATCATCAAAAGACAATATAGCCTTGTCTTGTGTTAATAGTCTGACATGCATTCTTTTACACAAGGCCTGAAAAAGTAACAGTTCTTACAATGTTAGTTCCTTTAGATCACAGTATTGAAATACCAATAGAAAACACTGTAAGTCATACAAATTACCTATTAGATACATATTGTTGCTTGTGCGGTCCTCCTATACAGGTTTAGGAAAGCATAGTCAAGTAACACAGCACATGTGACCACTAAGAGATTTAAAACAAATCTTATCATTTACCAAATCAAAGCCGGAATGGGCATGCATTGTTTTTGCTTATAAAGCGTCCGTTAAATAGCGGTAGTTAGTTACGTGCTTGTCGCTGCCAACGTATTGTCTTTACTTCCTAATTGGCCAGTTTAAGTATAGTATGTGCTCAATTACTCATGCCTAGATTACAATTATTTCACTTTCCAAAAGATAACGTAACTTCAAACAGTCAAACGCTAAATTCGCTCCGGGTGTGTTTTTGAATACAAATTAGAATGGGAATTTCTCCATGGTACAGATTTTCGATGAGGCATGTGTGAAACGAAAGTGATTGGGACGTGACGATTGATGTTGGTTGTGAACCTGTTGGCATATGTTCGTAAAGATCTTGCCACACACATACATAATGTATACGTATGTAGGTGCGCGTGTACAATGGTGAGGCAACTGCCACCATTTATCTGCGCCGATTGCGTTGTACAAACAACAATTTTGATTGTTTTCATGACTAACTCTCGTTGAATTTATTACTATTTTTATAATATCGTTGTTTAGAAGCGAAAGTGTGTTTGACGCGGATGAAGCGATGAACCATCGTGATTTTAGTTACATAGTGGTAGGTATAAGGTTCTGTGCGATGAAACTGATTGTTTAGATATTGTTACAAATGGATGCCGAGGCAATAAAGTCGGTTTTTACCAAGTGACCACTAACAACTTATCTATTTAACACTGTTGTTGTACAGACTATGAAGTCCGTCCGTCGTTTTGTCGTGTGTGTGTGTGTGTGTGTTATTCCGGACGTCTTGCGAGCATCGGCGCCGGCACCGTTTTCCCCGGAAGGGTTGCCAGTTGTGAGGTATATGTGTAATATCCGCGCGCACACTTTTTACAGGCAACTAACTACTTACGCTAAATTCGAATGGATTTACATGTCATTAGGGAATTGATGATCTGATTCGTCACAACCTCAAAATGTCTATATAGGTACGAGTAAAATAATAATAAAACATTCATGTTAAGATTAAGTTTATACGTAGACAAAATCTCATAAGATGAACACAGGGAATTTTGAAAAAAAAAAAACTTACTTGATGGTAATAATCATCAAGTAGTTCTCATGTACCTATTGTGACTTTTTAAACAACTAATATCATTAAAAGATGTGCCCAAACATTTTACTTCTAGGAAAATATATGCATTTGCAAATTAAGAAGGTAATATAAATATGACCTTGGCAAGTATTTAAATGCGCCATGTAAAAGTTCAGACGAGTGGCGTGGCGTGGCACAATGAGTAATTCGCCAGCGTTAGATCTGTAAGGTCGCGCGCGAGCCGGACCCTGCGCCACGCATTACGTCATACTTACTATACAGCCACGTGCACAAAACCTGGCTCTGTCTCGAGCCTCTCACTGATTGAAATTCGAGCCACGTCATTAAATTCCAAAAGATGTATAATATTTCAAGGATTCAGTATATAAATAGGTCGCGCGAGGTCCGGCGCGACGTCGCCGGTGACCGGCCGAGCCGCGACCTTCACTTTCGCTCTTTACTGTGAATCTTCCAAATAGTACAACAGCCGAGGTTGTGACTTCATTGAGACATACTAAAGTTCAAGTTTCATATATGTATAAGACAACATTTTAAATAGGTGCCTTCTAATTATTGAATATTTTTGATCGCGAGCTTGTCAGTCTAGTCGACTGAGGTATGAGCATTAGCATTAATATTTTCTTGGTTTTATATCTATTTGAAAACAGAAAGATCCCAGCATTTTGTATGAAAGTAATATAAGGATCAATAAACATTTCTGCCCGTTGGCATATCAATTAACATTTAGTTTATTTCCTAACCTTTTGACCGATTGACATCAGGAGCAAACTCATATCGTTCTTTGATGACATCGTTAAATCTTGTAAAATATAAGTCACACAGTAACCATTCATGGGTTACGCGTTTATTATTCGAAACAATATAACACCGTTAAAAATATGTGGCTTAATAATTATGCTAGCATGCAAATGCCAGATGGGCAATAACATGCGACACGAAGAAAGATGTCGTTATGTCAGCTCGAAGATACGTAACAGTGAAGATGTCACATCCGTTTACGTCGCTCTTTCGTGTCACCAACAAATTGAGCGCTGCGTTGGCCTAGTGGTTAGCGACCTAATATTCTCATAGACTGCGCAACGGGTTTGATTCTGGCGGAGTTATTATTACATGATTTCAGACCCAGAAAATGCAAACATTATTTAAAGAACATTTAAAAGAGATGTGGATACTAAGACGACACAAAAGTTTTGACCCAGTCGGATATCCCTTACCCTTTACTGAGGTTAAAATTTATATATACACACTGTGATTATCTAATGTTTGATCTATAGAATGTCGTATCTTCGATTGCTTAAACCAGCAAATGTCAAATATGACGTCTTGAGTTTATTTTTACTTTGAATTTAATTATTTTATTGTAGTCGTTGCGTGTTTAGATTTCATATGGGTGATATTTTAAATTAAAATGCTACGCGTAATTTAGTCAAAGTTCATCCGTTGTACTGTTTTATTGTACCTTACATAAACATGAATATTATATCGTATGCACTCACTACCGGAATTGATAACAGGTTGTATTGTACAACAGTTGTTTTAAAAATGTTTTAAATCAAAGCTGTAGATATATCAGATGACCCGCTTGGTTGATTGTCCCATTCGTAACATAGAAAATACTTAAAGAATCCGGAAAGAATAAATTCTATATCTCAAGATGAGATTTAAGATTGCGCATTACATAAATCTAAACAAAGCTAGACCCCTTGGAACTTTCATTGTTTCCCGCGTTCCTTCCGACGCAAATTATTACGAGATATAGAGATCTCTGCAAGCGTTGTCTGCAAGTATGTAATGAATTCAAACATTTTAAAATACAACAATGGTGTTGTAAATAGGGAACGTGTGGGAACGACATTGGACATGGAAAATATTGACAGCTTTTAATAGTTCCTAAGAAGCTGGTAGTAATACATGAAACCAAATTAGGTACTTTACAAAGCAAAAACAATGTGAAAAAATGCTAGAATAGTTATAATTACATCACTGCCCCTCAGTGAAAATAATTAAACGCTTACTCTAAATGAATAATCGTGACCCGCCGTGCTCTTGACCCGTTATTACAATTGACGCAACGGATCAGACAATCAGTACACTGCTGTTCGGTATCTCCTTATGCCCAAACGGTCTTGGATGCTTGTACTTTCTACTCCTTGTGGATATGTCAAGGGCAGCCACTCTCAGAGACAGGCCGCGACCCCCGGGGGAGGCGGGGAGCCGCTAATCCGCAAACACTGAGATAGCTACTTACGCAAGCTTCATGTCGACTATTGTCTTAGGATGTCGTCACGTAATCTTTCTGGGTGCGGATATTTCGGGGGAGATTGGAATCTTGATCTGCGTGCCGAGGCGTGATGAAGGCGTCGCTACTCAACTCGACAGAGCAAACACATCGCGCACTTAGTAACGCACTTGCAGTGGTTATAATATCACACGTTCAACCCGGTAAAACAAAAGCGCCTCGGAACCGACTCCGCAACGCCACATTTATATCGCAACGTTTCATATTTCAGCATGGCAACGCCTCATGCGGAAAATTAACGGAAAAGGCTTCAACCATCTTTTGCCGATCAACTCGTAAACTAAACTTGGTGGCAATATTTTGAAGTCCATGTTCAAGAATGCGGTCAGATCATGCCCTATGCAAATAATATACGCCAGGGACGGCTAGCCTACCGCACATTAGCTAGTGTTCCAAATATGCATTGCTAATAAACGTGACCCATGATCGTTTGACAGTTTTACAATTTGAGCCATCTATGGACTTGTAGATTTTAATCATTAGCAGCCATTTTATCACATAATTTTAAAATGAATCGATTAGCGACATTTTAAAACATACTGTGCTCTTTATCAGTCCGGTTTTCTCAGTTGCTGAATATTTATTAGCATCATTGATGTTTGAAGTGAATTCTAATGCTACAAGGATTCCAATTTCCAACAAATGTGTGTTTTCTGAAAAAAATATTTTTGTTTTCTGTTACGCAACATGTTTTAGGATGTGTGCGATGCACACAAGATTCTTAGTAATAAGTTTTCGAAGCTAATAAGTGATTGGCGGCTTCAGCTAACAGTTTTTGCGCAACCACTACATACACACGTTATCTCACGGGTTTCATAACTGCTGGCGATGGCTCATCACTTGCGGAGAAAAGGCTAAGTGAGGTATGTCATAAATTGACATCAGATTAAATTGCAACAGTGGGCAGTGCGCTGCGGAGAGGCCGGGCTCAAGCCAAGCGAGGCGACCGACGGCTTACGTCCAGCGCAGATCGACCCAGCGGGCTTATGTTCGCATAATCAGATAATACTTATGTGGCTCTTCGCATTTTGTCAGCGTCATTTTTGACTCCGACCAATTTCACTTTCCTGCCGACGACCTTTTGTGGAATGCGCTGAGATAACGGATGAATAAAACATTAATTGCTAAGGCTTATTTGCTATGTTGTGGCTAATATCAGCTGCGGCAACAATAAGCCATGACAATGGGGTCAAAAGTGAACAACAGTTTGCGCGCTAACTTTGCACAGTTTTAAATTTTAATAAAATATAATCTATTCCTTGTTTAGTGTCAGGGGGCATGCCTAAACACAATTCACTTTCAATAACTGTGCTAGAAAAGTCAAGTTCCTTTAATAAGCAGGACTAGTGTAACAGGCAACACACAATCATGAGCGTCTGGCTATTATTTAATTATATAATTGTTTGTTCTGAAATCACATCAATATTTGCAATGCACATATTGCATGCTCGCGGTTGCGCGAAATAGTTATATTCGAGTAGGTATATTGGTGTCGTGACGGTCCAGTACGTACCTAGGAATGCGGTTAGCAAACCTTCACAATCAATGCATCTCTTCACTTCAGAGAATGCGACCTTTGCACGGTACAAGTGTTGCAGGGTACTTGGGTGATTCTTTACAATCGCTGGGACAGATGGTATGCAAAAAACGTACCTGCTGAAGTTCGTATAAAAATGACAGACGAATGTGGTGAAGATTTTTAAATTAACGTGGTAACTGGCTCACTAAAATACCCATTTATAAATATGTCAGTATGTACTTTCGAACTAATTAACTTGTAACTTCGGCAATCGCGAACCAACACCTCAGGCCACTGAGTAACGGGCTCATGACAGTTTGCCAAAGTCATACAATACTCGTAATAATAAACTGCACAACCTCAGCACTTAAAATTCTCGACCTTGCTTTTTTCTATGTCACAGATTTCGTAACGTTTAGAGAACGAGCTACTGCATATACACAATATTATATTATAACTGTTATTTTTATCATTGACTGTTTCTGTGTTGACTGACTGCATTTGTTTTCGTCACGGTTGTTACTAATATTATACCCACATTCTCGTTTATTAAATAAAACATTTTATTTCATTAAAAAAATATTTTTGGATTGAAAACATTGTGTTTAAGTCAAGACAGCTTTTAGAAGCAAAATGACGTGATCGCGAAGAATATATCCTGTTAAGGAAGGGGTATCCTAAATACAAAACTGTAGTGTGATGTCATTTTATGTAAGGATATAAAAAGAAAACGGTGCAGCTCTGGGTAGCGGCTGCGGTACGTAGGTAGGTTCCTGTTTACGAAACATGTTTTATGTGTATTGTGGTAAAAGTTGATTTTCTGCTTGGGAAGCGTAGGTCTCTACCTATCAAACTAGCGAATATTTATGTAAGTACCTATACTTAGTTGGTTACCTTGGATCGTAGATTCCAGTCCTTATCAATGATTTAAATGCAAGTTAACGCTAGTATCTGATCGAAAGCTAACTATGAAAGTAATTTTATCCAACAACTAGAAGAAAAATATATATTTTTCCTTTTTTTTTTAATCTTATTTATTTAAGGGGGTTTTTTCAAAGAGAAAATATACCCCCGATTTTTTTTACTTTGTACATAGTATGTTCAGCAGTATAACACTTTACAACACGACAAGGAAACAATACTCAGACAACAGACAGAATAGAAACCTACAATTAAAATTAACTACTGAAAAGAGCATTACTTTTTCAACTTTTTGTACATAAGTTCTTTATTTTGTTTAAAAGATTTTATCATTTTATTTCATTTCATTTTTTACCTTACTTCATATTTCCTCTCTTAGGTAATTTTACATAGACATTTTCCTTTTTAATCTAAAATGTCGTCACGAATAGTAGAAACGCCAAAAACACTGAAAAAACATTCTAAAGAAATCAGATTTCACAACATACCACTCTCCGAATTCCACAGAACGTTGGTAAAATTTTAAATGTAAAATACATAAGTGCTATGTGAATCACTCAGTATGAAATGAAGCATTAGCATGCATCGTTGCGGCAGTATGGTTGTCAGTTCATGCATCAAATGACCCGGAGACTCCTAAGTAACTGGCAATCATTTATTCAAAACTTATCGTAATTATAGCTGTGTTGCGCGTAGGTACTCACCAGCTAATTCGGTCTTGCTACAGAAAAAACTAACAGTCGTGAGCATGGAAGAAGAGAAAGATACTACTAGAGCTTGTCCTGGGCTATCACAGGATATTTACAGCGGACTTATCGTGTATTTATTGTCAACTATTAGCTACCCGCGGCTTCACTCACGTAGTAACGGGTCAAAAATAGCTTATGCCACTTTCAGGAATTCACCATGATCCGTCGATCCATCGCGGCGTAAAAGTGGAGACTAGAGACTAACAAACTAAAAATACTCTTTCACCTGGACACAATCAGGCGTCTATTGGGTGTGATGTTATGTCGAGTCGGTACTACAAGTCAGTGCGTGCTTCGGATGCCGTTGTTAAAGATTCCAGACATGTCTGTGAACTTACGTGGAGAAGCTCATCGACTTGTGTACATTTACACGACGACATTATCAAGATAAACAACTCAATAGTCCTATTTGGTAAATAAAATTGTTGTAACAAATTCAAACTTCTTCCTTTGGATCTAAAATAACTGTTTCTATTATTTCAGACTGTCACTTTTACATTGTTTCCTCTCACACAATTCAATTCCTTTATTAGCATAAATGACAATTGGTGATCACTTTTCATTAGAAGTGTAGAAGCTAAAACTTAAATTAGCATTATTTTGTTATTTGAATGTAACAACATATTTTTTACTCAAATCTGAACTTTAAGTAATCTTTTAATATTAATAGTAGCACAAATGATGGTGTAGTTAAAATATTTGAATCCATATAAAAATGTATTAAATATTACCATTTGAGTCAATTGATGCTTAAAATTAAGATTTTAATGAACTGTAACTAAAGAGTCTTAATGGCGTAATATGATTTTGATTATCCATTAAAATTTATGAGACGAGACGAGACCACAAACTTCCGAATGTGTGTTCTTTATGTTCTCAATCATGACATAATAATTCCGAAAACTAGTGCATTCGTGTTTTAATGGGCTGTTAGTTGCTTTGCTGCCTGTATTACTTTGAAGCTTTCGTGCCAGTTCATACACAATTATTATGCATCACATTTGGCCAAAAAGTATTCTACTTGATATAGGTACATAGTATTATATTTTTTGACGAGTAGGTACCTATTTAGTATGAACATAGAGTATGAACGATTGCTGTCAAGTTGTATATGGTGCGCTATGATCGATGACTAGTCCTGTAACGGTTAACTACAGTTATGAACAATTATAATTCGAAGCTAATCTATCGGTTGGTACGCGGACAGCATAGTACAAGCTGCTGGCGAGACACTCCTACGTTCAACGCACGACCGGCGCGGCTCAGTTTTACGTGATATTCATCAGCCAGACTTCCTCTAGGGTTGATGACCCTCTCATGCACTACGATTTATATACAGAACACCTTTTTCGTCCAATCTAAGGACATTGACTGGTTTTACCCGGCTGGCATTCCTTCCGCGAACTAAATGTAGATGCCCTTGAAAGACTCTTATTATGGCGAAATAATGCGACATTATTTACCAAATTCTACTGTTTGGCCACAATGAACGTTTCAGAACAAAATACCACAATGTTACATTTGTAACAAAGCAGCAGACTATAATAAGTAAGCGATATGTCTGGAGCTCTATTACGCCATCTCTAATTACATAGTAGACACCGCGGAATGTTATAATTGCAGCGCTCCGAGACAATACAAATTGATTGTTTCGCAGCTCAGTTTCAAATCTGAGGACATGTATTCTCACGAAGTGCTCGTTTTGTGAGATTAGAATGCAAACAATTGCAGCCATTTTCTCCGAAACATGTTTGTCTTTGAATTCGGTTCGGGTTCTATCCCGGAGAGTATCATCCGTCACGAGCCTCCGATACGTTGTGCTCATCGCTCGATTTGAAAGTGCGAGTAAATAATCGCTAGGAGTACATCTGTTTCCCTTTCGATTTCATTTCACGTTAGTCGCATCATCACGTTCGCTTTCATGTCTGCGAGATCGCGCACGAAGAGATCTCTATCGGAACCATGTCCGATGCACAGAACGAGAGGCGGTCGTTGTAACGTTTCGCGGGCTAGGTTACCGATATATTGGACACGGGCAAGGCCACGTGAGGTAAACGAGAATTATTCGATATCCTCAGACACGTCGGAGTTTAAATGTCAAACGTCGCAGTCGGGTCGAGCAGTTTGTAGTTTTGTTGAGTTGGCCTCCTGTTCGCACGTAGTAAGTGTAGGGTCTGCTCGGTAATAGGATTGATTACGCGCATAGTTTGCCCCCGTACGTTCACCGGCGGCCTCGAGGCGGCGCGGCGCGGCGCGGGCGCGGACCTTGCCTTCAGCCGCCGGACAGCCCGCAGTACTATTGTCGCAAGCTCGCCTCGCTCACTCTCACGTGTCCGTTTAGGAAGTGTCCTACTCAAACACTCACACGCTCTTGAATGCAGCTTCCGACATTTTATGTATACCTACGCAACAATGCGTCTGACCTCGTAGTTATAGTCGTCGTAGGGTGCTATTCTGCCTGCGTGGATAAAGAAATCATTATTGCGTTACCTTTATGAACTCGTAAAATGTTGTACGACATAAGTTAAGATTTATCTTTAGAAAAACACGACCATTGGTTGTTTAAGTGTTTTTGTCGAAAATATTTTTTAACGTATTATACATTAAATATGTTTAATTGAATTTCATAATAATCGTATAAATAAGTAAACAAAACGTGAAACAAACGTGTTTATATTTCACCGAGCGCTACAAGTTTTACTAATAATGCTTAAGTTTCACAAGACATTAAATCGTTTTTTTTATTCAATAACACTTTCTAATAATAAACGCGAGTAAATTTATGTAATTAAAATAGTTTGGCAACGTGTGCGTTTTGGTTTACTTGCCAGAAAGCTAGTTACTTACGGATCCGTGACTGCGGTCAATAAAAACTGCATTTATCTCGTTTATATTATCAAATATCGTTTAAAATAATTAATTTTCGCAAAGTTATGAAGAAACCACGTGATATACACATACGTGAGTACTTACATAGCTAGATACATACAAATATGCCTACTCAGGCAATGCTCAATAATAACCAGTATATTATGTAACTTTGGCATCCGCCTAAAGAAATTATTTATAACGCAGATCCGGGTTTCTCTGACTCATTATTATAAATTTGTTTTTAAGGGCAAGCGCGTTGACATCACCGAATTACGTAAATGTAACTTAAAACATATCTTTATATTATTTGCGGAAGAAACAAATCACCTAACTGGCACAATCTGGGTCAGTTCGACACATTACTGATAAATCGGCCCAAAGTATTATGAAACAAGTAAAAACTGGTTCAACACAAAGTTGTGGACAAGTCTCGAGTGAACTTTGCCCTTGAAGAAAGCTCTAACGTCGTGCTTTTACACTGTGGGCGTCTTTCGGAGCCACCAGATTTCACTGAGTTTCTCTATTCTTGTGGTTTAAACACACAAAATGTTTGCACATAATAATAGTAGATTAGTAGCCAAGGGCTGTAAGGCATCAATTGCAGCCCGAGATAGTTAGGCGCACGAGCGCAGCGAGGGCGCCTATAGTTCGAGGGTGCAATTGATGCTTACACCCGAGCTAACTACTCTGCTTTACATCTCGATTGTGAGGTAAGTAGAAAAAAACCCGTATTAGGTACAAGAATAAAACATTTTAATGGTTAAAATTTATAGTGAAATGAGAACAATTTTAAAATTTTAGGGACAGGTGTTTTATGGGTATGTTAAAAGTTTGAGATTGTGATATTTGCTGGTCACGGACAAAATCAGAACTTACTCGTTTTTCTTTTCGCCACTTCATGAACTCGTCGTAAGTTTTCAAATATCTCTCTTTAGAACTTTCAAGCAAAATATTGTTAATTGCTACTTCAGCTTCCGTTTTCATTGAATCAGGAGTGCAGCTTACATAATATGTATATCGTCATCACTTGCAGAACTCATGTATTTTTCCTAATTAGCACGTATTTATAAAAAAAATCCCAAAAACAAACAACATTTAAAATGAAAGTTTTCTATTCCCGCCTTTTTTCATCTTTTTTGTCAGGAACGAAATGGAGCATTGCTGTTCGATATTTAAAATTGATGACTATTATAGTCATACGAAGAAGTTTGAGTTTGAATAGCGAAGCGACCTCCTTTGTCTACTACTTAAACTTTTTGAAAGAGTTTAAAGTTTTGTTTAATTACTTACCGCCCTAGGGCTTTTCTAGCTACATTATTACCCTAGAGCGCTAATTGGTTACTTACAAGCCCCATTTGGGGGTAATAAGGACCTACTTACCGAACATGAGAGATGTAAAGATATATTATCTATAAACTTCATCCAAGAAAATAGTTGAAACAATATTACTTTACCTATTCTATTTTGCCGTATCATTGGAAGTCATGAAATCAATGTTTATCCAATCAACGCGCTTTGGTTTTAATTTAGCCTCTTCAGGTTGGCTGTTGTTGCTATATTTGTATGCAAAAACATTTGATTATTAGTTACTCGTGTTTTTAAGATATGTGAATAGAATGAATATTTATCTGCAATTATACTTTTTTTTCCTTCAAAATAAATCATGTCTTTTTGTTTTAAATAGGTACATATGTATATAATTGCAACTACGGCTTTGTGGTTTTTCTCTGTTGGTCGTAAATTTTCCACATGATGTAGGTAGTCTCCAAATCCAAAGTAGAAGGTTTCTTCTATGCAACATATTTGACTAGTATGTACCTACTCTAGAAAATACCTAGTAGGTACTACATATTAGTGTTCATGCATCATCATCATCATGCACGAGCCGTAGTAGGTATGTGTAAAAAGCTGTTTTATGTGTAAAAGATTTGTAAGAAAGCGTCAAAAAATGTTGCAAAGTGTAAAAACATCGCGCAAGTAGCATCTCGCTAAAATATCAGCTGATGCAAAACCGCCGCAAGATTAGTTTCAGTGTAAATTTCTAAATGCGTTTGTTACATAACAGCATTGCATCTCGCAGATGATCCGAGAACTGTATGCTTAGTTTAGCAAGTCTCGTAACTCTCGTAACAATAGTCTAATGTCAGCTCCTACAGTCATTCTTAACAATACACTAATATTGTAATGGCGCAAGTTTGCATCTCAGCATATAAGTTGATTCGCCTTCACAATTTATTTATTTAATTCAATAGATTACTTAGGAACTATTTTAGGAATTATTAAAAAACTTTAAACTGGTGAACCGATTGCAATGATTTTGTATTATGTATTTACTAGTTCATGTTTCTCATATACCATGGATACGAAAGATTGACTATAGGTTATTTCCAAAGTATTAGAAATACGCAATTATCTATTAAAATTATTTGTAAACACCCTTTGAGAGTATATTGTGTTCTTCATGTACCATTTTATGTATAAGATCTGCTACATTTTATTGAAAACACAATAGTACAATAAATGATTTGACTTTGACTTTTTGACGGTAGAAGAAGAACAAGCGACTGGGTTTTGTAAACAAGACGCGCGCTAACTATAACTCAAAGGGCTATATATACTAATATTATAAAGCTGAAGAGTTTGTTTGTTTGTTTGAATTTGCTTATCTCAGGAGCTACTGGTGCGAATTGAAAAATTCTTTTTAAGGTTATATAACATCACGCTGCAACTAATAGGAGCGAAGAAACAATTGAAAATATGGATAAAACGGGGAAAATTATTTATCTTTGAGGGCTTCCGTTGCGTGCGTAGCGAAAACGGTTCAAGATATCAAAAAATATGTACTTATGAAAAAATTAATGCCCAAAATAACTTATTCCACGCGGACAAAGTCGCGGACACAGCTAGTTTTATTATAAAGGTAGCACTTATGTAAGTGTTTTTCAGAATGTATTGCTTATTACAAAAGTAACATCAAACTGTTTAACTAAATACACTCGATTGTAACTTTAAAACATTTGCATACAACATAAAAACACTGTAGTGTTTAGTTAATTAACAACTTTGTTTTTTATCCGTGGGAGTGTGGGTATGGATGTCAGGGACGGTACATGTCATGTTTTATGTTCTTAGCAATTAATTAGATGTGCTCAATGTGTGTGTTAAGTATAGGAGTTTTGAATGAATACTTTGTAGTTATAGGTACATATTGGTCAGTTCAGAGTTGCCCAATTAAAAGTTCGCACAACACTTTTATTTGTCAGGCAGTGGTCGGATGCCATATGCCGTCAAAACATATCAAATATTTCTAATTCGATTTAAAACTAACGCTAATCTCGTACTTAGTGCTTGATATTTACACAAATTTATTAGGTTTGTTCATTCTATTATGTGCATTTCTGGCGAACCCCGTACTACGCAACGCCTGCATCTCGGAGGTCCAGACGAGAGTTACATATATTATATACATAGAAAAGCGCGAATGTTTACCCTCATTCGCGCTTTTCTAACTTTATTTTATAAAAGAAACAAAACTTTCAAACAAGACAATGCCAACAAGACTTTTCTTGGAATGCTTGGATCGACGTTATGGCTGGAGCAGCCATTAATAATATAATATTCTCAGATGCAACTTAAGTTGTACTTGTATGGTGCAAGTTTAATCTTGACGTGATGTATGGTCGCATGTATGGCTCCATACATAAACTTTTATTCATTTATCCTCCATGCAACGGAAATCTGTATAAAGAAGCTTGCTACAGCGGAAGTGAAGATTATTTATTGTAGGGACAAGATAATAGGTCACTTTTGACATTTCATCAAAATAAAAACTGCACAATTGCTTAACTTTTTTCAATTACGTTTACATATTTATTGTAATAATGACCGATACGAGTAATTTTACGATTTGCTTTCACTAATAAACCATTCTAAACATAATAAACAATTTCTGATCTAAAGAACTGAACGTCGTTACAATGTTGCGTCAGTCAACCCTTTTTCTTTTTAAACACTAGGGATGTTACTCTAAAAATCGAAAGCTGATAGGATTGTAAGTTGAATCGAATGCAATGATTACTTGTGAAGAAAAATCACCATAAATTTATAACCACGTTGTGATTATAGTAAAACCTAATTATATGTACATATTTATTATTCTTTTAACTAACTATAAAAATACTAAAAAATTCAAGTGAATAAAAGCAATTTTTTGTTAAATTACGTAGGTACTTGTCTTATTTTGCTCCTTTAATTTATGAAAGAAAAAATAATAATGGGACAGGGATTCGCATGATCATTTTTAAAATTCACATATGTTTCAAGTCTGTATCGATTCATTCGATTCATTCATTTAATCGATGTTTTTAAGCAGTTCACCTCACTATGAATATAAAACTGACATCTGTCAAAAGTGACCTATTATCTTGTCCCTACTATAAGACATTTTTAAGACATAGTTTAATGGTTGGAGTGTAATAGTAGCTGCGGGTATTGTATATTTATTTATTGACCGATTTCTTGAAGAAAGAGGTTAAAAACTTACCTGTATGCAAGTAACATTGTCAGAATTGGATAAAATTTGACTATGATGGTCTATTTAGATGTGATTGAGTTTAGGAGTTATCGCAAAGCTTGGAAAGGAAGCTGTGCTGGTCCTGGGCCGCCGCTTACTAGCCTTGCCAGCTGACCTTACCCGTACATGATACGGATAGTGAAATTGAACCGGTTGCAACAGTCGCAATCGACGAGGCTGGACATACGACTGCATGAAGCATCATTAGACACAAAGAAATTAACTGATTAACATAGAGTGATTTATATTACAAGAGATAGTAACAGCCAACTTATTGGAAACTTATAAATATTTGTAGATCCCTGAAATTTATATTTTATGAAATTGTGCACAGTTTTAGTTATGGAATTTTGCGACATATTTCGTAAATATCAGTACCGATCCTAATAATCTAAAAAAGAGACTTTTTTTTGATATTCACCCTCAGGATGTGTGTTTTAATCTACTAAGATACTAGCTTGATTATTTTATCACAATGTGGTGTAAATTCTCTCGACAGGTCGCAGCGTCATCGTATCACCACGATCAGTTCCCTTACTATATTATGTATATGTATAATATGTTATTATTTAGCCTCACGTGGCGGAAGGAGTGTAAGTTGACTGTACTTCCGACCACAGTAATTGGCTGGCGTCAATAAAATGCTTTATGATTCATTGCGTTCTAATCACCCTGTGGGCTGTCTACTCGTACACCGATGATATTACATTACCTGAATATACGTATTAACAATAATCTATTTTATAAAATTTCAATTCAAAAAGATGATTACAACATAATATTCATACGCGTATGTAACAATTCCTATGTAGTAATCGAAATGGCCTATAAATCGATACATTGAGAAACTAAATAGATATACGCAATACGGCTCTAGCTTCCATACGAGATGCAAGCGTATCTCAATATACATGACTACATGTATAAAATACATACACATGAACAAGTCACGTTCATCCGAAGTTGGTAAAGAAATGAGCAATTTATAGTCATCAAAACTGATTTATTGTTGTTCTGCGGCAAATAGACGGCCGCATAAAGCGCTCGATAGCGAGACACAGTTACTGCAAGTTCAGCGAGAGTGATAGTTGCCTCATCGAGCAGTCACGCAGGATCGCCGTGTGTAACACACCCACGCTCTCATTTTTACTGTCAATTTCTCACGACTACATCAACTATTGCCACGTTCGACAATACCGACCGAGTGGCACCCTGTCTCATTTCACACCATTTCTTTGTCTCATAATCGGCAATACTTTCGATCAATCGAGCTATGCAAATCTATAAACATTGCGAAAAGTGAGTTGCAAGAACATAGAGCGATCACGGCTCAGACCTACGCGCATTCATAAATAGAAACTTCATTGAAACCGCGAACTTTTGTAATGCTCATATAATCGGGTTGGTTGGCACTAGTCAGGTACTCGTACAGGCAGACAATGAGCCAGGAATGCGGTTATGAAATTTGGATGAATCACAACTCCTTGGAGGCGCAATGTCGCACTCCGTACGTACTGGTCCGTAGGAGCAACGCGCAGATGTCGTCTTGCTGACTCACGGAGCACTGACACTACTCCGGCTACGTAATCGGTATCACAACAAGCATTTTCTTTGTTACAGATGTTTGTTGGTGTGCACCCTGCACCGGGCCAGCGCCGATGTGGACATTATCACAGAGCCACGCCCCGGGGAGGAGTACGTGCTGGTCAGCTCTGGCCAGCAGACCCCGATACGCAACTTTGAAACTGCTCACAAAATACCAGAAAAACATCCACACCACCGACTCATTAACGACGGTGACAAACTGATAAAGAAGTTAAACAGTGGTAAAACAAAACACCCTGCTGAAGGTATCATATCCATAGAAGAAGACAAAAAAGCTCTTTACAAAAAAGGCCAAAAAAATAAAGCAACTGAATCGATCGAAATCGATGTGCCCGTATCGAAACTAGAAGATATAAAAATCAAGGAGAATTTGAAGAATGTTGAAACAAATCCCAAGATGGCTGTAGCTCTGGAAGCCATGTCGGAATCTGGAAAACTTAGTGACGCTCCAGGAACTACAACACAAAAACCAGTTTTGACTACAGCCCCACCGGCGGCCGCAAAGCAGTTCGACTATATTCCTATCAACTTCGATACCATTGATGACATCAACAGCGGCTTATTGTCTTCGAATGTAAACCTAGAAACTGCGGGCTCGGAAAACAAACAGCACTCACGAATTCAAATCAAAAAAGGCCCCAACGGTCAAGATTACGAATATGAGTACATTTACTATTATTACGATGAAGATGAAGAAGGTAAAAAAGAAGCAAAAAGCGAAAAGAAGCCAGTGAGTCCATCGGCTTCAGTATCCAACTCTCACGATGGACCACAGAGAGGTGACGGCGATAACCACATTGCCAATGAAAGTACGACAAAAAGTAAATACAGCTCCATCAACCGATCCAGTACCAGCACAGCTGCGCCAGAAGGTCAGAATGAGGTGGCACCCGCCGCTGCGGGCCGCGGCCGCCAACGTGGACGCAACCTTACACCCGCCCCTGTAGCAGAAGAAGCTGATGATGATGATATCAAGTAATTACATTTCACATCTCTATACTAAAACATAAAAAAATAACAAAAATAAGAATGAGCTTGTGAACTTTACAATAAACCAGATAACTGGTGATAATTTTATAAATTATATTTTGTTATTTCCCCTTCAGTGTTAGACTGCCGTCGAGTACTCGCTTCCCGCCCCGAGGTCGTAACTTGGCAGCATCTAGCTCGACGACGTATGTACCTGAAGTATCCTCGGAAGCAGTGCGTCAACGAGGCCGCTCGCAGTCTGACAGCGTGGCTGACGAGTCTATTGGTCAGTCAAGAAGCAGGACCCGTGCACATATAAGGTAACTTTAGTTACATTTTGCATCATATTTGGTAATCTAATATATGAAAATTGTATAATATTTTTTTTGTACAATTTTCAGACGACCCAGCTCAGAATTGGTAGATCTCGACAGTTTCAAAACTCACTCCGGTGATATCCCGTCCCAATACAAAGAACAACCGTCGCGTTATTCTTCGGAAAGCAAAACTACAACTGAAGAGATCCCTATTACAGAAGAATCTATAGCTAATGAACCACCCCACGCCAAAGAGTCAGTGCGTGAGGGCCACAGTCTACCCAGCGGCATCCGGTTCCAGGAAATACTGGACGACTCCAAGTTGCCCGCAGATTATAAGCAGACTACTACCTACGAACAGGACACAACCGAGTACACGACTATGACCGCCATGGAAAAAGTCGCGCTTGACTTGTACGCATACTTGGCCGGCGAGAACTTGAACAACGAGATCAATCCTACGGATGCCAGTGACTTCGATAGCAGCACTACTACTGATGACGACATATGGACTACGGAGGCGCTGTCTACGACGGAGGAGGCGACCACGCCTACTACAACCACCACGACGACCACCACCACCACCACAACTACCCCGGCGCCGACCACCACGACCACCCCCGCGGCTCCCACCCGCCCCTCTCGGTTCAAGGGCCGTCCTGGCGCACGCGCCCGCGCTACCACCGCCGCCGTGTCCGTCGCCACCGAAGCTCCTCTGGAGACGTCAACCAGAGCCCGAGGTGAGTTTTTGTCGTACTTTCTTTACATCGGCTGTCCGCCCTGAACTAGTTGCGCGTAACCGATGATATGATGCTCATAGTCATGTTTACTTTGCACGCCGGTACCGTGGCCGGTTTGCCTACATTCCATGTCTCCTTTAACGGCAACGGTGACGTAGAGTTGAGTTCTTAGCTTTTACAAAGATGTGTAAACCACGCATGAGTCGTGGCTCGTTTTGTAGAACTGGATCGGAGTGGGACATACGAGTAACTATAGCTAGTAAGCCACATTCAGCGAGTGGCGGCTGCTATCTGGGATCTGTATGCAGCCGCCGCCATCGCCATCGCACTGTAGCGCAGCGAAAGCGATGTTGAATTAATTATTCATTCCTTGCTCTGCGATTGTTTATGCGAACATTTTTCATGTCAAGCTGAGCGAATGTGTTTTTATATGTTTGCAGCATGCACAGTGTTACATAATGTAGATTTGGAAAACCGGTATGGGCGAGCAAACGAGGCAAACTCTGAATTCAAATGCCATAGTTATTTATTTGTCTATTTTATAACCACGCTTTCTTTTCTACTTGAGTAGTAATTAAACTATAAGCACTGAAGTTCGTTTAGCGTCTAACATTCCAAGCCAATTTAGGTGTCTAATGTTTATACCGATTTTATTATCAAGTTATTAAGCCTGCAAGCCCAAGCCAGTCGACCCTGAAGGTTTACCCAATAGGACTGTTGCGAACTTACAACGCTCGTAGTACTTGCACACTTATTTGTGTTCATGTTTAGAGATATGTATATTGTGTTGCCGATACGAGTATAGTGCACTAGTGAGTGGTATTTATCTTTGTAAAAACACACCCTTCTCCATTATCCTACATTTCAGTTCAAGAAAATTGTTGCATGGTTTTAAGTACAATAGAACTATATTAAATATCCTTTATACATTGCCATTACATTGATCGTAAATTGTAATCTTTAAAAACAAATCAAATAAAATCTTCATTGTTGACCAAAAACTAAAATCACAAGTATTTATAAGGAAACCATAACTTTTTAACCACTTTTGGAAGAACGTAATTCAATAATAACTTGATTATTTTTAATCATAACTATTTAATTACCGTCAAAGTCCTATTGCGTATACCTACATAGCTTTATTTGGGTTCTCGATGCGAATCTGTTGAATTTATTCGTTCTGTGTAGATATTTGAGCTAGCCCTTATAGTGGTGGTTGTTTGTACCTACAGGTCGGTTCAGCAAACCCAGCATCGGAAGGAAGACCGCCTCCACAGCTGCTGCTGCAGAAGTAACTACCCAAGCCGCTGCCAACAACGCCGACAAACCTACGTCACCCAAGGTAAAGAACAACATACATGTTCGTATTTGTTGTGTAAATTTTAAATATTCAACACTATTATAATTAAGCATTAAGTAGATAAAGCACAACCTTGGTGAAGAGGTAAACGTAACAATTCAAAACTGATGTCACAATACACAAAAAAATGCAAAACGTGTAAAAGTTGTATGTTTGCTTTGATTCGTATTTAATGTCTGTAATAAAAACGATGGTGAATGGTTTATCTATTGTATTGATTTGCATTGTGACATTGCTATTTTTGCCTAATTTAGTGCGAAAATAATGTATTTGCAGAGCGAGCTGTGTAAAATGTATTTGATCTTTACGTAGACAAATAGTATTATATTTATTTTAGAGAAGTCTTAAAGGATAAAAAAGAGCAATCTAACAATCGGCCCCTTTCTATTAGGTACAACTAAAACTTGAATGTCAAAAATAATACAAGGATAATCTAAGCTGTGGCACAGCTAGCGGATTGCCCAAGTTAAAACTGACCACGTAACGTACTCAATCCTTACCTATCTCATTCTTCCATGAACCCTGCATTGATAAAAAATCAAAAAGTGGCATTCAATCTGCAACATTGATTATTGGTTATCCCTTCAGGTTGCGGAGGTCTTACAGCGCTCTGTATAAATGCCGGTACCTGCAGTCCGTCAGGGTATATATGGAGTCAATCTACATATCTAGATACTTGGAATTGATAACAGAACACCTTCCAACAATTAATATATTTTTTGTCTGTGTCTCTGTTTATTTAAACGCTCATCACGCAAGAACGGCTGACTGAACGAATCTACATAATATTTGGTATGTAAATAGTATGAGGTCTGGGACCTAGTGTCAAAAGCTACTTTTCATCCCGATTTTTTTTTATCTATAACAGGTTTGCACCTGGCCATAGATTACTTGATAGCAAGCAAAGGCTATGGCCTTAGACGGAGCGTGCTTACCCGATAAGAACCGATTCACTCTCGCTTTGAAGATCGCTGGATTATAGTGCGTGGGGAATTATTCCCCACGCACTATAATCCAGCGAACTGTGGAACTCCCTGCCTGACTCTCTATTATAGAGAGTCAGGCAGGGAGTTCCACAACCTAAATAACGCAAGCGAAACCTTGGGGTGTCCACTAGTCCACTAGTCTTTCATGTTTATTGTGAGCATGGCTAAGAAGAGTGTGGTTGTATTGTTGCAGGCGTTCGGTCGCCGCGGCTTGTTCGCCGGCCGCACGCGCCCCGCTGCCACCGCCGCGCCGGTCGCAGCTACTCAAGATGACGCCGCCAGTTCGGTAGCCACGAGCGAAACTCCTGCTCCCAGGTAACATAAGTACATATTGCCTGTATAATGAAATAAGTATTATCTTTATAAGCAACATTAATTAAAGAAAACCCAGGGAAACAAACTAACATACAACAAAAAGATAAAAAGGAGCAGTAAGAAAATCTTTAGAAAAGCTTAAAGATGGTTAACGGCTCCAACCAACTGCCAGAGGGTAGAATGGCCAGTATACTGGCCGCAATACCGCGCTAGATGGGGATCTGATACGTTGAGCCAGAATAAGACCAGATTTTAATCATGTGTCTTTTTATTGGACGAGACTTTTAGAGAGGGTGGCAAAAATCACTCGTAGGAGCTATATTGTGTGAGCTATATAGATGGAATGATTTTCACGGTATCATAATAATAGTCACGTTTAATTAAAGTAATTAGACCAGTTTGTTTCATAAATTTGGAAAAAAACACTCGAAGACGGAAAGTCGATCATAGTTACTACTTCTGGGGTTAGCAGATTAATGTCATTGTTATAAATATATGGGTTTAGATGCCTTTGATACTTTACAAACATGATCGAATCCTGAACTACCTCAAACAAACAGTAAATACAAAATTAAATCCGCCGTATGCCCTTTATTTTACATGATATATATTAAGCGTAAGCCTATAGGCTTACGCTTACTACAACTTGCCTGATGTTAAACAACGTTATAATCTACGATCTAGCGCGCTTGCCTAGAAGAAACCGGTTTACTCTCGACTTCACCTAGTAATTAGCCTTGCTTCGGGCCTTCGGTGTTCTGAGATTTATTATTCAAATTCAAATTTATACAGTTAGTGAAAACTAGGTACTTACATAAGATCTTAAAGTATAATAATAACTAAAATAGTTCCACTTGTTCCTACCCTATGAGGGTTTACTAACATTTCCTAAATATATATTACATAACAATTATTGTCAAATTATTTAATTAAATTAATACATCATATTTGTAATATTAGTTTAATGAATCGATGAGAGTAAATATCTAAAGACACATGAACCCATTCTAAATAATTAATCCATATTAGTTAGCTCACAAGCAGCAGACATAACCGTTATTGTTATAGTTAACAAGAAGTCGATGAAATGTAATTACAAAACGCCTGCGGGAAAATATTTATTGCTGACATAGAAGTTACTCACAGATACGAGAACGTACAAAGTTTATAGCAGGGTCCTTAGTTCAATGTATCATGTTTCAGCAAACCACGCAGTACTTATGTTTTTCTCAGAACTTAGATACTGGCCAATGTTGTATTGAATTTATAAGACAGGTATTCTAAGTTGCCCAACAGCCTGTAGGGTGGTTTAAAACCCACTGATACGAACGTTTGCTACTCTCAAAAGATTAACTAAACGGTTTTCACTCACGTGTAAATCGCGTAAATCGTTTACGCGTTTTGCTACTCTCGTACAAACTTACTTTAGATAGTTAATAGAATAGTTAAATTAGCTAATTCCTTCTTTTTATCTAAAACATCTAAATAAAAACTCAGAATCACTTATATCTATACATATATATAGGTATAACATGAAGAGGTGTAAGTTACATAGACCATTTATAACTCAAGAACGGCTGAACGGATTTTGCTGAAAATTGGCGGGGAGGTAACTTGGAACCAGGAGACGGGACATAGAATACTTTTTATCTCGTTTTTTTTAAATTGAATTGAATCCAACATCTGCTTATTTATTGCCTCTAAGGCGGAACAGAGTTCGCCGGGTCAGCTAGTCGTTATATTTATTTCTTTTGGCTCAAGTCATAAAACGGCACAATATTCAATTTTAAAGTCAGCCAAGAACAGCCAAGACTCCAGAGGTTGCATCTCGCGCAATTGATTCAAGCATCTCGTCAGTCTAGTTTCATTGTATTGAAACAATCGCCCCCTTGCGTAGCAGCGAGCTCGTGGTTACTCGGTCACTAGTTCACTACATCGCGCTATCATTGTTTACAAATAACCACGAAGGACTGATCTTACTCATACAGAAATTCAAGTAAGATATTTCAGAGTAAATATTTTGCTATTCGCCTGCTAGACGGGTCGACGACATTACCAAAGTTAATCTGGATGAGTCTGCACAAGATGAACGCACATAGTAGTACAAATGGAAGCCTGGACAAGACATGTGAATAATGATGATGATGATGTACGGAAATACATTCTTGGCTCTTGCTGTAAAAAAATAACTTACTTATATTGTATGGTTGTGTTATGGTTTATACTGAGTAGGTATAACCTAACTACATTATCAGAAACGCATATATATATATATATATCCTGTAGGGACTCCGTTTATTCCTTTTCATCATGTATTAAACCATTTTATAGAACAAAATGAAATGAATCGTTCCATCTTTCTATAGTAATTTGAATGTGCGTATCGACGGTGTAAGAATAGTTGAAAGGTTTAATATTTCGATAGATAACTCCCCCATCAACTGTGTGGGGGAAACACGACCCTTATTAATGGGGAACATGTGAAATAGGAATACTTTCTTTTTGCCTCATCCCAAAACAAATTTGCTAAAGCATTCCCCTGTGTATCGGATCTGTGATTCATATAATAAAATTAGGAATGAATTAGATATTTTTTGTAACATGTCCTTGAACCTATTAAAACGAAAACTTTGTAAATTATTGTAAATAGTACCTAGTAGTTTTTTTTTATTTTTATTGTGTGGTGATGATGTGTTTTCTACTGTTGAGTTATGTGTTGTATTAGATTTAGGGTAAATTACTACTTAATTTGTTATTTTTAATTGTACTTATAATGTTTGTTCCTCATTTTAGATAATATAATTTTTATTTGAATTTGTATTGCATGCTTAGAAAATAGGGTATTTTTATTTGCTAGATTTAATATGTGTGTTAGGTTCACTTTTAAAAGGAAATGTACGACCGTATGTTTAGGTATATTATTATTTTAAGTTAGTATTAGAACATTTTTAGTTTAGTGAACTTATAATAATAAATAAAAAATATTATTCCGTATTATATTGCAAAGTATTCGTCGCTATCTTGTCGTTAGGTTATTTTCAATAGACCGCGCAGTTTATTTATCTAGTGTGAGTTAGACGATAAGATATGAAATCTACACAAATACATTTAGATATAAAGTCATTAATTTATTAATAGTAAGACCGTAATTTAATGACATCATTACTAAAACTAAAAACATTAATTTATTTTCATTGTACTAATATTTTCAAAGACTTTAATGTCATGTTATGAGATATTGAACTAAAATAATCTCCTAAGTTTTTACGGCAGCAATATATTTTTGTTATATTGTCACACACATATACAAAAATAAATACCTTTTATACAACTAAGTCCTTATCATAAGTATGTTCATCGTTGTAATGAAATCGAATGTTCGAAATGAAATCGAATGAATGTTTATCGTAATTTAATTATACTACTTGCTGCACATTCCCACATTTTGGCTTTAACTCTCATGTACTTACTCGATTTGGCAGAATATTATGCAGGGAACTTATTGGATCATATAATGAAATAAAGTTACTAAAACGTCTCTAAAAATTCCATTATTCAAATGTTATTCCCACATCATAATCATAGTTTCTATCGATTAAGTTAATATCATACTCATACAATAAAGGCGTCATGTCAGTTAGTGCATTTAATAATTAAAATAATAATAAATAATAAATATTCCGGGACATTGCACACAGCGCCATCTAGCCCCACACTAAGCAGACGCTTGTGTCGTGGGTACTAGATAACGGATATAATACTTATATACTTACCTTTCTTTTGTAAATACATACTTATTATAAGTACATACAAACGAAGTGTATTGTATGTGTATTACTTTTTGTATGAAATTTTGTGTAATGTAAAGAGAGATGTAAAGGTAGATTAGACCCTGGTTTAATACTTATATTACTTAATATATCCCGGACCAACGAGTATAAAACCGCGGAGTGCTTCTGGAGAGTTAATTATACCTGTAATACAGTCTTTTTATTTCGTTAAACCCTGGTTCTGATTGTAGACTCCGCCTCCGGCCTGGCTTGAGGACCCGCGGCACCACCTCGACGACCGCTGCCGCCAGCGCCGCCTCTGAAGATTCCACGGCCCCCAGCGCATCCGGGGAAGTCGCTGAAACTACCCCTGCCTCCACCAGAACCATCGGGTAAAATCTTCTTTCTACAAGACTTTCTTTTTACTCTATTAAGAAGTAAATAACTTGGGAAATTGCACATAGTACTTCGCCCTCTATCCCCAAACTAAGCAATGTATTGGGCTAGATAGCGCTACGTGAAATTTCCCGTAACATTTATTTATTTGTTAGCATCAAAGTTGGCTGTAGGTGATGATGGTGAATTAAAATATACACCTTTTCTGACATAATGTGGTCTAGCTTGATAGCATTCCGTCTGATGTGAAACTACGGTGAAGCGAACATGTAGCATGCTTGTACAAACTATTTTACAGTTTGTTTTAAGACCTCAATTTTATTGTTAAGATTATACGGTCCGCAGTAAAACTTCCCTTCTAAAAGACAAGTGGATTGAGAGAGCAAAACTGTTTGAATTGCAATCATTGCCAAGCATGATTTTGCAAGAACACACGAATATAAAGAAGTTCGGCAAGATGCAGATATTTTTTTGGTCTGAATACAAAACGAAACTTAATAACGTTTTATGTGTTTATTATATTTCTATGCATTTGCTCTAAAATCTATTTATGTCAATGTATGTTTACAAAGCATTAGTTCTCCCATCCATCACAGTCTACCTACCTTTCAAAAATAACGTGACACCTGATCTCACCAACAAAATATTGGTTATCCCTTCATGATTGCGGAGGTCTGGTAGCAGTTCGTTCTGTGTAAAAACCGGTATTGTATGCCAAGTAAGCTAATTAGGAAATTCGTATGATAACTTGGCTAAGATGAACAGAAACATGAAGAAATGATTGACATAAGGGAGGAAGCATATTATATGTACAAGAGTGAGGTATATATTCGAGAACATAACTAGTTTAAACGTTGTAGTCTAGTTTTAAGAAATTTGAATCTGTCACGATGTCCAGACGCAGTCGTCCCGGCCTGCGGCCTGCCTCCCTGCGGCCCGGCCCCAGACTGAACCTGCGGCCGAGCCCTCGCCTGCGCCCGGGCCTCACCACCGCAGCACCCCTCGACGCCTCCGAAGCACCCGCTGAGACTTCGCCCACTGAATCTCAGTCCACAGATTCCGATGCCGAGGTAAAAAAATGCTGATAGAACTTATTGCTTAAAACTAATAATCATTCATTGTTAATAATTCGAGACACGAACTGTCAGACTTTTATTATCTTATACGTACGTTTTGTAGGGGGTACAAAGGAAAAAGTTCTCAATTCCACTAATTGCTTATACCTCATTACTTAAAAAGAGTCTATGGATCTGTTTGTAAAGTGCTGTTGTTGCTGCGTTACCAGACGGTGGCTTGGTACTGAGGGTACCTACTTGAAGTGTTCCTTTTTGCTTACCCGTTATGTGTATGTCCAGAGTTCCCCGACGCCGGCGCCCGAGGCCTCACGCGGAGGCCTAAAGCTCCGCCCCAACAGACTGCAGGTGGCCCCCTCTCCGCGCCCGCGCGCCTCCGTCGCTCCCCCCACTCGCCGACCCAATCCTCTGCTCAGGAGGAAACCTTCCACGGAGGTAAGTTTTGTCATTTATTAAGGTTCATCATGGTGGAACTGATTATATCTAGTAAAACTTGAGAAGACATTTTTTGGGATTATGTAGAATTTATTAATTTTTCCATGAAAAAATGTGGACGTCAAAAATACAAAATGGTTTCATAGAAAACAAAAAAAAATGTTTGTAGAAATTTCAAAAGTTAATTGGATTTGCGAGCGTTGCCAGTACATAGTTGGTTAGGTTCCCTTAGCAGACAGGATTAATGCTATAGTTTTTTTGAGATTTTTATTTGCGAGTAAATAGCCTATATATGCTTATTTTTAAAACAAAACCTATCGCTGTCATTGTTAATACGTATAACCATGACATAAGATTTATTTACAACACCCATCTAAAGTGGTAACGTACCGAATAATTTTGGATAAATCCAGTTTTACTGGTGACTATTTCCGGCTGATTACTAGTGAATATTGTAATTTATCTGCAGGTACCTACGATGATAGTAATTATTTGTAATTATTTGACTGGCCTGTTAGCTTAGTTGGTAGTGGCTCTGCCTTCTAATCTAGAGGTCGCGGGTTCGATTCCCGCATGACACAAGTATTTATGTACTTTAAAATTTATACTTAATTACTTGTGTTGAGTCTGGTCGTTTGTATGTAAAATAAGTATGTATTTACAAAAGAAAAGTATATAAGTATTATATCCGTTATCTAGTACCCACGACACAAGCGTTTGCTTAGTGTGGGGCTAGATGGCGCTGTGTGATATGTCCTGAAATATTTATTTTATTTATTATATATTTTTTATTTATTTATATATTATTTAGTTTATTTTTTTTTAATTTTTATCATTTTCGATGCAGGCTACAACAGAGGCGCCCAAGAAATCGTCTAACGAGTCCGTAGAAGAGAGTACAGCGAGCGCTGAGAAGGCTGAAACAGAGACCGAGCCCGCGGTCGTGGAGACCACTCCGGCGGCCCCGCTGAGAGGCCTCGACGCCTTGATTGCAAGACGACGCGCGGCCGGAGGCGTCGGCGCCCGCCCCGCCAGGCCCGCGCGCAGGGCCTAACTCACTCCATCCTTCCACCCTTACACAAGTGGCATCCTTTAGCGACACTACAGAATAAAAAGAAGAAGAAGAAACTTCGAGCCACTTGTCTAGGGGTGCTGATCTCACAGTGCCTTCTAACATCTCTCCCTACTTAACGTAATGCCAACGTTTGTCAGAGAATTATGAATCCCAGAAGGCAAGAGAGTGTTAGAGGGAACCAAATCTTTCAGTCTGATATATGATACTTATGTGCTGAAGGTCACTAAAAACTGATGATAAGCAAAAGCTCTGATAGCATCTGAAAGGACGTACTCGTATTGTATTCGTCAAATTCTGTTACAATGTCTTTTCGATACATTTTATAAATTGATTTACCAGTGACTTCATACCACAATCCCGTCATATACTTAGTCAATTTGCTCCGCAAATTCTAGCTGTTAAGAACTCTGTACTTAATCTTCCCGAAGACAAGAGTTACATATAAATGTATTCTGTTTAGTTAGGACCCTCAAATTTAGATAAGATTATAGGACACATTCCTTTTTTTACTAAAATGTTATGTACATATTAGTGTTAGGTATTTTAATAAGACAGAGTTCAAGAAGGAAGATACCTAGACCAAAATAAACAAAAATAAATACGCCCTATTTCCAGCTCTAGCTACAACGCCAAAACTCGTATGAGTTGTGTTTCTTAAAGTTGAAATTTGTTTTTTCCTGATTTGATACCTTTTACTAACGTTAACGCTAAGCTCTAATTAATGTTTTGGGAGCTAGTTGCTCTCATATTTAAAGAACGACCAAAATCATTAATAATATCCTAAATATACTACCATACACAAACGTTAAGAAACGTCTCAAGTGTCAAATTTTATTACATTTCAAATTTACCTCTCAGTTATGTCAGAAATTATTCATGTTAAATCTATTGGTATATAAGCGTATAAATTTTAATATTTTACATAAATTTAGTTACATACTTATAATGATACTTGTTTAATGTTGTATCATCAACAATACTCAATCGATATGTAGGCTTGGTATTTATCTAATGTTCGTCTTACGTAAGAAGTTTCACTGACATGCATAACTAATGTACCTCCTTGTTTGCCGAAGCACTGACTCCTAGTGCCATCGTGATATGTTTTGTATCTTCGTAAGTGTGATAATAAATTAAAGATAAGAATATAAAGTATCGAGTTGGTTTCAATGTTTACCCCCCATTTTAGTTATAAATCATCAATATATATTATTTTCTATAGCAATCCAGCGTGGGAATGCAGCCAGCGTTCTTGGCTCCATACCACATGTGGATGTTTTAAATTTAGTTTAAATGTAAATACTCTTTTTTAGTTTTATTAGTGTATAAATTGTTTATTATCATTGAATAAAGTATCTTATTTGTGTTTTAATGCATTAATTATAAGACATTATTTAAACCTTATTTTGGCTACTATTTTTACTATTAATCATCGAAGCACTTTCTCCAATGCCACGTAGTCACTCACAAAAATGATTATTTTTTATTTTATTTATTTTGTTTATGTTTATATGAAAAAAGTGAAGGTCTTCATTCATTAAAATCATGCAATTATCATACAGCATCACTCATTTTTCTACTGCTCATCTTTTGTACGTGGTATCTGCACCTACCTGATAATTATTTAATGATAAAAAAACAGTATCTGCTTCCTGTTGACAACTTAATATAAATTAAAAAAATAATATGAAGTAGTGTCTAGTAAACCTTATATCCTTGCGTAATAGGTACTTCCATCAAATAGCGTTGATAAGAGTAAGACCGTGTGCAACAAAAACAATATATTTGTCACAAAATTTCTAATACTATTAGGAACAAGCAGCATCTTCTAAATTAGTATTAATTATAAATGAGTATTAGTAGCTAGTATTTTGAGCCTTTTGGAGTCGAGTCTTTGGGTCCATGGGCTCCGGTAGCCCACACTATTTTCCAAAACCTCTCGGAGTGGCACTAGACCAAAATGCTGGCCTTTTTCTGGCTCAACGTGCCGGCATTGCCATACAGCGTGGTAATGCGGCCAGTGTGTTGGGCACGCTCCCCTCTGGCAGTGGGCTGGAGCACTCAGACAGCCTTAGGCTTGTCTTAGTGCGCCCCCTTTTTTGTATTTAGAAGTATAGGATATTTAGTATTTCTACCCTTGTATTTAAGTATTATTATTGTAAATAAATTAAAGGTGTAATTTAAAAAAAAATGCACTACGGTATAATATTGAGCACTGTGTTACTTGTTGTGGTGCCGTTCCGGAAGACCTATTGGTAGAAGGCCTGTGTAAAAAAAACCGCTTCAACTCAGATTCTTATCAGATATTTTGGAAACAGTATGTAGTAACACATCAACACCTTTACACTTATCGAAAAGTCTGAGATTTTTCCATGTACAATGTATATTTAGGTCTTTACCTATAAAATTGCCGATTTGTATGACGAAATTGAAAAAAATGATATTTCCATACAAACATTTTCAATGTTTGTATGGAAATGTCTGAACAAATTTAGATGCAATCGATAACTATAGTTAGATGAAAAAAAAGCTATGCACTGCGTATATCAATTTCTCAAAAACAGAGTATATGATAAAAATATACCTACCTAGTTAAAGTAGTGAAACCGACGACACATTGAAAGAGGTGTTTTCAATGACTTCCCTATAAGTAATATGCACTAGTAATATTTTTTTTTAACTAAAAGGTATAACAATTGTGTTTGGGAAAAATATAGCTGTACCTACGTAAAAGTTACAAACAGATTAAAATGTAAGGAAAAAACGGCAATTTCATAGGTAAAGACCTATTATATACTATATGTAGTACATTTGAAAATAGCCAGGGAAATAGACGAGAAATTGCAATTTAAATAAGATATACACATTATCATACATTAGATACAGGACATAATTATACCTAATTGTTTTTTTTTTTTACATGATATAGGCTTACGCTTGACTACAACTTGCCTGATGGTAAGCAATGTTATAGTCTACGATGTAGCGCGCTTGCCTAGAAGAAACCGGTTTACTCTCGACTTAAAAACTGACAAATTATAGTTCAAGGGGAATAGAGATTCGGGCAAGGAGTTCTAATTGTAATTGGTAACAACATGTGTTTTTTTTCATAGTTATACCTAATGCCAACTGAATGTTGTTTTTTTAAAAAGGAATGCGTTTGCATTTTACCGCAATTCGCCTGATGGTAAGCAAACATTACGGTCTAGGATGCAGCGTGCTTACCCAGTAAGAACCGATTCACTCTCGCTTTGAAGATCGCAAGGCTATATTATGTGGGGAACAGGGAGTCAGACAGGGAGTTCCACAATTTAGCAGTTTGCACTATAAAAGTGGAAACAAAACGCTCAGTGCGAGTCTTGGGAACTTGGACCAGGTAGCGGCGACGGCCTGCTGTAGCTCTGCTCGTTCGGGGGTAAGAAATGTGTAATGAATGTTTGGACCCTATCTAGTATTAGTTAATTGTAGCTTCGTCTACACTAGCTGTAATTTACATATTAGATAATTCGATATCAGATCAGACCATGTCTCTGTTTATTTCCATTGTTTTATAATTTGTAAAGATATTCTGTCACCGAATAAATAAATAACAATTACGCTATACAACACGTTATCGTCAATCACCTTTAACTTTGGTTCGTCTAAATAATGACGCAACGAAAACTGTTGCAGACCGTACAATATAATCGCTTCACACGACTTGGTTGACTGTAAATACGCATACGTGTATTAACACAGCACTATATATAGAGTTCATGTACATATACACAAAAGACAAGGCTCGCTCGGGCGTCCATAAGCCGTCTCAGTCGACAATAAGTGGACACACACAGTATATACAGTTGCAGTAATACAACTTGGCTCATTGGAAAACTGCCTGGATCGGAGTATCTCAATTTTGCACAAAGTGAGTACTAAATAAATATATTTTAATAGACACAATATGTATGTACTTTATCGAAAAAATGTAACTACCTTTTTAATACAATCGATTTGAGAAAATATGTAAAACATGTGCTACTTAATTTAGCATACTTACGTGCTTTGGTAGCCTTAATTTTGTATACCTAATTAAATTTAATCCAATCACAATCGTATGTCTCGTACTTTAAAGTCGAAAATAACCTTCTTTATTAAATCTGTTTAAAAATACAGCATATTGTCTACTGTACACTTATCAGCTGTGGCGTGCGCCGACGCAGTCGTTCGCAGCCAGCAAGCACACGACCACGATTATTTAGTCAGTTGTGAACCGGCCTTCCGTTCGTGCACACGCACCAATCTCGCTGCTCGTGAGTACACTTTCGATTCAATATCAACTACAAACCATTATGATTCTTCTTCTAAAATTCCTATAATATGCTTGATTTACAATTTATTTTCTTTCTTTCACTTTTGGTTAGGTTATCATTTAGTAGGTATTGTATCTTAAAGAACGCCCCCAAGCCGGCTTTCAAATCACCTTTTTGCCGATGAGTCTCATTAATTTATGAACTAGTTAGTTAGTTAAGAACATATTTATTCGTTGATTAGTATAGTAATGTGACATTATTGTCGATTATTTGGGTCAATGAGTTTGTCTTTTCCATAAAACTGAATGCAGTCGCGTGTCATGCGACACAAATAATATAGGTAATAGGTACGAGTGGAATAACGTGCAGTTCCCCGGCTGTCGCTTAATAATCTATAGATTTATTCGTAGTAGACTAATTAGCCATAGCTTCTATGAGAAAATACCGTTTCTTTTACTTATTATTTACTATTAGCAAAAATCATATTATGTACGCGGCAGAAACATTGCTGCTACTTTTCTAATTATCAGTTTCCACAGATATTATGCCGAATGTAGTCAGCTGTGTGTTATTATAGTGTGGATTACTTTTATGAATTCCATTTTTGGACAACTGAGAGAGAGAAATATCTCTGAACCTGTTTAGCTCGTTTGCTTCAGAACCCAGAAAAAAGGGTAGGCTTTTAAATAGGTATATGTTCGTATCGTTCTTAAAACTTTAACATTTTGTTCTTTATTTCTACAAGTATTTCAATTTAAATGTAGTTCCTTAATCTAACTTTAAAAGACATTTAACTACTACAAGCAGACAAGAGCAAGAGTCACGCTTCTCAAACCCGTCAACTCATAAAAACATGTTTTTAGGTCAAGCTACAAAATGGTTGTGGACATCAAGTCTGTGCTGGTGGTGGATGGAGTGGGAGCCAACTGCGGAGAGATCCTCAATTCTCACGGCATCAGCGTCACCAATAAGGCCAAGATCTCCAAAGAAGAACTCCTTCAAGAAATTCCGGTGAGTTCCATTACAATATTCCAACTAGTCCCGTTCTTCGAGTCGTATTCTTAGTTACTGAACTTGGTATCTTCCCCGCTCAGTTAATAATTGGGGAAGTTGTTATCCCAGACTCTTCTATTCTAAGTAGTAGCCGCGATTTAAAATATGTAATGTGTCAGTACTGTCAGTTGAAAGTGGAAAACAATACTCGGTAGCAAATGTCGACTTTATTATATTTTCATCACATGGAAATGTATTCTTTAGTAACATAAAATATGTAAAAGTATTTTGTACTGTCAATTTAGTATAAATATGACATAAATGATAGTTAAATTACGTCATTGTTACGTCGTCTCAAGAATAGTTTAAAGTTAGGAAATTATCTGCGTATTCGTATATTATGTGACGTAAAAGTGTATTTTCGGAAATTGGAACCATAAATTATATCTATTATCTGTATGATAATCCTCATTACTGACTCTTCACTGCGACCACAGGTCCAATAAACCGACACTTCACTTGAACAAGCATATTTTGGGCTCATACATTTTTTTTTCATCGCAGAATATTTGTTATGACTGATTTTTCTATTGAATTCATTTTTTTAAAACAGACTTTTATTTAACGAAATGAATCAATGAAGTTAGTCTTGTTTTGGAGTATCGTCGTTATGTTCCTTCGATACAAGACTGTGTTTTTACATCGCCACTTCAATGACACGAGGTTGATGCACTCAGAACTTATCGATAAGCAGCTGGTTATATTTTCAGACGTGACATACAAATATTTTTACGCCCTTTTATATGTTTACCAATATAGATGTAACAATTTACTTCTTAGGTAGGTATATTTAATTTATATATTCTATGGTTTCTTGTATGGCGGAGGTCCAAGAAGGTTTGATCGTGAAAATTTTGCATATTTTCTTTATAAATATTTTATTTCTATAGTTAGTACTTTTTTTATTCATTTATAACGATTTTCACTAATATTTTTCACGATTTTCACTAACTATCCTCATTTTATAAATATACATTAAATAGACACTATAACAGATAAAGACTAAATAGTTAGGCGTATGTATAACATTCAAAATTAATAATCCTAAAATATTTGCTATAAGCAAGCAATATTAATGTCAACATAGGAACATACTTCTTAAGCCGTAGATTGATGAAAAGATACATGTAACATCTATAAATCTAACTCCACCAATGAAAGTAGACTTTTTAATTCAGTCAATTTCTTTACTAGCATAAATTTCATTTGGAGAACGATATATTTCTCCTGTTGCAGAATTACGATGCATTGGTAGTTCGTTCGGCGTCGCAAGTGACCCAGCAGGTGCTCGAGGCCGGCACCAAGCTGAAGGTGGTCGGCAGAGCTGGTGCTGGAGTAGACAACATCGACGTGCAGGCTGCTGGACAGAGGGGCATCGGAGTCATCAAGTAAGTCAACAGAAGCACGCCATGACTATGTGAACCGCACCGGAGGAGGTTCTCAATTCGATTGTTTTTATGTATGTATTTACTTATCTGCCGCATGCCCGACGACCTTTGGGCTAATACAACGACGCAGTGGTCACCAACACATAAAAGACGTCGCGGCAGACCCAGAAGGCGATGGAGGGATGACCTGGATAAACACCAACCAGATTGGAACGCAATAGCACTAGACAGAAATAAGTGGAAAGAGGGTAGGGAGGCCTTTGCCCAACAATGGGACACTTTAGGCTCTTAATAATAATAATATTATAATATTATAACCGCAGGGGCGACTTTATGGCGAGTCGTCGGTGAGTAGCGTCACCGCGGACCCCGATTCCCTGGGGGCTAAATGAGACCCCCTGCCTCCCGGCTTGCCTTGATTGGCCGTCCGGGAGTGGAAGACGCAAGAGCTCAGTACCTAAGCTCCAGGGTGGAAGTGTTAAAGGGCATAACGCCGCTAGTACCGCTCAGAGAACGCGCAGCACACCTCTCGACACCCTAAGCCACTCACACCAATGTTGCCCTTCCGGCGTCATCTTAGGCTGCCTTTTGTGGAGGGCCCATTTAGTGAGTGGCAAGTCATCACCCGCTATATTTTATTATGAATGAGGCATAACTGGCGGGTGCCGTTCCTCGTACAATAGACCAGTTTAATTAAGTCAATGAAAAACTCAACACAATAGCCTGTAACATTAATACCATGTCTGCAATAGTTACTTTATATACCTAACATCCTCTATCTGTAATTTTTACTTAATTTTAAGTATAATATTGTAAAAGGCCTCTCAGTGTTGGCTCCGGCCCCACTGATGCCTTAAAAATACCGGGCGTAAGGCCCGAGAGTCTGTGAAGAGAAATAAAGAAAATAATATTATTAACCGCAGGGGAGACTTCATGGCGAGTCGTCGGTGAGTAGCGTCACCGCGGACCCCGATTCCCTGGGGGCTAAATGAGACCCCCTGCCTCCCGGCTTGCCTTGATTGGCCGTCCGGGAGTGGCAGACGCAAGAGCTCAGTACATAAGATCCAGGGTGGAAGTGTTAAAGGGCATAACGCCGCTAGTACCGCTCAGAGAACGCGCAGCACACCTCTCGACACCCTAAGCCACTCACACCAATGTTGCCCTTCCGGCGTCATCTTAGGCTGCCTTTTGTGGAGGGCCCATTTAGTGAGTGGCAAGTCATCACCCGCTATAATTTTTATGAATGAGGCATAACTGGCGGGTGCCGTTCCTTGTACAATAGACCAGTTTAATTAAGTCAATGAACAACTCAACACAATAGCCTGTAATATTAATACCATGTCTGCAATAGTTACTTTATATACCTAACATCCTCTATCTGTAATTTTTACTTAATTTTAAGTACCTATAATATTGTAAAAGGCCGCTCAATGTTGGCTACGGCCCCACTGATGCCTTAAAAATACCGGGCGTAAGGCCCGAGAATCTGTGAAAAGAAATAAAGACATAATAATAATAATTTACTTGGCCTATACCCAGCAGTGCCATCCCAAGGGCTGTGGATGATGATGTATTTACTTACGTATAAGGAGGTCAAGGAGTAGGCTCTACAAGTATGGCGCATACTCCACAGACAAGGGCCTCGCACTTAAATTTATGGTGCTACACATAGCTTTACTTACGGAATCTATTTGAACTATTGAAATGTTTCTCTTCAAGTTGAGGGTGAACCGGTTTCTTCTAGGGAATCACGCTAGATTGTAGATTTCAACGTTGCTAGTGAGTGAATGAAGGTGTTTCCTATGCTGTCATATTTTGATATTGTCTGAATCGGATACAATTCCAATTTTATGAATGTTACATGTGCTAAATTTCGTGAGTATATGTTTGTATGTATGTATTTTGATGTTTTTTCCAAAGATTTCTAGGAAGCTGTCAGTTATTTTGATGTGATTATTTCGTTTAGGCATGTTATTATTTGCTGAACCTAGCAAGTCTCTTCTAAGAGTCTGGGAATAATATTTAGCTGACTTAGCGCAGATAAGCGCTAAGTCAGCTAAATTGTTGTAGGTACTGGTTGATTTGTTTATAGAAATTTTAAATAACTTGTCAATAAAATATAGGTTATTTGGATTTCTTATGACTTCAATAGGAATTACTTATTAAACATCTTTATATCGTGGTCTTCCAAATATATTTCCATTTTCATCAATTCCGTTTTAGCATTACTTCTTTTTTGATTCGATGTTTTAAACGCGGATTACTGAAAACCGACGAGGTAACCTTTTAAGAGTGGTTTAGTACCAACTTCAAAACTGTTGTGTGGCTTTGGAATTTGCGAATATTTGTAAATCTCCAAAAGTTGTTGAACAAAACTTTTTGTGTTAAAGCCAAATCTAAAAGTTTTGCGCGGTACTAGTAGCCCTGTACTTTTACAGTCTAAAGTTTTCAGTTAAAGCTAGTTGCAAGGCAATTAACACTCATAACACAATTTTTAGCTAACTACACTTTTTTACTGGGTTTGATTAATGGACAGTACTATTGAAACAATTTTAAGTTTTAGTATTTATATTGAACAATCATACTGTTGTAATTAAAAGCTGTGATTGAAGTCTGTTCATTCCACTTGACACTCCGCAATGGAGAGAATGATTTTCGGTAAAGTTATAGTATACTGTCTTGGGCGTAACGTTTTCTACATTTCAACCGACTCCTGGCCTCGAGCGAAGTCATGAGCATTCACTAGAAAATAATTAAGATAAAATAAACCTTTTTTTCGGGACATTCCACACAATGAATGTGTATGTGTATTCTGATTGTGGCCACTTGCAGTGCCCCGGGCGCCAACGCCATGAGCGCGTGCGAGCTGACGTGCAGCCTGTGCCTGGCCCTGGCCCGCCACGTGGTGCCGGCCGCCACCGCGCTGCGAGCGGGCCGCTGGGACCGCGCGCTGTACACCGGCACCGAGGTGGCCGGCAAGACCCTCGCCATCCTCGGCCTGGGCAGGGTCGGCCGGGAGGTCGCGATCAGGATGCATGCTTTTGGCATGAAGGTATGTACCTTTTTTTACGAGGGATAGGTTAACGTTTGACTACAGCCAGCCTGATATTAAGCATTGCTGCAGCCTAGGGAACAACAACCTAAAAATAACCTACTACAGATCCCACTGCAATGCATAATAACAATAATCCTTTTTTGACACCGCCAGCATATTATTATTAATTTAGGTTTACTTTATTATTTTTAAATGCATAAGTAGTTGATATTGTTGTCCTGTTTTCATTTTCTTTTGCCATTTAAAGACAGCAAATTGCAACCCGCGTGATGTTGATGTTAGCATTGCTGCAGCCTGAGTGTAACACGCTTATCTAGTTCATTATCATCATTATCTGCTTTTGTTTTTGGCTGCCTTTGGTGCCAAAAAGTAATAAGCCATACAGAGCATACCAACTAGGCTGAAATAACTGATTCATCTAATGAATTTACCAGAAGCTGTGTTTCCTGCGAACTACAATCCAGGGGTTTTCAAATCTAGAGTTAATAGGTATCTTCTAGGTAAACGTGTTACACCCTAGGCTGCAGCAATGCTTAACATCAGGCAGGCTGTAGTCAAACGTAAACCTATCACACGTAAAACAAAAAAAAAAAAGGAATATGTTGCTTTACTCTTATCAAATGGGCAGCTAAAAGCCGCTTAGCCGAAAACGGATGGTTAAATGCCTTCAGTTCATCATAATCAGTTCATCATCACAAATTTAAGGGCAAGGCCCTTATCTGTGGAGCATACGCCATCCTTCCCGATCTTCTGCCAATTCCTTGACCTCCTTATACGACATGACGCCCGCACTTGGTCCATGTATGACCTTCTCGGCCTTCCACTTCCTCCTCGGGCTTCCAATTTTCTCTCAATGATGTTTTACATAAATTCGTCATGTCGTATAAGGTGGCCGGCCAACCATCTTCCCTCTTCTATTTTCAATGGTCGCCATTATTGTTCGGTGTTCTTGGACCAAGCTCAGCACTTCTTCATTTGTCTTTCTTTCTGTCCAACTTATTTTCTCCATCCGCCGCCAGCACCACATTTCAAAAGCTTATATTCGTTCCCTATCTCTTTGAGTCATGGTCCAAATCAGTTAAATAAGTTAAAAAGTTAAATTCTAATAAGGGTATTTATCACATAAAATATCCTTTTAACGTCTTTATAATTTAGGTTTTTTGAAATGCTGGCTAAAGCGAAACAGCTAAAAAATAGCAGCGATTGAGTGTCTTATTGGAGAACAGTATTTTTATAGCATCGCGTAGTTGTATAGGTAGGTGGGTAGGTAGGTAGGTAGGTGGGTAGGTAGGTAGGTAGGTGGGTAGGTAGGTGCCAATATTAGCTTAAGCGATTACTCTGAAAATTTTGCAGCCTAGCCAATTTAGCTACTAAAATAAACTAAGTAGATACCTTTACGAATTATTATAATTTATGTCTAATGCTGTGCGCTACCACAGGCGCTACGAATGCTGAGAGTAACAATGAATATAGGCTTAGAAGCTACAAGTCAAAAATATACAAGTAAAAAATAACGTCAGTGGGACCTGGATACCTTTTTCCTATGTTTTTCTGGTATCTTGTACCTAAAGCCACAAGTGCTTGCTTAGTATGCCGCGAGTTGGCACTAATTAAATATCCCGAATCATTTTTTCTTCTTTTTTCCAGATCATCGGTTACGACCCGTTCGTGTCGGCGGAGCAGTGCCAGTCGTTCCACGCGACCAAGATGGAGCTCGACCAGATCTGGCCTCTGGCTGACTACATCACCCTCCACACCCCGTTCATCGAGTCTACCAGAAGTAAGACACATTCAATTAATTATTTAATAAGCTTACTGTTCATTTAATTTTGTACATACATATTTTAATTAAACCAGTTATGATTGAATTTTTTTAAGTAGTTATTCATAACTTATAAAACATAAAGTAACTGACTAATAGTATATAATTTACAAGTCCTAAACATCATATTAAAATATATAATATACCTAAAATAAAATATGAAGTAAAATAAAACAAACAAAAATTAATCAACGGGTACGTACAACGGTACGCCTGAGTTGAGGAATGACCAAGCTGACATAGCATCAGACACAAAAGGAATGGTTCCCAAGTCACCATTAGAACGTAACAAGACAGTGACTAGGTTAGCAACTCCATGTGCAGATGCTAGAAAAGCTGGCAAGCACACATCGCGTGCGCAACGTATCCCAAGGCCACCATATCTAATCGGAAGGGAAGCCTGCCTCCACTGAGTATCATTTAGAGCTACATTCAGGACAGACTCTACTACCGATTTTAGGGCATCATCGAAAGAGGTCACTTCCTCAACACAAAGCCAGGTTTGGGTGGTCCGTAAAAGGTATGTGATTTTTGGCAACGCAAAGCACATGCGGATTAAAGTAATGGCCACGTGTGCAGGAACTAATTTGAGGCGCTCATGAATTGCCAGTAATATTAACAATTTTCTGGCAATAGCGTCAGGGACAGCTTCCATAAAAATAGGTGAACCAAACAGGGTAAATGTATTTTGGGAAATTTCTCTGATGCCAGGTAACAAGGCACTAAAACTTGTAAATTTTGAAGACACAACTGCGCTACACGGGAAAAATTCGCACTTAACGGGGTTGACCTCCAATCCCAGTGTTTTAAACTGAGAAATAATTACTTCTAAATCTTGGTATACAACTTCTGGTGGACCTGCAATGGTGCCGTCATCTAAATACCACACATTTAAAGGTGATTTTAATTTTGTGATGATATTGTGTATACCCAGGCTGAATACGAGAGGTCCCAATGGGTCTCCCTGCTGTGCGCCAAACTGAGAAGTAATGAGGTCCTCGCCAAAAAAAGTTTTGATGATGAAGAATATACCTGATAAAGAAATGGATATATTGTTGAGAATTTGTCTCGGGCCTCACTCAAAAGAGTATCTCGTTCCAGGGTGTTAAATGCATTGCGTACGTCAATTTTAATCATTACACAGTCAGAATTTGTCGGATTTAAAGCAAAAGCACGCGTAGCATGTATCGCAGCCTCACAACCACGTTGAGTGCCAAACCCTAACTGATGTGGCTGAAAGTATAAAGACATAGGCTCCCTCACCGCGCGGCAAGCAAGTTTAGCGACCAGTCGACGCAACACACTTCTAATGGCAATAGGTCTCACTCCTCCATCTTTCTTAGCGAGAGCACAAAGTGAAGCACCATATAAATATGGACAGATCTCTACATTGACCTGCCCGCTAAGAAGGAAATTAGAGAGATTGGTTAGACTTTCCAATAAGCGGCGACCATTTTCACCTGCGCTACAGGATGTTAGCTCCTTAAGATGACCGGGGCGAATTCCGTCCAGCCCAGCCGCGGAACCGGTGTAAAAAGAGCCAATAACTAAAGAAACTTCGTGCGCTGTAACAGTTAATGGAGTATTTGATCTATCAGGTGCTGGTGGGAAATCTAGAGGACGGGATGGACTTGGGTGTTTTTGTTTAAGAGCTTCTAGTGTGGTGGCATTGTTTTGGGCAAAAGTGTCATCTGAAACAAGCAGGCGAACTGCCCTTCTCAGATCACCTTCAAAAACTTTCAATATGATAACTTTATCAACTGTTTTGCAATTATTAAACCGGCCCACACTGCCTGATAAGTCCATACACTCTACTGACGACTGGATGTTCCTTTTCACTTTTGTAGTCATACTGCCCGGCTCAGACTTTTGAGGAACGCAAAGGGCGCTATATGCAAAAGTGAAGAGTAATACCAGTCGTCAGAACCATTATTGCTAACACACTTGTCAATAATGTTGCTTAGCTTACCTGCTGCCTGGTTCCTTGCAGCTTTTGGTATGTGCCGCAGTACCGGCGTACACCTTCTAAAACCTTTAAGCTTGGCTAGTGGGCTTAAAACCGGTACTTGCGACACTGCAGCAACTGGCTGGGTAGCTGGCAACGCCTGTAGTAACGGTAAATGTTCCTTGTGTTTGTGTCTTTTTTTTCTTCTTTTTCTTTTCTTTTTTCTTTCTTTTTGTTTTTTGATTGAAATGTAAGGTACATAATTAAAATTTTGCATATGATGAATTTTATTTTACTTTTTTAGATTTTCATGTCCTTAGGGCATAAGGGTAAAGAGTGGAGTATTGTTAGAGAATGTGGCTCGGTGATTGAAGCGTCTGCTTTACATTATTACACACAATGTACCAATGACTTGTTTTTAAGTTATGTGTATTGGAAATGTATATAGATAGGAATATACATGTAGGTATCCAATTTTATAGCATAGCATGTACGATGTACGCACATGAAATTCTGTTTCAATTTTAAATGACACTAATTTTTGTATAAAGAAAATTGTATCTGCCAGTTATGTTTAATATTGATTTCATTTTTTGTTATTTTTTCCAGATTTCATCAACGCATCCGTTCTGAAGCGCTGCAAGAAGGGCATCAAGATCGTGAACGTTGGTCGCGGCGGACTCATCAACGAGAAAGATCTGCTGGAGGCTCTGAACTCTGGTCATGTAAGTCTATATTTTTTTTACTTATTTATGGTGTCAAATTTCTGGGGAAATGAGCTAAAATTCACCATGGATCCTTGTTCCTCCCGCCAGGCACCCTGAAACTCTTGAGAGGTCTTGGGCCTTTCTCCACCACGTCTCCCTTGACGTTCCCATCTGTGGTCTATATTACATATTCACTTTTCATGGTATTATTTATAAAAAATAATCTACAGCCGTACTATAATAGACAAACAGCCAATTTTACATGCCCAATAGAATTACCCCAATATATTAATTATGTGTGAGAGTCACGACCCCCGGTAATGAAAAATACGATCCGAAAAGAGAGGGAAAGTGACTCTAGCCTGTCTTGGCTCGCTTTTGCTTATGTTAGGATTCTGTTTTTTTCTTTTTCTTGTTTCTTACAAAGAAGATGCTGCGACCTACCCATGTATCTACCACCTACCTACATGTCTAACACAAGCATTATTTCCTCGTGTTGCAGGTAGGTGGCGCCGCCCTGGATGTGTTCGAGCAGGAGCCCCCGACCGACCCGCTGACTCTCGAGATCATCCAGCACAAGGCGGTCATCGCCACACCACATCTTGGTAAGTTATTAATTGTGCTTTATTTCATTTATTTACCAACGCCTTGACCCGAGTAGTCACTGATCCACACCAACAGTCTCCGAGTAGAGAATGGCATAGAACAACACATTGGTAGGCTGGATTGTACTGTGGCTGATATGATTATTTACATCTTTAGCATTTACCTTATCGCACCCACGGCTTTACTCTCATTAATCCGGGATAAAAAGTGGTTAATATGATACTAGGGGGTCTAACTTGCAATTTCTTACAATTTGCAATTTCATCTCAATAAGTAACAGACACACACAGTGGGCACACTTGGACATCTTTAGCTTAAGTTGGTCAATTCTATGTTTCAGTTTTAAGCTTACGTTTATATACAGCCAGTCTGATGTTAAGCGCTACTGTAGTGAAAGCGGTAGCGCATTTAGTCTAAGGGACAGTTTAGATTTTTTACATGTTTTTTCTGGATTCACAAAAAATAACGTCAGTTTAAGATATATCTGTGTTTTTGCTCCTATTTGTTGGATATTTTCCTTCTAATTTTCCAAGTAATTTATGTTAATTTTGTCCTTCAGGTGCTTCGACGAAGGAAGCGCAAGTCCGTGTGGGGCTGGAGATTGCCGAACAGCTCGTCAACCTGGTAAAGCCGGGGACATACAGCACTCCGCTGGCCGAGGTCACTCGCGTACTCAACAAGTAAACTGCTCCAGGGCTTAGAAGCCCGACCATCATTTCATACTTACTATTGTATAGGAAGAAAAGTAAAGTTGTGATGAGTTATATTGTAGGTATCTAAACAAGGAGCACGCACCTAGAAAACCAACTGTATATCTCTTATAACTTTGTGTGATGATTACTACATATTTTAATATTACCTAAATATTTCCTGAGACATTTTATCAATATGTTACTAAACGGTTTTCACTCACGTGTAATTCGCGTATGTTGCTTACACTTTTCGGTAATGACACCAATCATCAGAAGCACCGAACAGATCAGAAAACCGTTTAGTTACATATCACTACAAGTATAAAGCAAAGTCGCTTTCCTTTTCCTTTTGTACAGTTAGTTTTATAGAGTTGATTTCTTTGTTTGGTATACTTACCTACAATGTAATTGGTCATATCATCTTACTTAATTTTGAGTCTTACTGTACAATAGTTGGAATGAAATAACGCTCGGAACACATGAAAACCAGACTTACATCTTTGGTTTAGTATTTAGATAAGGTTCAATATAAGAACACGTCAAAGTAAAATTCCTTGAGCTATGTTTGTATTAGACCGAAAGAACGGAAACTCAGGAATTATTTTATTGTTTTTGCTTATGCTATTGATACCGCATTGATATACGCTGGTAGCTTCGTCGCAGAGGTCTTCGCGACCTCAAGAAGTGAACTGTTTTGTGCCTGTTTTGTTTTATCGGTCATAAAAACACGTCACTAAAGCCATATTAGGTTTTTTTTATATATTTTCAGACCGATTCAGCGGTTTATATTTAGGAATATAGCTTTAAGCCATGTGATTGAACATGTTCAACAACATATTTCTTATGTGTAAGTTTAGGATAAATAAAGAAACATTTCTAAATAAATGATTTTTCATTCCACAAATAATCGCTACTTTCTAAGGTTTTTTAAGTAAATTTATAGTTAAGTTCCTTTAACAATTAACATGGGCTTAGACAATTGTAAGGGCGAACTTTTCCTATATTTTTGGTGTTATCAAACTTAGGTATTCAACTATTTGTAAACACGAAGCAAACTTAATCGTCAGTTTTAAACAGATGTGTTTAAAACTTAGACATTAGAATAGCCACAATATCCTCTCTGTAACTTCGGACATCAGCAGCTATCAAGCAGTCATACAATAGGTAGTAAATATTAACTGTATCTAACTACATTTTTTTACATGATATAGGCTTACGCTTACTTCAACAATAAACAATTGAATTTCATTAATTATACATTATCTATTTATCAAATTATTGTTATATTAATTTATGGAACTTTAAGTTATTTTTGTCAAGTGCTAAGCCCGTGTGGAATCCTGCTGGCCGTGATTATTTTCGCTCATTCTCGAATATAATGATTAAATTGGTTACGTATTTTATAAAGGAAACTCGTCGATCATATAAATTTTTCAAAATCACAATACGAGTAACATCGGTCAAAGCGGTGACTTCGTAAAAACTCTCGTTAGCTGTTTGTATTTGGTATTTCTATAAGTTCCAAATTTCGTGAATTCCGTTTCTGATTTGGTCTGTAAAATAAATGAAAATATTTTTTACAATAAGTTCAGAGTTTACTGACCTACCTCAATATCATTAGGAGGGTATAAAACCAGAAATATTTCTAATAGTTGCGAAATCATATTAAATAAATCGACGCCCCCAGCGAATAAACCGGTAATATCAAAATCCAAATTTTACAGGAGAAATAAAAAACCATTTTTCATTCATAAGTTTTTTCAAAAACATGTTACGGGGGTCATGTGAATTGCAAATTATAACTAATTTTTTTACGGTTTGATAGTTCTTTAAAAACTTCACCTATTCCTTTTAGTTTCTTCGTAATTTACGCTTGTAAATGTTACTGATTTTGTTTCATGAATCTCTTACGGTAATAAACGATTACAGTATTATTCGTGTAAATTTTTGGAGACACTTTGTATGATAAGATAAGATAATATTATTCCATTGATTAATTTTTATAATGTGTAAATGTATTTAGGTGTTACTGTATTATTTGTGTATTTACTTTAGAGTTTTGGTTTCAGTTATACTACATTGTGATATTATTCTGAAAAAAATAGCCGTGGTAATGTTTCGGTATTGCCTCCGAGCTACACAAACTTTGTAAATCATTGTATAAAGCCTTGCATACAGGTAAAGGTTTGTCATATGCTGGCTTTAATTCAACATTATCATCAACCAGTTGCACCTGTTGGGGTAATGGTATTCGCCCACGACGTAGTCTGAAGTTCTTTTGAAGACCGAGTTGCCCCCGTCCGTGGGAGAATACCCCAGAGTGAATCCCTACACGTGGTCTTCGGGTGGTACGAACCAGGCAACACAATACCGGTGGTAGGCTTCGGTCGTTGCTGGTGACCACCCACTGGAGTAAGTCGCGCCGCCAAACGGCATAGCCGTGTTCCGGCGCGTGGTCCGGTGACGCCGTCAAAGGGGGTCGGGTCAGAGCAGTAGCGTCGCGCAGTATATACCGGTTCAGGAGTAAGGTTTGTCATAATCATCGGGAGACTAGTCGTGAAATTCTGATTTTGATACTTATAGACCATAAGTATGAATAAGTGTTACGTTGCGAGATATGAAATGCAACATTTATAATTGTGTTTTTTGATATTAATAATTATTATCTTATATAGCAACTATGTAGTGTCTCACAAGTATCACCTTAAATAGAATACTGCAGTAGGTATCACCGGCGGGTGCATCGCCCCCGCTGCACCGGCCTGGTGACCTCGAGGCCGCCCTTATCATATCACATGCTACGTGAGTGTTATCTACCGCTGCACTGGTGCCCGCAACTCAGCTAGCGGAGGTGCCAATGTTAAGCAGCTGTCGACGCGGTCTCACTGCACGGTTGATCAAAACGTGGTAAAGCGGTAGCAAAGGGTCCTGAGAGAGTCACATAGACAACCGTATTAATCCCTGGACATCAATCAATATTTAATAGAATAAATAGCCTCGCGCATTATATGGATTCAATATTTTCTAGCGCTGTGCTTTTTTCATTCATTCTGCTCACGTCGCTCATTCTGATCTTTGAGCTCTTTCTGCTCATGCTCAATGTGCTCACCTGCACGAACTCGCCGCAGATGGGCGCGAAGGGCACATCCAGGCCCGGCTCGTCGTAGTGCGTGGTGCGGCGCGGGAACAGGTCGGCGGCGCGCGCGCGCTGCTGCGGCGGCTTTGGCTGCGGGGGCGCGCGGTACCGCTCGCGGTCGCTCATGTCGCGCGAGCAAGGAGACGCCACCTGCGGACAACACGAAATACCGTGTTAGTCTATCTTAGAGATCATCATCACTAAAGAGACATGTCCATAATTCATTCAAATAATGTCGTCCTAGATTTAAACAAAATTCGCCAACCGAAAGATCGCTTGGTGATGCTGCGATCGAAGGTGTAACATGTCTGGGAAATATTACTATGTAAGTACATGTTATGATAATTTATCTTTTTATTCTGCCATAAAGGTAGCTGCAAGCATAATAACGTGCACAACAATGCAACGAGTAAGTACATATATAAAAACATACTCTCCATCCGCACAATACCTTCAGTAGACCGAGTTTTAGGCAAGACAGATCTGATACCGATTCATACATAACAAAAACAATTAATTTCTTATGTAAGTACCACTTTGTAAATTTTCTGATTGAGACTTTAGTTTGAAATTACATAAAGTTAAACAGCTGAGAATTAAGGTCCAAGATATTTACACCAACAACTTTCTCTATATGGAATACACGTTCGCATCAATAAGGTGACAAAACAGGACTTACAAACAAACCTAATTAATAACGAGTGATAAGGTCCTATCCTTGCTGTCTTCTTCACTTATTAGGGTACCTTCTGACGAGTGAAAGAGACAAGAAATTTCTTTAGGCCAGGGCATATTATGTTGATTCTTAGTATCAACAGTGCACTTTGTCTATCTTGAATAGAAAGGAGGTCCTTCATTTGGGTTTCAAGTCAGAATATCATTTCACTACTTTCTGTAGATATTGAAACAGATACTGTATTGTACATAGAACATATTGTGTTATGTAACAAATAAAAACAGAATATTGTTTTTGTAGAACAGTTAGCTTAGAGATATTTGTTTAAGATAAAAGTGTGTAGGAAGAATTTAAAACATAAGTTTTTATTTTATTTACTTCCATTTTAGTAAGAGGATTACTTTAACGATTACTTTTTTAGGATTAAAAAAACTCAACATAAAAAAACGCTTATTTGAGCTTTCAAAAGTGTTGTACAGTAAGATTGAACAAAGAGGACTACATAAACTAGGGCTTTATGGATTACTTTACACTGACAGGCAAACCCTGGATATCACACTAGGTCTATTCCTGTGTTGTGACATCCAGTTTTTAAATTTACTCAGTGGTTTAAAAGTTACACGCACACGAAATTACTTCCGGAAAACGCCAATTATCCTGTTACTTCAAGTGTTTACACATAAAAGCGTAGTTTCATTGAGCGGCATTTACGATAGCCTTCAATGGATTGCCAAATCCACTCGTATGGTTCCCATTATTAAACTCCCATCAACACTGGAGGCGGACAGTTGCCGTGAGAATCCCATCGCCATGCTCAATCTTGCTCAATCGCCATGCTCATCTCAATGACTGGCCTGTTAGCTTAGTTGGTAGTGGCTCTGCCTTCTAATCTAGGGGTTGCGGGTTCGATTCCCGAGTAACACAAGTATTTATGAACTTTAAAATTTATAATTACTTGTGTTTAGTCTGGTCGTTTCTATTTATAATAAGTATGTATTTACAAAAAAAAAAAGTATATAAGTATTATATCCGTTATCTAGTACCCACGACACAAGCGTTTGCTTAGTGTGGGGCTAGATGGCGCTGTGTGCAATGTCCCGGAATATTTATAAAAAAAAAAAAAAAAAAAAAATCTACTGTGACACGTTTACAGTCAATTGGGTCTGTTTACCTACTTGTTTACATCATATAGATAAGATCACTTTTGGCATTTGTGAATAACTGAACAAGTGGCATAAGTGTAAAGGTTAGCGCTCAAAAGTGTAGGTATTCTGGGTACAGAAATAAAATAAATAAATTCAAACTTTTTACAATGATACATTAAATACATAATTTTATATCTTAACTAACCTTCAATATTACAAAAAAGAAATCATACCATTAAGTATTCTAAAATGTTTGGTTGGTCTACATGTTCTTCTTTCATACTGCAACCTCAGAATAGCATAAACTATAGATGATTCTTACATTGTATAGGTATATGTATGTTGCAACTTTACAGTATCTGTAACGTCCCGTGTCGTGTCGCAGGTGCTGTGGCCGGAGTACGCGGTGCGCGGCGCGGTGGTGTGGAGCGCCATGTTCGGGGCGGAGCGCGGCGCGGACCCCGACGAGCCGCGCGGCCCGCTCGACCTGCCGCCGCACAACAACAACAACGGTAATACAGGGCTTGATCCTGGGGGAGTAGGGCTCATTGGACAAATTATTTGAATGAGTGAATAAATAAAATGAAACACAGTCCGTAGCTTTTGAAATACAACATGTTTTCTGAAACTGCAGTTTATAAATTGGCATTCATGCAAGTGTATGAAAAACAAAGCCTTATTTTGGGGTTATGCTTGCTTCTACGGAACTCCAATGTAGAAGACGGTTCTCACTTGGCTATTTTGACTATCCCGAAAAAACGCGACCAAATCCGCGTTGTGTATCCAGCTCGAAGGACCAAAACAATTTTAACTAACATCATAAACAAACTTATGCATAAGTTTAATTTTTTCAAAGTCCTTTTGCGATATTTGTGTTATTGTATATTAATTTGTGTCCAGTGCCAATGACGAAGACCCGGTCGTGTGACAATTTGCTGGCGGAGGCTGAGAAGCGCACCACGCAGCGCCGGTGCAGCGACCCCAATATAGCGCCTGATATCATGTAAGTGTTCCAGATTTATCCCTGTTCAGATGCGCTATTAAAGTATTGGCTAGTTTTCACTGTCTTAAACATACTCCAACTTAATAACAATTATATCTTGTCAAAACTGTTGCCATCGAAAGTTTCTTACATGACTTGAAGATTTTCAGACAATAATTTCATGGCGAAAATCTATCAATGGGCCTTCATACGAAGTCAATTATGACAAAATCTGGTTGGTTTAGAACCTATTTTAATATTGCTAATCCCTGCTATCAATAATGTGTTTGTATCACAGGAAGCTATCCATGGTAGTGGGCAAGTGCGAGGCGCGGCGCGACTGTCTCACTGAGAGCTGTCTGGCAGAACTACGCGCAGAGACCACCGAGATCAGGGACCAGGTATATACCATACATACATAATATATAAAACAACATAACTTATTCAAATCCAATTCCAATCTAATTGGATTGGAATTGAATAAGTTATTTAAATACTAGTTAATGTTTTTTGTATTATATTTTTGTGTAGGTATGTCTATTTTAAAGTGGTAGTAGGTTTTATTTTTGTCACTAATGTTAAGTTAGCTAGGTTCATTGTTTAAGGAAGCGTACATATCGTTATATATTTGTGTATTTAGTTATAAGTTTTAATTGTAGTACAATTCTGTTGATGAACTAAAAAAAAACACTTTATGGCTATTTAATTCTATAAAGTTGAAATGAAATGAAATAGTTTATTGTCAGGCAACTAGGTTATTAAAGGTGTTAACACTCTTATAGCATAATCTAGGAACTAGGTTAGTTATATGACAAGAAGGTTCTCTAGCCGCTGCCCGTATGGGCTTACAGACATTGTGTTTTAAGTTAAAAAGTAGGTAATTTAATCTTATATCTAAAACTTACAATGCAGATGTCAAGATTAAACTTTTAGAGAATGTCAACCAGAATTGTCATTGTATGTTGTCCCTATCTTTTGTCTTCCAGGAACAATTTTACAGAATAGTAGGCTTTACCCAGTAGATATGCATTTAAAGTTTTTTTGAATTTTGGTATTTGGTCGATACTTCTAATTTTCATAGGTAGTTGATTGAATATTTTAGTAGCCATGCAAAAAACGCTTTTGGAAAAGTATGCAGTATTAGACCGTCTTGCATATAGTTCATTTTCATGTCTGCTTCCTTTTGGCTTGAATCTGAATAGTTCTGGGCTACTTTTGACAAACACTGCTACTTAGTTCTAGTATATATTTGGCCAAAAATTAATTTATTAAAGTAGGCCTAAAATGTATGCCTAGTATATGTACACCAGACGAAGCATTGCGCGCGTGTTCGCAAAATCCGTCCTTGCCGAGAAGTAGGGACATTGTGGTAGGTTAGTGGAGTAGTCGGTAGTAGTCTCATGAACTCCGAGCCCGACATACCCTATACATTTTGTAAACAATCAACTTATAGTATGGACCAGTTGTTTTCATATTCATGCTATTGTTTCAGGTGGACGGTCTGCACTCGAACCACTTCGACCCCCCTCGCGCGCTGACATCGGGCTCCTCCTCGCTGGAGCGCGAGCTGTGCCCCTCCCCCGCGCCCCCCCTGCTCGACGTCAGCACGCTGCTGGACGCGCCTCCCCCCTCCACTCCGGAACAACCACTACGTGAGTATACTTATTACAAACACTCATATTTACTGTTATAAAGCACATACATTACGAGTGTTCTCATCAGGACCTCACTATGTAACTACTATGATATGGAAGCTAGCTTGCAGTATATGTGTCCGTACGTTATAGCTCAGATACCTATATAAAAACGCATGAGAGACGCTCTGAATTGCGAAACTGTTACACATAGGTACAGAATTAAAAAGGTCATTTGAAGTGATACTGTTGCTTTAAATTACTTGAGAATCTAGACTAACCGTACTGAGAAAATAAAATCTTAACTAAAAAAAAATAAACTTTCGTGAGACATTTTATCAATATGTTAACTAAAACGGTTTTAACTCACGTGTAATTCGCGTATGTTGTTTACGCGTTTCGGTTGTAATGACATCCATCTTCAGAACGTATGTTCTGGGACCGCGGCAGCACGCAGACCGTCTGCGTGAGTGAAAACCGTTTTAGTTAACATATTAAAAAAAAATGTTACACTCCCAGTCTGAAACCGTTAAGAAGACAAGTTAAAATAGAACAAGATTGTGTATTTATTTTGCAGCTCTAGAAGCGGAGCTGCGGTCGGAGCTGGCGGCGGAGCGCGGCGGCCAGCCCGCGGGAGACACGCCCGAGGAACCGCCCGTGTTCGTGTGCGACACGTACACGGATGTGCTCGGGATGGAGGAGGTGAGGCCCAGTTATACTGGTGGGGATGTACTCTGACTACTGTTGCGCTCAAACAGCTGGGATCAACAATATAACGTGTCATCCAGAGAAGCGATATATTTAATTAATTCCAATATTTGGTCATCCATCCAAAGATTGCGATTACCTGCACCAGTTAATATACCGGAGACAAAGTAAAGTTGAATATTGTCATAATCCTGTATAGGTTCTTGTTATACTATACTATCGTAAAAATGCCACTTGTCCTGGGCGAATATGGTAACTGTTAACACAAAAGTTTGCATCCATGACATGAAGTCACACACTTACAAGTAATGTACATTTGCAGGCCGCCCGTGAAGTGGGGCGCACGCGCAACATCAGCATCACATGGCGCTCAATCTCCGAGTCGTCCAACCAGTCGTCCACCGGGTTTGACATCGCAGACTCGCCCAACAGAATGGACAACTCGCTGCCCAACTCGCACGAGAGCTCTCCGCTCGACAACCACAACAGCACGGAAGGAGATATAGCCAACCACAACGTGGTGGAGAGTGCGGTCAATGAACTCAGCCGGAGGGTCAATGGAGTCAATGGAGCTCTCAATGGCATGGATGAGGTCGGAGCCAAGTTTCTGGAGGTCGAGCTTAATGGTAAGTTGCTGGTTCTTTGCTTACTAAGAAATATGTTTTAAAAAAAATAATTTACCAATCAAAATATTACCTTTGTTCCACCAGGTGGCGCCACATCGTCGAGCCTAAGTTCCGAGAGTGAAGGTGAGGCGGGCGCGGGCGGCGTGTCTCGGCGCGCTCACACGCGCGGCGGGCGTGGCTCGCAGCTCACCCTGTGCCCCGCCTCCCCGCGCCGCGCGCCCCTCACACTGAGCGACGACCCTCCACCACCAGTGAGTACTATATTGTCTCGGCGCGCTGCTTAAACGCGCGGCGCGCGCGGCTCGCAGCTCACCCTGTGTGTTATAGTGTTATTATGTTTGCAAACACTTTTAATTTTAATTCTTCGCCATATGCCGAGGTAATTGACTGTTCCATAAGTGTAAATAGGTATTTAACTAGTGTAAAAACACATAACTAAACTTGGAGTGTTGTGCGCAGGCGGGGTGGAGACGTCGTGCGAGAGCGGCGGCAGCAGCGTGTGCTGGTGCGGCGTGTGCGGGCGGCGAGGGGGCGCGCGCTGCGTGTGCGGCGCGGGTGCGCCCGCGCCTGACGGCCTGCCGCCCGCGCACGACGCGCTGCAGGACCGCCTGCACCAGATCATACTCTACCAGCGGGTCAGTACGCACTATCACACCACTCATAGTCACTTGATCCTTTCACCATTATACTTCTAGCGGAGTGGCATGCCCACGTTCAGAATGCTTTTTATGTTAAGTACATATTTTTACACCAATGTATGTAATGTCAAACATTTCTTGCAGCTATTTTACTTGTCGTCCACATGAACTTGACAAAGCTTACGATGTAGCTGAAAACTAATTCCTTTACAAATATGTAAACATTGGGAATATACTACATCTTATTGCTCTAGTGTAAATAATATTCAGAAAAGATCAAGTTTGGTATACCTACAATAATTGGAATTCAACTTAAATACAAGTATTGGTCTGGAGTGCCGCAGTGTTGTCGCCTGGGTGTCTTACTGTTTTTAGTTTGTAATGTAAATAACCTTCTTCAAAGTTAAATATTTATTTTTACAGAAAGTAGTGGACGAGTTGAGCGAGCAGCTCCGCGAGGCGCGCGAGGCTCTGAGACTGTCCTCCCCCGCGCCCCGCGCGCCCGACCAGCCCCCCGCGCGCTGCCCGCGCCGCACGATGCGACACAGGTATATATCGATCACTCATATTCTGTATGCGTCTTCTAGAAGTATGTAATCGTAGCTACATAAGTAATCCTGTTTGTGGTTGCAGAAGTGTTCGTCGGGCAGCGGTAGCGCGCGCTCCGGCAGCAGCACCGGCAGCGGCAGCGCGTCCGAGGTGGAGGTGAGCGAGGAGGCGCGCGGCGTGGTGTGGCTGCCCTACTCTGCCGCGCCGCGCTGCCAGCACTGCCACCACCACTTCTGGCTGGCGCGCCGCCGCCACCACTGTAGGTACGACACGCTCTATGTCACACACACACACACACTTCACACAGTAACACAACTATAATGCACTTACACCTAATTTTAGTACTATGAAATTTTCAACATCTCTCGCACTTGTAATTTTTGCATCAAAATATACAAATACAAATTATTTATTTATAACTCCATAGTTACAAGTCAGAATACGTCATGTACATGTATTGTTTACAATAGTAAACTTAATAATTTAAATTTAAAAGTATTGTACTTATATAAAGAAAAATTCATTATGAAATACAATGCAATAAAGATTATGTCAAAATAATGGCATTGTGTACTACATAGTTGCTTGTGTTGATCGCAGACGGTGCGGCGGCATCTTCTGCGGGTCGTGCTCGGAGATGAGTCCGTGGGGCGAGTGCGGCGCCGTGCGCGTGTGCCGCCGGTGTCGCGCGCAGCGGTGACCGCCCCCCGCGCACCCCGCGCCGCCCCCGCCCCGCCGCACGCACGCACTGGACTTGAACGCACCTCGCATGGGACGAGGCACTCGCGCCACGCCGCGGAGTACTTGCAGCATGCCACGAGACACACTACGCATGCACCGAGACATACGAGCCGTGGAATGTAATATCGCAACCGCGTGACGTGCTATACTTACCATGGGATGATTCAGAACATGGACTCTTAATCTGCCGTGGAATGACATTCTCATTTTCGATCCGACAAGTGATGATACAAGAAACACCCACAATTATAGAGAATAAAATCAAAAAACAAACAGATACTTACTCGTATTCAATTAAAGGCAAACAATCATGATAGAGTCACAGTTATAATCTTTAAATAATGGCAAGGAATCTGACTAACTATGAATGAATATAGAAAGCTATATAACAAAATCTTTGCCATTTCACAAGATTCGAGTCATATGAATGAGATGAGATATGGCCATGGGATGAGATACACTCAAGAAAAACATTTGTAATGTACCACAAAACCATGTGCACGGTGCAGCAATATATCAGACTAATGGAAACCATCAGTTAATCAAAACCGAGTTACTATTTCAAACCAAATTGAAGATAACAGTTGTATGAATTCATTCTGAGCATCTCATTGGATTTAGTTGGAACTCTGTGTTGTGTAAAATGTCATCTCCTATTCTTCAATGTTACGTTGGTTCTTGTTGAAATCATTATTTGCATAAATTACGCTATTTTACTTTTATTTATTAATTGTACAGTAATGTAGTTTCGGTACTTCTTTGTGTTTTTGTTGCTTTTTATTTATCACTTCTTTTTGTCGTATTTCCGGCAAATGGCGATTTCATCATGAATTGTATAACACTAGTCAGACATTGAAGTGTTTGCTTTATTCTATTACATATACCTAGATATTATGTCTACTTGTCTTCTGTAACTAATTGTGTCGAGTGATGTAAAATTGTTTCCAATCGAATCTTACTGTGAAACTTCCACTTATATTTTGAAGCATATGATTGGGGGACTTGCGAAAAACGCTAGGTAACTGTCACTTTCTTGCTGGCAAGTAACATAATAAACATTGTAATATTACTGATGAGTGGTCCGACTATCAGCTCCTATATTCGTACAGTCGGTTGTGGTTGCAGTGTCAGTATGGAGGCGGTGGTTCTAGTCGTGGGTGTACACGTGTACAGGGCAGGCGAGATACATAGGGAATGCTAGGCAAATATTTAACGAAGGCTGATTTTTAAAGTACCTAACTATTTATTTTGTTTCATAGAACTCTCTTGTGTCTATTACTCGTCCCGATCTTCCCCCGAGGGCCGAGTCGACCGACTCGAGCGGTCAACGTGTCCCAATATCTATAATATATCATTATAATAATGATGGTTCACACATGCGAGTGTCGCTCGATTCGTAATCAATATTCGACGAGAGTTAGCTAATTCTTCTTGGTTTTAACATTTCTAGCGAAAGGTACGAGGATCCTGCGAGGCGATTTTAACTTATTTGTACGTTTATATGTACCTACAATATTTATCAAGACTGTCCTTGAATGAACATTCAGTTCTGTAAATATGTTAGTTATTAATACGTGTAGTAAGTTAAGATCGCGTCGCAGGAGTGGAATGTAGGTTGTATAGCTCTAATGTAATGTATACAGACGAGACTACTTGTATAAAACATGTTTTTATTATATTATTTCTTTATCATTTTGTATAAATAGTGTTTCTTTTTGTTCTTTACTATTAACCCTTAACCGGAATCGCTATTTCGATCAACGTAACTGGAATCGTGGGTCATTTTGGACCCAGATATTAAAAGCTATATATTTCTTAAACTGCTTTAGGTAAAAACCTAAATGGATCAGTAGAGTAATAAAACACGTCCAATAAAGAATATTAAGTAACATTTATTACAAAAATAATTGAAATAAACACGTTTTTCATATTAAACACTTAAGCGCTATATTTGGTAGATTTTTTTAGTATCGTACTTTGACATAACATTAAACTATAAAAAGATAATTAAACTGAAAAAAATACGGTTTCACGGGGTTTTACGTATCTTCCCCTTAACAAAAATACTATTTTTGTAAGAAATTACTTTATAACAAAAAAAATTACATCCTATCATAAAACAACAAAAAAATCGACAGTCAGTCTTTCAAGTCTATGAATGACACTTGAGGCATAGCAGCTAACGGTAAGCATCTCACTTGTCTGTTACATGAATGCTTACAAACAGGCGAATTATGGTCAAGTGCAAACCCATTTAGTACAAAAAAAGTTTTCATGCCGCGAGATAATTTAAAAATCCAATTTCACCGCTTATTAACTAATTGATAACTTTTTTAATCAGCAAGTCTCTCAGTATTAATATACATAATAGATACAGTACAATAAAGCAAGGTCCAGTGGTAATAACACAGAGTATGGAATTACATAAATCATATTTTTATTTACCTCACGGCATCGCACCGTACAGGGCAAGTCAATTTACAAATAATTTCATTTCTTAGATTTAATTAAATTATACAAAATAAAACTAGGTAGGTATATCAAACAAAGATTAATATTTTTTTATCAAAAATGAAGATTCTGTTAAGGCACTAGTCATAAATTCGTTGAGTTTGTAAAATGGTTGTATCTCAAAAAAATGTTTTAACCTCCTCTTAAAAGCATTATATGGTAGGTTTGCGATACTGTGTGGCAATTTGTTATACATGCAAATCTTGTGAAATATACCGTTTCTTTGTTTTGACTAATCTATTATTGGGTTTCTTTAAATTGGTAGGTTTCCTCAATGTGTAATTCTTTTCTTTTCTCCATACTTCTCTTTCATCATGAATTTCTAGAAGACAATTATATATATACATCGATATTACTGTCATAATTTTATTTTCCTTAAAATGTTCCCTTACTGATGCTCGCTTTTTCAGCCCGAACATGTTTCTTAACGCTCGTTTTGTGCTCTGAGTACCCTCTGTATATCAGCCCCATTACCCCAGACTGTGATAGCATACCTTAGGCGGGAATGTATGTGTGCGTAGTATGCGTAGTATACAGACAACATAGCCGACTTGTCTAACAGAGGCCGCAACTTGTAAAGTGCATAACTGGCGCTTCCTATCTTCTTACTGATACTATGAGTTACTGTATAGTCTATCGAATATCCCAGGAATACATTTTCTTTTAAGTTCGTATCTCCTTTGTTTTTCCTTGATTTGTATCTCATAATAACAGTCTTTTCTTCATTAAGTATAATACCGTTTGCGCTAAACCAGCTTTTTAGAATATCCATGGCTTCATTTATTTTTATTTCTAGTCTGTCTCTATTTTTAGCTCTTATCCCTACATGAGTGTCGTCGGCGAAATGACTTACGTATGTCCAATCAGGTAACACATTGTGTGTGTTACCTGATTGGACATACGTCCATAACTTTCTTTGAAGATGTTTTGTCATTGATAGATACGACTTGTTCTCGTTTGTCTAAGTATGTTCGCATTAAATTCAATTCATGTCTTTGGAATCCATAATATTCTAATTTAATTAATAATATATCATGTCTCAAACAATCGAAAGCTTTTGATAGGTCACAATATATGGTTACACATTTGTTACTTTGGTCCATTGATTCAAGAATATAGTAGACAACTTTCCTGATTGCCATCTCTGTCGAACGACCCGGACGAAAACCAAATTGTGAATTTGTGAATAAATCATTTTGTTCAAAATAAGAAATGATTCGTTTTTTCATTACACATTCCAATATTTTTGAAAGAGTGAAAGGTGAAAGTGAGGCAAACTGCTGATAACAAAGGTCTATTACTTCACTTGACACTATAGCATTGCTAGCGGGAAAACTATAACTGACCGAGTGAGAGAAGCGACTTAATTATTGACAAGGTATTATTGATATCGTCATCATCACAGCCTTCTCTATCACACTGCTGGACATAAGCCTCTCTTTGAACGGGCCTGCTGCGTCGATCTTGTACAGACCCCATCCATAAAGAACCCACGACTACTCTCCCATATATATAAATAGATATCATAGCTCATACTATTATACCTACTGCTTCTTATAAATATATGAAAGCGATTTTATTTAGAGTAAGTGTGTGATTATGTTTGTCACTCGTTCATGCTAAAACGGCAGAACCGATTTCGATGAAATGTGACAAGTGGGTAGATCACACCCTGGATTAACACTGCTATTTATCTGGGAATAACGCGAGTAGCACCGCGGGCGCAACATATTATCATAAAATGTCACCCACGTACTTGGAACATTAGTTAAGACTATGCTCAATTTTCATATTACCTACTTCTTTATTACCTACTTACTCATTAAATGCCACTTAACAGATATTTATAGGCCTCGTTTAAAATCAATGTCCAAAATTGCAGCATCAAACTAACCGAATGCAAAGTGATAACTCTCCTATTTACGGATCATGAAGTCAAGAGCGCATAATAACAAACAACTTCATCTAGATAAGATAACGCTGGTTTGTCCGATATAACTGGATCTCAGATAAACAAGGTTTTTCAAACTAAATATTGCTATGACATGAAAAGGTGAAATAAAATAATTAACAGTAGTTCTTCAAATAATTGACGTTGTGAATGCTATTGCGATTTTCAAAGCGAGCGTGAATCAGTTCTTCTCGGGTAAGCACGTTCTATCTTAGGCCAAAGCCTTTGCTTACCATCAGGTAAACATGGCCAAGTGCCAACCCGTATTAAATATAAAAAAAATGTTATTTACAGCCGGGAGCAAGCTCTACTTAGATAATTTTAAGCACTGAGCTACATTGTGTTGTGTTGTTTATATTTAATTAATAAATGTTCACATCAGCTCAGCCAATTTTTTCATATCCATACTACATTGTCAGTAGATATAGGGAGGTGAAAATGGTAATATTAAACTGGTTAAAAGATTTAGACTACAATGATATAGAAAAGATACTTGAAAGCTTTTATTTTTAAAATTTGAGTAGGTAATCGTTACAAAACTTATTCTATCTCTACAATAACTACACTTGTTGATAATGGTGTACACTCACAATTAGATACAGGTAAAAGCATACACAGTAACATAATAATTATGTACATGCACTGGGCTTGTCACACACATACCACACACACAAACACACACACACACACAAACACACACCACACACACACACACACGCACCTTACATTTACAATAGGTCTGTCATCCCATCTTAAATGTTTGGCGGTATTCAGACCTATTTAAACACAGATAACAACATACACCAAACCACAGACTTACAACAAAACACACAAATAATGTTACACATCCAGACAGATAGGTTTCTTGTTGTTTTAAATTGGAATTCTACTTGGATTATATTAAATTATAAGACGAACACATCTTACATGTATATTAAATTGTTTTTCAAAACTGTAACTTCTAATCCAAAATAATTTCTCATACTCTGTTTAATTTAATTAAGTTACTAGAATTCATTACTTATTTTTATGTCAAGCCAAACGGGGAGAAGCCATCGGCAACCGAAACACAGTTATAAACTAGTTCGGATGCCGTTGGATTTTCATACAATGTTATGCCATAAGTATAATGCAAAATAAACAAATTTCATTTCATTTCATATTTGATATTCAATCAATATGCCAAATTTTATTTAAATTGGTCGGTAAATAGCGGAGCAAAGACACCGATTAGCCCTCAACTCTCTCGGTCAATTAGTATCGTATTTCGATAACTCTGACTAAAATTGTAATGTTGGTGAAATATTTAAATCATATAAATAGGCCTTATCATTTAGAAAATTCGCAGCTATAGAGACAGTTGAGGATAATCAAATTCACGCAAATTTATTGTCGAAGCACCAGATAAAAGGTTTTTATTCTAATAGGTGGAATTAGTACAAATAATAATTTCTAACTGCAGTCTGTTTGGTGTTACTACACGACAACAACAACACAGTAGAATAGAAAGTAGGTGCCACCTTCTCTGCATACTAACTGCCTCGTTACATAATGTTATCATTCACTTATGTTCATACTCGGTTCGGTTTACTTAGTTGTGAGTTGACATACTCGTAAATTTAGCGAATATCTGTTTTTTTAATATGGTATTATTCCATTTAAAAATCCACCAAGTTATTACTATTCCAAATTGTAATAAAATCATGTGAGCTGTAGCTGTCGACAATTTTCCCACATATAAATACTACTTCTTTATTCTGTGATATTAAAGTCGGTCTTTTCAAATTTGGTACGTCCGAAAATAAACATTCAAATTGAATGGTTCCTTTGTACCTGTATGTTTTAGAAAGATCAGTGTCTCACCTATACAAATTTAAATGTGTACTCTACAGTATACTATTTTCTGAATTACATTTTGGTTTCTCTATATTAAAACACCGCACTCTGAATGCAGATTTCAGATATTTATGATGTCTAGGAATTTTCCATCAGCACTCTAAATAAATCCTCTCGCTGTTTCGTAACGGAAAGTTGAATTGAGTTTTATTTTGGTTGCATCACGAGATACTATTTATATTATTAAGAGATTCGTAAGATTTTTAAAACTATACTTTCTGTCTGTTGTACATACCTACTCGTGAATGTGTAATTAATGTTTAAATTAGACTTAGTTTAATTTAGTTGTAATACCGGCTAGCACTTACGTCAAAAATTACGGCGAAAAATTAGCTCGACAAGTTTCGGAAATCTGAGGTTTCCATCATCAGGAGGACGAGTCAGCACGCGCGTCCCGGTTGGCCGCCTCGTCCAGACAGACTTAGTTTAGTTAACATCTGGACTTAGAGTTTATTTTATACCAGTTCTTAAACATCATCATCATCATCGGGTGCCTTCTTCATATTGGTCAATTGGCAAAATTAATTTATTAATTCTTAATACCTACCATGCTATAATACCTGCAATTTATCATCAGTAAAACTCTTCTAATAAGCTAACTGACATCGTATTTTATATGTAGGTACGTAATCTAGCACTTCCATCTTACATAAACTATTATTATAAGATATAGAGGTTAAATTAGGATACATCAACTATGTATCTTAATTAAAACCTATATAAACCTATGATCTAAATAATTTTCAGTTAAATGACTACCTGACAGCAGATTTAGGTATGGACCCGTAGAGCAGCACGCTGAGCCCCCGGTAGAGGCCGAGGAAGCCATGCCCCTTCACTGTCTTCTTCACGCAGTCAGCGATACCGGAGTACTTCTTGGTACCTCCTGGAAACAAACGATATGATTTATTGGAAGAGACTGTAAAAGAACAGTCTCATGATTACGACAATATCCACGAAAGCAGAATTGGCAAAACATAAGGGATATAAATAGCTGGGATAAGGGAGGCTGTTGGTGATAATCTTTGAGGCAGTATAATTTTTTTCTTTTCACTAATTGATACCTGTTGAATTATCTGCATTTTTTTCCTGAAGACAAGTTAGTAGTCTCACAATCTATCTCTATAACAATCTATTTCCATGACAAAATGTATAATAACCTGTTGCTATGTTGTGACGTCAAAGAACTTAAAAGAAAAAGTCCCGAAAAGCTATTTAACTAGCTAAAAAATGTTAAGTAAATGAGGCCCATAATCTACCTATATACTTAATATTATAAAGCTGAAGAGTTTGTTTGTTTGAACGCGCTAATCTCAGGAACTACTGGAGTGAATTGAAAAATTATTTTTGTGTTGAATAGACCATTTATCGTGGAAGGCTTTAGGCTATATAACATCACGCTGCAACTAATAAGAGCGAAGAAACAATGGAAAATGTGGAAAACACGGGGAAAATTATTCATCTTTGAGGGTTTCCGTTGCGTGCGCTGCGAAAATGGTTCAAGATATCAAAAAAATAAGTATGAAAGAATTAATACCCAAAATAACTATTCCACGCGGACGAAGTCGCGAGCACAGCTGGTAACATATATGTAAAGAAGCACTGTCTAGCTAGGCAGTCACTTTAGTACAAAAAAAAACAATAAAAGCTATTATACCAGAATCTTTCATTAATTAGATAATAGACCTTGTAAGAGTCATATAAGAATGTTATGTCAGTATATTAGTGGGTCAAGTTTACAAGTAAGGTGATCAGCCTGGCGTGATTGATCACTAACACAGATTAGGCCTGAATGTGACAAATGTGTAAAATTACTCAGTTTGATGTCATCTGATGTAATTAAAGTTAAACAATACAATTACACTGCTCATTTTGGTGCTTTATTTAGCAAGAACAGATACCATAAATCCAGTTTTTGTGGTTTATTTGTGTTACTTAATAATAGCTAATGGCTTAAAAGGTAGACCTAAGGTAATAAATTTACAATTAGAATATACTAATAGTTTATTAATAATGTTGTTTATTAACTATTAGTTTGATTTTAAACTGTGTATAATAATTATGTTTGTCACACAATATTATAATAAAGGTTCAACCACTGCCTACATTTTGCTAACTAAGTATAATTAAGTATTTAATAAAATAAAATTATTGTACTTCTTACATATATACGTATATTACTCCATGAAAAGTCCTGACATCACAACAAGCTAATCTGATAACAGACACAAGATTATCTGCCGCAGTGTGTTTGTAACTTTATCATAATCACACATCAATAATTCAATTTTAAACATTTCTTTAGGTAGTTTTACCAAAGCACTGTTGTCAACAAAAATTTCCATTTTAGCGGAAGATTCATGTCTATAGGTAGTCATTTATACTTTTTCCTTGGTTGTTGGTTTGCTGAACATTTCAGTTTGGTAGGTGGCCATTCACATCAATTTCATTTTTTCCATAGGTGGGTGCAACTCCCAACTTCAACAATGTCTAACTAACTGTGATTCCAAGTAAGATAGTTAAATTAGAAAAAAAACTTACCTAGTTTATCTGAAATACCTACTTAGATTACCTTTGAAGGCTACATTTTGAAGATCATGTGGACTGGGCATTGATGGACATAATCATTAAAGCAAATATTGGGTCTCTAGTTAGCATTCTGACAGTTTACCTACTAGTCTTATCACTTAGCACTGGTCAAAATACACTGATAACACATGTACAAGTACAAGTGGAAAGTTATTTGATGCTCTTGAGATTTATAAATTGGCTAAAAAATATTGACAACTGAATAGTAGGTTTTATCACAAGTTGTAAAATAAGACCAGCTATAAAAATTGTGTTGTTGCAAATAGCTACATACATCAGAATTATTTATAACACTTGGCCATTTTATAATAAAGAAAACTATTCATAAAAATATGTTAGATATAAGTACCAAAATCATGATGTGAGCAGAAGATCATCATCAACAAATATTTTCTATCCTCTAGCAAAAAAATATTAAACAGACAAAATTATGCAAACACAATATTGTATGAAGAAATGTGATAGGTATGTACAAATATTAGGAACACAACATAATGTGTAGGTATCTATTTTAGTCTCATAGGAATCAAATAAAAGTATTTTTAATAGAAAACACCATATTGAATCACAATATCTTATCAGATTGTTAAAAGTATTTTGAGATAAAGTAGGTAAATCCCGCTATTGTATTTATTATTATTTTTGCTTTAATGTAATAATTTAGGAGCCAATCTGTAGAAGTAATTATAACAAAGTGGAAACAGGTGTTTGGCATAAATTTAACATTTAAAAATATTTTATTCTCTACTACTTCAGAGTTGTTTGTTTAGTCTGACATAACCATTGAACTATACCAAAGTCCAATAGAAAAATTATCCAGCAACATTGTGAATACAGTTCGCGCAAAACTTTATGAGCTCTCTGAAGTTAGGCCCGAGTACGTAACCGCGCATGGTACAGTTAAGCGCACAATCATTATTGTAAGATTTAAAAAAAAAACATAGTACATTTATGCCTATCACAAAGTATTTAGATTTTAGGTATTTTTACGTGCAGTAAGATATTAGAACAAGCAGGTAGGTATTTATTTAAGTAAATTAAAAACTTTAATATAAAACTTGTGCATTTATTTATTTATGTTTGGTGTAGCACATTAAAGCGTCCGCGAGGCATATCTAATTAGTGTGGGGCTAGATGGCGTTGTGTGCAATGTCCCGAAATATTTATTTATTTATTTTAATTAAACCAAAAAGTTCGATAACAGTAACAAACCACAGTAATAGAACAAACAAATACAATATAACGGTGACAAAACTTAACGACAACAATAACAGAAACAAATAACAATAACGAAAACAAATAACAGTATAAAAAATTACAATAGGAATGAAAATTAATTGTTGCACTCGACTGTACTTTCGTCTACAACGTGCGCAAGTGTTGTGTACGAACGTAGCACTCACACTAAGGCACGACGCAACGGGACGCGAGCGGTGATACGGCGCGGGGCGCGGGGGCCGGTGCCCTCCCCGACGCCCTGTCCCGTCCCTCGGATACCTATAATATGCGTACTGCGCAGCCACTAGCGTGCACCATCTAGTACATAGGCCCGGGCACCATCAGTGCCCAGCCATCGTCCGGTGACGCAGCAAAGGTAGCTACTAGCAACCAGCTGCATAGTCCTTTCAAAAAAAAAAAAAAAAAAACCACTAGCGTGCGTGTTCCGAGAGCTCATAAAGTTTTGCGCGAACTATACCAAGGTCATTACTTAACCTCCAGTCAATAATTTACTCGAATGCAAGGAAATTCTAGTTCTAATTAGAATCTACTAATGCTGATAGAAACGTTAGGAAAGTTAGGAAATTAGGACAAATTATTACTCAATTACCAGCACAGAAGAAATAAACAAATGACGCACTAGTATTTTTAGACGGAAACAGACAGCCGTGTTTCGCGAGCCGTAAACATTGATAGCCGTATCGATTTGTGAATGAAAACACGCGTGTATGTTGCGGGGCGATATACACTGACCTTTTTCGTCCAGCTGGAGCTGAGTTTTCACGTATTCCGTGGAAAATGTAATACAAATCTCAATGCCTCCAGTAATGCCGCCGGCCACAACACCTTTCATACCGACGGAACCCGAACCCCCGGCCGCAGCCGCCGCTCCCTTCTCCGACATCCATGGTCTAGAGAATGGGTTCTTAAATCCAGGTCTTGCAGACATTCTGAATAATCAAGCACTTTGTCGTGCGAGCAACGGCTGCGACGATCTTCCCCCCTGAACTAAAGAAAACTGATTAGATTAGAGTGGTGATAAGATTATTTAAATTAATATATTATTTTTTAGTTTTGAGCGGAATCGGATTATCGACTAATTCAAGCTTCCCCCCTGAACTAAAGCAAACTGATTAGATTAGAGTGGTGATAAGATTATTTAAATTAATATATTATTTTTTAGTTTTGAGCGGAATCGGATTATCGACTAATTCAAGCTCGTAAACTAAGCATCTCCGCACTTACATATTTAACGTGTAGCCTTGTGTAAATATTATCTACTTCTTAAAAAATTATGGACCTCCAACGCGATTGGCGGCTTTGGAAAGTTGAGCCCAAGCTTGCAACAACCTTCCACTATTTATAATCGATTATTGCTTTCCTTGCCATGTATTTATTTATTTATTTAAGACACAAAAACAACTTACAAACTTACTTAGATTTTTTTCTATGTGAACGTGTTTATAAAAACCGAATTGGGATTAAATATAAGTTTTATAAATGGCGGCCAAACTCACGCCATCCTTTTCGCACAAATGAAAGAACTATTTTGTGCAAAAATGTTAGCATAATTTTGGGCGCCATTTATAAAACCTTTAACGAACCGATTCAAAAAAATCGGATCGCAAGAAATTTTGCCAACTGACCTCCGAACTTCAATATGAGGATGACACCCGATGATGGTGATACAAAAAAACATATTCACGTAAAAAAACAGTTCATTTGAAGTCAAAATGTATTGGGCATTTCAGCGCCTCTGGTGGCAGCTTTTGGAACTATTTTGTTACTGAATTACTTTACTAAATATCTTTAAAAAAAATAAGTATTTTGATAGCAATAATTATCGTCAATGAATCGTGTTACTGTAGCTAAGGGTACAAGACTGTACACATTTTAGTAGAATGTACACTGTAAGTAGTGTTGTTGACGTTATGTTTTCTGGCAACAGATGTGTCGTTGAGCCGCGCGGTCAACCGCCTCATCCGCGCCGACGAGGCCATGTTCCCGTCCACGCCGGAAAAGAGGAGGAAAAAGATTTAATCACCCATCAGCACCGTGCAGCACACTACACGACAACCATCGAAAAGATATATAAAATAAATAAATAAATAAATAAAGCCATTTATTTCCCAACTTAAGTAACATTAAGGAGTTATTGGTTCTAAGTTAGTAAAGCATTATTAGTTAATATCAAATTTCAATTTCTTTTAATGTTTTATTGGGCACCCAAATTTGAGCATAGGCCTCCTCCATGCGCTGCCAGTGTCTTCGTGTGTCGTGTGCTTGTCTTGTCCAGGTACTGCCCACTGCCTCAACAATATCGTCTCGCCACCGTCTTCGTGGTCTACCTCTGGATCTTTGGTCTTCCGCCGGGTACCAGTGAAGTATACTTTCACTCCATCGACCATCGGTGGACCGTGCGACATGGCCCGCCCATTTCCACTTCAGCCGACAGAGTGACTCTATCGCATCGGTTAATTTAGTTTTCTTTCTTATGTCTTCGTTCCGAACTCTGTCCCTCAGTTTTATGTTTAGGAGAGAGCGTTCTGTGGCTCTCTGAAATATGGCAATTTTGTCTACTATTTGTTTGGTCAGAGGCCAGCATTGACCGCCATATAGGAGCGAGGGTAGAATAGTATTATCCATAAGTTTCTTCTTAAGTCGCATTGGAATATTACTTTTAAACACATCTTTATTCATCCAGTACTTTTTCCACGATATGGCGATTCTTCTATCGATTTCCTTGAGGGTCGCGTTTTGGGATGAGATTGTCTGGCCAAGGTATATATACTCTTCGACGTATTGTATGCCTCCGCTTGAAACTATGGGATGCGAAAAGATATATACGGTACCTGTATAAAATTCGGTTCACTAAAGTTTTGTTTATAAATGGGGCATGATCCGTGGTTCTATTCCCTGAACCTATCTAACCTAGTTTTTCCACCATTTTAACCCACCGTCACCATAACACCAGGTGGAATAATGGTGGAAATAAGTATTAGTCCCCTCGCCATGGTAGCCCTGCTGGTGGGGACAACGGGAATTACAGTTTGGGACATACTATGTAACCCCACCACAGTAGTTTTTTTTACAAGGTGTCGGTTTGTACTTGACCGTAATTCGCCTGATGGTAAGTAGAGGTTGCTAGAAGTTGCCAAACACATGCCAGCGTTTTCGCACAAATGGAGCTATATCGTGCAAAAATGATGGAATGATTTTGGCCCCCTTTTATAAAGACTAACTTTGTTGAATCGCTACACATTTACAGTGAAACCAAAAGGTGTAGAAATGGAACTTATCTTCTTATCTTTACTCTATTACGCATTATGTTAAAATTTATAGCAAAACGAAAGTTTTTAGACATAATTTCTTTAAATTCTTTATCACAACAGTGTAATAATAGGAAAAAAAAGTAATACAATTGGATTCGCGATTTTTCTACACTTTTTGGTTATCTCGTGATCTTGGACAAGAATTAAGAGTATTTTCCAAGATATTGTTAGAGATTTCAATTAATTATACTGACCATAACGATCACACTCAGGCCCATGTGCAAAATGATTGTTAAACGCATTTGCGATGAAATTTCTGAGTAGAAAAGTGGCTAAAAGTTGTGCAAGTTGGCCACTTATTAAATATGAAGTGTGTCCGTTAGAGACAGTGAAATAAATAGTACTATAGATAAGATCTACCTACTTAGAGTTTCCGATTGTAACACAAATATTATATTTACATGCATTCACAAAGGAAAGCGATAGAATACTCATAAAAATGTCGTTAAAAGTAAAATATAAAGTTTTTAATTCCATAACTATACATAAAAATATTTAAATAAGGACACGTTTTACATTTTGCGTTTTATCATAGCATCATAGATGCGTAAAGTTTTGAATACTTTCCAAAGTTTTGTGAAGAAACTACAGTTCTTAGAGTCAGGCAATCTACATATTTTTTTATTTTTATTGAATTGAGTATTGTTTTTAACATTCCAATTGAAATACTTGGCTTTTATCGATTCTCCAATTCTAAATAGCCTTTTTTTAAAAGAATTGAATTTTATCAGTTATGCAGTTGCAGATTTTAATTTGAACATATAATTATATGTAATTTGTAGTCCTTCTAACTTTAGTATAGCTATATATAGTATATATCTGCTGTGATATATTTCCAGCTCTCGTAATCATTTTAGGTTATAATTAAGGAAAATCTTATTGTATCAATAAAGGAAATTGCAGATTTTAGTGTAGCGTTTTATCTCCTAGAATATTCCTTGATTCTTAATTTTATTTTATTATAATTATAGAGTTAAGTTAAAATAATTAGGTAAGTATTTCCTAAGAAACTATTGTTAAACTGAACTTTATTATAGATTACTTTTTTTTCTCTCTTGATTACAATTGTCAAGAAAATCGTAAATAAACTGAACAGGTACTAATAAGCACAAGTGGCGCCACCATATTTTCTACACTTTTTGTTGGGGTATACTTTTAAATGATAAGTCGTGAAATTGTCGGCAATCGTGGGAGGGCGTTACACAAATCTACCCAAGAGAACTCCCCAAACGAATTAGTTCTGCGGAGAGTCACGACTCTCAGTCATGAGGAAATACGATTCAAAGAGAGCCTGAACGTATAAGATATGTAAATCAGTAGGGCTGTATAAGCTTATTGGCAGTGTTCTGTATCGAGACATAATTACTCTGCTCTGGTCACGTGGCTCTCTGCTACTTTTGTTATGAGTTCTCCAACTTACTCGTACGTATGTGTTATGTAAGTATAATATGAGCTTATTTATTAATAATAGATCGAAGTTATTTTACTTCGTTTTATGAGACTGTACTGAAAGTAAAGAATATACATGCCTACCTGCTTCAAAACTTATGTAAGTTTATCCTTAGGTATTTGCATGGCATTTGGTATGGAAATAGTTCATAATTTTTACATATACACATCTTTGAAACTGATTCGAAGAAAGTCGTTTATATTGTTTGGGAATACTTTTGTTTAGGCAAGAAAACTGTCTAGTTATCTCTTCTCGTAAACTTTGTAGAACCAATTATTTTCATACTTATCCCAATTTTATTTGTGACATAAACCTTTTCTTAAATTTGGTATTTAGATGTATTTGCTTCAAATGTAATGCATATTGATCAGTTGGATGTTTAAGGACACAGGTTTTAATTACTAACTTTACACATGACTATTCTATGAATTTCTGGTGTATAGGTAGTGCCTATCTATACCTACTTACCTACCTATGAGGTCAAATCTCTGATTAAAAGTTCACACTTAATACCTACTTATCTGAGTTTTAAGACATTGAGAGGATATATAAATTCAAAAAACATTCATTTTACCAAGAAAGTTTTAGGTACCTATCTATTGATTCGAGTATTATTCATTAATGTAGGTATTTAAGATGTGCCTGTAACAATGATCATGTATATAAACTGAGGTATAATATAATTATAGATGCGTTATACCCCGTTCTGTGTGGCGAACTCAAATAAGGCTAAGTAACCTGTTTCGGCTCAGTCGCCTCGACTCGAAGCAACGCGCGGCGACGCACGTTGTCGGCGCGACTTTTTATCAGTAAAAAATATTCACAATGTCATCGTATGTGTTTAGAAAGTGCAATAATTACACTGGGACGAATGCCAAAAGCAAGAAGGATGTGTCGTTTCATTTTCGTATAACGTCTCTATTTGTAAAACCTCATTGGCCTGTAATGTAAATTATATTATGGCGAATAAAAAAAATCTATTTCTAAAGCCATATACGACCGAAACAGGTTTTACTTATGCTGCCCTGATAAATCAAAATGCAGTAATCGACAAATGGCGGTTTTGAGAAAAACGCGGTTAACACATTTTGAGTGATCTAGACATCAAATACCTACATGTTTTATAACTATTAAATTGTACCTACCTTAAAATCAAGAAAAAAAAATCGAGCTTTCTATTGGTACCTATGCAATGACAAGATTGCTAAGACCAAGTTCAGTATATGTGTCGATTACTGAGTTATAGCCTAGCACGTGTTTGATACTGCGTTTTAGTTATAGTATCGTTACCAATATTGTTATCAACCCCAAATGAAACAAGGGTTGATAATACAAATCGTCTGCTTACTGGTAAAACCGAATAAGTGCACTTTATGTCATTTTGAGTAAATCGCGTTTTAAAGTTTAACATAAGATTTGACAAACTTAAAACTTATCAACTAAGAAATAAGTTAAGCAAAGTACCTAATGCTGTAATGATCAGTCATATCTAATGTATGCTTATGGTATGTGTTGTCCATAGAAAAAATCTATTAAATTAAAGTTTATGTTCAGAAGGTTATGCAGTTAATTGGTTTTACCTGTAATGAGGAAGATTGACATAATATCTTGTATTTTACTCACACTACACTACAAGGCTGTTTGTACCATTCAAGGTTATTGTTTTTGTGTTTTTGTCAACATCAGTATTGAAAATTATAACATTTTAAACTTTGACTTCATAAAACTTAATTTTTTATTTTATTTATCTGGTTTTACTTGTAGATTTTTTTTTTAAATGATAACATTTATACCATAATTTCATACAAAATTATGAATGAATTTAGGGCGCCGGTGATTTTATCCCCGTAGATGCAGTAGTAAATTTAGTATAGTATACTAATTTCGGATGAAATCAGCTAAATTCTAGTGAAAATACTATCTTAATCGCACCAGCCGTTCCAGAGACTAGCTCATTAGCGGCTTGTACAAACTCTTCAGTTTTAAGATAATAATGTACAGATTTTAGGAAACTATTTTAGTTTAAACTTAACTAGTAACAAATAAAATGACTTGTAAATTATTTAAAATACTTTATTCATCATCTGATGACTCATCTAGAGCAGGGCAAGGTAAACGATCTGGCCCAGACTGCGTTGGCAGAGAAGAATACCACCCATGATATTCTTCTGGAATTATGTTTTTGGAGCACAAACCCAGAAGATCCTTTTTTTTGGCTTCGCTAATCGGCAAAGCTTTCAAATAAAGTTGTTTCAATTGAATAGGGTTTGCTTGAGGTGCACTATCGCGTGTTTTTCCTCTTGTATTAATTTTCTTTAAATTATCTCCTTGAACATCCATGTACAGTAGATCGTCAGACATGTCGTAGTTAAAATAGATCTTAGAAGTTTCTCCCTTAAGATACTGCATTCTCTTAATTTTCAGCCAATTCACTTTATTTCCATTACAGTCTTTCGAACGATTGAAAATTGTATCATTGGCAAGTTTTTTTAAGTCATAAAATTCGTTGAATTTAAACTCTTTAGTTTTGTATGGTGTTTTGTTGAAAGTCTTTCCATCAACAGTAACTGTTTTCTTTGATCTAGCTCTCTTAAAAATTGACATGTAATCAGGCATGCAGTAAATCTCACAGTTTTTCTTTGCTGACTCAATGCTGCTATGCATACTATCGACTTCCATATAGCTATGTCCTGATTCAAGAAACTTGTGTTCGATTTTCGCTATGTTAGGAATCTTCTGAACCGACCATAGTAGCACTGCAACCACATATTGGTTCCTGTTTTGTCCCCCACACGTGTCTGAATACAGACATACTTCTGTCACATTGGAAGGCACACACGTGGAGAGGTAGTGATATAAAATACTCCCTATTTCTGAACTCCCTCTTTTCCCATTCACTTCGGACCAAGCAAAGCAATAAGCATCGTTTGGCAGTGCAGCTTCGTATATGCACAGATTGTAAACGCACAGCTTTCTACAATAGTATAGCTGTCCCACTAATCCAGAGGGTATCTGTAATACAGCCTGCAAGTCGAATGTAACACAGCAAAAGTCTTTGTTACTAGCTGCCCTTTCTTTGTCCTTCTCTTTTTCCGAAACACACATCTTCTTTCTGGCCAAATGTTCCTCATATTCGGTTTTCATTCTTGCTTTTTCATTATTACCTTTGATGTAGTTAGAGCATGTTAAACATTGATCCTTCTTCGGGACAAAAAAGCTGAAATTGTAGTCATTGCAAAATATTCTCCTGTAAGTTATTTCCGACACCGGGGTCATGTTCTCTTCAGTACACTTTGTGATGTACAGCTGGTGCATTTTCGTGATAGATAACGATGCTTCCAGGTACAAACGCTTCGAAGATTTCCTTATGTAGTGGGGTTCCATGACAGGGAAAGATTCAATATGTTTTTTCACAAATTCAACATCAGCTTCATTGGTCTTGTTGGGAGGTTCATGTTTACCTCTTTTGTCGTTATCTATGTAGAAACCCAAGTCATTCCGTTTTTGAACAGCGTCATTTACTACGCTTTGAAAAATTGTTAGTGTGTGACAAAAAAACTTTTGACATACTTGTTTTTTCTCACCCTTATAGAAGAAAAAAATTTTTTTGTATATTTACGCTGTTTTTTTGCCCTTTCTTTGCTACAACTTTTTTTGGAGCTTCAACAGTCACATTATTTAAAATGAAATTGTTCTTCTCAACAAAGTTTAAATTCCAGTAGTTACGACATAATTCCTCCCTATCTTTTGATGAAAAAATATTACATTTAAAGAAACATTTCTCACAGTCAATCTCCTTTGGTATTTTTGCACGTCTTTCTTTATTTCGTGTGGTGTAAGGTAAGCCGTCAGTTCGTCTTCTCTTAGCTATATTTACCTTCCAATTTTCAGGTTCGGGATTCACCCAACGTTTTCTTTTTTTTGTAGAATCAAATACTTTCTGCAATAAAATCTCATAAACGAATTTTGCGATTTCACTTGATTGAGGGTCAGGTAATTTTTGTTGTACAATAACCCGATCATCATGTGCTGTAACTTCTTCATCAATATCATCAGTATTGTCTCCATAAAATAACAGAAAATCAGTTACTACATCAGTTTTATTAGCAGATTCTTCAAATAAATCTTCTGGTTGAATCAATGAGTGTGGATCTTTGTAAGTGGGGTCCTGTACAGAGTCATCGCTATCATCTAAAATGCGCTTCATTTCAGCTACTATTTTCTCTCTGGATTCACCTAAGATTGAAGAACAGTTTGAAGTCGGACTCATCCATCCTTGTTTAGAAGTACTAGGTTTAGGGTCCAAATCATCTAAAAATAAAAATATTCAATTACACACAGGCATATGAATACTAAAAACATATTTTTATGAAATACTTCAATCCCATTAACATTGTAAACGTATATTTAATAATATATTTTACAAAAGTAGTTATACTAGGTACCTACTACTAGTAAAATGAAGCTCTATTGAAGGCTTTAGCGGAAGGCTTTATGGTCGCCTGTGTCGTCACTCGGGCGCTCAGGGACTGCCGCCTGGAGGTGCCGGCCGGCGGCCCGCGCCCTGCTCCTAGCACAGAATAAAGAAGTAGTAGTAGTAGTGCTCCTAGCGACGCCAGGTACTTCCCCTCGTAGCCGCGTAGCCGCTAACAATATTTTGGATGCAATAAATAAGTAATAAGCTGATCTTAGGCTGTTTGTTGGGTGGCTGAGAAGAAAAAATATATTTTTAGACGAATTTGTTTTGAAAGTTTAATAGGTAACTCTTAATATCCAAATCTGTAGGTACCTACATTTAAAAAAACTGTAACTCATCTGTTTTTGTACATGACAAATAATTTATATAAAAATAAAATAAATAAATAAAAATGTTTATTGGACACACAAATTCTTATAAAATAAAATACCTAAATCTAGTAGAAAACAAAATGGCCGAGGGTGTTATTCGAGGTTCAGCCAGACTTTTATTTTCTAGCGACACAATAGCACCCGACAACGAGGACACCTTATTGGCGCTTCAAGACAAACATCCGCATTCACCATACTTAGAGGTACCTACATACCATTTATAGTAGGTATGTGTACAATTCTGTCAATATTACATAAAAACACAAACAAATTATCTAGAAAATATTTTCACGAACTTTGTGCCTTCCTCCTTTATCCGGGCTTAGGACCGGCATCATTAATGTTACAAATCACAAAAAGATTTTTTTAATTAATATTATACATAATTAATACCAGATGAGATACATAGATTATCTATCACCTAAAATTAATTTTGCCATTTATTAACGAATAAAAAAAATTAAGAATAAAAATATTATAATAAAAATATTATTTGAACCTAAGACTCCGATCTTGAACTGGGAGTCCGCGATGGAGTATATGCTGAAGAGAGAAGGGCCGCTTTCTAGTACTGGGATATCTCAGGTAGTATTAATACAGTAACCTTTAATTGTTTTACCTAGATTTTTTTGGACTATGTCTTTTTCGACATAAAAGGAATAAGACAAACAATCTACAGCCCTAAGTTACAACAAAATGTACTAGCTCACTACCAGAGGGCAACAAGCTCAGAATGCTGGCTTATTATTTTTATCGAATCCAATAAGTTATACCGGACAGTATAACTACTAAGACTATTTTTGTCCATTTTGTTATACTGTATAACTAATAGTATAACTAGTTGGACTAACCCTTTCGCACGAGGTAGATATCACTATGTCACCTTTGTGATCTATTCAATACACTAGCAAATCAACTATTGCTTTATTTAACTAGCGACACCTTGCTATGCGGTGGGACTCCTTTGAATCCAACAATATTATCTAAATAGCTGGTTAAGCAAGAAGAACGAACAAACATGAACACACTCACAATTTTTTTTCCCCCTTTATAATGTTAGTGTCATGGTGAAAATCCTTCATAATTTCTAAACGCTTACGTTTTCTCCGCAGGATCTCAGCAATCTCCCTGCAGCCCCGCAGCCGAGGGTTCCTGACCATCAGGTCGGTGGACCCGACGCAGCCGCCCGCCTTCCAGCCCAACTCAAAATTACAAAGCCTTGAGCACCGCCGTAAGGTGGCCAGTCTTTCGGTTTTTTACAGGTTGCATTTCGGAGAGTGTGCGGAGGAATTGCATAATTTAATTCCTGCAGCCCCATTTCACCATCGCACGAGTAGAGGCACGGCAAGGAGGCACCAAATTCTTATTCTTTTCACTAATTATTTGACCAAATACTTAACAATTTGACCTCTTCTGATGTCTGTAATGTAATGTTACTATATCTAATTTAATGAAAATGTGAACTGTTAAACTTAGATTTGTAAGACTATAACTCTAATTCTTTTCATTAATTATTAATTATTTTGACTAAATACTTATCAATTTGACCTTTTCTGATGTTTGTAATTGTCCTATATTTTAATTTAATGTAATGTAATTTAAATTCTATTTTGTAAAAGTAAATATCTAAAACTTAAAATGTATACTCTCCAAAAATAAGACCCCGGAAGGAACTAATCTCCGTGACACAGACGCACCGGCGTCTAGTACGGTGCTTTAGTGATTTTTAGTATGTGTGCATTTTTATGAAAATAAATAATTTTGAATTTGAATTTGAACCATTATACAGTTGAGGTTCCAAAGACTCGCACCAAGCGTTTTGCTTCGACTTTCATCGTGCGAACAGCCAAACTGTGGAACTCCTTGCCCGAATCTCTATTCCCCTTGAACTATAATTTGTCGGTCTTCAAGACGAGAGTAAACCGGTTTCTTCTAGGCAAGCGCGCTACATCGTAGACTATAACGTTGCTTAACATCAGGCAAGTTGTAGTCAAGCGTAAGCCTATTTCATGTAAAAAAAAAAAAAACTACTTCCTGCAGGAGCACGAGCTGGACGTGCTGGTGGACGCCGCTAGGATCGCTTATAGACTTGCTAATAGCACGGTAAGGACCTAAACCACAAGTTATTAAACTTTTGGATACTAAAGTTATATTATACCTACTAACGTGCCTATGGACGCTATTGCGATCGCTAATCGCACGGTCAGGACATAACGATAAGTTAACTATTCGTCTTTTAAACGCCAAGCTCACCTATAACTGGCTAGTTTTAAAGAACCCTGTGCGCCCATGACTGTCAGAAAACTACTAAAACTAAAAACCGTGGCGTAACGCTTGATACTGCGTTTGGGGCGCGGATAGTCGACGCGATGTACCTATCTCATATCGATAGTATCTCAGTGACATCCCAGCAGCTCCACAGCTAAAGGTGTCTAGTCATCAGCACCGTAAAGATACATACATAAAACTAGCTTCCCGTACATAGAAAATAAAACATCTCAGAAACTACAACTCATATTACCTACTCTATGCTACAACTCTAGCGATTTTGATCTACTGACAGATGAATACGTTGAAAATAATCTTAAATCCAGCTTATAACGAATCATTTCCAAGTTACTTTTGATTGTATGCTTGTCTTCGTAGCGCCAGAATATTTACCCCCTGTTCCACATATCCCTACTGCTCTATTTCTACTGGTAGGGAAGAAAGGATTTTTTTTCCACATTTAGCTACTAGGGGGACTACTTTTCCACTTATCTCTACTGATAAAATAATTCAGGAAAGTGGTATCTTCACAATCAAAATGTTTAAGTGCTTCTATAAGTGTTTATTGTAATCATTCTATTTTAAAACTATGCAAACTAACTAACGATCCCTATAGTTAGGACCACAAGACTAGATGGAGTCGGGTGCTCTGTGTTAGATCTATTAAACCTAACCTAACCCACCACTTGCACTACAACAGGACTTGGCTCCTCCTCGCTTCGCTCGTCGTCGCATGTGCGTGGTTGAAAGCAACCTAACGAACCTAATCTACCTTCTGTCACAGACAAGTGAATTCGAGTCCAACACAAGCACTACAACAGGACTTGTTTCTTAGTAGAAATATGTGGAAGTGAAATATCATTGTATCCCTCCTAGTAGCTAAATGTGGAAAAAAATCCTTTCTTCCCTACCAGTAGAAATAGAGCAGTAGGGATATGTGGAACAGGGTGTTTGTAGTTTCGTTAGCGTTCCTAGGGAGGCATCGGACCTAAGTTAGTTTTTTTGTTTTATTGAGTAAATATTGTATTTTTTAAGTAAACATATTGTAAGTTAACGTTGCCTTTTTATTTTAATAATAAAACCCAGTAGGCACACTACGTTACAGTGTGAAAAGCAGACACTGGAACCGCTGAGCCACACCCACTTTAAAATCACATTCAAATAATTTATGTTACTTCTCGTTCCAAGTGGTTTGAAAATAGCGCGGTGCAGCCCTCCTTATAACACGAGTAGAACCTCTGTGCGGGCGGGCTGCAGCGGTTGTCATTTCCAAAATCTCACGTTTTTACACATGTTGTCACAGGTATTACATACCGAAAATAGCTGTGCTCTTGGAAGATTAGCTGTTCGTGTCGACTTTTGTTACTGAATATTAATTGAATTATCAAATAATCGGTGTGTAAGTGTTGTGCTACATAGCAGTAACAAATGTAAGTAGTGATATAAGTACATCAAGACAGCTGCTACAGCCTGACAACTTATTTTCGGTGACTTTAAGTATTGTTTGCTCAGGTGAACTAGGTGGCCTTGCATAAAAACCAAGTTACTCTCAATTTAAAACCCTTCATAAAAAAACGAAGATGTCTGTAGCAAAGCTTACCTAACTTTTCCAAACGTGAGTCTAGGCTTCTGGCGATCATAGGTTCTACTGGCAAGGGCCACACTATTGCAGTTTTAATGAACTCAGATCTACCAGCACCCGTTAATCTGGGATCAATTACAGTCCTACACTTAGAGTATCTTTGAAAAATTCAAGGAAATTCGACTGGTTTCTATTGATAAATCTATTTTTTCTTTTTTTAATCACATCTAGGAAATATCAGTCAATGGAGTGCATCCTAAGGAATCCATCAAAAACATAAGTCTTCATCATCGGTAGTTCCGGTATGTTCATGTTGTTTTTGATGGATTATCCATACCATTCCTTTCAGTAATTTTGTCAAAAAATTGGGTACCTTTTATGATAGATCGCACACTTAGCTGGAATACGCACATTCCTTACATTATCAATAGGTTATTCGCGTCTAGCTTTTCATTAAGACGTTAACGTGGCGTCTACGCATCTTTTTACGTACTGCCATTTTAAAGTTTCGCTCGCACGATTTCTTCATTTTCCTATTTTAGATTACGCTGACGCCTCCTATCTAGATCTTCAGGAGGATCAGCTAGATTAGTTTGAAAATTTCTGCATAAGATTCATATTTGATTACGTTTCTCACTTTCGTGCTAAGCTCAAGTTTTCTTTTTTTGTTCGCGCAGAGAGGAGGTATTAAGGAGTATATTATATATACTCCTTAATCCCTCCTCTCTGCGCTACCAAAAAGAGCGTTTTAGCTACTCTCACGACTGTCACTCCCTCAACTTGCGCTCATCAGCAAACCTCACGCTCGCAACTCCGAGACATAACGAAGTCTCCTATAGGTACCTACTAGTTATTTTTCTGCGCAAGCTGTGAAACTATGGAACTCTTTACCGCTAGATATAAGGAAAGCACCATCACTAGATGTTTTTGAAAACAATGTAAAGAAATTCAATTTATCCTCTTTGGTCCTTACATAAGTTGCTTTACTATATAAGTATTATATGTTATTTTGTCTGTTGTATTATGCTAATTATAGGTACATATTATGCATATATTTTATTGTATTTTTTGTTTGTATTTGTGTATGTTTATTCGTATATAATTGATTTGTATCTAGTTAAAAGTCGGGAACGCACGAAAGTCTTTTTAAAAACTAATTAATTAAACACTACGTCTGTTCAGACTAAAGATTTTATTTAGACTGCCTTTATTCTAACATGCAATCTTATTTTATACCTAACACCTAAGCCGAGCCTTATCGGCCGGATGCTGAGTTGGCGACATGTAACCTGATCCGCGTGGTACGAGGATCGTTGGGTGGTCTGCGAATGTTATGACCATTGTGTGCGAGTACCAGGAACATAACGCCTTCCCCCTCAGACTCGAAATTATCGGAAAAGGATTTTCCGAGAATTTCGGTTTACATACATACATTTTCTTATTCTATATCTTAAGACTATTGCTGCTTGCAATACCAGGTCCTGCTCGGAGGGGTTTGTAGAGGCAGCGAACTTATGCGAATAACATTCTTAACTTACAAGTAAAATCGGATTTTCATTTACATTTTCATGTTCAATTACAGGGGTTGAGGGTGTCTCATAGATTTTCCGGATATAAGGTATAATTTTTAACTGTAATGTGTATACAAAAAAAACCAATAAGATTATATAGAGCACAATTGTGGCAATGCCAAGGCTTTTCACTTCACTTGAATTTTGAACACTTTTCACACTTTTCTTCAACATATAATTGAGGTGTTGCACGTCATCTAGGTTAACTCGTTGCAGGTTTATGGGTTCCATATTTTCCATTTTGTTTTCTGATAGATCAGGTAAGTTTACAATAGGTATGCGGTTATAAGATTTTCCCAATTCATGGAAACGGTTTGCACGGAGTCGCAGAGTGCCAATGGTGACATCGCATGGTTTCTGGATAGTGAGAATGTATGTACCTCTCAGTGGCTCCTGTATGACGTCGTCGCTGCATTGCTGCGTAAGCACCTTTTTAAATTTGGAGAAGATAATCCAAACGTTATCAGAGATTTTCTGTGTCTTCAATTCTTCTGTAATGACCTTGTGCTTACTACATTTTGGTAGATGTGCTCGGTATTTCATTAACTGTTCCACACAGGTTTCTGCGAAATAAGGCGCGATGCTGCTTTCAGAGCACAGGTACTCTTTGGCGGTTATCTCTTTACACTTTTGGGCAAGTGGGCGGTAGCTTTTCTCATCCTGGAGTAAATAGGGATATTCAGGAATTATGGTAAAGGTATCGGCGGTGGTATGGTTAAGCATGGGCAGTGGGTACAATTTATAATATACATAACATTCATTTTCAACTAATGGAACATCAATTATAAACCTAACATAACTGTCTTTAAGGTATGCTTTAACAGAGAATGTCTCTTCTAAATTTATTAGGTTTTGATTATTTACAGGATACATAAGCTTACCATATGTACTTATTTCTTTCAGCAATGTTATAATCTCTACAGAATCTATTACAGTTTTATGGAGTACAGACACTTTACTAAGGGCTAAAGCCGTCTCTACATCGCCGAGTTTAATGGAAATAGTGCGGAAATTACTAATAAAGAGGTTGAATACATTTATAATATGGAAAGTTAGAAGTTCCTCGAAATTATCATGTGATCTCAGGTAAAATTCTATTTTATTAACTCTATCATTCAGAAGCTTTGTGTTTTCATTTACAATTTCACTTGAGTTTACGATGTGATCCAGCATTTCGGTAATAATAGTGATTTTATTGGAAACGGCTTGCTCACGGGTTTGTGTGTCAGTTAATAATTGTTCGAAATGAATAGCGTCATCATTATCTAGATTTCCTGTTATTACTTTGATCAAAGAACCTAGAGGGTTGATAAGACCTCGTTTTACGCGTTTGCTAGGTACTAACTTCTGTAGTTTTTCTGTAGCCTCATCACGGATGTATTCAATTTGAGACTGAAAGTCTTTAAATTTAATCATGAGGGAGGAAACATTTTTAGAGGCTAATATAACCTTGTTACAAAACTTTGAATATTGTTGCGAATGAAATTGCAAGTCGGAGGAGATACCTGTTAAATCTATAGTTTTTATAATAGACCAACTATCGTACTGTAGCGAGGCGCGACCTTGCTTAACTGGGAGGAGGCCTGGATTTTCATTAATTTCTTGAAGTTGAAGGCCCTGGCTCTGGAGACCTTGGGCATGGACGCACGTCACCATCACCAGGAGGAAGCACCACCTGCGGAGGGCGTTTTACATTTTTAATTGGGACCTTGGTGTCTCTGTCCTTGATTTTTATGGGTACGACGTTTTGTTTAGCTTCGCCAGTTATTATAGCTTTTTGGTACCTAGGTTTATCCTTGGATTGTCTTTTGTTTACTGCCTTCGCATATAATGCCTGTCCTTCCGTGAACGGCGGTACTATTTCTCCACCGCGTTTATGCTTCACCTTTTCTTTGTCTTTTCGCAGTTTTTCCGAGATGAATTTATATAATTCATTAGTTCGTTTCTTATGATCTTTTATCAGTTGTTGTTTATAAGCTTTGTCAAATTGTACTTCAAAAGAGGAATTTAATTCTGTGTGTCCAAATACAACTTCGAATGGTGTTAAATCTGTAGCGCTATGTATGGTATTATTGTATGCCATTATAGCATAAGTCATTATATTTGCTGCGTCTGTGTATTTCTTTTCGTATTTGGCTAGGCGATAAATTTCAATTATGGTGGAATGGAAACGCTCTACTATGCCGACAGAATTCGGGTTATTTGGTGTAGTTATGTGCAGTGTTATTTTGTGTAATTGAGTAAGTTCTCGGAGTAGGTCGTTATTAAATTCGGTACCGGGGTCGCAGCTAATTTTTCGCGGAATGCCATAGAAACTGAAGTATTTAAGGAGTGCTCTTACTACCTCGGGCGTTGACCGTGATGGTATCTCTATTGCCTGTGCTAGCTTGCTGAACGCGTCTACTATCGTGAGGTAGGATTTGGAGTCGATGGAAAATATATCCATGAATAATTCTTGGAATGGGGCATCCTGTGTTTCAGTGAGTTGTAATACTGGTTTGATTGGTTTTCGGTCATACTTGGCGATCCTGCATTGGTCGCACGAGTTAATTACTGCAGAGACCGTTTCTTGCATGTCGGGCCAATAATAAGATCGCTTTATTCTTTTAATTGTTTCTGTTATACCTCTGTGGCATGTTTTTCCTTCGTGTATCTTTTTGATTATCAATTTTTGTTCGTCTTCATTTTCAACGTTAATCACTCTCTCGGTGCATTCATGAAAATTGATAGTACCTTGTTTGAACATGGAAATCACGACGTTGCTAAATTCTCGTCGGTGCTGTGTGGTCTCGAAGTAAACGAAGTATTTGTTCTTGGGTTTAATGTATTTTTTTAGGAATTCACATATAAGGTCTGGTTTGCCGTGAGGTAAGAAAACCTCTAGAATTTTTTGATGTTTCGTTGATATATCGGTTACTTGTAATCCGTCAGTGAATTTTTGAAACACGAGTATTTGGTTTGGTTTTGTGTCCACAGCTTCATGTAATATAGGTATACCTAGAGATTCTAAGTCTCTGCCTGAATGAATCGTTTCTGTAGCGCTGGAACTTGTCTCCGATGGTACGAGACATTCGGGTTCCTTACTCAAAATTTGGTCTATGGAATCTGTGTCTGAGATAGTTATAGGACTGTTGGTTGCCGTTCTCTCTGAGTCGGATATAGATATGGTGTCAGATTGCTGAGAAGGATTATCTAGATTGACAATCATTGATATATCGTCAGGTTCTTCTGCTGTAGTCAATGCATTAAGTTTGAGACGTGATAGTGCGTCAGCATTTGCATTTAGTTGTCCATTTTTGTGTTTTATGTCAAAATCGTATTCTTGAAGTCGTAAACGCCAACGTGTTAACTTACTGCCCGGCTCTTTTAGTTGATATAGCCAGAGCAAGGGTTTGTGGTCGGTTACAATGTCAAATTTCCTTCCGTATAAGTACGGCCGGAAGTGTTTTGTGGCCCAAATTATTGCCAATAGCTCTCTCTCGATGGCACTGTACTTTCTTTCTGTGTCCGATAAAGTTCGACTGGCGTATGCAATAGGTCGGTCAGAGCCAATTGTCCCTTGGGATAACACGGCTCCTATTGCCACTTCCGAAGCGTCGGTGGTCAATATGAAGGGCTTGTTCATGTCCGGGTATTGAAGTATCGGGGCGTTGATTAACAGCTCTTTACACTTTTGAAAGGCTTCGATGTATTTTTCCGATTTTTCAACAGTTTTTCCTTTCCTTAAACAAGCTGTTAACGGTTGTGTTATTTTTGAAAAATCTTTGATAAATCTTCGATAGTAGCCAATAAATCCCAGGAATCTTTTTATTTCTGTCTGAGTCTCTGGAATTGGGTAGTCAATCACCACTTGGATTTTGTCATTATTTGGTCGGAGTCCGTCTTTAGTTAGTGTGTGACCAAGATATTGAACTTCTCTCCGTAGGAATTCTGATTTGTCTAGTTGGACCTTGAGGTTGGTGAGTCTGAGCCTATCAAAGACTGCGCGTAACTTCTCCAGATGCTCGCGGAGTCTGTTAGAATATATAAGTATATCATCTAGATATACCAAACAGTGTATACCTTGCAGCCCTCTTAATACGTTGTCCATTGCACGTTGGAAGGTTGCTGGGGCCGTTTTTAAGCCAAATGGCATGCGAAGGAATTCATAATGACCATTTTGGGTAGAAAACGCTGTCTTTTGTCTGTCTTCTTCTGCTATCTCGATCTGATGATAACCGGAAGCAAGATCCAAGGTTGTGAAATAATTGCTTTTACCTAATTTGTCAAAAAGGTCACAGATATTCGGTAGAGGGTAGCGATCGTCCGTCGTTATTTCGTTAAGGCGCCTATAATCGACTACCATTCGGTATTTCACTTGTCCGGAAGCGTCAAGCTTTTTAGGGACGAGGTGCACCGGAGCGCTCCAGGGTGAGTGTGATTCTTGTACCACGTCGTCCTTGAGCAGCTTTTCTACTTGATTTTTAATTTCTTCAGCTTGGGCTGGGGCCTGTCTATACGGCTTTATGTATACAGGGTTGTCGCTTGTTGTTCTGATTTGGTGTTTAACCTGATTTGTGAAGGTAAGGGGTAGGTCTTCACAGTAGAATATGTCTTTATATTCTATACATAAGTCACGTATAGCTTTTCTTTCTTCCGAGCTAAGGTGGTCCAAGCGTAGCTTTGCTAGGTTTTCCTTGAGTAGTTGATCAATTTCTACTTCAGTTGATTCCGTTATGTAATTCAGGTCGCATGCTATTACGTCATCCTTTCGGACTGGCCGTACAACAAAGGGTTTCTTTATAGTCATGCCTACTTCATTTTCAGATGCATTTTGGATAACTGTGGTGGCATAAAAATTTTCACACTTCACAATAGCGGCGGGCATCCTGACATTTTCACAAAACTGTTTGTATTCGATAATTGCATCTCCGTTTTCTACGGACACTGGTATCTTTACCCGGGTTTCTGACCTTGGTTCTAGGGTCACCGAATGATCCTTGTCATAATATATTGGGATGGTTGCGTTTTGTGTTTTGAAAGTTCTGTCGTCTAGATCAATTTTGGCTTTCAATTTAAGCATTAGGTCCCATCCAATGACTCCATCATATTTGGGGTCTACGTCGTATACGAAAAACTTGTGGTCCATTTCTTCGTTGAATTCTTTGAATAAGGGTATGTCCACCACATGATTATGTGAACTGGATGCGTGAGTACTTGTTACCTCGAAGGGTTCATTTCTTTTGTATTGCTGGTAATGAGTGTCTGCCTTCCTTGGGCTGATAAAACATCTGCTGCTTCCTGAGTCTAGCATAAATTTTGCATTTATATCGTTGAATTTTACATAGGGTAGTTTTCGGGTGGCGTCGTAGTTGAGCTCAATTACCTCGGGGGTTTTGAGCTCAGGGTTAAGCAAAAATTTTCCACTGTATCGTCCTTGGTCTCTTCTTCATTGATTTGTTCTTCAGTGTATTCAACCATGGGGTCGTAATACAAGTTAGGGTCCTCATAGTAACCATAACCTTGTTCCTCATAATTAGGGTTGAAGTCGTCGGCCTGTTCCTGTGTTATGTTTATTTCATTCAGGGGTACCTGTCTTGGTTGTACCGTTCTCATGGTGACGTCACTGGTAAATGGCACTGGTGGTTTGTAGCCTTGATGTTGGGGTTGCTGGTAACCAAACTGTCCCGGTTGTGGACGAAAGCCTTGAGGCTGTGGCGGCCTGTATCCGAATTGTCCTGCTTGAGGGCGATACCCTCCTTGGTTAAATGGCTGAGGTGGGCGGTACCCAAAGGGGGTCATTTGAGGTCGCGGTATGTTTGTTTGAGTTGGGAAATTTGGCTTGTAACCAAACTGCATAGGAGGTCTGTAATTATTGTTAATATTAAATGGAGGTCGTATAGGCTGTGGTCTGAATGCCATTGGGGCTTGATTAGGGATACCGAATTTGAATTGTGGGTGTTGCATTACCGGAAGAGGTGGAGGTTTTGGTACTGTCAAGTGCTGTAGCATTTTTGATCTTAATTGGTATTGATCCTGGAAGTTGACTTCCTCCAGGACATGTTTAAGGGCATCTTCTAGAGTTAGGGGTTGTTTCAGCCGAATCACCCTAACCATGTGTTCAGGTAGGTTGTAGAGAAAGACGTTCAAAGCCGTGTTATTATGAATTATTTTCTTCGCCTGTTTCACGTCTTCGCTATTTGCCGAATTTTGGTGAATTTTCGAAAATAATATTGCGCGCATGTCCTGCACACGTCCGCAGAAATCTAGATAGGACTCTCCGCTTTTCAATTTAAGGGATTCCAGTTCAAACGCTACTGACTCTTCACTACGCGGGTCTCCGAAATGTTGGATCAATAATGCCCTGAGGTCGTCATAACTTGTGAAGTCACCCCGCTCACTGATTAGGGCGGCAGCTTTTCCAACGAGTTTGCTGGTGAGACATTGCATAAGGAATTCATTTCTTTGGGTGGTACCTTGAAAGTACTGAATGACATACTCGCATTTTTTAAGGAAAAGCGTCAAAGTTTTAGTGTTGCCGTCGTAATCAGGGACCAGTTTTAACATGTCCCTAAGAAGGGGCGGTGCTATGGTAGCTGCTGTGGCTGCATCCACCATTTTTACAACTATCTATTACTATTCCTTCTTAATTAAAATATTTTATACTTAATTATAATTATCTGTGCAATTTTCGTCACAATTTACCTAATTTAACCTATTGCGCAATTTTAATCGCGTATATATCTAAATTAATCTATGTTGTGCAGTTTTAGTCACAGTTACCCTAAATTATCCTAAATTGTGCAATTTTAATCACAATATAACTAAATTTACTTAAATTGTGCAATTTTAATCACAATAAAATAGGCTTATACTAGAAAACAATTTTCGTGGATGGGGATGGGGTAAGCAGGAGGATTTTACTCCAGAGGATGCTACTCTATGTACTTACATGCCCAGCGCCATCTTAGTCCGCTTTAACAAATTTGTTTGGTTCGGGGATACCGGTGTCAGCTTCCGATGCTAGGGTGCTGGCACACTGCTGCCGCTCGAGGATCGCGGAATTCACGCGAATATTCACACGCGCTGGCTAGCAACTGATATCCGGCCCGGCTGCGCCAGTTAAAAGTCGGGAACGCACGAAAGTCTTTTTAAAAACTAATTAATTAAACACTACGTCTGTTCAGACTAAAGATTTTATTTAGACTGCCTTTATTCTAACATGCAATCTTATTTTATACCTAACACCTAAGCCGAGCCTTATCGGCCGGATGCTGAGTTGGCGACATGTAACCTGATCCGCGTGGTACGAGGATCGTTGGGTGGTCTGCGAATGTTATGACCATTGTGTGCGAGTACCAGGAACATAACGATCTATTTATCGCACGTTTCTTTTATTTTTTCATTGTTTTATTTACCTAATTTCTTAAACACCTCGGTTTACTCATTTAATTTTAAGATTATATCCCTGCCAGATTGGTTGCCTGGAAAAAAATGTTGTCTGTTGCCTGTTCTTAGCGATAAAGCTGCATATTAAGACCCAAATTTAAAATTATATATTTCTTTGTATTGCTTTATGTGTGATATGTTAATGAAATATTTATCTATCTACATATATTTTCCATGAATAGCAAAAGGATTGGAACATATTAAAAATATGATACAATTTATTCCCACGGGTCGAGTAAGCCCGCGGGCCCTGCGGCTGCCAGCGGCGCGGCAAGTGGAGTGCCTGCCCCCCCTGCGGTCCCCCCGCCGCCGTCCCCACCGCCACCTGCGTCCGGCTCACCGCCGCCCACAGCCAGCGCACCGCCACCCGCCGCGGCCGCAAAGCCGGCCGGCGGCCCCGGCGCCGCGGACGCGCCGGCCCGCCGGCCGGCCGACACTGGGGGGTGAGTAGCATCGACAGCGGACGCTCCGGCTCGCCACGTCACGTACTCACCGCGTGCTTGTTACAGGGATGGCGACTATGACCCGCACCTGCACCGCAACTTGGAGCACCCCACCAAGTGAGTACGGGCTGCGCGGGGTGCAGGTTGCAAGGCGGGCCAGGTGCTGAGCGCGCGTCTGTTGCAGCAACTGGGAAACGTTGGTGCACCTCATTAAAAGCAGCCTGGGCACGGGCATCCTGGCCATGCCGCAGGCCTACATGCGCGCGGGCCTGGTGACCGGCGCCGTGGGCACTGTGGTGGCGGGTGTGCTCATCACGCACTGCCTTCACATCCTGGTGCGGTCGCAGTACGCGGCGAGCAAGCGGCGCCGCGTGCCGCTGCTGTCGTATCCCGAGGCCATGGAGGAGTCGCTGCGAGCGGGACCTGCTTGCGGGCATCGCCTGGCGCGGACCTCTGCCGTCGCCGTGGACGTGTTCCTCGTCGTGTACCAGCTCGGCATCTGCTGCGTATACATCGTGTACATCGCCTCCAGCATCAAGAAGGTGAGCATAGACGTACGCGCTGTCCCCTGCCCGCCGTCCCTTCTCACCCACGCCTCCCTTGTTGCAGTTGGTAGACCCGCACCAGGACTTTCCCCTCGTGATACACATGCTGTTCATCTTGCTGCCGCTGGTGGCATTCAACCTGATCCCGAATCTCAAGATACTGGCGCCGTTCTCCGTGGTGGCCAACGTTTTGATGCTCGTTGGGCTAGCGATAATCCTGTACTGTGTGATCGATAAGAAGAGCAAGGCCGTTCAGGATGTAAAACCGGAACCACAGCTGGACTTGTGGGGCTCGGCGGTCCAATTTCCGTTATTCTTCGGCACGGCACTATTTGCGCTCACCGCCGTGGGAGTAGTGGTGGCGCTGGAGAACAACATGGCCACGCCCAAAACATTCATCGCTCCATGCGGCGTTCTGAACGGCGGTATGGTGTTCATAGTGGTGTTGTACGTGGTGGTGGGCGCCCTGGGCTACATGTACTGCGTGAACAAGTGTGAGGACGCCATCACGTTGGACCTGCCGCAAGACGCGCTGTCACAGGCCGTCAGCATCATGTACATCATCGCCGTGTTCATCAGCTACGGGCTGCACTGCTACGTGCCTGTGGAGGTGGTGTGGCGCACGCTGGTGGCGCCGAGGCTGCGCGCCCGCTCGGCCGGCCCGCGGTCCACCTCCGCCGCGCTCTACGTGCTGCGCGTGGTGCTGTGCCTGATCACGTGTGAGTACCCCGCCCCTCTCGCCCCTGTCCCCCTCGTGCCCGTGTGACCGTATGCTTGTTACAGTCGTGCTGGCGGCGGTGGTCCCGCGGTTGGGGCTGATCATCTCTCTGTGCGGCGCGCTCTGCATGTCGGCACTGGGCATCTGCTTCCCTGCGGTCATGCAAGTGTGCTTGGCCTGGGCGCGCGCTCACCGCCGTTACCTTATCACCAAGAACACCGTGTTGTTTGTAGTGGGGCTGGTAGGGCTCGTGGTGGGCACCTTCTCGTCCATCAAAGCCATCGTCGAGTCCTTCCAGTAAAATTTCTATTCTCTACTAAATGTGCTGAACTGCGTCCTATTGATTAAATTATATGCTAACTAAACAGTATTGTGGTTCTGTTTGCTCACTTGGTTACGTTAGAAATAGTTTTGAGTTAGTTCGCTCTTTTAAGGATTTCTCCGATACATATTATAGGATCATATTGAAACTTATGTACACACACAATTTTGTTTTAAAAAGAAATAACACACTTCCAATTTTGTAATAGATGGCGGTACCTAAGTGTGTATTATTGGCTTGCATTTCAATCGGTTCGTAAATAAAAAGTTATGTTAATTTTAAACCAAAGTGGTCATCGATATCCACTGGATATGATCTGGATGGTGCTGTATTTACTTTTTATCTCAAAACAATGCAAGCGAAGCCGCGGGCGTCCATTAGTAATAACATACATTTTGGCTTTGTACGGCCAGAATGAAACCGTGTACATATTTTATGTACTAGTACGTTTTTATCATAAATAAATATTATATTATAATATGAGGCAAACGTATGTTCAGGAAACAGTGACTAATGAGTTGTTACTGTTACTTACGAATGATTTTTTCAAGGCATTTCGTTTGTAACTGTAAAGAATACTTTGAAAATGACTACAGTCAACTACCAATTGATTCTAATCTTGCTTAGAAATTATGTAATTAACTACTAGGTAAGGAGTGTGATGCCAAATTGTCATTTTAGCCCCTATACAGCTAAAGTGACAGTACCAAGATTTATTTAAGTTGACATATTGTATGATTACCTACCTATGTTTGACATGATTATAATAACAAAAATTTTCATTATTTTATTAATAAAACTAGACATATGTAACTTCTAAAATTTTATAAAAGTTAAATGTTATAAATTCAATTTGACGAGATATTGTAATTTGTGTAGCATATTCTGTGATATTAGTACTTATACCTATGTATGTTACAATTTTACATTATCAATAAAGATTCTTTATCTTTATCTTTTTATCTTTCATGAATTGTGTAAAACAAGATGATTTAAAGCGAAATCTTCGCATATGAGTCATTATACTTCATATTCATATTCATATATTTTCATAAAACCAATTTACACGTCAAATTAAAATAAAATACATATTGTATCGTCTTATGTCCTATGAAAAACTTAGGTTTATCTAAGTTACAAAAACTTTATATTTAATATAATATATAGGTACATCGAGTAAAAAACATACTTATATTTTCAATTTAAAAAATTCATCCAGGTCATAGAACGAGTGCCCGATAAGCCAGCGCTGCAACCTAGACTTAAAACTAACTAGGCTAGGAGCATCGGTTATAGAAACCGGTAATTTATTATACATATTTGGGCCCATGACATGTGTGAGCTTGGCTGATTTGACCAGAGTTCGATTTATCCCAACAATTTTTCGAGTATCACGCATTTCGTAGGGTACGAAACTGGCTTATGTCACATATGAATCGAGATTCTGTCTCATATATATAGCTATTTGCATTATAATGATCCCCGGAAGCGTGAGGATTCTTAAACGTTTAAAGTATTCCCTTGCGGGTGTGTCGTATGCCACACCAGCAATCGCCCTAATTGCACGTTTTTGAAGGCAAAAAACTTTTTTCCACTCCGCGCACTGGCCCCAGATTTCCGCACCGTACTGAATCAACGAGTGCACGGTGGCGAAGTAGCACGTCCGTGCTACCTCTTTAGATACTAACCGCGCAACACGTCGTAGAGCAAAGCACGATCCGCTAATTTTTCCACATACTTTATGTACATGATTGTCCCAACGTAGAGCAGAGTCTAGCTCGAAACCGAGGAACGTCGTGTATATGTCTGTACTAGCTTGGTGTTGCCAACTGACACTTCTAGAGGCCTGCGATTCCGGCCAGAGAGATCAAAGTGCATAAAGTGGGTCTTCGTTAGATTCAGGGCAAGGCCTTCGACGACGTTGCATGCTCGAAATTTCTTTATTAACTATGTAGTCTCACTTCTGTATGTACTAGGCGTCACACTTTTTATAGCTGTGAAAATAAAAACCAAGGATTTTTTATATCATCCCTCTCTTTCCCTCTGGATTGTTCTCTCTTTGGTTTTGTGAAATAAATTTTATATGAATAGAAACCTTATACTCTTACACTTAAAGTTCATTTTCTATCAATGGTAAATCGGGGGTGAAATCGGTCAAAAAAAAAGGCATATAGAGAAGGCTGGTGTCTTGCTTCAACAGCTTGCCAGTTTAAAAAATAATGTGTGATAAATGTCACTGTCAACTTAAGTTTTGAAATATTTAGCAATAAATAATATTATTTAATTTTATTTATTATAAATCTTACTTGACACATAGAAATCTGAATTAATTTGTGAAATTAACACAAAATAAAATAAGTAACCAATTAATATTATATTATTTTTTACACAAGCAACATTAAATTATGATGACATTATTTGACAAAAGATGGCGGGAAAATAATAATTTCATATGTAATTTGTAAAAATAATTTAAATGTATTTTATTGTAAAAATAACAAAATGGTAAGAACTTGTAGTGTTCCGGGATGCAGAAATGAATCTTATAGTGGTTGCAATATATCTTTCTACAGGTATGCTAAAGTTTAAGTAAGATTACATTATAGGGACTAAGGTGACCATATTTTCTCGTGCTTGAAATAATTTGTGCAATATGATATTTTTTCAGTTTTCCTAAAAATGAAAACATCAAAATAAATTCTCCAAAGTTTGCAGTCTACACTTTGATCCAAAATCTTTTAATACTCCAAATTCTCTCCGTTTGTTAAAAAAGGCGCTATCCCAATTCCTGCCGTGGTGAGAAAAATTTAGTAATTGATTTGTAGCTATTAGTAGTAGTGCTGATAAAAAGTAGCCAAGTCATATATTCTTATACCATGGTTTCACATACGATTCCTTAGTATTGTATACAGTTTGCTTTATATTGGTGTACATAGTTTAAACCATCACTCGTTTCAGTTACAATTTGAAACACAAGGAAAACGATAGTGTTAAAAATATAGGATATAGGCAACTACCTACATGCAATTTTTTTTTTTACGTGTGATAGGTTTACGTTTGACTACAGCCTGCCTGATGTTAAGCATTGCTGCAGCCTAGGGTGTAACACGTTTACCTAGAAGATACCTATTAACTCTAGATTTGAAAACCCCTGAATTGTAGTTCAAATGTGAACTTGTAAATAAATATTGTAATTGCTGCAAAATGTTTATGATTTTGATCACATTGCCTCCTTGTCAATTAACCGAATCGATACATTATAAGTTACAAACTAAAGTGCATTTTAATTTGTAAGTAAGTTTGTTGGTGTTTGTTACTTAACGCGTCAATAGAGCTAAGGATCATCACGACTGGCAAGATGCAGGTAAAATAGGACCGCAAAAGAGACTGCTCCCGATTTGGTAAGAATATGAATTGGTATATCCTAATTATATAATTTATTGTCACCCTAGTTAGAAAAAGACAACTGCCTTTCATACTTCGCCTCGCTCTGCTCATATTGGATCAGCAGTAATATTTCCCTATATATTACTTCCATGATCAGCACTTCGTATCAGCATGAGATCATCGATAGTCATTTTGACAGATGCCAGTTCTCCTTATCTTTTCTATGGACGTATCATAATGATACTGTCAATATTTTGAGCATTTATCTTGTTGTTGTTCTGGTGTTGTTTTTTATATGTAAATAAGTTCATAATGTCGTGTTTCGACTCATTTCCAACTTTACACAAATGCTGCTATTGCATACCTCTCAAGTATGGATGCTACATTATAGGTGTATATTTAGTTCTATCTGTGATTGTAAGTATATATCAATATTAAGGTTTAATTTAAACGTGTGTACCTATGTTTATTGGTGTGTTGATGTTTATTATTAATTCACGAAGCAGTGGATAGACTTATCATTTAACATAGAATACTCGCGGGATCCTCCATTGTGTCGTGCATAAACATAATGTAGAATGGATTGTACCACACAACCAACCAACTGTCTTTTCTTTTGATTTGAGTACTACACACAGAAAATAAACACTCGAAAATATAATTCGCTAGAGTTAATGTGCCGTATTTAAACATTATTTGAGATTTTCTCATAATATTTTTTTTATCCATCGTCATAGACCAGTGACCTACAGACCTACCTACACTGTCGAGGACTGCCACAAAGACAAAGTATTTGTTGTACCTACTAGAAATAAAAGTACATTGGATCCAATATTTATCTACGTTAATTGTAATCTTGACTGTGCAATATCAATAAATAATAACAATATAATTTCAGTATTTCGGTATTTACCCGTTTCTGGGTGATATAGACTCAAACTTCATGTACGCGAACTTGGTTGTTGCCATCGTTTATGTTGTGATGGGAACCATCCTCCTCGTCGCCGTTTGTATGGTACGTACAACATTACTCATTGCGTTTTTAACCGAATGGACATGGCTTAACGACTGCCGTACTTACTCCTGTGTACTAGACAAACAGCCAGGACTTACAATTTAACGTGTCATCCGACCCACGGAAGCGCCCAAAATGGAATGCCATTTTTCAGTCACCCATCCAAAGACTGACCGCGTCGACTTTTGCTTAACATTGGTAATCGCATGCGATTGCTTATATATTGCTATCCATTGCGATGACCTTCGGGAGCTTCATTATTTACCTAAGTAAGTTTCATGCATTTCTAGATTTAATGATTATATCTACAGTGGAAGCTAAACAAGTTTGTAGCGTTTATTCTGCAAGCCCGAGGAATTTATATCGACTTTAAACGCTACAAATATACGAAACAATACACTAACCAGCAGGTCAGCATTGATCTCGTCCTTTAGTTTTACTCTCGACCAAGTTGGAAGGCCCCGCCCGCGCCGCGGCGACAATGGAGCGACAATGTTGGCCACGAGCCACCACTAATGGATAGTAGGTATGTGTGTTAATGGCGTCCTTGCAAAAGTGTATGCTTCTTCAAATAAAAAATAAAATAAAACAAAAATAAATATAGCCTTTATTTCTACTCCTCAATAAAATATATACAGGAATACTTAACTTAAACATCTTTTAATGAAGGAAGGTATAAATAAACAGTGTTAATAAAAAGTGTTTTTAAACAAGTTCCTTATATATGTTTACAAAATTTATATGAATTTACAAATCAAATCCTTATTGCTTACATTATTTTGTGTAATATTTTGGTGCAAGAATTGCTAATACCAACTCTATCTCAAATGAACACATCTTCATTTTATTTATTTGAAATATAATATAGGGTTTGTATGTATTTTATATCTAATCAATCATATGCACATAATAAAGTAAATGTAATATTAAGATATCTAGTATTACAGAAAACATAAGCTATTGTTACAATAAATACAGTTCTCCAAGTTGCAATGTAGCATAAAGCATTAGATTCTAAGTACATAATAACCAAAATTGTTAAACATAATAGATTAAAAGGTATATCTGATTCCAAATTTCCACATTATTGTGCTAACAACTTCATTACAAATGTGTACAATTGTTTTTTTTTTAACTTTAAATGGTATGTAATTAAAGTTGATCGAAAAAGTTTCAAAAGCATTGTGATCCGACGCGCAATATTAACTACGAGCGTCACGTATTTTTGAAACTTTCACAAGTACGTCGTAGTTTAACAGGGCATCTTCGTCTAACTCTAAATCCTCAAGAATTTCACGGCCACACTTCCCGATCACATGAAGAAATAACGCACACTTCTCCCGGGACGATGAATTATCTTTGCCGGACGCAATAAGATAATAGTCGAAGGTAGATTTCCAATCCCGCCAGTTCGCTGCCATGTTGCCGTTCCTCGCTCATGGCAGCCGGCTGCTGCAAAGCCGTCAACATGATGTCTTTTGACATTGTTCGATGACTGAGTTGCCCCCCGAGGTCAACGAACCAACACTATACTTTTCAAAAACTAGTTTACACCTGACACCATGTTGTACTTAGTAGGGAGTATTGATAAATTAAACCACTCGGTTATGCATCACAATGACAACTGATTTATTAAAGTTAAGTCTAAGACTACCCTCAACACAAATACATAACTAAGTTTTAAATTAAAAATTACATGCAATCAGGCACAAACAGTATTACAAGCATCTCATATAATTGACAAGTGAATAAATTGAAGTTAGTACATAATATATATATAATTATAACAAATATTTTGATACCTACTACATGGTATAAAACTTTTATTGTAAGTTAAATATGGTTAGAAAGTTTTACATATCTGAGTAATAGTCGCTGTTATAAGCGTAGGCCTCCCCCAAAAAAGTAATCAAAATTGTAGGTAAAATTTTATTATAGTAATTGTCTTTTTACAATATATTAATTAGGTATAGTTATCTAGCAATTTTGACTGTGTGTGTTGCCTGAGGGGCTGTGGTCTACTCCTCCACGAGGACCAGTCGGCTTGGAGGAGGGTCTATAATTATTATTTTGTATGTACATGAATGAATTAGTATTATTGATGGGACATTGCGCCGCTGCTGCCGTCCAGTTACTTGCCTGGTTTCTGGCGTACCTATAACAAAAAAAGAAAGATAATTATTTTTCCGTTTCGGTACTTTCTTAGTAGATTGTTTGCTATCTTTTCTTTCATTTAACATATTTTCTGGACTTTCTGAAAGTTTTCTTTTATTTTTAGAGGTGGATTTTTGTGTATCTTCCAAAATAATTATCTTATATATTATTTGATCACAGCATGTTTGCCTTCTTCACGCAATTTTATGATTTCTTCTCTTAATTCTCTCCGTTTTGCTAATATTTTTGGGGAGTAATCTTCTTTTATGTAGTAGTTTGTATGTGGCAAGTTGTTTTTGTTTTTTAATATTTCAATTTAAGTTCCCATTGAGTTGAATGTGATTATTATCGGCCGAGTTTTGTCGCCTTTTTTCCTAATCTTCTTAGACATTTAAATAACAACGGATCACATTTGATTTTCATGGTTTCATTAATAATGTTGGTAGTTTTTGTTTCTTATTCCTTGTAGTTTGTCTTCGTTTCTTCCACTCCAAATATAAATCTTCTTCAAATCGTCTTCAAATATATACTAGCATTTTAGCGACTTTGATATTGGCAAATGAAGGGTTCGACGAACCACGGTAAAACGAATTCTTATTACAACATCAGATATACTTCAAGGTTTGTAGCTATCAAAACCATTCCTAGGTTTTATGATTAAAATATCATTTGTGAAATAAAAAAACCATAATTCTATCCTTCATTCCGCAAGCCTGATGAGTTTTGAGACATAATCTGATATCGACTTCAAATACTGCAAAATAATAATGGTTTTAAAAAAAAACAAAAGACTAATGTGTAGTAATGGCGCCACGTAGTTACACCTGTGAGTGAAATATACCAGCTCTAGCATAACCTACTTACTTCATATTTATATTAGGTGTGATTAGGTATAATAATAAATTTCACTTTTAGATATATATTAGAAAATAAATTGTATTATTTTATGATTTCACCTTGTGTAGTAAACATAACTGTAAATCAGTTAATGCGTTGCCACCGAACATAATATAATCATAACAATATTTCGCTGAACAAATACATGACTAGTTTTAATTTTCCTAGTAGTCGCTAGCCTTGTCTAAATATTTATATGTTGATTTTTTTAAGGTAAACAAGTTTTTGTTGGTTTTCTGGATTTGTATTGCATTTGCCAATATCATCTTCAGCTTCGTATTAACTGGCTTTTCTATCTACATGGTAGTAACCACAGATACGGAATATGAAGAGGAATGGCTTTATTACCTTAACCAAGTTTTTACGGGAATATTTTGTGATATTTGTAAGTACAAAATCAACATTTTAATGTGATAGTAGTATAAAGCCCAATTTCCTAGCGATAGTGAATTTGTTTACGATGGTGGCTTTTTGAAACGAAATAAACTAAGAAACACACTTTGGCTTTTCTTTTTTACAATGTTACATAGACACACATAGATTTCATACTTTGTGGTTTATTAAACATTTCATTTATTTTGCTTTTCAGTTGACATTTACTTTCTAATTGTGGTGAACAGCTACAGACTTGAAGAGGTGGCGGGATAGTTCATATACATAAAATATATTTACTCAATTCATACAAAAAATGAAAAGCAATTGTTGAAGGTTTTTTTTATTGTTTTGAAATAAATTTATATCAACATTACCCGCTTTTTTATGGCTATTCTGCTGAGTAAGATCATTTTTTCATCTGGCCGACATCATTAGCGGGTCCTTCTCCCTCTGTTTGTTTCCCCGCAAGGTTCTGCCGGCGCTCCATCTCCTGCACCTGTTGCTGCTCCCTGGCTATGGACAGGAACACCTAGACAAAGAGTCAGCGCCTCAGAACAAGACAGTTGTTATCTTTTCTTACAAGGATTGGGTTTGCACTTGACCGTAATTTGCCTGATGGTAAGCGATCATTACGGTGTAGGATGAAACGTGCTTATCCAGTAAGAGCCGATTCACTCTCGCTTATCTACGATGACACGGAGTCTGCATGGACACGGGTCAGTTTGGCTTGCAGAAACGCACTACTTAATATAGTAGGTAGTTGGCTTAATGTACGTGGTGGCTTAAGCTGTTAGTACATAAGTGAATAAAATAAACAAACAAACAAATCTGTCTGATGGAAATAATACCACTAGAATTAACTCAAGAAAAGTCGCCGAGGTGTCCATAATGATTAGGTATAACATTTTAATTGAAATTGTATACATATATAATGTCACCAGATTGTTACCGTTCAATACAAAAACAAGACCACGTAATAACATTACCAAACAAATATAGCTACTTAAGTTCTCAGGTTTTTCAAATTTGACAGCCTTTTTAAGGAATTATTTTTCGAAAGTGGACTGTACAGGAAAAGGACTGATTGAAGAAATGAATTCGACCACGTACAAATGTATATGTCGCTACATGTAGTTGCAAGTGAATGGGAAGTTACGAAAATGATAAACATAATGAAGAACACAGACAAGGAATAGGAATTGTTGAAATTAATAACATTTTGAGAAAAAGTCTTGTCTTGGTCATGTATGTTTTTTTGTCGCAATAGATAGATATACACATTATTAAAACACCAGCACAATACAGAAATTTACAAAAATAATATTAAAACTTAAGCCTAGTGTCCTAACTGGCGACCTTATCGCTAAAAGCGATCTCTTCCAGGCAACCAATCTGGCAGGGATAAGACGCAAGTATAATGGTAGACGAGGGGTTTTAAATGTATGTGAAATTACATAAATACATAGGTATCATAAAATAAACATACATAAATAGCAAAATAAACAAATACACTAATACATACTTCAATACATATGATGATAAGTAATAAATAAATATATGTCAAATAACGATAACTACAATAGCATATTCTTACTTCCTTTCTATTCAACTTGAGAGGACAAATACAGTTTAAAAATTTTGTTTTTGAATATATCTAAAGATCGCGCTTTCTTCACGTCTAACGGTAAAGCGTTCCACAATTGCACAGCTTGTACAGCAAAAGAACTGCCGTATGACACTTTGTTGTGCCTCGGAGTGGCAAGAGTAAGGTTATATGACGATCGAAGGTGAAGCGAGTGACAGTCATGTGCGTAACAAAGACTCTGTTTTAAATAACGCGGGAAGGTAGGATTAAAAAAAATGTTGTATACTAGAGAGAGGATGTGAGCATTCCGTCGAAGGCGAATAGGAAGCCACTTGAGCTTATGGCGAAAATGTGAGATGCGATCATACTTGTGATGACGCAATGATTGTTATGTGCACATGCCAGAGGACATGGCTTTGAATCCAAGTTCTCAATGGAATATCAGCTCAGCTACCGAGTCGCGATCTACGTGATTTGGCAAATTCGCTGCCAATCACGTGTCTGTACGTTTTCCATAAGCTTCGTAATTTGTAATTAAAAAGAGGACAGCTAGAAATGATCCCTCGATAAGAAGCAGCGAACGCAATATTCGCGAATCTGTGTGTGCTCGTACCTCCTCGAGCGTGGACTCCGTGATGGAGTAGTCTTCCACCAAGCGCGGGTGCTTCTGTTTCAGCTGCTCCATGACGTTGAACAGCTCCGAGTAGGGGACCGTCTTGCCGATGTGGTACTGCCACATCGTCTGTGGATCCGGGTGGATGCCGGGTATTAAAAAGTTCAGCGTTGTTATCTTAACACGAATTCTTTTTACAAAAACAGTTTAAGGTTTAATGATTATATCATCAACGTTTATTATACCTATAGTGTCGTTTATTTCGTTAACCCGAGAAGTTGATGAATGATAAATCTGATATCGACTTTAAACACTACAAAATGAGAAAGATTTTTAAAAGCAAAAGACATGTAAGCTGGTGCCGCTCTCGGAAGAGTGTGTGCGTCCGTCAAAGTAATTGCTTAAGTGATTTGACATTGGCATTCAAGTGACAAATTTGAAGACCCGGAGTAAGTATTAAGTTATTGCAAAGTCAAATCTTCGCAAAAGCCATCACACAAAAAAAATACAAGTTCGCATGAGTGTGGCCAACTCTGGTATCGATAGTTTTCAAACCCCCTAAGAACTCTGATATGGCTTCACGACTGCCGTACTAAGAAAACCGGGACCGTCAAACAGAAATGGAAATGAGATCTCAAAAAAAATCCTTGTCAAGATTCGCTATATAGCCTTTTTTAGTAAAAAATAGTGAGACTGTGTTTTTATGTGATGTTCGAGCCATTCTGTTCACAATTAATAAATTTATTACAAAACACCAAAACAGATAATTGTGATATGCAATGTACCTCATGATCATCTTTGAGCGTGCCGTTGAATTTCTGCTGCAACGCTTCTTTGAGTTGGTCTCGTTCCGACGTCGCATCGGCCACCTCTGGAACATGGTATTATTGTACAATACCGAACCGACCGACCAACCGACCTACCGACTCAGGCCAACGACCGAAAATAATAAATAAATAATCGTTTATTAACGTACATACCTAGTTACATAGAATAATATAAATTTATTCACCTTATAACATCTCGTTACATTGGGCAAGTCAATTTACATTTTTCTTATTTATATGGTATATAAATAGGACGATATTCAGATTAGGATTTAGGGTTGGATTTTTTAGGTAGAGGAATAATTTGCGCATCTTTCCAGATTGCAGGGAAATCCCCACTGGAAATGGAATTGTTAAGGATAACGCACAGGACAGGAAGGATTATATCCAGGATGGGCAATAACATGTTCCGGCTAATAGAGTCACTACCAACCGCTCTAGATGAGATTGCAAGCACGCTCTTTTCAATATCACATGCAGTGAAAGATTTGAAAACAAAAGACGAAAAATTTAAAGGAGTAGGAATGGCTGAAAGTTTATTAATTGTATCAGATTTATCTTCATCTGACATAGCAGAAGAAGAAGAAAAGTGAATATTTAAAGAATTAATATCTAAATTATGAGAGACAGTACTATGTTTAGCTTTGCCGATTCCCAATGAATTAAGAAATTTCCAGACTTTTGCTGGATCTTTATTTTCAACAGATGAGTGAATATGACGGCGCAGAGCATCCCTACACACCATATTGCAACGATTCCTGGCCTTGACATACTTCTCATGGTTGGACTCAGTGGGCTTTACCTTAAAACGCGTCTTGGCCACAGCTTTCTTGTGCATCAATGCTCTGATGTCATCAGTAAGCCAAGGAGCCGGTAACTGCTTGAGCTTGATGGCACGAAGAGGAGCGTGTATGTCATACAGTTTCGTGATGATGTCATTAAAAATACTAATTTGATCATCAACGGAAACGGCATTTATGACAGGGTGACCAATCAGTTTTAAAGGCATTATTAATTAAAGCTTGATGATCCATGCCACCAAAGTTGCGCTGCAGAATGATTTGGGGCTTAAGTTTAGGAGGACGAATTTTATAGGAAAGGTAAACTAAATCGTGATAGGAAAAATCGCTTGTGCTATACTGGCCATGCTTTACAACATGGTCAGGGGAACTAACTAACATTAAATCAAGAAGAGAAGGAGTTGCATTGGGAAAATGGTGAGTAGCACTAAGCGGGAGGATGTGTAAGTTGGTTGACTTAGTAATAGACTCAAGCCTAGATGCACGATAATCCTGTTTAACCCTTAACCACTGACGTACGTATGTCATACGTCACACAAAAAGTTTTTCGTTCATAATTTGAATTTGGGTAGGAATTTGGCCGCAACCTTTTTTGTAGTTTCCTAGACGCCAGTGATGCTTGTGTGGCGGATAGGTGTGAACACGTAGCACGTGCCAAAACAGGTGAGATTGACCATCTGACGTATGTCATACGTATGGTCAGTGTTAGTGTAACTTTTTTGCTTTTGTCATTTGTTTTAAATAGTTAATAAAGTTAATCGTAAGTGGTTAAATACATCTCCTGGATTGGCAACATCTTCAATCTTCATAAAAAAGTGGTTGATATAGGTCGGAACTTTAAAAAAAGGGAATTCCACCTGAGTTTCCAGTCAAAAATCGCACACCTGGACTCAGCTATGTACAGTATCACGAAGGAACTAATCCTGATGTCTTATGTTTCATATAATTGTTTCGATGATATCATCGATGCACCATGAAGATAATACCAAATTATACTATAGGTATTCTTGAAATAATTTAATAATACATCGAAAGGAGGTCTAAATGTAAAGTGCGGCAAATATAGTCGTGCAAGATTGTCTATAATGTGGTCATTGGTCCGGAAGCCTGTAAGTAAAATAAGGCATCTGGATATTGCTAATTATTTTATTATGTCAAACTATAACTCATCGGAATTAATAATTAATATATGAAAAATCACGGGAAAAGTCTTGTTAAGCCATACCTCGAGCAAAGATACGCTACGCCGCAAATGTCACATGAGCCGTATCTTGGACAAGGATAAGGTTCCAGAAGTTGGCCAATCTAGCATTGATATTCAGAGATGAGATCCAGTAAAGAATTGCCACACATGTTTTAAGCAGAAAATATGACAAATCAATAGAAAATAATTTTCTAAACAAAAATGAAGGTGCGTTATGTTTACATTCTGCGCAAAAGGTTTATTGTAGAACATTATGAACAGAACAATGTCACGAGAAAACAGCAACTATGTTTTCTACTTGGAGGTGGTTGGTTTCCGCCTTGTTTCTTTGGGCTTGGTCACCTTGGTTGCTTTGCTCTTCGACGGTGCCGTCTTGGAGGCCACAGAGTCAGCTGTCACCTCGGGCAACTCAATTTTGCGACCAACTCAGCGACACAAGACACACGGTGACGCTTTCCTTCCGATCCAAGAATGAAAACAAATCCATCCTTTGTCCAGCATCTGTTTACTCCGAAGCGTTGGCGCGCCGCCATGAAGGCGTCATGCCTAGGCTTCGTCAAAAACTAAGATAGGGTTACTCCAGTGCCTTTTAGTGCAGTTTTTGCTGACCATAACTTTTGCTTCAAGTCAACATGTTGCAACTTCAGTAAAATAGGTCTAGGCTTATCAGACACAGCGGAGCGACCCATTCTATGGCAGCGAGTAATGTGTTGTGCTTGAAAATTACTGACCTTCAACAGTTTAGTGACAACATCCACCACACAGACTGAAATGTCCTTCTCCTCTGACTCCGGAACACCATGGAGCAACAGCATCTTGTGACGAGAGCGCATCTCATGTGCATCTGAGTCTCTTGCAAGCAAGTTAATTTGCTCTTGAAGGCTCTTGAGTGCAGTGAGCATGAAAGTCCGGAACTCTGCAAACTCATCTGCCAAGGAAACTCATTCATCTCTGGCACGGGGAGCTGTAGATTCTTTCAACTTGGAATGAAATGCATTCATTTCCTTCTCAAAAATCTTTTGCATCATGCTTTGAGTCTCCAGAATAGCTTCCATTGTACACAAAGTATCTTGCACAGTGATTTGAGTGATTGTGTTTAGAGGGTGAAAAGTACCAGGAATTAGCAGGGAGAAATGCTGAGGCAGTTAATCACATTTAACTTGTTATAATAACATAATATGCACTTGAAAAAACTAGAAATTACTAATTAAATTATTAAAATAAGTGGAGCTACAAATATTTATATGTGGACTGTTGAACTACTCACATCCCCCTATCCCTGAATATATCAATAACCGCATAAAAGAATCTAAAAATAAAAAGAAAGAAGTTTGGGAAGTAATCAAGGAAGAGACAAATAAGAACAGAAAAGAATGGACATGGAATCTCAAAGACTCTAAAACTAACAAATAAATACCAGATAATAATGTGGCTGACTTTATCAACAATTTCTTTGTGTCAATAGGTGACGAATTAAAAACATATAATAGGCCTAATCTAGAAATTCACTATTATTTTTAAAATCTCATATAACAGAAAAACCTATCTTGAAAATAAAGAATATTTATGCAAATGAACTAATAAAACTGGCGAGAATTAAAATGAAAGGCAATAAAACCAAAGACATCTTTGATTTCTCTGGTGACTTGCTGAATGATATAATGCCCTATCTAGCAGATCACATGACATTTATGATTAATAATGTACTACAGTCAACACAATTCAGTTTGGAACATCGCCGCAAGGTGGCCAGTCTGTCGGTCTTTTATCGAATACATTTCGGAGAGTGTGCAGAGGAGCTACATAAACTGATTCCCTCAGCTCCCTTTTATAACCGAACAAGCAGAAAGTTCGCAGGTAGACATCGTTTTATGGTGGAAGTGCCGAAGTGTCGAACGCAGCGCTTTGCTTCTACGTTTATTGTACGGACGGCAAAGCTCTGGAACACTTTACCAGAAGCTGTGTTTCCTGCGAACTACAATCCAGGGGTTTTCAAATCTAGAGTTAATAGGTATCTTCTAGGTAAACGTGTTACACCCTAGGCTGCAGCAATGCTTAACATCAGGCAGGCTGTAGTCAAACGTAAACCTATCACACGTAAAAAAAAAAAAAAAAAACAATATCCTGAAATATTAAAAACAGCTCGCCTCACCCCTTTATACAAAGGGAAAGGCGAAACTGACAAAGTCCAAAATTATAGACCTATTGCCATTGTTCCAACAGTATCAAAACTGATTGAGTCTGTGTTATCCCAATCAATGTTATAACCAATGTTATTTCAGTACAATGCCATCTAGTTTAACATTCACGAACTTCTTTAACATTTCCACAGATAAAAATATGTTTGAAGTAGCTAATTCGGTAAAGTTGCCATAGTCGCAACGACAGTAGTTAACGCCACTTTTTTTAGTTAAATATAGACACCGGGACGTGCGAGTGGATAATATCTGTAATAAAACCTTATGTATTATGTCGAGTTACGGCTGCATACTATTTACCTACTTACGGTTGGTTTGAGGAGTCATTTTGATGGTAATGGTGCGGCGGGAGCCAAGGTGCGCGCGCAGCTCGGAGGGCGTGCCCAGTACGCGCACCGTACCGAGCGACATGATCGCGATGCGGTTACACAGCGCCTCCATCTCATCCATGCTGCAAGTATATTTATGTTATATAAAACTTATTTAAACCTACATGAAAGAACGGTCAACCAATGAGTTGTGACAGGAAAAATAGGCAACTGACTATTGCATATAGGTACCATCCATTGCATACTTTCGATGGGTACCTACTGTCTTGCTAAGAACTTCGATCAATATGATATGAGTAAGGAATGTGCTCCACGCGCGGCGGCGCTCCATCACGGCCTTACCCTCGGTGGGCTCGTCGAGCAGGGTGAGATATAGATATTTATAAACATATATATATAGATTCTTTCAATATTGACATTAGAATTAGGGCCTACTCTAGCTTAGTTAGGTTCAAGGCACCGACCTCGACCCAGCACCATAAACGCGGCTTAACGGTCCACCTCGACAGAAACACACGATAACACAAACTGCCTATCCAAAGCCACCTACCACCTTGACGATAGATCCCACATGGCTTTACATTAAGATGGTGCTGTGGCGATCGTCGCGCCACCTCAAAACATATATATCACGCAGGACTTGCGGTCGCGCACACGCCACGGGAGTCGGTCCGAGACCTTCACCGAGCCTCCCGCTCCCGCACGCACGCCAACGCACTCGCGGAAATGTTTATCGTAGCTTTCTAAGCTAATATAAGTCTTTAAGTCTTATATAATAATGGAGACGTTTTGTGTTGTGTACCTACCTAGTGAATAAAATAATGTTGTGACTTTACCAGTGACTTTCATTACTACACCGCAAGGCGTCCCAAAATGGTGACCCCGACGTGATATGAACACGCAATTTATATATTTACGAATATTTTGGCCCAAGTATAGTGATGTGTTACCAACTTAGTAAGTACGTCGTTGTCATGATGGATAATTTGAGATATTTTTAATAGTACATTGTTACCCTGAGGGTGAAAGTAACTTATTTAGTCCCGAGACGGGGTTTGGCGCCCGAACGCAGTGAGGGCGCCAATAGTTCGAGGGACTAAATAAGTCTTAACCCGAGGTAAACACTGTGCTTTTCATTACAAATACGAGGAAAGTAAAAATAAAAACATAAATTAGCTAAAGAAAATATGAGTAAATTTTATTTTACCACCCAAATCAAAACAAAGATACCTCAAATCGTATGATGATTTTCCACTACCGCTTTAGCCTCTTCTTTTATAAAATCAGGCGTTAAATTATATTATATAAAGTTCAATTTATATTAAAATCAGATGAACTCATTTTATAGTACAAAATCTCTGCTATACGTATTGTGACGTAGAACCTCTTTAAATGTAGGTGTAAGAACTCTTTTGTTGAATGTAGGTATAGGAACTCTTTTGTTTTTGTAAAGAAGTTAGTAAAGTTCAAGATAACTCTGCGCGCGGATAAAATTGGAACTAAAATGTTCTGATTGCAATTGGCATCAGAGGCCAATTTTTGGTATAAGTGCTGCCGCCAGTCGCGCGCAGAGTTTTTACATGTTAATTTGACAGCTGTCAGTTGAAAGCGATTCTTCCTAGGGATGAAAAGTATTACTTTCAACCCCCTCCTCAGGCAACTTCAGACCTACTTTCAGAGTATGAGTAATGAAAAAGCATTTTACTTCCCAGGATACACGTGTTTTTTTTAAATCACTATAAAATTTGAGCCTTTAGACTAATTCAGTTAATTTTTTTCACTTTACAACCTCATAACTTAATATTTAGGCCATATATGCGCCTATTTCAACCTTATGTAGTGAAAGGCTGTATAAGAGAATAAATTAAAATAAAAAAAGAAACGGTTGTCTGTAAAGTCGGTTTACTGACGATAGTAGAACGTGACAACGTCATAAGAAAATACTGATGGGATTGCATGGTTGCAGATTTCAAAGGAAAATTTTAACTTTGTTGTTTTATACTTAGATATTTTGTATTTGTTGCAGTTCAAACATTATCATAGCTACGCTCGATAAATTATTTCGATCGAATAGTAAATTGATTGATTTTTTACTCATCGTGAAATAGTTCTGTTAACTTATTGTTATAGTTTTGTCAATTATAGGATAACCTACAATAGCTGCACTAGCGGACTGATGCTATTTATTTTTATGATGAAATCACGAATATTCGACAATATATCACTTAACACATGTTTAATATCGAAATAGTAATTACCTTTATCGCCGCAATTATCGTTTGTTTTGCTATAAACAATTGACAAAACATTCACTTTTCACTGCACTTCATACTTGACGAGAACATGTAAATTATAATAATAATATTATTGTATAGCAGCTATGACGCGGACGCATCGCTCACTCAAGTAGGAGAGAGACAGATGTCGAACTCTGCCGAACGCGGAGACCGATTGTGCCTCTTTGTCGCTCGCTCCGCGCTCTCGCTTTGGAACGCCTCAGAGCGAGGTAACGCCGCATGAGTCATATTTTTTCGTGCGTGCAGCCGGCTCCATCGATTTATAAGACGTTGTCACGTCAAAAAATATAAAAAAAACACTGTAACAAAAAAGTTGTGGTACTTAATAGGTAGAATTTCGGCAAAAGTCTAAAAATGACAAAAAAAATATTTAAAAAAAAATGGCAGGTCTGGGAATTTTTTTGGCCAAATCTGGGGGCACGGCAGTGCCCGCGCCAAGTCGAGCGCGAAGCAAACTGCCGTACCATCCTTTACTGGAACCATTTCGCTGCATTTTCAGCCCCCTATTTGAGAACCTCTGGATAGGATTAAAACGCTAAAATTTTCGTCATCTAGAAATTCGTAATAACACACTTGAAATCCAGAATTTCAAGTTGGTAGATCAATTAGTTCCGAAGTTATGCTAATGCAAAGTTTCGCATTTTCGACACTGACTCACTCACTGATCATCAAAATAGAACTCTAGTACTTCCCATACACCTAGAGAGCTGAAATTTGGTACAGAGGTAGATTTTAGCACCCACATAAAGGAAAAATTATCAAAACAAGATTTATGGAAGATCTGGACTACCTGGTGACCCTGATGAGAAAACGTAAGAGTACAGCCAAATTAGCGTTTTTATGAGAAATATGACAACGCAGTACATGCGACGTCAAAATGAGCGGGATGCGAGGCCGAAGGCCGAGTATCGCCATCACTTTGGCCATCAGACCTTGGAGTACCATAAGGGATCTCGAAAACTTTAAGAGATAGCGGGTTGGTGCTTGAACTAAATATGATGAGAACTGGTGGTATGTATCGGATCTTACAAAATCATCATCATCCTCAGCCAACTTTCTACTGCATTCAATTTTCTATATTTATATATACCTATATAACTGTATTCTACTCAAAAATTATTAAATATATATATAGAATATTCGTGATTTCATATATATATATATATATATATTAGTCCACGTCCTGTCAAAAAGAAGTGATATCCCACCAAGGATTTTTTATATCATCCCTCTCTTTCCCTCTGGATTGTACTCTCTTTGGTTTTGTGAAATAAATTTTATATGAATAGAAACCTTATGTTCTTACACTTAAAGTTCATTTTCTATAAATGGTAAATCGGGGGGGAAATCGGTCAAAAATGAAAGGCATATAGAGAAGGCTGTTGTCTTGCTTCAACAGCTTGCCAGTTTAAAAAATAATGTGTGATAAATGTCACTGTCAACTTAAGTTTTGAAATATTTAGCAATAAATAATATTATTTAATTTTATTTATTATAAATCTTACTTGACACATAGAAATCTGAATTAATTTGTGAAATTAACACAAAATAAAATAAGTAACCAATTAATATTATATTATTTTTTACACAAGCAACATTAAATTATGATGACATTATTTGACAAAAGATGGCGGGAAAATAATAATTTCATATGTAATTTGTAAAAATAATTTAAATGTATTTTATTGTAAAAATAACAAAATGGTAAGAACTTGTAGTGTTCCGGGATGCAGAAATGAATCTTATAGTGGTTGCAATATATCTTTCTACAGGTATGCTAAAGTTTAAGTAAGATTACATTATAGGGACTAAGGTGACCATATTTTCTCGTGCTTGAAATAATTTGTGCAATATGATATTTTTTCAGTTTTCCTAAAAATGAAAACATCAAAATAAATTCTCCAAAGTTTGCAGTCTACACTTTGATCCAAAATCTTTTAATACTCCAAATTCTCTCCGTTTGTTAAAAAAGGCGCTATCCCAATTCCTGCCGTGGTGAGAAAAATTTAGTAATTGATTTGTAGCTATTAGTAGTAGTGCTGATAAAAAGTAGCCAAGTCATATATTCTTATACCATGGTTTTACATACGATTCCTTAGTATTGTATACAGTTTGCTTTATATTGGTGTACATAGTTTAAACCATCACTCGTTTCAGTTACAATTTGAAACACAAGGAAAACGATAGTGTTAAAAATATAGGATATAGGCAACTACCTACATGCAATTCAAATGTGAACTTGTAAATAAATATTGTAATTGCTGCAAAATGTTTATGATTTTGATCACATTGCCTCCCTGTCAATTAACCGAATCGATACTATTATAAGTTACAAACTAAAGTGCATTTTAATTTGTAAGTTTGTTGGTGTATGTTACTTAACGCGTCAATAGAGCTAAGGATCATCATGACTGGCAAGATTCAGGTAAAATAGGACCGCAAAAGAGACTGCTCCCGATTTGGTAAGAAGATGAATTGGTATAATCCAAATTATATAATTTATTGTCACCCTAGTTAGAAAAAGACAACTGCCTTTCATACTTCGCCTCGCTCTGCTCATATTGGATCAGCAGTAATATTTCCCTATATATTACTTCCATGTATCCCACCAAAAACATTCTGTAAAAAAATTGCTAGCTGCTATTAGAATTAGTTAAGCCAAGTCTAAGGTTCCTAATCACCCAATGTTTCTATGTAGTTTTTCCATTGTTGTGCTATTTCTTTTTCGTCAAGTAGAATTTTTTTATCTGAGTCGATAATTGCTGTGCTTTTATCTTATGTTTAAGGTCAATTTTCTTAATGGGACTTTAAGCTTTATCTATTTTTCCTTCTTTCAGGTAATTTGCAATAAGTTGTCGGTCTTGTTTTATTGCGTGTTCTTTGGTTTCATAACATTTTAATGTAATTTTGTTGGTGAACGTGTTGTATTTGCTAACGCTCATAGCATCAATTTTATTTTTAAGCTTTCTGCGGTCAAGCATTATATCTTGTGTCAACCAATTTTTCTTTGAGCTATTTTACCTTATTTAAGTAAGGTTTTGCAATTTGTAACGGATCATTTGTATGTTTTTTTTACTAATATGAAGTCTATTTGATATCTTGCTGTGTCTTTCGGATTTTTCTAAGTATATCATCTTTTTTTGGGTTGTTTATAGTGTATATTGAGAGGTACCATATTATGTTATTTACAAAATTGTACAATTCTGTTTCCTCTTTCATTTCTTTTTCCTTAGCCAAACATTCCAACTATATTGTCATCTGTTCCTTTGCCTAACACTGCGTTAAAGTCTCCCATAACAACTAGATAGTAATTTTCGTGGACAATGTCCAGTATGGAGTATATGTAGTCTATTATACATATCTTCTACTTCGTCTATGTGGTGTCGGTAGTGGGCATGTACACTTTTAGAATTACGATGTTTTTGTTTTAATTATATTATTATAACTGTTGTTAATCTGTCGCTATTATGTATGGTATTTGTTACTTTATCTCCCAATTTTTTACTTAGGGTTATTGCTGTGCTATTTTTCCCTTGAATTTCTCCTGTATACATATATTATTCTATGATTCCCGTTCCAGTAATCTCCACTTCCTTCCCAACCAGTCTCACTTAATCCTACTATATCTATCTTGCAGTTATCCATTTCCATCAACAGATTCTCGAGTTTGCCTGCTGGCAACATCGTATTCGCATTCCACGTACCAATTGTACAGGAAATCCGCAGGATGACGACCCGGGTAGCCCTGTTCCTACCCCTACCGGAATCGGACCGCCACGGCATGTTACTTCGTGGAAGCCCGTTGTCAAGAACTTTTATTATATTAGGCGACATTTTCCATTACTCCAAAATTGGGATAAGTGGTGCGGTGGTTTCCCACTTGCCTTCCGTGCCGCAGTACAACAGCTGGTTGCCCACCCGAATGCTTTTCTGACAAGAACCCTTCCAGAGCCTTTATTTTCGGCCTCTCGCCAATACCGGTGTTACCGCTTCCTAACACCGGGGAAACGCTTATTTAATAGCGGCGTTTGATCGCCATGTCACCGTTGTTGGACTTTTTGTAGCACTTTATAGGTTAGCCTGCTCCACCAGACTACCCACGTCTTGATAGTTCTGCCGCTGTTGGTCGGAGACTGCTTATTGGTTATTAGCAGCTAACCACCATACGGTGGCCGTTCCACTATCCGCCACCCTGTGGACGCCTCCGGTGTCTGTCAGCTCAGCTACGGAGATGTGTATGTAGGTATATATGTTACCGAAAAATAACAAGATCCGTACGTTAACAAACTTGTGACTTATTCAACCAATCTGAGCGTACATGGCGTTTGGTTATTATGTCACGCGTGAGTTCGATGAATTAGCAAAAATGTGGGCGTAAAATAATACAATTTATCTCTCGTTTAGAATCTTACGAAAATTTATACATTTTAGAAAATTTACTAACGTACGGATCTTGTTATTATTTGGTGACATATACATATAGTACAAGTGTCCCGCTCGCACCTGTGCGACGTGATGACGACGGCGCGGCCCTGGCGCAGGCTGCGGAGGAGCGCGCTCCACACGCGGCGGCGCGCCGCCACGTCCACGCCCGAGGTGGGCTCGTCGAGCAGGGTGACAGGGGCCCCCGAGCAGAGCGCCGCCGCCGCCGCGATGCGTCGCTTGCACCCGCCGCTATAATTCGCTACCTTCTCATTGCGGTACGATTCTAAACCTGGAAACAAGCACGTCATATACTTTGGTTTAGAAAAGTTATATTTATTTATTTTGATGTCATTTACGAGACCCATCTCTGCGACCTGCGACGTATAATGTGGCCATCACCTGTGAAATTTTATTTATGTATATATTATGACACACAAAACAGAATATTTTCTTAAACTCTAGTTTTGATCCAGAACAAATTCCAAGATGGAAGGTGTTTATACAGCTTGATCTAAATGAAAAGATTAGGTAATAATTACAAAAATATGAGTTAGAGAGAATTCAATAATATATAATAAAATGCCTTTTTTTCTTTATCACAATTAACTCTCACACTACTTTCTATTACTTTGTAATTAAAACCGCAATTTAGAAATAAAAGCCTTTCAATTACAAAATATTTACCAACAGGTACCTAGTAAATATTGGAAATTCACACATCTGATTTACACATATGTATATTTGATAGAATTGAACACATTTTTTACATTAATTAATAATAAAAAGAAAATACAATATACATAGCTACATATAATAACAATAATGATGAGACAAAGACACATAATAATAAAATAAAATAAAATAAAATAAAAAAGCCTTTATTTCTATCACACAATTAACTCTTACACTACTTTCTACTTATTTAAAACCGTAATTTAGAAAATGAAATCTTACAATAATTACAAAATCTTTAACGATAGTAGGTAGGTAAGGTAGGTAACATTATATTTTTGAATTTCACACATCTGATTTATATTTGATAGAATTGAACACAAACTTGAGTTAAACTTAATCTTAATAATTTTAGACAAGCATAATTTAATTTAAATGTATACATACAATTTAATAAAAACGTTTTTGGAATATATAAAAGGTTTTCTTGCAAAATGAATTAATCCTCTCACTATATTGCTATCTGCACAATGTCTTTTAATACCTATATAAATTTATTCATGAAACTAATCAGTTACATTTAACAATTTCATCTAGTGTACATATATATTACACACAACTTAGTTTTATAGTAACAGTCTTGTTTAATATATATGTTTTAAAATAAAATTGAGTTTTTACAGTTATCTTATGTAAGTTGGGACTTTATTTACAAATTAATTTATTTTCTTACTTGAGTGTTGTGTTAATGACTTTCATAAAACAATGTTCAATATCATTTGTAATTTATAAAATATGTTAAATAGAACAATAAAGTATGACAGGTTGCATATAATTACAGATCTAAGATGTAGTTATTGATATTAGAAACATATGTATGAATATATTCTGTATCTACACAATTTATATAAAAGTATACTTACTAAGTAATTATGTTTAATGCTTAATTTTAATGTAATTTTATTGAACAATCGAACATACTTGAGTGATAGTCGCTATACTAGCGTAGGCCTCCCACAGACAATGGTTTGGTATACATAATATGAATACAGAATTTTTACAGAATACATTGTTAAATTGAATAACAAGTAAACATTTTAGATACCTCATATAATATGCTAGTAATAATGCTTGGTTGATATTAGTTGTTTATGGTTATATTGCCTATGGGGTGTGTGGTCATCTATTCCTCCACGAGGACCAGTCGGCTTGGAGGTAGTACTCTTATCTAATTACTCTGATTCACAATGTGTGACGTCACCGCTCCTGGCCAGTTATTTAGTACTATATTTGTGATGCCTTATGAAAGAGGCCAGATTGTTAGACTGCTTTTTTACTTTTTGCGCTTTTTGTTTGTGGCCCTTGCTTGACACATTTTCATCTATTCTTTCTAAAGTTACAGGTAGGTTCCTGGTGTTGTTGTTTTCTAAAATAATAATTTGATCGTATTTAAGAATTGCCTTTTTTCCGTCTTGACGTATCTTTACAATTTCTTCTTGCAATTCTTTTCGTTTTAATAGTACTTTAGGGGGGTAATCTTCAGTTATGTAATAAGGTGTATGTTGTAATATCTTTTTGTTTCTTAGAATATCTACCTTTGTGCCAAAAGAATTTAACGTGATGATAACTGGCCTAATCTTGTCACTTTTTCTTCCTATTCTTCTTAAGCAACCAAATTCTAGTGGTCTGTAATTCAGTCGCATATTTTCTTTAAAAAATGCTATTATTTTCGTTTCCAAATCCTTGTAATTGCCCTCCGTTTCTTCAATTCCAAAAAGGAGTAAATTTTTCTTTCTTATCTCTTTTTCTATTCTGTCTATTCTCGAATCTTGTTCTTGTGTTTTTTCTACCATCTCTTTGTAGTCTGCTTTGAAATTAGAGAACATTTCTTCAATTTTTGCGTTAATTTTTTCTGTTATGATGTCGAACATTTTTTGGTTCTGTACTTTCATATCTTCTGCTATAGACGTAACTACTTTTATTATGTCTTGTTGATTTATAGATGTACCCATTGTTTCGAAAATCAACAGAGAAAATCACTTAAATAATATAAATAGTAATTTTAAGTGGATATTTTTATGGACCCAATCGAGGGTAGATAATAAAAATGATTTTGGTTAGATCTTTCACTGGATATTTGTTGTTGTTTTTTCACTTTATTTAGGTTTTGCACAGTTGTTTATATTCACAATCACTAAAAAGTACACAGATTACAAGAAATATGTGGCAATTAGATGTGATTAGCAATTTTAAATAATATTTTTTCCACTAGAACTTTGGAGTACGTGTTTACGTTTCGTTAAGCGGGCGTCAGTCAAAGACACATAGTTACAGATTAAATAATATCTAATAATTAAGAGATTACTTAGAGTTTTGCTATAAAATAGCGAGAACATTACGCTTGAATTTGGATAGCACACAGTTAAACGTATCGAGTTATTGATGGTGGTTCACTAGGATACCATTGTATTGGCGACATATTCTAACTAAAGACAGAGATAAATCACTTTAGACAAAAAACGCGCCACGCAATCAAACAAGCTAAATTAATACTTGACGTTACAACCTATACTTGATGATTCACTGCGCTATCATGCTATTATGGTTGCCATTATGAATGTGGATATATTACAATAATTAAATTGAATTATTTTAGACCTACACTTAATTAATAGAGTATTATTTTTTGACTCATTAAGACTTAATCAGTGATTGTTTTGTATAATTATTTATTATGTTAGTATTAAAAAAACATTTATATTTTTTTAAGTAAATTAAGCATGTTTCTCATGAATTTGACTCAAAATTGCTTGCTAGATTATTATACTGATACAATTCAATTACATTTTAATACGTTGGTGACGCGGTCACCGAGCGGTGATGTGCCGCTTGACACACAACACTGTCAAGCCTTCTTTACTGTGCCTTCAGCTCGCTACACTCGTATGTTTGAAACAGTGAGATAGGTTTCTGCAGCGGGTATATTGGGTCCGGAGCTAATGGGACTCCACTGCGGACTTAAACCTACCACGATGTCCCTTCACCTCGGCAAAGATAGGATTTCGCGGACAAGTGAGCAATACTCCTCCGCAATTCCTGTCCCAACCGCAGTCCACTGTCTAGGTGGACCCGCCTCAGGAGGAGTGACACCCTCCCTCTTGCTGCGCGAGCAATGCCCAGGGACATCCGGACATCGACTCCCCAGGAGGCCCTTATCCCTGCTAGGGGGTATGGGATGCCCCAGCATCCCACGCAAGAGGGCCTCCTAACGGAGACGGAGTCCAAGCACGAGCGGCTCGCCTCCGTGTCCGTCTTTTGCAGATCAGTGTTTTCCGATTCGTATAAACCGAACTGGGCATCGTGCAGCTGCAGGTGCTTGCTAAGTATGCCATCAAGCAGACTGTCCAGCACCTTGGCTATGGTGGTGGCTAAGGAGATGGGCCTATAGTTAGTCTTGTCAGACGGGTCCTCAGTCTTATTCTTGATTACCGGTACATCCACCGTTTTTAGACAGTAATGTGGCAGATACGAGTGTCGGACACTGAATGTGTAAAACATGGCAAGAACACGTGGTAAGTGGGGGCCAGCATGCTGCAGGTGCTCAATACTAATACTGTCGTGTCCCGGCGACTTGCCTCGCGTCATGCGACGAATCACAGACGCCAACTGTACACAACTTTTTCAACATTTTGCATCGCTGTATCTCCGAAATGGTGATTCTTAGGAAAAAAAGTGTATGAACAATTTTTATAGATAATTGCCTGATGAGTAATTTTTTTTCAACTACTTTTGTTATAAAACTTACCGTTTAGCTGCAAAACTCAATAAGCCAATTTTTGTAACCTTTGACCTTGAATATTTTTTTCCTCTCTTCGGATTGATGGGGATTTTTGACAAATTGTGTATGATAAGGCTCCCAACATTCATGCCAATTTTCAGCCAGGTGCGAATTAATGTAACCTTACCCCTATTTTTGGTGCAAATTTGACTGGACTAATTAATTTTGAATTAAGTGCTCTCTTATGTATGTATGTATGTATGTATATATGTATATATTATTGTTTTATTTGTTTATGTTCATTCATATAAGAAGTTTAAACATTTGCTCTATTTTTCATTATTTTATTTAATATCTAAAACACCTCGTCCTACTCGTTTCGTTTCAAAAATATATCCCTGCCAGATTGGTTGCCTTTTTTTTTTTTTTTTTTTTTTTTTTTTTTTTTTTTTTTTTTTTTTCCCGAGGGGGAAATCTTCATAGATCCCCGTCTGTACAGGGGGGTCCAGCCGGGGTATGTGAGATTTCTACTCACTAAAACCCCCTCGCCATCCCTCGGTGCCTTGATGGATGTTGTGGGATGTCATGTGAATTCACCACAATAACCAGCACCGCTTGTTGCATCTCATTTGTCTCTTCCACATGGTGACAGCGTTTGACGGTGATGCTATCGTTCTCCCAAGTTCGCTTGTTTTGGTGGGTCAGATCCCCAAATCTGACCACCAGCGACACTCATAGGCCCCCTTTTAGTCGGCTCTTACGACAGGCAGGGGCTACCGAAACTGAATTCTACTTACCCCAGTTCCAGGGTCAAAGGGGGGTGGACTTCTTCGCCTCCCTCTTGTTGCGGCATCTCAGCGTTATCCGTGCTCTCCCTTGCTCTTCCGACTATCTCTTTTTGTGAGATCACTTTCTCACAAAATTCTACAGCCGCGTTCCACGCCACGTTGTCTATCAACATAGCAGAGACAAGCGCCCTGGGTGCCAGGTCTTGTCCGACTACCTCTATAAGTGCTTTGCGTTCCATGTTCCACGCTTGGCATACTTCTAAAGTGTGCTGAGCACAATCTGTCTGCTCTCCACAATGTAAGCATTGTGCTGAAGTCACCTTCTTGATTTTATGCAGGAAGGCACTGAAGCACCCGTGTCCTGTGATGATTTGGGTCATGCGGAATGTTACACGTTCTTTTCTCTGTAGCCAACAATGAAAAACTAGGTAAAATGGCTCCCACTGCCCGTTGTTTTGAATTTTGGGGTTCACTAAGTCTTTTTTGCCATCTTTCCAGGGCCTTTCGATATTCGTCTTTTCTCACTTGTGCCCAGGAAACGAGGCTGCCGTCCTCACAGTGAAGTCGCTGGTACACACGTGCATCCATCTCGGCAAGGATGTCCAGCGGGGGAAAGCGCGCGATAAGAGTAGCTGCCTCGTATGAAATCGTGCGATAGCCTCTCGCTATTCTAATAGCCACTAGTCTCTGGACGCTCTTATATTTGGCTTGGTTGCGTTTGATCTCTGTGAGTCTTTGATACCACACCGGGGCACCGTAGAGTGCCATAGAGCGTATTACTCCTGCATATAAAAGCCGAACTTCTTCGTTTGGTCCGCCTAGGTTGGGAAGCAATCTTTGCAGTGCACCCGCAACTTTTTTGATCCGGGGGACAATACGCGTAAAGTGCTCGTCAAACCGCCAGTAAGTATCAAGAGTCAGGCCGAGGTATTTTAGGAATTTACCTACTTCCACATCTGTGTCTCCAACTTTTATTGATGCAGTGTCTGGAGCCGCTCCTCGTCTGTTTCTGTGGAACCACAGAGCTTCGGTCTTTTGTGGTGCCGTTTTGAGACCCATGCTGTGAATCTGAGAAACGACACGCGCTACTCCAAGTTCAGCAAGTTGATTTGTTTCGTTAAATGTGACTCCTTCTGCCAGTATTAAGGTGTCGTCTGCATAACAGACCAGGCTTATCCTTTTTGGTAGAGTCATTCGAAGCACCACGTCGTATGCCAGGTTCCAGAGCAGAGGACCCAGCACAGAGCCCTGTGGTACTCCGCAATACATTTCTCTGGTATGAAGCGCTCCATCCTTGCCAATATATTCTACAGATCTCTCTGTGAGGTACGCCTCTACAATTCGGTGTAGGTAAGTAGGTACACTGTGGAAAATCAGCGCTTCTTTTATTTTACGCCATGGAAGTGAATTAAAAGCATTTACGATGTCTAAACTTACCGCTATTGTTTTCCGGCCTTCTCTGATAGCGTTATCAGCAATTTCCCGTACTCGGAAAATGGCATCTATTGTTGATCGTCCCCGCCTAAATCCGAATTGTTGATCTGAAAGGTTTGGGCCTACCTGCTCTAGGTGTCTGATTAAGCGAGCGGCTATAATTCTTTCAAATAGTTTTCCAGCTTCGTCTAACAGACAAATAGGCCGGTAGGCAGCTGGAGAATCAGCAGGCCTTCCAGGTTTTTTTAATAGGACTAGTTTCGCTTTCTTCCAATCCTTAGGAAAAATTCCGTTGCGAAAGCAGCTCGTCATCAGGGTCCGGAACCTATTACCAAGCGCAGTAGGGAGAGCGATTCCCCACACTTTTCCTGGGATTCCATCAGGACCTGGTGCCGTATTTTTTGTCTTTAGTTTTAGGATAGCTTTATTTAACTCATCCTCTGCTACTTCGTATTTATTTGTCCACTCTACTGTGTTAGGTTCAGCACCTTCAAGCAGTGTTTGTACGCTATCACCAGTTTTTGGAAAGAGCGTATCTACAACTGTTTCGACAAAAGCTGTGTCTAACGTTTCGGTTAGAGGGGGTACCCATGGACGCAGCTTGCATAACACTGTTTTATACGGCCGTCCCCAGGGGTCCCTGTTAAGGCTATCGAGCAGCTCTTTACATGAGCGCGTTCGCGCTTCACTTATCGCGTCATGTAATGTAATTACAGATATACGGTATTCTGCATACAATCTTTCCGTTTCTTCAACCGTTGCCCGGCGTCGCCTACGGGATCTGGTGTATTCCCTTCTACTACGGCTACATCTTTCTCGCAGCATCGTAATATTATCAGTCCACCATGATACGGCGTCTCGCTGAATAGCCTTGACTCGGGGCATCGCTACGTTGCATATCGCAATCATTGCCTCTCTAAACCAAACAGCTTCGACTTCAGGGTTGATCATATCTGCCTCGTTGTTATTACTCCATGACATTGCAATTGCGGCAGCTTCAAGAAGATCTTTATTCATCTTCTTAAGAGACCATCTGCGATAAATGCTACGATGTCCTAAGTTAGGTCGTCGGAACGCTAAGTTAAAGGATATATACCTGTGGTCAGAGTAAGTATATATATACTTTTCCACTCTCCAGCTCCTCACTAAGCGTGCAGCAGATGGATTTGCCCAAGTTAGATCTACAATAGACTCTCCCTGCCATCGTACACAGGTGCTGGTAGAGCCTTGGTTTAGTAGAATAAGGTTCATAGATGCCGCCCATTCTACTAACTTACGCCCCTTTGCATTTTCGCGACTCATGCCCCACTCCCGAGAGTGAGCATTAAAGTCACCCAGCGCAATTGTGGGTCGCGGTTGACACCTACGAACACAATTTCCTAGCAGCTCTAGATATACTTCGTATTCGATGACTTCGCAGTTTGGCGATATATAACAGCTCACAAGTGCGATATGTCCCCACTCAACTGCAACAAAACCACTTCCAGACTCTAAAAGTGAGCATGGCACATCGTCTCCCCAGTAAATGGCTGTGGTTTTAGTTTGGTCGCCAAACCATCTCGGGTGATCAGGGATGTGATACGGCTCAGCTATACTTGTGACAGATACTCGCTTCTCTGCAGCAGTTTGGAGAAGCAGATCTTGAGCATCTTTACAATGATTTAGATTGCTTTGTAAGATACTGGCTAATTGATCCGTTGTGAAGTATCTATTGCAAACTCAGTTTGTACCTGGCCTGTTAAATCCATTTCAGAAGATAATGAGCTGTGCTCTACATTTTCTGGTGGTACTTCCGTGACTGTTTTTTGAGCCTTGGTCTTGCTTTTCGGTAGAGAACACTTCTTACTTCCCATACGATGGTCGGAAGGTAGACCGTGATCTCTGCATAAAGGACACTTAGCTGGCCGATCACACTGATTTGCGTGATGACCAGGCTCGCCACATGTATAACATAACATACTTCGGTCAGTCTCATTGCTACACATACTTCGTACATGGCCCGTTTCTAGACAACGGAAGCACTGTAATGGTCGAGCAGCGAGTACTTCAACTCGCGCTGACACCCATCCAATTAGTATTTGTTTGGTTGATGCAAGTTTTTGTACTGTCGTTAAAGGGCATCTTACCCAGGCCGTACCCAGTCTATTGTTAAAGCGTCGTATGGCACTTACTCTAACGTCTACAGGTGAGCATGAACCAGTTTTGACAACCGCATCAATCACATCTTGAGGAGTCACGGAGTCATCCAGGTCCAATATTTTAAGCTCTCCTGTTTTAGTTGGCCTCCCAACACGCACATCTAAGTCTTTTAGCGTCTCACGCATCTGATTTGCCAAAACATCTGCCTTTGAGGCGCAATCCTTCCCAGACACCTCCAAAATCATGCCTCCCGTGATGGAGATTTTTGGACGAACTCCTTCTATTCCAAGTTCGGTAATATTAATTCCATCTTTGGCCTTTTTCATCACCTTTGCGTAGGAATCATCAGATCCTGGTGGGACTGTCAGAGTAATCACAGCGGTTTTAGGTATTCGTGCTAATTTTGCCTTTCCTTTTACTGTGGTACTCTTATCCTTCTGTCCTTGGCTAAATTCTCTGCTTTTATCAGTGTTGGACTTTTTCTTCTTTTTGGATTTTTTACCAACAACTTTGATCCACTCGCTTCTTGATTCCGTAGCTAACGGAATTTCACGAGTGCTTGTAGTCTTTTGCTCCGACACTATATCGGGCACACGTGGTGTTACGTGGTTTTGGCCTCCAGGTTTAACCTGCTTCTTTTTAGGTGGTTCTACTGCCGATATGACCACTGGCTTTGGCACCGCAGCGTCTTTTACGAGCAAGCCTTGTTTGAAAGTCTTTAACTTGCGGTCCATTAATAGACCAATCCGCTGCATGAATTGATCTTCCCAGTCCGATTTTCCACCAGAAGCTAGGGTTTCTGCTGGAATGGTTTGAGTGACTCCATTTTGACGACGCATTTCTTGAAGCTCATTTGCTATTTCTTCGAACTTAGTCGTCAATTCGGCCATTTTTTGACGCAATTGCGCGTTTTGCCATTCTAATCGCTTTACATGAGCGTTTGTTTCAGTACGATGTGCCATCTCCAATGAAGCCGCTTCTATCTTTCTGGCTGCTAGATGCAGATTATAATAGTAGCTGCCTCTAAGATTGCCAGCGTTTTCAGCAACGTTTTCTATTTCGACGATCTGTTTCTTCAAAAACAAAGCCAGATCTTCAGTTCCACATTCTTTGATTTCCTTTTCTAAGCTTTCCACTGTTGGAAGTTTGCTCTTCCTGTTTTTAGTTGGAGCTTTAGAACTATCTCCTTCAAGTATTTCATTACCTGCCCTTTTCCTAAGATATACTTCTCTTTTTGAATATTGCTGGACTTCCTCGCCCAGGCATTTACCTTTCCTCTTTCTAGAACTTACAGATGTGCTTCCCGAGGTAGCGGATGACATCGATAGAACCGACCCATCCGATTCCTCTCCTTCACTAAGTTTAGAAGAAACACCCACATTTTGGGGGTGTAGAAAATCATCGAATTTTTTCTGAGTAGACACAATGCCCGATCCAACTTCTTCCGTTTGGCTCAGTGAGCCTATCCTTCTTTCTTCTCCTTCAACATCAATTTGTTTTTTTAAAGAATCATTTGACATATTTGTTCCCACGAGAGCGGGGCAAGTATGCAGTCGACTCGAGTAGAGGCCCCAGTACCCGAGTAAGCCTATAGGAATTTATATTCCGCCACGGGGGTCGGCCGGTACCCTGGCGGAGTCCCGCACTTACGACTGAATTGGCACATCATGGGAAGGGGGGTCGATCAGCAGCGCGCTGAGCACTGGTGTCCCCCATGACATGCCATTACCTGTCAGCCATACATCTCCTCGCGGTGCGTCGCCGCTTAAGATTCAGGGTTATTATTTTATAGAGGTTGTCTTCCTCTCGGTCCGGGCGGCTAAGCCAAGACCCTCAGTCCCACTAGCGGCACGCATCTCAAACTGCCATCTAAGTGGGGTTCCGAGTTCGACGCCATAGCTATCTGACAGTACGATCAGTACAAGCCAGATGCGTCCCTCTTTACTCCTTCCCTCAAGGCTTCCTGACACGTTGGCCATCGGTGTGCAACAATAAAACAGTATATTTCACTGTTGCACACCGAGTTACCGGGGGGCACCACGTGGAGGTGTGCCTCGGAATTGGAGTTACTGACTCGACTCAAGGCACATCGAAACATTGACAGCCAATATTGCGAAGTACCTCGTGAAAATCAGCAATTCCCTTAACCCCCCAATTCCCTTAACCCCCCGCAATTCCCTTAACCCCCCAGATTGGTTGCCTAGAAGAGATCGCTCTTAGCGATAAGGCCGCCAATTAAGACGCTGATTTTAATTTGTATGTTTTTTTTGTGTGTTGTTTCGTTTGTGGTGTTTTAATAAAGTATTTATCTATCTATCTATCTATCTCTTTGACTCAACCATTTTATTATACGCGGGTCCTCGTGTTGGCTTGCCATTCAAAAGCCACATTCTGTATTTAAGGCGCGCCCTCTGGTGGACTACTCGGACATGTTTATTCCAGCCCACGTACGGTCTTGATTCATGCAGTAAAACAACATTCTGACAATTGTTGAGGAAAATGTATGTCTTTCAAATGATGTTACAAAATTGCTGACAATTTTAAATTTCAGAGGAACCTCTTTCCCCCCAAATAATTTTATTCCTATTTTTGTTCTGCAAAGTAATTTCAGGTTTTAGCAAAAGTATGTTACAAATTATTTCAATAGGAAAATGATCAGACATGTACAGATTTTTATTATGTACCCTTACGTCCATCACCGACGACCAGGCAGCTTCCGTTACTATGCAGTGATCTAGCCAGCTGGTGGTGCCGTGGGCGCCACTGATAAACGTAAAGGTATCTGAGGAACTGCCAAGTATCTCAATATCAGAACATTTCCAAAAACATTAATAAAAAATGAGCAAAGAATGCTTCACACGAAGAATCACCCTTAAATAAGAGCTCCGCGACGTAGGGACGGTTCGCACCGGCGCACACATGTGCGTTTGTGTCCACCACACCAGTGAACCACACTAACCCGATCTACAACAAACTCAATGTAGAAAGCAGCATTCATATTGGTTTAATAGGTCGATCAAGAGTGGGCGAGCGTAGCGAGCATTGCGCGAGCGAAGCAAGCGTTAAAATATTTACGATTTGCAATGTTGAAAGCAGCATCTATATTGGTATAGTAGCTTGAACAAGCGTGGGTGACCGAAGCCAGCCAGGCGCAATCGAAGCGAGCGCGAATTTTTTATTTTTATATTATTATCAGGATTCATACTACCCCGATCAATAACAATCACAATTTCGAAATCACAATCAGAATCGGCCTAGCACTTTTAGGTTTAGGCGCTAATGTATGTATGAAACGCCCTCCAGTGAGTAATCAACGAATCACGTAAATACATTCATATGCTAAGCTAAATCTAATCCTATCACAGAAAACCGCACCAAAATTGGGCTGATAATTCAGCCGCGCCCCCTGGTGAGTTGTCATCGTAATACATAGTTAAAAAGATACACCTATTTAATTTTAACACATCACAGAAAACTGTATCAAAATCGGACTTGCAGTTTTGGAAATATGGGTAAAATTTGTTTGTATAAACCTTATCAATTTGTTGGTTTATTGGTTTTTTTCTCAAAAAGTACTGTACCGAATGAAAAACTATTTTTATGGGACCAATTCGAAAACTATTTTCATCGAATATATAAGGAATGTTTGATATCGGTTGATAAACAACAGAGTAATTGCGTAACATCCCCACAACAAAAAAACTTTCTTCAGGCTTTGATAACCTCCTTTTTTTGGAAGTCGGTTAAAAATAAGTTAAAAAACTGGCTCGTTTCGCAATCACTTCATACGAATTACGAGTTCAATACCCATAAAATAAGCTACTTGAACATGAATGGTAGAAGATGTGTGAAATAATGTGATAACTGAAATAATTGTTATTAATATATAATGTATTAAATCACAATATAAATTATTATTATCATAATAATTATTTAAAATGTACATGTTATTGTATATACAAATTATTAATACATTGTTTATCTTGTTTATATGACCGGCCGTTGAACATTCTTTTTACGTTAGTGGGTACACGTCAACGGCCGAGTCACACAACACACAACCTAATAATAAAGAAATCGCAGTAAAGCACCTTAGACTTGGCATAAACAAGTAGCTCCATCGAGACTTGGCTAGGTTTTAAATTTTTTTAGATGTTCATACCATTGTTAGGTTCATATAGTATGACTCCCAAGTATTTGATGTATATTGAATATCCAGATACTTATAAATATATTGAACTTGTTTCACTCGCGCACGATTGTATAAAAACTCTATCAATGGGTTCATAGTATAGGATCCCGTTAAGATCGACCTTCACCGAGCTGGTTAATGGACCAAACATTTTTTATGCTATTAAATATATCTAAAAATATATTGCATATAGGTTGCCAAACACGGTGACATAGGTTTTCCTGCAAAAAATCAGCAAATCATTTTTTTATTCATTTTTGAAAAATTTGTTAAAAATTTCCTGGACTGAAATTCGATAGGCAACCTATATGCAATATATTTTTGGATTTATTTAATAGCATAAAAAATGTTTGGTCCATTAACCAGCTCGGTGAAGGTCGATCTTAACGGGATCTTAAACTATCAAGTTCAAGTTATTTTTTTCAATTCAGATTAACACTGCCCACCTAATAGTACCTAAGAGTAGGTATGTGTACGAAATAAACGATACGAAACTAAAAAGAAGAAAATAAAATATTATTGAAATTAAAACCAAAATCCGTCTTCAAGTGCCACTGAAGGTTAAATAATAATTATTTTCATTTTTGCAACTTCAAAATTCAGAATAATGGGAGAAAAGCTTTGGTTTTCTAGGAAAGGTGCCGTTATATAGCGGCCGTAATATTACGAACGCAAATATACGGCCATATTTACGGGAAAGTTCCACGGCCGTTTTAACACACCGTCACCGTCTCCGTCATTTAAATGTAGCTAATTAAGTACTGTAATGTAAAATGAAAATTAGATTATCATAAAATTTTTAGAAGTTGTATTTACTAACTAACCTGTTTTATTTTATATTTCTCCAATTTCACGCCACCAATTTTGTTTAACTTGACTTTTTCTATAATCTTAACTTTTTACATAATACTAGCTGGTGCCCGCGACTTCGTCCGCGTGGAATAGTTAGGTATTACCATAAAAACGGTTCTAGTGAGTTAAATTAACATAGACATATATTGTTGAAGACATTTTGTTTCATACATATATTTGTGATATCTTGAACCGTTTTCGCAGCGCATGCAACGGAAGCCCTCAAAGATGAATAAATTTCCCCGTTTTTTGCACATTTTCCATGGTTCCTTCGCTCCTATTAGTTCTAAAGCCTTCCTCGATAAATGGTCTATTAAAGACAAAGAATTTTTCAATTCGCACCAGTAGTTCCTGTGATTAGCTCGTTCAAACAAACAAACAAACTCTTCAGCTTTATAATATTAGTTATAGATATTGCTTCGTGGTTAATCTATTTAAATTTCGTCGTCCTCGGTGCTCCAAGAGTTGGAACAAATTTTTTACGTTGTTCCGAAAAAAACACATAGGTACGTATTAAAAAAAGCTTCATCGCTATCAATAAAACATTCACCAAACCATCTGACACCGACAAGAAAGCCGTCATGGAAGTGGCGGCACCGCTTTTTGATAACGTCGAAAAGCGGTGCAAACTCTTGTAGCTGCGAGGACAACGAATTTTTAATAGATTTCGTTCGTAACCGCGAAGTAATCTTCTAAATATATAAAACTCAAAGGTGACTGATTGACTGACTGATGTAGTGATTTATCAACGCACAGCCCAAACCACTGAACGGATCGGGCTGAAATTTGGAATAGAGGTAGATGTTATGACGTAGGCATGCGCTAAGTAAGGATTTTGATGAATTCCATCCCTAAGGGGTTAAAATAGGGGATGAAAATTTGTATGAAACTTAATAGGTAATTATTAATTTGTATTTTAAACCGATCGGGCTGAGACTTTGCATGCATAAAGCTACGATGATGTAGGCGCTCGCTATGAAAAGATTTTGATAATTCCACCCCTAAAGGAGATACAATGACGGTAAAAGTTTGTACAAATCTTCTTACATTTTCCCATTTTTGTCTAGCCGAAGGGAAAAATTGCTCTTACAACGGAATTATTTGCATGCGCTTCCTTAACAGTTGTATAAAATATAAATAAAATCTATACTATCTATACTTCTATACTAATATATAAAGCTGAAGAGTTTGTTTGTTTGTATGTTTGTTTGTTTGTTTGAACGCGCTAATCTCAGGAACTACTGGTCCGATTTGAAAAATTATTTTTGTGTTTGATAGAACATTTATCGAGGAAGGCTTTAAACTATATAACATCACGCTGCAACTAATAGGAGCGAAGAAATGATGGAAAATGTGGAAAAACGGGGAAAATTATTCATCTTTGAGGGCTTCCGTTGCGTGCGCTGCGAAAACGGTACAAGATATCAAAAAAATGTGTATGAAATAATTATTTCTCTTCAAATCATATAACAAAATGTCTGCAACAGTATATGTCTATCTTTTAAGGTTAACTCAATAAACCCGTTTTTATGGTAATAACTTTTCCACGCGGACGAAGTCGCGAGAACCAGCTAGTGCGTTATAAACTTATGATTTTACAAATTTACTTTTATCCCGGTATGGGAGTATTATATCACTTAAAAACTTGAGCACAATTTTCTTTCGAAAAGTCGGTAACATTTTTTGCAGGAAGGTAGAACGTTATACGAAATTATTTCGACTCACCCAGATCTTCGGCATTATAATATCATGACGATTTAAAAATGAACGAATTTTATTCCAAAATGTTGAATCCGTTGAAATTCGTGACTTTTTAAAAAAATATTAAGAATATATTTTATTTAAATTTTGAAGTTGCGCTTAAGCTTTGGTTTCCTAGGACAGCGGTGCCTTCATATAGCGGCTTTAATATTACGGACGCAAAAATAATTAAAGTAAATTATGGTGCAAGTTACCGCTCTCTAGGAAACCGCGCCATTTCGTTTACATAGACAACGTTCTAGTGACATCATTCACCGCTGTATTACGGCCACTCTACGGCGGCACCGCTTTCCTAAGAAACCAATCAAATTATTTAAACCTACAATACTATAAGTATTCTTATTAGAATCTGTAATATTTGGAGTCGGTGCCAGTCGCAAGTTGCAACAATACCTACCAGGTAAGTTAGGAACAAATCCAAAGCGGACTGGAATTGCGACTTCGACAAGAATACTTATGTATAGGAATAAATAGTAGTTATATACAAAAATATAGGAAAGAGTATAAGGCCAAACGAACTTTCGTGTGGTTTCGGCCTTTAATTGATATGAAGTACTTTTGTAATGTAAGGGCAGTTGCCGCAGGACAGGTGCTTACCAACAATTTGTATCCAAGTGTCGGTCTCCCGCCTGACATCCGCCGGGCGCAGTCCCCGCAACGTGAGCACGAGCCGCAGGTTCTCGGAGCCGGTCAGGAACTCGTCCAGCCCGCAGAACTGCGGGCAGTAGCCCAGCGATTGCAGGTACTACAACAACATCCGTGCATTTCATACAATACTCAATCCTAGTTGACTGTTCGGCGACTTTACCGTGCTGAATTTGTATTGAAATTAATTTTATAAAAATTTGGAACGAATGGTTTGAAAGAAATAAAATCGACCAAAAGAAGGTTTCGTCAACCGTCAATTCAGAACGTTTTACTGCCATGTTGAAATTATTATATATCTTTAAAAGGTCGACAAAAAAATCCACGGTAGTATATTTCTTATGGCTATCCCACAGTAACATATTTTGTCATTAGAATAGAATAGAAAATTTTGTATTGCAACACACGATAATAATTAAAAGAAAGAAGAAACAAAAAATACTTATACTAGAGCCACAAGTGACGGCCTTATTGCTAAAATCAATGTCTTCCATTCATTAATACTTTAAGACCAATAATCGCTTCCTTTCGAAGCGATTAAACGGAATACAGCTTTAATCTCTATTAAATGCAATACCACAAATAAATTGTTGAATTACTATACAGAACAGACTGCTTCTTTAGCTTAATTGGTATTGGCTTTACATTCTAATCTTGGGGTGCGGGTTCGAATCCCGCATAACACAAGTCATTATGAATATTAAAATTTGTAATTGCTTGTCTTTAGTCTCGTCGTTTCTATTACATTAAGTATGTAATTACAAAAGAAAAAATTGGTTGTCTGTAAAGTCGGTTTACTGACGATAGTTCAACTTGACAACGATTTAAGAAAATACTGATGGAATGGTAGCATTTGTCAAAAGAAAATTTTAATTTCATTTGTATAATAGATTTGTATGTATATAGAGAAGGAGGTAATTGGAAATCACAATGAAATTGATCAAGTTAGATTTATTTGTAGCTACGCATAAATACAATTATGTCATTTTTTTACAATTTAATAGTTTTAATCAGTCTTATTAATAAAAATAGCCTAATTCTTTTGGCATTTGCAACACTGCGCTTTGGTCATCCGCCTTTTTTTATATGAACAAAATCCGCAATAGCGTCGTTTCTTTGGTTCTGGCTCATCATTACTATTTACTGGAGATGCTGGTACCACATTTTTTAAAACGTTTGTTATATTGTCACGTAGAGTCCTCTTCAAAGTGGGCGCCTCCAGTCGTTTTTGCATCCAAGGTGCCGTCAAGTCTGTACTTAATTTTTTCATAAAATCTTTGCGGCTCATTGGTTTTTCTTGTTTATTTATCTTATTATGACAGTATATGATATAGGAGTTCACAAAAGTTATATTTAACATTTCGTAAAATACTGCCATTTCGTAATACACTTAAAACCACATTGCTCCTAGGATTAACTTTAAATCAGAGACCAGACTCGGATTAGCTTACTCTCTCCTTAATCCGTGTTTATTAATAAATTTTTTTGCTAGTCCAAACTTAAGTCTCGGAGTAAAGTTAATCTTGCATTAATCGGAGTTTATTAATAAGACTGTACAAGTATAAATGTGAAAAATTCTTCATTCAGAAAATCATTTTAAATTTAAAAAATAAAAATACAACAAAATACTTAAATAAAATTCATTATTTAAATTTCTACTCAATTGTTAAAATATAAATTTTGATTTTATTATTTTTATAATATAATTAATTTTTTTCAATTAGTTACTTAATTATTTTTGCACATTTAATTGTAATTTGTTAAAAAAAAATAATAATTTTAAATAACTCATTATAAGAATAAACAATGATTAAACTATTGTATAAATTATTGTAATTATAAATCTTACATTTAAAATTTGGAAACATTAAAATTTTCGTAAACCTAATTTTTAAAAAGCCCGCCTCAATGTGTTTGATATAGGAGAAAATGTTCCCTTTGACGGATGGCTGGTCCAACTTGTCATTTCAGACGCGTTGTTGTGATATGTGGAAGATTTAATATTTATCGTAGCAGGCCATACAGCGAAACGGAAAAAAATTGTATTGATTTTAATCCCACTAAAGATATGATTGAGAAACATAATATCGATATGAAATAATATTATACTATCTGATTCTGAATAAAAATATGAGTTTTATTTCAATTCTAATCATGAACTTGCTACTTAATGGGCAAGGTAATTCTACCGTATTTCAAATATAAACGCCTCAGAGCGAGGTAACACCGCATGAGTCATGTTTTTTCGTGCGTGCAGCCGGCTCTATCGAATTATAAGACATTGTCACGTCAAAAAAGGGATGTACATATTATTACATTCATTATCTAGTTTCACCCATGATACAAGCGTAAGCTTGGTATGGGGCTAGATGGCGCTATGTGATATTTATTTATTATATTAAGTGAACGCTCTTGGCTTCGCTCGCATTATTTTGGGTTATTAATATAAAGACTGTATATGACACTTCCGACGTTATGTCATACTTTAATATTAAAACTTTCGTGAGACATTTTATCAAAAGATTAACTAAACGATTTACACGTGAGTGAAAACCGTTTAGTTAATCTTTTGTTATGTCATACTACCTACATAATATAAAAAATAATGAAGATCTGTTCAGCCGTTTCTGCGTGATGAGCGTCTAAATAAACAGACAAACAGAGACACAGAGAAATAGACATACAGAAAAATTGTTAAAAAATCTTTAAATTGTTGAATATAACGTACTTAAATTTAAAATTAAAATAAATCTTCAATTGTTATGTCAGTGAGTTCACAGGCAACTTGGAAATTAGCAATTACCATAGAATAATAAATTTGCAAAAAATAGGCAACTGGTAATCATTTGTCAATGTGATGGTGATGATGGAAATACGGTCATCTACGCAGAACAATTTATAGTGCGTAAGTGTTAGCGCTTTGTGCTTGTACACAGGCGCACTGTCTTCTCCAACCTCTCCTGTATCTGATGGCGTGGGTACCACCACGACCAGAGGACAGGTGGATGCAGAGACTCGAGGGTGGAATAAGTCTCGCTCACCAGATTTAGCCCACGGAGACAACTAGGAATAGTAATAATAAAGGTTGACAGGTAATACTTACTTTAGCTGGCGCTGAGACCCAACTGGATCCTGGCCTCCGATACTAGATGGCGCCACTGTCCGCGATCTTGAGCAAGAACCTCCCACTGGGTCACTTAGAGCTTGCGGAGGTCCTCCTCCATTGGAAGGATGACTGTCTTGTATATACGAAGTTTAGTGTTTTTGCTAAGGAGCTTGGACACTAGGACTTTATGCAAGGCTGCACTACAACGGAGGGTGTTCTGGGTCCGTATATCAATCTCTTCCTCTCTGGTATTGGTATCTGTTATAGTACAGCCTAGGTATCTGAATTTGTCTACTCCTTTAAAGACAGTCTCGCCTACACTAAGGTTTGCTCTGGGAAGTCGCTTGTTCCTATAGCGGTGTATATGAAGATACTCCGTCTTGTCGCAATTTATCTTTAAACCCACCTTCTTAACTTCCGTTTCCAGAACCTCAACTGTTTCGACTATCTGCTGCTCCTGCTCCCCCAGAAGTGCCAAATCATCGGCATACCCGACAACTCGGTGCAACCCATTGAGTCTCACTCCGCCGTCCAGCCTCATAACATGCTGTATGACATTTTCAAGAACCAGATTAAACAACATTGGTGACTGGGCGTCTCCTTGCTTCAAACCATTCTTCAGTTCATTCAACTCTTCAGTCATTTCAGCACCCACTCTCACCACCACTCTACTCTCACTTGTGGCCATCTGGATCATTCTGATCACCTTTGCAGGTACCTTATAGTTATTTAGAATGACATAAAGATATCCTGCGCTGGCCCTCACGGCGTATATGGAGCGTCCCCCAGGTGGCGGATGGGGGAGTGGTCGGTAGTACAGCCTAGCTACGCTTCCGGCTAAGTCCAATGGACTCCATATGTTTGACAACCCGCCCACGTAAAAAGACTATTGTTACGAAACCGATTGACGGGTGATTAATTGTCAATTTCCAAATTTCGGAGAGGAAATGTCGAAATTTCAAAATAAATTAAGTAATTAAATAATTGTTCATTTCCATTTTTATCTAAATTTGGTTTGTTTGCATCTTTAAGTAAGATAAATAACTCATTGAAACTATGTTAATGTGATGATACTATCTTTTGGTGTATACCTACCTTTTACGAAATAACGTTTTTTTGTGTGTGACGTGGATTTTGTTGTTGTGTGATTACTTACCGGCAGGCGCTCGTCGATGAAATGTCCGTTGGCGTAGATGTTGCCCTTTGTCGGGCACTCCTCCGCCGTTATCATCTTGAACGTGGTGGACTTGCCCGCACCGTTCACGCCCAGCAGGCCGAAGCACTCGCCTGCGCAGTGCACATGCATAGCATTACACGAGACACGCATTGTAACATATTGAAACGTAGCAAACTTCAAACTTAATGTCGCTCTTCGGAATATCTGATTAAAAATAAAAAAAAAGTTGTGAAAAAAAAGATGGTGGCGATACTCGAACGTATGTACGATTCAGCTTTAAGCGGGAATGGTTTTATGTACATAAATAAATACACATTACAATATCCACATCTAGTGAACATAGTCCTGAATTTTGTTCGTATTGTCACGGACTCCATAAATAGCTATATAGTAGCCCGCACACTTACCGCCTTATTCATAAAACTCATATTTTGAACGTGCTTTAAATAAATTTCCAGAAAGTATGATTCATAAACTAAAGGCTTAAAGCGTATTTTAGCGACTCCATAAGATAAAGGGTCAAACCCTACTTTAAACCTCTATTAGAGGAAAACATGGCAGATGGCCAGCTGATTTTGATTCACTGTCTGTGTTGTGTGTGTATCACTTCGGTGTATCAGATTTACATGATCACTTCATTTCACGATTCAGTATTTTTGAAATTGTGATATTGTTTTGATATTATATTCGTGAGATTTATCTATTGTTTGTACTTTTGATATACCGCGCAGTGCGCTTCATATTCAAAGACGCGTAGAAATAGGGTGAAGATTCAACCGGGCGGGAATTGGAAATAGTTGGAAATAATTGATAATACCCACTTGAGAAGGTATTGAGAAACCTGCTTACTAACCTTATCTTCCACAAACCAATTCTCACTTCTTTGTCTCTTTTGAGGTACCTAATTTATTATAATTTTTGGTCTCCATTTGTCAAATACTATATACCTATACTATTACCCTTTTTGTATTACAATGACAACTGCTGTCACTGTCAGTTTGTCGTAAAATTTAAAAAATATGTTACCAATACTTTTTATTGACGAATGTTTGACGGTTTGATGAAAACTTGATGAAAACGACAACATAACAACGCTAAAGTGTATCTTAAAGTTAACATAGTTATAATAGGTTTATTGAACGTTTATGAATCATGATTTTTAAGATACGTGTATTAGGCTTAATGAACGTTTTAACTAAATAGCGTTATAAACCTGTTTTAGACAATTTTATGAATAAGACAGTTAGAATGCAAAAATAACCAGAAACCGCGAATGACGAACGCCAAAAAGGAGGCAAAAACACTCCTTTGTCTTTGACTCAGTCAGACTCAGACTCAAACCAGCCGGCCGCCGCTCGGGAGGAATTTCACTTGTACCTTATTACTTCAATTATGCCTCGTGCCTACCTCTAAAAATCAGTTGCAACGTGTGATATACTTGAGCTTGCACGTCCTGTACTAGCTTGTCGATTATAGGTACAGTTTTCGCCAAAGCTATTGTTAGAAAACCAAAGCTGAAAAACCTTTCTCACACATAGTACTCGTATGTCAAGGATAATGGAATAACTATTCATAAAGAAAAGAAGTTACCTACTTTTTAATTAACAAGGAATCGTTTTATTCAAAACTTCTCCAATATCAAGAGATGGAAGCAATCATTCATGGTCCAATCAGCTTTCATTTCTAGAAATTCTTCCTGAACTTCTTCTGGTAATAGTAAAACATCGACAACAAATTCCAGAAACCGATTTAATGGGTTTCTACACTAAAGAGCGCCGGTCTAAGAGGATCTCCTTGCTGAACACCTACTTTAGAAGATATCACTACTCCGTAATAGAAAAGCTTTGAATTAAATGCTACAAAGCATTGCTGGATGTAATTGTATGTTTCAGGTACTTAAATGAAAGCCTCGTTCAGCAAGGTGCATCATTCTAGAGAGTTGGAAGCGTTCTTCACTTCTACTTTCAGAAGTACATCTGCTTCACTATCTGATGATAGAATAGTGCAAACAAAATGAACACAGCCTCCAGTACTACCAAAACCAACTTGGACTGGCTGAAAATATGATGTTGAGTAGATGAGATTTTCCAACAGATAAGCTTTGAAGCTTTTTTAAAAAGCATAAAGACACGCCTAAAAAAAGAAAGGTTTGAAAGCGTCAGAAACTAATACTGCGAATAAAAAAATTTGCAAGATCATATAAAAGAGCTCTAAGATACCAGCATCACTAGCTGAAGCGTTCACAAGGTATTTTAAATGCTGGAGAGGGAGTCCGTCGATACCTCCTGAAGAACGGTTCGGAAAGAATATAAGTGCACGTTTTCCGCGTTAAACCGTCAATGCTGGATTAGATGTGGAAGGAAGATTTGGTAGTACCTGGTGCCTGTGTAATCATTTTCTTTTCTTTCTTCTTTCTTGTAACCGACGGATGTTTGTCGCGCAAGGCATCAACAGTTTCATTGGAGTTGGGTGTTATCGTATCATCAGAAAATAAAATTTTAGCAGTATTACGGATAAAACCGTCCATAAACTTATTTTCTACGATGCAATAGCGGTTTGATGATGTTTCTAGGGTTCCGTACCCAAAGTATAAAACGGGACCCTATTACTAAAGCCTCCGCTGTTTGTCTGTCTCCAGGCTGTATCTTATAAACCGTGACGTGACAGCTAGAAAGCTGAAATTTTCACAAATGATGTACTTCCGTTGCCGCTATAACAAAAAATACTAAAAATTATAAAAAGAATGGAGACGACTTTAAGTAAAATTGAGGATATTTTGCCAAGACTGTGGATTTTGGTTGTTATTGTCAATGCAGTTAAGGCCAGTGGTAATGCATTAGTTAAGTGTATTCTCGCTCCCCTTGGTATGTCGGGCTCGGAGCAAATGGGACTAAGGTATTTTACCTTTTATTTGTGAGGCAGCGATGTGCCTTCTAGTTGTACTTGTACCGATTCGGATGCATTCGCCTTTATGCGCTATTTACTTAACGAACCGGTTATTTACTTTACTATTTACACGCCACTCCACTATCTAACTCTTTTAGCGCAATGACCCAAAGTGAGTCTTGGCCTCCGAAACAAGAGAATGCCATCTTCGCCGGTTTTAAGCCACCTCCTGCCAATCTGCGATCACCGCTCTCGCAGGTCCGCTTCCATGGCGTCCTTCCAGCGATATCTGGGCCGACCCACAGGCTTTTTTGGCATGACGAACGTACCCCATCCTCTCTAGATGGATGGGCATCCAGCGTAGTCTCTGAGCTTTGCATTCTCACATGACATTCGGTTCGGCAAACATCTCTTCTATCTCCAGGTTCTTTCGGACCCTCCAACTCCCATCTCCTCTCTGAGTTGGGCCTAAAATCTTCCGCATTATCTTCCTTTCAGCCACTAATAGCTTTTCTACACTATCTACATACCAAATATCATGATTATCCGTTCAGCCAGCAGCGACTTTTGCGTTACGCGTTTAAATAAATGGCCAAACAGAGACACATTAACAGACAACATTCCTAGAAATTGATGGAACGAGTACTGCTTTATTTATATTAAATGTGACCTTCGACCTTCTTCAGCTTAATTTAGTATTTGTCTATTACTGTTACCTTTTTTGACAGAAAGGCTGGTTCCCTTGACAGCGGTGACAGGCTTCTTGCAACATCTCATGTAGCGCTTGTGCAGGTTGTGCGCCAGCATGGCTTGTCCCGACTCAATGATCTCATTTTTAGCTGCAATGTAAAATTTATTTTTGTAATTGTACAAGAAATGATTTTTGAAATTTTGTATTCACACTCCAATTGCAATATATATTCAATTCTTTTAGATTCGATAGTCCTTGTTACATAAGAAGCAACTCAATAGAGTCATAGCTCACAACAATGGCAAAACCAAAAACTAAATGCTCAAATACATGAAGCATATTGGTTTATATACCTGCGACAACATCACGAACACTGAACCAACACAACAGGCGTACTAAACCAAAGCAATAAACCATCTTAACTGCAGTTAATCCTCAAGGTGCGGTTCCATCAAAATAGTGTGCAGTACATTTGTTTACAAACATTTTGTGCACAAGTCCAGCTCTGCACGAACCAGACCTGTATCGTGTTCAGCTGCTGGCGCCTGGCTCCACCACACAGCTGTGCGTCGCTTGTGTGGACGCACAGTGTGTTGTGTGGCGGCACACGAGTGCACGGACATGCTCACAGACACGGAATTTAAAAACTAATGTTAGTACATTATCTACTTATAAAAAATAAAAATAGATCCTGAAATTAAAAATGTCACTGTGAAATTAAAAATGTCACTCGTATATCTTGCGAATATTTTGATTTGCTGGTAATGAAGTTAATCCTCTTATTACTATGCAAGCTACTAATTACAGAAAAAAATCAATTATTTAGCTGTTGTATATATCATTCGTCCAATCCATGTTTTTTTTACATTAATTAATAGGCTTGCATTTGACTATATCCTGCCTAATGTTAAGCACCACTATAGTCTAAGATATAGCACGCTTGCCTAGAAGAAATCTATTACCTCTAGATTTTAAGGCCACTGGATTATAATTTTCTGGGAGGTCCATATTGTCTTTAATTCCCAGTGTTACTTGTGGGTAACAGTCAATTTAGTAAAAGGTAAATGCAAAGTTAGTAACATTAATATGGGACGAGTTATTACATGTGTTATACATGTATAATTTTATATTTAAAGTATAGAAAACAAGTAAGAAGTCTAAGACAGACATGAACATTGATATAATTTATGAGAGGAAACATATAGAAAAAGTGTCGACAGCAAAGACCTCTGATGTCGGCTCGTCTGAATTGATGGAATGCGAGCATGCCGTTGCGGCTGCGTTGACCGGCAAGTCGCCTGGAGTGCGGGTTCGGGTTGATATGATATTTGCCCACTACTACTATTGAATGAAACACTGATTGTTGGTACCTACTGAATTTAATTCATATTGGCTCACAAGCTGTCTAAAATCTGATACAAGATGATAACGTCTGACAAAAATCTGATCTGAATTTTCTTACATCCAAGTCCCTCTTAATCTAATTTTTTACCACAGACTCAACATTAAAAGAAATATCATGAATGCATAAAAGCGACATCTATGGTTAATTGGAATTAACAAAAAGAAGCTTGTTAGCTGAAACTAAGGACGAATTAATACACGTGAACAGCTGTTAATGTAGTGTTTTATTGTCTGTGTGGATTGGATTCATGTGGCTCTATCGGTGTGGTAGGTGGTAGGCATGCTTACACCGAAATCCTAATCCCACCAAAAACATTCTGAAAAATCATCTAGTCAAGTCTGCTTGTTTATCTCTAAAAAATAATGAAATCTAGATAAGGTCGTGCCAAGTCTTACGTTCTTTACTGCGATTTCTTTATTTATATAGTTTGTTAGTTTTTATTCAGATATTCATTAATTAATTACTAAATGTTCCACCAGATGATCAAATTAGAAGGCTTCAAAAGACTTGATATCATTATAATTTGAGGTTATCCACGTATAGTATAGTATATACGCCGTGGGAATCTAATCGAAAGTTAAGCCAATAATTATATCTTGTAAAGCCTATCAAATGTATTGAAATACAAAAACCAAACACATAAAATCAGTAATTATTAACAAAAAAAATATTCAACACTCCGATTTAGAATTTTTAATCAATGGTATTATAATCTGTCGTGGTGTCTCGCTCGGGACTCCCCCGCAGAATTGATTCGTTAGGCGAGTTTTCTTGGGTAGATACACCGCACCGCGATATTGTGGTCCTCAGACGTGTCGGTGTCCTCGATGTTTTCCTTCACTGCTAAGCGAGCGAAAATCTACACTTAACATGAAAATACAAGTCATTGGTTTCTGGGTGAATGGAGGCAGACATTAGGGTACAGAAATGAAGGTGTGTACGTAGTACATAGGTTTCATGATTGCTCCATGAAATGTATCAGCGTAGCACTCTGTTTTGAACCATTATACATAATATAATGAAGCTAAGGAAATTGAATTAATCTGTACATAAAACATGTACCCAAATTATTTGGGTATACTTTAAATCAATAAATATGACACGTTTCAGCAGTTTTTAAATTGTTGTCAGTTTGTTTGTTTATTCAAACGCTCATCATGCAAAAACACCAGACATGGATCATCATGATTTTTGGTAGGTATATCAATATCCTAGCCTACTTTTATCCTAAAATAATGCCAGCAAAGCTGCTCCCGCGGCTTTGCTGGCATTATTATGCTGGACTCCCGTCCACTAGTCTATAATACTTGAGTCTCGCGGCAGACTGATGCGGAGCCGCGAATGGCGCCGAACGCGCCCGACTTCAGCCGAGCGCATCGAGTTGTCTCCGCAATGGATGATCCGAGCGAGACGGCGGAGCTGTCAAAATTGATGTTAATTGTTTAAAACAATGATTAAATGAATTGATTATGAATGATAATAAAATAATAAATACCTTGTTAACAATTATTATTTGTTCATGTGTAATATTTGCTGACAAATAGTTTTTTTATTGTATTGAAACTAAAAACCACTTGGAATTGATTTTATTGATTTTCGCACGGGTCCCGTCGCACTTAATCTATTTTTAACAATATCTTTTTCTTGGAAGGTAAATTCAAAACAAAGTAATTGGTAAAATCTTTTATTTTATTGTCCTATTGTTACAGGATTATCACAAGACTCGCCATCAATAAGACTCATTATAAAATTTCCCAGAGCTATATTTAGAAATAGAAAAGGCACGGAACATAAAGGTGTTATAAAAATAAATTACTAACTATTCTTAATCTCGAGCAAACGTGCATACCCTTTCAGTTCAATTTCAATCAATTGCAAATGCGACGGGATCCGCGCGAACGGTTTTGATCGAACGCGCGGACCCGTTCGTAAATCAATAAAATTAATTCCAAGTGGTTTTTAATTTCAATAAAATAATCGACTATTTGTCAGCAAATATTAGACAAGAACGAATAATTATTATTGTTAACTAGTTATTTATTATTTTACTAACCATTGTTTTAAACAATTAACATCAATTTTGACAGCTCCGCCGTCTCGCTCGTATCAACCATTGCGGAGCCAACTCGATGCGCTCGGCTGAAATCGGGCGCGTTCGGCGCCATTCGCGGCTCCGCATCAGTTTGCCGCGAGACTCAATAATAACAAAACTCACGTAATGCGATCTGTTTTTCTACGAACTCCTCTTCCGTGCGAACGACCTCGTCTATTTCGCCTCTCTAAAAAGAAGCCAACCCACACAATTAAAAAAAATAGTTACCCTCGCAATCATCAGACGTCAGCGTCAGCAATTCATATTTGAGTGCGTTGACGCATGCATCGAGTAAAGTGATGCCACTCAAGAGCAAGTTAGTGTTAAGAAAGAATAAGCGCCGTTTGTTATTAAAATAATGGCCAAGATATGCACATATAGAAATTAAATATAGTTTTCATTCGACTGATACAGGTCCCCATACATACCTAAATTTTATATTATTTATTTATTTAAAGTACATAATAGTACAGGATCCCGTAGAGATCGACCTTCACCGAGCTGGTTAATGGACCAAACATTTTTTATGCTATTAAATATATCCAAAAATATAGCATATAGGTTGCCTATCGATTTCATCCCAGGATATTTATAATTAATATTTCAAAAAAAAAAAAACTTTTAATATTTCACCGGTTTGGTTAAGGGATAAACTCTACACAACACCAATCGAAAGTATGCAGCCCATAGTAAATGCAAAAGTTAGGTTGCCTATATTTTTCCTGTCACATTGCTTAGGTTGCCAGGTATAAACAGGTAAATCGATAATAGTAATTTGCACTGGTCTGGTTAATGGATCAAATGGATGATAATTAATTACGAACACGGTATTGTTATCAAATTGTATCCAAACTAAGAATCATCAAAGCTGTGAAAATAAAAAAATGAAATTGGGTAAAAGAAAAAAAACATTTTAATAAAATTATTACATTAATTATTAGGTACAAGTAAGAAATCTAAAAAATGGCCCCTACAATGTAGGGGGATTAATAATTGTGGAGGAGGAAGAAAAAGAAAAAAAATACAAACATGGTGATATTGGTTTGCCTACAAAAAATCAGCAAATCAATTTCTTTTCAAATTTTTTTTTAAATTATTTAAAATATCCTGGGCTGAAATTTGATAGGCAATCCATATGCAATATATTTTTGGATATATTTAATAGCAAAAAAAATGTTTGGTCCATTAACTAGCTCGGTGAAGGTCGATCTTAACGGGATCCTGTACTATTATGTACTATAAATAAATAAATAATATAAAATTTAGGTATGTATGGGGACCTGTATCAGTCGAATGAAAACTATATTTAATTTCTATAGGTATGTGCATATCTTGGCCATTATTTTAATAACAAACGGCGCTTATTCTTACTTATTATATATATTATATTGTTATAGCGACAACAAAAATACATCATTTGTGAAAATTTCAGCTTTCTAGCTATCACGGTTTATGAGATACGGCCTGGAGACAGACAGACGGCGGAGGCTTAGTAATAGGGTCTCGTTTTACCCTTAGGGTACGGAACCGTAAAAACGATCTTCTTATCGATGGAGAGTGGCCAATTCTAGTGTCGAGAGTATATCAAGCCTCTCACATGGCTTAACGACTGCAGTACTAGACAAACAGCTGGGACTTACAATTCAACGTGTCATCCGACCCACGGAGGCACCCAAAATGGAATTCCACTTTTCGATCACCCATCCAAGGACTGACCGCGTCGACTTTTGCTTAACATTGGTATTCGCAAGCGATTGCCTCCGCTAGCTGAGCTATGGTTGCTTACAAACGATAATATCCCTTTCTTTGTTGTACATATTAGTCCATTGAAAAGTTACAATTTTAAGTCCGAATATTGCATTTGTTAGTTGTTTGTTTATGGACTATATGTGAGCCCAAATTAAATAATTGTTTTATGTTGTTCTTAGTACAATATGTTGTGCGTCAGAAATCAATAAATATAATAATAATATGTAGAAATGTTGACGGGCTAGATATAACGGTTTATGAGTGATAGCAAATGGCGGACAAACAGATAAACATCTGCGTCCCGTCGACTCAATGGATTTTTTATTCTACATCCTGCCAAAACAAAGGTTATCAAAAAGGTTTGATCCTTGTATAAATTGTCTATACGAATATACAATAAACTACCAAATCTCATAAAAAAGACCAAAATATTAAAACTTTCCAAACCAAACTAAAACTATATTTCATACAGAAATACTACTACACAATTTTAATGACGAAAATAAGGAATAGGATATAATAATGATCTCAATGTAAAATAAATAAATAATAGATAATATAAGAAAATATTGTACACATACACACTAGTGTAAGTTTAGGATTTAAAATTTTATATTACGTAAGTATTGAATTTTAGAATATTTAGTGTTAATTTTAGCAACGCCCTAATTCCCCTCTTAACAGGGTAAATAAAAATACATTTAAGTATGCTAATACAGAATTTGAATTTGAATTGAGCTGCGATTTTAGTTACTCTAGTTGCTTTATACATATTTGTGATTGTTCACTGGTAACTACTAACATTGTAACAAATAACAAGTCTTACATTTTGATTTTGTTTCCTGTATTCCGAGTTCATGATGCGGTCGCAAAGCTTGTTCAATACACCATACTGAACCAGAATCACCAAACACTGTTAACATTAATACATTTTTTTTTGTAGTTAAGATATTTATGTTTCAGAGCTTACTAATAGATGAACGCGGTTTAACTAGCGTTGCCTCGAGATCAGTGCCGGTGTTAGGTTCAGTGGGAACCCGGGCAAGCATATTGTGGCGCCCCCTTGAGGAAATCAATGTCGAGTGTTAATTTGTTTACTGAAACAAGGAAATATTTGATTTTTATCTTTCCACTAGCTGGTGCCCGCGACTTCGTCCGCGTGGAATAGTTATTACCATAAAAACGGTTCTAGTGAGTAAGCCTTAAAAGATAGACGATATTGTCGGAGACACTTTGTTAGATTATTTTAAGAGAAATAATTCTTTCATACATATTTTTGTGATATCTTGAACCGTTTTCGTAGCGCACGCAACGGAAGCCCTCAAAGTATTAAGTAATAGTTTTAAGAAATAATTTTCCCCGTTTTTTCCTCATTTTCCATTATTTCTTCGCTCCTATTAGTTGCAGCGTGATGTTATATAGCCTAAAACCTACCTCGATAAATGGTCTATTAAACATAGAAAGAATTTTTAAATCGCACCAGTAGTTCCTGAGATTAGCGCGTTCAAACATACAAACAAACAAACTCTTCAGGTTTACGATATATGATGATGATTAAACGAACTTACAAAGTGAAGTTCGATCAATATTATGTAAGTAAGTTTCATGCGAAGATATAATAAACATGGTAGTACTTTTATCCTGCAGGCAACATTTGCACGTATTTCGTATTTTGGGGTGTACTTTACTGTGTCCAAACGTTCGATCGAGTGGGGGCCCTCGCCTATACCTCCCCTTCGAGAGGGCTGGTTGTAGGGCCCGAGGTGTGGAGCTCGCTGCACCTCGCGGTGTAGGTGGAGCTGGGTGCTCTTTAAGAGCACCCGAGGTGGTCGCCGAGAGGCGAGAGGAGTTCGGTGTACCGGCCGAGCTCCGTGCGCAGAGGGCTCATTGGAGGAGGGCGGTCGCTTTGGCGTGCGACTGCCTGACTCCTGGGGGCTCTGGGTGGCAGGTCGGGGAACCTGTTGCCCTGGAATGAGTCCCCACAGGATGCACGACGTGTCCCGTGTTCTGACACGTCGTCCATTGAGGGTTGAGCTGAAGCTCCCCGAGGCGGGGCCCGTTACCGGGCCAGCATCACCAGGGCTGCGGATGTATGCATCGCGCTCTCGTGGCCCTGGACCAACGATGCGGAGATGGAACACCCCAGGTTTTTGGTGGGTATGCCGCCCTTATAGAGTGGGGCGGAGACTCCCACATAACCACCCGCCCTCCCTGGGGTTTTTTGGGTGGTACCTGTAATAGGTTTTCCTGGGCAACAAAAAAAAAAGTGCGGTGTTTATAGTGCATTTATGTATAGTTTTATTATGTTTTTGGAGCAATAAACGAAATTTTTATTTTTTATTTATTTATTTATAAAATTAGTATAGATTATCATTGGGCAATGTGGATGTTTTAATAGATATATTTGTCAATTTATCAAGTTAAAATTGCGTATCTGTGTATAAAGTAATATAGGGACCTATCAGACAGAAAACGGTCACGCGGTCAAGCGTTCTGCGTTCGCGTTCTGCGTTCGAGCGTGCAATTGCTCACAAACCCAGCTGTTGAACGGTCAACGCGGTACCACTAGTGTCATTATGATATCTGACGATAGTTCTTCATCGGCAGACGAATTATTGATTTTGTGGTCATTATCAGCGTCAAGAAGGAAAGAAAATACTGGGTTCGCCCTGTTAATAAGGATAGAGAACAAGATGGAGAATTTTATAGACTTTTTTCTAAATGGGTCAATGATAAAGATTTTTTTTTAAATTCTTTTATTTATTATAGTTATCCTTTGCATCATATAAAAAACACCTTTCACATACTAAAATTATTAGCTTTTCGGTCTCCATCTTCCTTCAAATTTGGTCACCGAAACAGGAGTGAACGCGCGAACGCGTGCGTTCTACTTGACCGCCGCTGTCAGAACGTCTCCTGTGTGAGCATATCTATGTTATGTAATAGAATACTAAGAACGAAAAACTGACCGCTTGAACGCTTGACCGCGTGACCGCTCTCTGTCTGATAGGTCCCATATTTTTTCGTTAACAAAACATTTTGTTAAGAACCAAATATAATTTTGTCTATTTGACTAACAACTGCCATAGTAATTTAAACTGCCGTGACAAATATAATAATCAGAACAAAATTTAAGAGAAACAGTTAACATCTTTTTACTGACTGTCCAAAAATTTAATTCGGTTCGGAACGGAAAATAAAAAAAAATCGGCAAAGAAAATAGACGAAAATAAAGTGATACCGAATGGTATCAAATTTGGCGCCCCGGGCCATCACCCCGTTGTGCCCCCCCTTACGCCGGCACTGCTGAAGATGAAAAAGTTGCCAATATTATTCCCAAGAACCTAGACTACCACCATTTCAAAAGTCTTCACGGTACGCCATTAAGTTGCGAAATAAGAGCGAATAAGTAAGATTCAGCAGACCGAACAACAAACTTTCGGTTATGTAAAAAAAGAGACCACGCCATCAATTTGACATCTATCGCGGCTCTAAGTCTTAGCCATCTATATTATTATCTACATTCAGATATTTTTATTACTATAAGAAAAAAAAGTGTCTATGTTATAATAATCATAATCATAATCATAATCATAATCATAATCATAATCATAATCATAATCATAATCATAATCATAATCATAATCATAATCATAATCATAATCATAATCATAATCATAATCATAATCATAATCATAATCATAATCATAATCATAATCATAATCATAATCATAATCATAATCATAATCATAATCATAATCATAATCATAATCATAATCATAATCATAATCATAATCATAATCATAATCATAATCATAATCATAATCATAATCATAATCATAATCATAATCATAATCAATTTATTGGTAAAGCCGATTTACACGTCATATTGGTACATATTCATATGCAATTGTTACATAATAACAAAGAACATAATTACTTATGAAGAAACATAAAAATTACATGTCAAAGTGTGTATATAAATGTCAAAATTCAAAATATTGATATAATAATTTTATTCCAATAAGTTAATAATTTAAAAAATAATATTAAACGATCAAAAGTTGAAATAAATTACAACTATTCTTCATCATTTGATATTTTAAAATTCATGAATTCCTTAATAGTGTAGAAGGAGTGCTCGATTAACCACTTCTGCAAGCGAGTTTTAAAGCTACTGGTAGTTGGGGCGCTAGTGATGGATGCCGGCAGCCTGTTATAATACACCGCCGGGCCCATCACATGGGTGAGTTTAGTCGACTTGGCGAGTGAGCACTTTATACTCTTCAGTTTATTAGCTTTTCGTGTACTGTAGGCGTGAGTGTCGTCATAGGTAGCATAAGAATCTAAGTTAGTTAGTTAGTAATAAAGGACGTCTTTTGATACACAGAGGGTTTCTGGCAGCTATATTACCTACTGTCCGCGGTGTGTCCTGCCCCACACGCGCGCGACATACAGCTAGCTAACTAAACTATGGGTTTGGTTAGCTAGTTGTTGTTCACGTTGATTACCATTAAGACAACGAACTGCACGACGAGTAAGATGAGCTCTTTGCCCGGCGCTAAAGCATCCATACTCAGATATGTCATCGTCTTCTCTCCGTCTGCTGACAAACACTCGTGATTATATTATTATTAGCGGGTGTGTGCCTAATGTCTATCTATACGCGTGACAGTGCGCCAAACTAGCTAGCTTACTGATATTTTATAATCATACGAAATCCAAAACTGCATGCTATAGGAAAGCGGTAACTTAATATATTACTTATATTAGTCAGTCATTTCTCTTCATTGTATATATCTACTAAATTAAGTATATAGAAATAGAAAAACATTTATTGAGACAGACTACAAAACATACACACACACATATATACAATAAGAATAATAAACTTATAACGAACTAAATAATAACTAACTAAATTAACTGTTTACCCTTAATCTTTTCAGTGGGACCTGTTTTATAGTTTGAGATTGACAAAAGTTTTTGATAAGAGTCGAATACTAGGCTTGTTGCAATAAAATAACCTAAATAAGGCATGTTTGATTTGATTTGGGTTTAAGTGGTGTGATGATATTCAAGCTTTAACGATTTCCTGCGTATGACTTTCCAAAGTCTTGTATTGAATTTATTGATTTGACAAAGTACTTAACAATTCACAAGTCGATGAAAACCGATACTTACTACAACATTTTTGGGTGTTGAATCCTGTATCATTGACAGTTAAACCAGGACATTTGTCCTGATTGAGGTCGCAGATGGTATTCAGACGCGCAATGTGCGCGACCTTAAGGGCAGCAGTGCTTATCGTGTGTGGCGGCGCGAAGTAGTTGAAGTAGGGCATAAGCACGGTCCATAGATCGGTTACGTTTTGATTTTCTATTTGATCGAAAGTAACAGAAGGACCTGTTATTATACCTGTAAAAAGAAACAAGAATGTAAATATCTTACCACTTTTTTATAAAACAAGTGGGATTTGAGCTGAATGTTTTAATAGAAACTAAAATAAAAATAAGAATTTTAAGGAGAACTTCGCAGCCAAATTTCCTTCCAAACTGCTGTATACACTAAAAATATAAGCACTGCCTGCGCTTTTTAGTACCTCGGTGGGAAAACACATTCTTACGCCCGTATTAAATTAATAAACCGATATCAACGTAAGTGTGCGATCTTAAGTGCCCGTTTGAGATGCCGACACATTCATAAACAAACCTTAAAACCAAGGTTAAGACACTGTCATCACCTGAGATCATGTTGTTTAATAAACAATAGTCGGCTCTCAAGATCAGAATAAAATTAAGTTGGTTCTCAAAACCATAATAGTAGAGTTCAGTCGATCCGGGACTTGAAGATCGCGAAGTTGTATTGACGGCGGGATCTATGGACGTCGAGAATATTATTGCCAACGTAAATTATTATGATGAAGCGAACTATTACGTACGATAAATATGCTATTTTATGGCATTTTCAAATTCGATTGACTAAAGTTTATATGAGGGACGCGTCAAATCCATTTAAATATCATCTGCAAAACTTTGAAAACGATTTTTTTTAGCCATGACTCAGTATTATTTATTGTATCCTTGATAAAAAACAATTTGGTGGAAACTTTGGATTACAACTTGAAAAATATGTCTGAGTAGAACATAATATACGAGTACCTAAACATACATACATGAGTAAACTAATGGTTTGTCAATTTTGGTCTGCGGAGATCTCATTAATATATCGCAGCCGCAGTATCTTGATATAGTATAGTTATATAGTTTCAGAACATTTCAACCTCACGGTACACTAGCGCCTCTAGCTAAGATCTTACACGCAGTTTAGCCCTCATTACAAATGGGTATAATTACACATAAATACAGTATAATAACGAAATATACCTTTAATGTTGTGTAAATACCATTCTTGTTTGATGAAAATGAACCAAAATCTTAAGAGAGTATTAAAGGGAACAGGTATTCAAAAACTCACTACACTGTCGTATAAGTGATAAAATAACCTAAGTATCGTTTTAAAGACAAGTCGGACACCTCTCGGGCGGTTGGTAACATGAGATTGGAGAGACCGCTTTCACACGATAAGTAAAAGTGCAGCGTACCAAACAAGACGGCTATGACGATGAGCACTATGCTGGCGACAACCTGGTCGAAGAAGAAGCTGACCAGGTACATGACCGGGAAGAACGCCAGAGAACCCAGGAGCATCACCAGGGCCATCATCGCTGGAACAAATGCAACAAATAAGGTTTAAAAGATCTCTTTTGTGGAGATTCCTACACCCCAACATAGTCTATCTATATAAAGATTTTTTTTAGTTTATTAAATGTATATGGCGGAGTGAACACGGGAGTCTCTTAATATCGACATCAGAATCAGGGCCTACTTTAGCTTAGTGTGCGTATTCTCGGTAATAGACTGGTTCAAAACACTAGAGTAGGTATTCACAAACGTTTATTACACTATTTACAGGCTCCACTAATAAAACAAACTACGGTTAACTAGCTTTAAATTTCAAAATAAGGAGTAGATTCGAGGCACCGCCCTTGACCCATCACCATTTCTTTTTTGTTTCATAATTACCTATTGCAGGTACCACCTGACTCTCCGAAAAGGGCAGATAACCATCCGCCCTTTTTGGAGTCGGGTGGTAACCATAACTATGTGAGAGTCTCCGCCCCGCTCAAAGCGGTGGCATACCCTCTAAAAGCCTCCACCTCCGCATCGTTGTTCCAGGGCCACGAGAGCGCAACGCATACATCGCAGCCCTGGTGAAGCTGGCCCGGCCTCGGGGATCTTCAGCTCAACCCTCAGTGTGCATCCATCCCGCTCGCTCATAAATACCTCTCGGTTGCGCATCTTTACAAAAAATGGCTGTTACATCGACAGTGCTGCTCCAACACTTGAGCAGAAAATAAGTTACGCATAAAAGAAACTAAAATAAGTGTTGTTTCAACCCTGTGCAATAAAATCGAATTGAATAAAAGTACCCGGACGCCAGGAGGCGCCCAGGACTCACCGACGACCACATTCAGGTATATCAGTCAGTCAGTAACCTTTGCGTTTTATGTATATAGGTTGTAGTTTTCAAAATACCTGACTACAGGGCTGTCCAGTTAATAAGGTAGATAGTCCAAAATCAGTCCGGTTTTCGGCAGCAAGTAATTGCAATAATAATTTTGACAGATGCCAGTTCTCCTTACCGCACTGTTTTATGGTTTCAGATATAATACAAAATGGAAAATATAGCATATGGTCACATACCTAGGACGTCAGCCTTGTTGAGGGTCTGGTCTGCTTCAAATAGGCTCACATTGACGACGAGTGCCACCACCAGTACGCCTGCGCCCAGCAACATGTGAAAGCACAGTGTCACGGCCCAGTACAAGATGGCCGGACAGCCAGACATGAAGTGGTTGTGTCTCGCCCCGCTCACTCGCTCCTTGCACGGGAGTGACACGTTGTTTACATGGGTCGCTAGCATCACTGTAAAAAAAAAGAATTATAATTTGGCATCATCTTACTTAAGTAGTACAATATTGGGCATTCTGCCCCACCTTTTGTCGCTCGGCGAACTCCGTTTGCCTTGCGCCGACGGTGTTGCAGAATGCCCAATATTATCCGATCAACCCCGTTCAATTTAAGCCCACCTTTTTGTCGCTCGGCGAACTCCGTTCGCCTTGCGCCGACGGTGTTGCAGAATGCCCAATATTATCCGATCAACCCCGTTCAATTTAAGCCCACCTTTTTGTCGCTCGGCGAACTCCGTTCGCCTTGCGCCGACGGTGTTGCAGAATGCCCAATATTATCCGATCGACCCCGTTCAATTTAACCCCACCTTTTTGTCGCTCGGCGAACTCCGTTCGCCTTGCGCCGACGGTGTTGCAGAATGCCCAATATTATCCGATCGACCCGATCAATTGACTTGTTTTCTGACTTATCTTTGACTGAGGAAGGAACTTTTTTGAAGGAGAACGCTCTCACGACAATCTGTGCTCCAATTCATTAAATGATCGATTTAACACGTATGATATCAGAGAGGTGAGCATAAATGTGTACGTTAATACTTTATTTGCTCATTATCAACTAAACCATTTTTAATTAAACCTCCTTACATGTTCAAATATTTAACTAGTGCTGAAAAAAAGTAAGTTAAATGGTTAGAAAGAAATAGAGGTATTTATTGGAGCGAAGGATATATAGAGACTATAGAGAATTTCAACGTATGATCGTACCTTATTTAGAAAATAAGAATATTTTTGTCAAAGGTCTCGAGAAAGTAACATGGATAAAAAAACTCGGGTTTGAAGAATTGAATATATTAGAATTGGATGAAAGCCAATGTCTCAATTTATCTATACTGCATAAAAAAATAAAGTGATGTAAATAATAAATTAAATTGTTATAAACATTTAAATCAGTGCGCTCTCAAAAACGTGTTATGTTTAAAAATGTATCTCGAAAACAAATAAGTATGTACTTTTTACCTATGTTATTCAGGGCTATCAATTAATTTAATGCACGTAAAAAAATAAAAAAAACTTTGCATACATATATTATTTTCATTTTATTTCCCTTAAATACACAAAAAACTTTAAAGTATTCAAATAAAATTAGGTAAGTACTACACTAATTGAAAACATTGTTGTTAAAATCTAAAATCTTTATCTATTAAAGTTTTCGAAAGTTTCTTAACTAACGATTCTGTATCATCCATTAAGCTGTCAACAGCATCTTTAACAACGTATTGGCCATTTACAATCACATTTTCACCATCATTGTCACTATCACTGTCAGAAATGTTATTTTTGCACAAGTCTAATGCCTTTTTGTCCTAACCTACTCATGACGAAAGATTTCGTTAACTTTAGCTTTCTTTGTTTTTCTCGTCGGCGCCTGATTGTTGACTTCTTTTCTTTTATAACAGTCTTTGACTCAGCTTCACGCCTCATCTGCTCCTCAAATTCTTCATCAAACAACCGAGGATCTTGAGCACATTGGATAAAACAGTCGTAAGGTTCTTGAGAAAACTGAAATAAATACTTTAATTAGTACATCTCTACTAAAAACAATGTTGTGCGCACAACAACACGACATTTATCACACACAACATCTATGAATCACAACACGACATCTATGAATGTATAAGAAAATATCATAAAAATACTGTACCAAACGCCACATCTATAAATGACAGGAGAAGACCACAAATCCATGCTGCACCGCTGGTTCACCGAAGATATGCGCAAAAACAGTATAACGTTGTTTCCACTAAATTGTATAATGCAATTAATAAATACAAAAATATTCATATACTTTCAAATCGGAAGGTGAAAATGGTAATATTAAACTGGTTAAAAGATTTAGATTACAATGATATAGAAAAGATGCTTAAAAGCTTTTATTTTTAAAATATGAGTAGGTAATCGTTCCAAAACTTATTCTATCTCTACAATAACTACACTTGTTGATAATGGTGTACACTCACAATTAGGTACAGGTAAAAACATACACAGTTACATAATAATTATGTACATGCACTGGGCTTGTCACACACACACCACACACACACAAACACACACACACACACACACACACACACCACACACACACAAACACACACCACACACACAAACACACACCACACACATACACACACACACACGCACCTTACATTTACAATAGGTCTGTCATCCCATCTTAAATGTTTGGCGGTATTCAGACCTATTTAAACACAGATAACAACATACACCAAACCACAGACTTACAACAAAACACACAAATAATGTTACACATCCAGACAGATAGGTTTCTTGTTGTTTTAAATTGGAATTCTACTTGGATTATATTAAATTATAAGACGAACACATCTTACATGTATATTAAATTGTTTTTCAAAATTGTAACTTCTAATCCAAAATAATTTCTCATACTCTGTTTAATTTAATTAAGTTACTAGAATTCATTACTTATTTTTCAATCAATCAATCAATCAAAAATTCTTTATTGTACACCAATATAGCAAGAGAACACAAGTATAAAGAAAAAAAAACCATAATATTGGGACAGAGGGCGGCCTTATCACTTAGAGTGATCTCTTCCAGGCAACCTAGTTTGGAAAACAACGATAGGAAAACAGTAAAGCTGGCGTACCTAATAAAACTAATACAACTTAATAATAATTTAACAAAAAGAACAACTAAAAACCTAAAAACATGTAAAATGCCTACATTTATATCTATTACAAACAGAGAAAGGAAAACAACACATAATAAACCTACTCAAAAAGAAGGAAAAAAAAAAAACACAAATTAGTCATGCATATAATAATTATGAACCAAGCTCTGAAAAATAGGAAGGGATTTGGCCTGCCTAATATGAAGTGGCAGATCATTCCATAAGCGAATAGCTTGCATGGTGAAAGAAGAGTGGTAGACAAGGTTAGAATGGTTGAAGTCAGGGATACACAAGCGGAGGACACGGGAAGTTCGCAGGGAGTCGGTATGGGAAGCCGTGACATAAGAAAATCTTTCTTTTAGATAAAGCGGAGTGAAAGGATTGAAGAGGATTTTGTACAGAAGGGATAGGATATGAGCATTACGGCGAAAGCGGATAGGTAACCATTTGAGCTTTTTTCGAAATTCGGATATGTGGTCATATTTGCGCAAACCAAATATAAACCGTATGCAGAAATTTTGGAGGCGCTCGAGTTTGTCGAGCTGCTCATTGGTTACATCAAGGTAGCAAGCGTCAGCGTAATCTAATATTGGCAGAAGAAGAGATTGCACAAGGGCTAATTTAGTCGTGATAGGCAGAAAGTTACGGAGTCTCCGCAAAGAAGCAGAAGAGGCAAAAACTTTACGGCTCACTTCAGTTAGCTGAGGTGTCCACGTCCATTATTATATCATATTTTTATGTCAAGCCAAACGGGGAGAAGCCATCGGCAACCGAAACACAGTTATAAACTAGTTCGGATGCCGTTGGATTTTCATACAATGTTATGCCATAAGTATAATGCAAAATAAATAAATAAATAAAAAATAAAATAAATCTGTATTTAAAATAATAATAACATCAAATAAATCTAGTACTTATAAAAAACCCAAAATGTGTAAATTTATATATCCGAGTGCAAGAATGTTAAATAAATTTAAAATAGCTGAATAAATGGCTTTTTTACTTTTTACTTTTACTAAAAACAATGTGTTTAATTTAGTTTTTAATAATATTTTACGTACCGAAGACATGACTATTTTTTACTGTTTATATTTTTGGTTTATTCAAGACGAAAGGTATTTACGAAATAAAACAATTTGTTACAAATGTAGCATGTCTCTACATTACGTATTAATCATAGACCATTAGGAATAGATAGGACAATCATCAACTAATTCGTAATTAAAATAGGCATATAAAAACATGCATTGCAGAATGACAAGTAAATATCTTATATTAATTAGAATATCGTGTTAGGTATTTTTTAACGTATGTCGTATCTACAAATTATAAATCGTTGACGCTTGACAAGAAAAGCTTACCAAGAATTTTACATTGTAGTTAATATATATGGCAATGAACTGGGCTACTTAATTGATTGATACTATGTTATGAAATGAATGTTTTATTTAAATAAGTAGGTATCGAAGAAAGGTGATTTTTATAAACTTATTAACTAACTAATAAATCAACTATTTATTAAATCAAGTAATCTTAGCTAAACAGGGTAGTTAAATAAAATCCAATATACAAATAAATCTATCGATATTTTATTCAAATTACACATTTATAAGATTTATTTTAAAATTGTACATACTACCTACATTTTAATAAGTTACGATTAAATGTTACCCACTTTATTCTAGGATAAAAAGTAGCTTATAATCCAGTGTGTATTCTACTTTTTATCACGTAAGCAGGTACATACCTCCAAAACTTTTATACAGGGGTGATGTCTTCGGAGATTTTATTTAAGTATCGATATGCTAGGACTGCGTTGTCATCGTCTTCAGGCAGCTCGTCAATTTTACAATATTCTCTGTTGCGTAATTAAAAAATCCTGAAATTATAGAAATATTTAGCAATATTGAAATTTATGACAATTGTAAATACTTAAAATGACTAACTAATAACTATATACAATATTAGTTGAAACTACCTGATAATTCATTCGAGATCCAAAGCAAGTGCGAACTTTAGTAAAAACAGATGTAGGTATCCCCCGGTTATTTCTCCACACTAGATCGAATATTATATCACCATCGAATATTAATCTTAAACAAAAAAAATGAAATTCAAGTTGACCACAATAAAATAAGTTTTTAAAAATAGAAATCAAATATGTATTACGTAGGTACTCACCAATACACGTTTTTATAGATCTGAATAATATTTTTTTATTTAATATACTTTAATACATGCATGTATTTAGTCTTTTAGATGCGTCTAAGTAATACGATAGTGATTAGTAAATCAACACCGGTCACCAATGTGTGTGAAACTTAGGTAGTGTGTAAGCATAAAAGTATTGCGCGGTTAGCTATTTTGTGCAGGGGTGACGCGCATATGCAATATACTTATATTAACACCTGGCTATTGAAATGATTTGATTGTAATAAAGACAGATAAAGCAATTATTTTGAAAAATTGTATGGTGTCCTATTTTAACTCTTAATTAGTTGATATAACAATCAATACGGTTATACAACAGCGATACAAAAAAAAATGTTATTGTTGTCTTGTCTTAACTCGTAATCAATTAATAGAATAATCGTTTACCATATATTACGATTATAATTATTATTTAAGAATAACTTTTCACAATAGAATTAGGTTCAGAAATTATTACCTACCACAGTTTGCTTATTACGCATGAAATTGGTATTGACAACCCTAACACTTTCCGTTTTTGTCTATCGCACAGCAAATTATTTTTGTCAATTCTTCAGGTTTTGATTGAGTATAACGCGGCTAAGAAAAAGTCATGTATTACAGTAATATTCAATAATATTATATGATCGGTGATTTTTAAATAAAGTGAGTAACTGTGAGTTTCTGCTATATATCCGTTCCCAATTGGAAGTGAGTATTCATCAACGAGTCGCCGCCACCGGCTTCAAGTGATCCAGCAATCAAGAAGTAATCAGTTTCCAAGAAGCTGTCCCCGTGCCTTCCTGTGCTGCGCACTCCGAGTTTTCAAAGAAACCGAACCTCTATCGAAAACTCGTAAAATGTAAGTACTTTAGTGAAAATAATGTATTTTTTTATTTAACACCTTAACTTTCCTTCCTACTTAAAATAAGTCTTTATCTATTTTAAAAAGTAATTTAGTTGTATTGACATTTTGAAAACAATTTTATAGCTTTGTTTATATCACTTTTATTTTATTTTGAATGCATAAAATTGTTGTTAGTCTGACTTAAAAGTAAATATATTTTGTGATTGATCGTACTACTTAGTATGCCTATATCTGAAATAAAATAAATGAGTTCTATTCTAAATGATGTATATATTTTCCAGGTCTGACTCTGAGAGCGATTACTACAAATCAACTTTAAGTATTGAGAAGAACAAGGCTACTCCAAAATCTGCAGGCGACAATAAGAAACGCAAGCCGAGGTCACCGAATTCAGTTCCACCGAGGTAAATAGCACTTAAATTCTCTTAATCATCTCCCTGTCCAATGACTGACTTCTCAGCTCTGTGGTTAGTACACCTGACTGCAATGCGATGCAATTAATAATAATAATAATAATAAATATTTCGGGACATTGCACACAGCGCCATCTAGCCCCACACTAAGCAAACGCTAGTGTCGTGGGTACTAGATAACGGATATAATACTTATATACTTTTCTTTTGTAAATACATACTTATTATACAACCAGACTCAACACAAGAAATTATACATTTATTTCGTTATTGTTTTTTTCGTTTCTTTGTTTATTGCTTTCGTTAGTAACTTCGTCACAGTAATTTGGTACCGCCTAATTTTATTTTTGTATATGCATATTCAGATGAATTTACTATATCTGTTCGTTATACATAAGCGGTACCAAATGATTGGAAGAAGTAACAAACGATAGTAATACATTATTGCGTCCATATCATCCAAATCATGCCATTCGACCCAAATAATGAATTTTAAATAGGTATTTGTTTTGGTTTTATGAGTTAGTTGTCAATTTTTTATGCGTTTATGATTCAGGAAGATTCCAATAGGATTTGCATTTAAAAGCTATATTTATTTCCTTTACAGTTTATTCGTTTTGTTTTAATTTTTATTGTTTTTGTTTTATTTGTGCTACTTTTTTAATTGATTATATGTACTTATTTATTTCATATTCATATATTTCCAAATGTAAGAATGAAATCGTATTCTAACTTTTCTAATTTACAAAAACCAGGTGTATTATTAATTAACCTACTTGTGTTAATGTTACGGTGTGGTAAGATAATAACATTAATACAATTTAACACTTGATTTTCTTATTTTTGTTTCAGTAAAAAGCCAACTACGGTTTCTGATATATTCGGAGTCAGAAACCAAGAAGCGGGCACAATATCGAGTGAAAACGGTCATCAGCTGACTTCACACTTCGTAAATCGAGTGGGCAACGGGTGCGAGCGGCGTGTAGCGGTTACTGAAGGCGCATACTACGTCGATGTTAAGGTGTACAAGACGGAGGACGCGCGCTCCTCCGACCCCCTGGAGCTGTGGAAGAAGGCGCTCGTCCGCATCAAGTTCCAAGCCGACACCGACGCACTACAGTGGAAAGCTTTGCAAAAATTTGTCAAGACCGCCGACTCGTTGTTCACGAACCCACCGAGATTTTATGATACCGAAGTGAAATATTAATCATCTTATTAAAGTTTTAATTTATGGCTTGACATTTTATATTTACATTTTGTATCGTATTTTAATTTTTCTATTGATTAATAAATTTATTTAGAATTTAAGATATAAATATTGATTTATAAGAAAATCTATTTAATAAATATCATTCAAATAGGTGTCGTTAGTTTTTCAACGTATTTCATATTTAAAGAACACTACTCTAGAGTTTCTCAATTTCTCAAATGATTTCAGTAGTAGGGAGTAAGTAGGTTTATAGATAGAGGTGATCAATTTTAATCTAATTGATCTTATTTAAATTGCCATTAAAAAGATAACAAGTCAATTGAAGAGAGAGTTACGATTGACCGGTTCTGTGACAATCCATTATAAGAAGACCTCCGTTCGTTAAAGACGCATCAATATTGTTTTATTTGCAATGTTGATAAATAAAGTTTGATATTCCTAATAAAATTCTACAATAGCCTTGGTCAATACTTTTTATTATATTTAACTTTTTCATAATTATTTACCTGCAAATAATTTTATGCACACAGTAACAACGCAAGTAAGTGAAACTTTGTACATACTATAAACTCGTGTCATATTGGGCATTCTGCAACACCGTCGCGCAAAGCGAACGGAGTTCGCCGAGCGACAAAAGGTGAGGCAGAATCATACGTGTTAAATCGATCATTTAAGAATTGGAGCACCCATTGTCGTTAGAGCGTTCTCCTTCAAAAGTTCCTTCCTCAGTCAAAGATAAGTCAGAAAACAAGTCAATTGATCGGGTCGATCGGATAATATTGGGCATTCTGCAACACCGTCGCGCAAGGCGAACGGAGTTCGCCGAGCGACAAAATACTACTTACTTATTCATCTTATCATATCTTATTACCATCATAACTTTGTATTACTTCTGAATGTACTGGGCCCTGTTATTCAGCACGGAAAATTTACGAATGACTATTGGCAGAGAGTTTTAAGTGAGCCCTAAACCTTCCAGAAGGGTTCGGAAAGAGGAATAGCGCTCACGGAACTGCTATTGGCTTCAGTGAATCCTAAAATAGGAGCAGACAAGGGAATTTCTGTAATTTTGTTGTTCCTTAATAGCATAACATCTAACTAATACCATTTTTCACAAAAACTGCTGTGCTGCCGTGAAGGAAAAAATCTGTCAAAATAAGTCTCAAGCTCGAAGTCTGGTATCATTATCGCGTCGACTCGATCGTCCAGACCCCATGTCTCTGATAAGCATAATGCATCGCAATGATGGCCTTGTGAAGTCTTCAATTTCGGGATATTCGTTATTTATTGGCGAGTCGCTGTGCTCTGCTTCGATTTGTCTAAAGCATTTGAAGTCGCGGACCACAGCGTACTCGCTGCCAAGCTAGAGCACTACGGTATAAATGGCCCCGTCCATGCGTTATTTACAAATCTATTGCACGGCAGGTCTCAAGTTGTTGTTGGAGACGGCGGAGACACGCGCTCTGAGCCGATGGAGACAGAAATGGGTGTTGCTCAAGGATCCTCCGTGTCGAACATTCTTTTTTCTTTATTATTAAACGATCTGCCTGACTCTATCGTCTCGGGAGAGTCGTTTATGTTCGCTGATGATGTCGCAGCCGTCGTAACCGGCAAGACATCATCTGATTTACAAAACCGTCTGAGTCAAACAGCGAGTGAATTAGCGCAATGGTTTAATCAAACCGGCCTAGTTTTGAACCTACAAAAGACGCATTTTATGTATTTCTCATTGTCAGGTCGAACAAGAGAGCGACTTAAAGTAATGATCGACGGAAACTCGATAGGAGAGGTAGCCTCTACTACGTTTCTGGGCTTTGAGATAGATCGCGGGCTTACTTGGTCGTCTCATATAGACAAACTCTGTGCGAGGTTGGTCTCTGCCGACGTAGTGCGGACGTGCTACTTCGCAACTGTACATTCGGTCCTGCAATATGGAGCCGAACTCTGGGGGCACGCCGCCGACAGGCTGCGTGCCTTCAGGATGCAGAAGCGGGCGATACGAGCAATAGCTCAAGTGTCGCGTCGCACGTCGGCGAGACCACGCTTTAAGTCACTGGGAATTATTACTCTGCCATCAATGGTTATTTACCAATGGGCTCTACATGTAAGGTCTAATCTGGATCTCTTTGAGACGCGTGGAGACCTGTACTCGGGTACGATGGAGCTCCGCTGCGCAGACAAGCTGGCCACGCAGCATGTGCGCCTCGTTCGCGCCGGGAACTTGACTCACGTGAAAGGACCGGACGCATACAATTGTCTTCCAGCTGATATTAGGAATTCAATGTCAGACAACATATTTAAAAATAAATTAAAAAAGTGGCTCGTTCAAGAAACATACTATTCAATAGACGAGTTCTTCAAAACGAATAAAAAAAGCTACCTAAATAGGTATCTTGTAAAATAAATAATTGATATAATATAAGATATGTAATTTTATATATAATAATTTATGTTATGTAGAATTGTAATTTCTTATTGACGTGTAAGCTTTTGGTTACAAATAAATGGTTTATCTGGTTTATCTGGTTTATCATATACACATTGGCATGGTCAATTATGTGTTGCTGCTGCTTATGGCATGTGGTGTTCAATTTGTTTCCGGTTTCGTTAAATTTATTTCGTTTGCAATCTGGCATGTACTTACCTAATAAATTGTAACGTTAATAAACCCTGGAATGTCTGTGACATCATTGAAGAGGATATCATTTGTATTATCGATTCTTTGAGGTTCCTGAAGCTATGTTTCGTGTCTCGATAGGCTGTTATATTGGGGTATATGTAAATATTTGACATTATTTGTGTGGTGCTTGTCAGTAAGGCCAATTTCATTGTCATTTATTATTCTCTCACGTACCGATGATTTCTCGATTTGAAAGCCTCGTTATATTTGCTTATTAATATTACCGCCATATATTTATATCTAGTGTCTTGTAATTTGTCCAAAATTTCCGTGAAACTTGCATCAGTTTAGAATAGTTTTGGGTGGTACTCACCAAAAATAATAAGTATTACAAATATCATTGTCTCCAGCATAAATTTAGCCTCGACTATCTCGTTGGTGCCCCCTTGTAATGGCATAGGCGGAATGATGGGGAAATAATTCACATTTATAGTTCGGCCGGTGTCATTGCGCATGTATCGGGCGGCTAGAGCGTTCGAAACGAGGTTTACGGCAACTGGCGCCGCGAACTTCACTGTTGTCGAGTAGAAGGCCTGGAACAAATTACATATAATTTAAACTACTATCGGTTATCACTTACGTGTATTATAAACTTATCAGTGAATGAATTGTAATTTATGACGAAAAGAACCTACTGGCTACAAACCCAAAATATTATGTGAGAAGACTGAACTATTTAAAGAAACCACCTAACTTTTAACTCAGAATTAGAACCATATTAGAATCCAACATAAGAGTTTTTATATAATTATGCACAAGTGAAGTGAGCTTAATAGTTTTTTTGATTTGATATTTTGTAGCGATCCATACCACTCGGTAAACTAATAGAAATGTCTTGTATTCTAATACATATAAACAGCACAAGTGGGCTAGCGAAGCGAGCCATGAGATTTATTTCCGATTTCATATTCCAGGATTCATGCTTCCCCGATCAACTACGAACTCAATCAAAGCAGCAATCAAGTCAGCCTATGAGTTTTAATTGTATGCGCTAATAAATGTTTCAAAATGAAAATGAATTATTTTATTTTGTGACAAAAAATTACATACGAACACATACAGGAAAGTAAGACAAACACATTTGGCACATACACAATTTCCTGTCACAAGCCGGCCTCAACTCAGCATGTGCTCACTGCGAACAATCAGCGCTGGTCTTCCGTTGAGACCGACGAGTGACGACTCGAACTACGTAAAACAAACATAACAATAACACAATAAACACATATAACACACGAATATACACAAAGAGCATAAACAAACAAAGACATATTATAGTATTGGAGCTAGCAACGTTTTCGAGAAAGAATTTCAGGTCAGTGGAACTTTTGATACATTTTTCCCCTTCCTCTTTCTTCTGTATTCTCTGTCAAACTCAGGTTTTTGAAATACTTAATCGTATTTATGTTATTCAAGCTGTGTACACTTATCTTAGGAATTTGTTCTGGATCAAAACCAGTTTTGAATGTATACTTAGCTTATTTGGGAACACATTCTGTTTGGTGTACCATCATAAAAAAATATATATATATCCTTCAACTCTCTCGAGGTTTAGCAATCGAATTAACGTTTGGCAAATTAATTTTAGGTTCTTGTATACTCATGTAACGTAATATTAAAATTACAGACATACTAAAATGACCTGAAATTTTTATAAAAATAAAAATCGCGTCTGGCATATCATTAGCAATGATAGAAGGGTTTGGCAATAAGAAATTTGTGTTTAGTAAGCCTATCTATAGACAAGGAATTCAAAATGTAGCTTCTTGAAATACTTTCAAAACCTTGGAATATTACCAGAAAGGTAGGCTGCGCACTAATAAACGCAACAGCTCCCGCCAGCCAGACAGCCCAGGCTCTACCCGAAAGAGGAAGGAGAAAAACATATCAAAAGTTACACTGACCTGAAATTCTTGTTTTCCCGACGTTGCTAGCTCCCGTACTATTAAAAAGACGACAGAATAAACAATATAGAATTAATAATAAATGACATAAATTTATTTTAAACTGATCAGATTAAAATCAAATCAAATTGCGCTTGTATCATTACGGAGCGATGCTTCAGCTTTTTTATGATCAAAAATAAATAATCTTAGTTTATTTTATAATGAAAACAAATAATGCAAGTTCCTGATCGGTGGGGGGATAATATTCCAGCACTTCGTCGCAGCATAGCGGAAGATACCCTTGAAGGCAGCTGAGCTATGCCGCTCGGTAGCAAGCTGAGTCGAGCACTGGCAGGAAGCATGTGGCCTCTGTTTCCATGTGAATTTTTCATATAAGTAGCTCGGTTGTTTACATGAGACCTACACGGGACATCAAAATATTACCAATCACTACGTCCATATAGTTAAGCTTTGACAGAACCAGCGCCTCAGTTAATTGCATACCTACGAAGTGTTTTTCCAATGAATGGTCTCTGTTCTGTACAAAACTTTCAACTTGAAAAAACATTCCCGCGCACACTGTTCTACGTGTTTATGATAGCGTATAGATCACTGTCCATGAGTAGCCTCAACTTTGTAGCCTCAAATACTCTTTCAATAGGCTCACCCATGAGCTCAACACGCGACGCTGGTTTCAGGCGATCAAGCTGGTGCCTGCTTCCGAATTTCAAATATTTTGTCTTCACAGGGTTTAAAAGGAGAAAGTTATTTGACGCCCAGCTAGATATGCTGGCAAGGTCATCATTCAGTTTAGTAATAGCTAAATCTATATCTCCGGTTTACAAGATATATATGTATATTAGGTATATATATATAGGCTTTTTGTGTTAGTTGAATAGACCATTTATTCAGAAAGGTTTTAGGCTATATAACATCACGCTGCAATTAATAGGAGCGAAGAAACAATGGAAAATGTGAAAGAAACGGAGAAATTTATTCATCTTTGAAGGATTCCGTTGCGTGCACTGCAAAAACGGTTCAAGTAGTTGGTAACAGATATAATTTATAAAGCTAAAAAGGTTGCCCAAAATAACTATTCCACGCGGACGAAATCGCAGGCACAGTTAGTTTTTAAATAAACGTCAAAAAAAAGTATCAATAGCTCTCAGACTAAAGAAGAAAGAAAGGACTCGGCATAACAAACAGTAGTTACTGACATATCGGCATCTCTTTTTATCTTATGAGGGCAATCATAATGTAAAAGAGCACAACAGTAGTTTTATCAATGGCTGATGACGTCACAAAATGTATCACTGCGGCCGGTCGCCATGTTTTATCACAGCCAACAACAAGTACATCAGTTGTCATCGTAACTTGTTTATTACAGAGTTTTGAAGAAAATTTAGTGATATTAAGCGAAAATTGTGCTTGTTTATAGTGTGTGAACTTGCAAAATACTGCATTTATTATGGGTAGGTGCAGTGTGTTAGGCTGCCGCATGAAAAGCAACACAAAACATCCCAAAATAACGTTGCACAGGTAAGTAAACGAATTCATTCAAAATATCTTGTCTTTTCTATTATTTTAAAATATTTTGCTGTTTGTGGGAAAGTTTATAAAGATAAACGTGCTTTTCTCTATTCATTTACTGTTTTACTAATAATATTAGGCGATTATTTAAGAAAATCATTCGTCATAGTAAATAGAGTTGCGGTACGGCATTTTCAATGTATCGATAACTTAGCGACAGGTGAATATTATCTAAACTCGATTTCTTTTATTTGATTTTAGATTGCCAACATGTAAAGAAAGAAAAGAACAGTGGCTGGATATACTTGGTATTGAAAATTTGAATACTACAACCAAACATATTTTTATTTGTTCCCTGCATTTTGAAGACAAATGTTTGAACCGAACTTTAAATGTAACAAGACTGCGCGATGATGCTTTACCTTCAAGTGAGTTGTTGGTAAGAAAAGTAAGTTGTTAAAAAAATCTGTATTTAGTAAGTACCTATTTATTTATTCTTTTCTTTGGTAACTAATTACTTAAAGACCGTGTTGGTATTGAAGGCGTGGTATGCTGATCAGTAATAGTGATACTCAAGGCTCCTATACATATGCCCCGGCACGAGCCGCAGTAAGTGGCAGTCCGCACGAAACACAATCTTAATTCCAATTTCGGTCGCATACTACGCCCACAGGTAAGATATAGGTACACGGCTATCACAAGGCTGCAGTTTTTATTCGTGATCGCAGCGGTGGAAACTGGGAGTAATTAATGGGATAAACATACCATAGTAAAATTCGTTTTATTATGAACATGTACAAGTACAGAATAAAGAGGATGTTCATTAAATTGCAGTGGCATCAGTACAGTATCCACGTGCCCTGCCATAAATAAAATGTCACTGAGCGTGTGCGTTTTTATAGGTCGCATTTCCACGTAAATAAAACTGAAGAAATGTAACCGAAACTCATTTTCGACAATTTTCAATTCTGCAAACACCGTGCAATTCAACTATCGATATTATAATGCGCGCATCCCTACGGCAAGCCGCCATCTTTGTGCCAGGCTCACGTTAGGTATGCACGTTTTTTTCGTAGGTATTTCATGTCCATTCTTTTCCTATTGTCTGTGCAATAGCTTCACCGCTATCAATAAAACGTTCACCAAACCATCTGACACCGACAACACGGCCGTCATGCAAATGGCAGCACCGCTTTTTGATTTTACGGTGTCAGTTACCGCTCTCTAGGAAACTGCGCGATTTTGTTTACATAGACAACGTTCCAGCGACGTCATTCAACGCTGTATTACGGCTGCTATATAATGGCACCGCTTTCCTAGGAAACCAAAGCTTAATTGCCTATTACGCTGCTGCTGTAGATGAGGTCTCGTCGTTCGGGGCCGAGGTGCCAGGTGGCGCCAGTGGCGCTTGCCGCATGCCTGTGCGCTCGACGGTCACTATGTCTCGCAACTCCAGGGCGATACCAAGCTTCTTTCCTATCGTCGAAACCAGGTTGACAAGGTTTTCTGATCGCTCCTCTGGTATTCCTTTAATTTCTACATCATTACAGAACGCTTCTTGGTCTCTTTCATTGAGTTTTTTTGTCGCCATGATTTCCGCATCGCTAGTGCGACTCGGATTCGAGTCGGACTCGATGTACTTTGCTTCTAAACTTGCAACACATGTTTCAATGTCTCCCATCCTCAAGTTGAACTCCTTAAGGTGATACATTTTTCATACAAATTAAAATGGACAAGTTCGAGTACGTGCATTGAATTTCAAACTAATTGTGACTGAACATAGCCCTAAATTTTATTCATATTTCCGCTTTTTCAAAAAAATTGTTATAAAGTAGCCTGCAAATAAACGAAATAAACACAAAAATATCGTAATTTTTACGTTAGTAGTGGTGCAATTTTATACAAATACGTCACTTCTGATTAGGATTCCAGCTACGTTGCCAAACCGTGCGTGCAAGAACAGGACATATATGCCAGAACGGGACAGCACGATATCAAGACGCGCGACGTTGCCACTCCGTGTGACATGTACTGAATTTTAGTTTTTCAAATAATATTATTTCATAAATTACGACTCTGTGTTGCCAGGACGACGAAGTGCCTTGTGCCACTACGCTACCGCAGCTCTCTAACGACGAAGTGTACCTATTTTATTTACTTAGTATATTTAAAAGTAAAAAATTAAAAGGAAATATATTTACTACCGAGAAATACTTAAACAATGTACAAAATAAATATTATGAATATATCACTACGCACTAGCATTAAAAACTAGGGTATAAGTAACATACAAAAATAAAATAGTTCTTAACAAAATTTTATAGATCTTCTGTAAACTGTTTATTGAGACAAAATAATATTTAGTAGACAGTAGTAGTAGCAGGCACACAAATGTATTCTGAATGGTGCAGACTATGAAGTTGGAAAGTGAAATGCATCCACTATTAGTCCGAATATCATAATAACACCAAAAACGTAGCTATATGAATATATTGTGTAGGTTTACTTTTTTCAGTACATCTTGAGACATTGCAGTATACCCATTTTAAGATATATGGATAGAAGATACGGCAACACAGAAATTGGTTGGACACATGTCAACGCTGACAGGCAATTTTTCATTCGTTACGTGCATTTTGAAAATTTTGGCTTTTTATACCTATTTTGTAAATTGTGAAAAATTATTGAGCTGTGATCGCGCGGATGTTAGTACAAAATGAAACCTCAAACATCCCGAGCGTGTTTTTTTTTTTTTTTTACGTGTGATAGGTTTACGTTTGACTACAGCCTGCCTGATGTTAAGCATTGCTGCAGCCTAGGGTGTAACACGTGTTATCGAAAACACACATATTCTGGTCCTAAGAAAAACCGCAATGCATCCCGGGGCCAACTCAAGTGATACCATGGTGATTCCAATACGTCGTAAGTGTTGAGATCACATATTATTATGTTGTTCAAAGACCATAACTTTGTGATAAAATGCAATATTTCCAAGAACCTGAAACGATACTTCTTTCTGTTTATAGACGTGTAGAAGTACTGAGAAAAAAATCTAAGCCCGACATATCTGTACAAAGTACCAGGTTAGTTATCCCTCATCTGCTTATTATCTTGTACTGTGCTACATTATTATGAAATACATACTCTGGTTAATAATTTCTAATTCAGATTACTTTGATAATATGCAAGGATCTATTTGTTTTTGAGAATGAAATTTATAATACTCTTAGGTGTGACAGGTTGACTGCAAGTCATTTTGGGGTGGTTGGTAGCAATCTAAATTTGCCAGAAAACTTCGTTTATTTTATTTAGGTACGTACAAATCCTAATAAATTATGATTACAGGTTTGCAAACGCAGAACGAACACACCATGTCACAGTCACGTAAAAAATATCCTTTATAAAAGTGAAATATATTCGAAAGATATGATGTATGGTCAGCAAAATGAGTCAGTGGCTCGTACTTTATTTGCTGAAAACTACAATAAAACTGTACGTCCAGCTGGCTTATACATAGACAAAGAATATGGTTTTTTACATTCCTGTTCAATATATTTTAGGAGTGGTGCTAAACGAAGAAGCAATCGTGGAGATAAAATGCTTTCCATCACTTGCCAGGCAGAATAAAACCGTAGAAGGAGCAGCACAAAAAAAAGGAAATTTCCATCTTCTATTCAAAGATGGAAAATTGTATATGAATAAGAAACACAACTACTACTACCAGGTAATATCATTCTATAAGGCTACACATTGATCTATTGTATAATTATAACGACATAACAGTATAGGAAACTTTACATTACAATTATATTATTTTATTATAATAAGAAAAACACAGATGTTGCATGGGACAAGGTGGCCTCATCTCGAGCTATAACAAGTGTGCATTTATGATTAAAAAGTTTGGTTATCAATTATATTTACAATACTTTATACTTTATTACAATACTGTTGTTTTTCCAGGTGCAAGGTCAGCTGCGCGTAACCGGCATGAAAAAATGTTACTTAGTATGTTATGTTTCATCAGACCAACCGATATCAGTAATTGAAATAGTTAGAGAAGAAGATTTCATTACTAAAATAAGCTGTAACTTTTTTCAAACGATGTGTTTTACCGGAAATTATATTGAGGAGAGTAAAAAAAGTAGAAAATGCATAGATCTATAATATATTATATATATAGATCTATATATTCACTAAATTTACCGTCCTCAATATCTTTCCCGGTAAAACACTTCTTATGAATAATAATTAAATATGAGCATTGCCATCCAGCGTGGTAATGCGGCCAGTATGCTGGGCACGCTGCCCTCTGGTAGAGGGCTGGAGCACTTAGATTATCTTTTCTAAGGATTTTCTAAGTGCCCTTTTTATGTTGTAGTTAGAAGTAGTATGTTTAGTTTTTCTTTCCTTGTTTTTATATTTTATTGCTGTAAATAACTACCAGCTTAGATATTTGTACTTTACTCTTTACAAAATCACTCTGTACAAAATTTCAATCTAGCGGGCAAAAGATGTTGATTGTTTGTAAATAAACTTGTTTTATGTAACAAAGTCTTTAATTCAATTGTGTTTCTATTATTCTTGACTTGTAGGTATAGCATAAACAATAGTACATGGTCTTACATACTACATACAACAGATACTAGATACACCAAACTTCAGTATACCTTGATGAATAACTTTAGTTGCAAATTTATAATTTTAGGAGTAGTCTACTAAAATAATCCCCCTAATATTATAGTAGCAAACTATGTATGTAAGTAGATTTGTTTGTTTGTCCTTCTTCAATGTCCAAAAGCTGAAAAAAATTCAAAAAAATGGTATGTAAGTATATAGATTAGACTCTAAATTTAATTGTAGGGTGCTATGCACTAAAACCGTAGGATTTCGCTAGTATTAAAATAAATCAGCAGCATAAGTACAATGGATTCTTGTAGAAAAATCAAAAATAAATGGCAAAAATACTTCGCTGCACTATATTCGAACCTATAGCTTCCGAATGATTACTACAGTGTCTGCAGCGGTAGGCTATTGGAACATTTGTAGATCGAACGAAATTGTTGTACAGTTACTTCAAATTCTTAATGTTTACATGTATGTGTAAGAAAATTGTTTACTATTGCCTGATCTGTGGCGCAGCAATAATTTTATGAAAAAACTCGATTTCTCTAAATTTTAGTAATATATGGTTTCAATGATGTTTGTCACATGTAAAAAACAAGGGGTCAAACTCGCGGTTTAACCTCAAACAGTCTTTTTGGTTCCAGTTTCTTTAAAATAAATAAATACGCCGATTTCAGAAAAACAGCACCATCTCTCGGCTCGCGGTGCTTAGCTGAAGGCTGCGTTTAGCCTTAAACACAGTCCTTATGCTACTAAATTCCTCTTGTATTCATTTAGTCACGGCGCGATGCAGGCGCACTTTTTATAGAATTTGAGTGAGCTTGTCCTCTGACATAATATTCTCCTCCGGTGCAAAATCCACTCCCTCCCCGCGCACTGGGTCCTCAGTGTTATCCTTGCGCGGGGTCTGTATTTTGCACTCAGGACTTTGCCAACTAGACGACACTCGCGCCTCCTTGGGGACTTTGACGCAAGACTTATGAAACAGCCCAGCGCATTTCGTGCATTTTACAACATCAGTGACTCCTCAGGTAAAACTTTGCCAACTAGACGACACTCGCGCCTCCTTGGGGACTTTGACGCAAGACTTATGAAACAGCCCAGCGCATTTCGTGCATTTTACAACATCAGTGACTCCTCAGGTAAAACTTTGCCAACTAGACGACACTCGCGCCTCCCTGGGGACTTTGACGCAAGACTTATGAAACAGCCCAGCGCATTTCATGCATTTTACAACATCTAACTCCTGAGGTAAAACGCCCACAGCCTGCGCATTTGTTAGTCATCGCATCGTAGCGCTATCGGAGTTCACTGGTCGTGTTATGATGTCAAAATATGTACAACTAAGTACCTCCTTTCTTTTTCAAAACTCAGGTTAAAACTGGTACCTAAACTCAATAGCTTAATAATCTGCTGTTGAATTCGTGTGTTTATACTTGTCTCCTTCTGTCGTTCTGAAGTTCTGTCAGTATGTAGATATAATATGTATAATTTGTGTTATATATTTAAAGTTATTTGCACGTATATGTAATATGTCTTATTTGTTATTATATATATATATATATATATAATATTGAATATTTCATTGTTCGTATATATTTTCTCTTTTTGACCACCCCATCCTTTATATTTCTTACGACTTCTGTCCACTTCATCATTGTCGTCCAGTTGTGGCACTAATTTTTAAGTCTTTTGTGTTTCTGTTTGTCGTTTTTTTGGTCAATGTGTGTTACAATAAAGAGTTTATGTATCTATCTATCTTTAAGTCGAGAGAGAGATATTGATGAAAGTGCACTAGGCCAGAAATAATCACAGATTGTTCCCAAATCCGTGTATAAACCTGTACGCAAGCACCACTGGTGGTCACAGGCACTATATACTGCACACAAAAATTATAGTTAGAACTCTACATACTGGACTGCTTTATATATTTTTAATTTGCCACTTATAAACAACGCGCGTTAGCTCACGACGGCGTTCGTGACGTCACTCCTATAGCCCCCCCTGTGTGTGTGTGTATATGTGTGTGTGTGTGTTTGTCCTAGCCACGAAAGTGTTCAGACCGCGTAGCCAGTTGTTTACCTTAGCAATACAGGCAATCACCTCCACTAGCTAATATACAGGTGATTTTATGTAAGAACGTACCTTAGCGTGGCGTTCGTCGAGCTCAACGCCAGCTAGGTAGTCGCCGTACCGTGACGGCTTGTCGCGGCTGACTCGCAACATAGCTGCAAACACATAAACAAATATTCATACATTCAATTTAATAACATTTTATTTGACGCGTCCAACCTTCTTCGAAGGGTTTCTAATATTATTTGCACATGGAGCAACTTAACATGAAACAACTGTCTACATTTTAAGCTTCTTATAAAAAGGTCTTGCTAGATACTACATTGAGGCGCTTTCATTGGAGTAACTAGTGCAGTGACCAGCATGGAAGTGTATCACCAAACTTTAAAGAAGCTCCATTAATATTAGAGAATGGAACTGAATGTATATACGCAAAGCATGTTAAGCTATTAGGATTCGATTTAGATCCCTCCTTAACATGGAAAGAACATATTAATAATACTTGTAAAAAAATGGCAAAAGGGGTTTATGCATTAAAACAGTTGAAACCAATAACAAGCCCAGAGCACCTAAAGGAAACTTATTATTCATACATACACTCTATACTTTCATACGGCATAAGTATATGGGGCAATGCGACAGACTTTGGAAGAGTGTTAATAATGCAGAAACGAGCAATAAGAGTACTTGTGGGAGGTAGATATAGAGAGTCTTGTAGAAACCATTTCAAAGAGTTGAAGATTTTGACGTCAGTGTCGCAATATATATTAGAGATTATAAAGTTTGTAAAAAGAAATCCACATTTGTTTAAACTTAAGACTTATAACTCAAATAGATCCAAGATAAACAGAGTATTGTTAAAACCTACTGTGTCTAGGCTGTGTATGACTAAGAAACTACCCACTATAATGGGAGAGAAACTGTTCAATAAACTCCCCGCACACATTCAGATTTCAGTCATTGAATAATGATCAGCAATTTTGCAATAGCGTCAAACAATTATTGTTAGATCAAACACTATACAGTTTTAAAGAATACTTTGAAAATGACTACAGTCAACTACCAATTGATTCTAATCTTGCTTAGAAATTTTGTAATTAACTACTAGGTAAGGAGTGTGATGCCAAATTGTCATTTTAGCCCCTATACAGCTAAAGTGACAGTACCAAGATTTATTTAAGTTGACATATTGTATGATTGCATGCCTATTATTATGTTTGATATGATTTAATAACAAAAAAAACATTATTTTATTAATAAAACTAGACATATGTAACTACTAAAATTTTATAAGAGTTGAATGTTATGGGTTCGATTTGACGAGATATTGTAATTTGTGTAGCATATTCTGTGATATTGGTACTTGTGCCTATGTATGTTACAATTTTACATTATCAATAAAGATTCTTTATCTTATCTTTATCTTTGTAAGGTTATTTTTAAATGGATCTAGTATTTCAATACTGTAATTGATTTTTTTATAAATTATCTGCCATGCTGTAAATACCAGCACCTTAAGTCATCACTCACAATAAAATTAAAGTGTCATGAACATATGTAGTTGTGTATTTGATTCTCAAAGACAAGCAAAACGGTAATTGTGGCGATGACATAGAGGTGGGGGTATATAGTCGTATAAAGGCAGGAGAGAGACCCGCGAGGGGGTAGCGATCACGATCGCCGTCGACACATCGCCTCACCATGTCGAGCAACGCCGCCGGGTGCGCCGCGCGGACTGAGCGACTCGACGTCGTCCCCGTGGAGCAACGCCGACCGCTGCTGGTACGCCGCGCGGACTGAGCGACTCAGCGTCGACACGTCGAACAACGCCGACCGTCGCTGGTGCGCCGCTGGACAGAGCGACTCGACGTGTGTGTGAACTTCCCCGGGGTCAGCGTGCCCCGGCGCTCAGCCCCTCTAAAGAAGCGCAAGCTCGCTGAGGACCTACCAGCTCCCCCTTGGGGACTGGCAGACGACCCACGATCGATCGATCGCGAGGGGGTAGTTGGTCGTTGGAGCTCGAAAGAGTGTTTCCAATAGATTGTAAGCTAGGAATTTAAGTCAGATTGACGATAGTTATTATATTTGGAAGTGAAATAATGAAGCTGGTGTTTAGTTTATCCCTGTAAAGTAAGGCTAGTCCAAGATTTCAGAAGCGGAACTTCCCACGTAAGTACGGTTCTATATACGGTTCTATTCTAAATGAAATCAATTATTGATTTCTTAAACTGTGGGCTTGTCATTAAATTGTTAATAATCTAAATCATTGTAAATAATCAAAGAGCAGATATATATTATTTTAAATTTACATATTTTTAGATAATGAATTTTAGAGTATTAATAAAAGTGGGAAGGCATAAGTGTTAAGATCTTTCCTGATATCTAAAACCTGTAATGTTGCTGAAACCGGTTTCTTCTAGGCAAGCGCGCTACATCGTAGACTATAACGTTGCTTAACATCAGGCAAGTTGTAGTCAAGCGTAAGCCTATTTCATGTTAAAAAAAATTAAAAAAAAATGGTCATATGGTATGGCTTGTATGGTTATACCGCCATTTAACACCGAAGTTTGTATGATTTACATGTTTTGCTTTAATATATTTTTAAAAAATATATAAATTATTAAAAATTAAAAAAATACAGTTATTTTTACGATTAATCGTTTACTTAAAAGCAGACTTCAGTTTGCGATGTCCAAATGTTACGGCTCTTATTGTTAATTCATGTAGCCAGGTTTGTGGTCAATCTTTTACAGTAAAGTACCCGCAGATCTGATCCGATAAGAGAAGGAACACTTGCATGTTCTTATTTGTTGAACCATTATTATTAGAATCTTCTCAAAATCATGCAATATACCATTCCTACAATATACGTAACATATTTTTATTTTACTAGAAGGTTTCACTTAATATTTCAATTTGTGGTTTTCAAAATCACTACACTACTAAAGCAAACTCACTTCCCGCGCCTGTCCCAGTGTATGTACGTAATATGTAGGTACAATATGCTTTGATCTTTCAAACTACACAACGGTTTGATGCAGGTTTTCGTAATGGATAGTGATCTAAGAAGTAATTATATGTTATGTTTCTATTTCTGAGATGAGTGGCAGGTCAAATAACAGAATGGTATCCCTTACCAACAGAACTTTGGCTAATGCTTTGAATAGATTTTAAAGGAGAGAAGTGGGTTTAATAAACCCATATAAACATATTGTTATTATGATAAGTGACCACTTTTAAATTTATGCGACATTCCCGCTAAACGCGCTGTTGATGCCATACTCCATGGTCTTATCGATATGAAATATAGTAGTGACCTGGCATTGCGCTGTTCTCATCCGTAACGATTATAAAAATGTTGATGAGCAAATTGTGCTGTGATGAATCCTCAGCAAAGAATTTATCCGTAGGACAAATTTTCGAAAAATACTGAGCCTACAAGCGATGGTCCTTCCACACACAAAAATTTTAAGCTAAAGTCAAATGTATTTTGTTTTAGCTGTAACGAACGTCTACATCCATACTTTAACTGCCCGTGTACCCTTTGCTTCTTGTTTAAATCTTGTTGATCATTAACAGGACTAAACTAGAATCTCTTATAGATTTAGGTTCCCATAAACATAAAATCTGGAGCTTATGAATAAGCGAATGATTACAAAATAGTAGTTTATGCAACTGTCATATAATACACACTCATTACTATTATGAAACTCGCTGCGCTCGTTTCATAAACTCACATTCTTGTTTTAATACCCGTGTTATATGCAGTTGCATACACTACTTTATCTTCACTAATGCAATTAATCAAACAACAAGAGTAAAAGCTGACAATAGTTAATTTTTCATATAATTTTCTAGATTTTTCTGGCAAAAGATTGTGAGTTACTTTTGTTGCCAATTCTAGAATATCCGGAGGCGTACAAATATCATCGTCGCTATCCATTTTTAACTTTTAATTTGTATTTAAAAAACAAAACACATTGCGAAACATTAAATTCACGCGTACGTGTATTGTCACAGTGATTTTGCCGCCATTAAAATCTAACCAACGAGAGCGCAGCTGCGCGTATCAATAAAGCGCGACCAACCTGATTGGCCCTGCAATCAGGTTGGTCGCGCTTTATTGAGGTTATAATGACCTATTACGATATCGATGTGGATATTATACCATCACGTGAAATTGCTTAAATTGAGTGTTTTGTTGTCTGCGCTATAACAGTAGTAATTATAAGTCAAGTATTGGAAACATAAGTAGTATGTTACATTAGTGTAGATAAATGTTTTATAACAATGAAAAGTTGCTGTAATGAGCTAGTACACTTGCCTGCTTGTTTTACTCGTCAAAATAAGTTGATGGGTAAACTAAACAACCAGTTATTCGTGAGAGATGGTGTTTTAAATGTGGAAGCTGTACGTTACTATCACTCCCACTACAGCAACATGTTTTCCACAATAAAATGCAACTAACTATATAACTATCACGTGGACCGGATTAAGGTTGTTGACAGAACTTTTTTTTAACAGGCTTAAATTGTAGTGACGTCACCACGATGACTTACGAATTAAATAACTAAAAGCCGTAAATTTTTGAAAAGGAGTAAATTCGTAATTTAGTGAATAAAACCAGAGGATGGAATAATCAGATGATCCACATCAGGGTACGCCAACCCTATCATTCTTGTTAATTTACGAGCAGTGACACAAGACAGTGCGTCGACTTTCGAATGCTAGAAACATTGAAAGAGCGATATCCAATGCCTGTAATAGAAGATCAAATCGCCAGGTTGACGGGCCAGGTATGGTTGGTGACCCCTGATCTCATGTCCTCATGTTACATAATCGAGAGAAAAAAGTCCAAGCGTTCTTTTTCTGAATTAGTATTTATAAAACCGATGAGAAATAAGAAGCCTTAGATTGTATTCAATGTGCACGAAGAGATATTTTACACGTTTATTCGAAGAGTTCAGCTTGATGTTAGTAATCAAACGCGTTTTGAATGCAGTAGCGAGTCCGCGTGCTAAGGTCAAGTGGAACGGTAGGACAGCCGGAGCATTTGCATTCACTAACAGCACAAACCTAGAGGATGATGAGAAATAATGGAATGAGAAGTTAGGACGGATTAAATGGGGTCCAAATAACACGAAGCAAAAGACGATAGATAGTCTGAACACCTGCTGAAGTTATATTATAGCCCTGTCTGATCCTATTTTCTTTAGGTAGAAATGATATAATATACTAGTCTAAGGATTTTTGTGTAAATAAAATAAAATGATAACAATGTCGATGTCATTCTAGTTCTAATTGATAAGACATTTAATCGTTAGTTAAATAGTTTAAAGTGAGTAAGTTTTACAGCTGAAACTGTACCTACTTAAATTTTTATTTACTGTACTCATAGATTGTAACTGAATATTTAAATAATTAACGAACAAAATAACAAACAAATTAATTTGTACATGTAGTTTGTGAGATTCGATGTGATTTCTATTGAAAATTCAGCTAAAGCTATGTAAGTATAGACATTTTTTATGGATTAGTTTTGGAAAAACGAAGTCAATATTTTTTAACTTTTTTAAAAGTTATATCCATTTTCATAATTCTGAATATTTTGATAATACGTAGTTATTTATTGTTCAGTCTGTGATTCCTAAAAAACATGTGCTGGGAAAAAATCAGATAAATTATAATGTATGCCAGGGCATAGTATTAGGGCAGGGTATTAGTTAATCTTTTGATAAAATGTCTCACGAAAGTTTGTACCTACCCTAATATTTAATAAATTTACCTACTTCGTTTTCCCCGTATTAAACTACTACTAAAATCGCTTCTCTATAAAACACCAAATTTCCTATTATTAACAATACTTATTGGAATGTCTAATTGGCTCGTGAATTGCTTTATTTTGGCTGTGAAATCGTCTAGTAGTATACGGACCCATTGTGTTTGTAATAACTCAAATTCTTTTTGAGGATCAAGAAAATACTCTATTTGTAGTTCGTAATTACTAAAAGGTTAAGGATGAGGATAGTTAAGAGATTATGATAATAAATCTGGGCTAATATGAAGCTTTATAATAATGTTAAACTTTAATAAATTTACTTATAGAATTGTAGAACTTTCACTCAATCATTTCATGTATTCATCATACTGTCAAAGTATTGGTGTTTCTTTCCAAACCATCAATGTCATTTTTTGATAGTGTGGAAGTCATAGGCCCCCGACCCGCCTATGACTGTAGATTTCAACCATTTGTGGATAATCTCCCAGAAACACCAATTGATTGGATAGCAGGAGGGCTTTGTTAAGCAAATTAACTCGTAAGTAAGTTAATATAAACTGTAAGTTATTCAAGAGACAAGAGGACACGCGGCCTATTGTATGTCTTGTAAAGTAGTGACGTAATGATCAACAAATGGTTCCAGCCTTTGTATAACCAAAGAAAGATGACATTAATTTGTAAATTTTATTAATGTATTCGTAGATAAAGATTTTATGTTCCGATATCACACTTTGGGTATTTCTCGCGGTGATCTTCGGCATATGAGAAATAAGAGATGATCTTTCTCAAAGCGACATCTTCGCATAATTAATTCCCCATGGCTAGGTAGAATTTACGTGCAGAAGGTTTTAAGAGTTCGTCTCTCTCTAAGTCATACTCCAGCCGGAGCCATTGTACATTATTAAAGTTTAGCATTATGTGTATGATCTTTACACAATGGATTGTTTATTGGGTATCCCAATAGAAAAAAAATAGTAGAATAAAACATGGTATTACTCATAAATAGAATGAAAATTAATATTTCACTTAACAATGTAGCATATTATGTGATTCATATTATGTTTGAAATAAGGTAAAGTGGAGTGTACCCCACCTAGTATATAAATCTTTGCATGGAAGGTTGGTAAATTCCCCGAAGTTAAGAGTTAAAATAGATATGTACATGCGTACAATATAATACATGTATTTAGTACCTATTTATAATATACCATTGTGTAAAAGTAATAATACAAAGCTTATTTTCGTAGACAACTTTCTTATTTATGAAAGCGATTTTAACATCTAAGTCTAGTACTAACTTGTACCTAGTCAGACTTAGCAATAATGATTACTTACTAATCTAAGCATATACTATTGATGGTACCGCATCAACCTTGGGTCCGTCCGAAATAATTCTATCCACGTGCATCTACGCTCGACGAGCTACACTCTCCACCGCAAGCTACGCCTTGTGCTACGCGATTCTGTTTACGCTACGAAAATTTTGTTTGAACAATTTTATTCTTAATTCCGTTGATCCTGCGTTAATTACATTCATTAGAATACATACAGACAGATCGAAACTCTTTCTACTTTGTAAAAATCGGTACAAAATATGGTATTAAAGTAAAATCACAACTAGGCGCAATACCCGTAATCTTATAATAGATACCCCCTACATACAACACTATAACTACCTAAGTCTACACACAACCTAATTTAACATCTACCCAGTAGCGTATATTAAAATATGTGGAACGCTTCACGGTTTTGCGTGTTTAAAACGCCTAGTGATTACCTACGAAATATACACATAGATACCTTTACAAGGTGTAACAGAAGGGTGTGACAATATTAAAGAGTATACATATATATCATGTAAGGAGTCAAATACCAGAATATGAAAAATTAAATCGCATATATTTTTTACCATACAAAAATTAGATAATATTTTGCACTTGATTTCGTGGCAGCCCTAGCGAGTGACGAAACCGAAATAAGCACACATTCTTTCATCCCGTTCTAGCATTAGTTTTAACGCAACGTATTCTCTCTCTCTCGCGCTCTCAGAGAGACACCGCCGCGCCGTGTCATTTGTCAATGAAAGAAAAGTCAATGAACGCTCAAAATGATAAGATGTAGGGTTGCAAGTCTTAAAGTTTTAATGAAAGTTCAACTTATGATTACTCGAAATCTATGACACTTAGAATTCTGAAACCTAGTGGGCTGTATTCTATATATACATAGGTATGTATAGTATAAGTATTGTCACACCCTTCTGTTACACCTTTTATACATATATAGATGCAGGCAAACTAAGTTCTCAATGAACAAATTGCGAAATGTCCTAAATCCCACAAGAGTTATTGTCCCTTTAGAAATTTCTAACCTTTGGATTTTGCTTTGTATCATTATATAATTAAGAAATCCAAAATTAGAATTAAAACGGTTTCAGTCTTATTTTAGTATGAAAGTTACAGCTACTAAGTATATCTTTTAAAGTACAATGGATGTCAATACATTTTACTCAAAAATCGAGATCATGTTATTAGAAGATGTTTTGTTGAATACAGGTTATTAACAACTCCAGATAGGTACATTTAAAATGGAACAGACTCACCGAATAACAGCATACGTTTTGCTTGCTCACCAGCACTATTGTAAAACACAATTTCTTAAAATAAACTCTTATACAACACACATAATTGAGACCCAAAAATTAAATTGAATTTATTCAAGTAAAGAAGTTAACACTACTTTCACAATTTGAACACTGATCCCTTCTAATCTAACTAATCACTAAGCCTTGGAGCCTATGATGAACCCAAATTCACCGTTGCCGTAGATTAAAAATAAAACTATCACTAGCGACCCTAAACTTGTACTTAATACTAAATTTCACGCACACAATTCGTTATGTGCTTTCTTCCGCGTCCCGGAGTGCTCTCCCCCTTCTCTCGACCCGACTCGCCTTTTATACAATTTTCTCCCTAGTACGTAGATCAAAATAGATTTAGGTAAAGAACCTCGAGATAGCACGCGTAACGGGGAAACGCCCTCGTTACCACTTGGAAGCCCCTATGATCAAAATAGATTTAGGTAAAGTACCTCGAGATGTCACGCGTAACGGGGAAGCTCCCTCGCCAATACTTGGAAACCCCGGTGATCAAGATAGTATTATAGGTAAAGAATCTCGAGTTGTCATGCGTAACGGGGAAGCCCCTCGCCAATACTTGGAAACCCCGCTGATCAAGATAGTTTCATAGGTAAAGAACCTCGAGTTATCACGCGTAACGGGGAAACCCAAATTTTGGCCCTCGCTCGCAATAAGGAATCACCTCGGACTTTTGTTTACGTTTGAAAATATTTTTTGTTTTATTTTTCTTTTATTACCTGATTAAAATGATCAACACGGCTCGAATTGGTAGTTAATCAATGATGGATGGATTGTTTTGATGTGTTGACATGGATGAAATTGGTTTGTTTTATTTGTCCGAAGCGAGACTCGAACCTGCTCTTAAGTGGCGTAATACTTAGTTTATTATTTCCTGGTTTTTTTAATGAAGATGATGGCTTTTGTGGTCATAAACCAAACAGTTACAAGTTTTAATATTAAAATATGCCAGGGCATAGTTTTATTTGAGTTACCATTCATACTAATTGACAACTCTTGATGATATAAAATTAAAGAGTTAATCGATCTCGTCAGTTTTACTTATTAGCCTTTCCGTATAAGAAATTAAAAATAAACTAAACATTGTTTTTTTCTTCATTTTTCATTACCAATACTATACCTACTCATCGAGCTTGCGAGCATTAAATAATGACAAGGTTTGAATGTACCTTCAGTAATATTGTCCGTGTTTACAAAGTCCACTTCAGACCAGAAGCCACGCAGCGTATTCTTGTCCACTTGTTCCACATTAGTGAGTACTCGTCTAGTAGGTAGCTCGTACAGGTCCAGGTCAAAATTCAATCTTTTGTTGGAGCTTTCTTTGGATTTGTTATCGTTGTTTGTTATGTGTACAATAGCGCATATTGCAAGCATGGGTAACAATATTTGCTGAAAAACAATAAAAAGTCATGTAACTGGACTTTGGTATCGAGCATAATGAGCGGCATAGGGTTATGGGCTGAGCAGACGATCTAGCCCTGATAGGACAGATAAGAATAGAGGTAGCAAGATCTGTTCAGACTCTATCTCTGCACGCAACAAGGGTGTGGCTCAGAATTAACCATAATGAGACAGAGTATTTCCACATAAAACGCTACAGAGACTGCAGACAGCACTGCAACAGCGAATGTGGTGTTCATGTGGTTATAACTCATCCAAAGATATGACAAGCTTTAAATATTTTAGATACAATAACTACTTTATATAAAAGAAACGCTTACTCTCACAAATGTATAGTTTACTCAGCAGTTTTACAGAGTAGATGTTGGTCTCATCAATAACTTTTTTTTTATAAAATAATATCGTTTATTTACAATATTATAATATAAAAACAAGTGAAGGAAAACTAAACATATTACTTCTAACTACTACAAAATAGGGGCACTTAGAAAATCTTTAGAAAAGCCTAAAGATAATCTAAGTACTCCAGCCCACTACCAGAGGGCAGCGTGCCCAGCATGGTGGCCGCATTACCACGCTGGATGGCAATGCTGATACGGTGAGCCAGAAAAAGGCCAGCATTTTGGTCATCGTCGCGGCTACCAAGCCCTCCGAGAGGTTTTGAAAAATAGTATGGGCTCCCGGACCCCACGGCCCCAAAGTCTCGACTCCAAAAGGCTCAAATATGTAACCTCGGCCGAGGATAGCATATTTGCGTCTCTTGTGATGCTCGGCAATAATAGCCGCCGCTCCAGCCCGACACCGTGTCATAGACAGATGAGACGGCGCCAATGTGTCGACGCAAGTTGCGTCCCACACAAGGGGCCGACCCAACTTCCAGGGCAATAATTATATTGTGAATTTTCTTTTCGGGGAAGGTCAGACAATACAGCGTGAATAAGTAGTAAAACTCAAGAAAGAGAACCCTGAGAACCTGCATGTAACCTACCTGTAATTTTGGCTGGCGCTGATCGCTGCCCACGTCTAAAATACTGTGCACCGTCAGCACCGATGGGCGCGGTGGCGCGCCCTAGTCACAAATAGCATTATTACAATGTTTTGGACTTGGCAAAATGTAATATTGTAAGTATGTTTTTACTTGATGTACCTATGTATATTAAATAGGTATATAATGTTTTTGTTACTTAGATAGACGGAAAACGTTCCTTATTTACCTACTAACACAAGAGGTAGAGCGAGGAATATCAAGTTTAAAGTAGAATAAGTCACCTGGTGAGGACGGTGTATCGACGGAAGCAATAATCGCTATGATAGATCCCCTAGAGGCAACCCGCATATGATGCACAATTACAGACCAATAAGTTTGTTGCCAACTCTATACAAACTGTTCTCATCGATAATATTGAACAGAATAACAATAGCCTTAGATGAACAGCAGCCACGGGAGCAAGCGGGTTCAGAAAGGGATACTCCACAATAGACCAGAAAAGGATACTTCACTCTGACGCAATCCAGAAAACTCTATACCTATCTAGTATAGATTGTGTTGGTATCTACGCATATTAAAATTACATGGGTAAAACTATGAAGGACGTTTTGTAGAAGTTAATTATTATTCCAACTCAATCAATATCAATTGATTTTTTAAACGTGCTAAGTCTTTTCCGCCAGCTAAATTTATAAGTAAAACACGCGTCGAAAAATGTATGAGAAAAAAACACGCGTTGCCCAGTAAATATTCGTAAAATGATGCGAATCTCAGTCATATGCAAAAAAATAAAAATGTTCCAGTAAAATAATGTTTGCTAGGCAACATCGCTGCTATTTGGTAAGATTTCAAATGATAACTGTCATCCGTGTCTCTGACAAACGCCAAATGACGTCATCATCGAAAAACTTCTGTATTGATCGTTAGTGAAACTGAGAAACAGTCCCAACAGGCCCGTCCTACTGAAACAGGTTACACTGAATAATTGTTCGTAAAATATGTAAGTGTTTTTAAGTAACCGATTTTATTATTCTTACTGTAAGTTAGGAAACAGAAAAAAACAACGTTATTTTAATCTTACCAGGAATATGAAGGATAGCTTTATGTGCCAAAAATACAAGAACTGGCGTTTCATAAGCAGGCAGACCTGCCGTAGGTACAGGCTGGGTCCAGCTTGTTTCACGAACAAAGTATCTGAAACAAAGCAAGGAGAGGAAAATAAAATATAATAAATTTGCTTCAAACTTTGTGAATGTCTTCATTTTTTAAATACATAATAGTACGTTGTTATCATTTATATAATCATTTATTATAAAATAATATAATATTTAACCATAGAAAGAGCAAAACTAGTAAAACTCGGCGGAGACAATAATAGACAAGAAATCAACCTCGATAACTGGATCTGTTTGGCACCGACTCCAAATATTACGGATTTCGATAAGCTACTTATGTTTAGAATTATAAGTTCCAATAATTTGATAGATTCTTTACTTGCAACTCTGAATTTTGAAGTTGCAAAACCGATAATAAATTATAAATTTATTAACTTTTTAGTGACAGTAAACTTGATGTTGGTTTTTGTTTTTTTTTTAATTAAATTTTATTTTATATTTTTTAGTTTCATTTTGCACACATACAGTCTTATTAATAAACTCCGATTAATGCAAGATTAACTTTACTCCGAGACGTAGGTTTGGACTAGCAAAAAAATTTATTAATAAACACGGATTAAGGAGAGAGTATGCTAATCCGAGTCTGGTCTCTGATTTAAAGTTATTCCTACGAGCCATGTGGTTTAAAGAACGATTAACTATAGATTAACCTCAAATTAAAATTCAAATGTGCCATGTTATTGTGTTTTGAGGCTTGTAGGAGAAAAGTTCGTTTGTTGTTGTGATAATAAAATGGATTGCAATTACTTTGCCGGCGATTTGAGATTAATTGATGATATAGAAGAGTTTGTTGAGAACCAACAAACTCTGCCATTAGTGAGCCATGTTAAATTTTACAAAACTGGCTGCCATCCACTAAAAGACCTTCACGAAGACGAATTCAAATATAAATATAGTATAGTCCCTACTTATTTACTCCTGTCTTACATCCCAGCACGCAAAAGGAATAAATGTATAACTGAGCACATATTAGAACCCGAAACACCGTGGAAAGGTGCTTTGGAGTATAGCAAAGGTTTTACTGTTTGCGAGAGAAGAGGGTTCACTACTAATTTAGAGGATACTAAGCTCTATATTGTGGCATTGGCAATATTGCATAACATTGCAATGCACAGACAAGAATTACTCGAGGTAGTAGAAACTGCTGATGTTCCAGTAGCACCAGCAGTAAATAACACTCATCAAGGAAATGCAGCACAGGCAGCCTTTATTGGAGATAATTTTTATTACATATTACTCTACCTATGTATCTAATACAATATAATTTCTATAGAATTCTAGGAGTAGGAAAATAAAAATCTGATGACCTTGGCTAAGTTATTTATTTATTGTAACTACCTAATGCATATTAACAACTTATAATAAAATAATAAGATACAGAGTAGGTATTGAGAAACGTTTAACGCTTGCAAAACTGCAGGCGAATGTTAGTCACACTAATTCTACTATATTACAAAAGACAGAAGGGTGTGTGTGTAACAAACATAAAATTGGTCTAGCCATTTAGCTAAACCAATTTTGATGTAATTTGTTATGGAGATAGTTAACACCCTGGATTTACACATAGGTACTTTTCATGCCTGACTAACATGGGCAACAGCAGCTAGTATTATAAGTAAAGGTGTGTGTGTTTGTACATGGGGCGCAGTTAGTCTTAGATAACCAACTATACTCTTTTTTGTTGTTCATCAGCTTTTTTTAATTCTAAAATTTCTCTATCTGGTATAATAGCACTTTCTAAATTTGTAAATTTTTATTTTTATTGCATGCTCTTCTTCAGCCATTTCCATTTTCCTTTTATGTTCCTGTTATGTTCTTTAACTTTTTGCTGTGGCTAGTCATATAGTATTATTAGTAATCATAGTACCGACGTAGTCTCCATGGTTCTGTAAATAGTAAGTATTGGAATCATTAACTTCTGTAGGCCCAGTATCGATAAACAAATGATAAGATATTGAATCAGGCGTTACTTTGCGGAAAACCATTGTAACTGAAACTCTTGAGAAAAGTGTAGTGTTTTTCCGCTGCGACTGCTCCTTAACCGATATCAAACAACAGACTTGATGGTTTTTAGGTGTGTTCCTCCATATACCACCGCCACACCTCACCTCCTAACCAACGTGGCCTCCGTGGATCTCAAGATCTTACCAACACTGCACCTTGTGTCTTGAAGCTTTGTTGTTCTCTTTTGGCATGATATTCTGGTCAACACGTGTTTCGCCTCTCCACGAGGCATCCTCAGGACTCGCGTTGATTCTTCGAACGTCTTCGTGAAATGTGAAAGTTTTCGGACCGACCCGTCGGTCCCAAGCTTTGTTTCTTGCTTTATTAGATAGTGTTCGTGTCTAATGTTTAATTTTCAATAATGTGCGTATATTGTTTCAAGACCGAACAAACCAGACACTGAAACAAATAAAATATGGTTATTAGAATATTACTACGATACTAAACAGTGAACTTGAAAGAAATTGTAACATGACTTACCTTTTCTTCTTCGTCCCAGTTGATGACACGGTTAATATTTTGGCTCATTTTGTGATTATATATCGGAATCTTTATATCTTAAAATTAAATAAACGCCCACTTTTGACAACTTTTTTACCATAATATGAACTGTCACTGTCGTAAGTGTCAAAACCACACGCTTAGCATACTCCGACTCGTTCTTTTTTACTTTTAAAATGAGTAGGTTGCCATATTGCTGGTCTAAGCCATGGTTTAAGGAATGTATTGTTAATCCGAGGTTATTCGATATTTATTAATAATAACGAAATTACAAAGTTAATGCGGCGTTAATCAGAGATTAACTAGTCTGACATTAAATCTAGATTAGGTTGGGATTAGGCTATTTTTATTAATAAGACTGACAGTGTTTAACTGAATTGAAAAAAAAGCAGCTGCAGAATCGGTCTAGAACTTTTAGTTTTATTCATTTATTAGGTTCTTAAATAAAGGAGTAATCGCGTAACATATCCACAAAAAAATAAAATAAAAACAAACAAAATGAAAATAATCCATGCATCTAAACGCGGTGTGGTGGAGGCAAGCGCGAGGCGGCAGCCAGGTCTACCTGGCTGCTTGTGGAGCCATCTGACGGTGTGTATTGCAGCTGTCTAGAGTATATGTAGTGTAGTGGGCTCAATCATATGTATTGACGAACTCAATTACATTAAATAATATTTCCTTCAGTTACGTTACATCAAGACAAGTGTTCAATGTATTTCAAAACGAAAAATAATAAATGTATATTAACAAGCCTATATTCAACTGCCACAAAATTAATATCTTATAAATAAATTTTACACTTCACTTTGAATTTCAATTTTGTCAGCAGAAGTTGCCAGCTTGGCAAAGGCCTCCCCTACTGTTTTGCACTCATCTCTCTCCCTCGCCTTCCTCATTTAATCAGGACCGCACACTTTGTGGAACACATCCCTCCACCTCTTCCTTGTTCCCCCGGTGTCTGCTTCCATCCAAGGGTATCCATTCTGTGGCTCTCTCTGTCCACCTGCTGTTGTCTCGTCTGCATAAGTGACCTGCCCACTTGAATTTTAGTAGCCGTGTCCTTGCAGTAACATCAGATACTTTTGTTTTGCGTCGTATTGTTTCGATTTCTACTCTATCTGTTAGCTTTATATCGAACATGCTACGTTCCATTTTTCTCTGACAAATGGCCATCTTTTCTTCATCTTTTTTCGAAGTGACCTAGTTTGACAACCGTAGGTTATGCAGGGTAATAGGCTTACGTTTGACTATAGCCTTCCTGATGTTAAGCACCACTATAGTCTAAGATAAATAATTATTTCTTTGTTCTTCATGGTCTCTCTAAAACTCCAGTATTTCTTCCAAGCTAGAGTGACTCTTCTGTTGGTTTATTTTTCAGTGTAATCTCTAAAAGCTCTTAAAACACATACTACAGGTACATACTGTTACGGGATAGGGGGCTGTTTTTAAGGAAAAACAAAATTTATTGCCTTTAATGTGACGATATTGTTACTCCCTCGTAAGTACGTAGAGTACCTACTACGTAAAACACTAAGCACACACGTTCACTACACAGTACTTCACTTAGCACTTGCACACTAGTACTATCACTTGATTATCACTTGACTATTCGCCTCGATCGCTTGATTGAAACTCACCTCCGGCCCGAGCTACGCCTGTTTATATATCGGTAAGAAACTTCTTGAATCCTTTTGTATTGCTTGGATCAAAACACAACCATAAATCTTTTGTCATGTAAATAAGGTAGGTGAGCGCTTGATGTAAACAAGGTTATAAACTCATTGTTATGCAAATTAGTTTCTTTTGTGTTACACCTAAAATGGAAGTCTAATTCTCTGGAACGCAATTAAAATGAGGTAAACAACATGTTTACTCGTATGTGTACGCGCAGATAGCTGCCGGTGGTAACGTGAACCTTCCTGAAAGGTCACGGCGCAACAATACTATACATACATAGTCATCCACGTAGTGGAACGTTGTGCCATGCACTGAGAACTGTATTAGGTTAAAGTAATAAAGGTTGTAGCAACACACTTCATCCATTGTAATATATGCCGTATTTAAGTATTACAATGTGTATGCGGGGTGAAACTCACAAGTTATGTGGCTCACGACAATTGGAATACTACCTATTGAACACGATTGCCATACTAACTGTCAAGTGTATTAAAAATCCTGCAACTGAGGGAAAATACCATTATAACTATCAGTAGTAAAACTTAGAATATGTATAAGTAGTAAAACTTTCATTAGAAAAATCATAGAATTTTACAATGTCATCCCACAATTGATTTTTGAAACGATAGGTACTAGATTCAAAAACATAATTAAGATGTCGCTAAGTAGGGATGCCTACTAAATGTGAAGCTTTTTTGAAACAAAAATATTTTGATTCTTTCCAACTCCGCAAATGACTAATCTAACTTACCGAAGTGGTAACATAATATGTTTTTTCTTTATGTAATTTGACTTTCTTAAGTGCACTGAGGTGTCTATTTGATGAAATTAAAAATAAAATAAATAGTGTTAATATTAAGAGTGTGATTTATTTATCAGAGCAGACTAATAATATGTGGATTGATTGTAAATTAGTGACTTAGTGACTATAGTAGTTCCAACCATTTATTTTCTTTTTGACAGATCTAATTTGTCAGTAATAGTGTTGTGACCAAGTGATTATAGTGGACACGATATCGATTCATTTCGATTTGTAATCGACGAAATAGCTGCAGAACATGGTCATGGGGTTCTTAGACTTCCACCTTATTATTGTCAATACAATGCCATTGAATTAATATAGGTTCAAGTAAAAGGACACGCTGCTAATAGGGGTTTTGTGTTAAAATAACACAAAACCCCTATTCATGGCAAACAAAATGCTTGATTTATATAAAATGCATGTGTGGAAGTAACTGCGGAAAACTGGCAAAATGTAATTAAAAAAACACAAGAAACTACAAAAGCAGAGTGGGATAAACACGTGCGATAAATAATACGAATCAACAATTAATTATAAATGTCGGCGATAGCTCGAGTGACAGCGACGATGAATCCGATTTTGAATAATAAATAAATAAAAATAAAAGTCACAATATTTGTTCCATATCATTTCATACCAATCTATATTTATACTTCATAAGAATGCTACATTATACCCGTGTAAAAATGGTTACTAAACAATATATCGATATCTCAATCGTAACATCACTATGTTGATAGCCACAAAACGTATTTTTTTAAAAACGTTTGATATTACGTGTAATTTATAAAAAACCTACTACTCTTATGGACGCAATTTGTAAAAGATGATTATTATACGGGATCAAGGAACAAACTTAGGCAGTTGCCATATTTTTAAAACCTCGCATTTAAAAGTGAACTTTTGCGTAACATGATGCAGTTACGTTCTATTGCTGCTGTCAAATAGAAAATAAACGGTTGGATCTACTGTAATAAAGGGTAAAAGGTGTTTGTCACAATATATACCTTCAGCTGAGCCGTCAATTTCCTCGTGGAACGGGTCTGCGTCGCTACATAACCTGTCAAACAAAAGGATTTGTACTATAACTGTATTTACAACACTTAAAGAGAAATACCGTACTGGATATTCGGTTTTTTTACATTGATTATCCTTTTCTATTGTATTTTATTTGGCGGGAGAGAAAATTAGATGAATTCTGCCAGAACTTTGACGCCGTGGGGGGCAAAAAGAGCGCCTAATGCTTATGCCAAGTAAGGAGTCGTTTATTAGCTAAATCAAATGGAACCACTCTCAACTTCATATATTTTTTTAAAATGTTATATTTGATTTTTTTTTACATAAGATAGACTCACGCTTGACTACAACTACTATAAACAACATTGTAACATAATATTCTATTGATCCAAGGTATTTCATTTGATACCTATACTTAGTTGCTTATATATATATTATAGCTATACCTATACCTATTCTTATTGCTCTGGAACATTGGCTACGACTGGGTTCTACGTGGTGGCTGCTTGAGAGGGGTCAGTTTGGTGTGCTACGCTGATGACACCCTAGTTTTGACGCGAGGCCAGGATCACTGGAGAGCCGCGCAACTTGCGATGGTGGGTGTCGGAAACGTTGTGGCGCATTAGGAGCCTTGCTCCTAATGCGCGCCACAACGTTATCCTCTTGAGTGGAGTTGGTGGTGGGAGATGCTACCATCGGCGTTGGAGGAACGATGAAGTACCTGGGACTCGTCCTTGACAGCCGATGGAACTTCCGGGAGCACTTCCGCCGCCTGGCCCCGAGGCTGACAAAGGCAGCCGCTGCCCTCGGCAGCCTCCTGCCGAACTTAGGTGGGCCTAGCGTCGCGTGTCGCTGCCTCTATACAGCGGTGGTACGCTCGATGGCGCTGTACGGGTCACCCATATGGGCGGAGGCCCTGAAGGCCGAAAATATTCGGCTCCTTCGGCGGCCACAGCGGCTCATGGCTATAAGGGCGGCTAGAGCCTACAGGACCGTCTCCTATGAGGCGGCCTGTGCGTTGCCAGGCTCGGTCCCATGGGACTTGGACGCCGAGATGCTGGCCCGGCTTTACCGGATGATAGCGACTGCCAAGCAACGGGGTGAGTACCCCTTGCCGGTGGAGGTTCAGCGCTTGCGGCAGCAAGCCCGGGACGAGGCCATCGTAAGGTGGCAGCAGCGGCTCGAGGAGCCTACTGCGGGGGTGCGAACAGTAGAAGCAATCCGCCCTGTCCTCGTGCAGTGGTTGGGGAGGCGGCACAGCTCTCTCTCCCTCCGTATCACGCAACTCCTGACAGGTCATGGCTGTTTAGGCCGATACCTGTTCAGGGTTGCACAGAAGGAGGAGACCCCAGCCTGTCACCATTGCGGTGACCCGGAGGACACGGCGGAGCACACCCTTGCGGAGTGCCCAGCCTGGAACGAGCAGAGGGCGCGGCTCGTAGCTGCCATAGACCGGAGGCTGTGGCTCCCGGCCGTCGCGGAAGCGACGGTCGAGAGTGACCTTGGTTGGAACGCAGTGCAAGACTTCTGTGAAGAAGTTCTCGCACTGAAGGAAGAGGCGGAGTGCGCGCGGGAGAGGCTCGCGGAGCCGAACTCCCTGCGTAGAATGCGCGTTGGCGGGCGGCGCTTGGCGCACAACCGCCGAATTCCATAAAAGGGACTCTGGGTGGCAGGTCGGGGAACCTGTCACCCTTAAGAACGAGTTCCCGCAGGATGCACGACGTGTCCTGTGTTCCGACACGTCCTCCAACAGAAGGATGAGCTGAAGCTCCCTGAGACGGGGCCCGATGCCGGGCTAGCATCGCTAGGGCTGCGGATGAATGCATCGCGCCTGCCTGTCTGCGCCTGACCTGTGATGCGGAGGTGGAACATCCCAGGTTTTTAGTGGGTATGCCGCCCAGGGCGGTGACTCCCACATAACCAACCGCCCTCCCCGGGGTTGGTGGGTACCTGTTATAGGTTTTCCTGGGAAAAAAAAAAGGCTATTGCTGTCTGCGGTTGCTCCCGGCCGTCGCGGAAGCGATGGTCAAGAGTGACTTTGGTCGGGACGTATAGTGCGAGACTTCTGTGAAGATGTTCTCGCACTGAAGGAGAAAAGAAGAGCTAAACTGTGACGCAAGGGGTATGCCATATAACATGGTGCGGGGCAGACACAGCGCGAGCGCGTAGGCGCCTCCGCTGACTGTGAGTGTGCATGCTCCTAGAATCAGTGTGTGGTACAATATTCCCACGCGTTGTGAAATGCGCTACACTGGCCATCCCAGGGAAACGTAAGTGGGATGAAGAGGTACCGCATATTTCAGAGAAATAACTTGAAGTGGCTACATGCCTGAATGATGAGTATTAAAATCTGAATTACCAGCCATTAAACGCCACAAGCAGGTTATATGACAGGCTGTTGATGTGTTAAAGACGCGACATATATTACTGTACACAGCACTCACTTGATAAACACCTCCTCGAGGGTGGTGAGGCCCACGCCTATAGTCTCCACCTGGAGCGATTTCTTGTTGGCTTCCAACACAGAGAACAGTTCAGGGAAGCGGCCGCTAGATGCCGCGGGCAGGTTATATGACAGGCTGTTGATGTTCTGCTCCCTGAGAGACGCGTCCGGAACGTAGCGTGTTACTGTGGAGGTGATGAGAGTCTCCTGTGGTGTGCCTTTCGTAGTGAACATAAGTCTGTATCCTGTCCCTGTAAGAATAACGTACTTATTGCATTGTTTGAAATGGTTCTTTAATGACACAATATAATATATTTACTCATTTTCACTGTTTATAGTTTAAAGATTATCGGGGAAACTTGCATGCTACCAGATCCACAAACACTGGTAAAATTACAAAAAAAATTAGCATCCTGTGAATGAAATAAATAAAATGTATTGTAGTAGACATATAAGGTAGACTGAAGAAGGTGAGTGTGAATTTACCTATGGCTCGCTTAAGGTGCATGGGCGTGGCGTGACAGCGCAGATGGCCTTGATACATAGCAGCCACACGGTCCCCCAGGTTGTCTGCTTCCTCCATAAAGTGTGTGGTCAAGAGAACGGTGTGGTTGTCCCGAAAAGACTGCCAAGAAATAAGATTTAAGTGATTCGCCAGCTGTTACCATTGTTCGCTCGGTTCATGTGTTATGATGCCAAATCTCTCCAACCTATGGAGTATCAATAAGAATTCAATTTTGTTGAGGGGCTGGGGAGTAGATCTTCGAGTTGGAGTGTTAGAGATAAAAGCTTTACTTTACGAATCATCGCAGCTCGTTGAAAAAAACTCCAAAAATTTACCATCTTATGACTTTCCACGAAAAGTCAGCCATTCTATTTGGTATAATGACACATTTTTGTGCGCTCGTAAAAGTTCATTTTATACAAAGATCATTTCTGAGAGCTCTAGCAAGTCTAAAGCAGTCTGAAGCATAGTAAACACAGCAAGAGGAGTAAGTACAAAAGTTGAATAAAATTTATTTCAAGAAAATCAAAGACTGATTTAGAGCCTACTGTCACGAAGTCGTGATAAGTCAAAAATTGCTGTTGATGACGGTGGTAAGACGCAATCGGACGCCACGGAAACCGATATGGGCGTGGCACAAGGATCGTTTAATATTCTCTTTTACCTATTACTGAATCTTTTACCGCATTGCATCGTATATTGTATTTGCAGATGATGTAGCCTGTATAGAGACTAGAAAGACTTCGTCTGAATTGCAAGATCACCTATATAAGACAGCGAGTTAATTTTCAAGCGAAAAATGTTACGTGCTTTCCAAAGTAATAATGTAACGGATCTGAGAGTGGTATCAATCGATTTAACGCATAGAATGCAATCTGAATGATGCCCCACTTGGAAGCAAATGCTGCCTAAAAAATATCCTGGAAGCAACCGCGGATGTTCTACTCTACTATCCAAATATATGTAGGTGTAAAAATTTTCAAATTGCTTAGCATTTGTTGCACGATTTTGGCTACTCTAGCTGTATTATTATGACATTGAATAACTTATTCATTTGCAAACAAGCTTTTTGTGATGAGTTACCAGCAGTAAGTCCCACAGCTCCCGCCTCGTCTCCACATCCAGCCCCGACGTGGGCTCGTCCAGCACCAGTACGCTGGCGCCACCTGCAACACAAACACCAACCAAATTTGTGAAATCACAGTGGCTCACGCGTCTTCATTCAAACTATTCCTTGGTTATATTCAAAATCTTCGTACTAAACTTACATAAGGTACTTACTAATAGTTCTCTAAACAGTATGCCCCGCGAGTTATGTAGATCCGGCAGATAAAAATGAGCTAGGTGATACTTTTATTCTTGGTCCTTTTGCCGGCGCGGCAGGGGTGATGGGATAATTTAAACACTTACATCTTGGGATGTATCAAAGTATATTGTGACTTGTATATTATCAATATGTACGTGAATGTATGTTCTTATTAAGACTAACATCTTATATACTTAATGCTACGTGTTGTACGTGATACTATGTGAATAGTATCTTATCTGCATATGCAGATAAGCAAATATCGTCTTATGCTCTTGGCACAGTCCTTAATAACCGGAAGTCAATGAAATGCTATATTCAAGCGCAGTGCGTGAACTGAGTGAGAGAGTCAGGCGAGGTACCTGCAAGCGCGCACGTCAGCTGCAACCGCCGCTTCATGCGAGTGAGAGAGTCAAACGAGGTACCTGCTAGCGCGCACGCCAGTTGCAACCGCCGCTTCATGCGAGTGAGAGAGTCAGACGAGGTGCCTGCTAGCGTGCACGCCAGCTGCAACCGCCGCTTCATGAGAGTGAGAGAGTCAGGCGAGGTACCTGCAAGCGTGCACGCCAGCTGCAACCGCCGCTTCATGCGAGTGAGAGAGTCAGACGAGGTACCTGCTAGCGCGCACGCCAGCTGCAACCGCCGCTTCATGCGAGTGAGAGAGTCAGGCGAGGTACCTGCTAGCGCGCACGCCAGCTGCAACCGCCGCTTCATGAGAGTGAGAGAGTCAGGCGAGGTACCTGCAAGCGTGCACGCCAGCTGCAACCGCCGCTTCATGCGAGTGAGAGAGTCAGACGAGGTACCTGCTAGCGCGCACGCCAGCTGCATTCGCCGCTTCATGCGAGTGAGAGAGTCAGGCGAGGTACCTGCAAGTGCGCCTGCAACCGCCGCTTCATGCAAGTGAGAGAGTCAGGCGAGGTACCTGCAAGTGCGCAAGCCAGCTGCAAACGCCGCTTCAAGCGAGTGAGAGTGTCAGGCGAGGTACCTGCAAGCGTGCACTCCAGCTGCAACCGCCGCTTCATGCGAGTGAGAGAGTCAGGCGAGGTACCTGCTAGCGCGCACGCCAGCTGCAACCGCCGCTACATGCGAGTGAGAGAGTCAGACGAGGTACCTGCAAGCGTGCACGCCAGCTGCAATCGCCGCTTCATGTGAGTGAGAGAGTCAGACGAGGTACCTGCTAGCGCGCACGCCAGCTGCAACCGCCGCTTCATGCGAGTGAGAGAGTCAGACGAGGTACCTGCTAGCGCGCACGCCAGCTGCAACCGCCCCGCTTCATGCGAGTGAGAGAGTCAGGCGAGGTACCTGCAAGCGCGCACGCCAGCTGCAACCGCCGCTTCATGCCGCCCGAGAGAGCGTGCGGGCTCACTGCGGCCTTATCTTCTAGTCCGAGCCTCTTGAGCAATTTGACAGAGCTCACGCGGGCCTCTTTCAACGAACCAGTTTTTAACTGAAAACAATGACTCATTTATAACATAATAGTTGATAGCTACTTTTTAACATACTTCAAAAACATATCGGTAGACATTGTCTAAGCGTGTACCTTTAACCGAAACGGACGTCTACAATTGACGTGGAATCTCAGGTCTGCCAGAGTCATACAAATTCCGCTACTTTTGTTCATACTGACACAACCACACACACACATGCAAAAGTTGTACGTAAACGTTCAAAATACCCTCATATTTCTTTCAAGGAAAACTATTTACATAGAATAACAAATAATAATGTAATAACCAATTACTTAAATATTTTTTGAGTCAAAATAGGCATAGCAACATATAGGCATTTTTCACTCTGCAAAAAAGCACAACAATTGAAAAAAAAGTAAGATTGTTTATTTATGTACCACATGGTGGGTGTAAAGATGTATCGGTGACTGGGGATTTGAATACCGCTATGACAGATCACATTATGCACTTACTTACGGCCGTTTGCAATAACCTACCTATCTTTAAGGCCAGGCTATTTTGGAATTTCCGACATTTGAGGGGGTGAAATGCGGGTGTAGAAGTACACAAGTAGACGGTGCTAACTGGGAACGAGCGTCGCCAATTTTTCTGTGGCATCGCGCGCCACAGTGCACAGATTAGTACATAGTAGTCGGCCCGCGGCGGCAAACTGCGCGACTACTGTTACATATTCTGTACGAGCTGGCGCGCGCGCTGCAGTGCACAGCTTAGTACATAGTAGTCGAGCCCGCGGCGGCAAACTGCGCGACTACCTGTCACCATATTCTGTACGAGCTGGCGCGCGCGCTGCAGTGCACAGCTTAGTACATAGTAGTCCAGCCCGCGGCGGCAAACTGCGCGACTACTGTTACATATTCTGTACGAGCTGGCGCGCGCGCTGCAGTGCACAGCTTAGTACATAGTAGTCGAGCCCGCGGCGGCAAACTGCGCGACTACTGTTACATATTCTGTACGAGCTGGCGCGCGCGCTGCAGTGCACAGCTTAGTACATAGTAGTCGAGCCCGCGGCGGCAAACTGCGCGACTACTGTTACATATTCTGTACGAGCTGGCGCGCGCGCTGCAGTGCACAGCTTAGTACATAGTAGTCGAGCCCGCGGCGGCAAACTGCGCGACTACTGTTACATATTCTGTACGAGCTGGCGCGCGCGCTGCAGTGCACAGCTTAGTACATAGTAGTCGAGCCCGCGGCGGCAAACTGCGCGACTACTGTTACCATATTCTGTACGAGCTGGCGCGCGCGCTGCAGTGCACAGCTTAGTACATAGTAGTCGGCCCGCGGCGGCAAACTGCGCGACTACTGTTACATATATTATTCTGTACGAGCTGGCGCGCGCGCTGCAGTGCACAGCTTAGTACATAGTAGTCGAGCCCGCGGCGGCAAACTGCGCGACTACTGTTACATATTCTGTACGAGCTGGCGCGCGCGCTGCAGTGCACAGCTTAGTACATAGTAGTCGAGCCCGCGGCGGCAAACTGCGCGACTACTGTTACATATTCTGTACGAGCTGGCGCGCGCGCTGCAGTGCACAGATTAGTACATAGTAGTCGAGCCCGCGGCGGCAAACTGCGCGACTACTGTTACATATTCTGTACGAGCTGGCGCGCGCGCTGCAGTGCACAGCTTAGTACATAGTAGTCGAGCCCGCGGCGGCAAACTGCGCGACTACTGTTACATATTCTGTACGAGCTGGCGCGCGCGCTGCAGTGCACAGCTTAGTACATAGTAGTCGAGCCCGCGGCGGCAAACTGCGCGACTACTGTTACATATTCTGTACGAGCTGGCGCGCGCGCTGCAGTGCACAGCTTAGTACATAGTAGTCGAGCCCGCGGCGGCAAACTGCGCGACTACTGTTACATATTCTGTACGAGCTGGCGCGCGCGCTGCAGTGCACAGCTTAGTACATAGTAGTCGAGCCCGCGGCGGCAAACTGCGCGACTACTGTTACATATTCTGTACGAGCTAGCGTTAGCGATATCATTTCGTTCTAATATTTTTTATTTTACTCTAATTTCTCATATACATACCAAACACTAATAATTAATAAAACATTGTATGCATATTTAGGTAGTTATGACCCAAAATAAATTCGTAGGTTTTTTTGAAGAATTTAAGTGATTTATCCATGACATAAATACAAATGAGCGAGAAGCACTATTCTGAAATTATGACTAAAATGGATTCATAAGTAACAACGTTTATTGTAGGTAGAGGGTATGTGCATTATCCCTCTAAATATAATAATATATATCTCTTTTACAATATGTTTCTTTAATGGGAAATGAAATTCATACAGAGACAAATTAAACACATAATAAAGTTTTTACTAAAGATCATTAATTTGTAGATGTGCATATGATACAGGGTTATCTGATTTTTTTCAAATTGAAAAAAAATCACACGGTTGTGAAATATATAAAAAAAAGTTGGTGATATAAGTATCACCAATGTTTTTAATACCTAGATAACAGAACGTACCAACAACTTATACATTGTTTGTCTGTTCATCTGTGTCTTTGTTCGTCTGTTTATTTAAGCGCTCACCACGCAAAAACGGCTGAACGGATCTTCATGGTTTTTGACAAGTAGATAGTATGAGGTCCAGGATGTGTCATAGCCATCATAATTTTGAATAAACTAACGCGATCAAAACTGCAGCTGTCCACTAGTATGAAAATAACACATTACTAGTATAAAAATAACTCATAATTATCACATGAAACTTCTAAATAATAACTATGTAAACAAAATACAGGGTTATAAGAGAAAGAAACACACGCGATTCTTGTCACCTAACATATAATACAGATTCAATTTGAAAACAATGCAATGTAGGTATATACTTAGATAGAGTATTTGGTTAAATCTTATCTAGGATTATAATGTAAATGTCACAGTACTTTCTTAGTCAAATATCTGATATAGATTAAATTTTAATGTAATTTCTGATACAGAGCATTGTTTACGTTACCGAGAATTTAAAAACATCTTATTCAGAGTTACATTTTAAAAGAGCACACTATGAATTGGAAATGATGACTAAATTGACTAATGCAATTGATATAACCCTGTATAATATGTAGAATACACAAACACTACCAATTGACATTATTCTATTTCCAAACTGGGTCTTTTATTGTGTATTTTTGACGATAAAAAAGTAGAGGGCCATTTTCATATATGAACTATGTACTATAAACATTATTCCGTTTAAAAAATCGTGTATATATTAGATGTTTGACGAGTATAATGAAGCTGTTTCCAACTAACCCTGTATAACATTAATTTTCATTTGCATTTAATATTTACTAAAGCATTGTTTCGTTTTCAAATGGAGCCTGTATCAAATGTTTGACAAGTCATAAGTAAGGACCGATTTCCAAATAACCCTGTTTAACATTATGCACATCTGCAATACAATATGTACTATAAACATTGTTCCGGTTTCAATTGAAGTTACTTTTAAACGTTTAACAAATAATAAGTAGGTAGCTTTTTCCATATAACCCTGTGTTATATTATTTTCATTTAATTGTTACAATAAACATTGTTTCGTTTTCAAATGAGCCAGTATCAAATTTTTGTCAAGTCAAAAGTAGGGAGCTATTTCTAAATAACCCAGTATAACATTATGTTCACTTGCATACAATATTTACAAGAAACATTGTTCCGTTTTCAAATGTATTAAATGTTTGACGAGTAAAAAGTAGTGAGCTATTTCAATATAACCCTGTAAACATTATTTTCACTAGCATGTAATATTTACTATAAGCCATGTTACGTTTTCAAATGGAGCTTGAGCCTTTCATATAAACTCGACAATACACAATATTCCCTTTTTGAGACTTTTATGTTTTAGATGATTTAATTACTCATCGGGTGTGCTAAAAATTGTTTCAATTTCTTTTTTACTTTCGGAAACACACGTATAAAAAAAAATAGGACGTCTTTTTTTTTTAAATAAATCTATCGAGCGAACTATGCGTAATCATGTTTTGGCAACTTCATTTGCATAAACACTGAATCAAAGATCCATAAAATGAAAAAACCGTTGACTTAGCACCTATATTTCTATTTTTATGTCTTTTTTTTTAAATGTCGATTTCATCTTCTACATCGTCTTAATCTCCGGTTGCTATCTACAGTTCTTATCAAATAAATTTGCCTATATATATATTAATTTGCTACAAATTATGTCCATACAATTTTTTTGTAAAATGCATGTTTTCTGAGATATCGTAAAAAAAGCGTTTCCACCATTTTTTTTCAAAATGGTGGCCGGGGGACAAGAGTGGCGACCCCACAAACTTGAAGTTAAGCTTCTATAGAGCCCCCAAACATGCCCCAAAAATAAAATTGCGTCGTGTAATAAATGCAAAGCTCATGTAACATTTCAATGAACTATATACAAAATTCAAAGATAACTGATTTAGTGATTTAACAAAGCACATCCCAAACTACCAGACAGATCGTGCTGAAATTTGGCATGCCAGTAGTTTATTATTATTTACTAACGTATATATGAAAAATCGTGATAATATTTGTGTTATGAGCGTTTAAATAAACAGAGACACATATAAACAGACAACTTTTCCAGAAATCGTTAGAAATTGTTCTGCTATTAGTTCAAAGTATCTTTAAACTTTTTATTTATAAATATCTTCAATGTTATATCAGACTTCCGACCTTCTTCAGTTTTATCATATTATAATGTTATAGATAGGTAGATGTTATAACAAGTTATGTACTTACGAGTGTAAAGAACATGACATGTTCTAGCACAGTGATGTTAGCCATGAACAGGTTTTCTTGTGTGCAGAGACCGAGCTGTCGCCGCGCGGTGACGCCGGAGCGTGCGTCCGTTGTATCCACACCGTTGACTAGCACGCGGCCTTCTGTCGCGCTTATCATGCCTACAACACCATATTATTTTGCATATCACAGAGAAATATATCAGAACTCTCTTAAAAACGAATGCCTACATGTAACTTGAACTTTTATAGGATAACTAGCTGGTGCCCGCGACTTCGTCCGCGTGGAAAAAAAAAAACCTTAAAAACGGTTCTAGTGAGTTAATCTTAAAAGATAGACATTTTTTTTGGCAGACATTTTGTTAGATCATATTTTTCGTACATATTTTTTTGAACCATTTTCGCAGCGCCCGCAACTGTAGCCCTCAAAGATGAATATTATTTCCCGTTTTTTACACATTTTCCATTGTTTCTTCGCTCCTATTTGTTGCAGCGTGATCTTATATAGCCTAAGGCCTTCATCGATAAATGTTCTATTGAATACAAAAAGAATTTTTCAATTCGCACCAGGAGTTCCTGAGATTAGCGCGTTCAAACAAACAAACAAACTCTTCAGCTTTACAATATAAGTATAGATGAGCGAAAACAATCACGAGCGGTAGGATTCGAGCCTGCGTATTTCTGCTACCGTCAGAACGCCCTAACCAACTAGGCTACGGTCCACTAACTGCGCGAAAATCCACACTCATTTCCATACACTTCAGACTAAGCGGCTGATGGCGCCACTTGTGCTGTCAGAATAATAATATGGTCAACAAGCACTCATGTCAATGTACTGTGAACACCTGATATGACGAAAACTTATTAGTTAAATTGTTAATATTAGCTAGTTTGGTAAAGTTTGGTTTAGCCTTCTGACGGTATTTTCGCTCATTTTCCAATAAAAGTTCAAGTTGAACAACCAAATTGCGGGTTTAGCACTTGACAAAAATAACTCATAATAAAACGCGAAAAGAACATTTCTAGAAAGGTACCTATTAGATTACGTTCAATCGTTAAATACACGCAGTCTTCTTCAGGTTGCCGATGAATGGTTTGAAAAAAATATGTTTGTGATATTTTATTTATAGTATTTTTGAAGCAGATATGTATAGAGATTATTTGTTTAGTTGAACAATACGTACCTAAGATTGGAGCTATGTGGTAGCTAGGACTTACATAATAATTTTTAGCTATTTGTACATAATCTTACATTATTTTTTTACGTGGTATAGGTTTACGTTTGACTACAGCCTACCTGATGGCATTGCTGCAGCCTAGGGTGTAACAATTCAGTTTATTTGCCCCCAAACAGACGTTGTTTCAATGATACATTAACGAATAATACACATAAGAATAAGTATAATTTATTTACCGTAACAATTAATTTAAATAACATATTTGTAACTAGGAATACTGCATTTTTGATATCCCTGTGGGTTCTGCACTAGGAACATCCTGTGTCGCAGAAACCACGGTTGATTAAATAACGAGTAATAACTTGATGCAGATACGGCTATAAATATTTATCTGTATAGTTATGCAAAGTAAATATAATAAGTATAGTAAATAGCGTGCTATGTGAGTACTGAAAACACAAGACAAGACATCATGGATAATTGGTAAGGCAAAGGTTTGATATACAATGCTAATCGTAAGAATAACTTAAAATAACGTGAGTCAATAGTTACTGAAAAGCTGTTATGATGAATCCTACAAACTAGTCATTTTGAGTGCAGCTTTGCGAGGTCTTCTTCATTTGAGATTTTGACTTGAGGCGGCAGAATGCATATTCGTTGCGCTTGGCGAAGTCTCGGGCTTGAAAGAATAGTTTTCTCTTATGTGGAGTGAGGTATTCCGATACATATATCGGTTTAATAGGTCCATCGATGTTGAGATGTGTGATGCAGAACTTGTCCTGCTTAAGTTCCTTGGTCACTTTCTTGAAGGAAGCTAGAAGATTTTCTTTTGCATCAACATTGGTGAGAGCTGCAACAATCGGTTTGCTTTTCGATTTTGTATTTCGACGGTATATATCCTTGATTTGTGATTGTTGGATTGATACTTTAAGGTACTTTGCTGTGTTGATGAAGATTTTCTTTAGGTCGTCTTTTGTTTCCTTTGGTGCTAATGGTACAATTCAAATTTCAAGACTCGTGCTGCAAAGTTTGTGCTGAAGTGATTTAACCTGATTTTTGAGAATGTATATTTCTTTCTGGCTAGCAGCATCGTTCTCCTGCAACTTTTTAATTGTTTTATCTTGTTCCGCCAATTTAGTTGTGAGAGTACTAACAGAAGCTGCCACTCCATTTACTGAGCTTATCATTAAATCAAGCTTATTGTCCTGTTCAGCCTTGAGCAGCTGAAACATTTCCAAAAATTCCGTCCTGGAGATGTATCTACTTGTTAACGCTTGGAGCCACGTAGACATTTTTTAGTGGTTTTCTTGACCTTAAAGCCCGGGTCACTCAGACCAGAAGCCGCACTAAGGCCTGCTTCTTGGCCGATCTCAGTTCCACTAGCGTCAGAAGGATAATCCATTGGGGTCGCAAATGTGGATCCCGTTTGTAATAAATTGTTTTGCGGCGGAGTGTGCTGGACTGACATTATTTTTGTGGGTATTTATTTATTTAATTTTACCCGATGGCAGGGTAATTTTTTTATCACTGGCAGTCAAGTAAATGGGCCAAGTTCAATATTATACTCGAAGTTCACTCTTGTCGTGTCCTTCACTCCTAATAAAGTTGTAGTTTTTACAATTTCAGGTAGATAATTCGTGAGCTCACAATAAATAATATCACAAAATTAAGATATTTGCCACACTTTCTTTAAGATTTTTGTTGATCAAAACTTCACAAATTCACTGTCCATTCAATTGCAACCATAATTAAACCCTGAAACTTGTTGATTGTGCGAGTTTGAATAAAATAAAGTTCCCGGCTATGCTGTGTGCACTGTGACAGATGAACGAACCTATTGTAATTAATTTAATGTTAACAATTAAACGACTAAAAAAAAGTATATTTTTACTTCTCCGTCGTCCAGTATTCGATGACAAAACGGTTGAAGCGTTGTTTTTTATTACTTAAGCAATGAATTTAATCTATATATGTACTTGATTACACTGTGGCTATCTTAGTTTGTACTTAAAAAATAAACAAACAAATTTTCATTTGTACTATAACCCCGAAAAAATAAAAACATATTTTTGTAAACTTGTCAATAATTTCATTGAATGGTCATAGTGAAAAAAATAATAATGAGTTAAGATGAGGTTTGTACTGAACGAATTTTCGTTTGTACTTAAATCAAATAATTGAAGGAAACATTTTTTTATTATTTTTGTAAATACTTTGACTTAAGTACAAAAAATCGTTCAAAACAAACGAGTAAACTTTTTTCTATCGAAAACCAAAAAATAATAATACATTATTTTTATCAGTATTGTCAACCTTGTTAGAAAAGCACAACAGCCAGCCATAGATGCGCCTCGCTCTGATGTTATTTGACTAGCAGTACGAATTTATTTGGTATTACTTGTATGGCCTGTCATTACCTGTGATGATAGACATAAGAGTAGTTTTCCCAGCGCCGTTGTGACCTAAGAGGACCGTGATCTCGCCTTTCAGCGCGTCAAACGACACGTTACTCAGCACTTTGTGCTTCGAGAAAATCTAAAAATAAAAATAATACTATGAGTGACCTTAGCAAGAAAAATACAAGCCTAATAGACTGTGATATGTAATATTCATTAAGACATCGTAAGCAATAGACGCAATATATAAGGACTGGTTAAGGTACTGTTATGTATCGGGGTATGGAATGGTATATTGAAGAGTGTTTTTGTGCACGTCTGATGAAAAAAATCTTATATTTTTTTCGCGATATCTCGGAAACTATGCGTCTTACAAAAAATGTTACGGGGCATAATTTGTAGCAAATTGTTTTGCCTACAAATAAGTACTTCCAAGTTTTTGCCCTAAATTAAGAATTAAAGAAGTTGGAAGAGTAAAAAAGCGAAAAAATTAACGTTTGAGAACAAGGTCCAAAATGCTTTTTTGTGCCTTCATGACGTTCACTTTGTATCTAGTCGAAGTGAGGGGGATAAGATGCCGAAGGCCGAGAATCACCATCACTCCGACCATCAGACCTTGGAGTACCCCATGGGATCTCAAAAACTATAAGAGATACCAGGTTAGTGTTAGAACTAAAATTATAAAAACTGCTTGCATGTTACTAAACATACAAATAAATTTATGCTTTCATACAAAAAAATTATATCTCCATACAAATTTCATACAAATGACTTAGGATGAACACAACTGGACACGGAGGCGAGCCACTCGGGCTACGTCTCCACTAGGACCACTAGGCCCTGGGGCGTGGAAAGCAGGGGCATCTTGCACAGGGCCTCCTGAGGAGTCGATACCCGGATGTCCCTGGGCATCGCTCGAGCAGCAAGAGGGAGGTGTAGTATGTAAGTAAACTAGCTAAGTTAGCATTTTATTGTATTAGGTTAATTAAGGCAGAATAAATCGAACGCTTGTTCAGACAACACGTCGTTTCCAATTATCGCCCACTAGGCACCCTGCATGGCGACCCTGCCATGTGCCATATTGCAATGTGGCATTAATTAATACAATTCTACCTAAACATACGTTGCGCAATGGTCGACGGCCGGCGGCCGATGAAACAAAATTATCACATAACACATAGATGAGGATGACCAATATGGACCGCATCCGCACATCCATACGTCGCGTCACAGGCCAGCCTCAAGAACACATATAACCCAGATGTCCTCTCTATCCCCTGATGCCAGCAGTCCCATGAAGCCAGCAGTGCCCATGATGCCAGAGTCTCCACAATGCGGCCGGAAAACTGTTATAGTCAGGTATTGTGTTATATTTAAGTGTGAAATAATAAATGATCATAAATAATGGACAACGCCTAATGCGATATATTATAAAACTTAGATTATATTAGGAGTAGGATTGTTAAATTAGGGCCTAAACGTAAATGTGGTGAATTTCTAGCGGAGCAAAACTTTGTCTTTCATCATTTTATGCAAGTGTTGAGTCCCTGGTCCGAGATATGCGCAAGCACTTGCTGACGAGAAAATCAGACACCGCCATCCACCAGCAGATGCTCAACGAGCCACAAGGTAACCGTTCTATAAGGAACTACGGTTCTGAAATAGAGCGCCTTTTTATAGACATAACCATCTCACAGGCAGACGGCGATCAGTCAGCCTACAAGACTCTGCAGCTCATTAGCGAAAGAAAAGCCATTCGTTGCTTCGCTAACGGTTTACGTAGTCAAAGGATTGGAACCGTCATCTCAGCTCGAAACATCACCGAGCTGAAGGATGCAAAACGCGTCGCGGAAGACGAAACTAACTCAACTCCAAGTCAACAGGTACTATCATACACATACAACAGGGCCTCAAGATCAAATATTCGTAGATCAAGGGGTTTTTCCAGTCGCGCAAGACCACCACAACGAGGTCATTACATTGGTAATAATCAACAGGTCACAGGCGAGTGCCGCGGCTACGGCACTCAAGGCGCGTCAGGTTACAAAGCACGCTGCAGCGGACAGCGCGCACAAACTACTGACTCTGCATTCCGAAGTAGATACGTGCGCGGCTATCGCCCGCAGTACTCCAATTTCAATCATTACAATACAAACTACGAGTATCACGATAATTCGAGCTATAATGAGAACAAAGATGCCAACCAGGATTTAGAACGTTTTCGTGGCTAAACAAGCATTTACTTGCGACAGCATAAATTGGGTAAGTTTATATTTAGATGCATAATTATTAGAATTTTTAGCCGACTCAGGAGCAGCGATATCAGCTGTTAAGTACGAGCTTTTAGAATTAAAACAGTTAGAAATACATAGTTGCGATTTAAATATAAATGGCGTGTGTGGTACACTGAGATCAATAGAATACGTGTATTTGCTATTAGAGTATAAAGGAATGCATTTTTACTTAAAGTATTACGTATTTAAAGACTTGCCATGTAAGGCGATAGGTATATTAGGGGAAGATTTCTTAAAGTAATATGAAGCAGCAATACGTTAACCTTTAAGCTTTGGTTTCCTAAGAAAGCGGTGCCATCATATAGCGGCTGCAATACAGCGGTGAATGACGCCGCTAGAACGTTGTCTATGAAAACAAAATCGCGCGGTTTCCTAGAGAGCGGTAACTGACACCGTAAAATCAAAAAGCGGTGCTGCCATTTGCATGACGGCCGTGTTGTCGGTGTCAGATGATTTGGTGAACGTTTTATTGATAGCGGTGAAGCTATTGATACTTTTTGTTTGACGTTAATTTAAAAACTAACTAAAAAAAAACTAACTAAATAAATAAAAAAGAAGTTACATGAAGAGGATCATTCAAATAGCGAGCCCTGATCATTGAGTACTGAGTAATAGTAACTCGGCGCGAAGAAGGAGGTATGTAATGGACTTACTTTGGTTACATTTTCGACCTTGATGCCAACTTCAGCGTTTGTGGGCGTGGCTTCAAAGTATTCTTCCTGCCTGGATATAGGCACGTCATCCGGAACCCATTCCGGTGGCACATTCCTGCTCCAATATTGCTTCTGGAAAATATGAAAAAAAAATTGTATTCTATATATTGATAGCACCGTTACGTGTTTCATTTTAAATATTTAAACAAAATAAAAGTCAAAAAATTATAAATTCAATACGTAGCGAAAAAATCGTACAATAATGAGGTTAGCGAAAGAAAAAAAAATGAAACTATCACTATAGAAGAATGGAAATATGTAGGTATGTGACCACGCAATAAAAGAAGGGAAAAAAGTTTCATGGATACGACCGCTGTTGATAATAATAATGTAACGATTCATTATTAACACAAACGACACATAAGACGAGAGTGAAAATTAAAACGATTGTGATAAGGAAAATTATGACGGTGCAATTTCCGCTGTAAAAGAATTGGTAATATATTTTTTATTTGTGAATTTTATATTAAGAAATATAAATAAAATTTGTTTTAGGATTTTATTGTCTGAGTGTACTTTTGGTGATCACTCACACAAATGCAAAGCTCGGCTTAGACCTCGTGGCCTGTATATTATTACTACTTACTCATTATTACTATTAAAGTAATTTATCAATTACTTGATTATATAATATTACCACGACAGCGCCGCAAGCGTCTAATGGCCGCGGCCCTCGCGCAGAGTACTTAAATAAATTGTTTTATTTATCCATCATAAATGAGAAGAACAGATAGTTCACACAGATTTACTCATTGTTGACTTCACAAGAAATACGTAGGTACACAAATTAACAAACAAAATCAAATATCGCATATTATATGTATCTATTATATAAAATAAAATAAAAATAAAAATAGCCTTTATTTCCCTCTATAAACATTTTTAACATTACAATTTTTTATGTCATTTTGTTCATTAATTTTTTTTTTTAATAATGGACTCTGCGGCACCGCCGCAATTTCGCCAATGTCACGTCACAAGGGAGACAACTGCTGATTAGCCATTAAAATAATTAACATTTGATCGGTGCGGAATTACTATTAACTTATTTGAAATTTATTGAGCTTATTTGAGTGTTAACATAATACATATATACAAGCATAATTACAAATTAATTTTATTTGAGACAATAAAATGATACAAAATATATACAAAAGGATAATATACAAGGGGAAGAAGATTGGAGAAGTTACAAGGACGAGGGACAGCATCTGGGATTTTATCATACAGTGAGCAGCGCAACCTTGGACAGCTAAAGAAAATATGATCGGTGGATCCTTCCTCTAAACCACATTCACATAATGAGTGGTCACGAACTTTGATTTTGGAGAGAAAGACGGGGGTACAAGCATGACCCAACCGTAGGCGACATATTGTGTAATGTACATCCATGTACCATATTAATTTATTAAAAAACTTTTCAAATGTGGAGCTGTCATACACATTAAATAATGTGTCCCAGTCTGTAGCTAACATTGAGTTACATAACTCTTCTATTTGATAATTTTCACAAAAACGCTTTTCAATATATATAAATTTGGGTATGTGTTTCTTGGCAGTATTCAAGTATACTAATTGAGCATCATGGTCGGACCCAGTTGCTGTAGCGATGTGCTTAATATTAATGTTATTTTCTGGTACATTAGTAACCACACAGTCAATTGATGATTTAGACCCTTTATCAAATCTAGTTGGGAAATTTACAGCATTTCTAAATTTATAGGTCTTTAGGATGTCATTTATTGCTGTCCGTTCTGAGGATTCTACCAGAAAATCAACATTCCAATCTCCCAAAAACTGAATTTTGGTATTAGTCATATCACACAATAAACTAAACAGTCTATCCAGGACTTAAGTCATTTTTACAAAGTTACCTGCCCCGGTCCTATACATACCTATGATTAACAACTTACAGTCCTTCAAGCTAATTTCTATACAACTTAATTCCCAATGGAATTCATGACATAGTTCATCTATTTTAGTAAATTTATTATATTTTATCTTATTTTTTACAAATATGGACACCCCACCATGAATAAAATTTTGTCTCACAAAGTAATTAGCATGCTTGAAACCCTTAAAAGCTATATTTTCTACTTCACTATTATTCAGCCATGTTTCAGAAAAAACCATTACATCAGGGCTGTATGATTCTGCAAGAACTTGTATTTTTGTCATTTTATTCCTAATACACCTACAATTTAAATGCATTATTTTAAAATCTTTTTCTAACATATTACAGTTATTTTTTGTGATGTTTGGCCTAAAAAATCATTAATAGTCAATGCTTGCTGCATACTTGTTTCCATATTTACTTGCTTTATTGAGCTGTTGGATGCAGATGTATAATCTCTGCCAAGCTGCCTACAGAATCATCGCGCTCACGATCGGGCGCACTCAGTCGCGATGCACAATCATATTATATTTCAGCTGTTTTGATAAATCAGTGTAACACTTTTAGAGCTGATAAGATCAGATAAGCTAACACCCATACTACGTCTCCTTGCGAACAAACATGACACGTTGAATGGCGATTTGTGACGTCTTGTTCTCCTCACCTTGTTACTTGCGCCATGAAGCGAGGCCTATTTAGTACTACTTATGTTGTAATTTGTTAGCGAACTGTACAAGCAGCAAATCGAACCAAAAATACGTTAAACAAATATGAGTTAGGCAAATGATGGGTTAGCAAACGAGTCGTGACCGACTTTTTATTTTGAGATCACGCCCCTTGCGTGGCTCGGCTCGAGTCGTGGAGTCGCTGCGGCCTGCTGCGGTCTTGCCACAGCGAAAGACCTGCAAGTCTGGAGCGAAACATGGCCACCATTAGACCGCCACTCATTTCTTGCTATATTTAGTTTAGTTTAGACACCATTCGGTGTAACCGGCGCCACGTTCATGGCGACACAATAGTCGTGCAATTAGCGCCATTGCAGCGTGACGTTTCTTTTGTCCCCGACGGTCTCTCCACTGGTTGCGAGAGCCGCAGGACTCTGATTCAATGTTGCTAGAACTATTGAATCCAGGGTCACGTAATCTGTCACTCATGTCATCCTATTACCAGCATAGCATTATACTCGTATTGTGTGTTTAATTCGATCGATATTCGATAGCGCTATTACTTCTTATATGATGTGACTACCTCTGTCTAGCTCTATATTATATACAGGAATAGGCAGCTTTGTTTGTTGTTTTCGTAGATTCTATCCTATACTGGGGTCAGTGGAATTAATTGAACCAGTTTGCCATTATTCCGCTATTTGACGATTCACTTTTGTTTCGCCAATGTTGCGACCTAAAGACCGTCTGAATATTAGTCTAGTATAATGAAGCAAAACATTTTCATTCAAGAATTTTCAATGCCATTCTTTGACTTTATGATTTAGTTAATAAATAAATTAGACGTTTCGCTTAGCATGGGAATGATTGATAAAGGTATGCCGTATGCCTGTTTTGACGATGCTTTCTGATGAAATAAGGCTCGATGATGATATGATATGATTGCGTACGTACAGCGCTGTGCCCCTGCACTAGTGTGACGCCGCGGCCGCACCTGAACTAACAATCTGTTTCTCCATCGTGCTCACTTCACTTACTATACATACATACATACTTGTTGTGTCCATTTTCTATTTTGTACAAACATTCGATAGTGGCTTAGTATGCAGCCTTTGGGACTTTACATGTTACTAACACCGAGACATTGCCCTTCTGATTTATACTAACTGTAACTACAGTCATATCATTAGACAAAATTTCCGTAAACAAACAAGATTGATTTATAATTTATGGAAAATAATATGCCATTGAAAGGTCATTTACACAATATAGTATACAGTTAGTACAGGTGATGCTTTTGTTTGTGCGTCTACCCTCCTTCTATGGCATATCCTTGTATTGGCGTCACAGTGAAATGAGTACGTGTGTTTAGCCTGAGTGCACCTATCCCTGTGTACACGCAGTAGTGCGCGCACTGCCAGCCAGGCGCTGCCTCGGCTCGCTGGTTGACTCGCGCGTGCCCCGCGCTGGTTGACCGCTAGTCGCCTTTGAGCTGGTCGACTGCATGTTTGCACGTCGCTACCTCGTCAGTATGCGCGCGCAGCCTCCTCCGTCCAACAACATCACTTATGTACATGAACCGGATTTAACATTATTTGTGATCCCGGCTTTACTTCACCGGAGGGCTGAACTTGTGACTAACCCGCGATCACGATCCCGCGCAAGCTTTTACTATTTTCACTAACCTGCGTGTCGGTGCGTATCGCTGCGTGTTGTGCGTCGCATGTCGCTACCGCGTCGTGCCGCGAGATTGTCTCATAGTGCTTTGTTTGTTTCCAGGTCATACCCTGATCTCAGGTACGAGTCCGCCCTCTTGCTCGCGCTCGCGGCGCCCGCCGCCCTCCCTCTCTGTCTCGCTCGGTATGTGCGACACACTCACTCCCCGGCTCCTATCACGCGCTGAACACACTGAACATGGCGCTGATGAGCGACCAGTCACAGCCGCTTCCAAACCAGAACGATTGCACATAGGTTCCCTAGCTTACTGCTCCCTTGCGAGCCAACCAGAACCTATTAGAAGCCTCCACACGAGACGTGTGATCCTGCGGTTGCGTGTGTTCAACCTCCATTCCACCCGTCCATACTAAACATATTCTACGAAATCCAATCTTTTACACCACTATCAATTGGATTTAGACTTTCTCTGTACTCGTAATGCCGGTTTATTTACGTGGGTCATTGTTATTGTCCAAATTTAGTCCGACATGTTTCAGAGCGCTACGGGCTCCGTCATTAGGGAAAAAATAATTAAATTTGTAAGTCGGTTCTTTGCCTATATGCTCTCATAGCTTCCGTAAACCATCTTTAAAAAGAACGAGACCTATCCGTTATGTCGTACAAATAGCTTTCAGTTTCAGTGTACCTATTTATTTAAATAATAAGACTTTCGTTCAAAATATCTTAAAACATCTCTGCACTCTGGACTATGGTTGAGTTGATCAGAGATATCTCAGCTCATAGTTTACAAATCAACTTAAAAACAAGTGATTGGTGTAGGCGGGATTGAACAGGGGTGCGTGGGAGTGTAAGGCGGACGGCGCCCCACCGAGCCACACTCCTCGCTCTTCGGAAAACTTTGAAAACCAAATCAATGTTGGGTTCTTTTTTTGAATTGTTGGGTTTTCGAATGAGTTTAGTTTTGTATCAGCTTAAACTGGCAATCAGACAGTTTTTCCACTTTCGCTCATATCTGTGAGACATGATGGCTGTGATTTTTGTTCGATATTTCAGATTTCACACTATTTCTAGAAAATACGACTATTTATGGCGCCTTCATTTCAACAAATTAAGGAAGTTTACGCCACTACAACATAAATAAACAATTTTTAATGAGCATTGCATGAGTTGACCCTCAAAACTAAAATTAATTGAAATATCAGTACTGAGAATTTAAATATTAGTTTTAAACGGTTGACAGTTTCTAAACCGTGTGTACAATAACTTGCCTCTAGAAAAAATAGAAACTTGTATATGATTAATTTATTATCTATCTTGTATCTTTACATATAATAAAGCTGAAGAGGGTCGAAGGTCTGAACATTGACGCTATTTGAAAAGAAAATTGTTTGGAGATATTTCTATTTGATAGCAGAACACGTTCCAACAATTACTAGACATTTTGTGTCTGTTTATTTAAACGCTCAGTACGCAAACACGGCTGAATCGTCATTATTTCTGGTACGTAGGTAGTATGAGGTCATAGGCTTCCTTTTATCCTGAAATAATGCAAGCGAAGCCGCGAGCGTCCACTAGTATATTATATATAATGTATAGTTTCAACCACATAATTTCTTAAACAATTAAGAATATAACATTTTAAATTATTAGTAATACTATTACATATGTATTAGTTATATGGTTGTTTATTTATAAAAGCGAAATTCTGATCAGTCGTGAGTTTTAAAGTTATCAATTACCTACTTAATGATTTTCCTTGTTTCCTATCTACCTATATATCTGTTAAAATATCATAATTCCGCTATTTGTATGATTTGAATGTCGGAAAACAGTACTGCATTTATTAGACAGCTTCCCTTCTATTGCTTCATCCCCAAAAAATATCGAAAGATTCAGTTATTCCAGTTCAGAAATTCGTTTTATCTTGTCGTGTCAGCCGAATGTCCGCCATACTTGACGAAAACGATTGACGAAAAAAATATTCACGGTCCACATGAAAATATTCTAACATCAGGCTAAGTTGTGGCCCCGTTCGTCGTAGCGCGTAGAGCCTACCCCGTGCTACGCGCTACGGCTGCGCTACGTCCGCGCGCCCCGGGACACGCTACGCAGCTCCTAGCTGGAGGAGATGTACATATATGTAGTATTAGTAGACGCCCGCGGCTTCGCTCGCATTATTTTGGGATATAAAGCCTATTATTTTATAATAATAAATCTAAATCAATCAATCAATGTATGACACGACCTGGGACGTCATACAACCTACATATCAAAAATCATGAAGATCCGTTCAGCAGTTTCTGCATGATGAGCGTCTAAATAAACAGATAAACAAATACACAGAGAAACAGACAAAAAATCTAAAAATTGTTAAATATAACGAACTAATTTTGAAATTAAAATAAATCTTCATTTGTTATGTGACTTAAATTTAGAATAGTAAAATAAATCTTATCGTACTTTAATTTACTACTACCGCAATTTATTTACAGCTTAAGAAATACATAAAAAATACTAATGAACAAAGATAACTTACCTAATACCTGTTACGATACTAATAAATCGAATTTAATATTATAATATTTTTTATCTACACTAATGTTGTAACATTTTACTTATGTTTCCAATACTTGACTTATAATTACTACTGTTATAGCACAGACAACAAAACACTCAATTTAGGCAATTTCACATGATGCTATAATATCCACATCGATATCGTAATAGCCCATTATAACATCGGTAAAGCGCGACCAACCTGATTGCAGGTTCAATCAAGTTGGTCGCGCTTTAGAGATAGTTAGATTTTAATGGCGGCAAAATTACTGTGACAATACACGTACGCGTGAATGTAATGTTTTGCAATGTGTTATGTTTTTTAAATACAAATTAAAAGTTAAAAATGGATAGCGACTATGATATTTGTACGCCACCGGATATTCTAGAATTGGCAACAAAAGTAACTCACAATCTTTTGCCAGAAAAATCTAGAAAATTATATGAAAAATTAACTATTGTCAGCTTTTACTCTTGTTGTTTGATTAATTGCATTAGTGAAGATAAAGTAGTGTATGCAACTGCATATAACACGGGTATTAAAACACGAGTGTGAGTTTATGAAACTAGCGCAGCGAGTTTCATAATAGTAACGAGTGTTTTTCATTATATGACAGTTGCATAAACTACTAATTCTACATTAAAAGCAATTTATTTACAGCTCTACTGATTACACAAAATATAAACTGTGATTAAAACTATACTTAGTGCTTACTGGATTTCAATCAAGACACTACCGGTAGGTACTTAGTTTTGAGCCCACAATCATTCTTTAGTTTAGAAAGTTTTCGTTTGGGAAGATTGTTGTTGTGTTGTGTAAAGTTTGCTCAATGTAAAACACTAACTTCATAACTTTTCTCCTCAATATTATAACTAGCTTTATTGTTTGTTTATAACAAAAAACTGGACATCATCACACAGGTGCTGACCTAGTTTGATGTCCAGGGTTCACCAACTAGTGTATAGTCCTAAGCCCTATTTCATAGTTAGTACAATTTTCAAAAATATACTTAAAATTCCTAAAGAAAACCTACCTTTTAATGAACCAACAGTGATTGTGATACAACTGAAGCGAATTAATTAATTATTCTTATATTTGAACTCTTACTTAACAATTCCTTTATACTACCATAATACTCAAATGACAGTTATCAAAATTAACCCATTATACAAAGTTTTAATCTATTAGAAAAGTGGGCGGACACATTTTTCTATTTTCATGTAATTCTTTATTTAGTTTACATGTTTTGCGAAAATACAGCGCCATCTTGTGCATTCGACTAGAAATACGAATCTTTAAAATGGCTGTAGGCAGCGGATATCGATGACCACTTGGTTTAAAATGAACATAACTTTTTATTTACGAACCGATTGAAATGAAATAAACACTAAATGTTAAGTTAAAAATGCACCAACATGTTAGGGAAAACCGTAGACAAATCTGTGCAGCCGTTTTCGAGTCTATAACGAACAAACATACCTACAGACAAACATATTTTTTTAAACATGTTTTTTGTGTCCTATTGCGTCAATATAGGCCCCTCAACTATTTTTTTCTTCAATTATCTTCTATGTGCATACACCGACCGGTTACAGATTTATTATATGTACATATATGATATATTAACAGAAATATGCATGTATTCAAATTATAAGAAATTATCACTTTGAATCTGCTTAGACTGAACCGATTTTGATTAAACATACTTGTAACAACTGTAACTTCTGGTTAATTTACCTATCGAACAAAAACCTAGATCAAAATTAGTCACCTCGTTTAGAAGCTACGATGCCCTAAGCCTATAAGATATACAGCTAGCGGAGGCAATCGCATGCAATTACCAAAGTTAAGCAAAGGTCGACGCGGTCAGTTCTTGGATGGGTGATCGAAAAGTGGCATTCCATTTTGGCCGCTTCCGTAGGTCGGATGACACGTTAAATTGTAGGTCCCGGCTGTTAGTCTAGTAGTACGGCAGTCGTTAAGCCATGTCAGAGGCCCTTAAGGCGGTTTGAAAACTCTCGACACCAGAGTTGGCCACTCTCATTCGATAAGAAGATGATAAGATATAAAGTTAAAGACACGTCAGAAGATAAGATATACTATACATTTAAAACACCCTTCTATATTCGGGGGTTAAAACAAAGCAGAACTACGTCTAACGATTTTTTTTTGCGTTGCACCTAGAGAGCTTTATTTTCACTACTTACTTTTTTTTTAAATGGATAGGATATTAGAAAATCGCTCAAAGGTTTTATATATTACCACCACCTATCAAAGCGTTAATTTGTGCTTAGAACATGAAGGAGGATTAGAATTACAGTGAAGCCTCCTTAGTCCTTACTTTTAGATTCATATTAATTTCTTGCCTGGTAATGCAATCGCACACCAAGACATCCAAAAACTATAGTATTGATTACAAAGACCTTGACGTGTAATAAGGAGCGAAGTAATAATGTCAAAGTGCTCGTACGGCGTTTTGCGTGTTTTAACAAAGTACAGCGCCATCTATTGAGCGTCAGAACTATTTTTGTATCGCGCGGAATATCTACCGAAAAAACGTTGGTCAAAAGAAAAATATACCTATGTCAAAATAAAAACTACCATCGTATGACATTTTACATCGACAATATAGTTTTAATGCTTACATGAATTATTAAAATAAAGTATAATATAGTGAACATATAATTTTCACTTTCCGACTCTTCGATGTAATTACAAGTTATCAATTTTGAAACAAACAAACTGCATTGTTATACATAACGAAGAGCACAAATCGAACAGGGATGACTACATGATTAAGTTAATAAAAGCAAATAATTGGAAACAGTGCTTGCGTCGCGCGCGCGCAACCAAGGATTTTAATATTTATATTTTTATTTGACAATTGTGACGTCATACCCGCCACCAGCTCTATGTCATCTCTCCATCGTCTGACAGGGCGCCCGCGTTCTCTTTGTCCATTTCGTGGTTCCCAGTGGAGTATTTTTTCCGACCATCTATTGTCTTTTTGCCTCGCCGTGTGTCCCGCCCATTTCCATTTTAACTTTGCAATGACTTGTAGTGCATCGATGATTTTAGTTTTTCGTCGTATGGCTGTGCTATTGACACGATCGCGGAGTTTAAGACCTAACATACTTCTCTCTGTAGCTCTTTGGAATGTTCTGATTTTTCTAAGGACATCTTTGTTGGGCGCCCATGTCTGGCATCCATAATTATGTCAGTGTAGGTAGTACATTTGATTCGAAGGTTTTTTTTTTTTTTTTTTGTGTATGTATTATATAGCAGATGATAATTTCGACATTTCGTTATTGTGTGTATTTTTAGTTAAACTTGACTCGCACGAAACGCTTTGATTCTATCTTCATAGTAAGGACAGCGAGACTAATGGAACTCTTTACCCGGAGCCCTATTCCCAGAAAATTATAACCCAGGGGTCTTCAAATCTAGAGTAAATAGGTTTCTTCTAGGCAAGCGTGTTACATCTTAGACTATAGTGGTGCTTAACATCAGGCAGGCTATAGTCAAACGTAAGCCTATTTAATGTAAAAAAAACTATTAACCCTTAATTTAGATTTGTGAAGTATACTGGACATCGACTTTCAAAAAATGTCTACCGAAAACCGTACACTTTCTGCTTAAAAAATTAGTTTGAGCGCTTGTGGCACATCCTTGATATTGTCGCTACAAATCACCAAAGTCATGCGAACTTGAGTTTCTCGTCAGTGGCCGTCAACATAAGTCGGAGGCAGGAAGTGATGCGCGGGCTCTCGGTAAGTGATGATTTTCATATTATTTTTATTAGATAATATGTCTTATAATTAGGTATACTTAATGACATTGAATATTAGAGATGGTACATACAATTCTAAGCTCCATAAAATAATAGGTTTTTGTGTTGGTGTGATCTAAATATTGATGTCCAGTATTCTTCCCATTTCCAAATATGTATTGAAATAATATTGTTATCAATGTGTATTATAGTGGACATTTGCTCGGTTTCCCGTGAACAAGATAAATTCTGAAATGTACTAAATTTTACTACTGTTTGTATTTTATATTTACTAAAACTGTTTTTTTATAATAAAAACATAAGTAATTTAGTATTCTATGATATTTGGTTTGGTTATATTATTAGTTTTACTGTTCCTTATGTTTTAATGACTATGAAATGTATAGGTTTTTTGGATTCTAATTGTTTTTATCACTTTCAGAACATCCACAAGTTCTCAAGTGGAAGAAAACTTGTTGAACTGGTTCCTATTAATAATGCGTTATCGGATGGCGATGTTACCGAATCGGATGAGGAAGAAATAGAGAAGTATAGATCTTATTTAGAAGTTCCTTCTCTGGATTCAACCTTTGAAGAGCTCGATTTGTTAAATGAAAACTCTTCAGATAGTCTGGATGTCATTGAAAATAGTGGAGATGAAACTCCGCTCACCCCTATTTTGAAAATGTCTAAAGCTTGTCTTTTTTGCCATCATTAGCATCTTCTGCTTGTGAATCTCCGTCCACTTCTGCAGTAGCCACTGTTTATTCCGTGTGTTTCACTGAATCATGCATCAAATCATCAATGCATCAAATTAGACTGAACTGCTTGAATACTGAAGAAGATATGAGATACCTATGGCATGGACGTAAAGCAGTATAACCCGATGAAATACGACAAATGGAGCTTTAAGAACTTTGTAAGGGCTGGGATGTCGGAGTAATAACATTTTGTTATGTTTTATTCAGTAAATTTTGATATTTTTACTAAAAATGAGTTTTTTATTCCAACATGTTCATTTACCTAAATTTAGAAAATGTGAAGTATACTACACATTTAACAAACATGTATTTCTTAGGGGATTTAGAAATGTCCAGTATACTACCCACCCCTTATCTCAAAAACTACTGATAAGAGATTTTTTTTAGTATTATTTTTAGCATTTTTTTATTTTTTAGTATTATTATTTTTATTAGTTTTTAGCTATCCTTTAGGACCCCTAAAATCGATAGCAAACACATAAATTTAAAGAAAAGTGATTGAGGCAAATTAAGGGATAATAAAATCTTATTTCTAAACACAACATAATAATATAATAGTATACAAATTATATTACAATTATACAGACAACAAGACAATAAAGTAGGTCAGTTTTGGTTTATCATGAAAAATGTGAAAAGAGCAAAGAGAAAATAAATTTATGCACATTCCCTTGCCCTTAGACATTTTGAAAATTGAAATTACAGCTAGCATGAAATACTCTAAATAACGTACGCTTCTTCTTCTTCGAATTCTTCTCGAATGAAAGTGGCCAACTCTGGTGTCAAGAGTTTATCAATGTAGACTAAAGTAAGGTTTCTTTTTTTAAACTAACAAATCAACAATGCTTTATTTACCTTATGTCATTACATCGTATGGGGCAAGTCAGTTTACATACTTTCCTTACATACTAAGTAATTTATCAGTCTTATTATCTTACTAGTGGGTGCTCGCGGCTTCGCTCGCATTAAGAAGTCAAACTTGCAACCCTTATTTCATCCCTTTAAAAGTGACATTTCCAAAAATATGCCTACGTCATAACATCTACCTTTTTTTCCAAATTTCAGCCCAATCCGTCCAGTGGTTTGGGCTGTGCGTTGATAGATCACTATATCAGTCAGTCAATCAGTCAGTCATTCATCTTCGAGTTTTATATATTTACTTAGATTAATATATTTTTATAAGTTATTATATTTTTTGCATAGGTATAAATTACAATCACCGATAAAACCAAGATCTCTGATTTAATTTTAACCAGTTTTGTTTAACTGGTTTTCTCAAATTGTTCTGTTTTCTTAGACAATATCTATTATTTGAAGCCAATTGATCAATTGGCTTCTTTATTATTATTATCTCGTCGTAAAATCTTTGAAAATATTGTCGGAAAGTATCTTCATAAACGTTTTACGCTAAGGACTCACGAGGCGTTTTTTACCCACGCCCGCCACGGTTCTGGGCCCGTCAGAGCCTTTGTAGAAAACAGATAATATGTATGTATATAATATAATAATAAAACATATTTCACGACGTGTTATACGCTCGCGGGGGTCGCGATTGTTTGCGGCTCCCGCTGCACCCACGGTCATCTTGTACAATGAATGAATGAATGATTTATTGGTCTGTCAAACTAGGTGCTAAGGTGTTACAGTATACAATATGTTGCTTAACTAGACAAACATTTATATTGCGTATTGTTTCACTAGTTTCCACCTGAAAGGCTTACAGAATTTACAACTTATACCATAAAGTTACATAATTTCATTTGGGATACATTCTTATTAAAACTCATCTTTGAAAAACAAATCAACACTGTAGTAAGCTTTTTTACATAATAGTTCATTTAGCATATGTACTTACATTTGAAAACATTAAGGTCATCTTTACATCTAATACTCTTGGGTTTTTTTTTATTAGTTCACAAATAGAAATATACAGGCTACAATTATACAATTCTTAATTGATAACAAAAATTACAATACGTATATTTCCTATACAGTGAACCTAGCTATTTTAATTTCTATGTTTTAAAAATACCTTCCGATAGTTTATAGACAATATTAATTGCAAAAGATAGTTATTAATTTTAATAAAATAAAATAAATAATAAGGATTCAGGGACAAAACAGTTTTTCCAACAAAGTCTAGCATGAGGCATGGGTACTCTGATGTTAATATGAGATAAGATTTCAGGACAGTCTATGTATCCATTTAGTATTTTAAACAGCATTAATAAATCAGCAATTTCGCGACGGGCGTGGAGTGTTTTACAGTTGTAATGGCTAATTCTTGATTCATATGATCTTAAAACCTTACACTTATTTTCCATGTATGATAAATGGTATAAATAACATTTTTGTACTTTTTCTAAACTCTCTGAATGATTCTTATAACCTGGATTCCAAACCACTGAGCAGTACTCGAGTATACTCCGCACTAGGCTATTAAATAAAGTTATAGACAGATCCCTGTTTCGGAAAACCTTTCCTTGTCTTGACACGAAGCCACAGATTTTTCTGGCCTTATTGGATATAGCGGTAATATGTTCTTTGAAATCTAAGCGCGAATCCATTATAACCCCTAAATCTCTAATTGATGATACTTCTTTCAATGTTACTCCATTTATAGAATAACTAGCTGGAAATGAATGGCGTTTTCTAGAAAATGTTATGCAGAAACGCGATTGCGATATGCGATTTTTACCAACTTGGTGGCGATCAACGTGGTTTTTTAAGCAAAAAGCGGATAAGTTTTTGAAACTGACCGATAAAGCCGTTTAAAAGTAATTCCAAAAAAACCACTTTAAAAAAATCTTTTTTTTTTCAGATTTTTCAAAATTTCTCAAAATGTATTGGTCCGAATCGGTTCAAATTCACAGGAAATCTAACTTTGAGGAAATTCTTCAGAACGCCGCTTAGTGCATTTCAATCCGATCGGTTGTTCAAAAGTTATAAGCGAGTCACATAGTCACACTCACATACATTTTTGTTAAGGGGGCGCTTCCCAAAGACCACGTGACCGATATTGCCTACCCGGCCCCGCACTTGCCGCTCAATATACACGACAATTGCTCAAATAAGAAACGGCGTAGCCGGTCATAATCATGTTCAAGGCGTAGCGGACGGACGTGCTAAGCTAACATGACGCGGCCGCGCCCGCCGGGGATCGGCTAGGGTGCGACTCGCGCGCGGGACGCGGCGCGGGGTGTTGAGACGGGAGTCAAATTAGTTCGTACAGTATTATATGGTCACTGAAAAAAGTCGGTATAATTTTTCAAATTGCTACTTGTTTGTTCTTATTATAACTATTTATTATTTCATACCAATACAGATAGAGGTAATTGATAAGTAGGTTCAATATACGTGGTATATGGTAGTTACCTTTTTACTTATAACTTTATATTACATATATGTAGGTAACTAGTTTTATAGGTACTTTGTTTACAGTTGTTTGAAATCAGTAAGCACTTACCTACTAAATTATTAATCCAGTAGTATGTAACTTGTAATACCTACCTACTTACCTGGTATAAAATCGGCGAAAGTAGGTATATGGCGCTTCAATATAAAAAAAATACTTATGCACGAGTTAAGCACCTACACGAAAACAGTTTCAAATGAAACGCAGCTAATTAGTGTTATATATTCTCTGGGAACCCCGAATAGCAGAAGAATTATTGAATAGCCGGCCAAGTGTGATTCGGACTCGCGCACGAAGGGTTCCGTACAATCCCATCCCAGTAATATTATAAAGACGAAAGTTTGTGAGAGTGTAAGTATGTTGGCCGTTCTTTGTGCTCAAACAGCTGAACCGATTTGGATTAAATTTGGCAAGGAGATATTTAGACCCTACATTAATATTATAACTACGAAACGCGGGAAACACCACGGGGCGCCGCTAGTAATCTAGAATTCTAGAGATCGCCGCTTGCTAGTTCTAATTTGACGAAGCATCTACTAGGAACTACTCTGGCGTATTTATATGGGTCTGGCGAAAAAAATACGAATGTGTTATTAATATCTTATGTACCTTTATATATTTAAATTAAACACACATTTCTCCATTATTAATTATTATTATTAACTAGTACAATAAATGTACCAAAACAGTTTATCAGCCCATTTAAAAGATTATGTAATAATGCGCATGTATTAAAACTCGTTAAAATCTAATTGACGGCTACAGTTTTGAATGTTATTGTACATCATCTCATTGTCGCCATCGCCTTCGTCATTGGGAGAAACGAATTCTGGCCGCAGTTTTTTAGAGATTGGACTCTTCGTCCATTCTTCAAAAGATTGCGATGCGTCCATTACCGTAACTTTTTGCCCATTATTATAAACTTGATCAAACAAGAAAGAACAGGTAGAACAGAGGGGCAACAAAATAATTCTATTAGATAGATCGATGTCTATTAGGTTTACTTGAGGTACGGACGAACCCCTAAAAAGGTTATAATGTAAAAAAATATACCTAACAAGTTTGATTGTTATATTTAGGTAATTTATAGGTAAATTAACTAAGGTAGGTTCGCCTAAAAAGGCCCGGTGCCTAAAAAAGCCCACCTTTAGAGGTTTTTAAAAACAATTATTTTTTCTAAGAAATTCTAATAAACATGTTGGTTTGTATGTTGAATTTATTCACAAATAAATGAGTAATATCGGGATTAAGTTGGTTTCTCTATTTTATTTCAAACTTTTTATTTATTCAAAGTTGACATAAAATGGGCCTTACAAGGCGTACTTACCTTATGTTTCTACGAAATCCGTGATGTGAAAATAAAACATTTGGACGGTTTTATTTTATGTACCTACCGACCTAGGTAGAGATGCCATGCAGGAAGGGCCAGCAGATTGACACTCGAGAAGGCCTAATGCAACTTATGTACCTAGGTAAGTAGGTAAGTACCTATATTTATTTTGTGATTGAAGTAAATCAAGAGTACAACTAAAGAGTACTCTTGATTACTACTCTTTTAGAGTTTGTTTTTGATTACGCGTAAGCGCCACCTATTTTATAATAGCGCTAGCGCTAGTAACCTACCTACTAGGTACCTACGACCTTTCACCGAGCCAACCACGAGCCCGCGAGACGACAGAGCGGCCAGATTCTGAGAGCTGCAAGCTGGTCGGGCTATTTTAGTAGCAAAGATCAAGTTATCCTGGACGATCAAACGAATTGAAGTCAGGTATGTAGGTACCTATAGTTACTTCTAGTACTTTCGTAGTTCCATAATAATATTTTTTGAGGATAGTTTTACGACTATATTTACGTATAATTATAGGTTAGGTATTATAAATACATACACATATTTCAGTACCTACCTATCTAGGTAGGTACGACCAATACGTATTTATGTAGCTCGCTTTATGTCCATCCAAAGGTTGCCTGGTAGAATTCGATAGGCGAATAAGGCGATAAGGCCGCCTACTGCACTACCAATAGTTATTATTGTCCCTGTGTAGTTACCTACCTATGTTTCGTTACTGTATTTGTGGATCGGGCATAACACGTCATTATTCTTACGCAGCAGTAAGGTAAAATATAAAAATAAAAAGGTAGATTTGTACCTACCTATATCCACCACCACGCCGCCACCATGTGCTCAAATAACGACTTGCGCAATTTTGATTTTGTTGGTGTTTTTTATTTTTCTTTCGCCTCGGCATATTTCGCACTAAAATGTCCGTTGGTTAGAAAAGCACCATCACCATAACAAAAAATGTTAGCGCAAAAGTACAAACTTTTAAAATATTTTTAGTACCTATCTAATATATTACTAATTGCTATTTTATTACTAACGCACGGTAATATTATCCGTTTTAGATGCAAACGCTTTTGAAAACTAGTATACTTTGAAAATGAACGAACGCTTGTATGCAAACCATTCATTCGGTTACAAATACAACGTACTACAATTACGAACAAAAATGTCAAATGTGTGCTCTATGTCAATACGTTTTAAGTCTATTTTTGCATGTTTACAAATGTAGTTACTTGAAAGTGGTTTGGCTTAGACAGGTAAAGCGGTTCTATGCCGAAGACATAGAGTCTAATATCCATTGCACTACAAAAAAATTGGTTTAGAACGAACGAAAAACGACAACTCATGTTTAGAAATATAGTTATTTGAAACTAGTTAGGCTTTGACAAGTAGAGCGGTTCTATACCGGCGGCATAAAGTCTAATATCGATTGCACTATAAAAAACGGTTTTGGAAAGATGTAATAATATTATGTTATTTTAAATTGAAATATTTTGTTTTATTTTTTAGACATAAAGTATTAATATAATTTGAAATAAAAAATGGTTCTAAAAACGAAATCATGTTGAAATTTGTTCTATTTTGGAATTTGAGATGTTATTATTATTATTGCAATGGGTGAATATATATTCAATAAATTTCAAATACATTATTACACAAAAAAAATGTTTTTATTGTATCGTTGTTTTTTTAATTAATAATATGATTTTTCTAATTGCTACTTGTATTGTTGCTATATTTCAAATTTATAAAAAAAATATACCTAGAAATCGTTTTATTCGTAACCAACCCAGCACTACCATACATACACTAGCTCAAACAAACTGTCGAGTTGGAGCAATAGTTTGAGTCGTTTCACATTTCGAAAACTGGAGCATGGAGCTGCGCGGAGTGGCACGTGCTTCCCGTACGAACGTTAGCTAGCTACTGATGAACGTCGACGCCCACGCGTCTATCGGCTCAAAATAGGTTGCAAAAGCTATAAAACAATTCATAATAAATCGAAAAACCAATATTTTGATAATCCTAAAGTGCCAAAAATAGCAAAATGATGTGTAGCACATTTCCTTCAAAGAAAGGTATGTATTATTTCTCCCCATTTCGGAGCCTCAGGGAAATACATGACAAAACAAGGGTTAACTTGAAAATTTTTTTTTGGATTCTTGTTACAAAGTATCGAAATTTCTAAAATTACAATCTCTTTGAAAAACTATACAGAATAACATATATTTTTCCCACAGTGAATTTATTCTCTCAAGCGGAGTTCTAAGCTTTCAAATAGAGGGAATTTGGAGAATCTTGTCGCAATAAATGTATTGCCATCTCGCTCTTCTTGGGAGCTCGTCCTTAATTCGGCTTGCGGAAATCGTCAAATTATATATTTTTCATTATTTTTGAATTATTTCCTTCAAAATAAAAATAAAATGAGCTGCGCTCGAGAATGTCGAGATGACGTTTTTTTTACAACTTTTCTGCTCTTTCCTTTCTTTACGTCACTCTCAAATTGTCAGATTAGTGGAACATACACTATTTCGGATGTAATTAACTCACCCTACCTTAATCTGACGCGCTCGAGAATTTTTGATAGTCCATTTTTTTTTACTAATCTGATCCTGTATCCTTCGCGGGCGGCCTTATATATGGGCCTCATGTTTGGTGGAGGTACTTAACCGGGCACAAGGTATCCCCCTGTATATTAATCTGCCGCGCTTTAGAAAATCCCGAAATCCCCGCTTGGGCTGCCCTACCATTACATTAATGAAGACATTTTGTTAGATTATTGTAAGAGAAATAATTCTTTCATAAAAATTCTTGTGATATTATCTTGAAACGCTTTCGCAGCGCATGCAACGGAAGCCCTCAAAAATGAATAATTTTCCCCGCTTTTTCCACATTTTACAGTATTTCTTCGCTCCTATTAGTTGCAGCGTTGTGTTAAATAGCCTAAAGCCGTCCGATGAATGGTCTGTTATACATAAAAAGAATTTTACTCATTAGCTTTATAAAATTAGTATAGATAACTGTTTAACGTCATGTTTTGGCAAACAAAGGCTTTTTTCATTGAGTGAGAGTGAGTGGCCCATCGTATCCTAATAACAAACACAGTTACTTAATGTACTCAGGTATAGTACTAAATGAACGCTAGAACTAAGCAACTTGTCAAATATCTATTATATAATATAAGACAAGTATCAAGTCAAAGGTCATGAAAAATGATATCTCAGTTCCTATTGGTCTTGCGATGATATGGTCAATTAGAAGTGTACCACATTAATTTGGCGACAAGTTTTAGTTGAACATTTTTTTGTTGAACGCTCTCCCAATTTTACAAAAAAAAAAGGTTTAATGGTCACTCAAGGCACCAAAGATCTAAAGAATAGTTATTGGTTATACAAGAGTGCAAAGTTGCTTTTTAACCGCGTGTTCAATTTTGATGATCGAGCAAGCGAAGGATCCTAAAATTGAATCACGAGCGCAGCGAGTGATTCAAAATTAGAATCCTGAGCGTTAGCAAGGGAATCAAAAGAGCACGAGGTGAAAAATCTTTGCACTCGAGTGCAACACTTAACTTTTCATTCCACCCACTGAACTTTGAAGTCCATGCTTGTCGCCCTGTGACTAGAGGCGAATTTTTTCTTTATTCGATACAAAACAGGTGTCACCATTTACTAAAACTAACACACTTTCGGCACGCACACTACGACGCACGAGATGTTCATGTACACAGGGCGGAGGCGATGGGGCCCAATCGTTGTTCTGTGATTCCACCTCAGCGAGGAAATGACTAAATGCCCGCGTACAAATCAAATTGAAAAAAAGAGCACCAAGAAGGTTCTGTGTCTGAGATTTTAACAAATTTAAAAAAAGTTGTATGATATATTCGGAACCATTCATAGAGGTAGCAGTAAATAGGTTTAATGATTTTTTTAATTCAAAACTTAGTGCACACGATGTTCTTAATTCAATTTACTGTATCCTCTAGAGAATAAAAACGGCTTTTGCACTCAGATATTGAAGAGCAAAAATACTCTTTCCGAGATGGTGGGATGAAAATATTTTTATTCTACTTTTGGTGGTCTAATAAGCTGATGATCACTCATGTAAATGCAAAGCTTACCTTTGACTTTATAGATTGTCCTATTCCATGATATGGCAAATTGAATTAATAGTATCTATTATTGACCTGACAGAGAAAATTCCAACGCAACGCATGTCCGTACGGGCCCGGCCTCACTCGCGCGAGATACCATGTCAAAGCGAAAAATAACAAGCTTTGCAGGATGAGGAACAGGATAGCCAGCGCCACCGGGCCCGTATTCTCGCTGTGGGCCTGCCATATGTCAGAGAAATCAAATTCTGCACCTGAGGACAATGGATATAAAATGAATTGAAATGCTCATCTTATGTTATGAGATTATTGCTAAACAAATGGTTATTTGATATTTATACACCTTAATCATTGTAAACGACAATTGCGTTTCCGCGCTATATATCAAATCTGGACTACAGCACCTGGCTCGTTGTGCTCTGCTTTCAGAGGCACACCGACAGCCTACTCCGTCCTGAGACTTATACTAGAACTGCAGTCTCAGCACAAGTCTATTAAACTACAATGGATACCTTCTCACTGTAATATCAACGGGAATGATAAGGTTGACTCGTTGGCCAAACAAGCGTGTACTGAAGGTGACCTTGTGACGATTCTTCCTTTCTACTCGGATAATATTCATGTCATAAAAGATCATTGTTATAGCTGGTGGAAAGAGTACTTTGAGCAACGTTTGAGGGAGAAAGGTATCTGGTATAAAACCATCGTCACGCACCCATTCAGAACACTCTGGTTTGACAAATCGAAATTAAATAGAACCGATATTGTAACCGCTCTCAGGCTTCGCTCCGGGCATACTCCATGTAGGTATTTTGCATTTCTAATGCAAAAGGTTGACACTCCACTGTGTACAAACTGTGGAGTCGTGGAGGACACCTATACCACCTCCTCGTGGAGTGTGTGCGCGGCGACGCATACAGAGCTAGGATAGGGCTGAATCTGAGAATGGCTGGGGTTTGTAACGGTGTACTAGCTAGCCCCACCTCAGACCAGGCCAGGATATTGTATAAACTAGTGCGGGCAGCCCTGAGCGGCTAGCGAGCGTGTTGTTGCTATGCGCCCGCTGGCCGATCAGTCGCTTTATTAGGATAAGTTTTAATTTTATGTTTGTTACAGTCATGTGTTTTTTTTTATAATTTTCATTTATTGTTGCTGTATTATGTGTAGATTATAACGAATATTTGTTATTTTTGATTGTGTAACGGACCGGCATAGTCGGATCTCGACAAAAGTCCATAAAATAAAGATTTAAAAAAAAAACTCTAAAACATCTGTTGTTGACATGTTCACATTCTCTATGACTCATTATTTAGTTTTGTTTTTGTAATGATTTTAGATGAATTTGTTGTTATTTTACATCAAATAGTGTTTTACCTAAAGTTTTAATTGTAATTGTGTAGTCGTGACTATAAATGTAAGTTTTGCTTGCCGCGAGGCAGAATATGTATGTCCCTACCATTTAGCATTCCATCTGCCGTTATCTTACAATTTGTGCATATTCGCATAATAAATGATTTGATTTGATTTGAAGGATCCTAAGAAAAACATACACTAATGTGAACCTTTTTTGTAAACTTTTTTAAGATATAACAACACTAAGTACTTTATTTTATCCAAATAATTGTACAGTTCAGACAGCATTTGCTACGATAGCCAAAAAATTTGATTATTTGACTTCAAATTAATATTTGATTTTATTTATTATTATTATTTGATTTTTTGACTGCAAATCAGAAATCTTGAATAAATTAGTGTTTTGTAATGTATAAATCATGTTTTATGCATAAAATCCCTTTTCAATATACTGTGTAATTATAAACTAAGCTAAAGTATACAAAAGAAACAAGGAAATACCCAGAACAGCCACCATGCTAATCTCCCTCCACAACCAAGCACTAGGCATGTGCGGGAATATCCCTGCCAGCTGGTGAGCCGCGCCCGTGGAGCTCCTGAAGTAGTGCGCAGGAGTCCACATGAGTATATATACCATAACCGCCAGCGATGTCGAGTACCGAGCTGGAACACACACACATACAATCTTAACGGTTTTTTCACGCAAAATCTATATTTTATATCATCTAAATCAGTTCTAAATTCTATTAAACACTATCTATCTTATTTGCCTAAGTAGGAATTTATGAAATAAATAACTTTACATACTTTTTAAACTTTTATTTTTAAATTTGTTCATGTGTTGAATATCGCCATATACAAGGTGTTTCAGAACGATGTGACAATATTAAAGTTGATATATACTATATATAGTCACCGAAAAATAACAAGATCCGTACGTTTGTAATTTCCTAGGAAAATGATAAACTTTCGTAAGATTCTAAACGAGATATAAATTGCATAATTTTACGGTCACGTTTTCGCTAATATATGAATTTACGACATCTCCTGGTAAATTTATAAACTAACGGATATCCATCCGTAAGATTCTAAACGGGTTGACCAATCACAAAAGAGATTTTAATTTTACGCTTCTTTAGAATACGAATATCAAAAATTAATTGTGAAGTTCCGACGCCGACGTTACGTTCAAATTTTTCAAGTAAGTCAAAGTGCTGCCTTTCAGTCAAAGCATAGACAAGTGATAAGTGACTTGATAAAAGCGCCATCATTTATGATTCGAGTGAATCACGTCAACTTACGACATAACTTCGCTACTCAACGATAGAGGGCGCTGGATCTAAGATCCACGAATTATTATAATATCACTGTAATAATTCTACTTGTCGATAGAAGGCGCTAGCAGTACCAAAATGTCGGAAAACCTGGCAGAAATGTTACATATTTTGCGCACACAATTGAAGGAAGATTCGAATGAGTTACGTATACAAATTAAAAATGATACAGATCAAAGCCTGAAACATCTTGAAAATAAATTATCTTTAAAAATTGAGGAAAAGTTTTGTAAAATAGAGGCGGATGTACAAAATATTAAACAAATTCAAGAAAAACAGGAACAAAGACTGGATGAGTTTGATAAACAATTACGGCAACGAAATTTAATATTTTTTGGTATATCAGAGGAGGAAAAAAATTATTTGGAATTGGAAGACTTAATTATCCAAATAATAAATTTAAAAATGGACATTGACTGCTCAAAAGGTGACATACAGTTCGTAGGTAGAATGGGCAAGAAGAGCACAAAACCTAGGCCCATACGGGTAACTATGACCACATTTGGAAAAAAATTGGCTATTCTACAACAGAAATTGTTACTGGAAGGCAGTGGGTCATATATTAAAGAGGATTTTCCTCCTAAAGTTATAGAAATAAGGAAAAACTTAATCCCTAAACTTATAGAGCTTAGGCAGAAAGGAGAGCATGCAGTACTGAAATATGACCGCCTAATTGTGAAAGAACGATCCAATAAGAGACCTCGATCAGTTAGCCCACCTGGAAAAGCGGACAGCAACAAAATACAAGCTAAAACAAGACCGGAGGCAAAGAAAACAAAAACTTTTAACACAATTGCTTCTACAAGCTCATACAATCAACAAAAAAACAAAAATTCAAAGACGCAGGGCTCTAGCCCATTGATTACTTCCTACATTAACAAGAATACGCAGCTGGAAAAAACAGCACAATCTCCCAATCAAGCATAGCAACTATACAAGGCCTCCGTTAACTACAAACCCTTAAAACAGATCTTAACAATAAACGATACACACACATGCAATAACATAACACATACTATTAATCTCCCAAGCCGACTGATCATCGAGGGAGAGCTAGATCAAAACCTTCCAACTCCGAAGAAAAATAAAATAAGTAAAGAAAAACCGTTACATATCCTCACCTACAATGTAAGATCCTTAGTAGATAAAACAAGGATGATCCGACTAGATGAATATTTGAACCAAATAAATTGGGATATTATTGGACTTGCTGAAACAAAGAGAGCCGAACAAACCATTATTGAAAACCAGCAATATATATTTTTTAACAATGGAAACATTAAAGGAAAAAATGGTGTTGGGTTTCTTGTAAAAAAATATCTCAAGTCGAATATAGAGCAGTTTAAAGCCTACTCAGATAGAGTCGCAAGACTAGACATGAAATTTCAAAAACATTATCTAACTATAATACAAGTATACGCACCAACAGAGAAAAAACCCGAACAAGAATCTGACAAATTTTATCAAGAAGTAACGCAAGCATTAACGGACTCGAGAAAAAATATATTAATCATAGGAGATTTTAATGCTCAAATAGGTCAACCACAAATAGAAGAAAACACAGTGATGGGAAAATTTGGATACAATGGCAAAAGAAGCACTAGAGGAGAAAAACTTGTAGATTTTTGTCACGAATATAAACTTATTATTACGAACACACTATTTCCAAAGAAAAATAAAAACAAATGGACATGGGTATCGCCCGATGGGAAAACGCATAATGAAATAGACTTTATACTGACTAATAATAGACGTATTATCAAAGATGTCAATGTACTTAAAGCTTCACTTTCAGATCACCGTCCCGTGAGATGTGAAGTACTGATACAAGGCGTTTCGAAACGTAGCAGGAAAAACATAGGACAACATCCGACAAGACTTCTAACACCCATTGAGCAAGAGTCATTAAAAAATCTATTCTCATTAGAGGAAATAAAATGCAGTGACAATATTGAAGAGTCTTATGAACAAATATTAAGTAAAATACAAAAATGTGTATCACAGCTACCACCGAGGAATAAACAATGTCAATTATATGATGAAATTACCACAGATGAAATAAAAAGTCTAATGAAAGAAAGAGAGAGTATTAAAAGTATCAGCAACAGAACATTTGAGCAGAGGAAAAGATTACGTATACTGTACAGACAAATTAATAAAAAACTAAAACATAATTACAAGAAATATAGAATACATACAATACTACAGGAACTAGAAAATTCAGGCTCGTCTAAAAGAGCTTATAAAAAACTTAACAGCTCTAAACAATGGATAACAGATTTAAAACATAACAATAGAAATAATACCCAGATTACGTCACGAAAAGACCTACTCAAAATTGCAACAGAATTTTATATGGAACTCTACCGAAATGACGACGACATAAATTACTGTGATGAGCTTACAAATAATAGCTTTGATTGTAACCATCCAACTTGCCCTCCTTTTCTACAATCTGAAATAAGAAGCGCAATCGGAAAACTGAAAAATAATAAAAGTCCGGGAGATGACGGAATTACAAACGACGTTATTAAAGCTCTAGATCAATCTATCCACCCAGTACTGACTGACTTATTCAATAAAATAATGGAACAAGATCATATACCTTTAAGCTGGAAAAGTTGCACAGTATCTCTACTATATAAAAAAGGTGATCCCAGAGACATCAGCAACTACAGACCAATAAGTTTACTTTCAACGCTCTACAAAATATTCACCTCAGTGTTGTTAGCTCGAGTTTCCAGACAATTAGACGAAAGCCAGACAAGAGATCAAGCTGGTTTTAGAAAAAACTTTTCAACAATAGACCACATCTTCACACTGACCCAGATTATCGAAAAATACCAGGAATTTGGCAAAACTCTATATTTAGCATACATAGACTACAGCAAAGCATTTGATTCTATTAAACACAGAGAGCTATGGTCAATTTTACATAAACAAGGAATCGAAAGCAAGTATATATCGTTACTGAAAAATATATACCACAATTGTAATGCTAAGATTAAACTGGAGGCAATAGGAGAGCCATTTCTTATACAAAAAGGTGTGAGACAGGGTGATACAATATCTCCCCAGCTATTTATAGCTCTACTAAACCAAATATTCCGTGATCTAGAGTGGAACAATCTAGGGCTTAACATACACGGAGAGTACTTGAGCCATCTCTGTTTCGCCGACGACATTATACTCATGTCAGAGAGCCACGTAGAATTACAATATATGATGACAAGCCTTGACAGACGAAGTAGAGTAATATATGGATTGCACATGAATAAAGAGAAGACCAAAATTATGACGAATGGAGAGAAAATCCCGATTACAATTGACGACACAAACATTGACTACGTAATAAGCTACATTTACCTTGGACAAAATATCGAAATGACAAACCGAACTGAAAAAGAAGTAGACCGACGAATATCGTTAAGCTGGAAAAAATACTGGAGCAATAAGGAAATTTTCAAAGGCGACATACCACTCCGAGTCAAGAAAAAGGTATTTGAATCCAATATAATGCCAACTCTCTTATATGGATGTCAGACGTGGGCCCCAACAAAAGTTACGATAAAGAAACTAAGATCATTTCAAAGAGCAACCGAACGAAGTATGCTAGGAATAAAACTGAGAGACCGCATCGATAGTAAGGATATCAGAAAAAAAACGAAAATGACCGATGTTGTTCAGACGGCTGCCAAGTTTAAGTGGAAATGGGCGGGGCACACAGCGAGACAGAGAGACAACAGGTGGACAGAGAGAATACTTCACTGGGAGCCAAGAGATGGACGGAGAGAGCGTGGAAGACCAATCAGACGATGGAGAGACGATATAGAGGCGGTGGCAGGAAAACTCTGGACAAGAACAGCAAAGACGAGACATACATGGCATGAGTTGGAGGAGGCCTACGTCCAAAGTTGGACGATCCCTTAAATAAATAAATAACATTTTAATTCAATAACCAGACATTGACATTACATTAAAGTACATATATCCATTTTGACATTACCTACAATAATACTAGACATTTATATAATAATTTCATGAATCAAATCAAAATATTGTAGTGTGAACAACTATACATTTAAAAGGGAAATAAAGGCTATTTTTATTTTTTTATTTTATTTTATTTATTTTATTAGAATACGGAAAATAACACACTGCGCTCTTATTGGCCGATATCGATATCGGCCAATAAGAGCGCAGTGTGTTCAGTGACCATGTTTGTGTTCATAAGATAAAGATAAAGATAAAGAATCTTTATTGATAATGTAAAGTTGTAACATAGGTATAAGTACTAATATCATAAAATATGCTACACAAATTACAATATCTCGTCAAATTGAATTTATAACAGTTAAGTAGTTATTATAAAATTTTAGAAATTACAATGTCAATTTTATTAATGACATAATGAAATTTTTGTTATTAAAATCATGTCAAACATAATAATAGGTATGTAATCATACAATATGTCAACTTAAATAAATCTAGGTATCTACTGTCACTTATCTCATACTCATAGACTCGGAAACAATCCGAATTGCCAAAAAAAATACTTTTATACTAGGTAGGTAATGTAATACAGGGTTTCTTTTTTACCTATTATGCTTATGCCCTTACTTCACTCAATCAAAATAAAACATCAGAAATCCTACTTATTCTAAAATATTAAAGTGGTTTACAACAAACATAAACTAAAAAACCAGCCTTCTGCAAAATTAAAATAACAGTGTAATAAGTAAGGAAATTTAAACTTAAAAGTTTATGTAAGTACACCTACAAAACTTTAGGTTTATTAAAACCTTCTATCATTTTGATGATATTTTGAATTTGTGGCGTGGCGAACAAAAACGGTGGAGAGGGTGGCGAGGAAGGAGAAGAAACACGTGACTTATTCAACCAATCAGAGCGAACATGGCGTTTGGTTATTCCTTACTTATTATTTTACGCGTGCGTTTAGTAAGTTTATCAATTTACGAAAATGAGGGCGTAATATAATACAATTTATCTCTCGTTTCGAATCTTACGAAGGTTCATAAATTTACTAGGAAATTTATAAAAGTACGAATCTTGTTATTTATCGGTGACATTATAAACTAATCTTATTCTTATAATATTATAAAAATGAATCGCAAAATGTGTTAGTAAGCGCATAACTCAACAACGCCTGGACCGATTTGGACAATTATTTTTTTTAAATGTTCGTTGAAGTTCAAGGATGGTTTTTACGGCGAGAAAAATTAAAAAAAGGTTTTCTAAATAAAACGTAGAGTGAATTTGAGCTCTATTGCAATTGTATAAAGTTTATATAAAGTAACAATTCAATCATATCAATAAAGTGTGTGTGCGTGCGTTGGAGCACAGAATACATCATTAGAGGATTTAATGCCGAGTTAAGAAACTAAAAATAAAAAATTAAAAAATTTCACGTCATGACATTAGTCAAATACAAACCGCCAAAACAAATAATTTAATTTAGTCAATAATTTATATTTGATATGTCTCCTATAAGAAGAAGCAATTTAGGTAGAAGAACACGAAATGCTACAAACCAAGCTAATTACAGATCTAATCATACTGCGTGCATAAGAACGTGACAACCGAAATGAACGTGAAAGAATTCGGATATCACAAACGCGTAAAGCGCGAGCGCGACATTCAAATAATAATCGAAGAAGCCTGGAAGAAATCGCTTAAGGCGATAAGGCCGCCCATTTGTACGTTATTATTTGTTCATATTTTACTTTGTACTATATACTTGTGTTGGTGTGCAATAAAGATATATATTATTATTATTATATTATTATAATCGCGCAAGTTTGAATAGAGCTGCTTTTAATTACTATGTGTCAATTGACTACAGTAACTACCAATGTGTTGTTATAGGTTCTATGAACTCGGTTTGCTCACATTGTAAGGCATTGAAATACAAAAACGAAGCCAATGGATTGTAATGCGCAAATGGTAAAGTGAAATTGATTCCATTGAATCCACCACCAGAGCAATTGAACTCATTGGTTTCAGGAATAGGAACAGATTCAACACATTTTTTGACAAATATCAAAAAATATAACAATTATTGCTTTCAAATGACTTAATTTGGGGCAACAAATGTAGTTCGGAAAAAAATTATGCCAACTTTCAAGGTATGTACAAAATAATTTAAATTTTTAAATTTAATTTTTGTAAACATAATAATTTAATAAGGAGACAGATAAAATTTTTAAAAGCAAATAATATTTAAATTTTATAATTGACAAAAATACATAAATTGCTTTGTTATTTTATTGTATAGTGTTTGGAACAAATATAATATTTTTTTTTAAATTTCAGATACAAGGCAAATATATCACAGAGCAGGTTCACTATATACCAGTGTCAGATAGCAACTACAAATTCCTGCAAATTTATTTTATGGACAATTCACCACAAGAAGTTGATCTCCGTTTGTGCACATAACAATTTAGTAAAGAGGTCTATTGTAGAACAATTACAAACTTTATTTCATGAAAACAATGAATTGATTATATTGTTTAAAACTGCAATGGATCTGATGCCATCTGATAATCACAAAATTGTAATCAGAGCTGATAAAACACCTGCGTGTCAACATGCAAGACGTTTTAATGCACCAACTATTGATGAAGTTGCTATCGTTGTGATTGGAGAAAACTTGGAATCCCGTGATATTGTTTTACATCATCGGAATGATCAATTACAACGTATAAAGGAAACACACCGCTCATATGATGCACTGCAATATCCCATTATATTCTGGCAAGGTGAAGATGGCTATGATTTCTCAATAAAAATGATAAATCCCGTTACAGGTAATTAAAATATTAGTTAGATAGATATTATCGCCATTGCTAAATAGCGATAATATCTAAGTCACTATAATGAATCAAATTTCAATTTTATATTTCAACTTGTAATTTTGGGCCGCGCATGCGGCCCGGAGTGTTTTTGGGACTGTGTTGAACTTGTTATTTTTTGTATAAGAAATAGTAATTGTATATGTATTGTATTTAAAAAAAGTTGGCGCTAGAAGAAGGGGAAAGAGATGAGTAAAGAGATAAAATGCAGTAGAAAGTGGGCTAAGGATGATGATGATGATATTAGATAATGTGACTTTTAATGATATCGGTAGTTGTATGCAACTAAATCACCATATGAATGTGGGAACGCCAACTAATCATCAAACTCGCTGGGATATATATTAAAAAAAAAACTCGTGTCCAATTGTTTAGGGCTGTATATGATGATGATGAAAATGTTACTTAAACAAAATATATTTACAGGTTCTGAAACAAACAAAATAGTCAGTTCAATGAACTATTATTAATACCGCCTAATGATTCGGGAAAATGAAGATAATCACATATTGAAATGTCGGCGATTATATCACAAATATGTTGTTGACATGTATGTTAAAATTGAAACGGAGAGATTAACATTCATCAGGTTGAATCAGAGCAAACTTCGATCTGAAGAGTATATTCACCTTCGAGATGCGATTAATACTGATGGAAATGCACAGAATGTTGGTCGGATGACTATTCTTCCAGCAACATACATCGGAAGCCCACGACATATGCACGAATATGCTCAAGATGCAATGTCGTATGTTCGTCATTATGGTACAGCAGATTTGTTCATCACATTTACATGTAATCCGTACTGGATAGAAATCAAGCAGGAGTTATTACCTGGGCAATCACCGATTGATCGTCATGATATTACAGCCAGAGACTTTAGACAAAAGTTGAAATCTTTAATGGATTTCATCGTAAAACATTATGTGTTTGGTGAGACACGCTGCTGGATGTATTCTGCGTAGTGGCAGAAACGAGGATGCACACATGCACAAATTTTGATTTGGTTGGTTGAAAAGATAAGGCCAAATGAAGTTGATGAAGTGATATCAGCTGAAATCCCTAATGTACAAGAAGATCCTGGATTGCATGAGGTAGTTATCAAAAACATGATACATTGTCCCTGTGGAACTCTTAAGCAAAATTCAACGTGTATGTTAGATGGTAAATGTTCAAAACGATATCCACGAACATTAATATCGGAAACAATTACTGGTAATGACGGTTATCCACTGTATCGTCGGCGATCGACAGCAGAATGGGGAATCAACAATTGTCAAATTAAATCAACAAGATATTGAAATAGATAATCGTTGGATTGTTCCATATTCATCCATTTTATCAAAGACTTTCAAAGCACACATCAACGTTGAATCTTGCCATTCAGTGAAATCTATTAAATACATTTGCAAATATGTAACCAAAGGGAGTGATATGGCTGTGATTGGAATTGGGACAGAGAATTCCAATGATGAAGTTACCCAATACCAGATGGGCCGCTATGTTAGTAGTAATGAAGCAATTTGGCGAATATTTTCTTTTCCTATTCATGAGAGACATTCATTCCCTTCTGTTGTTCACTTAGCTGTGCATTTAGAAAATGGACAAAGAGTGTATTTTACAGAACAGAACGCAGAACGCAAAGAGCTGCTCAGCCACCATCTACTACATTAACAAGGTTTTTTTGAGACATGCCAAAACGATGATTTTGCACAAACATTGCTATATTCTGAAATGACAAAATATTTATATTAATTATTATCAATCCTCAAAGATATTTATACGACGGAAACAAGGAAAACCACTTCCAGGATACCCAGATGTGTATCACACCGATGCGAATTTATTCAGTACATCCAAGCAATAATGAATGTTTTTATTTACGACTGCTATTAGTCAATGTACGTGGCCCAACATCATTCAAACATTTACGAACTGTTAATGGTGCATTTTGTGGATCTTACAGAGAAGCCTGTCAACGTTTGCAATTGCTAGAAAATGACGCTCATTGGGATGAAACTATCAATGATGCTGTAATATCATCACACGCTCATCAAATACGAACATTGTTTTCTATTATAATCATATCTACATGCTTCCCATCAAACCCAATTGATTTGTGGATCAAGTACAAAGAATATAATGTGTGATGATATTTTGAATCAAATAAGGAATAGAGTGGGGAATCCAAATATACAAATCAGTGAAGAAATTTACAACGAAGCATTGATTTCAATTGTGGACATGTGCTTAATGATGTCATACAAACTATTAATTCAATTAGGCCTGGCCGCGCCCAATCGTCCAATGCATGATACTTTAAACCAAGAATTGAATCGAGAAAAACTTTATGATCTCAATACTTTGAAAGAATTAATTCAAACAAATCTACCACTGTTGAATGAACAACAGAAGTATGTATTTGATACACTTATGAAAGTAACAAATGATGAAACTGGAGGAATTTACTTCTTAGATGCACCAGGCGGTACAGGAAAAACTTTTTTGATTTCATTAATATTAGCAACAATTCTTTCACAAAATCAAATTGCAATTGCACTCGCTTCGTCGGGAAGTGCAGCAACTTTGCTTGAAGGTGGTCGAACAGCCCATTCAGCACTAAAATTGCCATTAAATATGCAAAGCAATGAAACTCAAACCTGCAACATTTCGAAGAACTCTGCAATGGCAAAGGTTTTGCAGCAATGTAAATTGATTGTTTGGGATGAATGTACGATGGCCCATAAAAAAATCATTTAGACAGAACCTTAAAAGATCTACGGAGAAATGAGAACCGATTTGGTGGTGCAATGATTTTATAAGCTGGAGATTTTTGTCAAACATTGCCAGTGATTCCACGATCAACGCCAGCTGATGAACTCAATGCATGTCTAAAGTCATCCAATTTGTGGAAACATGTCAAAGTACTTCATTTAAGCAAGAATATGCGTGTCGAGTTGCAAAATGACCAATTTGGAAACATATTCTCTAAACAACTCATTGACACTGGTAATGACAAATTTCCTATAGACATGTTGACTGGCTGCATTAACTTTCCACAAAGTTTTTGTCAGTTAACTCGATCAAAATATGAACTTATTCAGAAGGTGTATCTGGATGAATCTCAAAAGAAAAAAAACGACGGGAATGCTGAGAACGGTAGTGCACTTTGCTCATTTATGTTTTTTTTTATAATTTGTTTATAAGTACTTCTCTATATTAACAAAAAAATGACAATTAGTTGCTTATATAAGTAATTAAAAAAAATGTCAGTGTAATTTTATCATCACAGTGACCTGTCCCGGACCCAAATCCATTTACAAAATATGTACCCCTGCAAATATATTAATAATTAGGACTCAATATTTTTTAATATTTTTACAATATTGTTTATCAAAAAAATCAAGCACGATGTGGATAGTGGATTCGGTGGACTGAACTACTGGTTACAGTCCATCGAAATTAAATATACCACCGAAATGATAACACCGAAAAAAATCACACCGAAGTGTTAAAAATAAATCATTTGTTGAGAACGACCCATCCAGATGTTTCTCAAAATTACAGAAACCATGATTGGTTGAGCGAACGAGCTATATTGGCTGCAAAAAACATAGATGTAAATGAATTGAATTTAAAAATTCAAGAACAAATTACTGGCGAGTTGAGGACATGTAAATCAGTTGATTCAGCTACTAATCAAGGTGATCTCGTCAACTATCCGCCGGAATTCTTGAACTCGCTGGATTGTCCAGGATTGCCACCTCACAATCTTCAGTTAAAGGTTGGATCGGTAATTATAATGTTGCGAAATATCAACCAACCGCGTCTTTGCAATGGCACACGGTTAGCGATAAAAAAATTACAAAACAATGTGATAGAAGCAACTATCCTGAAAGGAAAGTATAAGGGGGAAGATGTTCTCATACCGCGCATCCCAATGATACCGACTGATGTGCCATTTGAGTTTAAACGACTACAGTTTCCAGTGCGGCTTGCTTTTGCTATGACCATAAACAAGTCCCAGAGGCAAACATTAAGTGTTTGTGGTATTAATCTGGAAAAGCCATGTTTCTCACATGGTCAATTGTATGTTGCCTGTTCCCGTTTTGGAAAACCATCAGATTTGTTCGTCTATGCGCCAGGTAATCAAACAAAAAACATCGTAAATCAAAAAGCACTACAATAAAAATAAAAATGATTTTTGTTAATATTCACTAATTTAATAATTGCATTGTAAAGTTAAAGAGATAATTATCTTTCCAACCCTACTAAAATAATAATGTACAGTTAGCATTTATGATAAACAATAAAGCGATTACTTTCTTTTAAATGCTTATATATATTTTGCCCCGACTATAAAATAGGTAGGAAAAAAAAATGCCAAATTACAAATCTTTTTGACAGGACGAAGTCTGTCGGGTCCGCTAGTAGTATATAAAAATGAATCGCAAAATGGAATGGTAAGCGCATAACTCAACAACGCCTGGGCTGATTTGACCAATTCTTTTTTTTTTAATATTCGTTGAAGTTCAAGGATGGTTTTTACGGCGAGAGAAAAAATCGAAAAAATGCTGGAAAATCTCTAAAAACCGCCTTTTTATTTTTCCCATACAAACGTTTTCTAACTAAAGAGTAAAAGAGTCAACAGACAGGACGAAGTCTGTCGGGTCCGCTAGTATATATACGTATATATACTATATGCTGTACCCGCGGCTTCATAGTATCTCCATTTATTCAAATTAACTATCGATCGTTAGTGAAACGGAGAAACAGGGCCCAGAAAGTTACACAAATCGCTACTGAGGCGTCACAATCACATTCAGGAGAAAATAATTAGATTTTAAGGGTTTCGTACCCAAAGGGTAAAAACGGGACCCTATTACTAAGCTTCTGTCTGTCTGTCTGCAGGCTGTATCTCATAAACCGTGATAGCTATACAGCTGAAAATTTTACAAATGATGCATATCTTTTGCCGCTATAACAACACGTACTAAAAATTAAATTTACTTTGTTACTTTTTAATTTGTACGGTTTTATTTTATAATTCCTGAAAAGTTGTAATTTTGCTACTGACATTTTGATATATTTTTACAATATCAGATGAATTGAATGAAATCGGAATAATACTCATTTTACTTGGATTCTTATTCAGGCTTTTTATTTAAAAATAATAGTGTACCTAAGTTTTATCATTGCAAACATCACGTGACGTTAGGTAAGAATCTGTTTAACTAGCACAACATGCACTCAAGTGCACAATTCAGCTTGTCATCAACCCACGGAAGCGTCCACGATTAATAAAAATACGTGAAAATACAAGTATTTTCCCGATCCTAAGTCCGGTATTTACAGACAGTGTTAAATCAGTTTAAATGGTTTTAACACGTTCGTTGCATTACGAGCTCGATGCATGGAAGGGGTGCCATAGAGCGTAAAATCCAAGATGTTATCTCACAGTGGGTCAAGCGAAGACTCGGACACCTAAATATATCTATAACCTCTAAACGTCAGAATTGTTTCATACTTCAAATCCAATTCATTTAGTACAGAGTTAAACCATGGATAAACTAGGTATCGCGGCAAATTAAGTTTGTTTACATCGGAAGTACGAACTGTCACGTTAGTCGTCGTTTTGTAATAAGAAATTATTTGGTACCAGACTTAGTATAGACTTAACCCGGTATTAACAGCTAGACCTCTTTTTGTAATAAGACGGATATTGTTGAGGACATTTCATTAGATTATTTTAAGAGAAATAATTCTTTTATAAATAATTTTGTGATATCTTGAACCGTTTTCGCAGCGCATGCAACAGAAGCCCTCAAAGATGAATAATTTTCCACGGTTTTTTCCACATTTTTTCTATTATTTCTTCGCTCCTTTTAGTTGCAGCGTGATGTTATAATAGCCTAAAGCCTTCCTTGATACTAAACACGACAAGAATTTTTCAATTCGCACCAGTAGTTCCTGAGATTAGCGCGTTCAAACAAAGAAACAAACAAACTCTTCAGCTTTATAATATTAGTATAGATTTGTCCAGCTAACCATTATAATAATGTGTTTAAAGAACTGTATGTATGAAACACATTTCAGGCTGCATTTAGAGCAAAATAGAAAATATGTAGCAATACCTGCTTGGGTTGATACCTCGATATAATAGATAGATTGATAGATAGATAAACACATTATTAAAACACCAACACAATACAGAAATTTACAAAAATAATATTAAAACTTAAGCCTAGTGTCCTAACTGGCGACCTTATCGCTAAAAGCGATCTCTTCCAGGCAACCAATCTGGCAGGGATAAGACGCAAGTATAATGGTAGACGAGGTGTTTTAAATGTATGTGAAATAACATAAATACATATCATAAAATAAACATACATAAATAGCAAAATAAACAAATACACTAATACATACTTCAATACATATGATGATAAGTAATAAATAAATATATGTCAAATAACGATAACTACAATAGCATATACTTACTTCCTTTCTATTCAACTTGAGAGGACAAATACAGTTTAAAAACTTTGTTTTTGAATATATCTAAAGATAATCAATCCAAGGCGTCAGAACCTAACCCACAGCTATCACTCAAGGTTCATACGTGTGACTATGACACATGCGGATGCACTCCAATCCAGAGAACCCAGTCAATCAAATATTTGGGCGTAATGATTGACGAGTGACTCACATTCCATGACCACATGTCATATCAACCCTGTCAAAAAGAGTTCGTAAATTAATTTACATTATGAAAAGTTTGCGGAACTGCGCTAATCAACAGACACTACGCTTAGTTTACACTAGTCTCTGTGAATCTATACTTACCTATTGCATTACCACTTGGGGAGGAGCAGGAGTCACTAACATGATGGAGGTAGAGAGAGCGCAGCGAGTAGTCTTGAAAGTGATGCTGAAGAGACCTTACAGACACCCGACGGATCAAGTCTATTCCGAGGCGAAAGTACTAAGCGTGAGGCAATTGTATATCCAAAAGGTAACACTCGCTATGCATAAAACTAGAAGTATTTTTTCTTCTGATGCCGCTGAATCACCCCGAAGAAAACCTCCCCGTGCAAAACAGCATAGAGTTAAAACCGCGTTTGCGCAACGCTTGCCTGAGTTTCGATTTCCCTATATATATAATAAAATTATGTATCTTTGCAAAATCCATGACAAAACCAACAGACAATGCAAAATAATCGTTCAAAAATATTTAATGTCACTATCATATTCTGAAACAGAAGAACTTCTAAAGATATTAAAATAAATAACCCTGACACACTCGTACAACACACACACACACACACAAACACATCACACACACACACACATAAATACACACACACTCACATACTTACATACACAACACAGGCTTATGTCGTCACCCCAGTCGGCAGACTGCTGGTATTCAACATTGTACTGATACATTTGAATTTGAAAAATTAATAATATATTATAACGTAAACTGTTTTGATTGTGTATTATTATAATAATAGTTACCATTATACTTTCAAAACCACTCTCTGTAATTGTTGTACCTAATCTTAAGTAGTGTATTGTAAAAGGCCTCTCAGAGCAGGCTAAGGCCCCACTGATGCCTTAAAAATGCCGTACGTTGTCAAAACCTTTTGACACTGCCATAAACTGAAGTAAGCCCAGCATTGGACTCTAATGAGCTGATGATGATCATAGCCTTTGCTTGCTATCAGGTAAACTATGGTCAAGTGCAAACCCATTCAAGTTAAAAAAAAATGCAAAAAATTTTCACTGTGTCAACCCTTCTGGAAAAAACCGTAGGTATACAATGTTAATTAGCTTTTTTTACTAAACCCGTAATGCTGTGTTGATTACAAGCCAATCCATACAATATATGTGTGAAATATATTATGTAACACTTGTATGTATACAAACATGTTTGTTGTGTGTTATACTGACTGTTATGCATGATGTAGCTGGCTGCGAAGGCCATGGACACGACGCTGGTGAAGTACAGCAGCAAGAAGAGCACTAGCAGCGGCCAGGACACTCCCGGCAGGAGCGGTGACGATGACACCTGCCCGCATAACAACACATAATATCATGGAGTGCATTTATCATTGCCATCATCATCTACAGCCCTATACCATCATTCCCTTTGTATTGGTTCTGTACAAACCTCGTCTAGGCTGGACGTCTGACTTCAGCAGCAGCCCTGTTCACGCTGTACTTAGCTAAGTAAAACAATCAATAAGTACCTAGTCTTATTGAAATCCGAAATATTTCGAGTCGGTGCCTGTCACTGGTCTAACGAGATCGACGTTTGTCAAAGTCACAGTTTCAGTCGGCTTTGGATTTGTTCCCAACATATCCTAATGTATTGTTGCGACTGGCACTGACTCCAAGTATTAAGGATGTCAATAAGGATACTACTAATAGGATTAATTTCAATAATAATATGGTAGATCTACTACCTCGCGCCTACGCTTCATAGACACGTTCCACAGGCTCGCCCATCAGCGTTAGGGTAAAGGCGGGATACATGCCCCAGGGGATAGGTGCCCCATTTTCAAAATACCTAACTTTCCAAACTCGTGACAAAGAAATAATAGTTTAACTAAGAGCGGCAGGCACCCCGCACCTAATTTAGCCAGGGGACGTCGTACTTTGAGGATGTATTTCGCTCGTGTGTGCATTCATCTCCGCGGCGAACTTCACAAACACGTCGAAGTTTTAACCTCTTGAGCGTCAAGCGCACACCCTTATGTGCTTTTTTTTGTACCGAAAGCGTCCGGTGCTCTAACCGGTGTGCGAATGCGTAGTGCTCTGATTCGCCGTCATTTTGTGACGTTCCTTTTCCTTCAAACTCGTGACTGACGTATTTATTCCATCAAGCACATCAAACTCTGCTTGATTCGATTAACTTTTTGCGCAAGTTGGAACGAAAAAATGAAAAAAAAGTAAAAAACGCCAAAGTGACCTAAATTTGTCCGGCAAACATGGCGGTTGGATTATTGCGTCATCCTTTTGTTTTTATATGTTTTTTATGTAAATATTGCATTTTGAGTGTGAAAAACTTTATGATATGAAAGTCTGGATATATAGTGAGTGATTATAGTGTGTTTTGTCACTGGATGTGTAATTTTTATCGAAATATGATGTCAAAAAGTGAGTAGTGAAGTAGAGTTCAGTTGTTAAGAAATTCATAACCGCTACTTACAATCATCATAAAATCCAAATGTGAGTATAGATCATTATTTTAGCATTTGCGAGAATGCATAAATTTCATCAGCAAAACTATGGTGTACTTATCATATATCGTTACGTTACCTGTAAAACATAGCTTTAAATTGGTATTTTCTATGATGATACCGACAAGTTTGATTTTTTACAAAGTGGGCGGACATTTCGGAAACATATCTTTAGTGTAGGCGGGACGCGCCACGGGTTAACGGTTAGTATGTGCTATTCTTATATTTATATTGAGTAGTCATTTATTTCGATATTATTTATTACATTAATAAACTGATTCATCTAGTATGCATCTAGATGTAAATAGTTTCACTTTTATTTTTATTTATTTAAAAATATTTGGGCATCTATCCCTATCAAAAAGGATAGTTGCCCTGATTTTTCGAGGTATAGGTGCTCCTAGGGGCATCTATCCCTCCATACACTATGTATACCCATATGTTATTTTAGGGTATATTTTGAACTTATTTTTATGTTATTTTTATTTGGACTTTTTAGTGATTGTAGCAGAACCATACCAAGAAAATACAAAAGAAAGGAAGGAATCCGAGCTCGAGTATGTTCTTGGACTACAGAACAATTGCAATCAGCTTTTTATGCATGTTGAAACTTATAGGTAATCCGCTTCATTGAGACTTCGCCTGCAGGGCATAGGTGAGCGGTCTACCTATAATAATTAATATTTTTTATTAGAAAAATTTATAATTTGTATATTTGTTAAACAAATGTTTGTAGAATTATTTTTATAGTGTGATTATTTTATTCGATCACAAACATACTGACGAAGTCAATTAAAAAAAATTAAATAGATAAAATAAATTAAAACTGCGAAATGCTTTTGATTATTAGGTCCATGTTTCTTGGAAACAATTTCTGTTTTAGGAGTAGGTAGCCTTCTACTGCTAAAACACCAATTGCTCAAAACATCATAAAAGTTTGGTTGAGTTTTTCGTTAATTCAGTATGAAGGGCATCTATCCTTATTAGTATTTTCTTGGTGGGGCAACTATCCATACGGTAGGCATGTATCCCCAAAAAAGGAGTTCCACAAAAACCAAAATTTTGAAAAATCTGTTAATTTTACGTTCAAAAATACAAATCACAGTTAAAGATAAAATATTAGACTAGCTAAATTCACAGACTTTATTTAGATAACATTGTATTTCTTTTAGTTAGGAAGATATTTCAAAAAGTGGTGCATCTATCCCGCCTTTACCCTGCACACTGCGTCATGTTTATGCCGGCCAACTGATATCAACTACCAAAGGTATTTAGTTTTAATCGGGTCCAGTAAAGGGTAGATACTTTCAGACCAAGCAGTAATATTCGCCAGCTCAAGGTTTATTTGAGTAAAAGCTTCGTCAATGTCACATGGCTTAAGAGACACATAAATTTGGGTATCGTCCACGTAATTATGGTATCTAAAACCTTGGAAACAATACATTTGACAAATTATTCGTTTCTAAAAAGGAGTTGATCATTTTAAGCCGAATGTTTGTAATTTTTACATAAATTAGTCAAAACTTAAAGAATTTAGCTTCAAAGTTGCAATTCTACCGGTGTGCTGAACTGTGCAGCGCTGTGATGCTCAGTGTATTCTTATTAATATTCCATTTTTATTTCTTCTATAAATCTATTCATTTATTCATTCCGTGTCGGTGAGCATGTGCGTGCCCTCGTGCGCCGCACTGTGCGTCCACACAAGCGACGCACAGCTGTGCGGTGGAGCCAGGCGCCAGCAGCTGAACACGACACAGGTCTGGTTCGTGCAGAGCTGGACTTGTGCACTAAATGTTTGTAAACAGCACACTTCATTTCACTCACTCAATTGCACCTTAAGTCTGTGTGCCAAACTTGTAAGAGTATGTTTGTACATATGTATGTTTGTTCACATTTTATTTCGATTTTTATATGGTTCTTCTTGTATTACGCACGCATACGTGCGTAATACAAGAAGAACCAATTTCTGGTTGTTAATTATATGTATTTTTTGCACAACAAGGATAAGTACTAGGGTAGTAATAATATATTTTAGGTGCTAGAGAATCCATGATTGGAATGTTGTTTCTGAGTGACAAGAGTTTGTAAAACGCTTAACAGTATACCTAAAACATGCTGAGCCTTCGTCCCGTTATAGAGGTGTAATAAAGACACCTACTACATTAAATGAATTACTTACAACAAGTAATGTGGCTCCGACGACAGCGAACACCAATCCCGCAGGCAGGACGTTGAGGAAATTCGATATGCCTAACATATTCGACGACACTCCGTTCAACTTCAGCAACTCCTGTAAAAACGATACAAGTTCGCTGTATACTTGGTACAGGCATGGAAAATACCTTTGTTACAAAATGGTTTGGAAACTTTTGGTGCGAATCTTGCGCCACCAATCAAGCAGCGTGTGTGATAGCTTGGAAGTGCGTGTAATCGTTTGTCATGATGAAATGAAATGAAACTAAATGTTTAAAACAATACTGACCACAATGGAGAACAGAAGAGGGAAGATGTTTGGCTACCTTATACGACATGACAACTATATCGATCAAATCAAAGAGAAGGCAAGCGTCATGTCGTATAGGGAGGTCAAGGAATTGGCTGAAAATCGAAGAGAATGGCGTATACTTGACAGACAAGAGCATCGCTCTTCAATCTTGAATGAATAAAATGAAATTAAATGAAAAGACATAAAACGAAACGAAACCAAATAATAGCCTTTACTTCTTGAATAAAAAAATAACATTTACACATAGTTATATATTACACATTACCTAGTGCAGTAGCCACTGGTAACTCTACATTAAGGTCAAATGAAATAAAATTTAAAACTCTGTTAGTTAAGTTATCTTTAAGGTAAGAAATAAATACATTCTAAATTCTAAACATTGAATTTAGTACTTGATTGCTATTATTAATAAATAACTTTTAATAACAGGGCACCCATATATTATCTTACTTCTGCTTTACTAGAATGAAATCTACTTTGCTACGTTTATGTCCATCTGTAGATTGGCAATTGATTTCAGTTTTAAATGTTTTTTTTTTAATTTGTTTGCTCATTCCATATCTAAATGGGTAACATATCTATACATCTAAAGGAGTTCCTATTTTTGAGTTAAAGTCCCCATTATGATCGTTTTTTATCTATCGATATCAAAGCTTTCAATAAGTCCTTGTAGAAATTCAGTATCTCAGTTATTTTTGTCCTGTTTGTGTTTGTGTCAGCAATGCACGCATTGAATACATCAATCTGCATAAGACGCTAAATGTGAAAATGTTAAACTCTAGCATTCAAATCGGCTCGTGCAGTGAAAGTGCATATAAAAAACGTATTATGCCTCCTCTCCACTATCGGCCATGATCGACACTCGTTGATCGTCTGTAATCGGCAGCGTAATCGTTACGATCATCGTACAAGCATCCACACTATCGTCCGTGATCATTTATAGCGCGGCAAGCGTTCAAGATGGACGTAGAGGTTTTAGCCGCGACTACCATTACTTTGTCGGACAAATGGAAGATTTTAAAACCTTAACTGCAGATGCGATTGCGTATTTAAAACCTATAAATTTATGAAGTTGAGATTTAAAAAAAAATGCCATACTATAAATAAATAAATAACCATTATAAAAGTTCCAACCATTTATTTTCTTTTTGACAGGTCTAATTGTCAGTAATAGTGTTGTGACCAAGTGATTATAGTGGGCACGATATCGATTCATTTCGATATGTAATCGACGAAATAGCTGCAGAACATGGTCATGGGGTTCTTAGACTTCCACCCTATTATTGTCAATACAATGACATTAAATTAATATAGGCTCAAGTAAAAGGACACGCTGCTCAAAATAACACACATCCCCCATTCATGGCAAACAAAATGCTTGATTTATTAAAAAATGCATGTGTGGAAGTAACTGCGGAAAACTGACAAAATGTAATTAAAAAAACACAAGTCACTACAAAAGCAGAGTGGGATAAACACGTGCGATAAATAATACGAATCAACAATTGATTATAAATGTCGGCGATAGCTCGAGTGACAGCGACGATGAATCTGATTTTGATTAATAAATAAATAAAAATAAAAGTCACAATATTTGTTCCATATCATTTCATACCAATCTATATTTATACTACATTAGAATGCTACATTATACCAGTATAAAAATGGTTACTAAACAATATATCGATATCTCAATCGTAACATCACTATGTTGATAGGCATAGAACGTAAAATTTTAAAAACGTTTGTTATTTCATGTAATTTATAAAAAAAAACTACTACTTTTATGGACTTCATTTGTTAAAGATGATTATTATACGGGATCAAGGAGCAAACTTAGCCAGTTGCCATATTTTTAAAACCTCGTATTGCAAAAGTGAACTTTTGCGTAACATGATGTAGTTACGTTCTATTGCTGCTGTCAAATAGAAAATAAACGGTTGGATCCACTATAGGTACATTAATTTCATATTCTTTTTTTTTAATAAACAAAATTTATATATTCTTACCTAATTATTAATCACTTGGTGATATTATTATGTTTGGTAGACTTTTTGCCCTAATTAAAGCCAAAGAATGCATTACTAATATATGTTTTCTATTTTTTGTTTCCAAACACGTTATAAAACATTTTAAAGTAAAGCAGAACTGTGCCGGGGACAACGACACGGCAAAAATTTTACTTCCCGCTGTCTCCGTTGCCGTGAGCCGTACCGGGGACAACGGTGTACCAGATACTCATGAAAAAATCTTATCAAATCGAAACAACAAAGATATGCTCATAAATATGCTAATTGAAAAATTACGAGCTGCAAATATTACTATTAAACAAGCCAGAGATGATGCGGGTGTTCTTATAGTTGAAACTTTAATTGAAAAATCAAAGTCTAAAAAAACTGCAGTTATAATAGGACAAGTGAGCAGTTCTAGACCAAATGATCTACTCCAGTCTCGAATGCATGGTAGGTCGGAGTTCGTACTAGCTATGGCATCATGTAATTCTTCCAGCGGAGATTGGGTGTATATTTGCAAATCGTCTGCATAGAGGTGGTGGTAGAAAGAAGTCAATTTGAAGGGATGGAAGCAATAAATATGGCAAAAAGAAGAGGTGAGGAACGCCGCCCTGTGGCACACCAGCTCTAAATATTACACCAAGACGAAAAATTATCATCCACGCGTATTCTCTGCCGGCGACCAAACAGGTTACTTTGAAACCATGCAATTGCCGCTGGAGAAAAGTTAAGTGAGCGTAGTAAACCTAACAGTACTTCAAAATCGTCGTTTTTAAAAGCGTTACTGGTATCTAGCAGTGACAGCACAGTAAGATGACAGTTTCCCAAACCCAACTCTGATGTCGTCATTAATTTTAGTCAATGCAGTACGATAGTACAAATGTCCAGAGCGAAAACCAGATTAGAATGGGCTTAGGAGGGAGTATTTACCGAGATAGGAGGACAATTTTTTCTAAGATTTTGGAAAGGAAAGGAAGGATGGAAACAGGGCGAAATTCAGAAAAAGAGGAGGGATTGGGTTTTTTGGGAAGCGGCATTTCTTCTTCTTCTTCGAGCTTCTTTCTTATTGAGTAATTTAGCAAAATGGACTATAAAACCTTCTACAAAAAATGGTCTATTCAACACAAAAAGATTTTTTCAAATCACACCAGTAGTTCCTGAGATTAGCGCGTTCAAACAAACAAACTCTTCAGCTTTATAATATTATAGACTAGCTGTGCCTGCGACTTCGTCCGGGTGGAATAGTTATTTGGCAATGGCAACCTCAACTTTATAAAACTTAATAAATATAGCTGTTACCTACGATTTGAACCTTTTACGCAGCGCACGCAACGGAAGCCCTCAAAGATGAATAATTTTCCCCGTTTTTGCACAATTTCTTTGTTTCTTCGCTCCAAATAGTTGCAGTGTGATGTTATATAGCCTAAAGCCTTCCCCGATAAATGGTCTATTAAAACACTAAAAGATTTTTTTCAATTCGCACCAGTTGTTCCTGAGATTAGCGTGTTCAAACAAAAAAACTCTTCAGCTTTATAACATTAGTATAGATCATTAGTATAGAAGGCACACATCATGACACCCAGAAAATATACGATTAACAGTAAAAGAGGACCTGGTCTATTCTATGTATCAAACAGATGCGTGCAATATAAAATAGTACGATATTATGATACTGATAGGCAGGTATAGTTAACTTATACGTAAGTGAAAGTAGGTATTTATTCCAATATTTAGTGACCTGTATCCCGGTGGAGCGTTCGTCGACCAGGCGAGCCATGACGAACACAAACTGAAGCAGCAGCGATATCCAGCTCACGAACGGCAAGATCTTGCCGACATAAAACACATTCATGTTTAATGATCGCAGCACTGAGGGAAACTCTTGCAGGGATAGTTTCTGTAAACATAATCATACACTATAGTAACCTACGATAAGGATTTATTCGAGCGTCATAGAGACCTACCTAGTGGGTTGCTAAGCTTAGATGATAGAAGATTTTTTTTACAATATTTTTTAAACTTTTTCATATGCTTGAAAAGCGGCTATAGATTTTAAAATTTGTATAAAAATTCTGTTGAATGGACATTCTCGTGCGCATCAGATATTGATAGCATTACTATCCAACGTATTTTTAATAATATACATATGTATGCTAATTTGATTGTTTGTCTGCCTTGTCAGATCCCTGACCTTTGAACACAAGGATGAAAATAAAATTTAGTGAATGAAATGAAAAATGGAATGAGTCAGATTTTCTTGGGTGTAAAGTGAACCGACAAGAAAATAAGAACCAGTTAAAAAAACTAATTAAAAATAATCCTCCTTCGAGCCTGATCATAACAACCTCATAACATACAATAATTATTGCAAACGAAAGATATGAAATTAAATTATTGTACAATTTAATTCTAATCATTCGTACAACATTAAAAGTAGAGGGTAAATTAACATAAAAGAACATTTGTTATATGTATTTTATACCACCTTCATTTTCATGAAATCGTCAAAATTATAAAATGCCTGCTCGATAAGCCAACACTTTAGTTTTCTTTTATAGATAGATCTGGAGGGCGCGTCCCTTATCTCAAGCGGCAGTCGGTTGTAGACGTGCGGCGCGGTCGCATACATTAGTTGAGTCGTCGCTTCGCGAGCCGGCAGCGCGTGACACACAACGTCGCTCGTGGCGAACCTCACCCGGACGGTTATCGCCGATGTGCGAATAATCATCTATATGATCCCACGCATACAGTGCTGCTTGGAGGCACACTAGGCTTGGAGTTGTTAATATACCCAAGAATTTAAAATAGGGCTGCGCTGTACTGTCCTGCGGCACTCTAACGATCGCACGTATGGCTCTTTTTTGCATTTTAAGTATGCGCAATCTGCGGCGCGTCCCCATAGCTCGATGCCATACATACTGCAACGTTGCGTGTACTGAAGCGAAGTAGCACTGCCGAACCATGTGGTGTGGCAATATTTCTGACACACGCCACAGTGCAAAGCATGCGCGCGCTATCTTGTCTTGTTATAAAAAAAAAATGGATGAACTGAGTTTTATTTACATTTAACATCAACCCATTCACCTTGAACCAATTGTTAAGGTCACGTGCTACATTGTTCAACTTGATTTCAAGGTCATCTATTGTGTTAGAGGTCACTATCCCCGCCACGTCATCTGCATACATATATATATCAGCATCAGGTACGCTTTCTGGCAGATCATTCAGGGGGAGGCTGAAAATGATGTTGGATAGAGACGATCCCTGCGCTACACCGATTACAGTTTTTTGGGGGCGTGATGTAACCCTTCCTCCCGTTACAACCTGGTATCGGTCGTCCATGAAATCTGTTAGTAATTTCAGCGCAGATTAATTAATGCCATAGTGCCCCATCTTTGCACTTAAGACCTTTCGGTCTGCGACGTCGAATGCTTTGGACAAATAGCAGAAAATAACTGCGAATTGTCGTTTAGCTTCGCGCGCTTCAAGAACTCCCCGGACTACTTTCTCGGACATTGCTGTAGTGGACCTTCCCTTGTAATATGCGTACTGCCTATCACTAAGAGCGGAACATTCCGATAAGTATTTGGTTAATCTCTCACTAAATCCAAACTCAAACATTTTCGCCGCTGCTGGTATGATCGATACAGGTCTGTAATTGTTAAGAGCTTCTTGTGTACCTTTTCCTTTATACAGTGGGGAAACTAACTGTTTTTAGGGCTGCTGGACCTTCTTCAAGACATCTGTTGTAAATCCTTGAGAGAACCGGTGCAATTTGTTCCGCGACCAAGTGTAGCAACGAGACTGATATTTTGAAGGCATCTTTTGACTGCTTTCTTGCGACCCCGTGTGTAAGAATGCGATATACTTCAAGTGCCGTAAATGCCTTAAGCCTAAGTGATCGGTCGCTCGGCGGGCGCGCCGCACGTAAAGCTCGCATCGCTGCCACGTCAGCGGCAGGCGCTCCGCACGAACTGGCTGCGTTCACAAAGAAAGAGTTCGTCGCGTTCACTGCATCCTCTTTCGTGAGGAACTTTGACCCATCCGGTCGTCTCAACATATCCATGAAGTCACAGTTTCTCCGAGTTTTACCGGTTTCAGCGTTAAACACTTCCCACATTGATTTGACAACATTGTCCGAAAAAAAATATAATATTTAAATAGTAATTACTACGTTCTTCATGTAATAAGTCTTCATATCTATTCTGTAATAAGTCTTCATATCTATTCTGTAATAAGTCTTCATATCTATTCTGTAATAAGTCTTCATATCTATTCTGTAATAAGTCTTCATATCTATTCTGTAATAAGTCTTCATATCTATTCTGTAATAAGTCTTCATATCTATTCTGTAATTCATTATATCTATTTACTAAATGTATGTTATTCGGAAATTTCAATTTTAAATTATAAATGTCAATTAGTAGCAAATTCATATTCACAATCTCATCAGTGGCCCAAATCATTTGTTTAGTCTTAGCACTAGTTCGCTTCATGGGAAAACTAATCTCATTTGCATGGCGTAAAATATTCACAAACGATTAAGCTCACTCATCTGAAGATTTATGCTTTTTGTGAAACTGAATCCAATCGATCGCATTCAATTTTTTTGTTGAAAAGTTGAGTATTCGGTCGTGTGTATCTCCGCACGGACCGCGGCGGCGGCGAGCCCGGGCTTTCCGGCACCGCTTTCCTAGGAAACAAAAGCTTTAGACCTTCGCGACAAGAAACCGCTAACCAACTTTCGTTAATTAATATTACTTACTTCATCTATTTATCTAATATATCTAATGTTCTTTAATATAATATTATATATATTACTCACCAGTAGGTACATTGTTTTATGCCCATGTTAATATTTTAATAATGTAGTCAAAAACTATGAAAGTTTACCTGGGTAACATCTTGTCCGGATCTTAATTTGATGAAACTTGTATCCAAAGCCCACTGTAGACTCACAAATTTATGGAAATCACTACCTGAAAGTGAAAATATGAATCTTTTTCTAGTGCGTAGTGTCAGCTTAAATAATGGGGTCACTGTCATAGCCAGCACATACATAAGAGCTACGTAAGTGGCGGCGTTTCGATAGATATATCGGGGACTTTTTTAAAGAAGTAACCTTGTACCTACCCAATAACGTATAAACAATGTTGATCTCGACCGGAAGAATTGCATAAAACTAGTAATGAATTGATGTGATCTGTATTAACATATAGTTACTGGTGGACGCCCGCCGCTTTGCTCGCATTATTTTGAGATAAAAATTAACCTGTAACATCTAAGAGTACTATCTGCATACAAAAAAACATGATGATCCGTTCAGCTGTTTTTTTATCCTTGTGAGCGTTTAAATTTACACATAAAAATTCTGCTGAAACGTGTTGTGTTTTGGATTTAAAGCATGCCCAAAATATTATTTTTTCTAATATCTTTATTATATGCATTTAAGTATACCTACCTAAATAGTTAAATTCACATTTATTGTAAACAGGGAGCCTAGGTAGCTAATATGGAATAATCTATCCCAGTTGCATATTATTATGTCGTACGGATTAATAGATGATTACGTGTATATGTCCATAATATAATCTATATATTTGTCTAAAATAAACATTATATTAATAGCTTTAAACGCAGTGTGAACGCACTAATGTGTTGTTAACGCCCACTGACCCTAAAAAAGCTTTTTTGTCTTTGTCATTTGCATGATAATGTGCGATAGAGAAGGCGCTATTAGGGCAAAAAAATATAAACATATTTGTAGGCAAAACAATTTGCCACAAATTATGCCTCATTATTTTTTTGTAAGACACATAGTTAACCGTACAACTCAAACAAAACAAACAAGCGAGCCAAAACTCTTAAGCTAACAACTCACGGATCGGTTTTTCCCGCGCCCGTTGTTGAAGTGCCCCCGCAGCCTTTGTAGAATACAGATATGTATGTAAAAAAACTCAAGCACATTATTCAGGACGTGTTTTATGCCCGCAGCGGTTGTGATTGTCCGGGCTCCCGCTTCGCGCGCCCGCGCGCTCTCCAATTAGTCTGGCGAAGGTCCTTCTTGCGATAATCAACCGCCAGGTTTGTGGGCGATCACTGCCGCGGCGGCAGCGGCGCCGCACAAAACTCCAGTTTCGTGAGGTTTGAAAATTAAATGCGCTACCGCGGCGGGCGCGGGAAATCCGATCCGTGAGTCCTTAGCGTTAGATGGTCATAACATATGTTGTAGCTTCCGCTGAAACTATTTTCTTAAGTAAGTGACGTAATTAAAAACCCGACGGTTCTATGATTGCGTAAAAGACATCCCTCAGATAGATAGATATATATCGGGCGAAGTAAAAAGCCAAGATGGCAATAATCAAGATAGTCATAACTTGATTAGGAACTTCCTTGCATTACTAAATGGGGTTTGGGAACTAAAAGCGGAACCAAGTTCGTTAACAGCTAAATTACGAACCCCCGAAGAACAAAATTATGAGGATCTCTTCCAGCAGACGACTCGGAGAGACGACTCTGGTCGATATACTTACCTTTTCGACCTGATGTAGAACCTGATCGCGGAGATACTGCTTTCCTTTGTATTTACTCACCATAGTTTGGGTGTATTTCTGTATAAGTAGCGTCTTCACTGCGGAGCGTGTTGATGGAGTATTTGCTTGTCACACGTATGGTGTACGAGAGCTTGTTCTCATCAGGCCTTTGCTCGTGTATTTCCTGTAAAAATATGATTCATATTCTTTTGCAGCTAATCACGGAGTATAAGATTGCATGTAATACGGTATTTGACTAACATTGTTAACTACTTTGGAGTAGTAACAAAGTTCGCTTGGACGCGTTTGGATGCGTCCAAGCGAACGAGACATAAAAATACCAGCGCTTGTGTCTGTTATTCATCCCCGCTATGAATAAAATAAAGCTGAAATTTATGTATTTTTCGTGGAGGAATAAAACATAGTCATTTTCTCAGCAAGAGAGGAAAGCATTCGCTCAAATACTTAACTCTCGCGTATTAACTTGTCACCTCAGCAGTGAGGAAAAGTCAAAGGTTCAATAAATATTTGCTATTTGCAAGTTGAAGCCTGCACTGTCAAGTCAGCTAACTGTACCGCGAGAGTAGCGAACCCGTGAGCGTAGTAATAGTAGTTTATGCAACTGTCATATAATGAAGAAGATAAAGTCGTGTATGCAATTGCATACACGACTTTATCTTCACTAATGCATTGATAATTTAATTAATTAATTATAATTATATTAAATAATAATATAATTAAATTCACGCGTACGTGTATTGTCACAGTGATTTTGCCGCTATTAAAATCTAACCAACGAGAGTGCAGCGCGACCAACCTGATTGGCCCTGCAATCAGGTTGGTCACGCTTTTTCGATTGATGAGCTATTACGATATCGATGTAGATATTATAACATCATGTGAAATTGCTTAAATTGAGTGTTTTGTTGTCTGTGCTATAACAGTAGTAATTATAAGTCAAGTATTGGAAACATAAGTAGAATGTTACAACATTAGTGTAGATAAACGCATTTATACTATCGGTAACTATGATGATGTAATACTATCGATGACTCTTACGTAAATTTTTGTAACCAATAAAAATGACAAATTGCGTTTTTAATTAAAACGAGCCTTATTTGCTCCAATGCATCCATTCACATTAAAAAAAATTAGGAATGCATTTAATAGGTCTTCACTTATGAATTGGTCTTTTTCTTACATTTTAATCTGTTTGTAACTTTTACGTACAGCTATATTTTTCCAAATAAATTTTTTATCGTACCAATCGTGAAATTATGAACCTTTTAGATAAAATAAATGTATTACTAGTGCATATTACTTATAGAGAAGTCATTGAAAACACCTCTTTCAATGTGTCGTCGGTTTCACTACTTTAACTAGGTAGGTATATTTTTATCATATACTCTGTTTTTGAGAAATTGATATACGCAGTGCATAGCTTTTTTCCATCTAACTATAGTTATCAATTGCATCTAAATCGGTTCAGACAGACAGTTCTCAATTTCGTCATACAAATCGGCAATTTCATAGGTAAAAACCTAATATTTGCAGCAATTGCAAGACGTTTGTAACTTTCAAACACTGGCGGCGTATTGAGTGGTATAAGACTCCGCAACAGAGTGCGCGTACTACTACTACTACGTACGTACATCACAAGTGACACAGACTGACGTTTGAAAAAAAAATTTTTGAAGACTTCAGTTGAAAAATCCAAGATCTTGTGCGAATGTGTTTGTGTTTTATTTTGTGATTTATTCATATTCATATCAACAACTAGTGTGCTACAGTATCTTTTAATGTGGTAATATACAGTCGGTGTCCAATGTTAGCCGGGAAAATACTATAATGTGATGGTGACGATACAATCAAAATGTCGGTACAAAGTTGTTACTAAAGACATAATTATTAAAATTACAAAATAGTAAAATAATATTCTGCGTTTTATTTTAACTTCTAACATATATAGGTATGTAAGGAGCAAGATGTAGGTAGGTGTTGTATTTATATTTTAGGCTATAGGATATATATATACGTAAGTAATTACTAATATTATAATTATAATATTGTTTTTAGTCAAGAAATACAGAGGGCGCTCCAATTTGATTGGCACTAAATTTGCACTAGATGGCTCTCTATTCCTGGTATATTATATTACTCTATGGCCTGCAGCCTTTGTAGAATACAGATATGTACCTACGAGTATGTAAAAAACTCAAGCACATTTCACGACGCGTTTTACTCCCGCGGCGGTTGCGATTGTTCGTGGCTCCCGCTGCACGGGCGGGCGGGCGCCGCGAGCGGCACCGCTGCCGCGGCGGTTGCCATCCGCGCGCTCTGCGATCAGCATCCGGCGAAATTCCTTATTGCGATAATGAACCGCCAGGTTTGCGGGCGATAATTGCATCCGCGGCGGCACAGAACTGCGGCTTCGTGAGTTTTGAAAATTAAACTCAATTTCGCCACTGCGGCGTGCTCGGCAAAAAACCGCTCCGCGAGTCCTTAGCGTATGAAAGAAAGCGATGTATGTACAGGGGAGTCAAATTAATCCTAATCATTTTGTTAATAAACTCGACTTTGATTTTGGTTTTGCATCATGCGAAGGGAATACAGTACTATACAGTATTTAGGACGGTGCGCCTGATCAACTCTCCGGCGCTGATGCTAAATGACCCAGCACTTGCTTCTACAGCGCCCGGGCGCGCGGGCGGCGACGCAGTGCAACCTGGTATTGGCCCTCAATTAGGTATTTCAACTCATTTACTCACTGATTTCTTTATCATTGCTTTTTCAACATGAGTAAGCATCTACAGTAGTCCAGACTACAGTTGTTCTTTTGACATAAATTGTTGGTTTTGATCTACAGAAGCCTCTAATAAGTAATAGTCGTTTTGTGTGTACTCGTACATACAATAATAGCATCGTCGTCACCAAACTGATCGAGGACTTCACTCAGCTCACTCCAGTTGCTGAACGGGTAATAGAACGAGGGCCTCGTTTTACCATACTCTGAAAATTCATAAAGCACTGTAACTCGCCTGTCATAATACATTTATAAAATAATGAATACATAATCATGAACACACTATAAGTTACACATATCTATTTACTATAACCTTCCGTTCCGCCTGAACCCAAAATCGAGAAGTGGATCGAATTGCAAAAACATCACGACAAACTGATTAAACTCCGGATCAGGTCAAACTTGATATTAAATAAAGTTACAAAAACAGACGACTACGCTGATACATTTCATATGACAATCTTGAAACCTATGAACACACCACCATTTCTGTGCTTAGTATTTTTTAAGTCTGTCGCCATTCTCCCAGAAAAAAATATGATAAGCAAGTTATTCAAGGTTAAAGATCACGGACAACAAGTTTTTCACTAATATCTCGGTTTCTATTAATCTAGCGATGTTATGGTCAGTTAGAAAATAGTAGCGCATGAGTATGGCGACTTTATAAAAAAAACTTTCGTGCTCACTTCCAATTTTGCAATAGATGGCGGTAAGTGCTCAACGGTTTGCATTGTGGGATAACGCGTGTATAATATGTTTTCTAATTGCGATAGCTTGCATTTTTAATATGTCAATATTTATACTACTTGAAATATCCTATAAGTTAATATGAAATGTCTGTGTTTCTAAAAATCAGTTTGTTTGTATGTGTTCGTTAGTGTAGGTTAAATTGGTCACACTTCTAGATTTTGGAATCATGAAACTTCTTGGAGTTATATACGAGGTAGATGGCACTTTCATATTATAATACTAGAGACCAGCTCTGATGATGGAGCCGGATGGTAGCCATAACAACTCCAAGAAATAATAAGATAAAGCTAATTCTAATAAATATCTAAAATCCACCGTGTTTGAGCTTTTTTCATTTGTATACTATTGACTAATATTATATACAGTGTTTATTAAACTGTATTTTATAAATCTCTCAGGCTTCAACCAAATTCCAACACAATAAAGTGACTCGTAAAATGTAATGATCGAACTTTACATGGAAGTTTGTTGAATCATTTTGTATGATGCCACAAAAATGTGTAGAATGTACATTTGCACTACGGCACGAACAGGCCAACAAGCTACAATATGCACAAAATCTTGCCTACCCAATAATAGCTTCCCTAAAGTACTCCCAGAGTGTCTTTTAGCCACTATGTGATAACATGTGCACACACTTTTGCATTTTTTACATAAAGTATCTGCAAGAGTAATATTTAGTTAATGTAAACAAATTAAATAAAAACAGAAAGGGTCGCTTTTCCATTATGGAACTAAGAAATTGTAAGTTTTGGATGGACTAACTAATTACTTACTATGTTTTTCAACAATCAGAACCACATTTGCCTAACGAATTAGTCATCCATTTAAGGATCTGAAGTTGAATCGGCCGGATAGGATTTTATTAGGTATATATCTTGGACAAATAATAAAATAAAGGCTTTACTAGCACGCACACCCGAAAGGGACGAAGACAAATTATATGTTTCGTTTTGGTACCCAACAAATACAAGCTCACAGTAATATTATGTAAGTAAATTGTTCAACAAACATGTCTTCCAGTGACTCGTTCTTTTGCACGTTGCTGGCACGAGACTATTAGGTTAACACAAAAAATCTCGTGAAGCCCTTAACTCTCTTTCTCTTTCGAGTCGTATTCCTCATGATTGAGGTCGTGACTCCCCCGCAGAATTAATTCGTTAGGGCAGTTCTCTTGGGCAGATACATCGTGGTGGGCGCCCAGGTCCTCCCACGGAAGACACATGTCCTCGGATATTGTGGTCCTCAAACATGTCGGTTTCCTCGCGATATTTTCTTTCACCGTAAAGCGAGTGCAAATTCACGCATATCTTGAAAATACAAGTCATTACTATAGGGCTGGATTAGAACCATGGTGCGTCTGAATGAAAAGCAGATACTGCAACCGCTAAGCCACACTCGCTTGATATGAAGCTCTTAAACAACTAGCAAATAAAAACAGCTAGTAAAGCTAACGTAAAAATAGCTAGTTAAGTGTTAATTTCTAAATGCAATAAATAGATTATATTTAACTTAATACACTTTAGTACATTCAAAAACACACACTTATATATTATACACATACACACACACAGTTCCATGTTAGTAAACTTAAGCCAAAAACTATTTTTTAAATCTTAGCAAATTTATTTTCTGAAATGTAAATTATTATTTTTGTTCATACTAATATCAAAGAATCCGCTCCGAAACACACTACAATGGACAGTTTGATTTGTGAGAGCGCCTACGATACAGGTCTCGAACCTAGTGTAGGGCTCGCGTAATCACTTAGGAACCTTTCACTCACTGCGTTAATAGAATTAAGGTTATATTTGTAAAATGGAAATAAATTAATTTTGTATTTGTATTTTGTAGATGCTGGAAGCTTCTAGTGGCTTACTTTTTTATCGATAAAAAGCATTGCCAAAGCGCGTATATATAATTATATCCCAATATACATGATGATATTCCCTCTACTCTTATTGTTCCTCTAACCTAACTACTCAACTCGCCATACTCATAGAGACATAAGAATATTTTTTTGACAATTATGATTATGACTCGTTATCTATCTAAATATATAAAACTCAAAAGTGACTAAGAAGAAATGCTACTTTTAAAGGGATGAAATAGGGGATGCAAGTTTTACTTCTTAATGCGAGCGAAGCCGAGAGCACACACTAGTCACCATAAAAAAGGTTATCACATGTAACTGTAAAGTCGGACACTAAACCAGATGAGCAACAATGTAGGAAAAAAACAGAAATAAACAAAAATAGATTACTCTTTCGCTCTTGGAGCTTCTCGTTTATTTTCTGCTATCTTTCGTTTCTTATGGACTATTATTACTTGTCAAGGCTTTATTTTGTAAATAAACTAGGTACTTAACTTTGTTGAGGGTGACAAGACAATGTTACCGTATGGTGTTTTAATGGTGATGATGCTTCCCAAGCCAAGTTCTGCTACGGCGAACCTATTTCTTCCTACGGATATGTTTCTGAGGCGTCCTTACATGATAATAGTAAATAATTACTTTGTCTTGAATAGTCCATTAAAATGTTACATGAGCTTTGCATTTTTTAGAGGACGCAATTTTATTTGTGAGGCATGTTTGAGGGGTCAATATGGTATTGGTATACTACGCGTACTTTCATAGTGTTATATTTTATGGAATACTAATGTGGAGGACGATAGCTGATACATATACATAATTTTTAAGCTTCAAAAGAGAGCAATACGGCGCCGTACATAAATTAGGTCCAAGAGCATCACTTCGAAATGTGTTCAAAGAAATAAATATTATGACTGTGTATTCGCTGTATATGTATTTATGAAAATATAATCCCACCAAAAACATTCTGTAAAAAAAATCCAAGTCTCGATAGAGCTGCTTGTTTATCTCTAAAAAGTAATGAAATCTCTAGAATTAGTTAAGTTAAGTCTAAGGTTCCTTACTGCGATTTATTTATTATTATCCGCTTCTCTTGCTTTCTCGAGTGATAACATAGTAAATGTGCTTCATATACATAATGTACATAATATGAGCTGGAATTGCTAGTGTTATAGTGAAAGAGAACTCACTCGCGGCACTGAGAGGCTGCAGCCCGAGCACGCTCCCTGCCTCCCGCATGAGGCTGTTGGTGAAGTTAGTGTCTGGAGTGAAGTACACGCGCCGGGGTACCTCCAGACGCTCCCACGGGATCTCATCCTAGAAACATTGTTTAACAACATTAGCCAAATTCAATTGTAGTTAACTGATGTATCCTTACAGGCCTATTGTTGGCGATGCACACTATTGAAATGGTTAGTGGAAATGTATATTTGCTTATACATGTGCGTGCTTAATCTCCACCCGCGACAATGGCCGGTTGTGTGCTTTTAATTTATTCCAGATTTCTCCTAATCTAAAGACTCGTAGTGTTGTACGCAACAATTGTTTGAAACGTGTCTACATTCCTTACATTGCACCTAAACTGTTTATTTCTATCTATGATTATAATATACTCGTATGTATGTCTATTTGATACCGCTTTTCCATGCTTGATCTTGAAAGTACTAGTTAATAGACATCTTGATGAACAAAACGTCAAGTGCGAACTGAAAATTGTGTATGCAAAAATATCAAAAAGTGAGCATGAAATTTACGAAATATGTCTAATATACGATGCAACGTACCTACTTGTAAAATTGGATCTATATTATAAAACTAAGTTTATTAACGCCCGCTATGCAAGGCATTACGCACATACCGCCATCTATGCGGCGATTAAAATTATCATACATAGTAGTAGTAATTAAGTGAATAGTACTTACCAAGTCAGTTTTGGTAACAAACTATACTAAGAGATGGCGCCACCAAAAGGCGCCTGTTTATGGCACAATTTACTGTTTTGTCATACAATACCCATTACAAATAATGTACACATAAAACTATTTTGTAATACTCTCACAACCAAAAAATCAACAAATTAGATCTGATATACGCGCCAATTTACGAGACGAAGAAAAAAAAATAATACTTCTCACGGTCTCTTTTGCTTCTCGTGTCCATGCGGCAATCGGTCTCTGCTACGGGATGTGATGGAAGTCATTAATTTTCTTAATCTTTATAGTCCCACTTCTGGGCAATCGTTTCCTCTACCTCTCCCCATAAGTCCTGGTCAAAAGCATCCTCATGCCAAGTATCCCGGAACCAGTCAAGATCTTTACGCCATCGGAACTTAGGTCCTAAGCACCTCTTATAACTAAAATAAATATTGAACATGCTTACGGTATTCCTGACTTCATAGCTCTGTTTTATTAGATCTGCCGCATTAAACTTGTTTCTAAAAATGAACAGTAACACGAAGAAAATGATGGGCGACAGAAACTCCACCGGCGTATGGATAAATTTTCTCATTCGCACCTTGAGGTGCTTCCACATTAGAATAGCTAACGTACGTCCTGACATTTTGAACCGTTTAGTGATTCATTTTCAACAAGTCTTCGGAGGAATTCAAATAAATGAACACACACTACGCGGCCCTCGATAGCTAACTATTTTGATCATTTCTGTTGACTGTAATAATTCAGTTATGAAGGAATTCAAATAAATGAACACACACTACGCGGCCCTCGATAGCTAACTATTTTGATCATTTCTGTTGACTGTAATAATTCAGTTATTTACTGTTACAAATTTATCTTAAAAAACTACCACAAGCAAGGGCACGCAAATACGGACTTCGATATCAAAAAATGTGTACAAATATTTTTTACAAAGAAGCTAGCAAATATTGATCTATTGATGACACTTTCCAAATACTTTAAATTATACACAATAAATACCAAAGAGTTCTATATATTTTTCAGGAGTTCGATGGCATTTTCTAAGAAGATTGAGACTCAAGTAAAATAATATAATGTTTTTTGTTCTAGATATTGGACAAATAACCATGGAAGGAATACCAAAGGAATCCGCACTGCTGTTTAAATTACTAAGCAATGCGCATGTATGAAATTTTGTTGTCTTTTCAATAAGGGTGACAATACACAAGGGTGGGTGGTAAACATTATTGAGGATATCGAAATATCATTGAATAATTAATCTTTACACCAAAACTGGAGCAGTCTCTTTTGGGGTCCTATTCTACCTGCACTCGATAACCATGATTATCCCCTAGCACTTTTGAGGCGAACTCTAACAACATACATATTAAGAAAAGGCACTTTAATTTTTATATTAGGACATAATCGTATAATATTTATTATTAGGGGCAATGTAACTAAGATCATAAACATTTTCCAATAATGAAATGACAATATTTATTTACAAATTCACATTTTAATTGCATATAGGTAGGATAAACAACGGTATTTATTCCGTTATTTTATTTTGAGGGCTTCCCTTGCGTGATCTGCGAAAATGGTGCAAGATATTACAAAAATATGTATATAGAATTATTCCTCTTGAAATGATCGAACAAAATGTGCGAGACCGTTTATGTCTATCTTTTAAGATCACTAGAACCGTTTTTATGGATTTTTAACTATTCCACGAGGGCGAAGTCGCGAGCACTGCTAGTTTTCTATAGATGAAATCGGGGGTGAAATCGGTCAAATAAGAGATACGTAGTAGGCAGCCTAATGGCTATTATTATCCTGCTTCAACAGCTTGTCAGTTCACAAAATAATCTGCGAGAAATGTCCTTGTCAACTTAGGTTTTGAAATATTTAGTAAAAACTGTTTTAATCGTCTTATAAACGGCCTAATAGTGTTTATTCGACTGATAGCAAATAATTCGTTTTTTCAATAGTCAGATATCATATTAATCGACCAATAACTCACTATCAGAGCAATAAATTTATTCGTCGTTGAAACAACCAGCACGGGGAGCATGGCGACCGCGACAACGATTTTAACCTACATTTTTATCTATTTTCCCGCGATACTGGCCGCTGCAAGCATGGTTTAAAGATAAATTCTGCAATCGACCAATGATAGGTCGCGGTTTATTGCAGGCCGCTACAAGGTATCTCCTGTGCGAGCATGGCTACAAGATTGCGGTTTAGTTGGAAGATAATTATCTACTTTTAGCTTAAACTTATCTACGATCGCGAAGACCTAGATAAAAAGTTTGAGGAATAAGTTAATTGTTTTTAGTGTACAAGTTATCAAATTACGAGACTCACAGCTTAGAAATAAACCAAAGAATTAAGACTACGTTAAATACAATGATATTAGAAAGGTTATTTGAACATTTTTGAACTTTGTCGAAATCTAAGCAAATGTTTTTATTTTATGATAACATTGCTTCTCTCATGGACAGTTTTATGTTGCTTGCTCACGAGTAAGTTCATCCAACAGCTTGATAATTTTTAGCGCCTACTGACAGATTAGTTAAAAATATTGTGCACAAAGAAGTTTTGTAGGTCCTAATTTTTGACACACGCTAAACAAAAGTATTTGCGACTTTTGTGTACTAACTAAATATACCTAAGTACATGCTAAGTACCTAATTAATAAGAATACTCCTTAACGCGAGCGAAGCCGCGGGCAAAAGCTAGTTTATTTATAATTATAATAAAAGTATTCTCTAGTAATATTGTTTATTATTGTTCTTGACAGTGTACACGTTAATATTAAGTAGAGAAGGTAAGAAAATATCGACTGGCCTGTTAGCATAATTGGTAGTGGCTCTGCCTTCTAATCTTGGAGTGCGGGTTCGATTCCCGCATAACAAAAGTAATTATGTACATTAAAATTTGTAATTACTTGTGTTGAGTCTGGTCGTTTCTATGTCTAAGTGTCTAATAAGTATGTATTTTTAAAAAAAAGTATATAAGTATTATATCCGCTATCTAGTACTCATGATAGGGGCTAGATGGCGCTGTGTGACATGTCCTGAAATATTTATTTATTATTCATTTATTTATTTTATACTTGTATGCAGCTAGTGGACGCCTGTGGCTTCGCTTGCATTATTTCAGGATTTAATATTGCCTATGACCTCCTCAGACCTCATACTATATACACACCAAAAATAATGATGATCTGTTCAGCCTCTTTGTGTGATGAGCGTTCAAATAAACAGAGACAACAATAAACATACAACATATTTTGTAAAATCTACTGAAACGTGTTTTATTATCAATTTAAATACACTGAAACTTTATTTTTTTATATATATTTAGATTTCTGAACCTCTTAAGCTGTATTATACATGTAGGTATAGATAGATTGAAATGTGAACTATTAAATAAATATTGAAAAAAATATATGAATTTAGTTACATTGCCCCAAAGCAATCAACCGAATCAATATTACCAAAATATAAAAAAACCGGCCAAGTGCGAGTCGGACTCGCGCACCGAGGGTTCCGTACAAACCTGCAAGGTTAAATATTTTGTGATGTAACTAAAAATTTATGGTTTTCGTAATTTTTCCTTTATCTATGCTATAAGACGTTGCTTCGTACCAAATTTCAAGATTCTGAGTTCACGGGAAGCACCCTGTAGGTTTTGATTCCCTTGCAAGTGTCGAAAATTTGCGGCATAAATGGCTGTATCTTTTGATTGCGTTGGATTAGAAGTTTGATTTTTTCACAGCTTCAAGGGACAGTAGACCTGAGTAATTGATTTAAATTTCAGCTTCATACCTCTACGCGTTCCTGAGAAAAAGGGTCTTGATAGACGGACGGACGGACGGACAGACGGACAACAAAGTGATCCTATAAGGGTTCCGTTTTTTCCTTTTGAGGTACGGAACCCTAAAAATGAAAGTGCCTTTTGTTAATAAGTTTGTTGGATTCGCCTCAATAGAGCTAGGGATCATTATGGTTGGCAAGGTGAAGGTAGAATAATACCCTAAAAAAGACTGCTCCACATTTGGTACGAAGATTAGTTTAAATAACGTATAATGTATTATGTAGTATAATGTATCATTAATGTATCGTATAATGTAGTATAATGTATCATTTATGGACAACATGTGTAAATTGCTGACCTCATATCAATCCCGCTTGGACCATTACGGTGTTACTACATTAGAGAAACGTAGAAAGATCAATGACATTACAATGTTGTATAAAGTGCTACATGGTAAAGTCTATTGTACTGAATTAGTAAGCTTGTTGACACTTAGGGTTCCCTGCCCAAATAGTATCCTTATAAATAGGAATACTTTCTTTTTGCGTCATCCCAAAACAAATTTGCTAAAGCATTCCCCTGTGTATCGGATCTGTGATTCATATAATAAAATTAGGAATGAATTAGATATTTTTTGTAACATGTCCTTGACCATATTAAACGAAAACATTGTAAATTATTGTAAATAGTATCTAGTAAATAGTTTTTTTTTATTTTTATTGTGTGGTGATGGTGTTTTCTACTGTTGAGTTATGTGTTGTATTTAGGGTAAATTCTACTTAATATGTTATTTTAATAGTAATTATAATGTTTGTTTCTCATGTTAGATAATATAATTTTTATTTGTTTTGGTATTGCATGCTTAGAAATTAGGGTATTTTTGTTTGCTAGATTCAATATGTATGTTAGGTTCACTTTTAGAAGGAAATGTACGTCCGTAAGTTAAGCTATATTTTTATTTTAAGTTAGTTTTAGTACATTTTTAGTTTAGTGGACTTATAACAATAAATAAATAAAAATAAAAAATAACCTTAGTATTGTCACCCTAGTTAGAAAAATAATTTGATCAGCAGAGCTCACTTCTTCATATTATGTAAAATATTTCTGGGCACGGCATATTGTTTTTTTTTTTTGTTGTCTGTTTATAAGAAATAACTGGACATCATCACACAGGTGCTGACTTAGTTTGATGTCCAGGGTTCACCAACTGTTGCATAGTCCTAAGCCCTATTTCATAGTACAATATCAAATGTTCACTATTGCTATAGGTACTTACCTGTTTCTTAGTAAGAAGGTCAGATAAACGTTGATTTTTATTATTATACAAGCAGTTTTAACAAAAATTAGTTCGAGCACCCCCCTCTAAGTCTCATAGTTTCCGAGATCCGTTGGGGTACTCCAGGGTTTTTTCCACTTTCAGCTGATTTCGGTGTTTTTCCGAGGTAACTGAACCCCACTTTACAAAAATGTATAACACTTGGGGGGAAAATGACTCCTTCTGGGAGAACAATTCTGTCAGTCAGTCAATCAGTGGTAATTGAATTTTATATAATATAATAATGTGCTACATATATTGGCATGTAGTCCAAGCGACTTATCCCCGCCAGCCAGCCCAGTCCCCAGACAGCCCACGCCCTCTTGCCACTTTCATTTTCAGTAAAGCTGTATCTTTCTCCATGTTCATGTTCTACCGTAAAAGTTGTGAGTTTCTAATGCCAAGTCTAATATTAATTTACGTGCATATTCATCTCTCTTTTATTTTCTATATCGTGTTCGTGTATAAAATTATTTAAGCGTGTTGTGTCCGTCGCCGTAGGATCCAGTGTCATATCTAGTTTATTTCATATCTAACTTTGTAATTTATCAGTTACAGTAGGTAGAAGTAGGAACTATGTCCATTTGAAAACCCATTGATAAAAGATGGCGCTCAGTTCTCTAACTTTTTTGTAAAGATGTCAGTTAATAATTATAGGAATTTGTATTTATTGATGATAAATGTCTAAAAACAACTCGACCGATTTTAATGAAATTTGTACTATTCGCTAAGGTATGGTGTAAAGTATAGCTCATCTGTTACAAAATAATCCTCGTAACATCGACTGATTTCGATGTGATAGGAATATGTGAGAATACAAAAACTTTTTATCTAACTATCACCGGCTCACTAGTATAGTTCAGGGGTTCAGTTCATCTCTGCACACGGGGCACGAGGTAGGTACGCACTCGAAGCAGAGGACGAAGCACGGAGCTCGCGGTCACGGTGCAGACACTCAGTCGGGTGAAAGAAAACTCTTGTTCTGTGCAGGGTATTTTAACCACGATTTATTACATAAAACACCGATCGAAATAACCTATCAGCAATTGAATTCACTAGAGGCCGTGAGGTCGCTAGCCGCTACGTCCGGCAAAAAGAGCCGCGCGCGGCCGCCGTCCGGCACTGTGCAGCAACTGTCCGGCGCTGGACGGCAACGTCCGGCAATCGTCCGGCCACCGTCCACCACCGTGCAGCAACTGCACGGCGCTGGTCGACACCGTGGGGCCACCGTCCAATGCCGTACGGCCGGCGATTGCCCGTGCCCGCGCGCGCCTCGGTAAACAAAATCGAATATAATAAATACAACAATTAATATTAACTTATTATTCCATAGAACCATTTCATTTGTATTTTAATACAAAACCGAATAATACAGGTCGATGGCTATGAAACGTACACTGATACCGACGGGGCGGGACGCGGGACGGGAAGGGGCCGGGGCGGGTGCGGGGCGCGGGATGCGGGGCGCGGGACGCGGGTGCGTGGCGCAGGACGCGGCCGCGGCAGGTCTCACCTGGCCGTGCGGACTCCCTAACGCGTTACCTTACTTATTTACATAATAACTATAATAATATACATACGTATCGATATATATTTATATCATATTATTCATTTCACAGTTTCTGGTTTTCTTTCAGATTTCATTATATATTACATTTTCCTTGTATAACATATCAGTATAGTATTGCATACAGAATTCATTGTATATTCATTTAACAAACAAGATGGGTTTATCAAATGGCGAGCGGCCGAGTAACATTACGTAGTTATATTACATATAGATACAATATAATATCATATTTGATATGAACAGTGCTTCCGAAGGTCGAGCATCGCACCTTGCCGTATCCCTCTTTATGTAAACCTTTATAGAAAAACGTTTTATTGTTCTCGCTTGTATTCATAAAATACTTTCAAATGCAACAACTTCTTAGTCTTAGTTTATAAACATTATTTTCAATTCAATAAACATTCAATTGACTCAATATCAACGACAAAACCCTACAAAAATATATTATAACATTAGCACGAGTCAATATCAGGTATAATGCGGCGGAAACGTCCAGAAAGGGACCGGATGCGGCCCGCGCGCCGGACCAAATGCCGGACGGCCGGTCCGCCGGACCGACCGGCGCCGGACCGCGAGCGGCGCGAGCGCTCCTCTCGTCCGTGGATCCTATCCGAATCGACAATGTCGCGAGTCTCTTTCAACTAAACAAAACAATATAAACTTTCAAAATCGTTAACAACTACAGCCATAACAAAAATAGACTAAAAACAACTACTCTACGGAATCTACGGCTACTAATTAAACTATTCACTAAGTAAAGTCGAAACGAAACTAGCGTTCGCTCGTGAACGAACTCGAGTGGTAGTCCGGCTCTAATCTCACGTCGGCTAGAAGCTAGTCGTATGTACAGGCGCGGCCACTACTGTGCGTGCGAGCCACTTGAGCAAACATGGGGCGCCCTTGCAGCTTCCTCGTATAAATACTCAACAACGTTACTTAACTACGCCGCGCGGCGCGGGTCGCGGGACGCACCCTGCCGCGGGACGCGGGACCGCGCCGCGCGGCCGCGCTCGGGACGGGGCGCGGCGGGACCGCGCGCGGCCACCGACCGCGCTTTGGTTACTCCTACTCCACTGACTATTCATACAATAACGTTACGGTAACTGAAACGGCGATCACTCGTTCTATTTAAACTTAAAGTAACAGTCGCGCGGTGGAGACGAGCGGGGAGCCTCGAGCGGCCGGCGCCGGGCGGCCGCCTCGCGCGCCGCCGCCGCCACGCGCGTCTATACGTCCGCAAACTTGGACAGCTTCTCGCGCAGGATGTGGTTCTCCTTCTTCAGCAGTTCTACCTCTTGCCGCAGGCCCATGTTCTGCAATCGGAAATAGCATTGTTTATAGTGACTGTCTCGGGAGTGTGTTGGAGTGTGTGGTGTGTAGGGGGCGGCACGCACCTCCTTCTCGAGGTATCCGGCCCGCAGCGCGATCTGGTTTTCCTTCATGCGGCGCGCGTCGCGGGACCGCTTGGCCGCCATGTTGTTCTTCCGCCGACGCGCCCAGTACTTGTCATCCTTGAGGTCGTCCGGAACGAACTGCAAGCACACGCGGAGTTAGCCCCCTCCCGCACCGCACACACGGCTCGATACATCGCCGTTCATGAAACAATTCCCACGGAAGACTATGATTTAGATTTTTTTCTGATTAAAACCATGTGATAATGGAGCTTTAACTACTTAACTGAGGGACTTGTTTCCTGAGACAGAGGCACTGTCTCCAGCACAACACAAGAAGCAACAACGGACGCACTGGGAAGGTGTGGCTTATATTATTCCAGTTATCTCTTTGGAGAAACATTAATGCTTAAAAATTTAAAATCCTTGCACCATAACATATCTACAAGTTGTTGCACACAGCGCCACCTAGTCCCATACTATGCAAACGCGTTTGTTGTGAACCGTATACTATTTTTTCTTATATCTCTTATCTATCTAATATAAATCCATATGGGAGCTTCCCAACGCTACCGTTTAGTACTTCTTGAATGTGTGTAGTTTAGTTGATAAATATGAAATAATAAAATATAATCAATATTTTTGGGCAGTCGCCACAGGTTCGGGTTAATAGAATTGTCACAAATGCTTATTTACGATTTTTTTGTATGTTTTAAGAATCCATACTCACAGTTTAAAACCAAATTTGCCACCCTGAAAAACCTGAGTTATTTTGTGGTGCTCATCGAAATTTGTATGCCGAGTGTTCGCATTATATTTCAATTTGATAGCTGGCAGCACTAGCAACTAGAGTTGATCTTGGATAACATTTGGGTGAAAAACAATTATTATTTAATTTATTACAGTAACTACAAATGGTCGAAAATTTCAAGGTTTTTCAACGCCAACAACAACTCAGGTTTTTAAGCTCTACATTTGGCTTCAAACCATTATTTTTAATCCTTATAGCATACTGAAAAATCATAAACAGGCATTTGTGGAGGGATATACGTGACTACTGGGCCTGCTTGTGTGAGTGGAATGTGTCTGGTAGAAAAGAGTCATTTATTTGATTTACAGAAAGATCACTCCGAATATTATATTTAGCATTTACACAAACAAACATACAAAGCGAGCCGGCGCAACACATCCTGGTTTACTTTACACGCCCAAATAATATTTTGGATATGGCCGATTGAACTTATTAGGAAGCCTTAATTTAATCACGGAACATGAAGAATTAAGTACAAAAACAATTTTGATTTTATTAAATAACGGCACATTTTAGAACAATGTACATGTTATTCTGTTAATATTAATACAATTTAAAATATATCTACTTATGCCGGGCCAACAACAACAGACATATAGGTAACGAGGAAACAATCTTCTTGTTCCGAAATTGAAATTTAGTATAGGGGCAGGAGTGGCGAGCATAGAAGTGCCGGCATACTGGTCAGACACAGGGCACCGGCAGCAGTGTGCGGCCGAGTGGAGCACAGAGCGCCACTCGCGAGGTTAGTCACTTTACAACAAGTGCCGGCACTCTGGTCAGACACAGGGCACCGGCAGCAGTGTTAGTCACTTAATAAGCATTAAGAAGCAGTGCAAGAGGAGGTGCGGGAGCTGTACGGAGCCATGTTCACTCTACACTACACACGGAATTGAGTCATCTGATATTTAAAACCATTATTCATAACTAGTGGATGCCCGCGACCGCATTGTTCACAATCTGTACCGCCGTTAGTTTGTTCAACTAAAATGCTGAAACGTGTTCTGTTATCGATTTGGAGTGTTTTGACATCTATAGCTTTATTGTATATGAAGATAAATATAGATAGATATTATCTATATGGCATCATTTATTGATGTTGTCATTTTGTCAAACACCGAGCGCTCAGTTACAGCAACGTCTTCATTTTGATCTCGGTTAAACTCCGGTTTAAGTTTGAGAGAGAAGAGAGCACGTTAGGTTCGCGACAGTGGGGCGAGGATGCACGCACTACTGGCCGGACCGTGGCTAGTGGCCGGAGCGCGCCTACTGGCCGGACCGTGGTTAGTGGCCGGAGCGCGCCTACTGGCCGGACCGTGGTTACTGGCCGGACCGTGGTTAGTGGCCGGAGCGCGCCTACTGGCCGGACCGTGGTTAGTGGCCGGAGCGCGCCTACTGGCCGGACCGTGGTTAGTGGCCGGAGCGCGCCTACTGGCCGGACCGTGGTTAGTGGCCGGAGCGCGCCTACTGGCCGGACCGTAGTTAGTGGACGGAGCGCCTACTGGCCGGACCGTGGTTAGTGGCCGGAGCGCGCCTACTGGTCGGACCGTGGTTAGTGGCCGGAGCGCGGCCACTGGTCGGACCGTGGTTAGTGGCCGGAGCGCGGCCACTGGTCGGACTAGGCGCGCTAAGCGGGAGGGAGTGCCAGCGCCGCGACTACTACTACGTAACTATATGTATAGGTAAGTGTGTATTACAGAGTCAGTAGTCGAGATGGACTCGGTTGGCCAAATCTGAAACAACGAGAAATACGATCATTGTGAAAAGAGTCGTTGGCTCGATTTTATATTAACTTAAAACTGCATTGGCCATGTTTTACTTAAATTTGAAGCAGATTCTATTTTATTGTACACCGGTCCGGGAAAGACATTTGCCAGATATCAAATTGAAGGAGATTTTCAAACTTATGATTAAATAATTACCATTTACTGGGTATGTAATAATTATTTGATACCACAGCACTCCGTCATATACGGATCACTTCAAGAAATTCTGACCAACACTTTATTAACGATTGTTAAAATAAAATATTGTTATATTGTAGTTTATTTACAGAATGGTGTGTAAAGTCGTTTAAGCAACCTGAGAAGTATTGGTTGAGTAGTTTTAAAACATAATGTATAAAACGTAAATAATGTGGGTAACTTTCAGCCGCAAGATGTCTCGCGCTCTCTAGGGGTCTCCAGCAGACTTGAGGAGTGATGTTTTCCGCAAAACATCCTTTTAAATGGTTCTCTTCGGAAAATACGAAAACTACCCGGGCGAGCTGTACATAGAAGCGTTATTCGATAAATACTGCATGGGAGCTGGCACTGCAGCACTGCTAGCACTGCGCGGGTGCTGCGGGTGCCGCCGCCGCGCTATTCCACATCCTACGTACGTACCTATACATACACGTATGTACCTTTGTGCCATCGTGAGCTGAATGCAGTTTTAATTCCTATAAAATCATGCTACGTTTCTCTGATCTTCCGTAAATCTCGTACACCGAAAGACGTGACTGACACTTTATTTTCGTACCTATACGTGGAAATTTATGTGCCTTTTAATAAATAGGCCTCGAGTGTTTTTACAAGAGAAGTTAGGCCCAATGCTCTACGGTGTCGTAACATAATCACGACGGGAGGTGGTTTTTGCGACAACCACCGTGGATGCTATACAGATACACCGAAACGACATAAAACTACCTCAATTTACACGCTTAAAAGTCAAAATAAACTTTCAAAATTCGTTTTCTTCCAAAAAGAAGAAGGCCCGGAATATCCGCAACCACCCCAGTATACCTAAATATATCGGACGTGACTGGACAAAAAGTTGGCTGAGGTGGTAGTTAGATTTTTTGACATCATTAGCCACAGCAACCGAGGAGCTACTCTCGAGGAGAGGAAGACTGGTCATAAATTTTTGAAAATTTTAATTTTAAATAGTAGATATTTGTATCAATCCCTTAGTATATTACTAAGGGATTGAAGAGTTTAAATAGCGCCCGCCGAAAAATATTTAGTTTTGCGAGGGTCGGCCAGCACTAGTGTGCACTCACTCTGCCTCGGTCACCTCGCACTAACTACATTCACGCATTTGAAACAATATCGAGCCGGGACGGGTCCGTACAGCGCCGTGAGCGTACAGCGAGGTATGCGGGATGGGGGCGGGGGGGACAGCGCCCTGCTGCGGGCCATGCCGCTAGGAATGATCAGCGCACTAACTTCATTTACCTGTTTCCGGGACTTCTTGATCATCGGCTGCGGCTTGAGCTCCTCGTCAGAGAAGGCGCGCGTCCTGGGGTCGAAGTCTCGCCCCGACGACGCCATCGAGAACGCTGGAACACGCACGCACTTCCAGTTACTGAGGTGAACTCACAAATATAGATATACGAGTGAGTATATATTAAAAATTATAAAGATTTACCCCTGTGTGCATACGTGCATACATACATAGGATAAAAACTTACTATATCTAATACTAATTTTATAAAGCTGAAGAGTTTGTTTGTTTGTTGGAACACGCTAATCTCAGGAACTACTGGCACGAATTGAAAAATTATTTTTGTGTTGAATAGGCTGCAACTAATAGTGAGCGAAGAAACAATCGAAAATCTGAAAAACGGGGAAAATTATTCATATTTGAGGGCTTCCGTTGCGTGCGCTGCGAAAACGGTTAAGTCGTGGTTAACAGCTATAATTTATAAAGCTGAAGAGGTTGCCCAGAATAACTATTCCACGCGGACGAAGTCGCAGGCACAGCTAGTTTTAAATAATCAGGAATGTGAAGCTCACCCATTACAAGTGTTCAATTTCAAGTGTTCATCTTTTCTGTCTTTATCTTATTTGATGTAATTTGAGATCAATAAATGAGTGGTCGCCGAGCTGGAAGGTGGCTGTATGTATGTGTGGGTATATGCGTGTGTAGAGTAAGAAGGCACTCACTAGAGTCGGCGGGCGAGAGCGGCGGGTTGATGGTGTCAGGGCTCATGCAGTCGGAGGGCGAGGGCGATCGCTCGCGCTTGGTGACGGGCGCGGGCAGGCCCAGCGCGGGGAAGCCGGAGGCGGCCAGGTGCGCGCCCGACAGCCCCTCGCCCGGCATGCCGTTCTCGGAGAGGAACTCGTCCAGGTCCACATACTGCAACAACACAAAGAACACGCGTCACGCCCCGCTCGCGGCGCCACCGCGCAGCGCGCCAGCGTGGCCCACCTTGAGGTCGGGGTCGTAGGGCAGCGTCTTGTCCCACAGGTTGGGGCCCAGGAACGCGGCCTGCGTCTCCCACAGGTCGCCGTCGTCCTTCTTGTCTTCCAGCGCATCCTTGCTGCTCACCGACTTTCCTGCAACAAGGCACACGGTCAGAGCCGGTCGCGCCGGCCGCACATTCGCAGTCGCAGGGCAATAAGGCACACAACAGAGGACGCGGCGGCGCGGCGTGGCGCGCGCTGCCCCGGCCGGCCGGCAGCGCGCGCCGAACCGCCGCCACCGCCGCGCCGCGACCAGCATTCGCAATGTCATATTATATACAAAATAACACTTTATACAACGCCAAGGCGACAAGTAATTATAAAACAAGTAATATCATTACAAATTTAATCACATGTACAGAATTAATTAGTTAGCATACGGTGTTCAAATTATAAAAATAGACGCGCGCCTGTCAGTTGCTAGTGCAAGTAATCGAGATTGCACTTGTACGCTGCGCTCTTGTAGTCAAGTAGATTTTGAATTAATTGGTTAATTTTGAATTCTTTATAAGGCAGTTTTGACTTCAATACAAAAGTTTAATTAATTCGTTTCGTAATTTGTGAATAATAACGATCAGTGCCTGCAATGAAATCAACCGGTTTTGTTCCAGTAGTCGAGGTGATATTACAATATATAATTTTAGATATTTCCACGGATTATAAACACCGAAAAGTTGTAAATATTGAGTGTCACGCGTGTCATGAAAATAAACGAAGAGGTATTGTATTGTGCAGGCCCTGGGTCGCTCGTGAGCTGCCACGTGCCGCGCCGCGCCCCGCCCCCCGCGCCCCTCGCAGCCACGTGACCACCCCCTCTGCCCTGCGACTAGTTCCGGCGTAGTGCGGAACACAACATTGTTTCAAACACGAACCTACATACATTACTACACGTAATTATATACTCGTGTGATCCAGTGAAAGCACTACTGCTACTAACTGATTCTGTTTTACGCGTGTTTTTTTTTTCTTTCCAAGCCTCCGTTTTCTAGCTTGTTATAGCAGCAAAGCAGCTACTGTGGTTGTTAACAAAGAGGCAGTATAGGTAGGGTGCTGTTTATCCTGGGAGAGGAGAGTAGGGTTTGCTCTCGGCCATTGAGCGGTATACGCAGAACTGTTCGTGTTGACAAACTTCATCAACTACTGAACACACACACATTATTATTGTTTTAACCAACTTCTCAAAAAAAGAGGTAAGTAAATCGAACTGTATCGTATGAGACAGTGAGTATAATGACGTGTGCTAAAATTAATGAGTGAATATTTCTAAGATAGTGTCGTTGCATGCTCGCGGATGTTGCGGAAACTATGACAGATATTATTTTGATCTTTAATTTTATCTAGAAAAATGTTTCATCTAAGTTAGAGGCACCTACAATTTTTAACAGTTTTCAAGCATCTACCAGCACAACATGAATTATAAATATTAATGAAAATTCTGATCAGAGAACAGATAAACGCGCTAAAACATTATTTTCATTCAAATTGCTTCTTGTTTTGTACTGGATGGTCAGGCGCGATCATTTTATTGAAATTATTATGTGACATGCAAGTAGCGTTGTACTATTAAAAAATAAAATTAGATCCATTAAAGTATAACAAATCAATCAATATGGCTATATGTTTACTCGGTCCTTTTATTTATTTCACAATTATAGTGGATACCACGATACGCATTGTACCTAAAAGGAAGTCCATAACACTCCCAGACTCGGACCTCTCTCCGTAGGTACCAAAAATGTGTTCAGCCGTTTTCACGCGATGAAATAGACAGAGCAGAACAGAGACACAATTACTAACAAACATGTTTTTTATTTTAGTTTTTAAATATCCCCATTCTCTTCTAATTTTTTTTATATACTTACTTTTACATATTTTCTTATTTCCTTTTTGTTGTACACCACATTCTTCTTTTTTCTTTTTGCTTATTTCTCTCCAGCCGAAAGTTGCCTGGAAGAGACCGCTTTCAGCGATAAGGCCGCCGCTTGTGGCACAAGTTTAGATGCAATTTGTTTTATGTATTGTTTTTTAATATGTGTCAACAATAACGAGTTAATCTATATATATTTTCGTCCCAGTATAAACACAGGCCTGCAACCAATTTCTATAAATTTGCCTATGATTAACTATAGGTACCTACTAATATGATTATATTGAAAAATAAAAGTTTCAGTACAGATTTAACGAGGGATGATGGATTGCGATCCGATTCATTTATAACTCTACCTTGAGCTGGCTCCAGGAGTATCCCTGCAGTCCCGAGATCATGATGCTTTATTTATGTATTTCTTATAATTAAAAGGAAAACATTAACTTCAACTGATCACATTTCAGTATGATAAGGTGAGCTAAGTTTAAATTATGAATGCGTGTGTCTAGTAGAGATATTCAAATCAGAAGGGGGCATGTCGGTACTATTCAAAGAAATCGGTTTAATTTCATAAATTGCAACTTGCTATATTAATAATATAATTTAATTTGTAAAAAAATCTATTGAAGTATAATAAAATAGTATCTTCTGTTACTAAAAAAGTAACATTGAAGGGTTCTTGAAATAACTGTTTATTTAGTAGCCAAGTTATTACCCATATAAGGGCTGTAGAGAGATGTTTGATTGTTTAGTTTAGTAGTAAGTGAGTTCAGCAGGACGCGTGCGTGTGCGCACGAGTGTGTGTGTAAACAAGCTGGTTCCGCGCGGCGAGGAAGCGGTGCAGTTCCGCGCGCTCAGTGGGCCGCCTGACGTCACACCACTCTCACTTTCCCGAGCCGGGAGAAAGTGCGCGTGACGTCACCGGCCCCCGCCCGCGCCCCGCGCCCCGCGTGCGTGCTGCCGGCATGTGCTGCACCACGTTACGCAACCGCAGCGCTTCCTCCTCAGGAATATAGGTGAGGTGTGCGGGCGGAGGCGCCGCGGCCCGGGGGCGGGGGCGAGGGGAAGCGGGAAGTGCTTGCGTAACGGTGAAAGCGCTCATTTTCCGGCGACTCGCGATCATTTTCGTAAACGTGTGAATTGAGCGAAAGTGAAGGAGAAAGTGCACCTCGAGCGACGCCTGTGCCGACCCCGCGCCGCCCAGCGCCGGGCCCGGCCAGCCTGCTGCTCGGACCGCGCTGGACTACATCCTGGCCGAAAGCCTTTGTTTACGCAGCGATACTGCGCCTAGCAACAGGCGGCCTGAGGCACTAGGTCAGTGTGTATCTTGGCCAGGTCATTGCAGTACGTACAATGTTTTGCGTGTTTAAGAATACGCTGCAGGATTTAATGAATGAACTTAGTCTTTTTGTATCACTGTGTGACGTCACGGACATAGTAATTACACGTGTCGGGCAGCCGATCATGGAGCCAGGCTGGCAGACTCGCGGTGCAAGCAAGAATGCCACATATCAAGCATGGTCACTCGCCTTTGTAAAGTGCTGACTACAACATTTGGTATTCGAGCAGGCTCCGAGTAACATTTCTGTCACCTATTCCGAGCGAGCGTGAACCAGCTAAGCTTCGGGCATGCTCATTCAAAGTTAGTGCGAGCGGCAGCAACAAGCGCGCGCATACGTTGCGTCACTAAAGTAAAAGTGTTGTAGCGGAGTGAGGGGCGCGGCGAGGGGCGCGGGGCGATACGGAAGTGTCGGCGGAAGAGAGCGCTCTCTCCGTGCGGAACCTGCGCGCGCGCACTAGCTACGCGCCACTGCCTCGCCTGCGGCGCCCCGCTACGACACACTACACCACATTCTGACAACACTGACAGGCTATCCAGACATGATACCTGTCGAGCGATGATGACCTCTGCATCTGGAGTTGGTAAGCGACATGCTTGCTTATATCATCATGCGATCATCTCGGTATTTGGTATAAACGAAGTCGGCTAAAAATAACATATTATAGCTTGCTCAGGTACTTAAAGGTAATATTCGTGGAGTTAATTTATGTGCCGAATAAGTACTTATGGATTCATGGCCGTTCATGTAAAGTTTTTCTCCCCGGCCCCGATAGTTTGTAGGAATTATTAATTATACCTTACTATAGAAGAACCCACCAACAAGCTTACAAGAGTTTATAATTTGCGTCGACACTCCTAGAGACGCTGACGGAGGCAGGAACATGCGATAACAACCGGTCACATTCCAGACAAACGTTCACATGCAGAAATCATTCCTAGAATGAGCCGCCGACGGTGTCGGGTGGCGACCTCCCAGAAAGACAGATTGTATTCCATATCGAGACTTATTCGAATAACATCGAGCAATTATAATAACATTGTTCTACCTTAATTAACAATAATAAAACATAAAACCAAGGGAAGAAAAACTAAACGTACTACTTCTAACTACAACATAAAAAGGGCACTTAGAAAATCTTTAGAAATGCCTAAAGATAATCTAAGTGCTAAGTAATGATAATCTAGTGTTCTATCTAACACGGATATGCTTCGGTGTAGTTGCAAAGCAATCAACCCTCTGAAAGGAATGCCTTCAAAGAGTGTCACCTGTTGCGCCTGTGCTTGCTCTACATTCATCCGCGAGGACGAGCGGAGACAGCGCAAACTACGGAAAACCATTAGTTATTAAAGTTTTGGTAGTAAAAAAGAACAGGGCTTGTACCAAAGGTAATTTGGCCAAGTGTTGTGACACATAATGCGAGGCTCGGTGCGCGAGTACACGGCTAGCCACATAGTGACAGCCAAGGAAGCCGGAGAGATGCTGCGCATTGTTCGCTCGGAAAGTAAAAGTGGTCGCGCACGCGGAAGCCAGCACGTGGCGGGCCGCGGGGGGCGGGGGGCGCAGTGAAAGTTGCGAAAAGGTTGCCACTTTTTCCCAAATATTCCGAGTGAAAGTTGTGCGAGCGCGTTCAATACAAAATTATTCAAATCGCAATAATAGAGGGAATGACGTCACAGCGGTACCAAGTACTGGGCGGGCGCGGAAGTAGCTGTGGGAACTACATTACATGGATCTACTATGTAACTTTACAATGTTTGCATTGCCCTACGTCTCCCTGCGTCGGTCCCACCGGAGGACTCGCGGCCTCACACAACAGTTGGACCGTCAATCGGAGCCTTATCCGAGCATAGGATGAGGCGGTTCAATGTATTTGCGTACAAATTGCATTTTAAACGCAAAAGTTGACACAAACTGACCTCCAAACATTATACTGTTTACTTATTTACGATAATATCTACGCCATCAGCAAGGGAAGCAGGAAGAGCGATGACGCTAACGAGATTACCGTAAAACCAATAAGCCAGGGTGACTGCCGTCTCACACTGAAGGATGACAATTCAATCGAAAGCTACACAATACGTCTACTTCAGTTAAATTTAGAGAGAAATCGTAGATTCCAGAGACTTGTTCACTAAATCATGTTGCACAATAGTAATTACAGTACAATGTTAAAAGTTAAATTGCCTTATAAGTGAGAAAACTATAAAAGAGAAGACAAGATGGTGTAGTCAGTTTACAAAACAATACAAAAAAACAACACTCACAACAATTGTGAACTTCGTTTTTTTGAAGTCGGTTAAAAAGGAGTCCGTTCTATTGTACTGTAAAGCGACAATGGAAGTAAAAAAAGGTTTGCAGATTGGAAGAAAACCAAAATACAGCATACTCCGCTCTTAAACCTGAACTCAACCCATAGCGTATGAAAGCGACAGAGCTGGGCTCCGCCACTCCACGCCTGCCTCGAGCTGTCAGGAGCCACGGACCCATTGCAGGCACGAGCACTCGATATTGAAGACTTCATTCATGGTGCAGCAGTGTTTAAATAACAAACAAAACATGTGTCCGATCTACGTGGAGGTTCATGAATTTAGTATGGAAATAAGACAGAAGCGGATGGAATTTATGATTAGAGATGAAATCAAAGTCGTATGACAAATTAAAATAGATACTTATTTACATTAATGTGCGCGACTGGGGTGCGGGTGTGTGCTTCAAGTGCGGCCAGATTGTCGTCGACGGAATGTTGTCCAATGTCAACGAGCTGGCAGGCCAGAACAGAGCTGATAGACCGGGGCTGAGGGACACTGCTCCCGCGAGGAACGAGCACTCGATAGTAATATCATCGGGCGTGAGTAAGTAGTTGTTTACCAAGTGGAGGCCTTGAGACGATTAGAGCAGATCTCGGGCTTATCGCACACAACAATATCTGGCGGCGGTGACCCGGCGCCAATAAAACACTGTAACCTATGGCCGGCGGTTATCGCGCGCGTTTCGGGAGCCGGGCGGACGGCGGACGGGCCGACCCGGTACCGGCCGGCGGGTGAAAGGTGAAGGAGCCGAAACTCGGCACCGTTATCGCGCACTTTCTCTTTTTAGCGGGTGCGGCGCAGGAGAAAGCTCCCGACGGGAGCTGCGACTGACCGTTGACGAAGACGTGCTGCCTCCAGATGTGGTACTGGCTCCAGCGGTCATCGTCCTGCGCGTGGCCGTGCTGCAGCTGGGGCAGCGACGGCAGCGGCGGCGGCGGCGCCGGCAACATCTGCGGCGGCGCCGGCGGGCCCAGCGGGGCGGGGGCGTGATACTCCATGGCGCGCTAGCGGGCGCGCATGTCGCGGGCGGAGCGTGCGAACGCGGCGACGGGCGGCGCGCGACTGAGCCAGCGCGCGGCTTAGCCTGCCCCGCCGCCTGCCACGGCCGCGCGCCTGCGCCCGCGCCGGCCCTCCGCTCACCACACCACACACTGAGAGAGATCCTTCATGCTTTTTACATTTCTTCAGGATTGGAGCACGACTTCTAATAACGGACTCGATCCGTTCAGCTATACTACGAAAGTACACCAATCTTTGCGTAACACAAACATTGACATTCGTAGTATTGGTACCCATTGATTTTACTGAACATAATAATAATACTTTGTTATTGTTATGTGAAAGGCAGTACAACGGCAAGATCAAGATCAACTCAAGAATATTCGTCCGAGCGCGGTTCTATCAATACGAAACGACGTCTACGTCATACTCGGTAGCTTCAATAGTTTTCAAATCTCAAGAGGAATTATAAACATGAATAAATAGGTCAAGTGTGACAGTTCGCGTGAGATATGAGGTTACGAGGTCATGAGGAATGATGTGACAAAAGTTTGTGAATGTGTGTGTGCATGTTGCAGGTGTCACGGGTGACGGGGTGGGGCGCGCGGGGGGCCTGCACGCGCCACTACAATGGTGTTTGGTGGCGGCCAGGTGTGCGCACTCATAACAAGCCACAGGAATTTCATAACAACATCTTATTGTGCGCGAGATGTCACGCGGCTCTCCGCCCTGCACGAGGCGTCCAGCTCCCGAACCAGCCCCCCTCCCCCCCGCTCCTCCCCACGCGCTGCAAGCTTCATTTCACTTTCATGGGAGGCCAAGGAGAGGGGAGACTTGCCTCTTACCACAAAAAATGCGCAACTTTTCCTTTCTCAAAAAACACGACCACTTTCACCGCGGCCGAAATCTGCGAGAGTGTGTCGCACTCACACAGACGCGTGTTTTCACACCAGAGCTCGTGTAGGCGTGTGCGCGGGACTAGCTGGACCTGTCTCTGTGTGCGCCAGGAGCGAGGAGCCCAGGGGCCCAGGAGCCCAGGGGCCCAGGAGCCCAGGGGCCGAGGATCCCAGGGGCCCAGGGGCCCAGGAGCCCGAGCTCTCCTCACACTGCTCCGGAGCCGAGAACGATCTAACAAAAAAATTACAGTTTTATTGTAATTACGTCCGTCGATCAGCTAATCTAGCAGCCCAAAATCCAGTACTTTCGGAATACTTTTCCTTCAACTGTTGACGGCGTCAGTCCTCCCTACACCCACCATTTCGCACTACATTCGATCCAAATCCGATTCTTGAAAATATGGTCCGTTGTAGGTTGTACCCGTAGAACTATTTCTATGGTAATCTGCGCACTAGATCCGGTCTCCGTCATCTGATTTCTTTCCGTCATTCTAGAAGTTCTACACCGGCTAAGATTGACGGACCAAATCAAATACTTATACAGAAATAGTGGCACCAGTCCATGATAGGTTCACATCACCAGGCGTACCTCATAAACCATGATAGCTCAAAAAGGTGACATTTTCACAATTTATGTATTTATCCTTTGCCATTTGTGACATACGAGTATTACTATAAATAAATAAAAAATCAGGGAGTCTGCATCTGCACACCATAAACGTGTCTATATTACGGTAACAAATAGACGTTTACAAAAGTCACAGAATATTACGTTGACGGATATCAAGCGCAATGTATGTATGTACCTACGAGTATGAATATACCCGTGTCCTGTGCCAGGTTTGCTCTATCTACCAGTATATTTGAGTCAAAGATATTGTATCTGTTTCTTTGTTAGTGTTACTTCTACTGTTCCATTATTTGAGCTTACGATCATTGTTAATTTGTACTGTGTAAGTGTTGTTAAGTTAATTTATTCAGAAGCACATGAACTAAGAAAAAACAATAATTGTTCTTCTAAAAAATACACTTCACTGAAGATATCATATTTACTTAGGTACTAGGTATATTTACATTATTAAAAATATCAACTTCATTAAGTATAGTTATTTATCAAGTATTTTTTTATTTTGTTTGTTTATTCGAGTTTCTTTGTGGTTACTTACGAGCATTGAAAGTGTTTTTTTCTTTCAACCGGCTTCATCGAAAAAGGAAGTTATTAATTCGACCTATGTATAATATTATGTACCATTGCTATCATGCTTTACATTTTATTTATCATTTTATCAAACATGTTCCACAAAAATTGTTTATTGTGTAGCTTTTATAGCTTTGTATGGTTGTTATGAGAAAGTGATATATACTCGTGTATGTGTAATTAATTATTATTTATGTCTTATTTTGAAAGGGAATAAAATGTGCATTATTACATCAGAAATAGTAAATTACATTTTGTTCACATCTGAGATTTTTTTTTCAAATGCCTATTTATTTAAATGGCCACTTGTTATAAACACACCTACATACGGCATCGGGTTCATTCCTAGTAATGGAAGCTTGCATTTAGTCATTCAGTTAACTAACAGAACAACTGTATCAACTTCTAATAGGAACATTAATTGGAGATTTATGCTTCTTTATTATATTTATTCCTTTGTGATTTCATACAAAGTTTCTAAGAAAGGTTAATTAATTAATTAATAAATCTTTGGTTGCAGGTCTCATTACAAAGATCTCAAAGAAACAAGCCGCATAAGTTTTGTAGTTAAAAAATAATATTTCAAACAATAAGATTAAAAACCAACCTCATGACGCTATTTATTTATTGCGTAGGTTTTGCAGCAATAACAAAAAAGTGATCTCACTAAACTTACAAAACTTTAAAGTCATAAATTTAGTGTTCTGGCGGCGAGCTCTGTGCTTGCAAACCTATTTGAGAACTTGTGAGGAATGTATACATTAAGTTTCGGATGCATATAGGTAAAATCACTACTCTAATTTCTTAGTATTTTAGGGTCATACCTACTTTGCGACAGTTTGCATGAAAACTCCTTAAGGTGCATAAGTAGCGGTCTTGTGCACTTCAAGGAGTGCATGAATTAGTGAAATGAATGAACACTGAGTAAGTCATCCCTCGGCGCTGAGATATCTGAGATTGTCGCGCCGCACAGCGCGTCACGTGCGGCTGCGGACGCGCCCATTACCGGCTGCAAATTGCATGGGCATCCGTCAAAGCCATCCGCAGTCGAGCGCAGTCTCCGGGCGAACAGCGCCACCTGGCGGCGGCTCCGCGCACCTCTACCGGCGCAACCTTCTCAACATCATGTGACTGTGTAGTATCACAGAATACATGTGGTATGAAGGAGCCGGTGGCGCTCGCTCCGCGTGCAAGGCCCTCGCGCGTGCAGTGCGCCGTGTTGCTGCCCGCCGGTGACGTCAGCTCCACGTGTCGCGAGGATGCAGCGCAGGTGCAGGCGAGCGCCGGCAGATGATGAGCGACAGGACGCGGGAGCCACGCGCCACGCTTCGGAACACACGGGCAAGGTCACGGCCGAGCAGCTACTTGCCCGGACTGAGGCTGGCCACTAATAGATGAATATCGAACTGAACGGAAAGGTCTTTATAACCAACACAAAGTCGCAAACAACGTGTTACAAAATGTAATGTCTATTAATGACTACTTCCGCTTCAGAATTAAACTATCATTCTGTCTCTGTGTGACTTTAGTAGGTTCAATGAAGTTAAGTTTAATGAGTACATGATGTGCTATTTGTTTTGATTTACATATGTTTGTCTTGTATCGCCGCAGTATTCATTTGTTTCTAAGTCAAGATGCCGACTTATTATTTAGACTAGACTAGGTCTAGACTAAAACCTTTGTATTTGATTAGCAATAAATCGAAGCACTAAAATATTGGTATGTTGTGGTGTGTCCATGCTGGGAGGAATTCTTCAAATACGTGATTTCTTCCATGTGCTTCCGTGAAACTATTTACTTGCATATTTAAAGAAAATCTTACATTGTACGGAGAAAATGAATTCATCTGCATTTCTCATCAGCCTGTATACAGTTTGCACGATAAAAACGCACCCTGCGAGGCCAAGGTTTGTAGTCAACAAACGTCATTATCGAGTGTTCTGTTCTCAATGACATAACATGTAAAGAAAACTGGACGAAGATGCATAAACCTAATCTGTGGCTTTTTACATTGTGCGAAAAACAGCTGATGCGAGTTATTTGTAGCGATCAAGTAACGCCGGCGGTCATTGACGGGACAGGTGTCATATCCCTGCAGCCGAAATGCTTACTACAGAAAAAGGACGCAACTATTTATGCATACAATCAGCTGGGAAGTAATGTTTACATGGAGTCAAATATCGACGTCCCGACTATAAATTCCACTATCAACACTAAATGTATTTGACTTTGGATGGAAACATGTCCAACAAAACATCACGGATCTTGGTACATCGACGGCCACAGATGACAGCAGAATAGAAAATCTTATAGGGTATCAAGAACAACGGAAAGTTTTACCGTCAAATACCGACATTTCAAGCCATGATATTTACCTTTACGCGGTAACTTCGCTGTTGTTGGGGGGAACTGCTGTGTTATTTCTCTACAGTACATACTCCTAAAACGACGAGGGATAGACACAGCAGTAGAGGACATCGAGTCGGCGCAGGGGGCAAGCGGAACCGGTGTACATGGTACAACAGAGCCAGACCGCCACCACCGAGAACAGCAGCGCGTTTCGAATCCGATTAATACATCCGCATCTCCCCACACATCATCATCTCCGCAACCAAATGAATATTTTTTTTATATTAACTTTGTACAGGATGCTAATCCGTCTTTTTTTCTTTCGTCGGGACCATGTACGGATCACATACAAGCTACCGATTTTTTTTTTTACATGAAATAGGCTTACGCTTGACTACAACTTGCCTGATGTTAAGCAACGTTATAGTCTACGATGTAGCGCGCTTGCCTAGAAGAAACCGGTTTACTCTCGACTTGAAGACCGACAAATTATAGTTCAAGGGGAATAGAGATTCGGGCAAGGAGTTCCACAGTTTGGCTGTTCGCACGATGAAAGTCGAAGCAAACCGCTTGGTGCGAGTCTTGCTTACGTCTTAGTCGTATTTGCTTACTCCGCAACATACGTTTTACCTCATACATTTGTATTGATTCATAGTTCAGTTGACATTTACGCTAGCGCGGATTAGCATCCTACCGAACTCTGTTAACTATATACAAATAAACTGTTGATAGTGATATCTGTGGTTTTGGTCAACTCACAACATGACAAACCTCCGGGCCCATACAGTGGTATCAAATTAATTTAGAGTATGACATTTATTTATGTTTAATGTAATCTTTGACATTTTAATTTTATTTTACTTCTTAGTTGACATTTGATTTTAATAACTCTATATTTGATTTGATTATTGTTTGACTTGCCTACTTTATAATAATTTCTGAATTAAATGACAAGTATCATTTTTTATCTGAATACTAGTGGCTGGCTGCAGCCTCCCTCGCGTTACTTCGGAGTACAAAGAAGCATAAACCTCACCCACCTCGATGCTATACTGCTTCCATACATTGTCCGCGACGCGACATTACGAAACATGTTTTTCTACGTACAGACAGTCTACGATGTGGGTGAAGTGAGGGGGCATTTAGTAGGTACATTATTACATTCATATTAAAATTATAATACTACGGTATAAATAGAATTTCATGAATGAATGATTTACATAATATATATACTTTTTTTTACGTGGGATAGGTTTACGTTTGACTACAGCCTGCCTGATGTTAAGCATTGCTGCAGCCTATACGCTTACCTAGAAGATATAATATAATCAGATTAGTGTAAGTTAATTTATCTTTATGTAAAGTGGTTTTTTTGTAATTATTAGTGTAAGCTCGATGTCTAGCGGTTTCGCTCGAGTTGTGTCGATATAAAAACTAGTGTATATCCATAGGTAAGTGGAGTCAGTAAAACTGACATCTGACACAATTTATATCGAGACATTTTTCGCCGACAATCTTTGTTGTAATCGGACACGAGATGAATACCTATTAAAAAAAATTAAGTTTTATTTTTCAAACTTGATAGTTGTAAAATTTGATGTATTAAAATGAAGCCGGACCGTCACATCCTCGCCAGCCTGGACACGCCCACTTGTCACAACAGACACGCCCACTTGTCACAACAGACACGCCCACTTGTCACAACAGACACGCCCACTTGTCACACAAACAGTCGGGACCATGTCTCGTCCACTTGCCACTGCCTCGTCCCTGTCGTTACAGTCGGGACCAAGTCTCGTCTACTTGCCACTGCCTCGCTGTCACTGTCGGAACAGTCGGGACCATGTCTCGCCCGACTCGAAGCTCCGTTTAGATGGAATAAACAACAACAATCGCTTTCGCTTTTATAATGGTGCTTGTATCATATGATCATTTTGAGACGCTGAATTCAATAAAAGTAAACCATATGTCTATATTAACGAATCTATAATGCAAACCGAGATCCGGCGGCGAACCAAGGTTCGTGATGTTAGGAGAACTGACGACAGATGGAGCAAGGCAGTAACAGAGTGGTGGCCTAGAACTGGCAGGCGAGGAGTGGGTCGTCCGGTCGCGAGATGGGTCGACGACATCGGCAAAGTCGAGGGTCCAAGCTGGATGAGGTCTGCACAAGATCGACGCAGATGGCACATACAAAGGAGGGCCTATACCCAGCAGTGGGATCCCAAGGGCTGTGGATGATGATGATGATGATATGCAAACATTGTCTAACCGACTTCTACAAAAGAGGTTATCGCCCGTTTATGTGATATTATCAGAATTGGATAAAAATCTGTAGAAAGATATGTTTAGGCTTTCAAACATGTGTTCCAAATTACGCCATAAAGAAACATGAATGAGCACGTACACAATATAAATACGAATACATAATATGTATTTCATCGTTTTTGGCTTGTATTATTCTATGTTTCAGGGTTCCGTACTCGGGTAATAGGTGCCTTATATATGCAGAGCCGTCTGTCTGTCACCAGGCTGTGTATCATGTTACAGTGAGAAACTGAAATGATCCCAACTCAACTGCTATAGACACCAAATACTAAAAACAGCATATCAAGATTATATATAACGGGGCTTCTCCAACGTAACAAACGTTATTTTGCGACGTATTCTTATCATTTGTTACGCGATAGCTAGATATTTATTTTTTTGTAGACGCTGAAGCGATAAGTATTCACATGTAAAATAAAACAAATAAACACAGGGGCACCGAGCACTCATACCACACATACGTAATTAATGTCAAAGTTCGGTACAACATGGTGCGGAACCCTTCGCGCGCGAGTTGAGTCGGCACTTGGCCGGTAATTTACGACTTACTATTCAAGAACGGACGTTTTGATCTTTTTATTTAGTTCAAGATTGACTTGATGCATTCATCAAGCTAAACCATTTATATAATTCCGCTTTATTTATAATGAAACGTGGCTTTCATTTCAGGATCGATTCAGGTACCGTGCGGGGGAAGTTGCTGTATCATATCCATAATAACTACTTGTGTTATGCGGGTTCGATTCCCGCATAACACAAGTAGTTATGTATATTAAAATTTGTAATTACTTGTGTTGAGTCTGGTCGTTGGTATCTATATTTAAGTATGTATTTACAAAAGAAAAGTATACATGTATAATATCCGTTATATATATGTATACATGATACAAGCGTAAGCTTAGTATGGGGCTAGATGGCGCTGTGTGATATGTCCTGAAATATTTATTTATTTATTTAATAATATGTTTGTATGTAAATGATTGTGTTTAGAGGACGTGATGGGGTGGTGTCTACAAGCTGCTAATAATATAAGTGAACTAGTGGGTGCTCATGGTTTCGCTCGCATTAAGAATTCAAACAACATTAAAACTAAAAGAGGCTGGTCCAAAAATCCTTTCTTAGCGGATCTTGTCTACATCATAACATCTACTTGCATGCCAAATTTCAGCCAGATCCGTCCAGTGCTTTAGGCTGTGCGTTGATAGATCACTCTATCAGGCAGTCAGTCAGTCACCTTTGAGTTTTATATATAGATCAGTTGTTGAGTTACTCGGTGACTCCGGCGGCAAGGCCCCGCCACAGCAGTGCTGCTGCAGGCTATCTGCCTGCATGCGGAGGGTGTGCGCCGGTGACAACAACAAACTTGCCCATAGCTAACTTGGTAGTGAGCCTGCCTTCGAACCTAACCTGTCCTGATGCATATTTACTATTTGCAGAGGAGGGTACCTGCGTGGTGGCGCGGCGGCGGCGGCGGCGGCGGCGGCGGCGGCGGCAGAAAGCAGCGGCGCGAGTCCGTGCCCATGTCGATGTAGCCGTGGCGGTCGAGGCGACGGGCGCCTCGGGGCTGGCTGGCGCAGGCAATGGTGACACAGCCGGCGCGCACCGGGCCAGCGAGCGAGTGCCGCCCGGCGGCCGGCACGCGCGCGCGCGCGTGTCCCCCACGCGGCGCCCCACGTGCGCGCGACACGTGACGCCCCGCGCCGCGCGCCCCGCGAAGCCTTACGGCCACCGCTGCCGCGGGACCGCGCGTCGCGACGTTACGAGCCTCGTTTCCTAGAGGTACGTTTAAACGACTGTCTCCCGCAGGGATGAATAAGTTTTTTTTTAATGCACGCTCATCGCATCGTCCGAGCGTTTGCGCGTCCGGAACGTGCGCGAAGCGGGCCCTGCGCGCGCGCACTGTCCAGCCGCCTGGCGTAGCGCGTAGCACTGCGCACGTAGCGCGTCGCTCCGGGAGACGCTACGCACGCCGCCCGCCCTCGCGGTATCATCCGGCCGCCCCGTGGCCCTTATACTCAAATTAAAGCGTTCAAGTTCGAGTGTTAGTTATTTAGTCGCACCGTCCCGGGAAGCAGCGAGGGCCGGCTCCGTGCGCGGTACCCCTGTATCCAGTCCGGGGGGCGGCGGCGGGCCTCCGGCGCGGCGTAGCGCACGAGGCCCGCCGCCGCCCCCCGCGCCCCGCGCCCCGCACCCCGCCCGCTTGTACTTTACAAGTTCCTGTTGAACGTGATGAAGAAAGAAAGAACGAAGAAGCGACGATATTCGATGGAAGCCGCTTCCTTGCTGAAGGACTGAATGGGTGGCCAAATAATGTCACGCACGCGTTAAATGGCAGCCATTAAATGATGTGGGCTTAATTGTTATTATTCTTTATTTGGCTTATTTGTCATTATTAAGGGCAAAAAAGGTTTTTTTATTAGATTTTATATGAAATTGCAACGCTGGGATTGACGTTACTCAATACTTATATTTTGCCACTTGTTTATATAAAAGAAATACTAGAATCTGCACAGAGATCCAACTTGTTGCATTCATACGTGTAGGTACATATATCTGCACGCTATATAAGAGTCTAGTAAAGTAAGTTTGTATGAGAGTGGTTAATTCTATTGGCAGAGATTTCAAACCACCCTCTAAGGACCTCTGGCATGGCTTAACGACTGCCGCACTATGATAATCAGCCGGTACCTACAACTTAACGTGTCACTAGACCTGCGGAAGCGCCCAAAATGCCACTTTTCGGCCTCCCGCCTAAAGACTGACCGCGTCGACATTTGCTTATTGTTGGTAATGTATGCGATTGAACTACGCGCGCTAATCTGTCGCTAGTCTGGTTAATAAATAAGAAACCGGCCAAGTGCGAGTCATGCTCGCGCACGAAGGGTTCCGTGTCTTTAATAGAAAATCACGTTTCTCGATTTCGATACCACAAAGTTTATTTCTGTTTATAAAATAACGAGAAATCAATGAACGGAGCCTCGCGCTCGCGCCACTACCACACCGCGGCGCGACGCTCGCACCGCGTTTAGATGCACGGATTATTTTCTCTTTGTGAGTTTTTATGTATTCAATTGGGTATTAATTTTTATACTAAATATATTTCTAAATATTTACTAACATAAATTCAAGTTTCCACCTGATTATTAAGATCGAGTAAAAATTGCTTAAAAATTACGGTTGTTGTATGGGAGACCCCTTTAATATTTTACTTCACAGATTCTCGGGTCTTACGCCCGGTATTTTTAAGGCATCAGTGGGGCCGTAGCCAACACTGAGAGGCCTTTTACAATGTTATACTTAAAATTAAGTAAAAAATACAGATAGAGGATGTTAGGTATATAAAGTAACTATTGCAGACATGGTATTAATGTTAGAGGCTATTGTGTTGAGTTGTTCATTGACTTAATTAAACTGGTCTATTGTACGAGGAACGGCACCCGCCAGTTATGCCTCATTCATAAAAAATATAGCGGGTGATGACTTGCCACTCACTAAATGGGCCCTCCACAGAAGGCAGCCTAAGATGACGCCGGAAGGGCAACATTGGTGTGAGTGGCTTAGGGTGTCGAGAGGTGTGCTGCGCGTTCTCTGAGCGGTACTAGCGGCGTTATGCCCTTTAACACTTCCACCCTGGAGCTTAGGTACTTAGCTCTTGCGTTTTCCACTCCCGGACGGCCAATCAAGGCAAGGCGGGAGGCAGGGGGTCTCATTTAGCCCCCAGGGAATCGGGGTCCGCGGTGACGCCACTCACCGACGACTCGCCATAAAGTCGCCCCTGCGGTTATATTTTACTTTATTATTATTTAATTATTAATTTCAAAAGGTAATATATAATTGAATATTCTGTGAAATTTTGAAGCATCTACGAGGTATAGCATGTGTGTGTTGTGTGTATCTAATACATACACAGACTTAATAAGAATTTATCTAGAAATTTTGCTAGACCATTTGCGATGCTGGAATAATATTCCTCAGCCAATGAAGAACCTGCGTTCTTGGAAATATTTAAAATAACTCTTAAATCTCAGCGAATATCAGCGCTGGTGGCCCCCTCTGTGGCCAGCAGCATTAGGCTGAGTTGCGGCTGTATTGGGACATCACATTCTTAACATGTAAGTTTAGTTAGCAAATAAGTTTAAGTTTGTGTGTCTCATTATATATTTATTTATTTCTTTCTAGATTCTGTACTAGGTTTGATTCTGTGCAGGAGTATCAACAACAATGTTATAAAATGAATAAAAATGTGAGCATTTATTTATTTCATACTGGCAGCACATTTTTAAAATATAAATAGCGAGTGGAGGCAGCGGCTTCACTCGCGTTTGAATGGGACAAAATGTAGCCTTTGTTACGTCCAGGACCGTATACTACAACTATACCGAAAACAAAATGTTCTGTTGCTCTGTAACGGCGTGAAAACGGAACAAACAATCCAACAAACACTAAGTAATTTTTTTATTTAGTTCTTTAAACTGAACTACACAGCAATACAAGTGACAACACAGTTATTGAAACAACAGTATGAGGTAAACATATGCTCTGTTCAGAGCGCCGCAAGAGATGCGCGGTAGGTACGAGTGTGTAGGTGGCGTCTGAACATAAATGACAACCTGTGAGAAGGTGACGCGGCACATCCAGACGCAAATGCACCTAAAACTGCATCTTTACCTGATATACATTCCCAATAGATCCGACGTTCGACTGACTAGATCCATTATGGATCGGGATAATGGATCTCATAGGAATGATCCGATATTTGCAGGATTCTAAAGCTTTAAGTGTTTTGCGCCCTAGGGGCGGTTGTCTAGAGCAGCCTTAGGGCTGTTCACACGCTTTGCAAACCTATCTCCAACATGCCATTCAACCAATAACAAGAGAGTAGATGGGGCATATTCGAATGAGAGCTAGCCGCCGCCAGAGTCTGTAGATGGAGTAGAGTTATGCAGGTCCGCCCGCCTAACTTAATCTATCAAATTATAGTTCTATTCAAGTTGTGCAGCACTTTTTGTGATACTTTTATCTGAATACATGTAATTTGTATAAAACAACTATACTTACGTCATACTTGGCAAACAATCAACTAACAGGCTGCTCTACAATCTAACATTATTTTGTATTGGTAGCTGATGCGCTATGTGGTAGAGCGAACTGATTGTCGTCTGCTCGTTGTGTTCCAAGCATGTGTATGGAGTATGACTAACTTTGTAGAGGAATGAGTACTGTCGTTGTGTAATGTATTCTGTGCGGTCGGTCCTTAGCCCCGTAAACAATACAAGTTCGGCGAACAAGCGACGAACAGCAGGTACTAACAACAAGCAAGTGGGCGGCGCATGTAGGATTGTCATTCAATTCAAATAATATGGCGTGACTGCCCCGGCGCACAACTGCTCCGCACAACTGGTTGTGCCGATGGGAGTTTTAATTCCCTTCGGCACAACTGATTTCCCTAGGGCACCACTAGTTCCCACGGCACAACTACGATACCAACTGGTTGTGTCAAGGGGAAATTAGTCATTACTCTGAATCCTCACCGCACAACTATTGTTATTTTATTTACTACAGATATTTTATTTAAAATAAATAACTAATATTTCCATTATATTCCACAAGTATATACGAAAATGACTTTAAACGTACAGAAAAAAACTATTCATCATTTACTACTAGAAATTTCTTGGTTTATTAGAAATTCCTTTATTACTTACTAGAAACTTCTTAGCCCTAAAAGGAAAAAACTGACATAGTCATCTTTTTAAAAAATAATAAAACATCATCAACTTTTACATTATTTGAAATTTTACATTACATTACTTGAACCTATTGAAATTTGATTTGAAATAAAATTGGAAATAATTCATTCAAAATGAGCGTAAGTACAATATAAAGATTTAAACGTGGGGAAACTTATTTATGTACGGGGACCATCAGTACCACAAATTGCGGACCTACAAAAATGGCGCAACAGTGATACGGTATTCCTCGTACAAAAAAACAAAGTGCCCTGGAAAAATAACTGTCCTGGTGAGTAGTTTACTTTGAACATCCAATTATTTTAGTATCACAAAAAAAACGTATAAATCAATATAAAATGATAAACAAGATGCGCTGCCTTTTCTTTGGAGTTAATATTATATACCGTTAAAAAGTCTGATGAGCTTTCTTGTGGTTTAAATATAATCATCATTTATTCATAAAGCCATTTTACACGTCACATTGTATAGTAGTAAAATGTAGAAAATATACAGTACCTACCATTAAATATATTATGTAAATTTACTTAAAGTCCTAAACTAAATTGTATTAGTTATATAACCATACAAAAAAGTGGCAGGTATGTTTTTTTTTTTCAGAAATATCTCAATAACGGTATCAAGCAATGAAATCTCTAACTTTGTATTTTTTAATATGATAGGTTATAAATAAATCCAATACCAAAAAATATTCATGGAAAAAACTTTGATATTTTACTGCCTACATGCAAAAAACCATAACTCGCAAAATATTAATGCTACAAGTCTGAGAATAGTTTTTAATAGATATTAGAAATAAAAACATAAGTTCCGTCCGTGATCCTCTGGGTACTCCAAGGTCAAAAATGTGAGTGCAAAGCTTAGCCAGCATTCTCCCCATTTGGAGTCGCACAAGTACACTGCGGTTCAGCTTTTTGATATCACTGCAGCACACACTTCGGCCTTTGTTTAGACTAATCTAAGCGGTATATAAACAATTTATATGAAGACGATATTTTTTGTATGAAATCTATCAATTTTTTGCATGATTGAGAACGAGCAAGTAGGTATTTTTCATCATAATTCGTTTAAACACCAACCCAATATCTCTTATAGTTTTCGAGATCTTTGCTAGTTATATATTTATTATTTTTTACATTATTTTAATTACATAAATATGACTATAATATATGAATAAAAACAGTTGTGCCTCGCGCAAAACTATAGTACACATTTCATTCCCTTTGGCACAACCAGTTGGTCAGTTGTGTCGTGGGTCCAGTTTTTTTTTTCACAAAGGACTAACTAGTTGTGCGGAGCAGTAGTGCGCCGGGGAAGTCACGTAATATGGCCCTCTTATTGTAGGGTGTTTCCATCTTTAAGCGGTTGTGTCATCTGTTCATCAAACAAGTGAATTAGGTTATTACCTAATTCACTTGTTATTTTTGTTTGTATTATTTTTATATTGTGGTATTGCACAATATAAAAATAATACAGTAGGACGGCGCGTTTGATCTCGAGGAAAATGCCGACAACAACGTCTAGACTGCGTAAGGACGCCAAGGGTTGTCACAAGTGAACAATATTCTTAAAAGTATTTTTATTGCAAATCAACATCGTCAGCAATATTATGTATAATTAAAACAATATTATAACTTAATTTAACAATTTCGAATTCCGTACTTACATCAGTATACTGGTCAGTGGTAATGTCAAAAAAACATAAATAAAAAAACAACAATGACAAAAATAAAAATATATTATTGTATTGTATACTTACTAAAAAGTATGATAATTATGAATTATGTTACATAATTATTGCCATTAATGTTCAAATATGATTTGTCTTGTGACAACTCTTGGCATCCGAACGCAGTCTAGACGTTTAATCGGTATTTTCCACGAGATCAATGGCGTCGTCCTACTGTATTAATTATTATATTGTAGTATCAGGTTCAGATTTTTTTGGTATAGCGACATCTGCCGGGAGCGAGTGCATGCTGCCGGGCGAGTGCGCGAGCGAGGCGTCGTCATAGCAACGGAATATAACACCTAGCTAACATACTAACCGTATTTCTTGTTGAAACTAGCCCCGTGGCACAGGAAATCTGAAATAAAACAAAGCCAACTTAGAAAATAAACAAACTAAAACGCGCTATATGATGAGCGCCGCACAAGCGCAAGCGGGAGCGGGGAGCGGAGCGTCAGCCAGTGCGGGAACTCCAGCAAAATAGAATAGAAACAAATTCGCCATCGAATCGAGATCCCACTGCCATTGAATCTTTCTATTCTATTTTCTTGGTCAGGTATATATGCCACTTGTAAGGTTGCACACGGCATGGGGTTGCGTGTACTAAAGTCGCCAGGCGTCCAATAAGGGCACACTTACAATAGAATCAACAACTATTCATTGACTAGTGGATGCCCGCGGTTTCGCTCGCATTATTTTATGATAAAAAGTTGCCTATGAGACTCCTAAGACCTCATACTACCTACATACCAAATCTCATGATGATCCGTTCAGCCGCTTTTGCGTGATAAGCGTTTAAATAAACAGAGACACAGATAGACAAAATTTCTAGAAATTGTTGGAACGTGGTCTGCTATGAATTCGATAATTAAGAAAAATAATGTTCGGCATTGTTTTTCTTAGATATCTTCAATGTTCAGACTTTCGACCCTCTTCAGCTTCATCATTACTTATATAAATAGATGGATGTATGTAAGCCTAGTTATTTTTTTTAAGTCGTCTTTCATCTATCTGCGATCAGTTTTCAAAAATAATCAGCTTTTAAGCGTATAGAAATGGAACCAATTTCTCTTCGAGTCATGTTCCTCGTTGCTGAGGGTTGCGACTCTTCCGCTGAGTTATGTTCCTCGTTGCTGAGGGTTGCGACTCTTCCGCTGAGTTATGTATCAGACAGACCTACATATCAAAAGTCATGATGATCCGTTCAGCCGTGTTTGCGTGATGAGCGTTTAAATAAACAGATAAACAGAGGCATCGATTTAAAGTACCTATACCCAAGCATGTTTTTCCCTAATATTTTGTGTGTACATAATTAAGACCCTCTCCGGCTCTTTTATATGTATACTTAGATATAAAAAAACCATCACTTCATGACAAAGTGGGAGAAGCGATTTCTTCTTTTGGCAATATCGTATAACAATATACATAATATATATAAATACATTGCTTACTTGCACTTATTCTGAATTCGACTTAGAAAAAATAATTGTATATTCAAAATGCATGCGTATACAAAGCGCGTTGATACATACTTACAATAAATGCGCTTACCATAATATGTAGTTGTAGTTGTTCGTGATGATGTAAAAGTGCGTTATCTAGCGCCAACTACGTTCACTTCACAAGTTACTTCTACGAGTTTCAGTTATGCTCTAATCTCAATGATTATCATCATATAAACAAATATTTGATTTTACAAAATGTTTTGTGTGTAAGCATTTACGAATATGGTTGGCCAGTATCATACCCGGTTTCCGAAAGTAGGAATTTAGTTTTTTGTATTATTTCGGTATGTGACAACGTCTAATTAACGAAACTTTCTAAGCAATGGTGTTGACCAAACAAGGACCACAATCTTTGGAATTGTTCTATGATGGTAATAGCGACAATGATCACCCAGGGTAAACAGTGTTTACTAAACACTTTAAACGGCGCGCAAACACGCGAGCCGAGCCTGGCTCCGCTCGTGGTTCGCCGCGCCACGCGCTGTGTAAACAACTGCGCTCGGCGCGGCTCGGCAAAGTTCGCACGATCCATCACTTGTCGGTTTTTTCGACACAGATCAAAGGCGCGCGTGCCATCTGCGGCTCGGCTTGTGTTAATACGCGCCGTCTAAACAGATGTCACAGAGCGCGCGACGAAGGAAGACCAATTTTGTTTTTTTAGCGAAGTTTTTAATTGGGGATTGGTTTTGTACGAGATGGAGTGGAGCAACGAGAAGATTCAACTCTTCATTGAATTGTACAAAGAGGAACCGGCCATATGGAACCCAAAAGACCCAGGTCACAAAAGCCGCAACAATGTGCACGATGCTTGCACAGCGCGATGTGTAGCCGCCACGGACGGCTCGGCTGGCGTAGGATCGTGCTACCCCGCGTCGTTTAAACGAGCAGGCTTGCGTCCGTATTTAGCCGAGCCGCATCTCCACGGACGGCTCGGCTGGCGTAGGATCGTGCTACCCCGCGTCGTTTAAACGAGCAGGCTTGCGTCCGTATTTAGCCGAGCCGCATCTCCACGGACGGCTCGGCTCGCGTAGGATCGTGCTACCCCGGTCGTTTAAACGAGCAGGCTTGCGTCCGTATTTAGCCGAGCCGCATCTCCACGGACGGCTCGGCTCGCGTAGGATCGTGCTACCCCGGTCGTTTAAACGAGCAGGCTTGCGTCCGTATTTAGCCGAGCCGCATCTCCACGGACAGCTCGGCTTGCGTAGGATCGTGCTACCCCGGTCGTTTAAACGAGCAGGCTTGCGTCCGTATTTAGCCGAGCCGCATCTCCACGGACGGCTCGGCTCGCGTGGGATCGTGCTACCCCGGTCGTTTAAACGAGCAGGCTTGCGTCCGTATTTAGCCGAGCCGCATCTCCACGGACGGCTCGGCTCGCGTAGGATCGTGCTACCCCGCGTCGTTTAAACGAGCAGGCTTGCGTCCGTATTTAGCCGAGCCGCATCTCCACGGACGGCTCGGCTCGCGTAGGATCGTGCTACCCCGGTCGTTTTAAACGAGCAGGCTTGCGTCCGTATTTAGCCGAGCCGCATCTCCACGGACGGCTCGGCTCGCGTAGGATCGTGCTACCCCGCGTCGTTTAAACGAGCAGGCTAGCGTCCGTATTTAGCCGAGCCGCATCTCCACGGACGGCTCGGCTCGCGTAGGATCGGGCTAGCCCGCGTCGTTTAATCGCGCCTTTAGTGAGTTCATGAAATTATTGTTCGTATAATAATTGATGAATTGTATGATAAATTAATCTTGACGGCTATGATGCAAATTACAATACTGTGAGATATATTAATTTTTTTTGAATATAAAATTACGTAAAAGCACAATTTACTTACCGACCAGATATTCTACAAAATTGTTTATTTTGTGTCTGGTGGCCAGTGATGCTGAACAAAATGTAGACTCGAGCTTATATAACTTTAAAACACTTAACAAAGGTGAAAAACAACGGAAAAAATGTGAGACGCACTTGAAAGTCCATAAATAAGTTTTTGTTGTTTCTATGAAATGTTTCTTGTTTGGAGCTTGTTTTGTTTATATTATGTCAACATGTTATGGAGGGGTTTGAATGAAATTCTAAAAAGATCAGTGTGTTGGTTTTATATTGTATACCACTTGAAAGTGCCGTAATACCGTAGGAATTAGCCCACACACGCTAAGCGTTGCATGGGGTAGAAATATGACGCTAACGGTAAAAGAACATTTGAAAAACAAAAATGCTCTGTTTTATTAAATTTTTTACGTGGAATAGGTTTACGTTTGATTACAGCCTGCCTGATGATTCTGATGTGAAGCTGTGTAGTGAGTAGTACCTACTGCCATTGAATTTAGCTCACTACGGCACTAAATGCTAAAAACGCATTTAAATCATATTACCTGCGAGTCCGCACATGTGATGTACCTAATTACAATATTTTTCTTTCTGCTTATAATAACTTTCATGATACATAACCGATGAAACTTTAACACACATGATATAAAGTGGTATTAGAAGTTTGTGCCTGTCAAGAGATATTTTAATAATTTTTATCTACACTAATGTTGTAACATTCTACTTATGTTTCCAATACTTGACTTATAATTACTACTGTTATAGCACAGACAACAAAACACTCAATTTAAGCAATTTCACATGATGTTATAATATCCACATCGATATTGTAATAGCTCATTATAACATCGAAATAGCGTGACCAACCTGATTGCAGGGCCAATCAGGTTGGTCGCTATTCGCTCTCGTTGGTTTGATTTTAATGGCGGCAAAATCACTGTGACAATACACGTACGCGTGAATTTAATGTTTCGCAATGTGTTTTGTTTTATAAATACAAATTAAAAGTTAAAAATGAATAGCGACGATGACATTAGTACGCCTCCGGATATTCTAGAATTGGCAACAAAAGTAACTCACAATCTTTTGCCAGAAAAATCTAGAAAATTATATGAAAAATTAACTATTGTCAGCTTTTACTCTTGTTGTTTGATTAATTGCATTAGTGAAGATAAAGTAGTGTATGCAACTGCATATAACACGGGTATTAAAACACTAGTGTGAGTTTATGAAACGAGCGCAGCGAGTTTCATAATAGTAACGAGTGTTCATTCACTTCATTATATGACAGTTGCATAAAGTACTAAAAATTAAATGTTGACATTATTGGGTAGACAATTGATGTCTGGGAATTGGTTACGGCAATTCTTTATCTCTGACAGAAGTCCTGGCCAGGCAGACGCAGATCTGAAGTAATGGTTCAGATCACTGCTAATCTGATACGAGTACATCAGATGATGCACAAGCAGGCGTGATACCCGCTACGTGAGGGCCACCTGACGCATCTGTACGGGGAAGTACAGATAACACACAGACACACACACGAGCTATATGTTTGACATTTTAAAATGAGCAATAAAATTGGAGTGAGAAGTAAATTATAAAATACATATATTCAGTGGATTTTATAATTGATTTAGAAGCATTATTTTGTCACATTTTGATAATGTGAAATTATTTAAAAATCGCGGAGAAAGCAGGGCACATGGATAACTCGACAAAGTCATGAATCAATCATTTGACATATTTGTTAGGTACATTATTTACTGATTTTTCATATCTCTATTTGGAAATGTCCCATTCTGTATCATACTCTTTTCTGTATAAATTGTCTTTATAGTGTATATATTATTTTGATGGGCATAAAATAATATTTGATTATTGATTGATTGATAATACAAGGAAAACTTGATCAATATCTTCCTATTATTTTTCTGATTAATTATTAGTTATTAACCCATAGTGTTGCCATTATGTAAGAAATATCTGATTTATTACTTACTAAATTGCGTTAATTCCCGAGATTAATTTAATTGTAAGCATTAAACAGTGTTGGATTGAAAGTAACTTTTGTTTTGATGTATGTCTTACGGGCTTAGTGTTAATAAATCAATGGTTATTATACGTATGTGAGTTGAAATAATTCAAGAGCACGCGATTCATTACGATATACAACTAATAAAATGAGTTGTTGCATACAGGTTTGGTATGAGGAGATATTGTATGAGATACAAAACAATGTTCAATTCAAATTGTATTTGCTAATACGAATATTATTACTATTGAAGACTATCATATCATTCCGAATACATACATGTTGATACATGTATACATGTTGATACATGTTGATACATGTATACATGTTGATACATGTATACATGTTGATGAAATCTTTCTTACGGGATATTTTTTGAGAAATTATCAGAATCTTGTCGTGGTTTGGAAACACTTCAGAGGGTCGACGCATTTCTGAATCGTGACGTAAAGTATCCACTGGATTGTGATGTTAAAGACCACTTGTGATATTCAGTTTGAAACCGAGATATCATGAAAGGGAACTTTATTTCTGAATTAGTTAAAATAATAATACTTTGAACGAGAATGTTTGCTCCTTTGGAATAATAAAATCGTGCCTGATTTTACATGACGTTGATTTGTTTTTAAGGGCACATTCAATGGATTTGTTAATTTTGCATTCGACTTGCATATAAACATATTTTGATGTGAACGAACTTTATTATTACGAAGTAACTTTTTTTTACGAGTTAGTAAGATTACTAAAGAAAATATAAAGTGAAAGTCTGTCGTGGTCTTCAAGGAATGTTATTGATGATAAGCAGAGATATTTTTTTATTTTTTTTTAATAATGATTATTATTTATCTTATGAAAATGTACAAATTCGACGCAGCGCTTTTCTATCACGTTTTACAAAGCAGAAATTAGTTTATGTTTAGTTTAAGTGGTATGGTTATATTTTTAAGTTCGTTTAATGTTTATTTTATAGCGGTGGTCAAAAGATGTTCAAAAGTTTGTATAAAATGGCTCATAAAAATTATATTTCTGTTGTATACAATACCTAAACATAATCTCATGAATTAAAACAAAGTATTTAAATAATAATACCTATTTAAATTGTATTGTCTCATGTGATTTTACAAAGCACTAAATCAAAGTTGTGTTTCGTAAACCTGTAAGATTGTGTAAAAAAAGGGTTTAGAATATTGGCCCTTGAAATTATATCTGTCATTTGTTAGCAATAAAGTTGGTATATGCCAAGAGGTATGAAATTTTGTGATATGCGATGTGGTAGTTGGTTAAAAGATAAGATTGTATTCGACGTATGCAGATTATTTTTGAAATCCTATGAAATGATGGTAGATCTGGTTGTGAGTATAAAACATAATACTGAATTGTTTTTTGATTTGTTGATGCTACAAAATATACAATAATAATTGATTAGAGTTTAGTACCTAGTTGATGTTGATTGATCACTGAACCTATGAAATATATGTAATTATAATAAACATAACATGAATAAGACATTGAGCCATGTAGATAAATAACTTTTTGAAATATTTTTGAGAACGAAATGATAAACATGAGTATGTTGTTAAAATGAATAATTTCTTAATCTTTTGAGATTTAGTGATGTCGCGACCTTGATTACTGATTTGAGAATGTATCAGATAAGTATTTCTAATATATGTATAAGATTCTATATCAATACTCTTTGAGCATGTTTTTGATATGTATAATAAATTAATGAGATGGGTCGCTTTAAATTTTAGATATGTATGTTATTTAATATAATATTTAAGTTCAGATTGGTCTGCTTGGGTTTTACTGGGTTTCCCCAATCCTGTGAAATAAATGCTGGACTAATAGTATCTCGATGTATCTACTTCCCAGGCATAGCAGGAAGATGGCAGTGCTATTTTAATTGTATAACTTTTGTCTTCGTTTTGAATTTGATTAGGTAGATATATCGGATTAATTTTTGAGGGGGCGTGTTGGAATATTAAAGTATAAAATATCCTCTATCTCACTCTAACATAGGCACTTTCCTAGTTTCTCTTTCATGTATATGTGGCTGCTCCTGACACCATACTTAGTCCTTTTACCCACTTGAGATTTGGTTCTGTCACTGTGAGCTTATTAGAATTCCCTAGTTAATCGTCCTCCAGCTTGCATCTAGATCACCCGTTACCACGCAGCCCTCGTACGTCAGTGTCGGTGATGTACTCAGTACCTACTCGCGAATACGTCTAGACAGCACTTGCCTTCTCGCCTGCTATCATAATAGATCCATAATTAATTATCATTGTTTTGGATCAACTGCGTGTTTTATTGGCTTCCATATACCTATCCCAACATATGGAAATAATATAAAAGAGAGGGATTAAAATCCTTGTTCTAAACAAACAAAAACAAACTCTATTTTATCTATTAGTCAAGTAATGACCGTGAATAAAGAATTGTAAATCGTTTACTATTATCAAAACGCGTTTTGCAATTACTTACCTACTTTCATCGATAGAAAAATCACATTCTTAGTTCAAAAAAGGTGAAAACACATACTTAGCTTGTTGACTTGATTGGAGTGATAAAACTTTCATTTATCACTATTTTACAAAATTTTATAAATTTTTAAATAATATATAAATTAAAAGCATAGAAAATGATCGCCAAACACGACCTTCATTAGATATTAACACATAGACTAGCTAGAACATAACACAAATAATAAAAATGTGCATTAATTACCTCTAGAATAATTATTATCTTTGCTAAATACATACTATAACCACAACAAATAATTCAACAGAACTACATAATAATTATACTTATATCGTTCACATAATGTAGGTATATTGCAATGTACCTACTAATAACCAGTTGACAGAATATGGGAATTGATTTCAGCGACATCTGGCGGTGGAGTAAGCACTCTCGTCCAACTGTGGTCTACCTTTGAACCGCAGTAGAGCTGCTGTCAAAAACATATTTTTAAATTAAAACCCATCTTTGCCACTCTACACTTCAGAGGACTATTTTTTAGAATCACACCAAGCCTTACCAAATAGTATTTTTTTCTAAAAGTTTATAAAAATAGTAAACTGCACCAAATCAATAAAATTTTAATTTGATTGAATGAAGCATTATGAACAATCTTTTCTTCGAATTAGGTCTTATAGAAATGTGATTTAACGCCACCTATGTAAAGTTCTAAGAACTAAATCTTAATATCACGACCGGGGCGCATCAATGTAGGGCACGGAGGAGTTTGCTCTACGAGATACTAGTGCCAGATGTGGCCACGCGTGGCGCTCGAGGCGCTAGCGGCCGTATCCCATGCTTTGCATTGTACGACGTCACAAAGTTGCGGACTCACCGTTCCGGTTCATTATTATTAGTAGCGGCGGGTGGGGAACGCCGCAGCCTTCCCACTCGAAAACTCACAGGGCTGACGGGTGCAAATATTATACGAAAAAATAAGAAATTAATATAAATTTGTAGAGACGGGTCACATGTGCGCACTGTGACCTCGCGGCGAAGCGCGCGATTGGCGGCGGCGTCGATGCAGCAGAGCGCCGCGCGTCGGTAACGCGGCGCGCGCGCACGTGATGCGCACGCCGCGGGGGCGCCACCGCCGCTTGTTTACCACTCTCAGCAGCCGTCATTACCGCTGTGACATAATTTGGCGTAATATCGGTGCGCCGGCGCAGGTGAGTGCAGAGGTGCGGCCTTGAGAGCGAGCGACCTGCCTCTGTTCCCGCGCCGCCGCTATACACTTGATTTAAACAAATTATTGAAATCAAATTAGGATTTGCTAAGATACCAAAGCTTCAAAAAAATCAAGTTTCAAGGCTAAAATCAAAAATGTGGGACCTTTTGGAACAAATTAATATGCATATATGTACCTACGATAGACATAGGAAAGAATTAAGCAGGAAAATGCTTTAATTTACTTAATGTTAAAGAAAATTCAGACCAACTATATTTTTTGATGTCTGTAGATAAGTGATCAGTGTACCTTCGCGTTGTTCGCATGTTTCCTTGCCCTCTCCAAGGGTTTCAAGATCCTCATTTTGAAGAGAGAGAGTTAGAGGACAGGGGACTGCCGGCGCCGCATCGGCGGTCCAGCACTGCGGCCATAGGAGCAATCATGTATGACTGACTCAATGAGAAGGGAATGTGGAACAGTTCCCACAGACAGACAATAACCAAACACAACGTAGTGTCTCGAAAAAGTCACGGGCATACTGGAGTGCGAAATACAAAACGAAAATGTTTTATGTTTCTTTTAAAATAGTAGGTATAATCTGGATTGTATTTAGATTTTAGCTCATTAAGGCTCAAATAGCTAGATGTTCTCCGCGTCCAATTTAACAACGTGTTCAGAATGCTGAGATACATTGCCAGACTACAACATATTGGTATATTGTTTCCAGGTTTTTTCCCTTCAACTACGTCATTACGTTACGGTTTGCATTTCTAGTGAGAATACATCAGGGTAACAACAGCATCTTGTACTTAAGTTGTGTCAGAGCAGATGCAGGCTATGATCATCATGATGAACTATATAGGACGTTCACACATTTAAGACTAAGTTTATACTGATCCTGATAATGAAAACATTATTTTATGTTTCATAATTATAAAGTAGCTAATACGGAATGGTATGGTATGTCGGCGAGGGCCGCGACCTGCTTGACGTCACGAGTCACAGCGCGGGTTATCACATCATGGTTATCATGGGGCCGGTACCATGGCACCGGCCACCGCGTGCCGGCGGCGGGTCGGCGGCGGCCTGGTGCCACCCGGCGGCGGGCCCCGGCCGACCCGCCGCCGCCGCACGCGCTGCCTGCCCGCCAGATACGGAATGTAGGTGAGTAGGGAACAGATAAGCGACAAATAAAAAATACACCTTTTTTAAGTATATGTAATTAAGTAGATAACTCTCATCGCTTATCGAAACGAATTATGAAAATACCATTTGGTAGTGAGTGAGCAGGTAATCAATTGATTCATTAATGTGTGAGTCTGGTTCCATACAATATACAGTTACTTATGCTGCTTGGCTCTACGTGAGTACGCGTGCTTCTCTTGAAGTAGTCTTGTCGCCGTGGTTTCCGTTGTTGCTTCCCAACTATACTTCGAACAACAGTGATATGTCAGACTAAACAAAATAAAGGCGGTGGAATTTGCAGGCTAGTCTTTACTTAAAATACTTCACAAATGTCTTCTTAGAGAAGCCTGAGATTAGAGTCGGCTGGTGAGGAAATAGTTGATTTGTTGTACCTTGGGATGGGAATGAACCAGTTTTAAACTAGTTTATTATATTACACTGTAAGCATACCGACACCGACAGGGAGTGTACTACAATGTAGGTACAAATATACTGAGAACTTTTTAATTCCAATAATTAGCTTTATATATGTCAAAACAAAGCGTACGATACTATAAATATTTATTCAGTGATTGGAATACACATTCGGACAGTCCGTACGGCTTCGCTAATAGTAAACTGTGACACGACTCACGATGGCAGAACATAATAGGGGATATGGACACATTCACAGGCCATTTGACAATTTGATAGGAAAATACAGTCGAGAAGAAGTAGTTGGAAGCAATGCAAGAGTGCGGCCGCGACAGAACTATGGAAGCAAGCCTCCTGCGGCCCCAGCGGGCCGGGGGGCGCAGCGGCCTGCAGGCGCGGGTTGTTGCCAAGCGTTACAAATAACCGGCGGTGGCGCGCGAGGCATCGCCCGCGCCGCCCAGCTGCCAAATCACATGATTCACATTTAGGCGGGTCACGAGCGACTCCCACTTGTATGCGAAATTATTAACCGATACTGTTACTTGTGAACGCATCACGCCGAATAATGGCCTCGATCCATTGAGCGGCGTCATCTGGGCGACGATACTCGGCGCAGATTAATGAGCGGCGTCGAGCAATATCATCGCCGATGTAACATGTAGTGGTTAATTCGTCTATAACGTATTAACTGGCAATGAATGTCACGCAGGCGAGCCGCCAGCGCGCGCCACGCGCCGCGGCACGCTGCGGCCCGCTGCGGCCCGCTGCGGCGCGCGGTATCGGACTAAAGTCATTCGAAGGAGAGTATAAATATTCCGCGCGATAAGCGCGACTCCGATGATCCGCCGCGCTCGATCAGATAAACAGCGTCCGAGGCTGCTCGTACTGCGTGACCCCGTGCTCTCTGCTCCGCGGCGAGTACTCCGCGGGCTCCAGGGAGCTGCGCTGGCGCGCTGCTTGCAGAGCAGGCGGCCGTGGGGCGTGGGCGCGGGGCGCGGGGCGCGGGGGGCGCGCGCTCCACTGTTCTCTATATTTAACTGCCTCGCCGCCGCTATATAAATGTCAGTCTAATTTTGATTGTAAATTAAATACCGCGCGCGTTTTGTTGCTAATATTCAACTGTGCTGGAGTGAGTATCGACGTCCCGCGTGTTTGCCCGCCGACCACTCCCGGAGGCTGCTCGCGTAGCGCCGGACTCTCGGCCGCCTCCACTGATGCAGCCGTCACGCAAATTACGCTATAAAATGTCGTCATCTTATCCAATTGGGCATCATTTATTTACAAACAGAGTTTACATAACATCAACACGCGCGGGTCATGCAGCCGCGCGCGGACAATACGGCGGCGTAAAAATCAATCAGTTTTAACGGTCCTGGCGAGACGCCAAGGTTGCGTACCGCGTACGTACTTATGTGCAGGAATGCGAGCACCTCGCCGCGGGGCCTGCAGCGGCCCGTCCGCGTCGCCTCCGAGGGACCAGTGCCGACCTGCCGCCGCCAGACGGCCCGCCACTAACTCGGCCGCAGCTCAGTACCGCAGGCAGGCGGCGGCCGCGCCGGGCGCATGAATGGCCCGCGCGCATCATTGAGCGGCTCCGGCTATAAATACGCCGCTGTATGTGGAGCACGTGGGGCGAGTCCCGTGACCGCGCCGAGCGCCCCGCCTGCCTTGTTGCTGCGGTGTGCTGGAGGTGCCGGCTGGCTGCCACCACTCCGCCCCCGTGCCCCTCCGCGGGCCTGTCGCTTGCACCACTGGCACCACCGCTCGGGAGCCCAGTTCAGGCCCAGGCCCTATTTAAAAATGATCTAGGTAACATCAAATGTTATCCTTTCTATTCCTTATCAGTCGAAATGGCTAGTGCAGAAGACGCGGATCGTGACGTTCATAATGGATCTTGTAACATGTGAACGCTACCATAGAAGGAATTACAAGAAAAAGTAGCTTCAATTTTTAGCACAGATCCCAACCGATTATTCTATATGAGAAAAATGGTGGCGATAACAAGCGGACATCCCAATTACCTCATTAGAGTAGGAAATGCCGGCGCGAGCTGGTTGTACCGGACCGAGTCTCCGGATGGAAGTGGTCGCCCAGAGACTGGCTCACATTGGCTGCTCGAAGGAGGCACATACACACCAATGGACATGACCATGACTCATTCAAAATGGATCGTTTACTATTACACCATACCAAAAATTAGGAGAATCCATCGCTCACACACATATTATAGCTTTTTGATAATTGCAATTGAAATGGACTGACAAAATGACTAGCTTGGTCGTACGATTTTTAGGGTTCCGTACCTCAAAAGGAAAAAACGGAACCCTTATAGGATCACTTTGTTGTCCGTCTGTCCGTCCGTCCGTCCGTCTGTCAAGACCCTTTTTCTCAGGAACGCGTAGAGGTATGAAGCTGAAATTTATATCAATTACTCAGGTCTACTGTCTCTTGAAGCTGTGAAAAAATCAAACTTCTAAGCCAACGCAATCAAAAGATACAGCCATTTATGCCGCAAATTTTCGACACTTGCAAGGGAATCAAAACCTACAGGGTGCTTCCCGTGAACTCAGAATCTTGAAATTTGGTACGAAGCAACGTCTTATAGCATAGATAAAGGAAAAATTACGAAAACCATAAATTTTTAGTTACATCACAAAATATTTAACCTTGCAGGTTTGTACGGAACCCTCGGTGCGCGAGTCCGACTCGCACTTGGCCGGTTTTTTTTTTAATTACCCAATGAAAAATTATATTCAGTATTAAAAAAATTGGTTGATAAGTGAAAGTTTTTACAATATTAAGGATTTTGTGGACAAAATGGCCGGTCGATATCGCGTTTACCACAAAATATAGAAATAATTGAAATGCGGATAACAATAATGTGTATTTGACATGTATATCAATATTATAAATTAATAAGTTGTGTTAATGTTCTTAAGTTTTCCCCGGTTAACCGTATGTGTGATGTATACAAAAGAGATAATATCAGGCTGTTTAGTGATGTCTTTAATAAAGGTTCTCTGTCTTCGGTGAAATTGGAATTGAATAAGTTATTTAAATACTAGTTAATGCTTTTTGTATTATATTTTTGTGTAGGTATGTCTATTTTACAGTGGTAGTAGGTTTCATTTTTGTCACTAATGTTAAGTTAGCTAGGTTCATCGTTTAAGGAAGCGTACATATCGTTATAATATATTTGTGTATTTAGTTATGTCTTAATTTGTAGTACAATTCAGTTGAAGAACTAAAAAAAAAGTGTGTTTGCAATCCATTTATTTAAATTTCAATAATATTATTTGACGTTTGCGTACCTCATGTGAGGTTGTAATGGTGGATATACTTATATTTAATGTGATCTTTATGTACCTATATACAAATATGCAAATAAATAAATGAATCTGAATCTGTACATTATTGTTTCGTCACAGGGTGTTACTCCGGTCTCCAGGCGGGGGCCCTCCTGATATCGAAGCAGTGGTCACAATAAACGAAGGACCTCCTACTTCCCGCTAAAAGCGCACAGGCGATATTTGTCTGATGCTTCCTACTTCTGCACAATCACACTATTTTTAGAGAGATAGAATCACACTAGACTACAACTCGCCTGGTGTTAAACAAATTTGTAAGTTACGATGTAATGCGTTTGACTAGAAGAACTCACTACTTGAACTTCACTCTCTACTTGAAGACCGACAAACTTTTATAGTTCAAGAGGAATAGGGATTTAACTCCCAATCACCCTTTAATTTTTAATTAAATTGAAATACGTTCTGCGGAATTACATAATAGCATATTTAGGCTTGTCTATTAAAAAGATAACAATGATAAGGCATCTACATTGATATTGCAAAGTTGCAACACATAATAATTACATATAATAATTAAATATAATCAGAGAAAATGCCCAACACATAGCTATCTTGTCAAATTGAATTTTATCCCAATAAATTAAAGTTTTAAATAACTTTAAAATTTACAAAGTCAGGATTTATTCTTATAATTATGTTAAGTATTAAAATCTTGTCAAACACGAATTATGTACCTATATGTCACGGCTTAATTAAATCTAGGTAAGTACCTATTACTGTCATTTAAGCTGTATAGGAGCTAAATTGTCAATTTGGCATCACACTCATATTTAAGTTAAGTACCTACTTAACATCTAAACGAGATAAAAATCAATTGCTAGTTGACTGTAGTCATTTCCAAAGTATTCTTAAACATGTATAGTGTCTGGTCTAACAATAATAGTCCGAAACTATCACAAACAGGTAAGTATATAATACCTACCTAGTAGTTACTCTCTTACAATTCATTCTATATAGATTTTTGCAATAGTTAAATGAACACGAAAATTTAAATGTCTAGGGATTTAGTATGACGTCACAATTGTCAAATAAAAATATAAATATTAAAATCCTTGGTTGCGCGCGCGCGACGCAAGCACTGTTTCCAATTATTTGCTTTTATTAACTTAATCATGTAGTCATCCCTGTTCGATTTGTGCTCTTCGTTATGTATAACAATGCAGTTTGTTTGTTTCAAAATTGATAACTTGTAATTACATCGAAGAGTCGGAAAGTGAAAATTATATGTTCACTATATTATACTTTATTTTAATAATTCATGTAAGCATTAAAACTATATTGTCGATGTAAAATGTCATACGATGGTAGTTTTTATTTTGACATAGGTATATTTTTCTTTTGACCAACGTTTTTTCGGTAGATATTCCGCGCGATACAAAAATAGTTCTGACGCTCAATAGATGGCGCTGTACTTTGTTAAAACACGCAAAACGCCGTACGAGCACTTTGACATTATTACTTCGCTCCTTATTACACGTCATGTTCATTGAAATCAATACATTAGTTTTTGGATGTCTTGGTGTGCGATTGCATTACCAGGCAAGAAATTAATATGAATCTAAAAGTAAGTAGGGATGGCGATTCTTTAGGAAAAAGATCGATTTTTAAATCGATTCGAATCGTAGTCTAATGAATCGATTCACGAAAAAATCGAGGCCTACAAAATCGATTCTTAAAAAATCGATCTTTTTTTCAAGTTTGCGTTTACAATGTAAATTTGTATCAATTTTACTAAAAACAAGATTAATATTGCAATTCTTATCAATAAAATCAGGGAATTCAAAAATAACAATTATTTTTATTACCGTATCAAACTATAAGATCAACTATAAAAAAAAAATAAGTATTTATAATAGTAAACTGAAAATAATAGCGTCAAAGTAAAAAATAAGAAGCGCTTTACTTATTTACTTACCTACTCTCAATTAGTTATTATTTCGCAACAAACACTACATGAAAATCTGATGAAAATCAATCATGAAAATACTTATATTACGCTAATAACAGTATTCATTAAACGACAACGTCGACAACAACAAATGAATAATGCAAATAATGCAATATCAATCGTCACAGATTATAAATACATAAAGTCAAAGACTACAATCGTAACTTTTTTATTAAAGAGAGGCGAGTAAAGGATACTAAACATACAGCCATCTCGCGAGTTTATGAGTAGTTAACTCTTTAACCGGCAGCACTCTTATAATTCAGGCACATTCAACTAAATGCAAATAATTGTATGGTTTATACCAAAACAGAAAAAATCGAATGTCGATTTTCAAGGGTGATATATCGATTCAGTGAATCGACACAGTACTTCATATCGATTTAAAAAATCGATATTTTCTGCTCGAAAAATCGATTCTTCGATTAATCGATCTCAGATCGCCATCCCTAGTTGACTAAGGAGGCTTCACTGTAATTCTAATCCTCCTTCATGTTCTAAGCACAAATTAACGCTTTGATAGGTGGTTGTAATATACAAAAACCTTTGAGCGATTTTCTAATATCCATTTAAAAAAAAAGTAAGTAGTGAAAATAAAGCTCTCTAGGTGCAACGCAAAAAAAAATCGTTAGACGTAGTTCTGCTTTGTTTTAACCCCCGAATATAGAAGGGTGTTTTAAATGTATAGTATATCTTATCTTCTGACGTGTCTTTAACTTTATATCTTATCATCTTCTTATCGAATGAGAGTGGCCAACTCTGGTGTCGAGAGTTTTCAAACCGCCTTAAGGGCCTCTGACATGGCTTAACGACTGCCGTACTACTAGACTAACAGCCGGTACCTACAATTTAACGTGTCATCCGACCTACGGAAGCGGCCAAAATGGAATGCCACTTTTCGATCACCCATCCAAGAACTGACCGCGTCGACCTTTGCTTAACTTTGGTAATTGCATGCGATTGCCTCCGCTAGCTGTATATCTTATAGGCTTAGGGCATCGTAGCTTCTAAACGAGGTGACTAATTTTGATCTAGGTTTTTGTTCGATAGGTAAATTAACCAGAAGTTACAGTTGTTACAAGTATGTTTAATCAAAATCGGTTCAGTCTAAGCAGATTCAAAGTGATAATTTCTTATAATTTGAATACATGCATATTTCTGTTAATATATCATATATGTACATATAATAAATCTGTAACCGGTCGGTGTCTGCACATAGAATATAATTGAAGAAAAAAATAGTTGAGCGGCCTATATTGACGCAATAGGACACAAAAACATGTTTAAAAAAATATGTTTGTCTGTAGGTATGTTTGTTCGTTATAGACTCGAAAACGGCTGCACAGATTTGTCTACGGTTTTCCCTAACATGTTGGTGCATTTTTAACTTAACATTTAGTGTTTATTTCATTTCAATCGGTTCGTAAATAAAAAGTTATGTTCATTTTAAACCAAGTGGTCATCGACATCCGCTGCCTACAGCCATTTTAAAGATTCGTATTTCTAGTCGAATGCACAAGATGGCGCTGTATTTTCGCAAAACATGTAAACTAAATAAAGAATTACATGAAAATAGAAAAATGTGTCCGCCCACTTTTCTAATAGATTAAAACTTTGTATAATGGGTTAATTTTGATAACTGTCATTTGAGTATTATGGTAGTATAAAGGAATTGTTAAGTAAGAGTTCAAATATAAGAATAATTAATTAATTCGCTTCAGTTGTATCACAATCACTGTTGGTTCATTAAAAGGTAGGTTTTCTTTAGGAATTTTAAGTATATTTTTGAAAATTGTACTAACTATGAAATAGGGCTTAGGACTATACACTAGTTGGTGAACCCTGGACATCAAACTAGGTCAGCACCTGTGTGATGATGTCCAGTTTTTTGTTATAAACAAACAATAAAGCTAGTTATAATATTGAGGAGAAAAGTTATGAAGTTAGTGTTTTACATTGAGCAAACTTTACACAACACAACAACAATCTTCCCAAACGAAAACTTTCTAAACTAAAGAATGATTGTGGGCTCAAAACTAAGTACCTACCTGTAGTGTCTTGATTGAAATCCAGTAAGCACTAAGTATAGTTTTAATCACAGTTTATATTTTGTGTAATCAGTAGAGCTGTAAATAAATTGCTTTTAATGTAGAATTAGTAGTTTATGCAACTGTCATATAATGAAAAACACTCGTTACTATTATGAAACTCGCTGCGCTAGTTTCATAAACTCACACTCGTGTTTTAATACCCGTGTTATATGCAGTTGCATACACTACTTTATCTTCACTAATGCAATTAATCAAACAACAAGAGTAAAAGCTGACAATAGTTAATTTTTCATATAATTTTCTAGATTTTTCTGGCAAAAGATTGTGAGTTACTTTTGTTGCCAATTCTAGAATATCCGGTGGCGTACAAATATCATCGTCGCTATCCATTTTTAACTTTTAATTTGTATTTAAAAAACATAACACATTGCAAAACATTACATTCACGCGTACGTGTATTGTCACAGTAATTTTGCCGCCATTAAAATCTAACTATCTCTAAAGCGCGACCAACTTGATTGAACCTGCAATCAGGTTGGTCGCGCTTTACCGATGTTATAATGAGCTATTACGATATCGATGTGGATATTATAGCATCATGTGAAATTGCCTAAATTGAGTGTTTTGTTGTCTGTGCTATAACAGTAGTAATTATAAGTCAAGTATTGGAAACATAAGTAAAATGTTACAACATTAGTGTAGATAAAAAATATTATAATATTAAATTCGATTTACTAGTATCGTAACAGGTATTAGGTAAGTTATCTTTGTTCATTAGTATTTTTTATGTATTTCTTAAGCTGTAAATAAATTGCGGTAGTAGTAAATTAAAGTACGATAAGATTTATTTTACTATTCTAAATTTAAGTCACATAACAAATGAAGATTTATTTTAATTTCAAAATTAGTTCGTTATATTTAACAATTTTTAGATTTTTTGTCTGTTTCTCTGTGTATTTGTTTATTTAGACGCTCATCATGCAGAAACTGCTGAACGGATCTTCATGATTTTTGATATGTAGGTAGTATGACGTCCCAGGTCGTGTCATACATTGATTGATTGATTTAGATTTATTATTATAAAATAATAGGCTTTATATCCCAAAATAATGCGAGCGAAGCCGCGGGCGTCTACTAATACTACATATATGTACATCTCCTCCAGCTAGGAGCTGCGTAGCGTGTCCCGGGGCGCGCGGACGTAGCGCAGCCGTAGCGCGTAGCACGGGGTAGGCTCTACGCGCTACGACGAACGGGGCCACAACTTAGCCTGATGTTAGAATATTTTCATGTGGACCGTGAATATTTTTTTCGTCAATCGTTTTCGTCAAGTATGGCGGACATTCGGCTGACACGACAAGATAAAACGAATTTCTGAACTGGAATAACTGAATCTTTCGATATTTTTTGGGGATGAAGCAATAGAAGGGAAGCTGTCTAATAAATGCAGTACTGTTATCCGACATTCAAATCATACAAATAGCGGAATTATGATATTTTAACAGATACATAGGTAGATAGGAAACAAGGAAAATCATTAAGTAGGTAATTGATAACTTTAAAACTCACGACTGATCAGAATTTCGCTTTTATAAATAAACAACCATATAACTAATACATATGTAATAGTATTTCTAATAATTTAAAATGTTATATTCTTAATTGTTTAAGAAATTATGTGGTTGAAACTATACATTATATATAATATACTAGTGGACGCTCGCGGCTTCGCTTGCATTATTTCAGGATAAAAGGAAGCCTATGACCTCATACTACCTACGTACCAGAAATAATGACGATTCAGCCGTGTTTGCGTACTGAGCGTTTAAATAAACAGACACAAAATGTCTAGTAATTGTTGGAACGTGTTCTGCTATCAAATAGAAATATCTCCAAACAATTTTCTTTTCAAATAGCGTCAATGTTCAGACCTTCGACCCTCTTCAGCTTTATTATATGTAAAGATACAAGATAGATAATAAATTAATCATATACAAGTTTCTATTTTTTCTAGAGGCAAGTTATTGTACACACGGTTTAGAAACTGTCAACCGTTTAAAACTAATATTTAAATTCTCAGTACTGATATTTCAATTAATTTTAGTTTTGAGGGTCAACTCATGCAATGCTCATTAAAAATTGTTTATTTATGTTGTAGTGGCGTAAACTTCCTTAATTTGTTGAAATGAAGGCGCCATAAATAGTCGTATTTTCTAGAAATAGTGTGAAATCTGAAATATCGAACAAAAATCACAGCCATCATGTCTCACAGATATGAGCGAAAGTGGAAAAACTGTCTGATTGCCAGTTTAAGCTGATACAAAACTAAACTCATTCGAAAACCCAACAATTCAAAAAAAGAACCCAACATTGATTTGGTTTTCAAAGTTTTCCGAAGAGCGAGGAGTGTGGCTCGGTGGGGCGCCGTCCGCCTTACACTCCCACGCACCCCTGTTCAATCCCGCCTACACCAATCACTTGTTTTTAAGTTGATTTGTAAACTATGAGCTGAGATATCTCTGATCAACTCAACCATAGTCCAGAGTGCAGAGATGTTTTAAGATATTTTGAACGAAACTCTTATTATTTAAATAAATAGGTACACTGAAACTGAAAGCTATTTGTACGACATAACGGATAGGTCTCGTTCTTTTTAAAGATGGTTTACGGAAGCTATGAGAGCATATAGGCAAAGAACCGACTTACAAATTTAATTATTTTTTCCCTAATGACGGAGCCCGTAGCGCTCTGAAACATGTCGGACTAAATTTGGACAATAACAATGACCCACGTAAATAAACCGGCATTACGAGTACAGAGAAAGTCTAAATCCAATTGATAGTGGTGTAAAAGATTGGATTTCGTAGAATATGTTTAGTATGGACGGGTGGAATGGAGGTTGAACACACGCAACCGCAGGATCACACGTCTCGTGTGGAGGCTTCTAATAGGTTCTGGTTGGCTCGCAAGGGAGCAGTAAGCTAGGGAACCTATGTGCAATCGTTCTGGTTTGGAAGCGGCTGTGACTGGTCGCTCATCAGCGCCATGTTCAGTGTGTCCAGCGCGTGATAGGAGCCGGGGAGTGAGTGTGTCGCACATACCGAGCGAGACAGAGAGGGAGGGCGGCGGGCGCCGCGAGCGCGAGCAAGAGGGCGGACTCGTACCTGAGATCAGGGTATGACCTGGAAACAAACAAAGCACTATGAGACAATCTCGCGGCACGACGCGGTAGCGACATGCGACGCACAACACGCAGCGATACGCACCGACACGCAGGTTAGTGAAAATAGTAGAAACTGGCGCGGGATCGTGATCGCGGGTTAGTCACAAGTTCAGCCCTCCGGTGAAGTAAAGCCGGGATCACAAATAATGTTAAATCCGGTTCATGTACATAAGTGATGTTGTTGGACGGAGGAGGCTGCGCGCGCATACTGCCGAGGTAGCGACGTGCAAACATGCAGTCGACCAGCTCAAAGGCGACTAGCGGTCAACCAGCGCGGGGCACGCGCGAGTCAACCAGCGAGCCGAGGCAGCGCCTGGCTGGCAGTGCGCGCACTACTGCGTGTACACAGGGATAGGTGCACTCAGGCTAAACACACGTACTCATTTCACTGTGACGCCAATACAAGGATATGCCATAGAAGGAGGGTAGACGCACAAACAAAAGCATCACCTGTACTAACTGTATACTATATTGTGTAGATGACCTTTCAATGGCATATTATTTTCCATAAATTATAAATCAATCTTGTTTGTTTACGGAAATTTTGTCTAATGATATGACTGTAGTTACAGTTAGTATAAATCAGAAGGGCAATGTCTCGGTGTTAGTAACATGTAAAGTCCCAAAGGCTGCATACTAAGCCACTATCGAATGTTTGTACAAAATAGAAAATGGACACAACAAGTATGTATGTATGTATAGTAAGTGAAGTGAGCACGATGGAGAAACAGATTGTTAGTTCAGGTGCGGCCGCGGCGTCACACTAGTGCAGGGGCACAGCGCTGTACGTACGCAATCATATCATATCATCATCGAGCCTTATTTCATCAGAAAGCATCGTCAAAACAGGCATACGGCATACCTTTATCAATCATTCCCATGCTAAGCGAAACGTCTAATTTATTTATTAACTAAATCATAAAGTCAAAGAATGGCATTGAAAATTCTTGAATGAAAATGTTTTGCTTCATTATACTAGACTAATATTCAGACGGTCTTTAGGTCGCAACATTGGCGAAACAAAACTGAATCGTCAAATAGCGGAATAATGGCAAACTGGTTCAATTAATTCCACTGACCCCAGTATAGGATAGAATCTACGAAAACAACAAACAAAGCTGCCTATTCCTGTATATAATATAGAGCTAGACAGAGGTAGTCACATCATATAAGAAGTAATAGCGCTATCGAATATCGATCGAATTAAACACACAATACGAGTATAATGCTATGCTGGTAATGGGATGCTGAGTTTTCGTGGCGTAATATTGAAGATGCCGTATCCGTATTTTATATTCACTTAGATTCCCTTATTAAAATGTTTGTTCCTGCTAAATTAGTTCGAACCGCAGATTACCCCCCTTGGTATAGTATCGCATTAATTAAATCGCTGAAAGAAAAGTTTAAATATTTAAAGAAGCTACGTATCTATAACAATATTTCAGATCGTTTATCATATAATATACTGCGTGACCGTACTAAATTGTTGGAAAAAAATTGTTACCATAACTATATCTCGATTGTAGAAAATTCAATAGAAAAAAATCCTAAGTTCTTTTGGTCGTTTCTAAAGTCTCGTACTAAATCTGCTGGTATTCCTAGTTCTGTAAATTATCAAAGTCGTATTGTGTCTACTGGTGATGACATTTGTAACTCATTTGCGGCATACTTCCAGTCGACATTTTTGAGTGGATCGGGTTCGGTATCAAGCTCTCCGCTTGCTTCTCAAGTGGTCGATGCGTTACATCCAGGGTTGTCAGATACGTTCAGCATTTCGATGGTGAATATTGAAGCCTCGCTAATAGCGAAATTATTATTGCAGCTGGATCTCTCAAAGTCAGCGGGACCTGATAAAATAGGGCCTGTGTTTCTAAAAAATTGTGCAGATGCCATCTCATTGCCTATTTCCCTTCTTTTCAAAAAATCTTTGCTTGAATGTAATTTTCCCAATATATGGAAGTCAGCATTTATAACACCAATTCATAAAAAAGGTTCGCGGACTGATGTTGAGAATTATAGGCCGATATCTAAGCTATGCATCATAGCTAAGATATTCGAGCGAATAGTTTACAATCAAACTTACGGTGCCTTGAGGTGTGCTTTCCATCCATCTCAACACGGGTTTCTTAGGGCTAGATCTACAGTCTCCAACCTGGTGCTGCTGAATGACTACTTGACTAAAGCTATGGATAGGCGCTGTCAAGTGGACGTTATCTATACTGATTATAGTAAAGCATTTGACAGAATAGACCATAGTATACTTTTAATCAAGCTGCAGCGCATGGGAGTCTGTGGAGATCTGCTTCGGTGGTTTTCTTCGTATATAGACCGACGAACGCAGGCTGTAGTGGTCAGTAATTATGTTTCTAGCTGGGTTGAAATACCGAGTGGAGTACCCCAGGGTTCCCTGCTAGGACCTTTGCTTTTCTCTATATTTATTAACGACATCTCTTCCTGTTTTTTGAACTCTAAACTTCTTTGTTTCGCCGATGACATGAAAATATTTAAATCAATCGGGTCATTGAACGACGTGGATGACCTTCAGGCGGATCTACTGCGGCTTGACAATTACTGTCTTATTAATAAGCTTGATCTCAATCCCGCTAAGTGTTCAGTAGTCACGTTCACCCGCAAATATAAAATTATTCTATCTGAATACCAACTTAAAAACCAACCACTAGCTAGAAATTCGAGTATCCGTGATCTGGGGGTAATCCATGACTCGAAACTACTATTTGATGAACACGTAGATAACATAGTAAAGAGAGCATCTAGGGCGCTAGGGTTCATGATGCGTAGCTCTGCTTCGTTTAAAAAAGCTAAAACATTTAAAATATTATACTGTACATTTGTTCGAAGCATACTCGAGTACGCGTCACAGGTGTGGAACCCTCTGTACGAAGAATACATATCTCGTATAGAAAATATTCAGAAGCGTTTTATGAAATACCTATGTTATCGAATTAAGGTGCCGTACAGATCAAAATATTATCTTAGTTTCTGCAATAAGTTTCATTTACTTCCTTTGGTAAATAGAAGAGAGATTGCTGATATAATATTCTTGTTAAAAATAGCAACTAACTTAGTTGATTGCCCCGAGCTTGTTGAGGAAATTAACTTAAACTGTACTACATTTCGAGGTCGCTTTAACCCTCTATTATATATTCCACCCAAACATGCCAACTATACCCAGAATGCATTTCTGGTGAGAGCGAGTGTGAGTTACAATGCTGCTGACAAACGGTTGGGGCTGGATCCATACAGGTGTAGCTTGGCTTCGTTGAGGCGGCGGCTGAGCAGCGAGTTCTTTGTTTGATTTGTGTGTTTGTTGTTAATTATGAAATTGTATAGGTTTATTCTGTTTTAAGTAAGTTAAGTGTAGGTTTGTGAGTATTTGTGTTGTTGATGTAGGTGTAGTGTTTTTGTGTTCATAGTTTTATGTATATATATTGTGTTGTTACCCGTGTTGTCCTCTAATTGGATTTTTGTTTATATCACTATTTCCTATTGTGTGTCTGTGTCCGTTGGACAACTTGTAAATTAAATAAATAAATAAATAAATAAATAATAGGATGACATGAGTGACAGATTACGTGACCCTGGATTCAATAGTTCTAGCAACATTGAATTAGAGTCCTGCGGCTCTCGCAACCAGTGGAGAGACCGTCGGGGACAAAAGAAACGTCACGCTGCAATGGCGCTAATTGCACGACTATTGTGTCGCCATGAACGTGGCGCCGGTTACACCGAATGGTGTCTAAACTAAACTAAATATAGCAAGAAATGAGTGGCGGTCTAATGGTGGCCATGTTTCGCTCCAGACTTGCAGGTCTTTCGCTGTGGCAAGACCGCAGCAGGCCGCAGCGACTCCACGACTCGAGCCGAGCCACGCAAGGGGCGTGATCTCAAAATAAAAAGTCGGTCACGACTCGTTTGCTAACCCATCATTTGCCTAACTCATATTTGTTTAACGTATTTTTGGTTCGATTTGCTGCTTGTACAGTTCGCTAACAAATTACAACATAAGTAGTACTAAATAGGCCTCGCTTCATGGCGCAAGTAACAAGGTGAGGAGAACAAGACGTCACAAATCGCCATTCAACGTGTCATGTTTGTTCGCAAGGAGACGTAGTATGGGTGTTAGCTTATCTGATCTTATCAGCTCTAAAAGTGTTACACTGATTTATCAAAACAGCTGAAATATAATATGTTGTGCATCGCGACTGAGTGCGCCCGATCGTGAGCACGATGATTCTGTAGGCAGCTTGGCAGAGATTATACATCTGCATCCAACAGCTCAATAAAGCAAGTAAATATGGAAACAAGTATGCAGCAAGCATTGACTATTAATGATTTTTTAGGCCAAACATCACACCTATTATTATGTTTGACATGATTTTAATAACAAAAATTTAAGTATGATAATAATAAAATTGACATTGTAATAATTTCTAAAATTTTATTAAAACTAAATGTTATAAATTCAATTTGACGACATATTGTAATTTGTGTAGCATATTTTATGATATTAGTACTTATACCTATGTTGCAACTTTACATTATCAATAAAGATTCTTTATCTTTATCTTTACACATATTATCAACGCTATGAAAAATTCTAAGTTTTCTCTGACCGAAATCTATATTATTAAACAAATTTGAGAACTTGTAAAAATCCAAATATGAGTTGTAACATACGGGTAAAGCAGTCTGGCACGAATCGCGACGTAGAATAAAAAATAGCAGCAGAGAAGAATAAAAACCCAGCCAGTACTAACTTGTGAAGGCCATGTCTTCGTCATGTACTCGTATGAGGACTGTAACCGTGGCTGCTGCTATAACGATGTTGCGGACGAACTCTTACACGGGAGTATACTCGGCTAAACTTGTAAGACTATTTATTTGTTCCTCATTCGCGGCGTCAATCAGTATTCGGAATATAATTAAGATTGCAGTACACGGCGCAATGGAGTCACATGATTTTTGTAACTTTACTGCGAAAATAAGTTATCCACTTGAAACAATTGCTAGTAATAGCACAAACACTACTTTGCAATGCATACTTTTTTTTACTTTTTCATTCCTACAAAACGCGAGCGAAACCGTACACATATACTATTAAATTCAGGCAAGCAACGTCACACCATCTAGACGTATGCACCTAGGCTAAATTACTTATAGAAATAGCCTACTACAGTAATAATTAGTCTCTAAAAGATAGGAAATTAAAATAATAAATAAACAATGATTGTAATTAAGGTTAAATCGGCTAAACATAACTTAGTTTGTTTACATATTAGCGATATACCTACTAAAATCTTCTGCTTAAACTTCTTCGTATCGTAGAATAATAAATACATGTAGATTATTAGTTTTAGGGTTTTGTTTATACGCCTAGATATATATGTAAAGCTTTAAATCAATATTTTCCAAAACCTCTCGGAGCGCTTGGTTGGCGCGACGCATGACCAAAATGCTGGCCTTTTTCTGGCTCAACGTATCAGCGTTGCCATCCCGCGTGGTAATGCGGCCAGCATGCTGGGCACGCTGACTTAGATTATCTTTAGGCTTTTCTAAAGATTTCCTAAGTGCCCCTTTTTGTAGTAGTTAGTACTAGTATGTTTAGTTTTTCTTCCCTTGTTTTTATATTTTATTATTGTAAATAAAATATTTGCTTTATTTATTTTATTCCGGCAAATCTACGATATGAAACTTTATACCTACTATAAACAGTATACTTCGGTGAACATTTGTGGCATTATACGGTAAAAACGTTCGACTAGCTTTAACAGCATTTATTGTAACACTTGGCACACTAATCAATCATACATTTCTTTATTTCAACACAATCATTGATCCAAATTAACAAATTCAATAGTAAGTCAATGAATAAACCTTGAATTTTGGTCATATATGTACATATTATGTAGCCTCACGAAATATAGAAGTAAGGAAAAGTGGTGACAAAATTAGTATTCATACCGATTGTGGCCAAAGCTTCGCCGTTTTTATTTGAGGGCAAAATATAATGAGTGACTTTTTTTCGGAACATAGTTGAATAGTCACAACCTTTTAAAACATAAGTTTCCTAGTTCATATTAAAAGCCATAATATGCAAATATTGTGCGATTCAATGCGCGCGTCTTCTCAACCAATGTCAGGTACAATCTGTACTTCACACTGAAACCACGCGCGGGCCTTCGTGTGGAGTGCAGAGTGCCAAGTTAATGTGTACCGAGGTGTACGGTGTATGGTGTACACTAACAATGCCCCATACGTGCACTGGGCGGGGTATTCCAGCGACAGACACCGACTATCAACTTACACATAACTTGAAATAAGTACTCGTAACATCGTGTGTTACTAGTTACCAGCTCAAGTATTACTTTGCTCTGGTGTCGACAGTTTTCAAACGTGAAGGGTTTCTACGAGTTACATGATTCAAAGACTGCAGCACCGCAACTGACAACCAAAATGTGACGCGTCATCTGACCCACACAAGCATCCAGGTTTAGTTCTAAGGATTGGCTGCAACTTTAGAAATCGTACTTGGGTATGATTAACAGGCTCGCGCTGAGCCACCAAGTCACCAGACGCGACACTGTGGCCGAATGTGGCGCATGCCTGTACTGCAATGCATGTATATGTAGTGGGTATAGTGTACTGTATACGTGAACCAGTAGAGGTGTGAAGATTGTCGGAAGATAGCTCGCCTCTAACGCTACTAGCTCACCAGCCAAGTGCTAATTGGCAGTGATGGACCAGCGGCGGCGCTCGGCACGGCTTGCCACCGTGTCTAGTGTTGTACTAGGTCAGCTAGCCGCATGCTTACGGAAACTAGTGAATCTTTATTCAAAAAGGGATTCGGTACACTCTAGCTTTGAAGATCTCTGGATTATAGTTTGTGGAGAACAGGCAGTCAGGCAGTGAGTTCCACAACTCAGCCGTACGTGCAATCAATACCCGCCGCTTCGCCTGTGTTGAGTTGTGCTCGAATAATAAGTTATCTATATTAGTCTCTCCACTACAACTAAAACACGATGATTTAACACATTTGTAAGCGGAAAGAACAGACCAAAAATAGTTGCCTGTTCGCTTAAAATCCTTTCTTTCGGCAACATCAGAAGTTGCACGTGTACGACTTGCAGTCTCTCTCTCTTGAGTCGTATTTCCTCATAACTGAGGGTCGTGACTCCCCCGCAGAATTAATTCGTTAGGGGAGTTTTCTTGGGCAGATACATCGTGGTGGGCGCCCAGGTCGTCCCACGGAAGACACATGTCCTCGGATATTGTGGTCCTCAAACATGTCGGTTTCCTCACGATGTTTTTCCTTCACCGTTAAGCGAGTGCAAATCCACACATAACTTGAAAATACAAGTCATTGGTGTAGGGCCGGATTCGAACCAGGGTGCGCTCAAATGAAAAGCAGACACTGGAACCACTGAGCCACACTCGCTTACGACTTGCAGTAGCGTAAGCTTAATATCAAGTCGATAGAGTTGGGATCGAAGTAGTTTAGATAGCGGACTGCGTTCTTGTGTGTGTGTGTGTGTGTGTGTGGGGCGGGCGTGCAGTTGAACTGTTGCCAAGAGACATCGATTGAAGGCAGGAAGGCTCCGCCACCACTCGGGGAGTTGTCGGCCAGAGCTCGTGTCATGGTAAAAGATTGTATGACCGAGCTTACTAGATTCAAGTGCTACGATGCAAATTAACATGCCTACATAAAGAAATAGGTACCACTCTTTTTCCATTCCATTATTTTCATTACTATCCTTATGTAAAATTTGTTGCCAATAAAATCACATAGATGTGTCATTCGTTTTGATTTTTCTGTAAGCTTACATACAGTCTTTTTGCTTAAATATGAAACGTTTGGACTGGACGCTGCAGCGCTGGATGGTGTCAAGTAGTTCAAAGCGTCTCTACGGGCTACTTAAATCGATCCATTCCTGTTTTCGAGATACGAGTATAGTTTGAAATGACCGGATAAAGGGCATAATAAAATAAAACCGGCCAAGTGCTAGTTGGGCTCGCGAACGAAGAGTTCCGTACTACTTATTATCTTTTTGATGTATTACTTTAGGTATTTATTTTTAAATTAATATACATATTTCTAAATATTTACTAACAAATATTCAAATTTCTACCTGTTTATTAAGATCGATTAAAAATGCTTAAAAATTACGTTTGTTGTATGGGAGCCCCCTTCAATATTTACTTTATTGATATTTAATTATTTATTTTGAGAGGGAACATACAAGTAAATATTCTGTGAAAATTTAAAGCGTCTACCTATTACCGTTCTTAATATTGAGCAAAAAAATACGAAAAAAACATCTTTGTTGTATTGGGACCCCATAATATGATTTTTTTTTAGTTTTAGTATTTGTTGTTATAGTGGCAACGGAAATACATCATTTGTGAAAATTTCAGCTTTCTAGCTATCACCGTTTATGAGATACAGCCTGGAGACATACAGACAGACAGACAGCCAAACAGACAGCGGAGGTTTAGCATTAGGGTCCCGTTTTACCCTTTGGGTGCGGAACACTAAAAATAACAAATAGGTAGTGGTAACGGTAAGTGCAATTAGTACAGTAAAATCACTATGATGTTTCGCTTGGCCTCGGAGCAAATACGAATTTGTATGGCACGTTCTCATAATGTAATTTTTGCAGCAATTCATGTAAATAACGTATCTGACTAGAAGACAGCCAGAAAGATAAGTGAAAATGGGAAATTTGATACAATTTCCTAACTTTTTGCGAATTTATTATTGATAGTTGTTAGAAGATTGTGTTTAGCTTTTTCCTTCTTATTTTTGACATTGATGGCCTTTTATAAACGAGGGAGAGATCAATATAGCCCCGTTGATAGGTTTAGTGGTAGTTGAGTAAATAGTATGTACCTATGTACGACTGTACGTCTGGAGTTGCAAGAATAACTATCGAATCCCGGGATGTTGTGGGTCGTGTGTGATGTTCCGCTGCGGCGAGCCATGTCCGCGCCGCAGCGTGCGCGGTGCATTCACAGTCCCGCGCGAGGAACGCGAGCCCCACCCTGGCGGCTGAGGCGCGGCGCCGCTCGCAGGCTCCGAATGAGAGGGTGGCCTGTTCAGAGGTCACATAGTTTAAATAACCAGTTGTATCATTTATTTATATGGACACACTATAAAACATCACGATAACATCAGAAAAACAGAAATGACAAAGTCTTGTGTAGGTACGAGCGGCGCTCGCCGCTCGCACCACGTGACTATTACGCGGTATTTCCACACCATGTTATTATATTTGGCTCCATTATTGCGGAGCGCGCGCGCTTGCCCGAGATTTATGTGCCTTTTGCTAGAGAAAAGAGAAACGCGACAGACCGCCAGTAAAAATACCGCTTTTCAAAAAATCGTAGCATTTCTCCGGAGCGCGGAGGGTAGTCGGGAGGCAAGTGCCGACCTGCCGGCGAGCTCCGACCCGCCAGACGGGCGAGTGCCGACCTGGCAGACGGTCCCGCCGCCGCCGCGCCGGCAGGTCGCCGATACCATCGCTATCATTACATTCGTAAACTGTCTCCCCAGCACCCCACCCCCTCCTTCTCCTCGCCGCTCACCCCTCGCCCCCACAAACATTATAACACACTGACATAATCTGGGCTCACCTTCCATCTATACTAACAAGTATTCTGGGCCTTTACTCGGAATACTGACATAACTTGTTAATACTACGACCTGGGATTACATTTTCTACTATTTTTAGAAGCGTTTCGTTTACTCTCGGTCGAAAGTTGTAAAGACCGGCTTTTATATGCGATAACATTTTATAAAGCACATAATGCAGCAGCAGAGCAGGACAGTGCAGTGCAATGCAGTGTCGGTAGTATGCCAGGGGCGGCCACTCGGCACGCGTGGATGAGTAATCATACGCTATAATTAACTAATCGACGCTTGTCACCCGTCGGAGGACAATTGATAGTCTCTACAAGCTGTCCCATACGTACATATTATTGTAATGTTACAATCGTGAACTGTAAAGCATTTATAGACGGACTATAAATCATATTTACACGAGGACAGCATTCATAGCCGACGATAAATTATAACTTGTAAGAATTTGTTGTTTAGTGGAGCTTGTTTCTTGGTCTCGTTCGACGAGGCGACGAGAAACGACTTTTTGACAAGCGCAGTGTGACGCACATTGATAGAAAGTAGTCAAGCGTGAGTTTATTCCACTTTGTGTGTTAGGCGGGCGCCGCAGGGCCGGCGCGAGGGTCGGTGCGGGAGGGCGCTATAAATACGTGGCTCGCGCTAATGACGCCGCGCGTCACTCAGCGGCGCGCGCCCCCGGGGGGCTGCAGGGCTGCGCGGGGCAGGCCCGGGACCCATACACCAGGAACTACTCACCCGCGGGCTTGTCATAGCGGTGTGGGCTTCAACAGACTTCAAGTAATAGAGCAAATAAACTCAGGAGAAAATAGATCCCTCTGATATGTACCTACATATGTACAGCGTCGCCAGTGCCGTTTGTGATACAGTTTATTGGACGCTTAGCTTTGTCCAAAACAGATAACGGCACGATTGAACGGCAATTAATCGATCTAATACAACAACATAATTGAACTAGGTCACGGCATGATATTCATATGCACATAATGTAACTATATAATGCGTGCACTTGTATTGTTTATTACAAGCTAGCAAGCACTGGACGCGTGCAGCCAGGGCTCGCAACTAGGCAACAAGACAGCTAACTAGGCGGCCTCGTTTGTCGCCGCCCGCTAAATTTATCTGGAGTCGGTGTATCGCCCTCCGACACCGTCCTCGCTTCCCCATAACGATGTCGGCCCATCGTGTGTGCCTGGAGTCGCCGGCCGCGCCGGCACGGCCCGCCACCGGTCCGCCACCGGCGTCACGCGCCGCAGTGACCTATGTTACTCCGCTAAGTGATCGGTAACAATGCCCGACTATTTTCAGAAGTAGGTACGTACGGCGACAGATAAGTCGTTTTGCTTATGCATCGCAACAGCCGCCAAATATAGAGCAGCTCAATACATTGTATGAACGCAGGGAGGCGAGTTGAGCGAGGGGAGCTGAGCTCGCAGAGAGGTCGAGCGGAGTGCCGCGCGACTATCGAGCGGGCGCAGCGCTTCCGTGCGCCCCACATCGATCGCTGCAGACAGATCGTCTTTCATCCGCTGAGCAGCGGCGGCTTGCCTGCGCCGGCCTGCCGCCGCCACCGACCCGCCGCAGATACGTCGCTCGCTTCCCCGAACAGCCGGCCATCAAATGTAATCGTCCGCTGAACCAACACTTCACGCCACCTCACTTTACACAACTTTAATCCCATTCTATACAGCACATATGTATGTGCATACATACGATCAAACAAATCAATGTTGTAGTATTCAGTTTTCTTCACATTTACTTCAAATATTTTTTATTTATACTTTTACGTATATGGCGGTGGTCGTGTTTAGGAAATTAGAGAACTATACCTTCTTAGAGTATGGATATTTTTGTTAGATCAATACTACGTGGCGCATGTGACGTCAGGTCTCCGAGCACACTCAGCTGTATAAGAAGTGAACTTGTCTTCGCGGTTCAATATTGATTTTCAGGTTTCAGGTGTTCGTAGTTTGTACCACCAAGAAAGTGATGTAAAACTCTTATAATACACGATTCAGATTCAATTATTCATGTGACATATTGCATGTATTTTAATATCTCCGTTATAGATAGATACATAATTTAGGAACGTGGGTGTGAACTGTGGCACATTTGATTTAATTATTTACAGTCCTTAAACACGCAGAGTCTTTAAAAGAGTACCGACTAGATAACTGTTTATCTTTTGGGGTTTGATTGGTTTGAGCCTTTTACTCGGGGAAGGTGTTATATTAACAGTACTTAGATTTAATGAAGCCGTGACATATCTATACTAATATTATAAAGCTGAAGAGTTTGTTTGTTTCTTTGTTTGTTTGAACGCGCTAATCTCAGGAACTACTGGTGCGAATTGAAAAAATATTTTTGTGTTGGATAGACCAGTTATCAAGGAAGGCTTGAGGCTATATAACATCACGCTGCAACTAATAGGAGCGAAAAAACAATAAAAAAGTGGAAAAAACGGGGAAAATTATTCATCTTTGAGGGCTTCCGTTGCATGCGCGGCGAAAACGGTTCAAGATATCAAAAAAATTGTATGAAAGAGTTATTTTTCTTGAAATAATCTAACAAAATGTCCGCAACATATGTCTATATGTCTATGTTTTAAGGTTAACTCACTAGAACCGCTAGTTCGACAGTCGAACAACTTGGAATAAAAATTTCCAAGTAGTTCGATAGTCAAACTACTTGGAACAAAACCTTTCAAACAGTTCGACTATCGAACTACTGGTAGGACTAGTTGGAATAAACCGTTTTTACGGTAGTAATAACTATTCCACGCGGACGAAGTCGCGCGCATCAGCTAGTACATAATAAATATGTTTGACATGATTTTAATACTTACCAAAATTGACATTATTATAATAATAAATCTAGACTTGGTTTTTTTTTAGTTCAGTATTTATAACTTAAATTTATTGAGAAATGTTTAAAAATGAACTTGACGAGATATTGTAATTAGTGAAGCATAATCTATGATTATATTTAAATAATAATTTGTGTGTGTTGCAACTTTATAATATCAATAAAGATTGTTTATATTTTATTATAAACTAGTGTAGTTGTTGCATCTACGTTTATTGCGCGCACTACACCGCCGAGTTGGAACTCCCTGTTCCACACGAACATTAATCCTTCGATATTTGAAGCGAGAGTGAACCGGTTCTGATTTGGTGAACACGATCCGTCTTCCAACATAACTACTGCTTACCATCAGGCAAACTATGGTCAGTGCAAACGTGTTTTAGTTAACAAAAAAAACACTTCAATAAAGCATCGAAATGTTACAAAGGAACAAAAACCTGCCGCGGTTTCTGAAGGGCAGCCATAATATAACTAGTGCGATATACCTACTCGTATTGTACTATGTGTGTGGGTAGGTACTTGGCTTGTGCCAGAATCGACATATCTGAAAAAATAGACAACTCGCCTTTAAAGGAATCCACTTAAAGAAAATCTAGCAAATTAATAAAATTTACAAAACCGTTGAATGATTGATTGCATTTACTAATTGGAGTGAGGCGCCGACATAGTATATTCTAGTTCAGTATTTACTGAAATTTTATTGTAACTACAAGAAACAAAATTTGGTTCGGATTTACCTATATTTTTAAGGGGCTTCTTAAAATTCAACCTGTAGGTACCTATGTAAGCCTTTGATAGGTAACTATTTTCAAATCATATCAATTCAAAAGCTGGTAGCCCGGTATGAATTATTTTATTTTATATGAATTAATTATTACCTACTGTATTACTTAATGTCAATGAAATTAAATAAATAAATAAATAAATATTCCGGGACATTGCACACAGCGCCATCTAGCCCCACACTAAGCTAACGCTTGTGTCGTGGGTACTAGATAACGGATATAATACTTATTTACTTTTTTTTTTGTTAATACATACTTATTATACATACAAACGACCAGACTCAACACAAGTAATCATAAATTTTTTAAAATGCATAAATACTTGTGTCACGCGGGAATCGAACCCGCAACCCCTAGATTAGAAGGCAGAGCCACTACCAACTAAGCTAACAGGTCAGTCATTAATAATTAAATTAGGTTAATTGATCATGACATGTCATTCAAATATTACTCATGTATTGCTGATAAAATGTTGATCAGTTTAACCCGTGTCCCAAATTTCGTGTATGTGTTTGTGAACGCATCGTATTAGACACAGGGGGACAGGGGAGAGACGGACATGCACGTCCAAATGTCAAACATACAACCTCGCCCGGTGGCCTTCAACCCGCCAGCAGGGGCGGGGCGGGGGCGAGGGCGGGGGCGGGGTGCACCAGGGGGGGGGGGTATTTATTATCCCGAGGCGCTGCGTGCTCGGCGACACAAAATAGCATCTCTACTGACTCACTCTACGTTCTGTTTCGCTTTCCTAAAAGGATTTGTAAGAAAAAATTAAGTGTCGCAATAAATTATGCATCGAGTCGAAGCGAGTTTGTGAAAGCATTTATCTCACGCTTCATAGTTAATGCAACAAGACTTTTGTATTAATTTTGTATAATTATTAAACGTTGACCTGGTGTCGCGTGGGCTAGTATTACTGTAAACATTATAGTTCAGACAATTTAGGCAAAACAGAGTACTACGCTGATACATTTCATGGAGCAATCTTGAAACCTATGTACACACCTTCATTTCTGTACTCTAAAGTCTGTCTCCATTCTCCCAGAAAAAAAACATTATAAGATGAGTAAGTAAGTTATTCAAGGTCAAAGGTCACGACATCAAGTTTTTCTCTTATATATCGGTTCCTATTAATCTAGCGATGTTATGGTCAGTTTGAAAATAATAGCGCATGAATATTGCGACCAGTTTTTGTAAATTATTTTTTCGTGCGCTCTTCCAAGTTTCTAATTGACGGCAGTATGCGCGCAATGGCTTGCATTGCGGGATAACGCGTTTCATCAACATCATCAGCCTAATGAGACCCACTGCAGGGTACAGGCCTTCCTCCCTCTTACGCCAATACTCCCTGTCTTATATGAAAGTTAATACGAATCATAAATAAGACAATGTAGTTGTTATCCTGAATGGTCGCGTCGCGAGTAAAACTGCAGGGCGCTGCTAGTGTTGTTTAATTATGTAGGTGAGTTTGTCGGCGAGTAGTATACATGTAAGTATGTATGATAAAGCGGCGCTATCGGCGCCTCCGACTCAGCACAGATTCTGCAATCAGCTGATAACACGCGGGCTGCGGTTGGCAAGCACGGTACCGCGTACCGCGCCGCCGCCGCGTGCTGGCGCGGCTGCAACCGGCACGCAGCGGCAGCACGAGTCACGCTCGCCCGCCGTGGCCGGTGACAGCGGCGCGCTATTTCGGGACTCGTAATTATAGGCTGGAGGTTTGTTTGCTTCCACAGCGACGAGCAGCGCGGCCACTACTGGACGCCGCGGCGGGAGGTTCCCCTAGCAATGCGCCCAGAGTGCATCGCGCGCGCTCGGTGCATTGAAGCGGGCGCCTGCTAAGCGCTAAGCTCATTAGCTGCGAGGTGTGAACGCTCGCGGGGACAGCACTCTGCGCGCTGTCAGCCGGTGGCGGGCCGGTGCCGGGCGACACTCGACAGAGACCCGCGCTGGCGGCCTAGGCCGACCCACCACGACAGGGGCCCGCCGCGCGGTGACGCACGCCGCGCCACTGCGGCGCTCCTTATCGTGATTGTTATCTTTGTAGGCATAAAAATCTTCCAATCACTCAATGACAGTGCTCCACTACGCCAATATGAAAACAGCGCGCGGCCATTTTTGCGTTCTCTTTCTTATGGATAACTTCCAGCGATTGCATGAGATTGTTTACTGTGTCGATGTTTTAAGGAACGGCAAGCGTAATGAAACTGTCCTTCATAGTTCAATATTGTACTTATAATATGTATTTTGTATTTACATACTGACCCTTCATACATGTAGCAAATAAAGCGAAAATTTTATGAAGTTTACCGGATCTGAGAACATTCTTGAGACCTTACACTACTGTACACTAACTAGCATGTCTATCGAAAAACTACTAAAATTCGAAAGGAGCAAAGTCTGTTACTAAATATGACAAGAATAAGTAAATGGATAGGTAATATCATACACTAATCCTAGAGGTACCTAGTTGTAACGCAAGGAAAATGTAGAATTGTCACGAGCACCTCACAGCTAACACAACAGGGAAAAATATCAGAAAGTAAAGTGATAACATAACGATCCCTCAGCCAGGTGAACGATAACAACAATCAACACACACACGCACCCACACACACACACTCGCGTATGAGCACGTATGAGGCGGCTGCCTTTACCACCACACGACATGGGACAAAGATCAAGGCGACTCCACGTACTACAAGCTACAAACATCGAAAAAAGGAATGACTACAACCTCTAGCCATCAATAGTTAATTCGAAATACATTAACTGCGTCAGCGAGACAACACAATGACGTGCAAATACGAACATCCAAGTGAAGCTAGAATTAGGCAATAGCAGCAGGTAGCGGAGTCGACCTCAATGCGGAACAATGCCACGAACGAATATTAACAACGAGTATAGTAATGAGTCGCGCAGAGCTATAGCTGTAGGTAGGTATATCGCCAGTCATTCGTCGCTTCCCGCCGAGCGGGAGCACTCCCGCCACGCCGACACTCCGCCAACAATATACGCAAGTACCGAAACTTACTAATTTGAATGACCGAACCTTTATTAATCCGATAGTTGTTATCCTAGAGCTCATAATAGAAGGGACATTTGAAAGAGCGAGCTAAGTGGAGAGGCGGGAGCGGCCGGTTCGAGCCGCGCCAGCCCAGCTCCGTCTGTCCCAGCCTCTATTACGATCCTTGACGTCGCCATCGCCATCCTCCAACGCTGACCTCGGATTGTCTCTCCCTACTACGCCTACCCGCGCGCCGCGCGTCTCCTGCCTCCTGCGACGGACTCCATATATGTATACGGATATCTATTCGACCTTCCAACTCATGCGGCTAACTGCAATTCATTATTTCCACCCACTGTTTGGTGCATAACATAGATTCAACAGATCTGAGGCAAATTAACATAAACTTTACAAAATATGTTGATAAATTAAAAAAATCTAATGAGGGCATTTTATCATTCCGGGTCTCACAAAATAAGTCTTTTGGATAAACAACTATTAAGTGGCACGTGCCAGGGGGAACTGTTGCTCGCTGCAGGGGCCTGTGTTCCACGAAACGAAAGGTATGCTGTTGTGGGTGGTGTAAAGCGAGCCGGCTCGAGTGGCTCGTATTGTCGCCACGTGGTGTTGCCGGTCTCGCTGCGGCATGCCGCGGCTATCTGATGCGCTATCTGCTCCGATAGCGAGTAACTGCGCACCGCCGCCTGCGCACGCGCCGACACCGCGCACCGCCCGGCTTCTAGTCTCCTATTGCACATGAGACAGCTGTCAGCAACATGACACAAGAAGCTACACAAGAAATACGCAGTGACTACGTACTCGAGAGACATGACGTATCATGCTGACCGTGGCTGGCTCGGACAGGTCGGGCACAGACCGCCTGGCCGCGGGGAGGCAGGAGGACCTCGGAACTGACAGTATTACACGGAACAACTAATTATTTCGGCGAGCTTGTGTTCAGATAATAATATACAAAGCATAATGTTCTATAGCAGAAATAGATTTTGGTCAAGGTTAGCTTGTTTTCGACGTTCGCTCTCTTCGCTAGCAATACCTACATTAGAATGTTTTGATATAAACCTGTGTTTAGTCTTGTTTTGCCGGCGCGGGCCCGCTCTCCTCCGCCTCACCCGCACCTCCGCACGCATGGCCATTGTTGTTGGACAAACAGACAACCAAAGTACCAATCTAACGTACATTACGATAACATTTTTATTTAATCTTCATCAACTTCGGGCCAAAGGTTTTTCCCTATAAGACCCACAAACAATCACAAATACATGTAGTAAAAACCAAATAGATAATAACTTGGAACGTTACTTTAGACATTGTAAAAAGTGTCTCGACGAAGGCTAGAGATTATTTTGTGCGTTTTGTCAAACAGTAGGTAGTGCGCGTGGTCGCGTAGTCGCCCCCGGGGCCGCAGGTGCAGCCTCCGACCAGCACCAGCAGGGCGCTACTACTAGTGCAAGCAAGTAACGCAATAGAGCTAACCTCTCTCGCCACGATCCTATCATACTTCGCGACCTACTTATCAACTTACTATGTTATCAGCGCCTTTAAATTTGATAAATTAAAACGAACTCGTATGTGTGTGTGGAAGCTGCCACGAACATGTTTACTGCCTCCTTCCTAGTACTCCTACCAACGAATGTAATGAACTTTTGACCTCTGATTTCACTTTCATGTTCCGTAACTGCCGATGTAGTACAACGGAACAATAGTTAGTAGAGTCAATGTATGGATCGGTTAGCGATGGATCAAGCGTCGACAGGAGCACATATAGGATCACACAGCACTGCTGTCAAAGTATTTTGCGAAGAGAACAAAATGTACAAATAAAATGCGTCGCCTTGGAATGTCAGCGAAGACGAGTGACGGCTCGCAGTCGCTGGGAGCAGAGCGCCTCGCCTGCTCCCAGCTCGGTGGCGGAAGTGAAGTTATATTTAGGAGGAACTCGAGCCGCCTGAGAGCAGGAGAGGCGCTCGCTCCTCGGAAGGAAGCCCTCGGCTCCTCGGGGCTGAGGGCAGGTATCGATCGGCTCAGGGGAGCGCCGCGCGCCGCCCTGGGGGAGCCGGTCGATGGCGCCGCGGAAGCACTGCGGCAGTCAGCTGAGCGCGGCGGCGCTCGGCGCTCGCCACTCAGCTCCACTCACCGTTTCCGTTTATGAGGGGGTAGTCGTCGTCGTGCCGACCGATGTACGTCTTCAGCGGGGTGTCCGTGAGGGAAGGCGAGGACCTGTCCCTGTCGCTCATAATAATCACCGTGCACACTCGGGATCGACAACAACAGTCCGGGTCGGACGCGCCGGCCCGCACTCGGCACGCACTCGTCACGAACCACGACCGACCTCCGGCCCGCGGCTCGCGCGGCTAATAAATAACTGACGGCGGACGGAGGACCGCGGCCGCGCCCTCTGCGCCTTCCGCGCCGCGCCGCCGCACCGGCTCCACAGGTGGCGCTGCAGTCGCCGCGCTAGCCGACCTCGCACTAGCGAGGTGTCGCGCCACCCAGTTGCCGGGCGCGGCGCACAGGTGGCGCTGGCCTCCAATATCTGACAGCCACACTAGCGCTGCAAGCGGACACTCGCCGCATTACAATAATAGCAAGATGTATCGCTTCACTAAGAACTGACCTCCTATCAATAACTTGCTGAAACGAGTACTTTAAAAATGTTTAAATCGCATTAAAAGTACTGCAATAATTTGTCTACTACTTTATATTCTAACTGCCAGGCGCTATGTATAGAATTGTTTTAATTACAACGTAAAAACCTTTAGGAATGTTTAATTAGTAAGCAATAAGCATGTAGCACGCATTTAACCGATATCATGAGGGCCAAGATAATAACATTATGGAAGGGACCAACAGGAAGAAGAACCAGAGGAAGACCGGCGGAGAGGAGGCTTGATGAGATAGTATGCAGCTGGGAATTACTGGTGCAGCAAAGCCACACACAGAACCAAGTGGAGAAAAATTAAGGAGGCCTTTGCTTTATACAAGAGGTCCTTAATTAACACTAGACGTCAAATAAAAAAAAAATATGACACATAAAATTGTTAAAGTAAAAACTAAAATTAACTGTATAAATTTGATTATATTAAGGAAAATAAAATTAGTAGGTACTTCAAAAATCTGTTACTCTTGGGCAATATTTTTATTTACACAAATTGCATAAATCTGTCCGGACATCCAAAGTATTAACTTTCATATATTTTTTATATGAGAAATAAAATTATAATTGAAATTATAAAACCACAGGCTTACACAAACAAAAGGTTTTAATCCCGTTCAATGCATGGATTGTCATGAGCGCGAAACTAAAAAGATATCGCAGCTGCTCAAATAGTCCAATATTTGGTCAGTTTTTATATTACATGGTATTTATTAATTAATGTTTTACCAAAAACATGGACAAATGCACACCAGGAAGAATTAATTGTAAATTATTGCATCACTTGACATGGAAACAGACATATTTGACCTAAGCATAAACAATCGACACGTGTGCAATTGAATAAAGAATTTTTTTAATAATTACCTACTTTCTCTTGCTAGAATAGTTTTATTTCTCACAGTTCATTATATAAAAATCCTTAGGGTATAACGGTTACAATTTACAAATAATATTTAATAGCACAAAATTTTAAGAAGTAATAAGAAGCTAAAAAGTATGAGAAATAAAATTACTAATAATATAAATATGTTTTCCATATTGTTTACGTAATTTTTTTTCTTCCTTAGTTTTAGGTGGACGTAGTATATGTGAGTAAAACAGAGAGGTATAAGATCTTATATAGAGGTTTATTAGAGATAGCAGGAGGGCGAGTAGCGCGCGGGTGCGGGGGGGCGCGGGGGGCGCGGCGCGAGCCAGCAGGGGCGCCGCCACCGGGGCCTGCGCGAGGAAGGAGCGCCACTGGCGCTGCAGCGCGGGGTCGGCGCGGCCCGCCGCCAGCGTGGCGGGCGCGGCCAGGCGCGCGCTCAGCGTGCCCGCAGGCGCCGGCGCCGCGCGCTGCCGCCGCAGCTCCGCGTGAAGCTGCTGCTCGGCGCGCGCCGCGCCCTCTGAAACAACGCCGCACAACTCGCACACTGATCGACTAAGTACATCCCGACCCAAGTGTACGCACATGTTTTATTTACTATGTATTTTATTTTTTTTGACTACTCGTATCTATTGTATCATGAAATAAAAAATCCGTGGAAGTTACGAACGCACGTATATTATGAATAGAAATATGTATTAGTACTCATATGAGAGACATTGTTTTCTTATTGTGGTATCGCTATCAAAGGCAGCAGAAGTAGAACGCGAGTGCGCCGAGCAGGCTGGGTGCGAGGGGTGCGAGGGGTGCGAGGGGTGCGGCGGCGTCTGTCTGCTGCAGCATGGCGAGGTCGATGTAGTCGCACACGGTGTCGTCCCAGTTGTCCGTGAGGTCGCGGATGTTCTTGGCACCCGCCACCAGCTTCTGGCGCATGAGACGCTTCACCTTGGCGAGTGTCTCGGGGGAGTCCCCGGACACGTGGCGCGCGCGCTGCCACGCGTCCCCCGCCTGCACCATGACCACGGTGGGCGGGCGGCTCGTGACCCGCAGCAGCACGGGCGGCTTGCTGGTGCCTCCACCGCCCGCGCGCTCCTTCTGCTGCGCCTTACGCAGGATGGACAGCCGCGAGCGCTCCGCCAGCGACGGCTCCGAAGCGTTCGTCTCCGGCACGAACGCCACCGGCGAGTAGGTGGTGGCGGCGGATGCGGTCGGAACGGGCGCGGGGGGCGCGGGGGCTGGCGGCTCGCCGGCGCGCCGCCCGCCCCACGCCGGCCGCACCGGCTGCTCCTCGCGGGTATGGAAGCGCAGCCGCGGCGAGGGCGCCCCCGCCGCTGCCGGACAACACTCGCGTTAATGTGTGCTCTGCATCCTGCCTCCGCAACGCGTCTCATTATATTAAAAATACGAATTCCGGTGATGAGTGCTAACGGTGTGTTTCGTCGATAGTTTACTTTAACTGCCCGCCGCAGGGAAAACAGTACTTGCTCCGCAAAAAATCTACAACGATTTATATAAAAGAAAAGATCTTTTTTACTACTTAGGACAGTCATTAAAATTTGCAAAGTTCGTTCAAAGTATACGAAAGGGACATAGAAAGTGAAATATCTCACCTGTAGAAGACCTGCGAATGAGATTCGGTTTTACTTTGTTGTTGAATCCCTTGTGTCCGTAGTACTCATTGTATTCTGGGTAGGCTGCCAGCGTAGGCGCCGACCACATGGTGGAGCCAGCAGGGGGCGCCGTGGAGGCGGGGGTGGGCGACGCGGGGGGAGGGGGCGGCAACGTGGGGCGGCGCGGGGGCTCGCGCAGGGGCTCGCGTGCGCGCTCTGCGCCGCTGTAGTACTCGGCCTCCTCGCGCTCCGACTCAGCCAGCTCGGTTGCGCGCCTGAACCCGCCCTCCTCCTCCTCGGCCGCGAGCTGCGTGCTCCTCTCGGTGGTGCTCCGAGCCAGGGGCGGCGGCGCGTATAGCCTCTCACGGGGCTTCCTTGCGACGCGGCCGGCCGGCTCCGCCTCGAGCCGCGCGCCCCCGTACTCATGCTCGCCGTAGTCATCGTGCAGCCGGCGAGCCGTGTCCCGCGGCGGCGGGCGGCGGCGCGGTGGCGGTTCCGGCCGCACGTCGTCCCTCCGCCCACGCCGGCGTCGGCGCCCGACTCGCACCGCCTTCACCACCTCCTCGGGCTCGTCCGAGGAGAGGCTGGTCTCTCCCGTGGATTCACGCAGGTCCCAGGGGTCCGGCTCGGGCGCATAGCCCGGCCTCCTGTTAGCTTCTTCTGCAAGATTCAAACATATTGAGAAAGTAAATGACGGTGATATATGTATTATTATGAAAGTATGTTTGCAACTCTTTTTCAATAATTATGTTAGTCAGTCTGCTCTATACCTAGTGTTTTCCAGGTTTCAAATAGTAAGAATGCTATAAACATGGCTATGATTCCAAGAAAGTGGTGAGCGGCGGTGTTAAAACTGAAAATGAAGATTCCGTTTCACTACAGAAATTCCTCAGTTACCCATTCTCTCATTACCGCGAGATGACGCCATGTATTTACGGTTATATGTTAGTGGGACTCATTTGATGGAAGTGGAAGTACACACCGTGCCGCTCCTGGTCCTCGAAGTTGTAGTCGAGAGCCGGCGGCGCGTCGGGCGCGTGGTACTCGGCGCGCTCGTACTCCGCCCCGTACTGCGGCACGCCGCCGCCGTACTGCTCCCCGCCGCGCGCCGCCGCCACCAGTCCCGCCGCCCACAGCAGCACCGCCCACCTCCCGCGCGCACTCCGGCCTAGCGGAACAAACATTCCTGCATCATTTACTTTACACCTGAACTAGAATTTGTAAGAGTAGAAAACATGGATCACGCTAATTCTGTCTCTGTCAGAAGTTGTTTGACTTTGATCGTGTAGTAAATGTGATGGAGATATCGACATATACCTGTACAATTAAAGAAGTTCAACTGCTGAGCAAGCGTGTGGACGCTTGCTCAGCAGTTGTTCGTAAGCAATTGACCGCGGCATAGGTAATTGCAGTGCTTGCCGATGAATATTATTCTAAATTATTAAGGAGCTTGGTCGGTCGTTAGTGCAGAGCTCGAATTGTTCAGCACCGGCGCCGATGTAGCGCCTTGCAGCCTTGAGAAGCTGCCCGCCACGGCTGCAGGGTGCTCCACCGGCGCCAGTGGAGCGCCCTGCAGCCTTGATAAATTCTAATTTTATGCATAAATGGTGATTTCGCTTGTCAATTACCTAATTGAACGTGTAACATTCCTTATACAAAATAGGAAAAATAAATAAGAAGTTTCACAGAAAACTAAAATAGTTTCCGCGGCGGTGAGCTGGTGCGGTGGTGAGGTCGCGCGGGCGAGACCAGCGCACACACTGCACTGGCAGCGTCCCCTGTCACGAAGGCCATATCGCGTTCATATCATGTTCCGTCGTACTAAGGATAGATTATTCTACATTATAACCTAGAGTTGGTGTCCTCATTCAATCGATTGCATAAAAACTATTGAAATAAGTAATAAAAAATATTGCATGACTTTGACACCATCCACTACGCTTGTCCATGGCCAACTTTGATAACAATATAAAAATAAATTCAAAATTTTAGTAAAAATTTAAAAAAATATATAAAATCATGGCTTAAATCTGCCCGATTTCTCTCTGAAGACGATGACAAAGTAAAAAAGCCTCCGTCATGGCTGGAAAAACTGATGATGAAGTAGACTGCGACTGCTACGTAAAACAGAGAGCCAAAGCATGTCCTCCAATCAGGAATGTGACGCATCCCCTGGTAAGTTGTTGGAGGACAGTGGAATCATCAAGTCTATCAAAGTTAAAGTGCAGCCAAAACAAGAATACCAGCAGTTGTAAAAAAAAAATAACAATAAGAGCTGGAAGTATGGAGTTTAGGGAAACCTTATAGCACTTAGTTGTTGCAGCGCTACTACGAGTTCACGCTGGAGGAGATGAAGGCGCTGGAGGAGTGCGACAAGGAGAGCTTCTACCAGCGCTGCTTGCCTCTCAGCTCGCTGTTCGCCGCCACCACCTACGCAGCCATCAAGTACGGTGAGTGTCGCAACTCGAGCCCGCTTGAAAATCTTCATAGAAGCGAGGGAACTCTCGATCGTATTAGATGTTTATTTATCGGTTTGTGTGTTGTTGTTAGCGGTCCCCGCATCGAGGTTGCCGTCTCCCTTCTATGGATGTTTTCTTCTAGGGCTGACTAGCGCGTCCCCGCACTGGGGCGCGGTGCCCAAGGTGTGCGCGGCGGCGCTGGCGGGGCACGCTCTGGGGCGCGTGGCGTCGGTGCCGGCGTGCGCGCGCCGCCTGCGCCACCTGCCGCCCAACTCCTACCTCGGAAAGGTTATGCGCAAGCACCACGAGGACTCGCTGCCGCCCGACCCCAACAAGCGCCGCTGACCTGTCCCTGGCGACTCGACCCACACTAACAAGGAAGAAGCGACGCCTCGACTCGACTGCTCCTCACACTGCCACCATCTGGATAGGTAAGATTAATTTTATATTACATATATAAATATTCATTTATATTGATCTGCAAAACAGCCACCAAGTTATAACACACATGCCATGTTAAACAAATTTTAATTATGAATAAAATGTTCGATTATTTACAAGCTAATTATTTTTTGGTTAGAGATTCTGTGGTAAGAGCGACCGCTCCATTATTCGTTAGTGATCTATTCATGTATTAAATATCTTGCTTCGCGACCGCGACCGCACACTAAGATGCGCTCCGCTCTCTCTCCGGCAGAAAAAGGAATGGAATTAATTTCCTTAAAATCACGCAAGTTTCCAAAAGTTATCTAGGGAACTAAAAGAATATCATAGGTGTGTACTTAATAAAATTATATGATATTTTTGTGATTAGATCACAACAATGTTATCGTCAGGTAGAGGATACAATTACTTACAGGTGGCGCCGCGCCGCCGTATTTTAGCGAAACAGTATATAATCACGTTCTTGTAATAATAAAAATATAATAAGTACATAGTGTAGTTTCTTACAATTATTGGTCGGAATTGGTATATTATTACCAACCAACGACCTTAATAATACCTACCTAAATTATTAATGTCGTTGTTACGAACACACTTTCAGCAGTTTACGATACATCAAGATAACTTTGTATCACGTTATTATAAGGTGGGTACTTGACACATAAGTAAATAATTATTGGTTTTATCGTTGATGAATAAATGATAATAATTACCAGGCTTAACCTAGGATGGATAATAAAATAGTAATAATAGACTCTGGAAGAACTTGGAAAAAATTAAGCAAGAGCTGAATACTAAAATCGTTACAAACTATTTTACAACCCATCAGCAAATAATTTTTGTTGTCACTGTCAAAAATTACATAAATGTCAAGTTGTTGTCAAATGTACAGCTCAGCTGATTTGATAACGTTATTACGCCGACCGGATTATATTTTTGTAAAAAATATTGCAGCTCTTTATTAAGTGTAGGTGCAGTGAATGATGAACGAGTCCAACGCGTTCGAATACCGCGAGGGCGCTGCTGGTGGCGGCGGCGGCGGCGCGCGGGTCGCGGGGCCCGGGCCGGACATGGTGAGGCGCGTGGCTCCGGGCGCTGGTAGGGCTCCCACTGCACTTAGTGACGTCCGCTCGTGTGCAGGGCCAGTACAAGTTCTCGCCGGAGGAGCTGCGCGTGCTGGGCGACTGCAACCGCGAGAGCTTCTGGCAGCGCTCCATGCCGCTGGGCGTGATGATGGGGCTGGGCACGCTGGCCGGCGTGCAGGCAGGTCCGCCTCGCTACGTGGCTAGACACCGTGCTAAGTATCGCAGCTGTGCGCCGGACATGCTTAGCTGGATCGATTAGTAGAATATAAAAAGAGACGTGACAAAATGTGGTGCGTGTGTTGCAGGTAAACTGCGGCCCAACCCGCGGTTCGGGGCGTTCCCGAAGGTGGCGGCCGCTGTGGCGGTGGGCTACTTCGTTGGCAAGCTGTCGTACCAGAATGCGTGCGCTAAGAAGCTGATGGCTCTACCCAACTCATACATTGGGCAGCTGCTCCGAGACCGCAGGGACGGCAAGATGGAAGGGTTCCTGTCTTATTTAACTATTTTAATATATACACATATGTACTTAGCAAGTGTGGCTCGGTGCTTCACAAGTCTCCTAACATTCTGAAACAGCATGGTTTAAGTGCTTACTGGTACACACTCCTTGTTATTCTATTTATGTGTTGATTTGCACTTGCTAGTGGTGAAGGAAAATATTATGTCTTCTGTGGAGCTGGAAAGACCTGCACTCTCACTACCTATAATGATACAGGATGAGAGAGAGATGTCACTCAATAAAGTGTAGAGTATTGTGTGGCGTGGATGTTGACCTGGCTGGTGTGGTTGCAGCGGGCGCACGGCGCTGGGCGGCGGGGCGGGCGCGCTAGGTGGCGGCGCAGGCATGCTGGGAGCTGCGCCGGGGGACGTGTATTCGGACGCAGGGCCTGGCTCCGCCCTCGACCTTGATACCTCGCGGCCTGCCTTCACCGACGACGCTTACCAACCCGGCAATGACAGTCAGTACTTACTTATTTATTTGAGTCACAGGCGAGCAGCTATTTGCTGATGTGCTTGTATCAACACATTGTGCCAAAATTGTTTTAAATAGTTAAGTCCATAATTATACTATTTCCATTTGCCTCTATTTCGTGTAAGTATACATTTGAGTGTGGACCCTATGATACTTAAATATAATGCCCACAATGGTCGACAGCAGACATGGCCTATTCAGTTAATACAATGAGATGTAAAACCGAAAAGTTCAATATCATGTGGCATATAATATATCACATTTTAAAAAAAGAAGACAATGTAAGAAGGCCTTCACAGCAAAGTTCTTGAGGCCCTAATTCTTCTTCAAAGAGGCTGACCACTGAGTACAGTAGGGACAAGATAATAGGTCACTTTTGACTTTTCATCAAAATTCAACAACGTGACCTTGTAATGGCGGGCATAAAATAAGAACTGCACAATTGCTTAACTTTTTTCAATTACATTTACATATTTATTGTAATAATGACCGATACGAGTAATTTTACGATTTGTTTTCACTAATAAACCATTCTAAACATAATAAACAATTTCTGATCTAAAGAACTGAACGTCATTACAATGTTGCGTCAGTCAACCCTTTTTCTTTTTAAACACTAGGGATGTTACTCTAAAAATCGAAAGCTGATAGGATTGTAAGTTGAATCGAATGCAATGATTACTTGTGAAGAAAAATCACCATAAATTTATAACCACGTTGTGATTATAGTAAAACCTAATTACTCTGCTGACTCTGCTACAAACTGCATGTGCAGAAGTCACTACAGAAGACTGGCGAAAAGTCATGGAGAAGACAAAGAAAATAATTTTACAAGATTTTGAACGAGATGTGAGAATAGACAATATTATTGAAAATGAATTAATAATATCTCTGAGTGCTGACAGCAGTGATGAAGATAGCAGTTCCGATAGTTCAAGTGAATAAAAGCAATTTTTTTGTTAAATTACGTAGGTACTTGTCTTATTTTGCTCCTTTAATTTATGAAAGAAAAAATAATAATGGGACAGGGATTCGCATGATCATTTTTAAAATTCACATATGTTTCAAGTCTGTATTGATTTATTCGATTCATTCATTTAATTGATGTTTTTAAGCAGGTCACCTCACTATGAATATAAAACTGACATCTGTCAAAAGTGACCTATTATCTTGTCCCTACAATAGTTTGTTACACATTGTGCTTGGATATTTCACAAACATCTCCCCCTCACAACATAAAAAAACTCAAGTGTAAACATTGTTACTGTGTTGCTACACTTTTATAAATAGTAGTAAGTTAATGGAATGCTATTCTTGCCAGTAACTCATACAATGATTACCTTTTATTAAACATCAGATAACATAATTTCAGTATAGACTCATTACAATCAGTGTTGTTTACATTTTGGTTCGAATTCTTCATCAATCTGTGGCTTAGGAGCCTTGTCAGGAATGCAAATTAATAAGAAGTCACACTCTCACTCTCCAGTATTTATCATTTGTAACAATAGGTAATTAAAACAAGCAACTGTGGCTCAGCGGCTCCAGTGCCTGCTTTTCATCCAGACATACCCTGGTTTGAATCCGGCCCTACACCAATGACTTGTATGTTCAAGTTATATGTGGTTTTGCACTCACTTAATGGTATAGGAAATTATCCTGAGGAAACCAACATGTTTGAGGACAACAATATCCGAGGACATGTGTCTTCCATGGAAGGACCTGGGTGCCCACCACGATGTATCTGCCCAAGAGAAATCCTAACTAATTAATTTTGTGGGGAGTTACGACCCTCAGTCATGAGGAAATCTGACTCAAGAGAGAGTGTTATAAGTAAGTGTCTGTATGTAGTGTTAGCAATGTTAGCACGTACCTTACACACCCATTGTGTGCACATGTTGGGTGCAGGGCCCCCCGCCGCGGCCGAGCCCGCGCCCGCGCCCGCGCGCTCCTACGACGACTTGCGCCGACAGAACCGCGGCGAGTTCAACACCAACAAGCAGGACCCTTACAGGTACATACTCATACTTCATTCAATATCAATTATAATCTCGGGACATTGCACTCAGCGCCCTCTTGCTACATACTAAGCAAACGCTCGTTTCATTGGTACTAGATAATAAGTAATAGTTTAGCATTTAAGATTCCTTTCTGTAATGAACCAAGCAATAAATTACTGACTGGCATATATGTAGGTACAGGTATATTATGTATCTACAAGGCCATATATGTTCCTCAAGTGACTTGAGTTTGCCTCTCAGTGCTCATAAATAAGTTGCATATTTTGTTGAGCAATAATATAAATATATAGGATAAATCATCTATGAACCAATTGAAAAGCCACTTATGATAAAACTTACAATAAAGCTAATGCTGTGTAAGTCAACTGTCACTTTGTCTAAGGTAATGTTCTCCTAGCTTGACGGGCATCAAAGAACAAGCTACAATAATTGTGTGTCAAGTTCCCCAGTAGCTGGTGTTGCTCCTCTTGCCGATGTCCTCATGCCGGGGAGGCCCCAGAAGACAATACCTCTAACAGTGCATGTATGTGTGTGCTGCAGGTAACCCGTCCCTGCCCAGCTGCCTGCAAGCTGCTGCATCCCATGTAAACTTACAGATCATTTGAATGGCCGAGAGTCTCCAAGCCAGGATTTTGTAGGCCAGGACAGTGAGCTAGTTGTTTGACTATCCTTGGTTCCGTGTTGTAAGCAGTGAAGTCGAGCACCGGCTCACTGGCAGCTTCCTGTCCTGGCCCCAGTAGCTGGCCTCTATGTGCTTGCACCACTACACATCTAGTCTTCAATATTACTTATTATAATCTGCTTGAATGTCATCCAAATAATTTGATTACTAACAAAATATCATAACTATTTAGTGTTATTTTATCACATGAATCCTACGCCACACTACATAGTTAGAACATTTATTTGTCTCGTTTTAGTTACATACATCAAAATATTAAGTAAAAAACACCAGTTTTTCCTGTATGTGTTGGCAGGAGTGGGCACTGTGGTGTGCTGTATGGTATTGCTTAGATTAGTCCCGCACCCTTAGATATTGTATGGGGTTGCCATGATGCGCTCCCGAGCTAATCTTTCTATTCTATCAACACCTGTCTGAAGGTGCGGTAGTGTTTCAGATTGTTAGATCCATGCTGCTTGCTACAGAATATATTTAATTAATTAGATCATTGTACATATACAGAAAAGTTTAAAAGCGATAGTGGCTCGGTAGTGCAAGTGTCTGCTTATAATCTGACTCACCCTGGTTCGAACCCGGCCCGCGCCAATGATTTGTTCTTCGAGTGGAGTGGTTTCCTCACAGTGTTTGAGGACCACCGAATCTGAGAAATTGCGTCTCCCGAGGAATGATCTGGACAGCCACCAGCTATGTTAAGCATACTTCCCCAATGAGTACAATTTTGCCGAGGAGTCACGACTCTCTGTACCGAGGAACACGAGCGAGGAGGAGGATATATATGCATGTGTGTGTGTTGTTGCAGAGTGGACGGCCCGCTGGGCCCGGCGCCGCCCCCCCCGCGCCGCGCGCGCCCCCCGACCCCGCCCACCAACCAGTACGGGGACGCACTCGATTAGCGACTTGCTATACTATACTATAGTCCACGGAGCTCTCCCAGCGCCGCTTACGCATAGCAATAAGTACTGTATTCAATGTGTTATCGTTGACAGATTTTAGTAAAATAAATAATTAAGTAAGCAATGAATTTCATTTTACTTACATTCCCTGCTGGCAATATATGCGACAATAGTTTGAAACATTATTTAATTCATATTCACTCACTGTGTAGCATACGTATGTTTGAGATGCTGATGCGCGTGTGTTACTACTGCGTTGTTTTTTTTTTTTTTTTTATTGGACATTTTAGAATACAAAAAGTATGTCGAGCAGCTGCTACGCTGAGAGAAAGTAGTCTCTCGTGTTGTAGCAGCTGATTCCTTTAGGGAAACAGAATACTGGACATGTTCTGAATGCAACAAAGCTTATCATTTAAAATGTATTAATGCTGAAGGAAAAAATGTAAATAGCTAGAAGTGTCCTATATACCTGAGTTCAAAATTCTGAAATACTGCTAATGATAACACTCCTGTGCGACCTAGCAAAAGCGTTGCCTTATCCTTATAAGATCCTGGCACGCCGCTCACCCGAGATGATGTCAGATCTATCATCCAGTCAGAGCTAGGGTCATTCCTCACAAAAAATAATGACTCGATAACCACCACTTTGGCGAAGGAGTTTCAAACTGTTAAATCCCATATAGGCGACCGGAAAAACTCGATGACGTTTCTAGGAAATGAATATAAAGATTGAAGAAAGCAGCATCAGTCAATAAAGACGAAATAAACAAAATGCAAGAATTCTGAAAATTTGGTAGCTACTGTCACTGAATTATTAAATCAAATAAAACCGACCAAGTGTGAGTCGGACTCGCACACGAAGGGCTCCGTACTATCTATTTTATGTATTAGTTTAGGTATTTATTTTTATAGTTATTATATTTCTATTTATTTGTTTACAATATTCAAGTTTCCACCTGTTTATTAAGATCGAGTAAAAATTGTTTAAAAATTACGTTTGTTATATAGGAGCCCCCCTTTTAATATTTACTTTATTGTTATTTAATTTTAGAAGTATTACAATTAAATATTCTGTGAGAGTATGAAGCGTCAACTTGTTACCGTTTTAAATGTTGAGCAAAATATACGAAAAACACGTTTATTGTATGGGAGACCCCCTTAATATTTTATTATTTAAAATTTTTAGTATTTATTGTTATAGCGGCAACGGAAATACATTTTTTTTAAATTTCAGCTTTCTAGCTATCACGGTTTATGAGATACGGCCTGGAGACATACAGCGGAGGCTTAGTAATAGGGTCCGTTTTACCCCTTGGGTACGGAACCGTAAAAATCGGTTTTATTATGTACGAGTACAGTTTTATTAGTTAAGTCTTCAATTCGTATGTAACAACTTTGTTGTAGTAAATCGAAAAAAGTTGGTTTTCCATAACAAGATTTATTATTCTTTTTATATTAAGCCTTTATTATTTTTATTAATTTTTGTTTCTAAGAACTGGAAAAGCCAATGAATAATGATTGTATATCCAAAATTAGAGTAAAACAAATAAACAGTGTAGGTAGAAAAATAGAATCATGCCAATGATAGGTACCTATGAGCCTACGAACATATATATATATAATATTCTTTATAATGAATTGTGAAATGAAATGAAATTTATTGTCAGGCAACTAGGTAGGTTTGACAGGTGTTCATAAAAACTAGGGGCTAGACATGTTATAGGGCAGGATAGTTCTCTAGCCGCTGCCCGTGTGGGCTTACAGACATTGTTATGATTAAAAATACAAACACGTTATTTAAATATAGCTATGATGATACATTGAAAAGAAATTCCTTGTCACATAAATGTCAAGAGAATACATGTTAATCAAATTATCATTATATGTCAACTTTATCTTCTAGATACAATTTAACGGAGTAGTATGCCTTTTTTAATAGATAGTCATTTAACATCTTTTTAAATGTTGGTACAGTCAAGAAGGCGTAAGCTGAGCTTTGCATTTGTGTGGGTGAAGTATGGCAGGTGGGCGGGGGAGTGAGATGGCGCTATCGCACGATGGAGAAGCCGATTGTCTCACCTACACTATCTATGTACACCCACACAAATGCAAAGCTCAGCTTACGCCTTCTTGACTGTAAATGATCGATACATCTGATTGTTTTAGGCAATCGATTAAATAATGTCGTGGCCATACAAAATACACTTTTTGACAAGAATGCTGTATTTGATTGTTTTACATATAACTCCCTTTCATGTCTGCTTCCTTCAGGCTTCATTCTGAACAGTTGTGGATTACATTTCACGAACATTATGACTTCGCTTATATAGAGGCAGGGCAAAGTTAAAATTTTAAGTTTAATAAAATATTTTTTATAAGAAGCTCTTTTTCTTAATCCACAAATAGATCTTATGCAACGTTTCTGGGCTCGAAACACTTTCATTCGGTCAGTAGAGTTGCCCCAAAACATGACCCCGTAACGTAGCACCGATGCAACGTGGCCATGATAGGCTGTTAACATTGTCGTATCGTTTGCAACTTTTCGTAGTTGGAAGAGTGCATAAGCAAACTTGTGTACTCTTTTACAAACATTGTCTACATGCCGTTTCCAGTTGAGCTTATTGTCTATACTTAAACCTAAAAGTCGTGCTACATCCACTTCGTCAATTTTATTGTTGTCATACAGGAATATTAGATTGATCGATTAAATACGTAGGTATTAATCATAAAATCTTCCTGGTGATATACATCTTACTCTACTCTTACTTACTCTGTACCGATGTCCGAAAACAGGCCTTGCAGCCTTAAAGAGACATCGTACTGTGTAGGTGTTTACACTTTGATAAAAAAATACGTAATACTTGTAAGTCTTTGTTTCGATCCTTGGGGAAGATCTCCAGTATCCGACACACAAGCTTCAGCTTAGTTCGGGGCTGAGGGTCAACCTCTGGAATGGATCCACTGATGTTTCATGAACATATTATTTTTTGTATCACCTGCACATTGTTTTATGTAAACTTAAAGAACTTAAAGAAAAAAAGAAACTTTAAAGACATAAATTCACATATTTTTTATTAACATATGAATTCATGAATGAACAAATATAAAATAGTTTGATTTATCTAAAAATCAATGTACAGCTGAACAGGGTCAAAATCTGAACAAAGAAGTTATAGGTACTAAGACAAAACAGGTCAGTGTTTACTTTAAATCCATAACAGAACACGTTACAGTAGTTTTTAGGCTTTTTGTCTGTTTATTTAAATGCTCGTAACGCAAAACGGCGGAACGGATTATTATGATTTTTAGTATCTGCTTGCTGAGGCAGCATGAGATCTTAGGAGTGTTATATAATTATATTATTTTTATTAGTTTTGAGGTAATTTGTTAATCGATCGCAATGGCTATAACTTATGTATATAAAATAATGAGAGTTAGGTACTGTTTGCACTTTGGTTGTACAATTTTATGACTTAATTTATTTACTTTATCTCTTATGGAAAATATAGAAATAAGTATATAGTTAGAATTATTTTAGTAAAATGAACTGAATTTATCATCACATTTAATGTGATGTGACAATAACGCCTTGATCATGTTTTGTTACATGGCTGCTACAATGTGTTACTGAACGTTTTTCTGTAGGCGTTTCAGACATCTTCATGATTCAGAAAAAAACATACCAGAGATGTCTATCCCTCTTTCTTATAGAAAAACATATATCTATTATTTGTATAAGGGACCACCTCATAAATATGTTCGACTTGACGACAAGAGAATAACTAAATTTTTAGGTTACATAACAATATTTATTAGAAACCAAGTGACGCAACTCAGTTTTTCTACCAAAAAAAAGTGAGATCCATGTACATACCTATCCTTAGATAGGTACTTATGTACCACAAACGCATTCTCTCCATTTATTACACTTTCGTTTTACAATTTTATGACTTAATTTATTTATATTGATAAGATCTCTTATGGAAAATATATACAAATAAGGATTTAGATAGAATAATTTTAATAAAATGAACTGAATTTATCCTCACATTTCATTAAAAAAGTTAAAGTAATGTGATGTGACAATATCGCCTTGATTATGTTTGTGCCTTGGTTACTACAATGTGTTGCTGAACGTATTTCTGTAGGCGTTTCAGCAAATTACGAAAAGGAAAACATTACCTATCCAAGATAAACTAAGGTAGTTGTAATCGAGACGACTGGACAAAATCAAAACTAACTTTTTTTATCTTATATAATTTGATCGCGCCAGGTAACTGGGTGCCTATCGTACGAGTAAAAGAATACGTGTAACATTACTGTGATTACCTACAGCTGAAGCAAAAGCTTGAGCTATGGTCATTTTATTTATCTTGAACCAATGGAAGGCCCTTCTTTTGCATAAATTTTACAGATAGCTAAAAATAAACAAGAACAGATGCAACAAGACAGAGGTAGTCTTGCGATGCTCCAAACAACCGGCCAAGTGCGGTGCTCCAAACAACCGGCCAAGTGCGATGCTTCAAACAACCGGCCAAGTGCGATGCTCCAAACAACCGGCCAAGTGCGGTGCTCCAAACAACCGGCCAAGTGCGATGCTCCAAACAACCGGCCAAGTGCGATGCTCCAAACAACCGGCCAAGTGCGATGCTCCAAACAACCGGCCAAGTGCGATGCGCACTCGCGCACGAAGGGTTCGTGGGTATTTTATGTATTAGTTTAGGTATTTATTTTTATAGTGAGTATATTTCTAAATATTTAAATTTGGAAATGTACGTCCGTAAGTTTAGCTATGTTATTATTTTAGTTTAGTGAACTTATAACAATAAATAAAAAAAAATACTAACAGATATTCAAGTTTCTACCTGTTTATTAAGATTGAGTAAAAATTGCTTAAATCTTACGTTAATTGTAGCCCTCAGTGTGGAGCCCCCCTTTAATATTTACTTTACTGTTATTTAATTATTTATTTCGAAAGGTAATATACAAATAAAATATTCTGTGAAAATTTGAAGCGTCTATCTGTTACCGTTTATAATATTGAGCAAAAAATACGAAAAAAAAACACGTTTATTGTATGGGAGACCCCCTTAATATTTAATTATTTTTAATTTTTAGTATTTGTTGTTATAGTGGCAACGGAAATACATCATTTGTAAAATTTCAGCTTTCTAGCTATCACTGTTTATGAGATACAGCCTGGATAGGTACAGACAGACAGCGGAGGCTTAGGAAAAGGGTCCCGTTTTACCTTTTGGTACGGAAGCCTAAAAAGTAGGGCACTTAGAAAAGCCTAAAGCTAGTCTCCAGCAAGAAGTGCTCCAGCCCACTGCCAAAGGGCAGCGTGCCCAGCGTACTGGCCACATTACCACGCTGGATGGCAATGTTGATATATTGTATATTTGATATATTGTATTGTTATAAATGTATTTTTATTTTATTTTTATTTTTATTGAGCCCGTAAAAGGCCAGCATGTTAGTCACGCGTCGCGTTAGCCAAGCGCTCCGAGAGGTAGTGGAAAGTAGTGTGGGCTCCCGGACCTCATGGCCCCACACTCGGCTCCAAAAGGCTTAAATATTGTAACCTAGGCCGAGGTTAGTTATTTCAATTATTAATACCTATTAATATTATTTGTTTTTTTTTTTTTTATATTTAACTATAGGTATAACTTTGTCACTATATGTGTTTAAGAATTGTTGTGAAAGTGAACCACAGCTCACTAGTGCCACCCGGCACCCACTCCGCCTCGCCTCCTGCGGCTGCATTCTTTAATCTTTACATGGACTTGTTGGGTATGTGCCACTATATCAACTTCGTAGCGTCACCGGATCGTCTCGGTCGTAATTCCTCCAGGCGCGGACGGCCCGGCGGGTGGGGACCACTCGGTGCCAACTCGCTCTCGCATGCTTGTTGCTAAAATCAAAGTGTTAAATAAAACCAGTAAGCGTCATAAAATAACAAAGGGTATCCGAACCAGCTGTAAAACTAAACGTAAGCTTAGATACAAATACTACCAGGACAGTTCAACTGAAACTAAAAATGTTTTTAAGACGTACTCTAATATGTTAAAAAAATGCATCAATAAAAACAACTTACTAAGTAATATAAAATATATAGCAAAATCCAAGAATCAATGCAAGGCTACATGGAATATTGTTAACGCAGAGATGGGTAAGTCCCAGCCTAGGCACTATATAGATTCAATTAATGACAACGGAATCACACTTAGTAATGGCACCGATATTGCAAACTCTTTCAATAATTTCTTTATAGATGTAACGTGCGAACCATCTCAGATAGGTATTTCATTTGCAATCTTCATGCAATGTCACCTCTTCAATTCCATCGGCATTGCAAAGTATATACTTGAGCCCTACTACACCTCGTGAAGTATCCAAAATTATTAAAAATCTTAATTATACGAAATCTACAGGTTACGACAATATTTCTACTACCCTACTTAAAGATATTTGTCAATTTATTAACGAACCGATTGCTTATATTATTAACCTCTCATTAGAGCAGGGATGTATGCCTGATAAATTAAAAATTTCAATTGTAAAACCTTTATTCAAAAAGGGGGCAAAAACAGAAAAAGATAATTATCGTCCCATATCTTTAGTTCCAGTTCTGTCAAAAATCTTTGAGCGGATAGTTTATACAAGACTTCTTTTTTACCTAGAGAGCTATGGGCTTTTGGCCAAGCAACAATACGGGTTTAGAAAAGGTAGATCAACAACTCTCGCTATCTATAATCTACTTGACTTGGTGCTAAATAATATTAATAATAAAAAAAACCTGTGGTTTATTTTTAGATCTCAGCAAAGCCTTTGATTTCGTAAACCATGAGATTTTGTTAAAAAAAACTACACAAATATGGTGTCAGAGGCCCGGCTCATGAATGGTTCAAATTATACCTGAAAGATCGAAAACAGATAACTCGCATCACTCAATATGATAAAGTCTCGAATTGTGTTAGTGATTGTGATTCAAATGAACGAGTTATCTGCAATGGTGTCCCTCAGGGGAGTATATTGGGACCGTTGCTATTCCTAATCTATGTGAACGACCTCCCGAGCGGCATAGAACACAGTAGTATTCTTTTTGCAGATGACACTACATACTAAAATGTAAGAATATTCCAAATTTAATAAATGATACTGAAAATTGCCTCACAAAAATTATTCATTGGCTAGATATAAATAAACTTAAAATAAATCTTAACAAAACTAAACTTATTAATTTTCAGACATTACAGAGTACAAAAAATAACATTACCGTAAAATATGGAGATCACGTTTTAGAACAAGTAGATTATACAAAATTTTTAGGGATTAATATTGATGCCCACGAATCATATCGATATGTTAACGAATAGGTTGCACAGTTTTTCTTTTGCACTTAGGAGGTTGCGACAGTGTGCTTATAGGAGCACACTGTCGCAACTATAACTACTAAAAATACTGTCCTATCCGTATATCACGCCTATGTGGTATCAGTGATTCGGTACGGTATCATAGCATGGGGGAATGCAAGCGCTGTGAAAAAGGTTTTTATAGCACAGAAAAAATGTGTTAGGGCCATGTTCCTAATGAAATGGCCTGAGTCTTGCCAACCTATTTTCAAGTCTCGTTGCCTCTTAACTGTTCCGTGTATATACCTACATTCTTGAAATTGCTAAATTCGTGCGGACTAATTCATCTCTGTTCCCTGTCTATTCTAGCCTGAGCAATCGTTTTGTCACTAAGGAGCAACTTAAAATGCCGGTGCCTTCGTTAGAGTTGTTTCGAAAAAACTGCATTTACATGGCGCCTCTCATTTACAATTCCATTCCTAATCATTTACTAGAATTACCCAACCGCAAATTTTACTCGGAGTTGAAAAAGTGGTTGATCAGTGAGAGTTTTTATACAGTAAAGGAGTTTCTGGACAAAACAGCTTGTAGATTTCATGTTTACCACGAAAAATAATAAAATTATAAGTAAAATTAGTATATTTAATGAATTTTAATCAAGTACCTTCTATATGAATTTAAGAAAAAATATTATATTTGCGTACCTTATGTAAGGTTGTAATGGTGAAACTTTATATTAATTAAGATCTACTGTACCCATTTTACATGCGAATAAATGACATCTGAATCTGAATCTGAATGCTTGTCTTGCGTTGACCGCGCGTTGCCAACGCGCGGGTCCCGAGTGGACCGCGCGCTGCTTTTTTGTGGTTTTATTTGTTATCGAGTCTTCAATATAAGACACGATGTTATAAAACACACATTGCGGCACATGATAATATGAAAACATTTTTCTCGTTGGCTTACAAATGCTTACGAGCGGTCCAGTGCCCTCTTGTTTTATTTTCTTCAACATTTCATGCACATATTTTTTTTTGTTGCGTCTTTCATATTCTTCTTCATCAAGCACCAAGCTATGAGTAACGCCAATTCCCGGATAGTAAAATTTGACATTACGAAACCTGTGTAGACCTACTTAGTGCCAATTGTTAACAGACTACTCAAAAGTTCGTGGACCAAGCGACGTCCACTCGTGGACCACTCGCCGTTCACTCGTTGACCGCGCGACGTTTATTGGTGATAACGCGGCATCCACCCGTGGACCACCTGTCGACACCGAGAGGACGCCGTGCGACGAGGCGGTGCAGGGTGGGTGCCGGGTGGCTCTAATGAGCTGTTACCTTTAGACTTATTTCCTAAAACTTAAATGCTTAAGAAATTAAAGTATGATCAACGAAAAAGCCTTAGTAATTTTGGTATATTCTATATTTATTCAGTATTTGAAGTAACTAACAATACAAAACATATAATTTCTATAAAAATAACACCATTTCAACAATAAAATAATAAAATATATGCCCAAAAAGGGCGGGCACGTGGCCCGTGCCCGATATATCTCTACAACATAAACAACGTAAACCAATTAACATTGAATCAATAATAATAATCCATTATTTCTTTGTATATTTTCCAAAAAGTTAACCAATGTACATTTATGATACGTAATTAACTTATTGATATAGTTCACAGCTTCATGGTCTTGTATATGTTTATATTAAATTTATATTTATGTACTCGTATAAGTATTGTACATAGCAGTGGTGGAGGGCCCTGCATGAGCCGCAGTCAGGGCAGCGGCCAGGGCAGGCCGGAGAAGTTGACGGGCCCGCCGAGCCCCGCGTCCGCTTCCAGCAGGGACATGATGACGGCCATGGCTGCCTCGCCGTTACCGTCCAGCGTGAGCGAGGGCGAGCCCGGCGCCTCCGCCCCGCCGCCCGCGCCCGCCCCTGCCGCCCCGCGCGCCTGCAACATGGACATGTGCTATCTCATTATGTGCTCCGGGGACTGAACACTGAGTAGCGTGGTGTTTGCGCGTTAGAGAGCAGAAGGCGTGTGTACCTGCGTGTGTACCTGCATGTACCTGTGTGTGTACCTGCATGTACCTGTGTGTGTACCTACATGTGCCTGTGTGTGTACCTACATGTGCCTGTGTGTGTACCTGCATGTGCCTGCGTGTGTACCTGCATGTGCCTGCGTGTGTACCTGCATGTACCTGTGTGTGTACCTGCATGTACCTGCGTGTGTACCTGCATGTGCTTGCGTGTGTACCTGCGTATCCGGCGGCAGCGCGCCGAGCGCCGCGTGCGGGAACAGCGCGTCGGGGAGCAGCTCGGGCGGGAGGTCGAGCGCGAAGGATGCGGGGGAGCGACGCAGCGCTTCCTCCGCGATCGCAGAGCCGATCTTATGCGACTCCACCTGCAGTTAATATATGAGAACATTTTATTATATTATTTGTATATTGGTATATAGAAAAAGGCAGAGCTGACTGCCAGCCTTCACTAGTTGGAGAGGCACCATAAGAAGAAGATATAGAAAAATCAAAAGGAATACCGCTCTTAATGGGAGAAAGTTTGAGCAAAAACGCTTTACGCTTAGAAAACCCTACTTGACGTATCGCACACGTCCACGCCGTATGAACGAGAAAACAAGGCTGAGTAACGTGACGCGGCTCCGCTGGAGCGGCAAATAAAAATAAGAACTTTTCAAAAGTCGGGTGCCAGGTTAACAGGTCGCCCACGGTTTTTGTCGCATTATTTCGGAATAAAAATTAGCCTACATATGTCACTCCCGGCATACTATCTGCATACCAAAAATCATGATGAGGTGCGTTTAAATATACAATTATACAGACAAATTTCTACTAGTTCTAAGTATTCGCATTGTTATTGTGTAGTATGTTGCATGCCCCTCGCCTGTGCGTCGATGAGTCGCTGCACGTCCGCGTCGCAGTCGGCGGGGGCGGGCTCCCCCTGCGCTCCCTCCTCTCCCTCCCCCGCCAGGTCGCGCGGCGCGGCGTCCGCCACCAGCGTGTTGTGCGCCACCAGGCACTCCACGTCCTTCGTCCACGGGTTCCTGCACACAACGAGCGCGAATACATGGAGGAATGTCGACTACATCATTTTAAGACTATAAGTTTATCTCTTTGGGGCTGATCTCATAGATGAGAGGCATTTGTTGAGCTGAGACACAACAAGGCCCTTATCGAAGAGCAAATTGCAGATTGGTGATCCTAGCTACTAGGTTATGCCTAGTATTCATTATTATTATACGTTATGAAACCCACGAACGGAACATGGACCCTACACCAGAGGCCGGACCTGGATTCTATGTAGATCGAATTCGTAATAGATAACATAGAAACGTAAATTGAAATAAAAGATATGATCACATCACATGGGAATCGGCAGACGTGCAAGTGTAGCACCAACCGGAAGGGCTTAAAGTGCGTCTGCAGCAGCGCCGTTGAGCCATCTTTGCAGCGCGCGTAGTAGGGCGGCGTGGTGCGCGGCGCGCGCCGCACCAGCGCCGCCTTGTGCGCGCGCGCCACGGCGCCCAGCTGGCGCGCCGCCACGTGCTCGTATAGCGACGTGCCCAGCAGCTCCTGCGGCAGGAAGCCCAGCGCCAGCGTCACTCTGCAACCACACGCGCGGCTCTATATCGCATATCAATGATCACCTAGTCTTATTAGTTTCGTGTTTCGCTATATTACGTAAGAAATATGCAGCCGAAAGTTGGCTACCCCCCTCGCCATTAGAGACCTATTTTAATTCGATGTGAAGATCCTCGGAACTGTCAAAGAAGTATAATATATTCACCTCTGGTCCACGAACAGGTACTTCCCGTCGTTGGCGTGCCTGGACAGGAAGTGCAGGCGGCGCGCGGGCGGGGCGGCGGCCGCCGCGGGCGGGGGCGGCGGCGCCAGGTCCGGCAGCGCGCGCCCCACGGCCACCAGGCACGACACGCTGGCCGCCTCCTCCTCGCCGCCCGAGCCCGCGCCCGAGCAGGACACGTCGGCCGGCGCCCACGACTTCAGGTAGCCCGTGCACTGCACCACGCAGTACCTGACACATACACGACACCACAGTCACGCGCTCTCACTTCTTCTCTGTCTACTCCTAAAAAAGAAATGAAAGACTGAGTATATGTACTTCTTCTCGTGGCTCTTCTTGCGCAGCTTGGCGTCGAGTTCGGGTTCGCGCGCGGGCGGCGACTTGCACTTGATGCGGCAGAAGAAGGAGCGCCGCGCGCCCGGACACAGCCGCGTCGCGCCCACGCCCGCCTCTGTCTTCACCGGCAACATCGCTGGAACACGCATACATGCTATTCAATATATGAATATATTCTCTCTTCGAGTCGTATTCCTCATAATTGAGGATCGTGTCTAACATGAGGTCTGAATGTACTCCTGTACATCGTGGCGGCACCCAGATCCTTCCACGGAAGACGCGTGTTGTCAGATTCTGTGGTGTCACGCTCACGACGTTTTCCTTCAAATGTGAGTCTAGAAAACCCGAACCAAATTCGGATACTGATTACGCACTAGTCCGATCAAAATCAGTAAAACTCCGGTTGAATTATGTCGTTTTCATTCAAATTAGTCTGATTTCAATTTAATCTAAAAAAAAATAATTAGATTGGATTTTGTTAGTTAAATATGGTACGAGTCCATAAAGTCCACAAGAAGAACCATCAGATGCAGCGCGCAAGCATTTATAAAGTCCAAAAAATATTGACTGATTTCTTTCTCAAAATCTAGTTCGGTACGAAGATTCTAGAACGACGGAAGGAATCGGACTCCGGAAATCGGAGGCCATACCATAAAAAATAGTCTACTGAATGGATCATATTTTGCCGGGTTTGGATCGGACGTAGTGCGGAACTGGCCATAAACAAGTAAATAGTTTTTCGAATAGGACAAGCAGTAATATTGGCACTCACTCTTGGCGTCGATAAGTCGCTCGCGCGGGCTGAGGTCGGAGGAGGACAGCTGCTCCTTCACCTTGGCGACGTCCTTCGGGTGCAGGATGTCGAACAGGCTCTGTCCCAGCAGCTCCGACTGCAACAACACAACACGCGTATCAGGCTCTGTCCTGCAGCTCCGACTGTAAACACCCTATGTGTGTCGGTCCCCTGAGGCGGTGGTTGGCAACACACGTACCTTGTCGTAGTGCAGCAGCGGCGTGACGGAGTGCGACACGTAGAGCAGGCGGCCGCGGTCGCAGCCGACCACGAGCAGGCATGCGTCGCGCCCGGCCGCCAGCAGCAGGTCGTTGAGCTCTCGCTCGGTGACGTAGGCGGGGCGCGGGCAGGCGGTGAGCGGGCCGGCGGACAGCGCGCCACGCACCGCGCGCAGGTGCTGCACCGCCATGCGCAGCACGGTCAGCTTGTCCAGCTTGCGCGCCATGGCGCCGCACATAGGGACCATGCCAGCTAGCTCAGAGATGTACGTGTTCATTTTGTCGCGCCGACGCTTCTCGATCTCGCTGTGGTTCTGTCTGAAACACGCGCGCACACAACGTCTCAATCGATCACTCAACACAGGTAGGAAATTAAATGGGAGTTTAAAGTGTATTTAGTGTCATGAAAAGCTTCAATCGGCCGACCCTAGTTAGGTGCATGCGTCAGGTGTCTGTGTGTGGAGACTCACTTCTTGTCGGGCAGAGTGCGGGCGGAGCGCGCGTCGTCGCCGTCGTCATCGTACACACTGCTGGTGCCGCTGAAACACACCGCGATGTGCGTGTTTACTCACTAGCCAGGCGACTGGACCTCGCATACCACGAGGTGCGATTTTACCGCAACGTAACGATTTGAATAATTAATAGTTAATTTTAAAAATTATTACTAATTGGTTTACTGAGCAAAAAAATGAAACATTAGTAGTTACAACTTTTTATTATACATGGTGTAGGTATATGAGATGAGTATGGTGTACATCGGATCGTGGCAGATTTTAGTCGGTAGTGGAGTTCTCATTAGCTCCGAGACCGACTTACCCCGCTGAGACCGCACGGCACCTGAGCTACGTATTGTATGGCATGTAATTGCCGAGGAGCAGCCGGCGCCGACCGAGGGTCGGCTCGGACCCTGCGACTGAGGCGGCGCGGGCGTCGCCTAGCAACGGCACTTTTGTCCGCAACTTCCCTTTTTTCATTCATAATACTTGCCCTACTATTTTTTATTTCGGAGCAAAACTAGTTAGGAGTTATACCTTTAAACTAATATAGAAACATATGTTTTCTACAAGGTAGCCCGCAGTCACGTGTCATGATTTTGGTCAAATAATGTGTGAAGTGCTTTGACTTTATGGACAGTCAGCTAATAAAATGGTTTGCCACCCAAGGGTTTGTTGATTGACGCGCAGATTAAAAGACAACGTAAGTTTCGTTTGCAGATCTATCTGAAAACTTTTATAAGTAGCATGTCTACGAATCATGTTAACTTTTTTACAAACAAAGACAAAAGTAAGCAATAAGTTGCCGACCGTGACACGCGTGGTGTGGGCGCGTCCTGGCTCTTAGTCTAAGGCGGTCAGAACTCTAGATCAGCCGCCGGCCAAGATGCCTCTGAAGAGTCTGAAGGTATCGGCAGTTAGCTATCCTTGGACTAAGCGGCAGATGGCGCCAGTTATATTAGGATATAGTCTGATATCAAATTGCGTACTCTCTCCACTGCATTACTATTGTGACTATTCGAGTCAAGAGGAGTGTTTCCAAACTTCACTAAGCGATATCAAACAGTTTGATCGACCATTCTCTGCTCTCATAGCACTGCACGAGTTTTCGAGAAGTCTTAGAAAATAAATAATCCCAACAACAGTCCTGGATATCGCTCGCTCTCGCTCTGTGCATGTCTGGCATCCCTCTCACTCTTGCGACACACATCGCTCATGAACTGAACTTAGCAAATCTGTTGTTTGTTTACATCTTAACAAATTATTTAACTATATTAATACTAACTAAAACTGCTCTTTTTTACTACTATGCCAATAATAATTTTATGATAAGTGCCTATGCACTATTACGAGTCTGCTTTCATTTCATCACTTGTTCAATCCGCTTACTAAGCGTATTTGATTATCACATTATATTTATTTCGGCCGTAACCTTCATTACACATTTTGTTTACATTTTGTTTCTAGTTTCTACTAGGTTCAATGGATAACGAGGATAGTAATTTAATCAGTGTGTATTACCAGAATACTAGGGGGCTTCGTACTAAAATAAGTGACTTCTATCGGGAATTGCGGTTTACCTCGTATGATGTAATCTGGGGACACGGTAGTGCCCCCGCCAAGTCGAGCGCGAAGCAAACTGCCGTACCATCCTTTACTGGAACCATTTCGCCGCATTTTCAGCCCCCTATTTGAGAACCTATGGATAGGATTAAAACGCTAAAATTATCGTCATCTAGAAATTCATAATAACACACTTGAAATCCAGAATTTCAAGATGGTAGATCAATTAGTTAAGAAGTTATGCTAATGCAAAGTTTTGCATTTTCGACACTGACTCACTTACTGATCATTTGTCTAGATGTTTGTTTACTTACTATTTCAGTTTTGTACTTGAGTTTGTGACCGTGCCACGCGCTAGGTCGCTCAGTGGGCCTGTATTACGTAAGCTACTGCTACATTCCTCACTGAAATCCTACACTATTTACATATAAATATAAATAAAAAAAAAAAAAACTCCAAGGTCTGATGGCCAAAGTGATGGTGATACTCGGCTTTCGGCCTCGCATCCCGCTCATTTTGACGTCGCATGTACTGCGTTGTCATATTTCTCGTAAAAACGCTAATTTGGCTGTACTCTTACGTTTTCTCATCAGGGTCACCAGGTAGTCCAGATCTTCCATAAATCTTGTTTTGATAGTTTTTCCTTAAAGTCGGCGCTAAAATCTACCTCTGTACCAAATTTCAGCTCTCTAGGTCTATGGGAAGTACTAGTTCTATTTTGATGATGAGTGAGTCAGTGTCGAAAATGCGAAACTTTGCATAAGCATAACTTCGGAACTAATTGATCTACCAACTTAAAATTCTGGATTTCAAGTGTGTTATTACGAATTTCTAGATGACGAAAATTTTAGCGTTTTAATCCTATCCAGAGGTTCTCAATTTTTTTTTATGAAATACCTATGTTATCGAATTAAGGTGCCGTACAGATAAAAATATTATCTTAGTTTTTGCAATAAGTTCCATTTGCTTCCCTTGGTAAATAGAAGGGAAATTGCTGATATAATATTTTTGCTAAAAATAGCAACTAACTTAGTTGATTGCCCCGAGCTTGTTGAGGAAATTAACTTAAACTGTACTCCATTTCGAGGTCGCTTTAATCCTCTATTATATATTCCGCCCAAACATGCCAACTATACCCGGAATGCATTTCTAGTGAGAGCGAGTGTGAGTTACAATGCTGCTGACAAACTGTTGGGGCTGGATCCATTCGGGTCCAGCTTGGCTTCGTTGAGGCGGCGGCTGAACAGCGAGTTCTTTGTTTGACTTGTGTGTTACTGTTAGTGTTATTAAGTATGAAATTGTATAGTATATTCTGTTTTAAGTAAGTTAAGTGTAGGTTTGTGAGTATGTGTATTGTTGATGTAGGTGTAGTGTTTTTGTGTTCATAGTTTATGTATGTATATTGTGTTGTTACCCGTGTTGTCCTTTAATTGGATTTGTGTTTCTATTATAAATTGCTATTGTGTGTTTGTTTCCGTTGGACAACTTGTAACTTAAATAAATAAATAAATTTATTTATTTATTATTAGTCTTCAAAGCAGGCACTAAGCTAAAACACACATAATATAATAAAAATTCAAAATAAATTACGAACGCTTAAAGCCCTCTTGGAACAGACCTAACTAACAATAATGTGAGTTTAAAAAAAATGATAACCAAAACAGCCAAACTTACAACAAAGAAAAAATTACAATGAATCAATAATAAAATCTCACAGACACTAACTAACTGACTAAGTACTTATACAAGCGTTTGCTTAGTGTGGAGCTAGATGGCGTTGTGTGCAATGTCCCGGAATATTTATTTATTTAAAATAATATATTTATAGCAAAATTACTTAATAATTTTTGATATTCATTTCTTGAAGGAAAATAATGACGTTTTTTTAAAAGATATCGATATCGTCTTTAAGTTTATATTGGTGAATGCCTTAATACGAAGGACAAATCATCCTGAGTTTGGGCGGCACAATGTACCGCGGTTTATTAAAGTGCTCCCGGTTCTCGGTGCAGAGCAGTTGTGCGCTGGGTAAGTCACCAATATTTCGGGAGTGTCTGTGTTACCATTGATACACTTGAAGGGATAGTGGGCGAACACTGCGTACCTGTGCGTGACCGAGTTGTAGCAGGAGGACAGCTTGCGGCGGCGCGGGGCGGGGGGCGCGGGGGGAGCTCCCAGCCCCTCGCAGCCGGCGCCGAACTCCTCCGCCCTGCAACATAAACACACAGTACACAGCACGCTACCACCACCCGCAGCACGCCGCGCCGGCACTCGCTCGCCGCGGCCTCTTGATACGGACATGATACTACTCCGTCTCAGGCACTCGGCAGACAGCAGCGAGCCGCTCAAAACACTCAATGAGCACGGATTGAGCCGAGAGAGCTCTATGAATGGACTGGAGCCCCGAGCCCGCGCCGAGCCGTGTCTGGGACAATAGGCAAACAGCCGCGTTGTCGCTATCGACCATTCATTATCCGATAAGATCATGTGAACTTTACACGACGCATCAGCTGGAGCTGATCTACACTCTGGAAATGAACACTGTATTTCCCTTATAACTACAGCGGTGCTTGGAAATGATGGTCGGCAGATATTTGCATAAACGTCAAGTCGCAAGCGCAGGCGCAGTGTGAATGGAGGTACATCGCGTCATACACTGTGGCACTGAGTTGAGGACACAGTAATAACCTAATAACTGTCCCAATGGATGAAGGCTCGTTTCATTGGTACAGGGAACTATCGCAATGGCACACAACATGGATAATTCTATTAAAAATTCTTCAAATTCTTGCCCAAAATAAAGCAACTCTATATAAAATGGAGTGTCCTTAGCCAACTTGACATAATTGAAGGGTTTAATTGTCTGATGAGTCAACATCGCCATCTAACCAAAATTTGTTGGCATTTCAGCTAATGCTGTGGATACTACTACAACCTGTGTGTAAAATAAAAAGATCTTATTTTTCTTATTAAATGAGAGTAACAGACTCTAGTGGTAATATATTGTGAAGCCATCATAGATAGAGAATATTGGACCCTGCAGGAGCGAACACCGCGTTATTTGTTATGCCATATAAGATTCATGAGATATGGCGATTTTTTTTCACTGAGCAGGCATTTGGTATGTTGGTCACCTGTAGCGAGACAATTCTCAAGATATATGTCGTGTAGCTTAGTGTAGCGGTACTTACAGGTGCGAGACGCGGCGCTTGCGCGGGGTGTGGTGGTGGTGCGGCGACGCGCCCCCGCCCCCCGCGCCACCGGGGCCCGCACCCGCGCCCGTCGTCACGTCGTACGGCGCCGCGCTCGAGCTGGCCCTGCAACAATAGAAGACGAAAGATAAAATTATGCGGTGTAAAGTATAGTCACGAAACACATAGGTACTCGTTGAATTTCGGCAATAGACAGTATAGGCCTCTCTGTATTCTGTTTTTTTTCGTACATAAATTTAGTATCTGCATCACCATCATCACATCGACAGGCGCAAGCAAGACGGATACTTTTACGCGGTAGCGACTAAGATAGGCATACACAAATCAATGACCGATATTATCTTGTGTATCACGACCGCGACGGGACTATAATATAATTAATAAAATTATGAAGACCGCATGTAACGGGGAAGCCCCGCGCGTTCCGTGCCGCACGCACCAAGCGCGCACGTGACGAAAGCGCGGGGCTTCCCGCCACTGTTGCAAATTTATACAAATGGCCGCTGTACACCACTTTTACTGACTGTTTGGTTGGACTAAAAGGTCACACTATATTTTTTTTGCCTATAACTTCTTTAATTTTTAATTTAGGGCAAAAAGTTTTATATACATATTTGTAGGCAAAACAATTTGCTACAAATTATGCATTCACAAAATTTTTGTAAGACGCATAGTTTCCGAGATATCGCGAAAAAAGCGTTTCCACCCCTTTTTTTGAGATGGCGGACGGGGGACAAGAGCGGCGACCCCACAAACTTGAAGTTAAGCTTCTATTGGCCCCCCAAACATGCCCCAAAAATTAAATTGCGTCCTCTAACAAATGCAATATTCGGACCTAAAATTGTAACATTTCAATGGACTAACTCCAATATTCGCCATCTTGTTTTCTAGCGACACGTCTACTCGTTGACCACTCGGCGTTAACCCTTTGACCGCGCGACGTTTATTGGTGATAGTGCGGCATCCACCCGTGGACCACCTGTCGACATCGAGTGGACGCCGTGCGACGAGGCGGTGCAGGGTGGGTGCCGGGTGGCTCTAATGAGCTGTGACCTTTATTTTCTAAACTAGAGGTGCTCTGTGCACGAGCCCAAGGGGCCCGCGAAAGGGGGTTGAGTAAGAAGGGAGAGCTCCGATGTATGAAAAAATATCCATAGGTCCCGAAATCCCAAGGGTACTCCAAGGGCTGATGAGATTAGTGATGGTGAAACTCGGCCTTCGGCGTCGCATCTCCTTCACTTTGACGTCGCAAGTGCTGCAGTTCGTCTTTCGGCCTCACCGCAGCACTTGCTCCGTCGTTTTGTTCGGCCGTAGGCAGATGTATGGGATTTGTACTGAGACATTTTTTTTGTATGACAGCCATAATTTTTTTTTAACAATTGGGAACATGCGTACAATTCCCTTTAATATTAGTACAAGCATCACCCCCTACCTATTATAGTTTCCGAGATCCCCTGGGGTACTCAAGGGTCTGATGGTCAAAGTGATGGTGATGCTCGGCCTTTGGCGTCGCATCTCCCCTTCGATCAATAATCGCCCTCACTTTGACGCTTAATTTTACAAGTTATACGAAAATGATTTCAGTGTAATCATGCGCTATCTTGCTTCTATAGTGCTCGCCTAGACCGGGAGCTGTGTATGTGTGCGCGTAGTGCATCGAATGCACGCGTGCCCTTGACATTGCGCGCGCCCCGTGCCTGTGAGCGTGTGTGTGTGTGTGTGTATGTGTGCAACATTTCGTAATCGACATCAGCCGGCGCATGCACTCCGGTAATATTAGGTATGTCATGTACCAAGCTAAACGCTGAACTCTTCGCGGGACCTAACTTCTATTGATTTGTGAGTTTCAGAAAGAAAGAGAAATCCACAAATTACGACACGAATATCGTCCGGAAACTTTGTTGTGGAATTATTTTCATGAATTCGGGAAATTTAGCAACCGGATTTTAGGATTGTTATATCTTGCAAGAACCAACATAGTAATTCACATAACGGATAATGGGATAGAGAAGAGACCTTGCGCATCACAAGCCTGCTGTACTCAGAGGTGGGTAGAAACAAGCTGATGATGATGATAATGGCAATAGGTTTGACCGCCACTCGTGTCAAATAAAACGACCATTACCAGTGGTTGGTAATGCCGTGGCTTGGTGGGCGGAACTTGGATGGTGGTAATGATGATGATAGCATATTTAATTGTATAAAGCAAGACAAGCATTCAGAGATCAAGAGTAAAACCAAAAGAAGGTTTACAGCTGCTTTGTAATAGGTTGTAAAAGCTGTTAAGTTATGAGCAATATGTTCGAGAGCTAATATGTAAAGGTGCGATTCCACCAAAATAGTGTGCAGTACATTTGTTTACAAACATTTTGTGCACAAGTCCAGCTCTGCACGAACCAGACCTGTATCGTGTTCAGCTGCTGGCGCCTGGCTCCACCACACAGCTGTACGTCGCTTGTGTGGACGCACAGTGTGTTGTGTGGCGGCACACGAGTGCACGGACATGCTCACAGACACGGAATTAAAAAACTAATGTATATTATGTATAAAAATTAATAATAGATCCATATACTTAGTGAAATTTTTAATTTCCCTCTATAAATCTATTATTTTTATCACATACAAAGAGGATCCCTGTAAATTCCAGCCTTGACCGTCTCAAACTGAAACGGCTAGATTACAAATTAATATAAGCTACGCGCATCTGAAGACAATACATCAACCGCAGGATATTGTGCCAGCTGCTTTCCAAACTTTATGCAAAGTACACCAAATAGTGATATTGATATTTATGAAGATATTTAAAGGGAACCTAGCACCGTGAGATCACACACCACATGGCACCTGGTTTCCAAACTGCAATGCGAAGATGGCAATCGATGATGATGATATTTGCGGTTGCAACCAGTCCAACCTTGATGGGATTCCTATCGTGTATCGAGTACTACGCAGTACATACATGGAGCAGGAGACACGCGACCGCTGCCTCCAGGAAGTATCAACTACAAAGTTGCAAAATGGCGCAGCAATAAGAAAACCAGCGCGCAGTTCAAGAGCGCTGTTATCGTGATTGCACACAGACATATAATATGTACAAGCGGCGTATGTGTATATGTGCATGCGCACACACCGACACATGTATTCCTGTACGAGTAGCAGCTGTGTGCCAGCGTGTATAGCTGATATATAAATAGATAGGTAAATATGTATTTGAGGACATAGAACAGTGAAGTACATAGAACTGGCATCTGTCATCATTTGTATTGAGATTGAGTTGTCGCCTAAAATCTCACAAGAAATGATTTTGAACTATCTAGGTACCTCCTTGTTTACTATGAATGTGATAACGTTTATTTTTTCCAAACCTAATAGTAATTGTAACCTTGCATGATGTTAGTTCTATATTAAGATGCATGATGCACACCAATACCTATATATATCTAAAGAAATATTAGCCTTTATCAATAATCTGAGGTCCTGCTATACAGGCTGTGCAAGCAGACCTAGTGCAGGACGCAGGGGCCTACCGAGGTACGTGAAAACATGTATTGTGAATATAATTAATGAACAACTAAATGTAAGTACCTAAGTAAGAATTTATGGAATTTTTACTATTTTTATCTATTTATTTAAAAAAAAACTGTATGAAAATCCTTTATGTGGTTTTAAAGATCTTAGCATAGTCTGCCCTTATGTATGTATATGTTGCAGTCAAAACTCTTAACCAGACAAAAATAGCAATGACTGAGTAACTCAGTCAAAAGTACTTTTGACTGAACATGTAGGTCGAAAATAGGTTTGACGGGTTTGAGTCAGTGTTGCAAAGTACTAACTTTATTTAAACTGTAATGAAGCTTCATGTTACATCGGTTTAGTCTATAATCTTTCTATCGCTAAAATTGTTTGCAAAAAGCGTTGTTTCTTTTGGTAGTCGCTCATTTTTGTTCTAATATCAGCACGTTCCCCACTCATAATATAATACATCTTTCCATTCCATATAACTCGTATTTTATCACTACAATACATTAAAGAGCATGAAACCTTGTATAAAAGTTTATGCGAAGCGTATAATATTCAGGTCCAGAAACGCAAAATGATACATAATATATCTATACTGTAATAATACATCAAATTCAAGCTCATACAACGTAACAATGTGATTGATGACATGTGATGTCTGATAAGCCAAAGTAGCCGTGAGCCCTGAACGTGTGCTGGTTATTTAAATAAAGTAAATATGTTGGTCACCCAGCCGAGTGCTGACCGCGCCGCGGCGAGCAGCCGGGGCGGCTGCATGTGTGTGTGCAGTGCAAGTGCAAGGCCAGCGCTCGCGCACGCCGCTGGATTATGCAACTCTATACAACATACACACACGTAGTATACTTGAACATACTAACATCGTAATACTGTCCATTGCCTAGTATCCGTATTGGAATCACCAACACTCGCGCTAATCATCACATTGTACTGCCATTCAATGTATATCGCACAATGTGACAAACTTGATTGGAAAGTGGCGAGATACACGATTACTTATTATCTTTCCTAAATTAAATTTCAATTGATCAATAAATAATTATAATTATCACATACATAATTAGATATTTACTTAGTTATGTTGGATTTGGTTGTTCTGTCTACTCTACACCCCGCCATTTAATTGAAACTTGAACGTGTCTCGGCATTATTGATAAATCGAACTGAAAATCAATCTGGCGTATTTCAAAAGATAATATTATGAATCCGAGAATGGCCATAGAAAGAGGAGCCAGGAAAATGGTTGGAGGAATTTATACAGTTTGTAATAAAGTTCGGGACATAACAACTGAAAGTAGCGAGTACCATGATAATGAAGCCCAGTAAGCAGCTTTTGATTCAGGTTTAGTTTGTAAACGTTTTACATTGCAACGTAGCGATGTCTGGTGTGGAGCTGGCTGTACCTATACACGTACAGTCAGCACAGCAGCGGACAAATTGAATTTCTGATGCATTTCAGGAAAAGAAAGAAAAGTGTACAAGTCCAACAAGTTACACTTACACTGGCGCCCCCGTTACTTGCAGTCCGGCGTGTTAGACTGCAGCTGCAGGTAGAATCAACATCGTCAGCGCACACCGAGTCACAGTCAGCGAAACTGAATGTAACACGTTGTGGGAGATCATGTTCTTAATTGACTCGACTGCCACTTCGCGAGTAATACGAGTAAAAGTACGTGTGTGAACAAAGTAATATCAAATGTCTTACATTGGGATCCTTATTCGCATGGGAGCGGCACTAATAACCGACTGACTATACATACGCCGTACTAATGGAACATTACAGGTACAGTAGGGACAAGATAACAGGTCACTTTTGACATTTCATCAAAATTCAACAACGTGACCTTGTAACGGCGGGCATAAAATAAGAACTGCACAATTGCTTAACTTTTTTCAATTACGTTTACATATTTATTGTAATAATGACCGATACGAGTAATTTTACGATTTGCTTTCACTAATAAACCATTCTAAACATAATAAACAATTTCTGATCTAAAGAACTGAACGTCGTTACAATGTTGCGTCAGTCAACCCTTTTTCTTTTTAAACACTAGGGATGTTACTCTAAAAATCGAAAGCTGATAGGATTGTAAGTTGAATCGAATGCAATGATTACTTGTGAAGAAAAATCACCATAAATTTATAACTACGTTGTGATTATAGTAAAACCTAATTATACATATTTATTATTCTTTTAACTAACTATAAAAATACAAAAAAGGTTTTATTCCAGACTCCTCCTCGCATTCGCCTCTAAAACTACAACAGATTACCATAAGGAAATGAACTTTGATGTTTTTAAAGAGTGGTTTGAGAAGCTGCTAGTCAGCTTAGAAAACCCATCGAAAATTATAATGGACAATGCTCCGTATCATTCTGTACAAGTTGATAAACCACCAAATCAAGCAAATAAAAAGCAAGAAATTGTCTCGTGGCTGGTAAGAAATGGTGTGGAGGCAAGTCCAACTTTATTAAAAGTTGAGTTGTTAAATCTGGTAAAAGCAACTAAGCCGTCCAAGCTCCGCTATGTAATCGATGAACTAGCCCTAGAGCATGGACACGAAGTTATTCGATTGCCTCCCTACCATTGCCAGTATAACGCCATCGAGCTTATTTGGGCACAAATAAAGGGTCATGCAGCGCGGAACAATACTGAACCACCCTTCAGTACTGCTAAAATGATGACTGCTACAAACTGCATGTGCAGAAGTCACTACAGAAGACTGGCGAAAAGTCGTGGAGAAGACAAAGAAAATAATTTTACAAGATTTTGAACGAGATGTGAGAATAGACAATATTATTGAAAATGAATTAATAATATCTCTGAGTGCTGACAGCAGTGATGAAGATAGCAGTTCCGATAGTTCAAGTGAATAAAAGCATTTTTTTTGTTAAATTACGTAGGTACTAGTCTTATTTTGCTCCTTTAATTTATGAAAGAAAAAATAATAATGGGACAGGGATTCGCATGATCATTTTTAAAATTCACATATGTTTCAAGTCTGTATCGATCCATTCGATTCATTCATTTAATCGATGTTTTTAAGCAGGTCACCTCACTATGAATATAAAACTGACATCTGTCAAAAGTGACCTATTATCTTGTCCCTACAATAGGATCCGATCTATCGCACGATACACGCGAGGTATGCGCTCGCGCTGCCGAGCCAATACAGGCTGTATGTGCTTGTCAATAAGGGCGCGCCGTAAACAGGCGCAGTCTGCCAGCTGAGTTCGCGAGCCAGCGGGCCGACCGCAGCAAATATTGTGCTTATCTACTCAGAACTTGTTGCTTGCAATATTTTTATTATTGTCGCAACATCCGCTCGTATAATTTTACGAAATCGTTTTGAGTAGTTACTGAAGAATTGCTAGTAATTCGGCGAACAGTATAACAAACGCCACATTTTTCTGTTTAAACTGAAATGTGAGTTGCATTGTTGTAATTGAACCCTCTTAAAAATGCTTATGAGTATTTATTACGATTTACGACGTGGGAAACAAATTCTTAGTTAATAATGAATACAAGAGACCTTTCGAAGTCGATAAGCAATGGTATCGTAGTGTTATGTTTAAAATAACTGGAAGTACAACTTACAGCCTTTGATAAATGACTGTTTCAGCGCCGATTTTCAGGCATGTATATCTTGGCTGTAGCGTTGCTGGTAAGAGTATACGTTTTATTCAACTACAAATACTTCAAATATGACTGTATATGATTGTACATTGAATTAAATTGTATGTATATAATATCTCACTTTTTACTATTATTAATAAATTGATATAAGTTTATAAATTAAATTTATAGTTTCTGAGAAATACATATGTTATACATATACTTAAAATTATCAAACTCTGTTAAAATACCATTCATTAATGTTTTGTACAGGTCAAATTGATGACCTGTACGTACCACGTAGAAACGTGGCGATATTACACGACCGCCCTCACACACAAGCACACAGCAACCAGCGACCTACCGACCACGGCGCCGAGCAGCACGTGCACGGGAGAACAATTAGCAAATCAAACGAGACCAAAATGTCATCATTGATTAATCAAAGGCTACTAGTAGGTGAATAAATTCCATCCACAGAATTAAGCACACACATAAAAAACATAATTTTTGTTCGTCATCCAAAATAGTAGGTTTCTAGGCATGTTTTTTTCTAAATGAAGGATAAGTTTATGTTTACGTTTTACAGCGCGCTTGATGTTAACCCTTAATTGGTCGCGTGGGGTGTCATGCACCCCAGAGCAGTTTTCCAGGCTCACAACTTCTTAAAATTTGAATTTAGCGCGTTGGCCTTCTAGGTAGCTTCGTAAACACGTAAAACGTACACGATTCAGTTGCGAGTCGTGGACGGTTGGGCTCGAAGAGCGTGTTTGGGGTGCACGACACCCCAGGTGACTGTGTGACAGGACCAAGAATTTATTTCTGAAGCAGGCCGATCGCAATCAAACAAAAGGTGCCATGTATGTCCAAGAAGTAAGAACAGGAAAACAAAGACTGAATGTTCGAAATAACAAAAACATGTGTGTAATGACCATATGAATATAGTCTGTCAAAATTGTGACGATAAAAACTAGGATTAGTAAAAAAATATTTTTCATATATAAAAGCAAGTTAATTATGTTAAAAATACGTTTAAAAGTCGATTAATATGTCAGTTCAAATGTTCTAATTAATAAAAGTCTGATTTTGCATGCGTTTCGTATTTTATTTAATTTCCTAAATCTGGGGTGCCAAACACCCCATGCGACCGCTTATGCAACTTTTTAGGCGCGCCCAATTGAGGGTTAAGCATATCTGCAGCCTAGAGTGAAACGCGCGTACCAAAAGGTACTTATATTAACTCTAGATTAAAGGAAACATAGCTTCCGGTAGAGTGTTCCATGGTTTCGCGTTCTTACAATTAGTAGCAAGATGCTGTGTTTGACAGTTTGAACTTTTCCAACTTCCACACAATTCCATGTAATCGCAAGGTGATATCATAGCAAAATTGAACTTCATCTTGAAAATTCCGCGCAGTGACTGGGCGGATAGAACTCCCCTGAGTGGTTGCACCGCGCCTGCTCGCCTCAGCTTGCGGCGCACTGCAGCTGAGATCACCGCGCCTGACTCAGCGCTGCCTTACAAGCCCTACACTACCTACACTAGCTAGTATCGCCGACTCGACACTCAGCTGTAAACTATTACATATTCGTTATACAGGAGCGAGGATGTGTTGGTTGTCATGCTTGCGCGCCGTCACGAGGCGGCGGGTCATCGAGATATTTGGTGCCGCGGGAGCGAGGGGCCCTAGCCCAGATAGTACCCAGATAGTAACCTACCACACGTAAAAAAAAAAAAAAAGTAAAAAGAAAACGTTAACAAAGGCACGGGTATCTATTACTACTGCCAGTCAGAAAAAACAAAATATGAAAAAAGAAATATTAGCATGGTACAAGTAGATTTATCAGGTGGCGCTAGGAGGCGCGTGCCGCAGACGAGCTGTCACCGGCAAACACGGGCGCCCCGCGCGCCCCGGGACACTGATAACTACCTGCTACTTGTATTTGACACGGCCACTCTGCGTGCGAGCCAACAACGACCCGCTACAGGTTAACTAAAAAAGAAGTTATATAAAAATGCCAACAGAAGAAACAAAATCTTCCACAAAACTTTATTTCCGACTTCAAATACAAATACAAATTATTTATTTATAACTCCATAGTTACATGTTCTTACTTCATCCGCACGTTGATGTCTTACGCGTAACTTACATATGTAATTGAAATTGTAATCTACTCGCACATTACCGCCGTTTTTAAGGCCGGTTTACACTTTGTTAAGTTAACACTGCAGGTGATTATTGCAGGTGTTTAGTAATCAAGGTGTGAACGGAAGCGTGAAGTGATTAGTGTTAAGTGTAAAGTGCGATTAGTGCTTATTGATTAGTGCGAGTGAATAGAATCAAGGTCTATTTTTGCTGTTAAGTGACCTCCCCCTTGTACTGTTTCACTCCCCTCTCTCGCAGTTCGCCTGTACTAATCAGTGTGTAAACACGCGTGTGTTTAGTGCGCAGTGTCAAATTCAAAGCCAAAATGAAGTGGACGGAACTGTTGTTCCGTCCACTTCATTTTGGCTTTGAATTACTTTGAAATTCGTACAAGAATACATAAAGTATGAATGTCTATACAATGTAAAGTGCGCAGAATTTAAAATCAGTTGAGAGATCTGAACGTCTGGTAATCCATTTTCTTTGCCATAATCTTTTAAGCCTATTGCTTTCAAAATTGAGTTCATTTTCTATATCAGATACCACAACAGATACAATCTCTTTAATTATTTGTCTTAATATTAAGCGCTGTTCATCTTCCATTTCTAGAGACACTATGCACAACGGACAGTACCACTACTTTGAGCTTCTTCCTAAACACTGTGTAAACGGAGATGGAAAAGACTACTTAACACTTGACACTTATCGCGTTAAGTTAACGCTTAACACTTATCACTTCACACTTCGCAAAGTGTAAACTGGCCTCAGAAGAGAAAATGTGACAGACTAGATCTCTTTATTTTGAATAAAATTTTGATTTTATTGTACTTACTATCGTATGACACCCCTAGAGGGCTAGTGGTTTAAATCCATGCAGTATATTTGCGTGTTTCGAAGTGATTGCGCGCGCGACCGCGGTGTGGCTTCCTCGATCGATCGCATACAATAACACTAATTAAGTTAACAAACCTAGCCCCACCCCCTCCCCACCTCGCCCCTCCAGCCCCGCACACACAACTCTGAACAAGACAAAGTGCTTGTAAGCTCATAAGCTGCAACTGGTTTTGAAGTTATTTCTAGAAGTATCTAGATAAATATTCAAATAAATCCATTGACTTCGCGAATACATAAAATGAGGCATATGGGACCACGGACAATCATGACCTACTGCTAACATACAATTAATATTTTTAAAATAATTCCGAATTGGCGGAGTAGTCGCATAAAAATGTAATAGAAAAATAAAAGTGTAATAGAAGAACAATCTGTCTAATTGAAAACCTCCTCTTATAAAGATTTTCATGTCATGAAAGGTATACACAAAAATCATACATATAGACCTAAAGAAAATGCGCATAAAATCGGGTGAATACTGTCCCTACCCTTTGCATAAATTCTTGATAAGTATAGTTACCTACTTAAAGAACACAGTGTATGTGCTCCAAGAACTTATAATATACCATCTAGCCCCACACTAAGCAAACGCTTGTGTCGTGGGTACTAGATTGCGGACATAATACTTATATGCATTTCTTTTGTAAATACATACTTATTATACATACAAACGACCAGACTCAACACAAGTAATTATAAATTTAAAAAATCATAATACTTGTGTCAAGCGGGAATCGAACCCTCAACCCCTAGATTAGAAGGCAGAGCCACTACCAACTAAGCTAACAGGTCAGCCAAAACATCATGCTGCTGGTATACATATTAACCCTTTCCTTTGACAAAACGTTCCTCTAACAAACTGTCGAGGGGAGGCCGGAAGCCGGACAGGGCTGTTTGCGCAACTCTTGCCCAATCACAAGCTTTTTTAATTCGCAAATACAATACACGCGGTAATAGAATTGATTTCTTTTTTAATTAAATAATAAGACGAAAATGTTACTTGGCTCATGGTAGGTAAGCGTCACCTTATGTCTATTTTACAAGCAGAAAAATCTAGAGATTATGAGTGTCAAGGGTTATTGCGCTATGACTGTCATTCCAAGTTTCGATGTCCGCAAACTCAAACCTAAAGGTGCAACTGTCCTGGATGCACTGCATAACGTACATGTTCAGGCAGTGATGATAAAAAATTCTGTCCAAGACGTATGTAGGTTACGCATAATAAGCCAAAGACCCGTTACCAACGGGAATAAATCGTGCTCCCAAACATTGTTATATTAGCACATTCAAATGGCTCGCCGAGATGGCCTACATGTTCTAACTTAAACAGGAAGATATGCAATGACAATATCAGCTCGTGTGGTGTCCGCTTTATTAGAAACGATTAAATGTCTATAAACGCGTAGGTACACACTAGCGTTAGGCGCTGTATTTCAAAGTAGGTAAATAAAGAATATAAATGTGGTAAGTTTTGAATTCACCGATATGGGTATCTATATTTCGAAGATAGCGCAATACTTGTCTGTGTGTCTAATAATATATTTGGGTACACATTAATAGCAGGTCATGCGTTGTAATTACACATTATAAACGTGGCTATATGTAGGTGGCTGCAGCAAGACAAGTCTATTGTTTGGCGCAGTGCGAGTGAAGTCGCGGCGTATGTACTAGTGCAGCTAATTGGCAACAATACACGGGGTAGAGTAGGGCACGTTGCTCGCTCCGAGAGGGATGCGATTGTAACGCATAAATGGTTCGATTATTGTAATGTAGCGCCCCGCGGAGACGCCCGCTCTCGTCTCGGACAACAATCCAGGCCAATTTATACAAGATTAGTTATGAATTCATTCAGATGTAACCGCCATGCGCCAAAGTGCCAAGCCAGATGCTTTCAAGTATATAGCTCTACTTGAAAGTAAAGGTAATGCTTACTTAGATTGAGAGAGAGCAAGTGGGCAAGTAGCCAAAAAAATGGTCATAGCCTCCCAGAGACATCGAGACCTCTAGGTTTGGATAGTGTATTATAATGTAGAAAGAAATGCAATCTTACGAGTACATCTTGAGTGAGAGAGCGTCGGCCGGTAATGGGTAAATTCACTTTAGCACGTCGGTAACACACCAAAATGGAAAAAATATATCGAAAACCGGCAATATTGGTGGCAGTTGATCCAATGATATAAATAAACAGAGCCGGCGGGTGGTTCGACAGGTTTTTGAGTCACTCAGCTGTTCCTCGGCGAGTGTGTAATTGTGTAAGGCTGCTGTGTTCACGAGACTTGCGCCAAGGTCACGTGTCATTACCACATACATTCAAACCACTCGCGCGCCGCGTCTTCACAGCCTACGACCACGGAAATCGGATTCACTTACAACAGTTACGTACGAAGGCATACACGTGTGGTAAGACTAGATCCTGCGTAATGTACTACTAGTTTATTATGCGTCTGCGTCATAGTTTCTAGCCTGTCTTCTTCTTGAAGTGCCAGCGACCAATCGAACTTATGGAGTAGGGGATCGCACATTCAAAGCCTATCCAACACGCACGAGACACTTAGGTTTGAGATTTAAATGAATGCATTGGGCCTCAGTAGCTCAGTATAAACTCGATACTCATACATTATGACTAATCCTAATCGTTCAATGAAACATCCATGGTATAAAATATGCTAGAGCAAGTTACATCATAAGTATGGGATTGTTCAGATTGTTTTGGTACCGGCACGTGCTCTAGGTAGCTAGCTGGCATGACGCTGCTAGGAAACACCCTTACATGGGAACTGTAGATAAGATATTGAATCAGCACAGGGAGCATGGCGACTGCGACATCGATTTTAACCTACATTTTTATCTATATTCCCGCGTTACTGGCCGCTGCGAGCATGGGTTTACTCTGCATGGATAAATTCTGCAATCGACCTGTCATTTTATTGCAGGCCGCGACATGGTATCTACTATGCGAGCATGGCTACAAGATGGCGGTCGAGTTTGAAGATAAATTATCTACTTTTGACAGTTCTTTAGCCTAAATTTATCGACGATCGCGAAGACGCAGATAAAAAGATTGTGGAATAAATTAACTGTTTTTAGTGTATAAATTATCAAATTACCGAGACTCTCAGCTTAGGAATAAACCTAAGAATTAAGACAACGTTTAATACAATGATATTATTAAAGGTTATTTGACTATTTTTGTACTTGACCTCCTTATCGAAATCTAAGTAGGTAGGTACTTAAATGTTCTTATTTTATTATAGTTCCACACCACAGCCATCAAATCAAAACGAATAAATCTTTATCATAATTTAAAAAACTTAAAACCAAAACTTTTGTATTTTAATAATACTTTTTTAGTGTCATAGGAATTGTTCATTATATTAAAATAAAAAAAAAGATTAAGCGAAAGCTTAGTATGGGGCTAGATGGCGCTGTGTGATAATGTCCTGAAATATTTATTTATTTATTATTTGTCGCTGAAAAAGTATTAAAAAATTTTGACAACTGGCAAACGTCTCAGACCAAGACAAGGAAATTTCATGCCTCTCATTCTTTTTGACAGCCAAAATGAGTAAAAAACGTCAAAAATAGGACAGCACTATTTATCGGTTCACTGTTGTTATATATAAAATACTTTGTATTCAATATTATGGCAATACTATTTTAACGCGTAGTTTAAAATTTGTCTACGGGTTTACGGGTATCGCGCGGTCGACCCATGCTCGCTACATAGACAACATATGAAGTTAGCTTAAAATGTTAACGGTAGATAGCTATCACGCGTGCGATGCTGCGCCTGCTGGCGTTTCTTTGCGGAAATGCATTGTAAATGAAAATTTCCGCTACAACTGCTCCTTAACCGGCTTCTAACAACAAATTTGGTGGTTTTTAAGTGCAACTACATCCGACTTATCCGACGATCCGATTCCGACTTTTTGTGACAGTTCGGCCGGCGCGAATTTAATCATTTATCGAACTACCCCAGGAATTTGGGTTATATCATTCACCCATTTAGTATTTAAAAACGCAGTGCCTACACTAAAGCCGATATTCATGTTACAAAGTGTATTATATCCATAAGTTTATTATGTTTTGTTTTAAAAGTGCCCAGTGTGCGAAAAACCTGTAAGTAAATCAAGTACCACTAGGATTAAAATTTACACTTGTGTTGTACTAGTTGTATAAGTTAAGAATCAATAAAACCTTTAAAATTAAAATTGAAGTGCAACTACATATCTTGACGACACAAGGAGCGGTTTTGGTAAGATCTTAAGAGCCTTGGAGGCCACTTTAGTAAGGAGGAGAGGTGTGGCGGTGGTACCTATATGGAGGAACACACCACCACAAGTCTGTTGTTTGGAGCCGGTTAAGGAACAGTCTCGGTGGAAAAACACTATAGATACATTTCTCCAGAGTTTCATTTTTATGGGAACTGTTACAAGGAAGGGTACACTCTCGCGGTCTTTAATATTATTTTTGTATTTTTGCAAGATTATTGGCGATGAACGGGTTGTCAAATCAGTCGAAAGGTTACGGTCATAGAGAACCATTGACAGTTTTGGATAGCGCTAATTATATCAATTGTTACAGGAATATACGAAAACAAACGAACAAACTCACCTGCAACTAAATGTAAAAAACATGGAACTTCGTATAATAACAATATCCAGCGGGGGGAGTCACGATCCTAATGAATGAGTGTTAAGATGCAAGTAGGAAGAAAAACCTGCATGGAACGGTGAATAAGATTTGTATGTAAGTAATAGTAAGTTTGCTACATAAGTCCAGGTCAAATGCGAAATTATTTCGTTAAAGAAGTAAATAGCAACGGTGCTAGCAATACCTACACGTGTCGATTCGGTCTGCGAGAATTTCACGCACATTCCACGGGTTTTATCGACGCGGAAACTTCTCATATGCAACTTGAAAACTACTCCGAGGCTTTACATGAAACAATATTTAATTGACTCCAAATGGAATGTAGTGTACTGTTTGTTGAAAGCAGCGCCAAATACATGTCGTGTATATTCGATGCATTAGAAGGTCCTCGGAGGGTGACGGTGAAATAGTGGCATTTACACTTGAGCCTGCTACAAGATTGTATAACATGTAAAAATGTAGGATTTTAATATTCAGTACAGTATCGCAGTCTTTTAAACAATGTCAGCGGCTCTTTGGGCGGCTACGGCATTCTCGTCAGCCGGATTGTTTAGACTATACATACATATATTATATATATATATAGACTATACAGTCTGATATTAGAACACTAGTTCGCCGGAAGCGACTCAGCTTGTCTGTACTGTAACCTAGTCCGAAACGAACTTGTTGTAATATCGCTTGGTAACATACGTTACATGTGAGGGTGGTAGCTAGCCGGGCGGGTATCACAAACCACCTTACCACCATAGAATTTCCTATTTTGATGCGCACTGACTTCCTTATCACAAGACAAGCCCGAGAGGCCACGTTGTCGTCTTTACACGCTAATTATGCCTATTCTACCCATTGTTTCACTTCACAATACATAATACACTAACTCGACAAAAAACACCGCCGCAGATACATATTAAGTTATTTATTTTTTTCTCAGGCGCGCTAAGTGACGGTCGCATGTGAACAGCCTTCTCGGCGGCAAGTCGCTCGGACCCACTCCAGTGTAGCACTCGTATAACACTAGAGAGGTACTAGAGAGAGAGAGTTTGTTTTTATTCAATAGAAGGTTGAGGTTCACTCCTATTCTATAAGAGGTTATCAAGTCACAAAATGAATGGAATATGAATCGAAAGTGTAACAGCATGGGACTGAAAGAAGCTCGAATTAAATGTTTAAATTGCTACTTGCAGTTGTGGTGTGTGTGTGTGTGTGAGCGTCGATATATTAGTCCTCAGAGTAAATAGATGGCTAACAGGCCCTCATTGAGAGCGGCAGGCGGGGTCGCGGGCTGACGCCATGACGCCGGGCTGTTGCCGCCTGGCACTCTACTGTACTGGCCATCAAATATTTTATGTTAATCTTGTTTTTGCATCAAATAATTCACAGTTTGTTTATCTCTTATATGTTTATACACTCGAAAATAATTGCACAAATACTCGTAAAAGTGAAACATACCTCATTCAAAAAGATGTTTCCGCGGAGTTCCAACCAGAGCCCAAACACATATTTGCTGGTAATTACCCACATCGATAGCAAATATGTTGTCAATGCAAATTATGAAAATTATACTTTGGTATGCCGCTGTAACTAGCGTAGTGACTTTAATGACGACCATTTTGTTTTCAATGTATTTTTATAATAACTTGTTATGAAGTTTCAAGTGACTGCATTTTGATCATAAATCACTGCAAAATAAAAGCACGATGTCACAGAGATGCCTCAGAGATGGCTATGTATGAAGATGTCTATTCAAGAAGATGGATTCTAGATTCTATCACTCGCGTGAGCCAGACTCTCCAACGAGGAACATTTTCAAATCGCCTGTCTGATACCATGTGTCTGACAACACTACTGTTAATAATAACATAAATTTCATTAAAAAACATCCTAGCTTTATCCTAGATCTATAGCGATCTCTTCCTTGCAACCTTTAGCTTGAGAGAAATAAGCCAAATGGAAAATATAAACGTGGGACGTGAGTACAACAAAGATAAATAAATAGAGTTGGGAAGATATTAGAATAAGTAGTTATAAAGTACCAAATGAGTTAGTGGCAGGTGAGGCCGTGGCAGGCGGCGTCGCCGCGAGCCCGGGACCGCGTTGTAGCGAGGAAGCGCTCATGTGCTGTGGTCATCTGTTTGTGACGCAACTCGGTAACATCGCGCTAGGATTAGGTCAATTATATCAACGCATAATGAGGTTTTTTCGTTTGAGTGTAAAGGCTTGGCGGCGCCACCGTCGCGTAACAACATCACGCTCCTGTGTCTGATATTTTCATTATGTTTATGATAATAAATATATGAATGAAAATATGTTGGTAATTAACAGTTTGGGATAATATTATTATTATGCAAAAATGTCATAAACGAGCAGTTTGAGAGAACTTTTAATTGCCGTGTTGCGTGGAAGCGCCGTCGCATTCGGCTCTATTCCAGTGCACCTGGCAGGGTGAGCAGCCTGGCTGCGCTCGCCGAGCGAGGAGTGGTGTGACAGACGACGAGTGGTTGAGTCGTGTGTACTCACTGCGTGAGGTCGTATTGGTGGAAGGGCTGCAGCTCGGTGAGGTGCAGGAAGCCGGTGGAGAAGTAGTCGCGCGCCATGGCACGGCCGGCTCCCGCCCCGACGTCGGCGTGAGTGTGCCGCCGCCCCGCCCCGCCGCCCGCCCCGCGCCCGCGCCCCGCGCCCCGCGACACACCCCACACACGCCTCTTTCGTAAACCACCTCGTCATCAAATCGCACTCACTGACGAGACACTTGCAACTATCACGCGCCGTAGGTTCGTGCCGCACGTCAAATGCGGAGAAAATAACTTCCTGGTATCTTAATAGAGTTTAACTTTTCAAACTAATGCATCTGAGCCCGTTAATCATACTGCAAAAGCCTTAAAACAAAATTGCTTTTAAATGCATAAATCTAGCCTTACAATAACGTTGTGATCTAATCGAAACAATCGTTAGTCACAGGTGATACGTTTTACATGAGAATTAGGTGTAATTTTGTTGTCATCTTTGCTTTGGAAAGGAAAGAATCAGAGTTGTGGAGAAGCAAGTGGGAGGGAGCGGGAGGCGGAGCGTCCCCCGCGCCCCGCGCTCGTTTCCGGCCAGCCTGCATGTACGTCCACTCCGTCGCGCGCGCGGCAGTACTTGCAGCACCCCCCCCCCACGCGTAGCTTGATATTACGCATGATGGGTACTCCTCTTTTCACCACATCCTAAAAATATAACATGTTACCTGGTGGTCGGACACAAATAACTAAATAAAAACAATTCTTTTCCAAAACATGCCACTAATTTTGTAAAAAAAAACTGTAATTAGTCGCTAATATAGCTTAATCGTTTTCTTTTTTTGTCAGTTAAAATCACTGCTCCATTAAAGGAAAGTTATAGGTAGAAAAAACAGAACAAAAATTTAAAAATTAAAGATAAAATTTGATAAAAAAACCATGGTGAACAAACTGGCTCGTTAACGTGTTTTACCTCTCAACTTGTAAACATTAGGTATGTCTTTACCTATTTATTTGTTATACGAAAAACTTGAGCTTTTTGTTTGGCAATATAAAAGTTTAGCCGACGGACAAGTTTGTAGCAGTCCCTATGTTTAGTAAAAGGGGATTCATATAAGTAATGTAACAGAGCTCCTCCACGTCAAGTGAGGGTGACGTAAAGGGCTGCAAGTCCTCTCCGTGGTCCGAGGAGCGACACCTCAGCTCCTGTACGTAGGAACGACACGGTAGTGATCTCAACTGACTCGATATTCTACTTAACTAATTCTGCCTGAGAAACACATGCAGTTGCAGGAAAATTTCGCCAGTCGTTTCGATTTTCGCTAGCAGTGTTCGAGATCTGCACAATGCATCATCGATCTATCTTCGTACAGTTTTAGTTGTTTTGTTGCATATCTATGTACGTGATTACGTAAGTCATTGTAAATTGCAAATTTCTGAGAACTGGTGTTTACACTCGAGTCATTTCCTACAAAGTGCAATCAGTGTGATTAGCATGCGTGTGTGCGTGCGAGTAGTCACGGCTGAGTGCCGTGACGTGACGAGGCGCGCCCTTGAACCTGGCCGCTGCCACCCCGGGCGCCCACTGCTGGGCTGCGAGCGCGGCGCCGCCGGAAGTGGCACGCACACGCGCCTCCACTCGCGGCTTACACGTGCCGCGCGCTACGTCACGGAATATTATGCAACTGCACAATGCACTCGTATACATTAATGGCCACTGCTCGCCTGCGGCTGTGTGAGTGTAGATCTCGCGGTTTCGGCTCTTGTCTCGTGACAGGAGCGACGCAGTACGTCGTAACAAGCGAACATGCAGTTTTAGTCGTCGTTACTAACTGGACACCACAGACTATTACTATTATTATTAACTGGACACTGCGTAGATTTTTCTTCATCGTTCCGTGGACTTAGTTAGCAAATAATAAGAAATATCGGGCGAGGAGTAAAAGAACACAACGCAAGTACCTATATAATTAAGTGTGGTGGCCGCAGTGCTCCCTCTGATTGGATCGGACACCCGACACCGGCGCTCCCGCTCACTCGGGCGGAACTATCTACAGAGCTGTGTTGTTATCATCCACTTCGTTTAGAACAGTGCTCAAGCGTTTGTACGACGTACGTACTGCATTCTCTAACCTGTTAAAACCAAAACGGTCACACATCTATGTACATGGAGAAGAGATCCAGAAATGCATAAAGTAAAATAGGAACCACAAATCGTAGTTGGACTTTTTACTGGATTATGAATATATGTGATGTAGGTACCTAACATCGAACATTACCATGGTAACATACAACATGGTCGCGATCGAGATCTACATGGTTTGGTGAGGTAGGTTGCGACATCTGATGTGTCGATATAAGTCGCCATAATGCAGTTATTTTTAAGTATGCTTAGTATGTTTTTTAATTATTTTATCTACACTAATGTTGTAACATTCTACATATGTTTCAATACTTGACTTATAATTACTACTGTTATAGCACAGACAACAAAACACTCAATTTAAGCAATTTCACATGATGGTATAATATCCACATCGTTATCGTAATATCTCATTATAACATCAATAAAACGCGACCAACCTGATTGCAGGGCCAATCAGGTTGATAGCGCTTTATTGATGCGCGCAGCTGCGCTCTCGTTGGTTAGATTTTAATGGCGGCAAAATCACTGTGACAATACACGTACGCGTGAATTTAATGTTTCGCAAAGTGTTTTGTTTTTTAAATACAAATTAAAAGTTAAAAATGGATAGCGACGACGATATTTGTACGCCTCCGGATATTCTAGAATTGGCAACAAAAGTAACTCACAATCTTTGCCAGATAAATCTAGAAAATTATATGAAAAATTAACTATTGTCAGCTTTTACTCTTGTTGTTTGATTAATTGCTTTAGTGAAGATAAAGTAGTGTATGCAACTGCATATAACACGGGTATTAAAACACTCGTTACTATTATGAAACTCACACTCGTGTTTTAATACCCTTCATTATATTATTATGTCAGTTGCATAAACTACTATTATTGACATGTATAAACATGTTGATTGTGTATTAATGTTTAGAAACTTGGGTATTAGATTGTTAGTTGTTATAGTATAGTGTATAGTAGTCTTTAAGTTTGTTTAAGTAAGTATACTTTAAGTTATGAAAACTTTTACAAATAAATAAATAGTTAATACAGATGTACCAGAATGGTTATTGTTGATGATACGGTATACCTATTGTGTTAAGAAGGCCGCAGGGCTCCCCCCCTGCCCCCCTCGCCCCTCCCTCCTCGGCCGCAGCAACTAGCGATTCGAGCAGGCTGGCCCAGCTCAGTTATTGCTTGTTGAACTTGATAACATTTATTTGCTCTGCGCTCCACGACTCGATACAAACTACTAGGGTAAAGGCGGGATAGATGCACCACTTTTTGAAATATCTTCATAACTAAAAGAAAAACAATCTTATCTAAATAATGTCTATGAATTTAGCTACTCTAATATTTTATCTTTAACTGTGATTTGTATTTTTGACCCTAAGATTAACAGATTTTGCAAAATTTTGGTTTTTGTGTAACGTCTTTTTTTGGGGATACATGCCTACCGTATGGATACCACCCACCAAGAAAATACTAATTAGGATAGATGCCCTTCATACTGAATAAACGAAAAACTCAACCAAACTTTCATGAGTTTTTGAGCTATTGGTGTTTTAGCAGTAGAAGGCTACCTACTCCTAAAACAGAAATTGTTTCCAAGAAACATGGACCTAAATACCTTTTCCTAAATGACCTTCCCTTCTTTTGTATTTTCTTGGTATGGTTCTGATACAATCACTAAAAAGTCCAAATACAATTTATTATATAAACACATAAAAATAAGTTCAAAATATACCCTAAAATTACATATGGGTAGGTATACATAGTGCATGGAAAAATAGATGCCCCTAGGGGCACCTATACCTCGAAAAATCAGGGCAACTATCCTTTTTGATAGGGAAAGATGCCCAAATATTTTCTTAAATAAATAAAAAGTAAAAGTGGAACTATTTACATCTAGATGCATACTAGATGAATCAGTTTATTAATGTAATAAATAATATATCGGAATAAATGACTACTTATAAAGTTACACAACAGCACATACTAACGGTTAAAACTTTGACGTGTTTGTGAAGTTCACCGCGGAGATGAATGCTCACACGAGCGAAATACATCCTCAAAGCACGACGGCTAACTTAGGTGCGGGGTGCCTGCCGCTCTTAGTTATACTATTATTTCTTTGTCGCGAGTTTGGGAAGTTGGGTTTTTTTAAAATGGGGCACCTATCCCCCTGGGGCATCTATCTCGCCTTTACCCTGTAGTCCACGAGTGTGGCACTCACACAGGTAATACTGTGACGTAGAACCTCTTTGAATGTAGGTGTAAGAACAAGAACTATTTTGTTAAATGAACTAGAATGTAGGTATAAAAACTTTTTCGTTTTTGTGAATAGGTTAGTAGTTTCTTTTTACATGTGAATTTTGGCGGGGATGGGCGTGGTGAAATATAAAGGTGGTGTGACAAAGTGCAAAATAAAAACGGCGTTTCTTTCCTATCCCTGATCCCACTTCCGTAACAATACGTTACTTGCATACTTTCATGCGAGTATCGTTAAAGGTACCTACTTTTTTTGTTGTTGTAAATCTCTGCGTTTTTAGGTCAAGATTTTTATGATATTATACCATTGCATTCAAACTCCTTCTCTTTTGAATTCGATTAAAATTGGAGCAAATATTTTTATTTTTAATTTGATATAGGCATCTACGTACACCCTGTCTGCAAGTCAATTTATCTCAATACACATCGCTAGATGTAGCTCCATCGCGCTCGGGATGTCGCTCGACTATAATTACTTGTTTATCAATATGCCACAAATCCCGCTCCAGTCAAACACTGCTGCGGGCTAACTTCCGTAAAAGATCCCTCACTTCGGCAGATTATCAAATTGGTTATTAAACAAACGTGATTGGCAAACTTGGTCCCCTCGGGGCGATGGGACTACCCTAATATACAGGCCAACTTACAACTCCTATAGGGACCAGAGTATGATGCAATACATTCTGTACTTTCAAATCAAACTATTAGTAAATTTCATCCAAATGAGCAAAAATAAATACTTGACGTCACTCCAGCGTCCAACGCTTTCTAAAGAATGCACGAAGATGAAGATGATAACTGCTGACAATGTTTCTTAGTAGTTAGGTATATAATATTAGCTACATCACGTACCATTTTGACAGAGCCCCTTTACAGCTGCTTTACTATTAGAATTATTACTAATGTAATTTTTTTATTAATTATTGAATGTGGTGTAAAAATGTATAACCAACTCGACGCGTCGTTATGAACTATTTATTATTTTGTAAGCCACTTGTAATAAATATCACATAACTGACAATAAAAGACTCGGAATCTGATGGACATTAACATCTTTCTTGTTATTTCAATGTGTTAAATCAACAACAGCGTACACGTGCACAGAGATCTATGTAGGTCGCGAGTTGTTTGCAGAGTGCAGTACAGTGCAGTGCATTACAGTCCAGTACAATGCAGTACTTAGTGGAATGTAACCATCGACAAGATGAAGTGAAATCAATCGCGGTTTGCTCACCCTACGAGACTTACTCTTTCTTGTATATTTCAATGTACTCGTAAATAGTTTAAAAAGCATTCATAACAAAGTATCGGTATTGATTGTCAGGACGCACGGAAGCCCCACCACGTCTAACTCGTTAATCAAATTACAAAAATTTCGCGATCAAGCAGTTTCAATGTATTTTTGTCAACTCGCTTTTTTGGGAAACTTTTAATTGGCAATTAACAACACTAATTAATGTTGATTGATATCACCGAAGACATAAAGTGTAATTCAAATGCTAATAATTGTTTCTGCAGATGTTATTGACTCCGCTAAAAGACTAATTAATACTTTGGAACTGAGTGTTGAGCGAGACCTTGAGTTTAGCACAAGTAGTATGTAGATATACAATCCACTATTATGAAATAAACAAGTAGCCTATGCCGACATTGCTCTCTGCTTGTTTGTTCGAGCTGATAGCAGGAATCGGTTACTGAACAGATTTTAATAATGTTGTAATGTAAATAATGGATAGCAGGGGTAGGTCACTTTAAACAAAAACGCAACGACGTCCGTAACCCACGCGCAAGCCAAATTGCTACTTAACATTTCAACTTACAGTTCATATTTCACTGCATACAGTTCGATTCTCTTAGAGCTATCATGGTTGCCATAATGAATGTGGATTTAGTACAATAATAAAATTGAATTGAAATAAAATTATTTTAGTGTAAGTAATTCAATTTTTTAGACTGTGGTAATACTAAATCGATGATAATTATTTTTTGACAAAATACTTTATCAGTGATTGTTTTAATATATGCTAGGTATTTAAAAAAAAATGACAAACCTTTTTATAATAATTTTACAAAAATAAGCATGTTACTCACGAAATCTCTAGATTGCTTATTTATTTAAGTCCCTAGATATAGTGACTGGTACAACTCAATTACATTTTTCTACTTTGGCGACGCGGTCAGCGAGCGAGTGCTATGCCGTTTGCCACACGAGTGCCGAGCGCACTTTACTGCGCCCTCCGCTCGCTGCGTGTTCGAATCAAGGAGGCAGAGTTGTAGTCAACTTTAACAAGGACCTTTGCATAATAATAATAATTAATAATAATTTAAATCCTCTCGACGCCAGAGTGGCCAGAGTCCGCCTCTCTCTCTAACTTTCTTACGGATTCTTATATTCCGAGGTAAACCGCGGGGCGTTTCTAGTCTAGTCCTCTATAATAGTCGGTAACAGAACAGAGCAGCAAGAAACACAATAATAATAGTATTTGATAGTAACAGCAGTTGTTCCGGTACACGACCAGTTAGCTGCAACCTGAGATACATACTAGGACATATTATAATGAGATTGTTTTACAGCAAAAGCCCAGAAAGTTGTGAAACTCAGTTCGATGATTGAGCAACGGACTGTTTGTCTTTTTCTATGAATAGAAAAAGAAGCAGCTATTAAGTGAATCCGACACAGCTAAGCTAAGACAGTGTACATGGAGTGTGTGTATCGCATGACACCGTCATGACGGGCGCGCGGCGCGGCTGGCGGGCAGCGCGCCGCTACCTGAAGACAAGCACCGCGTCAACCAGCGGACACCTCCTCACCACTCCTACTGCTTTTAGTCTTTTTATTTATTCGGGTCACGCTCCTCACTACCGAGAGTCGTGACTCCCCCCCCAGGCACAATCGATTCATTGGGGCAGTTATGCAGGAGTTTTTTAAGCGTTGCTGCAGCTTAGTGTAACACACGTACTTGGGTGGCACCTATTAACTCTAGTTATACCATTAAAATATCTTTTAGTAAATCAATGCCTGTATGCCGGTCGGTACGTCATACCAAGAAGGATCGTTGTATGGAGCAGTATCGCCCGGACGGCAACATCGCTAAGAGGATTACATTCGTTAACGAAAATATTCACAACGGGAGGTACATGATTAGCGACATAGCCGCTCGATCCCGGGCCCGGGCGCTACACTCACAGCAGTAGGGCAATGAGCGTTGCTGATTTTTTTGGCATTTGTCATATCAAACTTTACGCCACCTGACATATTTTAAATTAATTCACTACACTGTCGTTTTCCGAGCAGTTCAAGCGGCATTTGCGAATATAATTACTTTTGTCATTGAATTATACTAGCGCTTCTTACAGGGACCTCACAACCTACAAGTTTAGACTTGCACTTGCAAATCCGTGGCTACTTTATATTTACCTGAGAACGTGAATAATTTCTGAGAACGTGATGTTTTTTTCTTTTAGGGTTCCGTATCTAAGGTGTATAAACGGGAATACCACTACTAAGATGATAGTCAGTCACCACGCCGGCTGCAGAGCTGTTTATGAACCACTGGGGACTCGCGACCCTCGGTAATGAGGAAATACTTTCCTGTAATAGAAGAATGTAGAACATGTTGTACTGCAGTTCCTGGCCTCGTGTCGTGGTTGCACTGACACTGTGACCGCCGGACGGCGATTATCGAGCCGTATACAGATTACTGGATTTAATGACCCATTTCTAACAAATGCTTGGTTCTATGTTTGTAGGACTATATAGAGAGTGGCAAACTCTGGTGGCGCGAAATTCAAACCTCTCCGTGGCGTCGCTACAATACTACATATATATGGTAGGGGAGCCCAAGCGGGGATTTCGTGACTTTCTAAAGCGCGGCAGATTAATATACAGGGGGATACCTTGTGCCTGGTTAAGTAACTCCACCAAACATGAAGCCCATATATAAGGCCGCCCGCGAAGGATACAGGATCAGATTAGTAAAAAAAAGTTGACTATCAGAAAGTCTCGAGCGCGTCAGATTAAGGTAGGGTGAGTTAATTACATCCTAAATAGTGTTCCACTAATCTGACAATTTGAGAATGACATAAAAAAAGAGGAGGGCAGCAAAGTTGTAAAAAAAAAGTCATCTCGACATTCTCGAGCGCAGCTAAATTTTTTTTTATGTTGAAGGAAATAATTCAAGAATAATGAAAAATATATAATCTGACGATTTCCGCAAGCCGAATTGACAAAAATGTATGTGAGCGTGACTGTGTGACTCGCTTATAACTTTTGAACGACCGAACCGATTGAAATGAACTAAGCGGCGTTCTAAAGAATTCCCCCAAAATTAGATTTCCTGTGAATTTGAACCGATTCAGACCAATAGATTTTGAGAAATTTTGCAAAAACTCAAAAAAATAAGAAAATCATTTTTTTAAGTAGTTTTTTTTTAATAACTTTTAAACGGCTTCATTGATCAATTTCAAAAACTCATCCGCTTTTAGGCTTGAAAAACCACGTCGATCGCCACCAAGCTGGTCAAAATCGGTTGATTCGTTCGAGAGATATCGTGAACGAAAGAAACCCGAAAAAGTGTTTTTTCGGAATTACTCCGAAATTTTTGGTTCGATCAATTAAAACTAGAAAATTGCTTATGAAGATGATAAAACTAGATCCATTCAAAAGATAATATGGTTTGAAAATTCAAAAAATTGTGTTCTATGAAACTTCTATCAGACTTTCGAGCTGGGAGAGCTCAAATGCATAGAAATATTATTTCTCTTTACTCAGCAAGCTAAAAATATCACATAAATTATATTTTGAGCTCAAAAATGTCATAAGTACAATTTTAAGCGCACAGATATGCAATTAGCGGGAAGGCCATCCCTGTGGCCTTTAGGGTGAAACGTTTTTCTATTTTTTTTTGTCAGATCAAGCGAATCCCTCTAGATAATCGTCAGATTATGAGACAGTACATTAAGAACATAGAGATGAACCATTTATATCTTAATCTGACGCGCTTGAGTATTACAAAATGGCGAATTTTTTTTGCACATTATGAAAATGGCCGCAAGTTTGCGTCCCATCGAAATCGTCAGATTAGTGAATGAGAGCTTTTTTTGGTGCACTTAACACTCTCTTAAAAAATCAGACGCGCTCGATGATTTTTATTTTTTTTTCATTTTCAACAAATACAAATTATTTATTTATAACTCCATAGTTACAAGTCAGAATACATGTACATTTATTGTTTACAATAGTAAACTTGATAAAAATTTAAAAGTATTGTATATAAAGAAAAAAATATTATAATCTTTATTGCATTATGAAATACAATGCAATAAAGATTATGTCAAAAATTATAAATGTCAATAATATCAAATATATGCCAAAAGAATCTTTAGCTTATTCATATGTCCGTGCTGTAAGAATTAGGTATGTTTAGTTACTAATGTAATGTCAAGTTTGAGGTAATCGTCTAAGTCATAAAATAATTTCTCGAACAGCCACTTTTTTATCCTGGTTTTGAAGCATGCGGTGGAGGGTCTCTCACGGTGGCGGGCAGCCGGTTATACACCGCGGGCCCGAGTACATATACCATCCTCTCTGATTTCACTAGTCGATGTGACGGCGTTACAAGTAGGTCAGCTTTTACGTCGCTACGCAACCCCCATGTTCCCTGGACACCCCTGCGTTGGTAAATCTCCAGATGCTCGTGTGTGAACAGTGCAATCCGATAGATAAATTCACAAGGTAGAGGCAATATCTGACTCTCTCGGAACATATCGACGCACGATACGATATCTGATATCCCAAAAATGGCTCTGACGGCTCGTTTTTGCAGGACAAAGACTCTGTCACGATCACCAGCTCGGCCCCACAGCAACCCTTACAAACTACCACCCGCATCATGCAAACGATCAGATTAACATACGTACATTATTAAACATACGTAGGGCATTGATGCTATCAATATCTGACGCGCTCGAGGATGTCCATGCAACAGTTTTTTTTTACATATTTAAAAATCAATAGCCGCTTCCCTCACCGATGAAAAGAAATATATGATATAACATTTTTTTCTTCTTATCATCTAAGCTTTGCAATCCAATAGGTCTCTACGACGCTCGAGCAAATCCCCATTTAGCATCGTGGGCTCCCCTACTTTGTACATTAATTTGACTGCTCTGTTAGCTTAGTTGGTAGTGGCTCTGCCTTCTAATCTAGGGGTTGCGGGTTCGATTCCCGCGTGACACAAGTAATTATGAATTTTTAAATTTATAATTACCTACTTGTGTTAAGTCTGGTCGTTTGTATTGTATAATAAGTATGTATTTACAAAAGAAAAAGAATATACCTATGTATTATATCCGTTATCTAGTACCCATGATACAAGCGTAAGCTTAGTATGGGGCTAGATGGCGCTGTGTGCAATGCCCTGAAATATTTATTTTATTTATTTATTATTTTTACTGGCTACTTATACTATCCTAATATAATTACCTATATGATTTTACTGTTACATACTTTCCAAACCTAGTCTCAAAAATAAAGTAAGTACATTATTATGTTATGACATATGTAATAATGATTAATTTATGGAGGGGCCTCTCTGAAATATAATGGAACAAAACTGACACCTGTGGCACCTAGTGGAGCAGGCTTATAACCATCAGTGGGTTCACAAGGCCTGAACACGAAATTATCGGACCCATTGAAATGCCAACATGGGATTTGTAAGGGCTCTGGAGTAGTCCCATATTTATCAGTAAAAAAGAGAAAATACGAGAATCGCCAGTTTCCTCCTTTTGTCATCAAATGTTTGCTTATCAAAATTTACAAATATTTTCTGTGCATAAAAACATTTTGGACTGGTAGGTGTAAGGTTGACTTAAACTAAAATGTGTTCCTAATAATTAAGTAGGTAGTTCATTAGCTTCCTGAGAACAAGTGTCTGATAAACATGTGAAAACATTAAAACTTGATAGTTGTCTCTCAAAGCACCTTGCATGCTGGTTGCTATTACAAAATGCTAAGGCTTTTTATATTGTTATAGGCTGGTCGGCTTGAGAGACTTGTTGGGTCAAAACCCATACATTGAAGAGCAACTGCTACCTAACACAAAAGTAAGATAAAAATTATAAATTTTCATTAGTAAGAATTTATTTACCACCATTTTCTTTTTTGGAAGTGTGTTAAAATTGTGATAATGAGGGAAAACAAGACTGTATTAAACATAAGGCTGTTACACCCATTACATAATTTGGTGATTATATTTATATTATTGATAAGGATAATGATTACTGTAGCCGAACTCCATTGTGATGCCTCGCAGGGATACTAGCAACTATTCATACTTGTATGAAGATACTCATGCGGAAACTTTACGCAGTTAAATGATAAAAGAAACACTTTTTATAGTAAATGCTTTAATTTGCAGTACAACAGTTCTGAACGGGCAAGCAAGCAAGCGCATCCGATCATCCGAGCTTAGCTCTTATTTTCCCGCCAAAATCTCTAATCTTTTTCCGTTCCCGTCAGTTTGACGTACCAGTCAAACTGACAGCCAGCAAATACTCTTTTTGTGCAAAGAGGTTGAACTCATTGATGCAAAGAGGTTACTGTACTCATTTGATGTAAAAAGGTTGAATTAATTTTTAATTCTAATTGATAAACATAAGTTATGGTATTTAGTATGTCGGTAACATTACATTGCTGTTTGTTACATGAAATGCATTTTCTTAAAATCTCATAATAATAGATGGAAGATCTCTTACTTTGGGTTATTTTATATTATTGCCTCCCAACTTTAAGTGTTTTCTCATGTAGTTAATTTAGTTTAACTCTAAAAAAGTGATCTGGGTAACTGATGAAATTATAAATTTAAATAGAATTCTGACCGAAATGCACAGATTAAAAATTAAATTTCCTAATAATAGAGATCTACTGCAAAAAATAAATAACATACAAATTCAATATGACGCTTTAATCTTTAAAGAAAGAGGAAGGTACTACAGTAATATAATTACAAATTCGGACAATGTCACAAAATCTATGTGGAGCGTAGTACACACCGAAACAGGGAAGGCCAAAAAACATCAAGATTATTTATTTATTTATTTATTTATTTATTTAATTTACAAGTTGTCCAACGGACACAGACACACAATAGGAAATAATGATATAAACAAAAATCCAATTAGAGGACAACACGGGATATGTGGACATGCTCAGGCTGCCGGACGGGACTAAATTTCCTAGCAAGAAGGCAGCTGTGTCGTCGTCGTCGTGGGTCGTCTGCCAGTCCCCAAGGGGGAGCTGGTAGGTCCTCAGCGAGCTTGCGCTCTTTAGAGGGGCTGGGCGCCGGGGCACGCTGACCCCGGGGAAGTTCACGCACACACACGACGAGTCGCTCTGTCCGGCGGCGCACCAGCGACGGTCGGCGTTGTTCGACGCGTCGACGCCGAGTCGCTCAGTCCGCGCGGCGTACCAGCAGCGGCGGCGTTGCTCCACGTGGACGACGTCGAGTCGCCAGTCCGCGGGGCGCACCAGCAGCGGCGGCGTTGCTCGAAGTGGTGTGGTGATGTGTGGCGATGTGCCGATGGCGAATGTGCCTGTCGCTGCGGCGCTTTCCTATAGCGCCGGGACGACAGGCTGTAGTTCCTGGAGTGATGCAGGCGCGTCGACCTCCCGCTCGGGAGCAGCAGCACGCGGCGCACGCACCCTCACGGGAGGGAACGGCCTGCAACGTGACGGACGACTAGTGCGCGCGACGACTCAACGGGAACTCGGCAGCTGTGGACGCCGTAAATATTCGGTTCGCGAGCGCGGCCGCGAGCTGCGGCGCGCCGCGAGCTGCGGCGCGCCGCGCGCTGACGTCACGGCCAGCGAGCGAGCGCTGCGAGTTGCGAGTGCGCCTGCTGACCGCGCGCTTAGGTTGAAACCGTTCACGCCGTTCGAGGTGTTTAAGATACTATCGTTCGGTGTGGCACGGAAAAAAACCAAAGACGTGTATGAAGTATCTGTGGTGCTCTTACACTCCGTAGCGCCTACGATATCGCCAGTTCTAGCGTGTTTATTTAATAAATGCCTTAGAGAAGGGAGATATCCTACTGCGCTGAAGCAAGTTAAAATATCCCCTTTGTATAAAGGGAAGGGATGTCAGGCGGACATTAACAGCTATAGGCCAGTATCTATCATCCCCGCAGTGGCAAAAATATTTGAGTACGGTCTGAGCGCACGCCTGACTGAGTACCTCGCTGATTGCAACGCGCTGAGCGACAGGCAGTACGCGTACCGCAGAGGCAGGTCCACGACGTCGCTGGCTCGGGAGGTTGTCCGCAGCATTGTCAGCGCACGGGAGTCCCAGAAACAGGTTAGAAAGGTCAGAAACCGTTATCTTCTGCGACCTCTCAAAGGCCTTTGACGTCGCTGACCATAAGCTCCTGGCTGCAAAAATGCGGCATTACGGTATCGATAACCGGGCGCTGCAGCTGCTTACCAATTTTATGACCGGCCGGAGTCAGGTTGTTGTAGGAGATGGAGGTAGGATAAGGTCTGAATCGCTCGAAACCGGTATTGGCGTAGCGCAAGGATCGTCCTTGTCTAATATTATGTTCTCTCTCCTTCTCAACGACTTACCCGGATATATCCGGGACGGTAGTATATATATGTATGCCGATGACGTCGCGGGAATAATTACAGCGCCATCTATCGACGAACTTGAGTTTTACCTGAACAATGCGGCTAGAGATCTAAACGCGTGGTTCACGATGAACGGTTTAAGTCTCAACATGAAGAAAACCCACTTTATCCACTTCAACCTCGCTGGCCGAGCCTACAGGAAACTGAAGGTGCAGGTTGGGGGGGTTGAGATGGATCAAGTAAACGAGACAACATTCCTGGGTCTACATCTAGATAGTGGTCTCTTTTGGGAAGCTCATATAGATCGTATGTGCGAAAAACTGGGCAGAGCATGCTTCGCGCTGTGGCGTGTATCTGCAATACTGCCGACCCCCATGGTCCAGCAATGCTATTTTGCATCTGTGCACTCGCTACTGCAGTACGGGATCGAACTCTGGGGACGCGCCGCCGATTGGGAACGCGTCTTCAGGATGCAAAAGCGAGCCGTACGAGCGGTAGTGAGAGTGCCACAAGACACGTCGGCTGAGCAGTATTTCCGGTCCCTGGGGATACTGACCGTCCCGAGCCTCGTGTGCCTGCAGGCGGCGCTGTACGCGCGGGAGCACCTGCACCACTACTCGCACCGCGGGGCCGGGAGCGTGCAGCAGCTGCGGCACGAGCACCGCCTCCGCGCGCCGGGATGCAAGCTGGCCAAGGCAACCAAACTAGTGCACGTGACGGCGGTACACGCGTACAACGCCCTCCCGGCACAAGTACGTGACGCGCCCTCTACCGCGTCTTTTAAACGATTGCTCAGGCATTGGCTTGTCGAAAAAACTTACTATAACGTTGATGATATGTTAGATATCAGAAAAAAATTATGTAAATAATGTAATTTATTTATTATAGACATATGCCTAAATAAGAAAATTATTTAATCATCAAATTGACATATAACTATATTTTGTTATCAATAAATTGAGTTTGAGTTTGAGTTTAGTTTATGTGTTTGAAGTCTTATTAATCTTTTTAACTAAAAGGGTTTGCACTTGACCACATTTTGCCTGAGTGTAAGCAAAAGCTGTGGCCTAAGATGGAATGTGATAAACCAATAAGAACTGGTTGACTCTCGTGTTTGAAGATGGCTTGATTCTATTTCATAGGGAACCATCAAATGTAAAATCTGTCATCACAAAGTGCATAATTAGGTATGTGTTCCAGCACCCTTATTTGTGAGCCAATTCTATTTCAGTGAAGCTATGATGCACCGTGGGAGACAGTACCGGTAGTAGTGGTACTGAGAACATGCCTTTACAGAACTGGGCCTCAACCCAGATAGTGTAAGAAATATATTATATATATTGCTTATGAATAGATCTTTTGAATCAGGGTACTTACCGCAGGACTGGAGACATGCAATTGTTACTCCCATATTCAAGAAAGGTGACAAAACTAACCCAGCAAATTTTCGGCCTATCAGTCTTACTAGCATAGTAGTTAAAGTAATGGAGAAAATAATTTGTAAACACCTCACACACTTCTTGAACAGGGAGTGCATCATATCCGTGAAGCAGCATGGGTTTATGGAGAAGCGATCAACGGTAACCAATCTGCTCTCCTGTGTTCTAACCTGGTGCAAGGAGCTGGACAGTGGAAGTCCGGACGTTGTGTATCTTGATTTTGAGCGGGCATTCGACAAAGTCCCGCACCAACGACTATTAGCAAAACTGGATCACTTTGGTGTAAGGGGGAAACTCTTAACATGGATAAAAAACTATTTGTTAGGTAGAACATTTCAAGTTCAAGTCGGAGACCACTTGTCGCAGTGCAGACAGGTGTTTAGTGGCGTTCCTCAAGGCTCAGTGTTGGCGCCCTTGTTGTTTGGACTCTTCATAACTGACCTTGTTGAGCTCATAGAGTGTCATACAGCGTTCTTTGCTGACGACGGGAAACTCTTCGCTAACCCTCTTATCAGATCAGGACAACTACAGCAAGATCTTGAACGGATACAAGACTGGACCAGAGACTGGGTTATCAAACTAAATGCCTCCAAGTGTAGTGTGCTTCATTTGGGAAGGAACAATCCCTGCGTAGGTTACAGCCTAGATGGGAATGCCATAGCTGCAGTTAAACAACAGAAAGACTTGGGGGTTACCATCTCAGAAGATCTTAAATGGGTAGATCACATCAATATAATTGTTAAGAAGGCTAATTCTTTTATATATGTAATCCGGAAATCATTCCCTACTATGACTATTGACCTATTCATAAAGATATACAAGACCTACATCAGGCCACTATTAGAGTATGGGTTCCAAGTCTGGAGCCCATATTTTTGGAAGGACATTAATCTCCTTGAAAGTGTCCAAAGAAGAGCGACCAGGATGCCGTTAGCCTTACGCCGAAAAACCTATGAGCAAAGACTGGAAATCTTGCGTCTTATCACTCTTGAAGAAAGGCGACTACGTGGAGACCTTATAGAGGCCTTTAAACTTTTGAATGGACTATACAACCTCCCGGATACATCAAATTGGTTTATACAGACTAATCATTGTGATCATAGCAGGGGACACAACCAGACAATCAAGCGATGCTCTGCCAAAACAAACACAGGTCACCACATACTCAGCAACAGAGTGGTTCATAACTGGAACAGGTTGCCAAAAGAGGTGGTCAGTGCAACATCTGTAAACAACTTTAAGAACCGGCTTGATGACTGGTTAAGTAAAACCAAAAAATCTCTTGTTAACTTGTGATCGTTGCACCAGTGGACTGTTTAATTTTTTATCTTTGTGTGAACTAAATAAAACAATTTTGACACAGTGTGATATGGGCACATCAGCAATTTGCTGCTCGCCCATTAATCAAATAAATAAATATAAAAGAATCTGTTCAATACTCAACTTGGCAAAGGTTTAGGTTAAGATTGCACACTTGGTTGATGTGTTTCTCTTAGTAAGTATTATTAGAAAGAAAGAAAACAATTTAAGACACTAGGAATTGGTAACCTGAAATATACCTTCTAGTTACTACTCTAAGTTCACTAATATTAATGAGGTACATGAGGTGATATCTGTGTCTACTCTAAACAAGGGTCCATGTAAGTAAATATGTTGTACAAACATACAAATGTGTTGGATGAGTGGGAACCAAAAAACTTATATTAAACTATTTTCTTTATAAATTCTATTTGTAATATAAGAATGATCAAATCTATCAACATTGCATACACTACAAAAAACATATTATTGAACATTTGTTTCACAGGAATAAAACAGGAAAATATAATGTGGTTTACATTATACCAAGGTTAAACAAAAAAAAGTGGCAGTTGGACATATATGCAATGGGTGCTTACATTAGTATGTGCTTAGTTACTAGGCTAGTTCAACTTGGAACTTGGCTAGATATGAAGAATTCAAATCACGACAGATTATTCCTGTGACACTGACCAACATATACTACGGATGAACATCATTTATATGCTCCGCATCTGATAAACATACCTAAACAACAAATAAACGAATTTTCATTTAAACTCAACATTTTAGGCACCTATTTTTTTTACACAAAAACAGCTTACAAAAACTGGTAATTATATACTTATTAAGGTCAACATTTTGTAATTAGCTATCTTGAGAGCACATTACATAACTAGCCACGGCCCAAAACCAGTTTTTTTTAAGTTTTCCATGTTGTGTAGTGTAGTGGTTGTCACTCGTCTCCAGTGAATAACAACACATGTAAATTGATATACTTATAGGAGGCCTGTATGTGTGGCGCGGAGTTGCGGAATAAATTTGAACATCAAGCAGGCGCGGGCGACCTTCCCGCGCCGGGGCCTGCGATGAGCCGTCAGCCCCAGCTGTGCTCACAAGCACACACACACGGCACGCTCACCACATACTACTGCTACTTACTGACTCTGCGGAGAGCTGCTTCTGTCGATACAATCTGCCATCCCTCGTTGAGAAGCATGGAAACTTCACGAAGTTCTTGGCTGATCAATTCTCACTTTTACACTATGATAGTGTTCTACAACCTGCTCGTCACATTTATGTATAACTTTTATAATATCACTTTTTCGCAAGGCACAAACAGTTTCACTTCACTTTCTTTAGTAAAAATAAGTTATGGAAGACATTAAAGAAAACAACTCGCAACTTTTGACGTGTTGCTTTTTTTTTAATTTGTTTTGGCCTAACTCTTTGTATTATTGCCAGTGCCAGAAAATTGTAAATGTCATCAATGCGGGAAACTTTCAGCTAGGCGTGCTTGAATTTTTTTAGGAAAATATTTTTTATTGATATTTGTATAAAAACTGATCACTCTGCTAAGAGTGTTATAAGTGTTGTACTATTGCCCTTTTTTAAAAGGGTAATAGCAGGGGGGGGGGGAAGTTAGAACAAAATGCAAATATAGAAACACAGTGCTGCTCATCTATATTTCTTAACCGCAAACTAAATAGAAGATGGCGTTTTATAGTTACTTAATAAATAGAAGATGGCGTTTTAGTTACTTAAAAATACGTCAGTCAATGAACAGTAACCTTGACAGTAATAACGGATACAAAACATGAAAATTTTTCAAAACATATCTTGGAAGTTTCGCGAATTAGTTGGTGTTCATGAATATTGTGCGTACTTGTTGGTATTCATTTTAATACAAACAATAAATTGGCGTTCTTCAAACGTTGAGTCGAGTAATATTATCCTCCTCCGTTTTGTTATCACTTGAAAGCCTCACGCCCCAAATTTTGAATTGTTATTAGTCCTCCTACGCTGTGTTTTGCTACAATGCCTCATCGCTGTGCATTTGGATGCAGAGATAATAGTAAAAATAACTGATAATTGTTAACACAGTGTGTGACCAAAGCCCCGTAAATGTTAGTGCCATATCCGAATTAGTGTCCGACACCAAAGCTGTTTTCTTAGGAAGAGGAAAAGAGTGGCTGTATGATATGTTCTGTATTAAGGGACACAACGTTATACATTATTATAATTGTATTGGTAGATAACTTGTTTGACAGTTTGAATGTGAGCAGATTTAGTGTACCCAATGGGAAAATATATAAAGGACCCGTGAAACGAAACTCACCCCACCATGAACTCTGGGAAAAATTAAAGATATTTTGAAATCTGTGAAATTCATAGCAAAAGCTAAAACCGGCAACAAATACCGATTGATTGAAAAACAGTACCATCTGTGACAAACTTAATAAAAACGATAGAGGGCATGGAGGCACTTTGGAAAGTTTTAACAGGAAAATATGGCTTAGATGCAATGTTGACAAGAAATTTAAATCAAGATCCTATTGAAAATTTCTTTGGGAACATCAGGAGTTATGGTACAAGAAATGTTGCGCAAAATAAAGCGGCTTTTAAAGCATTACTTCTTAATAATTACAGGTCAGCTGCGTCAAGTAAATCAAATTGCGAAAATGATTTCAGTAACTGTCTCCAGACATTTGATAACTTTTTGAAAGAAAAAAATGTTACTCCTGTTAATGTGCATGTGCCTAAAGAAAAAGAAGTACCTACATATCGAAACGAAATTTGTATTGACCAACCTCTGGATGACGATGCTGGTCAAAGAAATTTTGTGTGTGGTTGGGCCCTGAAAAAATATTTTAAACGCGAAACCTATTTAATATTCATTCGATGGAAATAAAACAAGACAAGTTTTAATAATTAATAATTTATTGAATATTTTGGCATTTTATTGGCCTACAATAACAAGACTAAGAAAAAGTATACATTTGGTGTTACTGTTTGTTTTGGACAGTCATGCCGCAAGATGGCGCTGCAGTCGGTGAGCTGTACCTCAGCGCCATCTCACACATGCGCAACATCCCGGACAGACATATTTTAAACTTGCATAAACATGTGTGATACAGTCAAAGTATATGATCCCGTGGAATTACTTTAGCCGTGCTTAAAAATAAAAATAACAACTAAAGTTTAATAAAGACATGAACCTTGGCGCAAACTTACTTAGTATAAAGCTAGATGGCGCCGTATAAAATAACATTAAGTATGTTTATTTAAATAATTTACGAGATGGTGATCGACTAAATTATTGAAATAATTGTTTAACTTTTATTGGAAAATGAGCGAAAATAATCACGACCGGCAGGATTCGAACCTGCGTATTTCTGCTACCGTCAGAAAGCCTTAACCACTAGGCTACGGTCTACTAACTGCCAGGCGCGAAAATCCACACTCATTTCCATACACTTCAGACTGAGCGGCTGATGGCGCCACTTGTGCTGTCAGAATATGTCTAACAAGCACTCATATCGATGTACTATGGACACCTGATATGACGAGAAATGGGCCTTTCGCGTTTTAATTATGACTTAATTTATTAAGTGCTAACCGGCAGGATTCAGACATATTCTGACAGCACAAGTGGCGCCATCAGCCGCTCAGTCTGCAGTGTATGGAAATAAGTGTGGATTTTCGCGCCTGGCAGTTAGTAGACCGTAGCCTAGTGGTTAAGGCGTTCTGACGGTAGCAGAAATACGCAGGTTCGAATCCTGCCGGTCGTGATTATTTTCGCTCATTTTCCAATAAAAGTTTAATTTAAAACAACCATAGTGCAGGTTAGCACTTAATAAATTAAGTCATAATTAAAACGCGAAAGGCCCATTTCTCGTCATATCAGGTGTCCATAGTACATCGATATGAGTGCTTGTTAGACATATTCTGACAGCACAAGTGGCGCCATCAGCCGCTCAGTCTGAAGTGTATGGAAATGAGTGTGGATTTTCGCGCCTGGCAGTTAGTAGACCGTAGCCTAGTGGTTAAGGCGTTCTGACGGTAGCAGAAATACGCAGGTTCGAATCCTGCCGGTCGTGATAATTTTCACTCATTTTCCAATAAAAGTTTAATTTAAAACAACCATAGTGCAGGTTAGCACTTAATAAATTAACTCATGAAATAATTGTTGATTAAATGTTTATAAATTAATTATACCGATGATTTACTCGTGTCAAACATGGCGGCGCCTGGATCTGTTACAAACTAGTAGGTAATAATTGTTAATTTGATTCTGTTGTTGTGGGCGCCGCCTTTGATTGGCAGCGGAGTAAGTCAGCTGATGCTCATGTTTAAGGAGGTTTGTAAAACACGCTTCGCTCGGAGCGACCTCTTCTAATGCCAGTTCAGTCCGTTTGACGAGTTCAGGAACATACAATCGACTTGGCGGGGGCACTCCCGTGCCCCCAGATATGGCGTCTAGTCACTTTGAGATATGTCGTGTTCCACAAACTGCCTTATACACTACACATTATTGGTTTAACTAATAACATAACACGATACTATATAGAGTGTGGGTATATTATAATATTTAATATTTTGATACATAATTGGAAATTAGGGTAGATGAATAAAATCAGTCTTTGCATGGCACTTGCATGTTTCAATTATCGCTCCTCATTTAAATAAATTTACATAATGCTCCTCATTTAAATAATTTCATCAATAATAAAGTGATGCATTCAGTCGAGTATTTCAGACGGACTCTATCGATGTCTGCAGCCTCTGACCTCCCACGCGGTCAATTAACACACGAACTATAATAATTATATATTTTTAACCTGATATGGTGCTATAAAAAACCAACATACATAATTGTATGTATGAAAAAAAGAAATATGGTGATTATAAAAATAACTGTACCTCTATTTGCCGAATGACTATAATTATTACAAATTAAAAGAGGTTGAACTAATTGTGCGGCTGGACACAGCGTGCATACAAACACAGACAGCGGTACACAGAGCCGCGACGCGAGCCGCGAGGCAGTCAGTGAAAACGGCAATAGTATTGTCTCAACTAATACGTCACCTGATAAGTGTCAATTTCAGTATAATTTCATTGTCATATTAAAACGCCTGAACGTTTTAATTTTGCATTGTGTAAAGATAGTTTAAGTGTGAGTGATGAAACTGAGGATTCAGTTTTAGAAAAGTACCGAAAAGATATTGACGAAGAACAGTACCTAGCTTCGGACAAATTGTAGCAAAATGTTCGTATAGCAGGGAGATTGGATCGATTCACGGGTGTCGTCTGATAAGTAGTGTTTGGAGGTAGAATGACGACACCCGATCCAAGCAGTGGTGTGCTAGTTCCTGGCATCATTTTAATCAAGAAATTAAGCAGTAAGTATGCTTAGATATTTCAAACTATACGGATTTTGATGCAGTTCATTACTTCATTGTAGATTTGAACATTATGAACAACAGATAGAACATTTGTAATGGACGTCTGTAAAAATGTTTAGAAATTATATATTATTTCACAAACATAACTGGTCATGTACGAGCTTGCAGCCGGCTTGATAGTAAGTACTGTCGATACATAAGATATCTTTCAATTCCTCCGCATTATTATATCCTAGTACTTAGTATTGACTAAATCACTTTCTGTACATAAACAAATATCATACATTTATAGCGGCTGTTTAATTAAACAGTTTTATTTTTGACTCGTTCTCGCCATAGCAATGAGAGAGAGAGAGAAACTAACACTGTTTAACTGTACAACCGTGGAATCATTGTTTTTTTATAAGTAGAAGGCGGTAAAATATGCATAGATAGATACATATACGAGTACGTATGTATAGCACGAGTCCTAACAATAGTAACAATCTCAAACAACGAGACTCCCGACGAGTCTTGTGATAAAATATCAATTTGATTTACTTGTATATGAATATTTAAAGCTTTGTTGTAAGTATATGACGCCAGGCAACGATGCAAGTTTCAAATTAAAATACATACATACTTAAAAAAACCATTGCATTATATAACTATGATCGATAAATAAATAATGGTAAAAAAATTAATATACAATATTTTATGGTCTAAAACTAAGCCGAATGACGATGCAATCAAGTGTACATAAACTAAGTATACATCTTTACAATTAAATATAAATTGTTGCTAAAACTCATATAGACGACAATGTATATTGTCTTATTAAAATAAACGTGTCAAAAATGGCGCCCGTTTGATGGTTAGCGACGCACGAAATAAACCTTCGAAAATCGTACAACTAGTGCAAATTATTGCCAACAGTTACGATATTGCTAACATGATGCACAAGGGGAACAGAAGTTACAATTATACACTAATACAACTACAGTAAATAAGTGCAACGGAATCACCCGCGCGATTTACATAGTGACATTTCATCGCAAGGAAAATTCACAAAGCGCCAAAGAAAGAAGCTCAAAATGACACCATTCGATGAATGACGCTATGTGGGTGTTCTTTGATTGGTCCTGGTAGTAACTTTGAATGTTGTTTCTCTATTATTTCAGGTGGGTTCATTTTGATAAGTGTAGTTTAAGTGGTCATAATCGTATTTGATAAAGGTTAATAATTATTAATAAATACTCTATTATTTCAGAGCAACAAATTCAAGTATTATTTCACCACAACCCGATATAAGAAGAAACACAATTATACGAGCATAACATTAATGATACATTGCGGCAGATATTCGAAAATATTTTTATGCGAAAACAAAGAGAACATGCTTCTCGCCCTTCAGCTCAACATTCCGAGGCAGAGCCTGCACATAATCTTCATGGTGAGCAGTTTTGAAATGGTTCGAAAGTGGTGTTTCCTAACTGAGTACTATCCGAAGAATGACAATACACTTTGAAGACCACTGTTGTTGATAAGGACACGGTCCAAGAGTTGTCAAGGCAGCTGGTCTCTGCTGTTATGGTGATTATGGTCTCAGGTCTAAAGGGAAGAATACAGATTGAACATGTGTATGGAGACTCATTCTTCTAGTATCATCGATTTAGCAGATTCGAGCATCATTCCAAAAAGCGTCCGTTGCTCAGCTAGCGGAGGCAATCACGATTACCAATGTTAAGCAAAGGTCGACGCGGCCTGTCTTTGGATGGGTGACCGAAAAGTGGCATTCCATTTTGGGCGCTTCCGTGGATCGGATGGCACGTTAAATTGTAGGTCCCGGCTGTTTGTCTAGTACGGCAGTTGTTAAACAATGTCATAGACAAGTTCAATAAGAAGAAGACAGTTTACATAACGTTTTGTGTTGCAGGGCTTCGCTGGGACCGATATCCGGCCTCCCGATTATATGGCTAATGTCACGGAACGCATAGATTATCTGAAACAGAAAGTATATGCGTGGGCGAGCCGTATTCGTCGCTACAGAGAGCGTGCGTGATATTGGCTGAATCGCGTCTTCCAAAGTGATCAGAGGAGAGTGTACCGGAAGTGGAGGGAGCCGACCATCTTGTGATCGCCGGCCAGCAGCCAGGTGCCTCCGACCATCGTGTGATCGCCGGCCAGCAGCCAGGTGCCTCCGACCATCGTGTGATCGCCAGCCAGCAGCCAGGTGCCTCCGACTATCGTGTGATCGCCGGCCAGCAGCCAGGTGCCTCCGACCATCGTGTGATCGCCGGCCAGCAGCCAGGTGCCTCCGACCATCGTGTGATCGCCGGCCAGCAGCCAGGTGCCTCCGACCATCGTGTGATCGCCGGCCAGCAGCCAGGTGCCTCCGACCATCGTGTGATCGCCGGCCAGCAGCCAGGTGCCTCCGACCATCGTGTGATCGCCGGCCAGCAGCCCGGTGCCTCCGACCATCGTATGATCGGCGGCCAGCAGCCCGGTGCCTCCGACCATCGTGTGATCGCCGGCCAGCAGCCAGGTGCCTCCGACCATCGTGTGATCGCCGGCCAGCAGCCAGGTGCCTCCGCCATCATTAACTTGTGGCGTAGTGCATGGTCGGTGCCCGCCGAGCACACGGAGGGTGATTGTTGTTGACACGACTATAGCTTGCAATAAGCCTGATATCGTGATAGTGGACCGGCCGGCCCCATACAATTATTCATACATATATTGAACCAAATTTAAATATAGTCGTAGATTAATGAAGACGTAATAATTGTAGAAAATATTTCTTTATCTATCTTAAACGGGGTTTATCTGACCGCTGAAAACGCTAACGGTTTGCGTAAACGAGTAGAAAAAAATTAATACGAAATATCAAGCGCACTTATGTCTAAATATTTTATATATTTTTTGTTACATAGTTAAGATTTAATCATTATTGTCGGGGGCGCCTCCCCCCTCACTAACCCCCCCCCCCTTGTGCGTGCAACAGTCTCACTTGAATACCGACACGTGTCGTGTGCGTCTCAATATTTGACCAAACTAAGTGATCAATGTCATACATATGAACAGTCGCATAATTACACATAGATTTGTCTTTTCACTCGTTTTTAAATATGAGTCGAAAAACGGCACAATCTGATAATGGAGTCGCTTGTATCGCACACTCGCAGATACCGAGAGCATTTAGAGTTTCTTGTGCGAGATCTATGCGGGTGTTTAGCCGGCATCGTAATAAATAGTGTTTGTTATTGTACAAGTGTTTCATCCAAAGTCATGATGTTGGTAGCTCGCGTGACGCCACCCTCACCCCGCCCAGTGAAGCAGCCGTCAGTGCGGCGACCACGCTGTACACTCCATGCTCTAACTAGACACATTGATGTACCCTAATAAATACGTATCTATATATACAGTCCCGCTTCACTTTTTCGAGGCGCCGGCCTTGTTGTCGCGGTTGATCGGAATCTGGAAATTAATATACGAGTTAATATTACAAAACGAATAATTTAAATTATTATATCCATACATATAATAAAGCAGTAACCGGTCGGTGTCTGTACATTAAAGATAATTGACAAAAAAATGTTTAGAGGTGTTCTTCATTCATTCAGAACACAAAAATCATGTTTAAAAAACTGTTTGTCTGTAGGTATGTTTGTTCGCTACAGATATTCGCTGCCTACAGCCATTTTAATAATTCGTGTTTGTAGACAGATGGACTATATGGCGCTGTATTTTCTTAAAACACGCAAACTCTACGTCATATTGCATTGTAGTTTGGGGTGGGGCTGGAGTCTCTGCAATGAAGGAGGTGGAAAGGGCGCAGAGGGCGGTACTGAAAGTAATGTGCAAACTACCGTATCGACATCCAACAGCCGACCTCTACTCTGAATTAGGCATGTTAAACGTTCGGCAACTTTATTTACTCAAAGTAACCTTAACAGAACACCGTCAAACCGCCTCGTCTATCACTCCTACTTCCCCTCGGAGACGACCTCCACGGGTTTTTCAACCGAGTGCATACAGCCTTCGCAAATCGACTACCCGAATTTAGATTCCCCTTCATATACAACAAAATGGCTACGATATGTAGCATTCAGAGTACAACCCTCAGGGAATGCAAGCGTCTCGTAACCCAGTACTTGTGCACTCTTATCATATGAGGACACGGAAGATTTGTTTAAAATCCTTAAGTAGAAGTACCTATATTCACTCACACGCACACACAGACACACCTTACACATACACCACACACACACACACATACACACACGTCGTCCGTTGTTTTTAGTTTAAATCTATTTTTGTAAATTATTCAACTATTATGAACCAAAACCGTAGCTGCATATTAAAATCATACCGTTTAAAAGCACCTGTGGCTGCTGCGATACAGGGGTACCTAGTGCAGTAGCCACTGGTAACTCTACACTAAGGTCAAATGAAATAAAATTTAAAACTCTGTTAGTTAAGTTATCTTTAAGGTAAGAAATAAATAAATTCTAAATTCTACGAATTACATGAAAATCGAAAAATTTGCTCGCAAACAATTTTGGGTTTGGAAAATTATGATTATTGTCTTAAGGTGTTCTGCGTTGATATGTTAGATATATAATAGTAAACGAATTGTTTAGTAGAGTTCAAATAATATAATCTGATTATTTAAACGCTCATAACGCAAAAACGGCTAAACGGATCGTCATAATTCATGGTATGTGGGTGGTATGAGGTCTTAGAAGTGTCATAGGGTACTTTTATCTCAAAATGATGCGAGCGAAGCCGCGGGCGTCCACTAGTTACATAATAATATGATTTTCCATATTTTTTTTCAAATTATAATTATTAGTAGACATTTTTGCTAATTTTAAACGATATAGTCGTAAAAACGGTGCAAACTCGAAGGACAGAGTCGTACGAGTCCCTCTGTAATGGGGAGTGTGTACGAGGAGGAGGGGCAGTACCTCGGCGCGCTGGTCGTCCATGCGTGTGTCCTGCGCCCGCATGAGCTGCGCGAAGAAGTCGTCGTCTGGCACCGTGCTGCCGCCGGGGCCGCGCGGCGGAACTGTGCTGCCGCCGGGGCCGCGCGCCGGCATCGCCGTGCGCTGCTCCTCCAGCCGGGAGCCCTGCACACACACACACGTGTATTTCATGTTTTTTGTAGTTCTTTGTTGCACTTGGATATTTTTGACTCTTAGTTGTTCTGATGCTGGGGCTACATTAGCGGGCTATGGCGAATATTCGGGCTACGGCAATGTATGTAGCCGCGTAGCCGGGTACATCGCGACAACGCGGTGTATTCGCGCGCAGACGATGTAGCATCGGGGCACTGTCGGTAAACTGTCGCGCATCAAAGGGATTTGTCGCGACAATATTCGCTGGAGTGGCCACACCTACGTCACTTCTGTGGCGTCCAGGCTTTGACGCGAGACTGACGTGCTTGTGTGTTTGTACCACAGATTTGAGTACGATTGTACACTGTGGAGTTGAGTAATGATAAAGTGTTGGTATTCATTCAGGTTTATGAAACGAAGAGTGTCATATGGAATCCTAGTAACCCCGACCACAAAAAGAAACATGTGGTGCATGATGCGTGGGTTACAATTAAAATTAAACTCATTTGGCCTACCGCAATAGAAGAAATGAAGAAAAAAGATTCCGTGATGTCTTACTACAGAGCCCATCTCAATAAAATTAAGAATAATCGCCATAGGCCGTTTACCGATTCTTCGCCGCCATGTGTAGACTAAAACATCGTGTAAGCCCGATGCACGATGTTTTGAGCGCCAAAGCGACACGAATCTTCGCCCGCTAATGTAGCCCCAGCAAGAGTAGATTCTAGTTGTTCGTTGTTGTTCAGTTCGTTTAGTTGTGTAGATTATATTCCAATATCATCTACATTGTTGAAGTTGTGATTGCTAGAAGCACAGCACACGGGTGCATGCCAGGCCTCTAGTACATTGTATTGTGTAGCTCTTTGTTGTTTTAGTTGTATTTATTTGATTTTGTCGTTATTTGTTGGTTTTTGTTATTTTGGGTTGTTTTTGGTTATTCTTAGTTGCATTTAACTAAAAACAACACAATTAAAACAAAAGCAACGAAGAACAGCATAATATAACAACAAAGAAATACTAAAATCACCTCAGACTAACAAATAACAACAAAAAACAACAAAACAGCATCTGAACTAATAAAAACAATGAAAACAAAATACAGCAACATCAACAAAAACAAAGCAACACCTAAAAATCCAATTCAAACAACACATCAACAACAAAATAACATGAACTAATTTAAATGAATAAAAAATACATTATTAATTTAATAAAACTAGGCCTAACCGCAGGTAATGAAATACTTCTTCCAATATCGAATTGTAACTCCAGCTCGCATGCACGCTGCATCGCACTCGTCAGTAATACTTTCGCCAGTTACTCGCTTTACGTAACTTGAGCTGACGGTGCACACCCGTCATAATAGGGGGCCTCATTACACTAATACATATAATAACTGGTGACATTTTTTGCCGATTAGGAATCCGTGTGCTGGTGGTGTATTGGGCGCGGATTTATAAAGTGACATGTATGTATGTATGTACGTATGTACCTGCACTCGCGCGATCATGTCCAGGAAGTCATCCTCGGGCTTGTCAGCGAGCGTGTGCTGGTGTCGCAGGCCGGGCAGCGACGCGCCCGCGCCCGCACCCGCCGGCTGCTCGGGCGCGGCGGGCGCGGCGGGTGCGGGGCGGGGCGCGGGGCGCAGCTCGGCGCGCTGCGAGTCCATGCGCGCAGACTGCAGGTCGGTGATCATGTCCAGCATGGCCTCGCTCGAGCTGGAAGCGACACACGCGCACGTCTTTATTACACGAGCGTACTGCGGTACCGGCTCACTAGAACCACACTTTCAAACCTGTTCAACATTAACTGAGTGAAAGCAAACTTCGAGGTGTTTATATACCTACTTACATTTCCTAACAAAGTAATAAATAAATTCAGAATTTTAATTTTCTTTTCATTTAAACGACAATCCGAAAAATACCCGATATTAAAACTAATATTTTTTTCTGTTTCGAAATGCGTCCTTGTAAAACAGATCGTGATTCTCACTTTAGCCGGCATTGAACCAGCTACGCTATTGTATTGTACCCCACAGTTAACTAGCGCACACGCTTCAAACTCAAACAAAAGAGCATTTAAAAATTCGTGATTTGTTATTACGTTACTTGTAATAACACTGTCTCGAAACATATTCAGCCTAGTAGATACTACTAAATAAAGAGCACTCGGAAATGCCTTATCGTCCGCAAAACACAGTAAGCCATCATAAACAAAGGGTAACAATATTATTTTATCGAGCCACGAAGAGTTAGTTTGATTACGAAATAGTCATTGTATTGTATGTTTTAAAGCACATATAAAATAAAGTCAGCATTAGAGCACAGACGGGCACAGTGGCAGGAACGCACCCGAGTTGTCCCTCTGCGCAGGACCTCATGGTGGACGAGTTTCCTCTGCGGGCGAGTGCTGTCCCTATATGTGTGCTGTGCAGTGCTGTGCTCACTGCGCCCTAATCACGTGTGTGCGAGCACTGGTGGCCTGAGGCGGCGCGCAGAGGAGGAGCGCTGCAATGTACACGCGGCAGGCGCGGCGGAGGAGCGCTGCAATGTACACGCGGCAAGCGCGGCGGAGGAGCGCTGCAATGTACACGCGGCAGGCGCAACGGAGAAGCGCTGCAATGTACACGCGGCAGGCGCGGTAGAGGAGCGCTGCAATGTACACGCGGTAGGCGCGGCGCAGCTCGCGGCCGCTGATAAGCCTCGAGTGCTGATAAGGCAGATGTTATCATCGCCGCAACGCTCTCCTACGTTTCCAAACTGAGAAAAATTACTTTTACAGCGTACGTTTTATGTTATGCTCAGTTTTTATCGCGGGTTTCACGACCATCCATTTACCATTTATTTGGTTTTTTGTCATCCCGTAGTTTCTTTTCAAAGACATAGATAATTTTCTTTTCATCCCACCATCTCGGAAAGAGTATTTTTGCTCTTCAATATCGTATATAAAGTAAATTGAATTTAGAACATAGTGTGTTACAAGATTTTGAATTAAAAAAATCATTAAACCTATTTACTGCTACCTCTATGGTGCCGAATATATCATACAACTTTTTTTAAATTTGTTAAAAATTTCGACTCGTAAATTTACAGCTTGGCTGGGTGCGTAAATCTATAATATATTATGTACATACATAAGAACCTAGGTTGGATGATAATGACACCCGCATTGAGTCTCTCAGCCAGCAACAGACTGCGTCGAAATATACATACATACATATTATATTAGTCATCTTTCTCAACGGTTCATCACAAATTCAATTAAATCTTAAATAATAGCAAAACCGAGTGTGGTTCTGCGGTTTAAACATCTGCTTTTCGCCTTGACGGACCCTGGTTCGAATCCAGCCCTACACCAATCTTTGGTTTTTCAAGTTTTATGTGGATTTGCACTGGCTTTACGGTGAAGGAAAACATCGTCTACATGTTTAAGGACCACACAGGAAGATATGTGAGTCTTCCGTGGAAGAACCTGGGCGCCCACCACGATATATCTGCACAAGAGAACTCCCCTAATGAATTAATTCTGCGGGGGAGTCACGACCCTCATTCATGAGGAAATACGACCCATAAAAAGACAAATTACAGCTATAATTTTTTTATATATGATATAGGCTCACAAATTGCTTGATGTTAAGCAACGTTATAATCTACGTTCTAGCGCGCTTACCTAGAAGAAAAAAATGTGTCAAAAAATGTCGGTGCCAGTCACTGGTCAAATGAAATCGACTCTTGTCGAAGTTGCAGTTCCAGTCGGCTTTGGATGTGTTCCTAATGCTGATAGGTATTGTTGCGACTGGCACCGACTCCAAATATTACTGATTTCAATAAGAATACCTACTTATAGGATTGTAAGTTTCAATAATTTGATAGATTCTTCACTTCCAACTCTGAATTTTGAAGTCGCAAAAATTAAAATAAATTATTTATTAACTTTTTAGTGACAGCAAGCTCGAAGTCGGTTATAGATTTTTTTTTAAATAATTTTTATTTTATAAGTTATAGTTTCATTTTGTGCACATACCTACTCATACGTATAGGTGGACAGTGTTTATCTGAATTGATAAAATAAAATGAAATCAGCATCAGAATCGGCCTAGCACTTTGAGGCGTCAACAAATGTATGTATGAAGCGCCCTCTAGTGAGTAATTAACGAATCACATAAATCAATTCATTTACTAAACAAATCTAAGCCTATCAGAAAAAACCGCATCAAAATCAGGGTTATAATTTAGAAGATACAATGTATACAGCAGCGCCCCCTGGTGAGATGTCATCGTAACACATAACTATAAAGATGCACCATTCAAACCTCAACACAATCACAGATGACCGCTTCAAAATCTGAGTAGTCGTTTTGGAAATATAGGTAAAATTGGTTTGCGTAAACTTTATCAATTTGTTGGTTTATTGGTTTTTTCTCAAAAAGTACTAGACCGAATGAAAAAAAAATGAGGACCATTTCGAAAACTATCCTCGTCGAATAAAAAAGATTTTTTTAAATCGGTTCATAAATATAATTCACGGAGTAATCGCGTAACATACCCACAAAAAAAACTTTCAGATGACAATAATATAATTTATATAATATAATAATATAATTTGTCGGTCTTCAAGTCGAGAGTAAACCGGTTTCTTCTAGGCAAGCGCGCTAGATCGTAGATTACAACGTTGCTTAACATCAGGCAAGTTATAGTCAAGCGTGAGTCTATATAATGTAAAAAAAAAAAAACTTGATTACCTCCTTTTTTGGAAGTCGGTTAAAAACTAGCCAAGTCTCGATGGAGCTGGTTGTTTATCTCTAAAAAGTAATGAAATGTAAACAAGGTCGTGCCAAGTCTAAGGTTCGTTACTTCGATTTGTTGTTGTGTGACTTAGCCGTTGACTTGTACCCACTAATGTATAAAGAATGTTTGATTCTGCTTCTAAACATTGACCAACTGAACTTTTATAAATCTTATTATTTACATTCGAAACAAATTCGAAATTTGAAATCTGGCAGCGTCGCATTTTATTCTACATCTTTGTTAGACTTGTAGAAAAAAATCGAAACATCATATATTTCAACAATATTAAATACTTTGCTGTTCTCTGTACTACTCGTACATTTGAAGTATTAAAACGGGATAAAACTCTATATTTTTTCAGACCAATTAACAATGATAACTTTTAAAATAAATAAAATCCTAAAACGGAATATTTTTATTTACCGACATCTTTAAAATCGATTTTATTATGTATATCATGTATTATATCTGGCTTAAATCTTACAGTACCTACCGAACAACCAGAAGTCAGCTTACAGATTAGCACAAAAATCAAAGAGATTTTGTTTTATAATTAATAATTATTTTTCGCAATACTACAATTATTAAAAATTATGTTTATTTATTGGGACGAATATTTTCTTTGGTATCATACCGATACATTAATAGTTTTGAATAAAAATGTCAATATTAAAATTTACAAAAAACATCGAAACGTTAATATTAAGTATATCGTTACTTTATTGCATTTTGGTCATCCCTAATCTTAGTTTTACATTCGAATGCAACGTTGTCAGCTCGTGCGTTTGAAGCATTCCATGTACTTATCTCTTATTGGTATGTGAAGCATTCTAAATTCGAAATTTAAATGAAAATAGAATTCTCTAGATTGTAAATAGAAACATTTATTTATTGTAAACTAACCGTACCCGCGGCGTTGATCGCGTTTGAATTCGCTATTTGTAAGTTGAAGCCTGGAATGTCGAGAAAGCTTACCACATTGGACCAAGAGCGAAAATTTTTGTGACTTTTTATATTCTAGGGATTCATACTACGTCCTCTAGTGAGTAGTCAGCGGATCACATATTTTTTTTAACAAAAAAAATAATGTTGTTTTGGTAATTTTTATCAACCTGTAACCTGACCAAAAACTTTCTCTACACGTTTGTGAAATTTCTATCGAAATCCGTCAAGCCGTTTTTTTAATTATGGGTGTTTATATAAACAGATAACCAGGCAAATTTTAGAAATTGTTGAAACGTGTTCTGTTATCAATTCTAAGTATCTCCAAAATTATTATTTTTAATATCTTCAATGTTCAGACTTTCAATCTTCTATAGCTTTATTGTATGTATAGATAGATAGATATACATAGAATAGATATATTTGTTAAAATAATTTTATTAAGAATTTACAATTCACGTATATTATGCGCATGAAATAAAAATTGTAATAAAAGTGTACAGATACAGAGGAAGAGAGATTATTTGTTTTCTAGGCTTTTCTAAGGATAACTACTTCATAACTTAGAAATAGTAAATACTTTACGTCAATATCACTACTCCGGGGCTGAGCTGCCAGCCACACTTGAAAACCAAAGAGGGGAGATGCTTGGCCACCTTATACGACATGACGACTTTCTGAAAACATCATTGAAGGGAAACTGGAAGCACGAAGAGGAAGAGGAAGGCCGAGGAGGTCATATATGGACCAAGTAAAGGAGAATGCGGGCGTTATATCGTAAGGCGTAAGGAGATCAAGGAATTGGCGGAAGATCGGGAAAGATGGCGCATGTTGCACAGACCAGGGCCCACTCCCTTAAATTTGTGATGATAACGAGTTAATTTATGAGTTAATTTATTAAGTGAAGTTAATTTAAGTTATTATTTTTTTTCCAATAAAAGTTTAATTTGATAATGATGATGGTGACAATACAATTACATTAAATACAATTTTATGTATGGTACAATTTTGTACCATACATAAAATAAAACTGACCAATTTACAAATAAATGAAATTTTTAAAGCAAATATAACTTATTATCCACGAAAATCATGTTTTGGAAAAATACAAAGAGGTTAGATTTATACGTACATATTTTATTAATTCCAGTTGTCAACCCAAGGAAGTCTTGTTACTCAGATTCATAATGTACTAGCAAAAATCCAAAGAGGTTAAGTGATACATATTTATTTTTATTTATTTATTTATTTGAATAATGGGCAAGCAGCAAATTGCTGATGTGCCCATATCACACTGTGTCAAAATTGTTTTATTTAGTCCACGAGATAAAAAAATTAAACAGTCCACTGGTGCAACGATCACAAGTTAACAAGAGATTTTTTGGTTTTACTTAACCAGTCATCAAGCCGGTTCTTAAAGTTGTTTACAGATGTTGCACTGACCACCTCTTTTGGCAACCTGTTCCAGTTGTGAACCACTCTGTTGCTGAGTATGTGGTGACCTGTGTTAGTTTTGGCAGAGCATCGCTTGATTGTCTGGTTGTGTCCCCTGCTATGATCACAACGATTAGTCTGTATAAACCAATTTGATGTATCCGGGAGGTTGTATAGTCCATTCAAAAGTTTGAAAGTCTCTATAAGGTCTCCACGTAGTCGCCTTTCTTCAAGAGTGATAAGACGCAAGATTTCCAGCCTTTGCTCATAAGTTTTTCGGCGTAAGGCTAACGGCATCCTGGTCGCTCTTCTTTGGACACTTTCAAGGAGATTAATGTCCTTCCGAAAATATGGGCTCCAGACTTGGAACCCATACTCTAATAGTGGCCTGATGTAGGTCTTGTATATCTTTATGAATAGGTCAATAGTCATAGTAGGGAATGATTTCCGGATTACATATATAAAAGAATTAGCCTTCTTAACAATTATATTGATGTGATCTACCCATTTAAGATCTTCTGAGATGGTAACCCCCAAGTCTTTCTGTTGTTTAACTGCAGCTATGGCATTCCCATGTAGGCTGTAACCTACGCAGGGATTGTTCCTTCCCAAATGAAGCACACTACACTTGGAGGCATTTAGTTTGATAACCCAGTCTCTGGTCCAGTCTTGTATCCGTTCAAGGTCTTGCTGTAGGTGTCCTGATCTGATGAGAGGGTTAGCGAAGAGTTTGCCGTCGTCAGCAAAGAACGCTGTATGACACTCTATGAGCTCAACAAGGTCAGTTATGAAGAGTCCAAACAGCAAGGGCGCCAACACTGAGCCTTGAGGAACGCCACTAAACACCTGTCTGCACTGCGACAAGTGGTCTCCGACTCGAACTTGAAATGTTCTACCTAACAAATAGTTTTTTATCCATGTTAAGAGTTTCCCCCTTACACCAAAGTGATCCAGTTTTGCTAATAGTCGTTGGTGCGGGACTTTGTCGAACATATTAAATTTATTTCAGATGACAAACCCAAAGAGGTTTTGTTACTCATTTTCCATTTTGTACCCTATGTAGCTTGAAGGCTTCTTTATACATAATGTACTGTATCTTGAGCTGGCCAAATTAAGCAATAAATGGCAATGAATTTAGGCTCTAAAAATTTATAAAAATCAAGGATCTCGTGACTAGACATTCAGCAATGTAATCGCTATGGTTTTGTAGATAATTAACAAAAAACATGTATTTGTGTAAAGTGGCACCATCTACCGCCCATGGAATGCGAATCGTGTCAGGCTACTGCCCCTTAAACATGATATCAGATATGCAAAATACACATGACAAAAAATTACAGAACTTACAAGAGGAGCAAATCAAAAAATTTGAAGCATTAATGACTTTAGTACAAAAAGGTATAGAAACGAATACGCAAGAAAATAACAACATCGCTAACTCGATTGATTTCCTAGCCCAAAAATACGACGAAATGTCCACGAGAGTTACCAAATTAGAGCAGCAAAACTCAGATAGCACGAAGTACATTCGTTTACTAGAAAACAGGATTGAGTATATGGAGCGCCACGCGCGTAGTTCTAGTTTTGAGGTGCGAAGCGCTCCTAAAAAAGAAGGTGAAACAAAAGACGACTTATTAACTACACTAAAAAATATTGGCGCGGCCATAAACGTCCCCCTTCAAGCCTCGGACGTGCGCGATGTTTACCGAGTAAACTCGATGAATGAAAAAAACCAGCCAATTATAGCGGAGTTAAGCTCTGTTGGGTTAAGAGATAATTTAATTAGCTCCCTAAAAACATACAATAAAAAATACCCAACGTGCAAGTTCAGTACGAACATTCTAAAGTTGGCAGGAACGACCAAACCAATATTTATTTCGGAAAGTCTCACTATACAGGCGAAGAAACTTTTCTTCTTGGCAAGAGAATTTGGAAAAGAAAACGGTTTTAAATATTGTTGGGCAACGCATGGCAAGATTTATATGAGAAAATCAGATGGAGCACCACTCGTTAAAATAAACAGCGAAGAAGATATAAATAACCTAAAATCTAAATGACTAGATATAGGTATATCTATTGTTTGTAATCTGTATAGTAACAAATATATTAATTTTAATAATTTACCTTAAGAAATAGTATCATGGATGTATCTTTAACAAACATACCTACATGTCACACACACTGCACATACACACCAAAACATTCTTACACATTGAACAAAACATAAAATCACTTTACACAACATTTTTAGTACTCATATTGCTACTTTTTGTACAGTTTCACGTAGAAATGCTAACAACGCTGTTTTTATTGGCGTTTCAACATGTCAGTTATTATTTATATTTATATAAAAGTAACTATGACGGCACTAACAGTACACGGGCATACAAGCTTCGTGTATGGTTGCTTGCACTAAAAACGTTCACTATTACTTTTGTTGACCTAAATGGATGATAACACATTCATAATATCGGAAGTTGACCTAACGGATTCTGTTCATTGTCACTTACTGAATAGTGTTCGTGACTGTAAATCAACGCTACTCTCAAAGGACTCGAATAACAGTAACACACTTAATATTTATACAGTTAATATTAGGAGCATTAACTTTAATTTTGATAATTTCGTTGCTTCTGTATAACATCTTGACATATTGGTTGACATCTTTGTGCTTACGGAATGCTGGACAAATATTAATAATGTACCACCAAACTTAAATATATATAGCATGTTCTGGACGCAAATATTTTACAATCATAACGACGGAGTTGTTGTCTACGTCAAAGATAGTTTAAAAGTGAATATATATGAACCTGAGTGTGATGAAGGCAATTGTCTTGTCGTAGATATGACTGACTATACAATTATATGTAGCTACCGTCCACATTGTTTTGGCAATCCCACTAAATAAATACATTCTTTAGACAAAATACTTAATAATATAACTAGTCCTAATATAATGTTAACTGGAGATATCAACATAAATACATTTGGCACTGATCTATCAAATTTTGCTCAGGCTTACTTGAATATGCTAGCAATACATGGTCTAAGGCAGGGTATTACCCGACCAACGCACGGAAAAACGTGTTTAGACCATTTCATGGTGAAATGTGTGCATGTCTGGAAAACTATAGTATTCGGTGACAAAATGACAGATCACAACTGTATCTTACTCTTCATAGACAACGTTAAAGCGCGTAGAGCACCCAAACAGTTTAATAAAGTAATAATAGAACACAGTGGTTTATCTGATTGCTTAAGTAACGACAAATGGATTGATATTTTTGAGACACAAGATGTTAACCTAGCTGCTGAACTATTTACTTATAAATTAATTACATATATAGTACCTGCCATGTTTGTTCCCGCTGCTAGCGGAGCGATGTAGCTTGTGCACCTTCTTGTCTGCGAGGGCGGGCGCGGGGGCGGGGCGGTTCTCCTTGTCGGGCGGCGCCAGCTCGGCGCGCTGGTCGTCGTAGCGGGACGACTGGCAGCGACTCAGCAGGTCGAAGAACGACTCCGCCGGGTTCTACAACACACAGCGTTTATATTTGGATGGATGGAATAGAATTTAAAAAACTCATGGAACAAAAGGTATGTGTGTGTGTCAGGTCGGTTTGTATGTGCGTCACTGGCCGCCTCGTCTCGAGCCCCCTCGTAGTCGAGTCTGTAGAAAATGAGGATCCTGCCAAAGTGTGGAGATTTCTCAGGTCTCTGGGTGTAGGTAAATCTAAAAGCGAAGCTTTATCCGAGAATGTAGATTTAAACTTGCTAAATAAACACTTTTCTTCTTCTTCCAAATTTGATGGAACTATAAAAACTAATACGCTAAGATTTCTTTCTACTTTACCAAATTTTAGTGACGTTCATACTTTTGATTTCGTACCTTTTGCTGCTTGTGATGTAAAGAAGACAATTAAATCAATCTCGTCTAATGCTGTTGGCAGTGATAGCATAAGCCGCAAAATGTTGTTACCTATCCTGGATGAGGTTACCCCCATTATTCTGCATCTGTTGAACTGTTCCGTTTCCTCTAGCAGCTTTCCTACTATATGGAAAGAAGCACTGATCGTTCCACTCCCCAAGAAATCTAACCCCAAATCCTATAATGAATATCGTCCTATTTCCATTCTCCCATTCCTTTCAAAAGTCCTAGAAAAATTAGTTCATCAACAACTCTCTTCCTTCCTTACCCGAAATAACCTCCTAAATCCTTACCAGTCCGGTTTCCGGTCAGGGCATAGCACAGTCACGGCTTTGACTAAAATCACAGATGACATTAGATATGGAATGGGTAGTTGCCACCTCACTGTCCTTTTACTCCTTGATTTTAGTAACGCATTTAATAATATTGATTTTGAGGTCCTGCTCGGTATCCTGTCCTCTCTTTACATATCTCCAACGGCAATTGAGTGGTTTCGTAGTTACCTGTTCGGCCGCCGGCAGCGTGTTCGCATTGACGACGTATATTCGTCTTGGTGCGACATTTCTGCTGGCGTACCACAGGGTGGCGTGCTATCACCTCTTCTTTTTTCCCTTTTCATTAATTCTATATCTAATAACCTCTCTTCTCTCTATCACCTCTATGCAGACGATTTACAAATATATACTCAATCAACTTTGGAAAATCTTGATGTGGCCATTACAACAATAAATGGTGACCTACAGCGTATTGGTGACTGGAGTCGCATGTTTGGTCTAACTATTAATCCAAGTAAGACACAGGCTATAATAATCGGAAGTTCACAACTTATTTCAAAAATTAATTGGTCACGCATCCCGCAAATCTTGTTTGATGGCGTCCCAATTCAAATAAGTGACACTGTAAAAAATTTAGGCATAATGGTTGACAGTCAGCTCTCATGGATATCACAGCTCAATGAGGTCAGTCGAAAGGTCTTTGCATCCTCTGCAGCTATTAGGCGTTTGCGTAATTTTCTTCCGATTTCAACCAAAACTGCGCTTGTTCAGTCTCTGCTACATCCTATTTTAGATTACGCTGACGCTTGTTATCCTGACCTAACCGAAGAGCAGCTCGATAAGCTCGAGCGTCTCCAAAATTTCTTTATTAGGTTCATATTTGGCTTGCGTAAATATGACCACATTTCTGAATTTCGCAAAAAGCTCAAATGGTTACCTATCCGTCTTCGTCGTAATACTCACCTGCTGTCCCTCCTCTACAAAGTCCTATTTATTCCTTCCACTCCTTTATACTTAAAGGAACGTTTCTCCTTTGTGAGTGAAACTCACTCTTCATCCCTTCGTCTTTCACGTACTCTCATCCTACAATATCCTAAACTCAACCACTCCAATCTGTTCTATCAATCCTCCTTCACAATTAAAGCTCTCTTACTCTGGAACGACCTGCCTTTAAATATCAGGCAGGCTAAATCTCTGTCGATTTTCCAGAGTATGGTATACAGCTATTACATCTCTACTTTGTAAACTATCAATCGCGTTTATTGGTGTTAAATGTGTGTGTTCATAGTTTATTAATTTATTATTATTTGTAACATGTAAATTAGTTTGATTTTCTTTTACTTTCTCTATTTAGTTATAGGTTTAATTTTGTTTAAATTTTATTTTTATTTTTTAAGTATTGTAGGTATTTATTTGTACGCCACCGACCAAACTGATTTCTGTCACCGTTTTCTTGCTAAGGTTGCCTGGAAGAGATCACTCAAGGTGATAAGGCCGCCCACTTGTGCATTCTTTTATAGTTTAAGCATCTCATATTGTAATTTATTTTTGGTGTGCATAATAAAGTAATATTGTATTGTATTGTAGTCATAGTCATTTATTTATATCAAATATTTGATACACGTCACAGAAATACAAGTAAGTATATTTTTTTGTCCATCAACAGAATTGTACTACAATTAAAACTTATAACTAAATACACAAATATATAACGATATGTACGCTTCCTTAAACAATGAACCTAGCTAACTTAACATTAGTGACAAAAATAAAACCTACTACCACTTTAAAATAGACATACCTACACAAAAATATAATACAAAAAACATTAACTAGTATTTAAATAACTTATTCAATTCCAATTTCACCGAAGATAGAGAACCTTTATTAAAGACATCAATAAACAGCCTGATATTATCTCTGTTGTATACATCACACATACAGTTAAGTTAACCAGGGAAAACTTAAGAACATTAGTACGACATCTAGCCGGGGTGAAACTATTTTTCCATAGCGTCCTTGCCTTAGGCAATGGTACTCTGATGTTCATCTTTGCTAATACCTCTGGACAATCAACGATTCCGTTTATCAATTTACATAACATTAGAACGTCGGCCATCTCCCGACGTATTTTCAATGATGTGATTTTAAAATGTTCAAGTCTAGAATGGTAGGATCGAAGCTTTTTGCATTTTAATGTCATAAAGGCCAAATGGTATAAAAATAATTTCTGTACTTTCTCTATATCCTCAGAATGATTTTCGTATCCAGGATTCCACACTACAGAACAGTATTCTAAAACACTACGTGATAGGCTGTTAAAAAGAGTTATTGAAAGTTCTTTATTTAGGAAGCCCTTGGCTTGTCGTGACACGAAACCGACCATCTTTCTCGCTTTTCTAGTGATTGTGTCCACATGCTCTCTAAAGCCCAGCCTTTTGTCAATTATAACACCTAAATCACGGATAGACTGCACTTCCTCCAATGGGGAATTACCTATATGGTACTGTGCCGGAAAAGATGTACGCTTTCGTGTGAATTTGATGCAAAAACACTTGGCTGTATTAAGTTGCATTTTGTTTTGGTCACACCAAGAGCACACCAGATCGATATCGCCTTGAAGATCAACCACATCCTGCACACAATTGATTTCTCTGTACAGCTTTAGATCGTCAGCGAAACACTTCACACCTGACGTCACCCTGTGAGGCAAGTCATTAATAAACACTAGAAACAGCAAGGGACCCAAATGGGAACCTTGCGGGACTCCAGTCGGCACCATTGTTACATCAGATTTGAAACCCTTCAGAACTACCAGCTGTGATCTGTTTTGCAGGTAAGACGCAAACCATCGGAGTAGTGATCCATGAACACCCATAGCCTGCAGTTTATCTAGGAGCAACACATGGTCCACTAAATCGAACGCCTTACTGAAATCAGTATAGATGGCGTGGGCTTCGCCCTGCGAATCTAGTATTTCCGCTACATCACTGACATATGACATCAAATTGGTAAATGTAGTTTTTTTTTTAAATAATCATATTAAAATAATAGTACAATAAAATAAAATACAATAATTATTGTAAAACAAAACATGTTAAATTAAATTAAACTGACCTCCTCCGACTCGGTGCGCACGATGGCTCCGAGCGTGCGCGCTCCCTCCTCCTCTTCGCTCTCCTTCTTCTTGCCGTCTGGAGTTATCTGAAAACGAACACATGCTGTCATTACTACTATTTTTTTTAATGCAGATTTTACTTGATATAATATTTTATTACGACATGTGTGAATGAAAAGTTTAATGCCATATTTTGTAATTTAAGTTACATATTTTGATACATGTAAGATTTTTTTGCCATCAAATAAGCCTGGACACAGTGATACCGGGTCGCGAGAGTGACATCAGCGGTTATCTCGATAGGGAGCAGGTCTGCAGGTAGAGTGGCAGTGGAGTACCTGTATGAGGGCGAGCTGCTCCATGCTCTGCCTGCGCACGCGCAGCGCGGAGAGCGGGGCGCGCGGGGGCGCGGCGGCGGGCGCGGGCGGCGCGCAGTCGGCCGGCAGCCCCAGCACGCGCCGCAGGTCGCTCACGTTCATCTGGGCCGTCGCCAGCCCCAGCACGTCGCCCAGCTGGAACGACACCCGACCGAACTATGTACCTCCTCGGATTCATACACGCACCCCCTCGGGTACCCGCATATACGCTCGACCGTTCACTACAGTCTGAGACGGATCGCGCTCACCCTTTTCGCAGTGGAAATCATTACGATTCGTCAGTTGAACAATTGATGGGTTATAAGTTACACGCGTTATAAAATTATCACCTACAATAGACGAATCATACAACATAATAACGTAAGCGTGAAATAAACAAAGCGAGGGCTACGAACCTCCTTGGAGATGGCGAGGTGCTCGGTGGCGTAGTAGAGCGCCTTCTCGTGGTTCCCGAGCGCGGCGTGCGCGTTGCCGAGCGACCAGGCGGCGCGGCCCTCGCCCACGCGGTCGCCGAGCTGGCGCGCGGCCGCCAGGTGGCGCGCGTGGTAGGTCTCGGCGGCGCGGTACTCGCGCAGCAGCGTGTACGTGTTGCCGAGCGAGTAGCACGCCTGCGCCTGCACGGCCGCGTCGCCCAGCTCCTCCGCCAGCGCCAGCGTGCGCAGGTAGTGCGCCGCCGCGTTCTCGAACTGCACACACGCACCACCACCACTGATATACATGTTACACGCACTGTACTCAGCATTGGGTCACGGTAATATTATCTATACAGTATTGTAACTCGGCCGTGTCCTTGAAATAAGTGCCTACGCGCGGTACGTAAACATGAGATGAGATAGGGCTATCGCCCACCTACAGCGTTTCAATTGCATCTGCTTACTTTAAGTTTCTATCTAGTTTTGAGATTGTAAATTTATAACTTTATATTTATTTATTAGCACAGATACTTAGTAACAATATAAAATATTAAAATGATTACATAAAATACTTCTTAAATTGAATATTACATAGGTACCTATTATTATGTTTGACATGACTTTAATAACAAAAATTTCATTATGTCATTAATAAAATTGACATTGTAATTTCTAAAATTTTATAAAAACTACTTAAATGTTATAAATTCAATTTGACGAGATATTGTAATTTGTGTAGCATATTTTATGACATTAGTACTTATACCTATGTTACAACTTTACATCATCAATAAAGATTCTTTATCTTTTTTATATTTATCTTTAATAGAAAGTTGTCGGCGACGCACGCATCAGATGCATCAATCTCCCGCATAAACGCTAAATGTGATAAACTCTAGCATGCAAATCGGCTCGCGCAGTGAAAGTGCGTATAACAGACACAGTCCTCGTAATAGTGTGCTTTGAAATAAAGGTCGCTTGTGATTGGCTAAGAGGCTATTTTATTCTAACTAGGCGGTCGAATCTGACGAGGTTCTTAGTGAACCAGACGCTGCGTGCCAACACTGCCTAGCCCTTATTAGAATCGTTTGATACTCGCGGATCTGGACTATGAATAACTTAGAAATAGCAATTTTGTGTGTAAAAAGTTGTTGTTGAAATATTTCATAGATTTTGTAAATAATTTGAGAACCCCTTGCACGATTTGTATTAACAATGTAAAATTAGATAGAGAATTGCAATGGCTTTTCAACTATGTACATTTCATGTGTAACTTTAGATATTGACACGGTACCATACGTAGGACAATTTATAGTTAAAATGCTCGCACAAGTGGGAAGTATTGAGAGGCGCTCTCTACTGTAAAGCTGCGTCTTGGGGTAGCGACCTCTAAACCGAGCAAATGTTTGTGGTAGAGTAGCTCCTGACATCGTATACTCAAGAAAGAAATAGTGAAGTGATCTGGATCCGCGCGAACGTTTTTGATCGAAATCGCGGACCCGTCCGAAAATCAATAAAATCAATTCCAAGTGGTTTTTAGTTTCAATAAAATAAAAACTATTTGTCAGCCAATTATTCACAAGAACAAATAATAATTGTTAACAAGTTATTTATTATTTTATTTACATTCATAATCAATTCATTTAATCATTGTTTTAAACAATTAAGGGGGCGCTTCCCAAAGACCACGTGACCGATATTGCCTACCCGGCCCCGCACTTGCCGCTCAATACACACGACAATTGCTCAAATAAGAAACGGCGTAGCCGGTCATAATCATGTTCAAGGCGTAGCGGACGGACGTGCTAACATGACGGGGCCGCGCCGCGCGGCCGCGCCCGCCGGGGATCGGCTAGGGTGCGACTCGCGCGCGGGACGCGGCGCGGGGTGTTGAGAAGGAAGTCAAATTAGTTCGTACAGTATTATATGGTCACTGAAAAAAGTCGGTATAATTTTTCAAATTGCTACTTGTTTGTTGTTATTATAACTATTTATTATTTCATACCAATACAGATAGAGGTAATTGATAAGTAGGTTCAATATACGTGGTATATGGTAGTTACCTTATCGGTATTTATTAATTTACTTATAACTTTATATTACATATATGTAGGTAACTACTTATATAGGTACTTTGTTTACAGTTGTTTGAAATCAGTAAGCACTTACCTACTAAATTATTAATCCAGTAGTATGTAACTTGTAATACCTACTTACCTGGTATAAAATCGGCGAAAGTATATGGCGCTTCAATATAAAAAAAAAATACTTATGCACGAGTTAGGCACCTACACGAAAACAGTTTCAAATGAAACGCAGCTAATTAGTGTTATATATTCTCTGGGAACCCCGAATAGCAGAAGAATTATTGTGGCTTATAAATTAATTATAAGGCCAAGTGTGATTCGGACTCGCGCACGAAGGGTTCCGTACAATCCCATCCCAGTAATATTATAAAGACGAAAGTTTGTGAGGGTGTAAGTATGTTGGCCGTTCTTTGTGCTCAAACAGCTGAACCGATTTGGATTAAATTTGGCAAGGAGATATTTAGACCCTACATTAATATTATAACTACGAAACGCGGGAAACACCACGGGGCGCCGCTAGTAATCTAGAATTCTAGAGATCGCCGCTTGCGAGTTCTAATTTGACGAAGCATCTACTAGGAACTACTCTGGCGTATTTATATGGGTCTGGCGAAAAAAATACGAATGTGTTATTAATATCTTATGTACCTTTATATATTTAAATTAAACACACATTTCTCCATTATTAATTATAATTATTTACTAGTACAATAAATGTACCAAAACAGTTTATCAGCCCATTTTAAAGATTATGTAATAATGCGCATGTATTAAAACTCGTTAAAATCTAATTGACGGCTACAGTTTGGAATGTTATTGTACATCATCTCATTGTCGCCATCGCCTTCGTCATTGGGAGAAATGAATTCTGGCCGCAGTTTTTTGGAGATTGGACTCTTCGTCCATTCTTCAAAAGATTGCGATGCGTCCATTACCGTAACTTTTTGCCCATTATTATCGTTAGAATTTTTGTTCCATTTGCGTTTACAGTTTTCTTTGTCTTCTTTTAATTATTTTTTTTCGATTCTATTGCTACTTGTATGTGTATCGGATCTCTTATAGGCATTTTTCGCGTGTGACGAGGGTCAATTAGCTCTGGTAATATGCATTCTTTGTAAAATAGCTCTAAGGGATACTCCATTTTGGATTTCCAAAAATCATCATCTCTATAAATTGAACGCTACAATCGGTGCTGTTGGTGACATTGTTCACGACTTCACCGTCGCTCACATCATTATTATTACTACCCGCACGACGACTCCTGATTACAATAATAGTAATACATAATAATTATGAAATAACTACTATCTTATTTTTTTGCAGTAATTAAAACAAATTTTAATAAAAAAAAATCATAGGTATAAAATATAGAAATAGACATTACATTATTAATTTATTTTCAACTGAATTCTGCTGAACTGAATTATACTCGCACACATCGTTTTGCACAAACAAACATACTAAAATCCATTATTTCATTATTAATAACGCGGAACCCTAATAACACTAAAGCAAAAAATAAATATATTTTTTTAGTAAGTATTTGTTGTTATAGCGTCAACAGAAATACGTCATCTGTGAAAATTTTATCTGTCTTGCTATCACGCTACATGGGATATCGCCTGGTGACAGACCGACGGACAGACGAACTTCAGTTGGTACGTACAGATACCTAGGTACTTAGAAAGCAATAAACTTGATCAAACAAGAAAGAACAGGTAGAACAGAGGGGCAACAAAATAATTCTATTAGATAGATCGATGTCTATTAGGTTTACTTGAGGTACGGACGAACCCCTAAAAAGGTTATAATGTAAAAAAATATACCTAACAAGTTTGATTGTTATATTTAGGTAATTTATAGGTAAATTAACTATGTTTCTACGAAATCCGTGATGTGAAAATAAAACATTTGGACGGTTTTATTTTATGTACCTACCGACCTAGGTAGAGATGCCATGCAGGAAGGGCCAGCAGATTGACACTCGACAAGGCCTAATGCAACTTATGTACCTAGGTAAGTAGGTACCTATATTTATTTTGTGATTGAAGTAAATCAAGAGTACAACTAAAGAGTACTCTTGATTTACTACTCTTTTAGAGTTTGTTTTTGATTACGCGTAAGCGCCACCTATTTTATAATAGCGCTAGCGCTAATAACCTACCTACTAGGTACCTACGACCTTTCACCGAGCCAACCACGAGCCCGCGAGACGACAGAGCGGCCAGATTCTGAGAGCTGCAAGCGGGTCGGGCTATTTTAGTAGCAAAGATCAAGTTATCCTGGACGATCAAACGAATTGAAGTCAGGTAGGTACCTATAGTTACTTCTAGTACTTTCGTAGTTCCATAATAATATTTTTTGAGGATAGTTTTACGACTATATTTACGTATTATATTATATATATATGTATTGTATATTTATAGGTTAGGTATTATAAATACATACACATATTTCAGTACCTACCTATATAGGTACGACCAATACGTATATGTAGCTCGCTTTATGTCCATCCAAAGGTTGCCTGGTAGAATTCGATAGGCGAATAAGGCGATAAGGCCGCCTACTGCACTACCAATAGTTATTATTGTCCCTGTGTAGGTACCTACCTATGTTTCGTTACTGTATTTGTGGATCGGGCATAACACGTCATTATTCTTACGCAGCAGTAAGGTAAAATATAAAAATAAAAAGGTAGATTTGTACCTATATCCACCACCACGCCGCCACCGTGCTCAAATGACGACTTGCGCAATTTTGATTTTGTTGGTGTTTTTTATTTTTCTTTCGCCTCGGCATATTTCGCACTAAAATGTCCGTTGGTTAGAAAAGCACCATCACCATAACAAAAAATGTTAGTGCAAAAGTACAAACTTTTAAAATATTTTTAGTAAGTATCTAATATATTACTAATTGCTATTTTATTTCTAACGCACGGTAATATTATCCGTTTTAGATGCAAACGCTTTTGAAAACTAGTTACTCTGAAAATGAACGAACGCTTGTATGCAAACCATTCATTCGGTTACAATTATAACGTACTACAATTACGAACAAAAATGTCAAATGTGTGCTCTATGTCAATACGTTTTAAGTCTATTTTTGCATGTTTACAAATGTAGTTACTTGAAAGTGGTTTGGCTTAGACAGGTAAAGCGGTTCTATGCCGAAGACATAGAGTCTAATATCCATTGCACTACAAAAAAATGGGTTTATAAGGAACGAAAAACGACAACTCATGTTTAGAAAATATAGTTATTTGAAACTAGTTAGGCTTTGACAAGTAGAGCGGTTCTATACCGGCGGCATAAAGTCTAATATCGATTGCACTATAAAAAACGGATTTGGAAAGATGTAATAATATTATGTTATTTTAAATTGAAATATTTTGTTTTATTTTTTAGACATAAGGTATTAATATAATTTGAAATAAAAAGTTGTTCTAAAAACGAAATCATGTTGAAATTTGTTTTATTTTGGAATTTGAGATGTTATTATTATTATTGCAATGGGTGAATATATATTCAATAAATTTCAAATACATTATTACACAAAAAAAATGTTTTTATTGTATCGTTGTTTTTTTAATTAATAATATGATTTTTCTAATTGCTACTTGTATTGTTGCTATATTTCAAATTTATAAAAAAAAATATATCTAGAAATCGTTTTATTCGTAACCAACCCAGCACTACCATACACTAGCAGTAGCTCAAACAAACTGTCGAGTTGGAGCAATAGTTTGTTGAGTCGTTTCATATTTCGAAAACTGGAGCATGGAGCTGCGCGGAGTGGCACGTGCTTCCCGTACGAACGTTAGCTAGCTACTGATGAACGTCGACGCCCACGCGTCTATCGGCTCAAAATAGGTTGCAAAAGCTATAAAACAATTCATAATAAATCGAAAAACCATTATTTTGATAATCCTAAAGTGCCAAAAATAGCAAAATGATGTGTAGCACATTTCCTTCACAGAAAGGTATGTATTATTTCTCCCCATTTCGGAGCCTCAGGGAAATACATGACAAAACAAGGGTTAACTTAAAAATTTTTTTTGGATTCATGTTACAAAGTATCGAAATTTCTAAAATTACAATCTCTTTGAAAAACTATACAGAATAACATATATTTTTTCCCACAGTGAATTTATTCTCTCAAGCGGAGTTCTAAGCTTTCAAATAGAGGGAATTTGGAGAATTTTGTCGCAATAAATGTATTGCCATCTCGCTCTTCTTGGGAGCTCGTCCTTAACATCAATTTTGACAGCTCCGCCGTCTCGCTCGGATCATCCATTGCGGAGACAACTCGATGCGCTCGGCTGAAGTCGGGCGCGTTCGGCGCCATTCGCGGCTACGCATTAGTCTGCCGCGAGACTCAAGTGGGTATAGCTCGCGCGTCGTCCGTTTATATGAAGTTAGAATACTGTATAGATAATATTACCGTGATTGGGTGGACAGTGGACACCAGGGGGTGACACTTGGAACAAAATGCAAATATAGAAACTATATTTCTATATTTGGATTTTGTCCCGAGTTCTGTTCAGCTAATCTATAATTCTTGACCGCAAACGAAATAAATGATGTCGCTTAAGTAACAAAAAAACATACAAAGTTAAAGCCAAAGAAGAAAAAAATTCAATCACAAGTGACACTGATTGACAAATGAAAAAAAAATGTTGAAAACTTTAGTTGAAAAGTCTAAGATCTTGTGCGAATTTGTTTGTGTTTTCTTCATATTGATATCAACAATTAGTATGCTACTTGGTCTCCAATGTTAGCCGGGAAAATACTGTAATGTGATGGTGACGATACAATCAAAAAGATTCTCACCTGTCCGAGGAATATGTGCGAGTTGGCGAGGTTAGAGTTGGCGCGGCGCTCGGCCGGCTTGTCTCCCGCGTCGCGCGCGATGTTGAGCCGCTCCGTGTGGTAGCGGATTGCCTGCGCGAAGTCACCGAGGAGGTAGCACGTGTTGCCGAGGTTGCCACACGCGCGCCCCGCCGCCGCACGGTCGTCTAACTCGCGCATCAGCTTCAGGTTTTCCCTGAAAACAAATGATTTGAATTTATTTATATAAAAAAAGTAAAAAATAAAGTAATTAGTAGTAATAAAGTAAAAGAAGCAGTATATAATATAATATGTATTAGTAGTAAAGTAAAAGAAGCAGTATATAATATAATATATACATACTCGTAGTAGTGCAGCGCGTGCGTGAGCGCGTCGCGCGCGTCCTGCGGGCAGCGGCCCGGGTCCGAGCCGGCCCGGCTCAGCGCCTTGCCCTGCAACCACAAGTGCGCGCTCACTATACAACACTCACACTAATCAGTAACGGCACGTCGCACGCGGCGCCCTCTAGGCCCGCACTCAGCGAACAGACGGATAGAGATGTTAAAAAAATATTCGTCACGACAAAATTACATTACAACAAACGTCGTGTACAAGTAAATCGGCCACAATACGGTCCAAGTCAGCATGCATTGGTTCTCCGTCGGGGCTGACTGAACGTATGATGAAGTGATCATAGACGAGTACAGACTCACTCACTCGCGGGCTGTTATTACATGTAACAGTGTAAGAGCTGCCGTCGCTCGCTCGCAGTGCGTGCGCGAGGTACCTGTGCGTGGTGCACGTTCCCCAGGTTGTAGAGCGCGCGGCCCTCGCTGCGGCGGTCCCCGAGCGCGCGCGCCAGCTCCAGGTGGCGCCGGCAGCATTGGATGGCCTCCGAGAACTTGCCCATCACCTTAAGCGTGTTGCCCAGGTTGCCCGACGCCTTCGCCTCGCCTAGCTTGTCGTTCATCGTCCTGCAACACAACCGCGGCCTCTAGTCACTAAACTATTGCTGTTTATCTGCGGTCAGTAGATAATTATATTATATCCAAGTAGTTTATTTATTTACCGTGTCCAAGAGAAGAATAAAAGAAATAAAAGATAAAAAAAAAACAAAAAGTATGAACATGTAAACATTGAAAAAGCCACGGGAGACGGGATCCTGCTTATGGTATAAACTTTGTGAGTAAAGTTGTGCAGTTATTCATGAAACGGCAATCCGGCGTCGTGTCGATGGAGGCGGATGCCGGGAGCTCGCCGGCACCACCACTGCAGTGTTCCTTCAGTTACTAAGTATGTAACTTTACTTTCGTCTTTCCCAATACTATTCTAGTACTTACTATTTATGTATTCTTTCACTGCAACATGGCAACAGGTCAGGTCTCTCACTAAATGTTATGGAAGCACTAGGACACATTTGTACAGCAATTCATAAACACACTTAACAACTCAGTTGTATGAAGCAGATCTTGAACCTAGAAAAGGGCTCTAAATCACTTTGGAGCCTTTCCACTTACTATGTGTTACATGTTTACCTTCAAAATGAGTATTAAATACTGTTGTTAAGTTAGTGAAAAGACGGCTAGATCGGTAACGGCAGTCACCTGGCGAGCGTGAGGTCGTGCTTGTGGTACTGCATGGCCTTGGCGTAGTCTCCGAGGTAGAAGTACGCGTTGCCGAGCTGCGAGTAGATGGCGGAGAGCGTGCGCAGGTCGTCGGTGCCGGCCTGGATGGCGGCCAGGAAGAAGGCCACGCCGGCGCGGCAGTCGCCCGCCTTGCACAGCCGCTCGCCCTCCAGCGCCAGCTCCAGGCACATCGAGCCGCCGTCGCAGCTCTGCAACACAACCACGTACTGTGTACTGTGTGCTGCAACACAACTCCTGCAGGTGCTCCTGCATCATCATCATTACATCAGCCTGTGTCCATCCACTGCTGAATATAAGCCTCCTCTCTAGCGCGCCACACAGTACGTACACACTGTAATCATATTACATTTGTATGTTTGCTATGTGCTATGTATGTGCCATCCAGTTTACATATTAACAAAAAAACGAGTAGAAATTTTGTGTGGAAGTGTAAATACCTAAGTAGCAATGCACACATTATGTTCAGTATATTGTCGCAACTCTGCAATAGCTAGTATATGCAAGTAGCAGTAGGCACACTCTATTTTAGGCCATAGTTTTTACTTACCATCAGGCAAACTATGGTCAAGTGCTTTTCTATTAAAAATAACACAAATACATAAAGCTCAGCATTTCAGTTAAAATAGAATAATTTAAGTTGACTATGATAAATTATATGTACATATAGGTAATAAAGCTGAACGCTGACTTGTAAGTAGTAGATTATGATTAATTAAAGTTTAAAGGAAACATAGAAACAATAACCAGAGTTCTAACGAAAAATTAAGATAGATTAGAATCAGAAAAAATAGTTAAGTGGACTCTACATAATAGGCAAAAACCTTAGAAGATTTGAAAAAATCTGCAAATAAATTAGTAAATAAACTTGTATCCACTAAACGTGTAAAGAATGTTCAACGGCAAAGTCACGTAAAATTAACTATAATAATAAATAAATCGCAGTAAGGAACCTTAGACTTGGCTTAACTAATTCTAGAGATTTCATTACTTTTTAGAGATAAACAAGCAGCTCTATCGAGACTTGGCAATTTTTTTACAGAATGTTTTTGGAGGGATATATCTTACATCAATTAACATAAAGTAACTTGTTATGAGATTGGTAGAATTATTGTTGAGTAATAAAGCAATAACTTACTGCAATGACTAATCCAGTAGTTAGTGACCATCATAACAACACAACTTTGCCTCAACTTGAACAAGCCTGACTCATAATCACATCAAATTAATTGCCTGCTTATAATTGCATGGTCATTATGTAGCTACTTTACTCAGAAACAGCTTATTCATTACACATTATTGGCTTCATTATACTCTTTAACATTTATTTCCCTTGTCATATGAAAGTAGCCTTGAAAACTTGTCACTGTTTAAGAATAAGAATAAAATAAATTTATTGTCACATGAAACATAAAATAGAACTGTTTGGGTTAATAACAATTTCCTCAAGTGTAATTTCTCATTACTATGGGCTGCAACTGTCCTGCATAGCAGTGTATTTTTTTTTAATATTTAAATTAACTTTTTTCTCAATATCGGCTTAAGTATTCAAGTGATAAACAAGTTTTAGGCTTAGAGAAACCAATTTGTGTTCCTACTTTTGTTGATTAGCTGTTTATTTGTCATATGAAATAAAATAAATAAGTAGGTAGTTGATATTACGGTTTTCAGTATTCAAGTGATAAACAAGTTTTAGGCTTAGAGTAACCAATTTGTGTTCCTACTTTTGTTGATTAGCTGTTTATTTGTCATATGAAATAAAATAAATAAAAATAAGTAGGTAGTTACTTGATATTACGGTTTTCAGTATTCAAGTGATAAACAAGTTTTACGTCATGGGACCGACAGTATATAACAAGCTACCCAGCGAAATTACTGAGGCTATAAGCTTGCAGAGTTTCAAGTTTAAATTGAAAAGGTGGCTTGTTGACCAAGCTTTCTATAATTTTGAAGAATTCATTCACGTTTTTCGGTGATCTTAATCCTGACAATGTTATTGACGTGATATTGATGTTATTGCTATAGTATTGTTATTGCAGAATTATTATAGAAATAATAATTATTGTTTTAAGTACATACCTATTAATTGTATTATTGATTGTTTTATTAATCTGATTATTGACATTATATTGTGTTCAATTGTATAAGATGAAATTATACGCATGATACTTTTAAGTAAGTACTCGTAGTTTAAGATGTGACCTGTAATCTATTATTATTAATAAATTGAACTTGAACTTGAACTTTAGGCTTAGAGAAACCAATTTGTGTTCCTACTTTTGTTGATTAGCTGTTTAGTTGTCATATGAAATAAAATAAATAAGTAGGTAGTTAATTGATATTACGGTTTTCTTTGCCTTCTTAAATGTATGTATGTGTAGTAGTGGCCCCCAGGACTTCAATTCAGTTTAACTTTATTGCACACTAAAAATATAAATATACATATCAACAAGTTCAGATACTTGGGCTGCACTATAACCAATACAAACACCAGAGAAGAGGAGGTAGTAATTAGACCCCAAAACTTCTTTTGTTGTAGTGCAGCCCTACACAAGATCCTAGTATCCAAGCTTCTAAGCAAACAAAACTATGGGTGTACAAAACCTAAACATCATGAGCAGTACAAAAAGATGACAGCAGCTGGAGAATAAGAAAGAACTCTAAAATCGAAGATCTAGTTGCCGAGCCTAAAATCTTAGGATGCCCTGAAGAAAGCATACTTGGGACGGCCAACTGGTCGACGGCCAGTCTGACATCCCAAGTACAGCTGCAAGGACCAGATAGGGGAGGATCTTCAACAACTCCATGCCACCGAGTGGCAGGAGATGGCGCAGAACCGAGAGGAGTGTTGTCTCCACGTGTTGGAGGCCAGGATCCACTTTGGGTCGCAGCGCCACATAAGTAAGTAAGTATCAAAAGGACTTAAACTATGAATATGTGTACAAGTAGGTGACCTTATCACCTTTAGTAATCTCTTCAAAACTTTCCACACAAGACAATGTTTTCCATTGTGTGGTTCTTGAACTAACTGGTTATGCTGAATGAGTGCAAATTCACACAAAGGATTTTGAAACAATTCAATGTGTCATCCGAGCCAGAGAAGCACACAAGTGACCTACCTAGAATCTGATGCAACACCACCACATACAACACAAACAGATAAAGAAATCTGATTCCAGAGACCAAACTATACAGAGAGAGATAGTGATAAACAAACTGTAGTAAGTGAGAATTTTTAAGAAAGGATTATAGTACTTAATTTATAACATGTTATTTTCATTTTTGTGAATTGAACATGAATGATGTAAAAATAAAGTTTGTACATACTTATTGTTATATTTACCACTCACAACGTTGTTTTAAAACACTACATACCTACTTACAAGCTGCTCGGGGAACTGAAACTAACACCCGTATTTTTAAACGTTACCTTACGATTTCCTCGACTTAAGGATGGCTTGAGTAAGGTCACGTGACCACTTAAGATTTTTCCTCTTTCGAGTGCACGACACAACTGTCAAACTCAAGGTAGCTCGCGACCTACCTTACAGCTCCCTCGAGACGTATTGGCCGGTTTATCTTGTGTTTGTTTGTAAAAAGATGAGTGAAGATAACATGGAATTTGAAGAATTTATTGAATATGTGCACGAGGAACAATATATGTACCCATCAAGAAGTTATGTGCGAGACGCTATGAACCCGATGGAGTTTTATAGTAATGAAGAATTTCGAAAAAGGTTTCGGTTCCGGAAGGAAACTGTTCTACATGCAATCATGCCTTTGATATGCTTCAAGGGTGGTGTCAATAGAGGTCTACCAGTGCCTGGAATCCTACAATTATTGTTACAAATAAGATTCAAATAATTGTTTATGACTTTTTTTTTAAATCTTTTAACAGCTAATTTGTACTATAAAGACTAACTTTGTGGTAATCATTTTCTCCTTTTGCGTATCATAAAGACTAATATATACAAACCAATGGAAAAAATATGTACCTAACGCCTGAAAGAAAAATGTACTTAATTACCTAATTGTTAATATACCTTAATGTCTGGAACGAGATGGCAATTACACCGCGACACAGGTTCGCCTAGTGCGGTGTTTATAGTGCATGTATGTATAGTTTTATTATTTTTTTTTGGAGCAATAAACGAATTTTTTAATTTATTTATTTATTTTACAATAAAAAGTTGCTACCAACAAGTACTAACTAACTGAGTGCATACACTTTTAGGTCTAATAATGAAAAACAAGTGTACAGTGATCCATTTTTTAATAGATTTAACTTAAATTCTGCAGCCTCTCTTTCTAACTCATTCTTTTTGTATATGGCTGCAGCTGCTTTGACTTTTAACTGGGCAGCCTCCTTTTCCAAATTATTTTTCTTATAAAACTCTTCTGCTGCTTTCATTAGCCAGTTGCTTTCTTGAAGTTTTATTTGGTGCAGCTCTTCCTCCCTTGCTTGTGTCCGTTTGTATTTTTCCTCACACAGAGAAAATTAATCCAGAACCACTTGCCTTCTATAGTTAGTAGGCCCTGAGGAAAAAGAAAACTATCAAAATAAAGTATAACTAAATAGGTATTAGGCTAATATTTTTTCATTCACATTTGTAACAAATCTTGTGTACAAGTATTCTATAAAGATTTAATAGGATTGTCATGGCTAACATTTAATAGGCAGTTTATTCATGGTTTTAGCTTTTGTATGTATTTTGTAAACCACATATGTATATTAATAGACTACTATTTACAAAACTTCAACTTTGTGAAGTAGTTTCTCTGGAATACAAGTTTGCTTGGATCAGAAGAACTAGCTCAAACTTCACATTTCTAATTACTTATATTTAAATTACTTTACTTTAGTTAAGCATTAGCCATGTAACTATACAACTCAGGTTCAATAAATGATTATATAGAAAACATGACATGATTTACATGTTACATGCCAATATAATCAAATACATAATACAATTATTATTGTTAATTTAAGCTGATTATGTATGAGAAAGTATTGGAGTAATAAGTGAGGCTTAACACAGCTTACTGATATGTACTCACCAGCTGTTAGTGTAGACACTCCCTCTTGATCTGATAGCCGTGAATTTCTTCTTCCTGCACTTCTTCTTTGACCTATCATAATAACATCAATTGTATTATAAACATGTATTATAATATATTATAATATATCCTAGGAAAAATATGTTACCATTGTATACCTGACATAGGCCTCTCTTCCGAACTAACTATGTGTTGTTGTGTCCTTGCAGGCTCAGGATCACAAGTTGCAATAACAGTGACAGTTTCTGAAAAATAAAACATGTTTACATACCTAAGTACACAAAGAAATACATACATTATCAAATGTAATTAGCTTATTTCAATACCTTCGAGTGGTACTTCAGAAGCTCTCACCGTAGGTTGTTCGTGATAAGAATGTAGAGTATCTGTGAAAGACAAAAAAAAATTCTACTGTTATTTTTTGTGCCCCTGATAAGCTTTTATTGTACCTACATAATTATGAAACATATCATCAGGAACAAGTACTTTTAGACAAAAGGAACTCTACATGTAATATTCTTATCATTTATACTTAGGTATAACTGTTTATTCATTCATGTACAGAGATTAGCATGTGATATTTATTTTTCTATTCTGAAAGAGGGCAGTATTACTAAAGTAAATATGCATGAATAGATATGTAAGTGCATCCTGAGTATCTACCAAATATACTTTTTAAAAATAAATACCACATGCTGTGTGCAAATTTTGCCATGTCTTTGTGAATATGTTATCTTGATGTAGCTTAACTAATATGGTCCTGGGCATATTTTGGGCACCATTTAATCAATAATAATATTAATTGATTACTAACCTTCGGTTCCACTCAACGGAATTGTGGCATCACTGTCTATGGCAAATGTTAATTCAACATCCGTTGACTCCGCTAGCGCATCCTCATCAATCAGCATTGAATCTAGATTAGTTGCTGTTGATGTACTAGGTTCCTAAGTGTATGGTCCTCCTCTAGTGCGCATACGCTCTCTTTTTTCTGCCGCCAAAATTTGTTTTCTTCTGGTTTTTAGATTGTCCCAACATTTTTTCAATTGAATTGTAGTTCTCTGGAAAAGTAGTTTGAAATTATGAGTTCATATACAAGGACAATTCGCACAAATACTCCTAATTGTTGTTAATCTTTGTTTAAATATTGGAATTTAATTATTACTGGTAGGATTGTATCATAATAGCACCACAGACACAAGTAGATATTGTATTTTTAAATAACATAATTTAGAATAAAAAGAATGGTTTTATTTACTTACCTTTGAGTTATTTTCTATCGAATTAAACTCATTAGTAAGTTCGATCCACGCATTTTTTTTACGGCAGGATTAAAATTACCAGCACCCATAGTTGCAGTGGAATTTAATTTGGATATGGATATCACAACACAGGAATAGACCTAGTGTGATATCCAGGGTTTGCCTATCAGTATACAGTAGATAATACGCAAAAGTCTAGTTTATACAATATCATGTTAAACCTACATATCTGACTGTAAACACCTTATAAATGAAGAAATAAATGCTTTTTATGTTATGTTTATTTAACTACTAATTCCTGTACGCAAACTTTCTCAGACTCTGAAAATACTTGGCGACCGGTCATTTTGATTACCCAAGATTTAAAATACCACGCGAATAGAACTAAAACAGAATATTAAGATACAGAAATAATAACTGACTGAATGGAATGGAGAGAAAGATAAACTTTTGAAAACTACAAAAACTATTTCAAGGAAAACGAACACTTGGTAGTAATACCATAAGCAAAAACATTTTCACCTGGTTTATGCATGTACTTGAATAAGTTAAAATGGTTCTGATCAGTTATACTTTGATTTAGTCCGAGCGTGGCATAGATTATCACAATCAGTATATTATGTTATATAAAATAGATATGAAAATAATTGTATCAGGGCTGAAAGATATTTCGTACTGTATACATGCTAATAGGTTTAAGTACCTACATGTATATATGTGCATACAAACACGCTGACCTAAGCCTACCAAGCCACAGTTTTACATACCTAACCTAATATTAATATTGTATGTACGTGTGCTGCCTTGATTAAACAATTACCTAATAATGCCGATGTTTTGTAAATAGACACATCAAATATGAGAAAAATATGACTTATAAACCCTATTTTAGCGGTGAATATTCTAGAACAGTTGCTAGATGTGAGGATACGCATCAGTAACTTACCCGTAAGAAATACGTTCGCCGTAGCCGAAATTGGCTTGGCATGCATCATCATCATCATCATTAGGGAAATAAAAATTAAATAAATTAAGAAGACTGTTTATCTGTACATGTTATAAGAATCAAAGATTCACATTCTCCTACGTTGAAATTACCTAACGTACCTACGTACAATAATGATTTGTAAAAACTAGAGTCTGCTTTACTAACCGTTAGTAGGGAATTTTACATCAACTGGTAACACTAAAATACATACATTAATATTTGCGATAATTTTGATATTGACAGTTATAAAATTTCACATTAGCAAAGTATCGTCTTTAAACGCGCCCTAAAATCATAGACAGCAATGACGTCACACCTTGACTCAACCCTTCTTCGAGAAACGGTCAAGGTTTGACTAAGAATACCACTTTAGAGTAACACCTTGACTTATCCTTAAGGACGTCTTGGCAAAGGCGGAGTGGAGGATGGTTTCAAGGTTTGTTTAAGAATACGGGTGTAAACATCTAGTACATATACATGAATACATGTGTAAGTGAGCCCAGAGACAAACCTTTCAAATATAAATACCAAATGCTAAGGCTGGAGTTCACCAAATGTGCCTTAACTGACAATTACTAAATCGGCCAGTTAAGATATAACTACCGTTTAAACTAAGGTTTAAATATTTACTGTTCACCACTCAAAATAATCCACAGTTAGGAAACTGCGAGATTACCAACTGCACGAAGTTCACTTCAGAGCAAGCAGGTAAAAGTTTTTGAACATTATTATGCGAGTCAATGCCGAAGACAGTCGTCACGACATACTTGTATGTTTTATGACTGCTTTTGAACTTGGAAGCGTAAACTAATAGACTGCCAAATTAGAAAGAGTGTTATACGTAACTGGGGAGCTTTTTAAAAGCATGATTTTTCGATATGGCCTGGAAATTTGTTCCATTTTATGTCATTGACAAATGTCAATATTTTTCATGTGTTGATTTGTCTTGATCGTGGTGGTTATTTTCGTTTGTATTTTGTGTTAATTTTTATTTTTTGAGTTCAAGAAAAAATTAAATTATCAGAATTCTTCAAGAAAGTGCTGCAAATGAAGGAGCTATTAGGATTGCCGTTCTCGAAGAGCAATTCCATCAAGAGAAATTAAAAACACAAAAACTTAAGAATAACATCGGTCAGTTCAGTCTTAAGTTTTTATTTAAGAATTTTTTTGTTAAATTTTTTGTCTGTAGTGCACTTATGTCTCGTATTTTTTTTTCTAGATTAAATATTTTTGATACATTAAAGGAATTTTAATTCTATTTTGTAAATACTACACAAAATATTATTTACCAATATTTGAAGAAGCATATATTTTTTCTGAATTAAATTAAAAGTATTAGAGTAATGGTCAAATCTTTTTAATTTCAATCAATATTGACATAAGCAAGAAAATTTAGAAATAATTAATAATTAGGTGTACTTTGCAAATAACTCAAGAATAAAATAAACAATTTTGACTCGAGATTGCCAAAATATGTCAAATGTAATGTAACCACAGACTACTATAGAGTGTAACTGAGAGTTAAATGATGTATTGGAGCTCAGTTAAGATAATCTCGCAGTTAATGCACTTAAATGCCGGTTACGTTGTGGTAAACACTAAAAAATGTTTAAACTATAGTTAAACTGTTAAACTGGCGGTTAAAAGTTTGGTGAACTCCACCCTAAGTGTTGTTTTCAAATCATATTAACAACTAGACTTTCCCACATTTTATAGAATTAAAGAATCTTGTAATTTTTGAACAGTAAATCAAAATAAAAAGCTGGTTCCATACTTTGTTCAAAATTAACTTCAGGAAAATATGCAAGATAGGTTTGGCAGTGGCACCTTTTTCATTGCAGTAAACAAGGAATACCCACACACAAGCTACATTCATAGAACTATATCAAAATGCTTTGGTAACTTCTACTTCCACAAACAGGAATGTAAACAGCTGCATAGCTGCCTATTTCACAACTAACTAGTTTTGCACATAATGAATTCAAGTTAGCACCTACTTACACAGATGCATATCAACTACCAGTGTATGATTTGACCCACTGATATGACCTGGCCTAATTGAGTTCAGTATCCTGACAACAAACGGCGTTTGCTTAGAGGTCCAATCCAACCTCGCGCAGCCCGAGCGGGCAAGCGCTCACGGCGGCACGGCGAGGCGCGACGATGCGGATGAGAGTGCCGTTGGGTCGCGGTTTCCGTATTAGGGCCCTACCGGTGACTCACGCAATACAACATGGGAACAACTGCTCCTTTTATCGCTCCTACAAACAACTACAATGACGCACATTGGCTTTTGTTCACAGCCATAATAAGCCTAATATTTAGCACAATAACAATAAAAAAAATGTCTATAATATGGAACTCACCTGTGCTTCGCTTGATAGATTTTCTGCACTCGCGCTCACAGACATCTTGGCTTCCCTATTAAACTGCAGATAAAATGAACACGTTGCAGTAGGTAAGCTAGTCACAATATCATAATTATTATTGCTATTTAATTCACAACACAGGTCGAGTTGGGCGTGTATTGAATGGGTACATTAGCTAATAATACAGTGTTTTAGCTTTTTCCATAGACATGAACGCTGTCTGTCCGTCGCTCCGCGCCAGTGTTGCCGTTCTACAAAATTAAAAGTCCCTAATAATATGAAAAATTCCGCTAAATATTGATAAATATATATTTTTTTAAATCCGCTAGAAGTCGCTAAATCGTATCGCTGACGTTCAAGTCTAATCTCGAAGTTCGCGCCTTATAAATTGGGGTTTTGAGAGGGCGCCGATCGTTTAATTATGGCAAATATTTTCATGTTTCACAAAAATTAACAAAATAATAAAATCAACACATTTATTCAAAAAATCACAACAAATGTTTTGAATGATAAAAAAAACTGAAACAGTGACTTTTCTTAGAATTACATAATTTATTATTCAAAATCAAAACATATGTCAACCGAATATTCAGTATCGCTGGCACTGGAAGTGGAGACTTCGCCAATAGCTACATCAGCTACTTTGGGCATTGGTTTTCCGACTTGATTAATTACTTCATCTGGCAGATCGTAGCTCGAGCAATCTTTATTTTTATTTTTTAGTTGGTTTCTAATGAGTAGCTAAAAATATGGATAAGTATTAAACCAGGTATATTATCTATTTAGAAAAAAATTGTAAACGAGACACATTGTGGGGTTTAAATAGAATATTTTGGGTCAGAACGGATGTTTATGGTTGTTCAGGTGTAGTGATAGTCTTAAGAAACACATTATTCTTCATATATTTTTCGAAAAAAAAAAACGCATTTACAACGGCTCAAAATCCGCTAGAAGTGTCTAAATATTTTTTTGTCGCTAGCTCATTTTTTTTGCCGCTTACCACTTATGAATTCCGCTAGATCTAGCGACAAAGTCTCTAGAACGGCAACACTGCTCCGCGCTCGTCTCGTAGTGCCCTTTTTTTAAAAAGGGTAATAGTGTTCTTTGTCGTAGTGTAAGTAACTAGTGTTAACTCCTCGGAGTAAATATCACAAATTTGGCTTGTCCTTCCTCCGAGGAGGTTAACTCTATGGAGCATTTCCATTTGTTTCACTTTCTGACTTCTGTTCTCTGTGGATTTTTTCTCTTAATGTTGCCAGGTTATGTGGTAATCTTGGACTGCATAGTTTTTATATACAATAAATATATATATATATATATTATATATAATTATACATGTATAGGCAATCGATTTGGTCCAAGTATAAATTTGTAATGTTATTCCAATAACAAAACGATAATCTTGTAACGTAATTAGCGGAAAAACGTATACAAGGTCCAACGTTCAATAGATCGTACTAAAATGATCCCACCAAAAACATTCTGTAAATAAATTTGCCAAGTCTCGATAGAGCTGATTGTTTATCTCTAAAAAGTAATGAAATCTCTAGAATTAGTTAAGCCAAGTCTAAGGTTCCTTACTGCGATTTATTTATTATTATAGTCAATTTTACGTGACTTTGCCGTTGAGTTTTTGCCGTTTGGCCAAGTTTTGACGTCGCATGTACTGCGTTGTCATATTTCTCGTAAAAACGCTAATAGTTTGGCTTACGTTTTCTCATCAGGGTCACTAGGTAGTCCAGATCTTCCATAAATCTTGTTTTGATAGTTTTTCCTTTATGTAGGCGCTAAAATCTACCTCTGTACCAAATTTCAGCTCTCTAGGTCTATGGGAAGTACTAGTTCTATTTTGATGATCATGAGTGAGTGAGTGAGTCAGCGTCGAAAATGCGAAACTTTGCATTAGCATAACTTCGGAACTAATTGATCTACCAACTTGAAATTCGGGATTTCAAGTGTGTTATTACGAATTTCTAGCTGACGAAAATTTTAGCGTTTTAATCCTATCCAGAGGTTCTCAAATAGGGGGCTAAAAATGCGGCGAAACGGTTCGAGAAAAGGATGGTACGGCAGTGTTTGCTTCGCACTCAACTTGGCGGGGGCACTACCGTGCCCCCAGATATAATGTTAGGTTATGAATTCTTTAATAATTTTATAATAGTAGAAGATACAATTCAGTTCTTAACCCTTAACCACTGACGTTCGTATGTCATACGTCACCCAAACGGATTCTATTTAGGTAGGAATTTGGCCGCGTCTTTTTCTGTAGCTTCCTAGACGGCGACGTCAGTGATGCTTGTGTGGTGGAAAGGAGCGGACACTTAGCACGTGCCAAAGCAGGTGAGATTGACGACTTGATGCATGTCGTACGAACGGTAAGTGTTAGTGTAACTTTTATAGTTGTGTTATTTGTGTTAATTTGTTGATAATAGTAGATTATGCATTAAGGGGATAAAGCAGTATATTATGTCTCGGGCGATATTTTGAACCCCAAGGACGGGGATCCTAGGGTTAACTCACGAGCGAAGCGAGGGAGTTACAGAGTTAACTCTCGAGCGAAGTGAGAGAGTTAAAGTTAGAATCCCGAGGCCGAGGGGTTCAAAAACGCCCAAGACAAATACACTGCTTTATCCCCAAAATGCATACTTCTAATTTATATAAACACTGCGAGGCAATAAAACATAATACAGTTAAAAAGAAAGTACGAAACTACTTAATTTTTTTTATTAATTACGCTATTTTGTTACAAAATGACACAAAGATTTGCAGTTTAGCGCCTTTTCGTTCTATTTGTTTTTTTTTGTAGTGCATTGCAGGTTTCTATGAAAAGTTTTCATTCTAATTTTGAATAAATTCTTCTTGGTGTAGGGCTCTATGAAAAATTTATATTCTAATTTTGACGTTTCATCATGGATTGCAAGGAGCTCGTATATTGATTCCATTCCAAATTCAAATGTCATTATTCCCCAGGGGATTATGAAATTCAGTACCTACATTTATAATGACCCGGCTAGACCATAGGACACAAATGACTTGCTTTAAGTTGAGTTTGCATGACCCATAATATGCCATTGACGAGCAGGTGTTATATAAAATTAATTGTAAGCGGTCTAATAACGGTCAGAACTCTAAAATATAAAAATGTGAGTCCCAACTGAGTTTCTTGCCAAAATTTGCCAATTGCACTCAGCTATGTATGTAGGTATGGTTTCACGAAGGAACTAACCCTGATGTCTTTAGTTGCAAAAAAGTTCCGATGATATTATCGATGCGCCATGATGTACAAAACATTATAATATATTAATCCTGAAATAATTTCATTAGGTACATAACTCATCAAAAGGAGGTGTCTATTCTCAAGATGAAAAGTGAACCAAATATAGTCGTGCAAGTAGGTCTAGAAGATAGCCATTGCTCTCATTCTATGAACAGGCTGCTGGATATTGTTGCTGTTAATTTATTTTATGTCAAACCATCACTCTTTGGACTGTTTTAAAATAACATGAAAAATCGCGGAAATAGTCTTGAAAAGCCATACCTCGAGCGAAGATACGCCGCGCTACGCCGCAAATGTCACAGGAGCTGTATCTTAGACAACGATTAGGATTAAGGCTGCTAAGACATGGCGCCACTCGCGCGTGCTAGATTTTAACCCATCTTGATTATTAAGAGGGATTAAAATGTGGCGCGCTTCGGTGGTGCTATTTCTTAGCAACATTTGTTACTAAAATATTTTTTGGAACTGGAAAATCACTCATTTGTTTGATAGGTTTATTACTACGCAATCAAATATCAGCCCGTAATATATCCATCAAATAGATCGACAAAATCTAACATTCAGCAAGGATATTAATTAATGCAAATATTTATATTTCTATTTTTATAGTTGTGGCAATTCTGTCAGTGACAGTTAAACTAACATTGACAACCACAACCAATTACTTTACTGACTGTTGTCAATGAACGAATTAAGAATATAGACAGGAGAAGTAAAAGCAGTGTTGCTAACTCAGTGGATTTTCCACTAGATCTGGTTGTTTAGACTAGCAATTTAGCGGACAAATTTTGGTTTTAGTGGCTAGTGGATTTTTCTAGTGGCTTAGATTGTTTCATTTAGTGGTACGGCTAGACATTTAACCACCAGCACAATTTACATATCTACAGGAAAGAACTTGAACGTTTACATTACATGATGGGTATATTTTGTGTTTGATATGTAGGCAACACTCCTATGCTGTCGATTTCTTAAATTATTTTGATTATAGTCTTTATTTGTATGACCACTAGGTCAAATTTGATTTGTAATTAGAAGGTTTGTATGTTTGTTTCGTATGCATGCACAGAAATATACCATATACATAAGTTGTAGAAGAAGCCGATTCTTCCGAAGATGATTTTTAATCTATATTTTGTTTGTCTTCTTGTAATTTTGTACCTAACTGAAATAAACTGATTTTATGATACAATTTAGGATGTTTTTTTTTTTTTGCCAAAAAGTATCTTGATAATGTTAGTGGTTTTCTGGTGGTTACACGCTAGAATTTGTGGATTTATTGAAAATTTGTTGGCAACACTGAGTAAAAGGGTAATAGTATTCTTTGGGAGAAGTCTTGACTTTCCAAAAATCTAAGTCGCATCTCAATAACAATGGCGCGGTGAGTTTTCGAAAACAATCTTCGACTACATTACACTATAACGCTCCTCAAACACCTCATTCCCTATGTTATCACCATAACCACTCACAACAAATATCATATATTTTCATAGCTTTGATCTGATCCCTACATGCCTACCTACCATTTACTCAGCTTTCTTTATAATCAAAAGAGTATTGCTTATTACTCCTTATATACCTACTGACTCTTGGCTTTCACATACCCAACCAAGTAATATCATTATTATTTATAGTGACATAAAAGTATAGCTTCGTTCACCGCCGTTCGAAACGTCAACATACACTCCGCGAATAAAAGCAATTTAAAATTGTTTTTTGAACATTAGTCGGTGTTTCTAAAAGTGATATTTTATATTTGTTTAAACTTTTAAGCTAATTACAGTGCAAAAATAGTAAAAAATATTTGGTGCAATCCGCAAACAAAAATATTTTTTTCATCTACCCTACATGTAAAAACAAAAATAGTGATAAAAATATTCACAAAATATTATTCATTACTACTTCTTCTGAAGTATCTAAAACTGCATAATGGATAATAACACAATTAATATGGAAGAAGTCAAAAAAGTAGTGATGGCAATATCACAGGACATAAAACAACAAAACATTGAAATGACCAGAATCATTACAGAAACAGTAAACAAAATCATCGACGAAAAGCTTAGTATGTTTCAAAAACAGCACAAAGAAATAAAAGAAAAGATAAATGAGCAAGATAAACGACTAGATCTACTGGAAAGAGAAGTGAGAAAGTACAATCTACTTATATTCGGAGTGTAAGAAACAGAGACAAACTACAAGGAATTAGAAGTAAATATTACTAACATTATTAATGAAACCATGAAAATCAAATGTGATCCGTTGTTATTTAAATGTCTAAGAAGACTAGGAAAAAAAGGCGATAAAATTCGGCCGATTATAATGACATTCAACTCAATGGGAACTAAAATTGAAATAATGAAAAGCAAAAACAACTTGGCACATACAAACTACTACATTAAAGAAGTTATCCCCCAAAAATATTAGCAAAACGGAGAGAATTAAGACAAGAAATCATAAAATTGCGTGAAGAAGGCAAACATGCTGTGATCAAGTATGATAAGATAATTATTTTGGAAGATACACAAAAATATACCTCAAAAAATAAAAGAAAACTTTCAGAAAGTCCAGAAAATGTGGTAAACGAACGAAAAGACAGCAAACAATCTACTAAGAAAGCACCAAAACGGAAAAATAATAACAATCTTTCTTCTTTTATTATACGCCAGAAACCAGGCAAGTAACTAGATGGCAGCAGCGGCGGCGATGTCCCATCAATAATACTAATTTATTTATGTTCTTAAAAATAATAATTAAATAGACCCTCCTCCAAGCCGACTGGTCCTCGTGGAGGAGTAGACCACAGCCCCCCAGGCAACACACACAGGCAAAATTACTAGCTAACTATACTTAAATAACTATTAATTATAAAAAGACAAATACTATAATTGTACTTACCTACAATTTTGATATCTTGTCTGGGGGAGGCCTACGCTTACAACAGCGACTATTACTCAGATATGTACGACTTCCTAATCATATTTAACTCGCAATAAAAGTTTCATACTATGTAGTAGGTATCAAATATGTTATAATTTTATTATGTAAGTACTCACTTCAAATTGCATGTACATAATTGTTAATTTAAAACTTAGTTCTCTGCTTTAATTACATACCATTATAAGTTTAAACAATTTTGTTCAATTGTATACATTTGTAATTAAGTTGCAAAGACTATAAAGAACATTTGGAATCAGATATATCTTCTAATCCATTATTTTCATCAATTTTGGTTATCATGTACTTAGATTATTAGGTATGCTAACTTTGGTTATATTGCAACTTGGAGAACTGTAATAATAACTTGTGTTTTCTGTAATACTAGGTATCTTAATATAACACTTACTTTCTTTTGTGCATATGATTAGGTATAAAATAAATAATTATGTATATACAAAATAAAATACAAACCCTATATGTATAAATATTTCAAATAAATAAATAAAGATGTGTTCACTAGAGATAAGGTTGGTATTAGCAATTCTTGCACAAAAATGTTGTACAAAAAAATTTAGGCAATAAGGATTTTGATGTGCAAATTCATATAAAATTTGTAAACAATAGGAACATGTTTAACCTTCTTTAAAAATGTATAAGTTAAGTATTAATGTATCTATTTTATTGAGTAGTAGAAATAAAGGCTATTTTTATTTTTATTTTATTTTATTATTTATTTAAAAGTATAGCTATAGACTAATTATCCTTATGCTTATATATCATAACAACAAATTTGTCACAAGAAAACTGCGAAAAAGTCATGAGGTACACAAGTATAACCTTACAAACAACACGTTACTTACGTTACGTATACAATACGTGTTAGTTACGTTAGGTATACAAGTGTAAGCTTAGTATGGGGCTAGATGGCGCTGTGTGATTTGTCCTGAAATATTTATTTATTTAGTATAAATCATTTAAATGCATTATTTTGAAATGCAAGTTTTTTATAAAGATATGATAAGTGTTTGAAGCTCCAACCACCTTGTAAGATGCTAGCTTGCTTGTTTCTTCTTGAAACAAAAATAATCTACCAATCTTCAAATTGAGATTGAACTGGTTCTTTGCTGAAAATTTTACCCTTATTTGCAGCAGAGCATATACTATTGCAGAAATGATAAGCATAGTAGAATTCCTTAATGAGAAGAAGGCATATGGAGAAATCCGAGGAACAAAATTGTGGAAGGAGTTTGCCAGCACTGATGTGAGTATTTCATTATTTTATATGGATATCCTTGGATGTGTGACCAAAAAGTGGCTTCCATTTTGGGTGCTTCCGTGGGTCGGATGACATGTTAAATTGCCCTGGTTGTTAGTCTATTAAGGCAGTCGTTAAGCCATGTCAGAGGCCCCTACGGGTAGGTTTGATAAACTCTCGACACCAGTGTTGTCCACTCTCATTCTATAAGAAGAAGAAAATTACTTTATATTTTGTTTTTCCAATGTTTGAAATTAATGACCTATAAAAACAAGTGTGTGGGCAATAAAAAATTGTATTGTATAATACATTTTCTCTTTTTCTATCTGTCTCTTTCATTACTACCTATGTCAACTGGTGGTCAACTGTCCTTGTCTTTCATCATTCACCATAAACTGAAGTGGTATTGAAAGACAGGCTAGACACAAGTTTTTAATAAAAAAAAAAAGAGAGAATATTATTAATCAAAGATAAAGCACTTATATATAACACCAGTTCAAAATTTGTTTTGACTTTAAAACCAGATTTGGCCGCTGTTGTATTTTTGTTTTTACATGATATAGGCTTACGCTTGACTACAACTTGCATGAACTTACTTATATGAAAAAAGTATTGTATATGTACCTACTTACTAATGGAAGGAAATGGAATTCACTCGCTTTATTTCAGGATAAAAAGTAAAATTCAAATTCAAATTGTTTATTGACTAAAAATAAAAATACTTATTCTAACACGTACATTCATTGGGAACACAGTTTGCCAGGTGCAGTCAAGTAGGAATCAGGTACGTGAGGTAGCCCCGGAAACTTGCACTAGGTACCGAAAAGGTCCTGTGAAGCAAGATTTCGGGAAAAACCACAGCACAATATACAAATTTAACTACTTACTTGCACATCACTCGTCTCAAAAGAACATAACTAAATTTGACTAAAGAGATTGTCACAATTCAACAGCTACTCACATATTTCTTCTTATATTCTAAACATTTTACCTATTGTTAAGTAGTAAACATAAATAATTGTGTACAGAAAGGGTTCCAGAACACTAAAGCAAAGCAAACGATATGTAATGAATTGTAAAATTTGTATATGTTGCGGCGAATGTGGATAATGCGGGAATTATGCATAATTACCAGTGCTCTTGGTAAAAGTGAGAAAAACATTCGAATTAATCACATTTACCGGTAATTATACATAATAACCATACGCCTTTGGTAAATGTAGTAAATAATTAAATCAAACATGGCAAAAATTAAAACAGGCAAGGAGGCACCGCACTGAATTATAATTTGTCGGTCTTCAAGGCGAAAGCAAACTGGTTTCTTCTTTACTTTACTCCACTCCACTCCACTCCACTCCACTCCACTCCACTCCACTCCACTCTACTTTACTTTACTTTATTATTTTTATTTTATGTTTTGGCAACCAAACACCAAACAGAAGGTTTGAGCTCTTGATCCTCTACTCGTTCGATTTATTTATTTTATTTGTACATGTATATATTCTAATAATATATTGATTCTGAAGTTTGATTTCATTATTTTCTACATTTACCAAAGGGGTATGGTAATTATATATAATTACCGGTAAATATGGATAATTCACTACATTTACCGTGTGCGTTGGGAATTATGCATAATTCCCGATTATCCACATTTACCGTAACATATACATTAAACAAAACAAAGTGTTATTTTTTGGTAGCTGTTAGAGTGTTGCCATCTTATAAATTAAATTTCGTACATAGTTTTTTTTAATACCTAATTAATAATTATATATTTTTATGGCTGTGTATATTAGAATTTAGAGATTGTGTGTGTGTTGTTGTATGTTACAATGTGTAATTATTGTAATTGTGCGTGATTGTATGTAGAGGGTGAGTGTGTGTGTATGTATGTTTCAGTGTTCATTGCGTAGTACAATATCTTTCAATAAATGGTCTATTGGGTAAATATTTCAGGTTAGAGTGATACATCATTTAACAACTTCAATAAGCTGCTCTGTATCTATATAGTTTAGTGTTAGTAAGTGCCTTGTGACTAATTTTCTGCATTTATGTTTGGTTACATTGACAATATCAACGTTCTTGGACAGATTATTATAAAGTAAAGGTCCGAGGGTTTTTAGACTTCTTCCTCCAAACTTGGTGCGCGTAGCCACGGTTTTTAATATAATGTCTTTTCTTCTCTTTTTAGTAACGATATTTCGCGTTTCATTGGAAATAAGTGTGTGTTGTCTTGTTACGGTTGAAAGTATAAAAAGCTGTCTAACTGTTAAAACTGAACATTCTTTGTAAAGTCGAGCGGTCGAAAATCTCCTGTTCTTAAACGTCATCACTTTTAACAAAGCTCTTTGTGCTATTTCTAGTTTTTTAAGGTGTGATTTGTCAGCTGAACCCCATGCCGGAATGCAGTAATTTAAAATGGATTGTGCTAGTGCATAGTAAATCTTTATTAAACACTTTAAAGGCATTATGTGGCGTAATTGTTTAAATGTGAGAATTAGTTTTCTTACCCTCCCTGCTAAAGACTTAATATGTTCAATCCAGGTAAGGTTTTTGTCCATCATGACACCAAGATATCTTATCACCTCGGTTGGTTTCATCATTTCACATTGGCATTGAACGCTAGATTCACATGTTGATTTGTGCATTTTTATTTGAAGCTCTTGTTTAGGTTTAGTTGACGCGTTTATTGTAAACAAATACAAATACAACTACAAATTATTTATTTATAACTCCATAGTTACAAGTCAGAATACATGTACATGTATTGATTACAATAGTAAACTTAATAAAAATTTAAAAGTATTGTATATAAAGAAAAAATCATTATGAAATACAATGCAATAAAGATTACTTATGTCAAAATTATATAGTAGATTGTATCATAAGGGAGCAAAATAATATTTTTACGGCGAGGGCGCTTTTTTGAATCCAGAGCGAAGTGAGGGATTCTAGAGTAGAATCCCGAGCGTAGCGAGGGATTCTTTAGTAGAATCCTGAACGTAGCGAGGGATTCAAAGTACGTCGCCCGAGCCAAAAATATATTTTACGCCCGAGTGATTCACTCTACTTTTCATCACCCACTATGAGAAAATAAAAGGCGCCTCATATTTTATTGTAATATTGATATTTAATGAAACAGAGTAACAACTAAATTGAAATTAAGTAGTATCTAATAATAAAACAACTAAAAACTTAAATTTACATTTGAGACATTTTCACAATTTTGAAAATTAATTGTTATAGTTTTATTAGGAATAGAGATTGTTGTAGATTCAATTTTATTCTGCGTGTTTGAAATAATGTCAGAATGTGGCTCATTTTGAGGAAAATGTGACGGTGAATCTCTTTGTTTGGATGTAGATGGGCGCGGCGACAGTGGCATGGATGGATTAACTGAAGGTTGCAATTTAATGTTTTCCACGATGCGTTCACATGTTTTCGCCTTGTTCTCAATGGAATCTTCTATATATCCCTCTGCTACAGCACTCGACTTCCATCCTCCATGTCGCTTGAGAACAGTTAAGTCCGCTCCAGAATCTGCCAACAGGGTAGCAGAAGTGCGACGAAAACAATGTCCTGTATATAGCTTGATATCTGGTAACTTCAAATAAGTAGCGATTTCTTGTGGCATGTAAGAAATTTTATTTTTTCCCATAACTTGTTTGAAGCACTTGCCATTTTGATAACGGATGAAAAACCGATTGGTCTTTATATCAGCAGGACGCAGGTCCAGGTATTTCTGTACAATAGTTTTGTATTCTCCTCGGATTACGAAGGATCGGTCAATTTTTGTTTTTGTGTCTGTCAGCTTTACTAACAGTAAATTATCCGAGTGATTTTCGACATCATCAACAGTTATTTTTAAAAGTTCATTGCCACGACAAGCTCCATGTACTCCGAAAATTAAAGCCACCTGTAACAAAACCGAATGTGAATAAGACAAGTACCTATCTATCGAAGTACAGGTTACAATAAAATGCGCATTTTAAAACACTGGTTATACTTTACTAATCCACCATATATACATACATAGTTACTTACTTTTACGGCAAGAAAGATGTTGTCGGGTGCCTCATTAAGGAAAGTCTCCACGTTTTTGACTGAGAACACTTTGGATTTTTTAGGTTTAAATCCATCAGACATCCTCTTCAGATACGCTATTAATTTCGAATATGTGTCCAGTTTTACGTCGTTATTAGAACTGACTGTTGATTTTAGCATTGAGTAGGTACTCCAAAGTGTGGAAGGTTGTTTAGTTTTGGCTAAGTACTGGAAGTAGGCCAAAAACACAGATTCTGAAAAATTCTTGGCGCCTCTTGAATTTCTCCATTCAATAAAATTACCATAAGCTTTCATATATTTCTCCCGGGATTTTGCAGGTAGTAGATTATCCATCACATTTCTTGCGTCAGTTCTAATACTATCAGGAGTTAATTCTATACTTTCACTGTCACTTGAAGAACTCATTTTTCAAAACAAAATCATGAATTTCTATCAATCCGTGAAAATTGACGAAAACGCGGGCTATAGTTCGCGCGTTTTTAATTTTATTTCTTTTTTTTTTTGTATTCAGCCGGCGCGCGGCGCTATATACTATGGGCCGTCGCACCAGCCAGTCTTTATTCAAACAATATTTGCGTTCGATTTCTTGGGCCCTGAACACAAGATGTTCCAAATTCAAAAAGTGCGCGGCAAAGATAATTGCGGCGCACTTATAAAGAGGATTAAAAACTCATTACTGCCCGCTAAAAGTTTCTTATAGAAAACACCACCTTTGGGTGCACTTAAAGGCGAACCAAGTCGTCTTTTTCGAATAGGTGGGATGAAAAATTATAAACGTGATGTACTTGGTTTTCGAAGTGTTGATTGATAGTAGGTTAACTCTTAACCAATTGGATATTTTGTTAAGTCCCGAGTTTACTGTGTTTTCGAGTTCTTTCCAGCTGTCATTTTCAAAAAGTAGTCAGTATGACACTTGTAAGACTACACCTACATACCGAGCATCGTGATGATCTGTTTATCCAATTTAAACTATACCCAAACCATTTTTTTTTTCTTATAACTTTTATGTTCAGAGTTTGCACCCTCTTGAAGCTCAAGAGGGTGCAAACTCTGAACACTCTTTATACATATCCATACATACAGCTGTACAGCTGTATTATATGTATGGATATGTATAAAAAATAATGGAAAAAAATCATTTTTTAAATAATTTTTAGAAAACTACAAGAACCTGGCAGAGTGTGAAGAAAACATTTCTAAAGAGGATTTTGCCAGACATACGGAATCCTTATTATAATCTTACCAGGGATGAAGCACTAAGCTTTCGATTGGGGTAAGCATACAATGCCATACTTTTCACCAAAATAATTTACAATAGCTTGTGATAGAGTGTAAACACTTAACAACATAGCAGATCTCTGTGTTTTACTGTTCATAAGTTGTTAAATTTAATAATAAATAAATAAATAATAAATAAATATTTCGGGACATTGCACACAGCGCCATCTAGCCCCACACTAAGCAAACGCTTGTGTCGTGGGTACTAGATAACGGATATAATACTTATATACTTTTCTTTTGTAAATACATACTTATTATACATACAAACAACCAGACTCAACACAAGAAATTATACATTTTTAAAATGCATAAATACTTGTGTCAGGCGGGAATCGAACCCGCAACCCCTAGATTAGAAGGCAGAGCCACTACCAACTAAGCTAACAGGCCAGTCAAATAATGCATGTATAGTCTGTGTAATATTTTAAATACACAGCTATTTAGAATCCACTAAGAGTATAAGGAACAGAAGTTACATAATGTGGCTATGTAGTACCTAAATAAACATTATTATGTTTTTATGCATAAACATAAACACTTACATAAAAATGTATGCCTATCATACGTGGTATATTCAGGTTCTTTGTTTTTTTTTCAGATATGATGTGGTGGAGAAAAAGAAAAGTAACAGACTTGAGTTTCGGAGTGGAATTGAAGAGTCAAATGGTTTGAAATCACATGTTATACCATAAAGCTTAACTCTATCAACTTCACTGATTGAGATGTGATTTAAGTAATTTATTGAAATATTCTTTGCTTTTGGGTCTAATAAATATCTGTAAATTTGATTCATGCACTGTTGGTGAAATACCTGAATAAAAATTAAATTGAATGTATTAAATATTTTGTTTTAGTAGTTTACTGTACATACTTAAACAGTGAGGTTGATTAGTAAACATAACAAATACTTATAGTGCCTTTGATTACTTATTATTTAGGTATAAACCATTGACCAATTGATTTCTCTACAGAAAATCAAGAAGCTAAGATCTCTGCTAAGATACCATCCCGATGCAGGTCTTCCACCGATACCTATGTTCTTGAATATCAAAACGCCGAAGACATCCGCAATCTAGAATCACCAGGAAGCAACAATAAAGAAAATAAAAAATCCTTGGAAGACCAGTTAATAATTGAACACACTGCACCTTTAACACCAGCCGTAAAAGCAATCCTTAATGATTTCGAGATCGAATCTGAATGTTCTGTTGAATTCCCAGACTCTCAACCTGCATCAGGTGTAGTGGACAATGTCGAGTTAAAAAATAATGATACAGTGCATAATGAAGCTGATCCAGCAGTTATAATCAGTGACTCTGATAATGTTCGAGGAGAAGTAAATCGTAAGGTTATATACCCAGAAAATATAGGAAGTCTATGTCTAAGAAGTGTGAATTTGTATGAAGAACAATTCAACAATACCCAATATTCTGATACTGAACCAGAGGAAGAAGTGCAGCCTCCGAAAAAACAAAATATAGAAAAAGCAACAACGGCAGGAGAAAAAAAAGGTGAAGAAGACAAACCAAAGACTTTTTTTTTTTTTTTAATTTCAGACATGTAATGTCACGTTGTTGTGTCCATTGTGTCTGGTTGTGTTGTGCAGTTTAATTAAAACACTCATTATGTACAAGAGTCACTTTTTATTCTCACTCCATTTTTACACAATTACACAACCAGAAAATCCTCGCGATCTAATCCATTGCCATGACAGCTCTCCTAGTTCACGCTGTGGCCGTGGCGTGGCTGGGGGCGCATGCTCAAGGCGCGCCAAATTCAAAATGGATATCGCCACATCACCCCCCAGGCAGAGAATTACCCCATCCGAGATAACATTCTTAATACAAACATAGTTATAAAAGTTACAAGTTACGCAAGTTATCGGTACACAAGAATAACAAAAAGGTATACAATTATTTGCACAAGATCTAAACTAAGACATGTTACAGTACAAGTAAAAGAAACGGATAGGGTACACAATATGCAATATCAAAATCATAATTAACTAAGTACACAAATAGGATATTTACACCTTATAATATATTGACCAAATACAAGAAAACAATGTAACATAATATAAATTTACCATATAATTATCAACTAAATTGAGGATAGCTGAGGAATGAGAAGAAACAGATGGGATTCAAATTGGCGTCCCTGGTCGGTAGTTATGATGGAAGGTACCCCGAAACGTGAGATCCAGCCGCGGAAAAAGGTTTCCGCGCATGTTTCTGCAGTCATGTTGGCCATTGGCCACGCCTCTGGCCAGCGGGAGAACCTGTCCACGGCTGTGAGACAGTATTGGTACCCGTTGCTGCTCGGCAGTGGTCCAACAATGTCCACGTGGACCTGGAAAAATCGCCGAGATGGTAAGGAGAATGTGCCGACGGGCGTGAAAGTGTGTCTGGAGACCTTGCTGCGCTGACACGCGATGCAAGACTGAGCCCAGTCGCGCCAGTCTCTACGAATGTTTGGCCATACGAACCTGTCAGTCACCATGCGTGCGGTGGCTCGCGCGCCAGGGTGACTGAGATTATGTATCTTTTCAAAATGTGGTCGACGGAATGGTGGTGTCAAGTATGGGCGTGGTTTCCCAGTGGACACATCACAAAAGATCTCGACGTCGGACCCGGGAATGACGACCTTCTCTAGTTTAAGAGAGGGGTTGGTCATCGATGTGCGGAGCTCGTCGTCGTTGGCCTGGTCTGCGGCGAATGCGGAGGTGGATAGAATCCACGCGCGACATAGCATCCGCGACGACGTTGTCTTTTCCTTGAATGTGGACTATGTCTGTAGTAAATTGCGAAATAAATGAAAGTTGGTTGAGTTGGACGGGAGGCAGCTTTTCTCTTCGCTGAGAGAAGGCATAGGTCAAAGGCTTGTGGTCGGTATATACCGTGACATGCTGGGCTTCCATGATGTGACGGAAGTGCTGGACGGCTTCGTATACCCCTAGCATTTCCCTGTAGTAGGCGGGCCAGGTGATTTGGCGGGCGTTCAATTTCTTGCTAAAGAAAGCTAACGGCTGCCAGTCGCCATCAACGTGTTGTTGAAGGCAAGCACCAATGTGTGTGGCGGAAGCGTCCGTAAATAGACCAACTTTGGCGTCCGGGATCGGATGCGCTAGAAGTGTCGCGTTTGCGAGGTGGTCTTTGCACTTCTGGAACGCCAGCTCGAGCTCAGGAGTCCATGGTACTGGCTGTGAGCCTTTGAGTTGGGTGGAGGCGTAGGCATCGATGAGCGGTGCCTGAAGTTCGGCCGCATTAGGTAGGAAACGTCGATAAAAATTTATCATACCTAAAAATCTGCGGAGGCCCTCGACAGTCTTAGGTTGAGGGAAGTTCTGCAGATCATTGATGCGGTCGGAAGGTGGTGATGTACCAGATTTGTTGATGCTGTAACCCAGGAAGATAACCTCATCCACGCCGAGCTGGCATTTGGATGGGTTGGTCACGACGCCGTACTGCGAGAGGCGCTCAAACAGCGCTCGTAGATGGCGTGTGTGTTCCTCGGTCGACCTGGAAAATACCAATATGTCGTCTACATAAGGGTACACAAAGTCCAAACCCATTGTCACTTCATCAATAAATCGTTGAAAGGTCTGGCCAGCATTCCTCAGGCCGAAGGACATGAAAGGAAATTCGAACAGCCCAAATGGTGTTGTTATAGCAGTCTTGGGTATGTCCTCTGTGGCTACCGGTATTTGTTGGTAGGCCTTAACTAAGTCTATCTTACTGTATATACAGCAGCCGGCTAGATTGTTTCCAAAGTCCCCAATGTGGCGGACTGGGTTACGATCAGGCACGGTGCGGGCGTTGACTGCCCGATAGTCACCACATGGTCTCCAGCGGTCCTGCGGTTGTAACGGTGTGTCGTTATGTTTATCTTTAAGGACCATTTGCAAAGGTGAAGACCATGGGCTTTTAGATGGACGGGCGGTACCTGACCGGATCATCTCCTCGAAGACAGCCTTTGCGACCTGCAGCTTTTGAGGCGCGAGTCGGCGAGGACGGCTGGAGACAGGCGGGCCTTCCGTCGTCAGGATATGGTGAATTGTGTTATGTTTCACAATGCGTGGGAGCCCTGGTGGTCTTGTGATGTCCGGGTACTCCTGAAATATTTTTGAAAAAGCAGTATCAGATGAAGCAATGATCATTTTTATGCTAGGTTGAGTTATGGTGGATATTGATGCAGGGACGGACAACTTGGTTGTGCCATCAATAAGGCGGCGATTGTGACAATCTGGAAGCAGATTGTAGTAAGCCAGGAAGTCTGCCCCAATGATGGGTGTACTGACATCAGCAATAATAAAGTTCCAGGTGAAAACTCTCCGGAGACCCAGATTGAGAGACGTGGTTTTGGTACCATATGTTTTTATGTTGCTTCCGTTGGCCGCACGAACGTCGAAGCCAGTGGCTGTGTATCGGCCACGCAGGAGACTGCGTGGGAAACAACATAAATCTGAGCCACAATCTATTAAAAATTTGTTCCTGGATGTACTGTCTAGTATAAATAGACGGCGGCTTGGTGTACGACAATCAGTTGCCGTCGCTACTGATTGCTCGCCTCGTTTTCCGCCCATTCGCATGGTTTTGTGCATTTGCTGGCTTTGGCGCCATGTCGGTGGTGGTACCAGCATAGTTTACGTGATGGAGACCTGTTCCGGGAGCGTGAGGTACCCCTGGAGTCAGAGCGGGAACGGTCCCTGTAGTCAGCTCGAGAACAGTCTCTGGTCAAAGCTTCTACTTTTATAGAAAGGTCTTCAATACACCTCATGATTTTGTCCAGGTCAGGTGTACTAGTGCTGGCACACACTGACCTGCTTGGGGACGCTTCTAGTATGGCATCCGCCAGGTCAGCCACCTTGTCCAAGGGGAGGTCAAGCTGAGCCATAAGTATGCGCTGGACCTCGTGGGGTAGGCTCCTCATCCAAAGTTCTCGGACAATGCCCTCATCACTTTTCCCTGGCAGGGAACGGAGGTGTCTAAGGAATGATGAGGGCTTCCTGTCCCCCATCTCCTGCTCGCTTAGTAATTGGCGAATGCGTTGTTCCCTGGACAAGGAAAAGCGTTTGATTAGCTCCGTTTTTAAGTTTTCGTACTTATTTTCTGTTGGTGGGTTAGCGATGATGTCCTCTACTTCGTCAGCCAACCGTGCATCTAATATTGATAGTAGGTGCCCATATTTGGTAGCATCTTTGGAGATCCCAGCGATCTCGAACTGTGCCTCTGCTTGTGCGAACCATGTGTGTGGTTTATCCGGCCAAAAAGCATTTAACTTCATAGAAACCGCACTGACCGTAGGTTGAGGCATTGTTAGCCGGGCCATTTGCTCCTGTAATGATTTGAGCTGGGCTTGCAGCTCTTCCTCATGTGGAGTGGACATTGTGGTATAAAGTCAAAGTAATACAATATACAATATAATACAAACACATACAAGTAGTCTACAGAGATTGTAGTAGTCTGGTAGATAGTTATTATGTTTAATACAAACAAGCAGCCTTAATCACCATGTCGGTTAATATCCTACTGATAAACATAGGTATGCATATAATAATATGTAAGTATATTAAGTTATAGGTTAATTGGGTTGCACAATCTTAGTGTCATTGTTATAACCGCCACCACTTGTTAGAGTTTTTTTTTTTTTTTTTTTAAATCTTTATTTATTTATGGACCTTTGTCGAGATTCGACTATGCCGGTCCGTTATACAATCAAAAATAACAAATATTCGTTATAATCTACACATAATACAGCAACTATAAATGAAAATTATATAAAAAAAACACATGACTGTAACAAACATAAAATTAAAACTTATCATAATAAAGCGACTGATCGGCCAGCGGGCGCATAGCAACAACACGCTCGCTAGCCGCTCAGGGCTGCCCGCACTAGTTTATACAATATCCTGGCCTGGTCTGAGGTGGGGCTAGCTAGTACACCGTTACAAACCCCAGCCATTCTCAATTCAGCCCTATCCTAGCTCTGTATGCGTCGCCGCGCACACACTCCACGAGGAGGTGGTAGGTGTCCTCCACGACTCCACAGTCTGGGCACAGTGGAGTTTCAACCTTTTGCATTAGAAATGCAAAATACCTACATGGAGTGTGCCCGGAGCGAAGCCTGAGAGCGGTTACAATATCGGTTCTATTTAAATTCGATTTGTCAAACCAAAGTGTTCTGAATGGGTGCGTGACGATGGTTTTATACCAGATTCCTTTCTCCCTCGAACGTTGGTCAAAGTACTCTTTCCACCAGCTATAACAATGATCTTTTATTACATGAATATTATCCGAGTAAAAAGGAAGAATCGTCACAAGGTCACCTTCAGTACACGCTTGTTTGGCCAACGAGTCAACCTTATCATTCCCGTCGATATTACAGTGAGAAGGTATCCATTGTAGTTTAATAGACTTGTGCTGAGACTGCAGTTCTAGTATAAGTCTCAGGACGGAGTAGGCTGTCGGTGTGCCTCTGAAAGCAGAAGCACAACGAGCCAGGTGCTGTAGGGCGCTGCGGGAATCCGTGAAAATAACAAATTGGTCGAAATCAATGGATCTAATATAAGATAAAGCTTCACATAAGGCTATGAGCTCCGCGTTCATTATACAAACATCGTTGTTAATTTTAAATTTCATGTCTAAGTTTAATTCGGTATCCAAAAACGCTGCCCTCCTTCTTTGGAACCATCGGTGTATAATTTGTAATGATGGTTATAATTTTGTTGAATGAATTCTTCACATGGTTTTTGAATGGCGGGAATGGTGTAACTACGTTTGGCTGACGTAATACATTCAATATCAGGTTTAATTACTGATGACAAATCTATACTTCCGACCCATGTATTAAAAGAAAACATATCCAATTTATGACAGGAGTGAATGGGCAAATTCATAAACTGTTCATGTAAATGGAGTAACAACGGCAGGCCTTTGGTACGCCAATAACAATTATTCTTATATGTAAGTAGGCTCTGTAAAATGTGTATAGTAACATTATCTACGGATTTACACTTGAGCCAGAACTTGCCGGCCAGGTACAGACGCCGCGCGTGCAGCGGAAGGAGACAGAGCTCACTCTCCATCACATGTATAGGCGAAGTTTTTATAAAACCTCCAGCAACTCGCATAGCCTGATTTTGAATTTTATCTAATTTGTTTAGATTCTTCTTACTACAATTGCCGTACAGGAATGAACAATAGTCTAACCTACTCCTTATAATAGCTATATATATTCTACGTAACTGTTTGGGATGTGCGCCCCATCCCGACCCTGCCAGAGCTTTAAAAATATTGAGATATTTAGTGATTCGACTAGTTATTTCATTGACGTGTTTAGTCCATCTTAATGACCGGTCTAACCACATACCCAAGTATTTAACTTCGTCAACAAACTCCAATGTTATGTTATTTATCTGCAGATCGACTGTACGTGTATTCACTCCCTTCCTAAACAAACAAACTTTAGACTTGGCGGGCGACACCTCCAGGCCGAGCGCCGCGAGCGCGCGCGTGCCCCGCTCGAGCGCGGGCTGCAGCGTGCTGCGCGCGCCTTCTATTGTTTTGCTTGTCACATATAACGCGTAATCATCGGCATATTGTGATACGAATACTGATCCAATGTGTTTACAAATATTGATTGTGGCTAAATTGAAGAGAAGAGGGGCAAGCGGACACCCCTGAGCCAACCCTTTACTGGTGCTCCTTCGTATTACGCTGTTATCTATAGCTATAGTTAAATGTCTTTCTTTTAAAAATGACCAAAGGTATACACAAATCCTGGCGCCTACACCGAGTTTATCCAAAATTTCAAGTAGGGCACATACGTCCACATTATTGTAGGCGTTATCGATATCGATAAAACAGCCTACAGTAATCTGATTTTGCACATAGCCAAGTTGAATTCTAGTCACTAGGTTAGTTAAATTCTCGTAGGTAGATTTTGTTTTCCTAAAACCGGTTGTTTCTTCGTGTAACAAGTTATTATGTTCGATAAACCATTCGAGTCTGTTATTTAGGACGCTGTGTAGTACCTTACATAAACAAGAGATAAGGGAAATCGGGCGGAGCGCAGATGCCGACGTAGCATCGCGGCCCGGCTTCGGAATGGGGATAATACGTATATCTCTCCATTGAAATGGTATATGCCCAAAGAGTAAAATCTTGTTATAAATAATCAGAAGCATTTCTTTACCGCTAAGGGGGAGATTTTTTAACATAGAATATGAAATATTATCGTGACCAGGTGAAGTATCTGTAGATTTAATGCATTTCTCTAGTTCGATTAAAGTGATTTCACGTTCTAACTGCTCATTATGTGAAATAAAATGCGGTGGACGTTGGCAAGCATAGTCGGGTGTTATACTATGTAGAAGCTTGTCTGCTAATACTTCGTCTACATGCCAATTTGGAGTTCTATAGCCTTTAAGCCAACGCATTTTACGCCACATATCGGGTAATGTTGACGATTCATTAATCGAGGAACATAATGTGTGCCATCCGTCACTTTTAGCTTGTCTAGTCAACCGTTGAGCTTCAGAGATTTTAATTTTAAGATATCTGTAGTTATCAGGAGTAGGATTTTTTCTGAAATTTTTTAACGCTAATCTACGCTCTGCTACTACTTTCGACAATTCAGGTTTCCAGTATGGTTTAGGAGTAAAATTCTGAAAAGGATTTTGGTTCAGTATAATTATATTTACAAATAAGTCGTAAGTTGCTTGCGTATCGAGAGGTATACATATATCTGAGAGCTTATTTTGGATATGTGTTTTGTAAAGCAGCCAGTTAGCTTTCTTAAAGTTTTTCTTTCTTATATTCTGAGAACCAAAATTACTGTTGTAACACATATTCATTTTAATAACAAAGTGGTCACTATCCAGAGTTTCATTCATGCAAGCCCAATGAAAGTGTAAAGCCACATCGGCTGTAGCAATAGAAATATCTGGGGCCGATTGTTGAAGCACGTTATCTACAAGTTTTATGTAAGTATAACTACCATCATTTAGTGTAACTAAATTATATTCCATCAAAGAGTCGAAAATGTGTTAACCTCTCGTATCTAATTTGATTGACCAGCTAGGATGGTGGCCATTCAAATCGCCTAGAAACAAGGTCCTATTTGTAAACAAAGAAAATAGGTCATCCCATTGTTGTCGTGTTACCGGCGGCCGGACATTAGATGGACAATAAACAGCAACAATGTTTTCCACAAACTTACAATTAAAGATTTTAATACGTAATAGTTGAATGTTAGGGTTAGACACTGTGATAGGAATCAACTGAGATTTGATGGACTTATGTGTAAATACAGCTACGCCACCATACGAATCGTCCCTATCGTTTCTATATAAGTTATAGCCGCTTATATTTACATCAAAGTCCGGGTTTAGCCACGTTTCGCTCACAACTGCGATATGAATTTTTTCTCTCCACAGCAGCTGTTCAAAATCGACAATTTTGTGCTTAATACTACGTGAGTTCCATTGAACAATATTTACATTGAGAACATTATCCATACTAACTAATTAAAATTAATTTTAAAAGGCAGGTCGCATAGATACTGCACGATACTTGAGGTAGCCCATTCCATAAATACTGATATAACCTGTTTGACCTTGGACGCGATGTCATTGTACTCGTCAGAAAAAACAATACCTTTGAGTTTAAGTAATAATTGCGTAAAACTTATCTCACTCACACGTCTCTTTTCTTTTCTCGCCTTAGACTCAGCTTGGTTTGAGTCGGCCGTGGTTTGTGCTGGGTGACACTCCGAGCTCTCGTCCGACAGGTTGAAAATATCATCATCATCTGCAGCTTGTTTTTTGGATTTCTTCGATTTTTTTGAAGAACGAGGTGTTGATATTGCAGCGGTAGATTCTTGCGGAGCTGGTTGCTGAGATGCTGTACCAGCGGCGGGTTCTTGATTAGAAACAGGTTTTTTCAATGCTGCTGCATAGGTGTGGGTAGCCTGTCTGTGTATGACGGCTGGCGCTGAGCCCATAGAAGGGAATGCCGCGGGATTCAGTTTTTCGTTCTCACGCCTGGTGGTTGTAGGTACGTATAAGGTTGAGGCTTTTCTATAGGCACAATTACTACGAGCCATAATGTCTCTTATGGCCTTTTCTTTCTGGAATGCGGGACAGCTACGGTCTAGTGCGTGATGGTTTCCTCGGCAGTTCACACATAAAAATGCAGTAAAACGCTGTAGAATTATTCTATCCCACCAAAAACATTCTGTAAAAAATTTGCCAAGTCTTGATAGAGCTGCTTGTTTATCCCTAAAAAGTAATGAAATCTCTAGAATTAGTTAAGCCAAGTCTAAGGTTCCTTACTGCGATTTATTTATTATTATAGTTAATTTTACGTGACTTTCTGAACAAAAGAGTACTTTTGTTCAGTGCCTTCCTTCCGTCTCATGAACTTTTTCGACGGCGCTAAAAGCTCGTAAGTAATTGCTCGAGCAGTTTCGATCTCGTCATATTTGTACGTACTCATGCAGATTTGAATGATTCCCGTCTCGGGAAGCGTGTCGACCTTGTGACTGATGAAGGTTAGCATCTCGTTCAGAACAACTTTACACTGTCCACACCGGGATGTAGACTGCACCAACTGCACGTCATTATTCACTGCGCGTGACCTTGCCGTCGAGGGTGGCACAGCGGGCGGCGAATGTAACGTGGCCATACCTACGACGAACGCGAGCGTGCGTCGCGCGCGGTGTCGGAAGGAGGACTTTAATAAACAAAGAGGTAGGAAAGGAAGAAGTAGCGAAGACTAAAGTAGATAAAGAAACCGGAACTAATCTTGCAACGAAAATTAAAGATGCTGAAGTTAACAATAAGAAAGAAACAGGTAAAAAGCCACAGCTGTAGTTGTCTAAAATACATTTAGCCAATTAGGAACATCGCATCCTTTATTTAAAAACTTCACTGTCGATGAAATCAGTAAAAGGTTTTTTATTTTATTTTAAATATGTTCCGGTGATATTTTAAGCCGAAATTTAGTGCTTCTTGTTCAAATAATATAATATTGAATTGTGTTATCATCGATTGTTACAAAATCTAGTTAGAACAAGACATCACAAACTGCCGATTGGAAATTTTGATAAATTAAATTTTGTTTTTCATTTGACTTTGTATGAAGTTCTTTAGAGCTTGATTACTGAATGTTCTACCTACTACATTTGCGTTCATGAGTTTGTGAGCTAGGATAATAGTGTGCCTCAGCTCCAATAGTAAATGTACAAAATAATATTATTTTTAATTTCATGAATTTCAACTATGTATGTAACTGGAGGACTTAAATAACGTACCACGCAATAGGTAGGACAATGTGGGTAGTTATATTATTATATTATTATTATTATATCGAAACTATTTGACTTCATAATAATTAAAAGACATTGATATTTGACTTTTCTAGGACCACCGTTCGATAATATGGGCATAGAATCAGTCATTCAAAATCTTAAAAAAGTCGTACAAATCGTGTACGATTTCTATGATTAGATCGTACATGAATAAAACGGGCAAAAAATCGTATGAATACGATTTAATTCGTACATCTGGCAACGCTGCTCTTATTTGACACAGAATGTCAACCACAGATGTCAACACAGTTTTGCATCACAGACTATAAAAGTTGCCATCATCATCATCCACAGCCTTCTCAAATATAAATCATTTACATATTGCACCATAAATTACAGGTATTCTAATAATATGTTAACTAAACGGTTTTCACTCACGTGTAATTCGCGTATGTTGTTGTATGTGAGTGAAAATCGTTTAGTTAACATATTGATAAAATGTCTCACGAAAGTTTTGATAGGTAGGTCTTAAAATATTCCTATAATATCTATGATCTATCCCACTCTATCCCACTGCTGGGCATAGGCCTCTCTTTGAATGTGCCAGCTGCGTCGATCTTGTGCAGACCTCAACCTTATTTGCCAAGCATAAGCAAAAACTAGTTTTCGGTTACGCGTAGGTAAGGAAAATATTCAGCTTATTTTAGGGAAGAAAGTGGTACCTCGTTGCACAGTAACATCTTGGGGTACTAGACGGAGTTGGTAGGTAGGTGGAAATTTGGGTTCAAATGAGAAAATACACTATTCAACATTACAGAAAAAAATGATGTATTTTTCAATCGGAATTAATTTAAATATTTATTTTGTGAGAGTATATCAATCATAAAATAAAGTATTTGAGTGGTCTCTGTAAATTTTGAAAAATAATAAGGCAATAAATCTTTTAAAAATGTTAGTCACTTTCATTGATTTTTAGGGTTCCGTACCTAAAAAGTAAAACGGGACCCTATTACTAAGCCTCCGCTGTCTGTCTGTCTGTCTGTCTGTTTCTAGGCTGTATCTCATAAACCGTGATAGCTAGAAAGCTGAAATTTTCACAAATGATGTATTTCCGTTGCCGCTATAACAACATATACTAAAATTTAAAAAAAAATAAGAGGATTTCCATACAATAAACACACTAAGCAACTTGAGATTGATTTTTCGTTCATATTATATATTCTTGAATATACGCTGCTATCCTTGTCGTTATGTCTTTTAACGCGCTGAGTGTGAGCGAGAGGATCGTCGGCCGAGATGCAATCTTCGGATTAGTTCGGAAGGTGGTGTGACTTTTTGCCAATGTTTACATGTTATCCTAACCTTTAAATAAACCTATGGATATTATTACAATTTCAATTTCTTAAATTCCAGAATATTGTAATTAATGTTACTAATGCCAGCCTAAGTATCGTTATTTCATAATTTATTTATCCTCCAGGCACGCGAGCCACGAATTCAAGTACGAGCAATACCGCGACAACTAAGTGTTCTCGGTATCTCGGTGCAGTAAAATAATTATTAATGAGTGAGAAAGTGATGTGTAAATGGAACCTAGCAAATTATCGATAATCGATAAATTCATATACTAAGTATACTTTATACTAAATCAAATTGTTGGTTTGTTATTTACGTAAGAATACGAGATAGGTTGACAATATATGTAGTCGAAGACGGCTCTTGCTAATCTGGAACTGTATACAGTTGTGAGATGTTGAATGTTTTGCATGATAATGATGATTGCTGGTGAACTTTGGTTGACTTCAAGAATATTCTGTCGTAGATTTTAGGACAATGACATCTTGTCTATAAATCTATTGAGGGGCCTCTCTGGACAATAAAGGCAAGACTGACGGCACTTGTGGCACCTAGAAGAGGAGGCCTTTACCCAGAAGCAAATCGACAAGGGATTAAATTGATGATGATGATGATGATGATGAGACCTTATAACATGGCCTAGCAACTGTATTGTTTTGATAAACAGCCTGACATTCATATAACGTGTCATTTGACTCATGGATACGGTTTTTTAAATCCTTTTTTTTCACAAGTCCTTCATCCCTAATAAACATAGAGATCAAAGCGAGTATGGCTCAGTGGTTTCATTCGAATCCGGCCCTACACCAATGACATGTATTTTCAAGTTATGTGTGGATTTGCACTCGCTTAGCGGTGAAGGAAAACGACGTGAGGAAACCGACATGTTTGAGGACCACAATATCCGAGGTCATGTGTCTTTAGTGGAAGAACCTGGGCGTCCACCACGATGTATCTTGAGTATACTTAGTCTATGATATAATGTATATGATGTTTCTGGCTTTGTATGGAAATGTTTCTGGATTACGGTTTTTATTTAACACATGCTTAATTTACAGATTTCCAAAATAACCAGTGTAAAAAATAAATGGATATTGGCGACCGGTAGATACAACTGGTTTCCTCATAAAAATGCCAGAATATGCTCCAGTCATTTTGAAGATGATTTGATAATTTGGTATAGAGATAGTTTCAGTCCCGGGCAAGGACATAGGATAGTTTTTATCCACGGGCCGCCGGTGCGTCTGGGCTTGGGCGTATGAAACATCGCGCGACAAAGAGGAACGCGAGAATTCAGAGGAAGGCGCAGACACGACTACGAAGTGCTTACAATAAATAAATTACAACTATATTCTAATTATAATTATTTTATCTAATAATATTTAATAACAAATTATACACTACAACGAATACAATTAATTTCAATGCCTGGTTGTACTTAGTCGCTAATATAACTCATATATTGGTCGACGCCAGTAGGTAACCAACTAATATTCACAATAATAAGTAGGTACTTAAAATGTATAATACAATTACAACCTAAAACGAATTAGTTATACCTAATACAATTATAACAACATAAATTTCTATATTGTAGTTTGGTCAATTATTTTTCATCCCACCATCTCGGAAACAGTATTTTTGCTCTTCAATATCTGAGTGCAAAAGCCGTTTTTATTGTAAATTGAATTAAGAACATCGTGTGTTACAAGTTTTTGATTTAAAAAAATCTTTAAACCTATTTACTGCTACCTCTATGATGCCGAATATATCATACAACTTTTTTTAATTTGTTAAAAGCTCAGACTCGGAACCTTCTTGGTGTTCTTTTTTTCAATTTGCTTTGTACGCGGTTCTTTACGCGGCATATTTTCACGTCATTGTTAAACCTTATATTAAAAACAAGAAACTTGAAAACCAGTGAAAAAACTAAAATGAGTGATTCTAGTGACGAGGAAGTTTGTTTGACGCCAACAGAATTGACTGAAACTGTTAATAATGCGCAAATGAGCTTTCTCCCTCAACAATCACGCGTTTTGCATTTAGTCATTTCCTCGCTGAGGTGGAATGAAAAGTTACGTGTTGCACTCAAGTGCAAAGATTTTTCACCTCGTGCTCTTTTGATTCCCTCGCTAACGCTCAGGATTCTAATTATGAATCACTCGCTGCGCTCGTGATTCAATTTTAGAATCTTTCGCTTGCTCGGTCATCAAAATTGAGCACGCGGTTAAAAAGCAACTTTGCACTCTTGTATAACAAATAACTATTATCCCCTATGTAAAGGGTAGGGGATAGTCAGATTAAAACACGCATATAAATTTGTCAATATGTACCTACACTTAGTCTGAGAAGAATGCCTATTTATTATGTTTAATAATACTCATAGTTATATTATAATGTTTTGTAATTAGACCCTATATGCAGGTAAGGGTTCGTTAAAATTCTAAAATACTTAAATTAAAATGACTAGAGCCTTTTCTTACTATACTATATCAGTTTTTACAATTTTACATCAATTTGTGTTTAGTTTTATACAAAGTTCAATAATTGTATTCAGGTAACAAATTTAATGTTAAAATTAAGATTTTTCACACTCCACAATTACACAAACACATACAAAATCCGCACGAGAGACTTGTTAAAACAATATTGGCTCGCGGGCGGCCGGCGCGTGACGTCAGCGCTTGCAACTATGTTGCACGCAGGTCGGCGCTCGGTGCGAGCTCCTACAATATGTACAATAAGTTTTAATTTTATAACTATGACTAAATATTAGTGTCCGTATAAGACTCTAAGTTTAATGGCGTCGGGCGGTTTATTAGTAAACAATAGATATTTCGACGAAAGTTATAAATAACCCGTGTACTATGCGTGCCAAATAAGAATAGGATCGCGTTTGCTGCCAACTTCACGCGATAACTGTCAAAATAGTAGTGCCAGCAAAAAAAGTGCATTTTTTTTTAATATTCATATTGTGCAATAATTTATTGTTCATAGATAGGTACACAGATTAAGATTAATAATTATTGTATATTCTATAATATTCATTTAAAAATACTATTCTTGAATTTTATTAATGAAGAATATTTAAAAAAATAATTCTATAGGTATGAACATATATTACATACTTAATGCTACTAATAATATTATATAATATAATGTTTTTTTCTTTAAAATCCTACTCATTTATAATTAACTAGTAGCGCTACACGGTTTCACCCGCGTTAATCCAGGATTAAAAGTTTAATCCGGGATAAAAAGTACCCCATGTTTGTCAGAATGAATGTAGGATTCCAATGGTGAAAGAATTTTTCAAATCGGTCCATTAGTTTCGGAGCTTATTCAATTCAAACAAACAAACAAACAAATAATCAAATCTTACCTTTTTACAATATTTATGTAAAAAAAAATAAAAAAAATCTTATACATTTTACTCCAAATTTACATCAGATTTGGCGTAAAATGTATAAGATTTACCAAAAAAACGTACATTAAAAATTCAAACTAACTATGTAATTATTTTTTTGCACACCATACACTTTGGGTATTAAGTTTGCGCGTATTGCTGAACAAAATGGCGACTTGACAGTCCTATTCTTATTTGGCACGCATAGTACAATTTATAACTATGAACTATGCAAACAATACCCGTATAAGGTATTGAGTCTATTTACCTATATAATGTTATATCGTGACATATAAAAGTGACAGTACCAAGATTTATTTAAGTTGACATATTGTATGATTACATACCTATTATTATGTTTGACATGATTTTAATAACAAAAATTTTCATTGTTTTATTAATAAAACTAGACATATGTAACTTCTTAAATTTTATAAAAGCCTAATGTTATAAATTCAATTTGACGAGATATTGTAATTTGTGTAGCATATTCTGTGATATTAGTACTTATACCTATGTATGTTACAATTTTACATTATCAATAAAGATTCTTTATCTTTATCTTTTATCTACAGCTAATAGTGTTATTACAATATATTAGTTCGCGGGCGATCCGCAACAACTTACAAAATATATTCACAAGGCAAGCGAGCGGCCGGGCGCGTGACGTCAGACGCGGGATTTTCAGTTTTTATTGTCCTATATCATCTACAGATCATTAACATTTAAAAATTTTAAATTTTAATTATGTATAAATAAAAGTAAATAAAAAGGGCGGGGGGAGGTGGTTACAATGCAATTTGTTCTATTAATAGATATATACTTATATATGTTACGGTCAATGTAGATAATCGGGAATTATGCATAATTCCCGGGAATTATACATAATTACCAACGCACTCGGTAAATGTTGAGAATTATCCACATTTACCGGTAATTATATATAATATCCATACCCTTTTGGTTAATGTACAAAATATTGAAATCAATCATCAAAATCAACATGTTTATGAGAATAAATACATGTACAAATAAAATAAATAAATCGCCGAGTAGAGGATCAAGAGCTCAAACCTTCTATTTGGTGTTTGGCGGTAAAACATACAATAAAATAAAATAAAATAACATACAATAAATTAAAGTAAAGTAATAAAGTAGAATAGAGTAGAGAAGAGTAGAGTAGGGTAGAGTAGAGTAGGGTAGAGTAGGGTAGAGTAGAGTAGAGTAGAGTAGAGTAGAGTAGAGTAGAGTAGAGTAGAGTAGAGTAGAGTAGAGTAGAGTACAGTACAGTAGAGTAGAGTAGAGTAGAGTAGAGTAGAGTACAGTACAGTAGAGTAGAGTAAAGTTTTTATTTTATTTTATTTTTTACTAGAGTTTTTTTACATGAAATAGGCTCACGCTTGACTGCAACTTGCCTGGTGTTAAACAACGTTATAATCTACGATCCAGCGCACTTGCCTAGAAGAAACCAGTTTGCTTTCGCCTTGAAGACCGACAAACTATAATTCAGTGCGGTTTTTGGTTCAGTGCCTTGCCTGTTTTGTTTTTTGCCATGTTTGATTTCATTATTTTCTACATTTACCAAAGGGGTATGGTTATTATGTATAATTACCGGTAAATGTGATTAATTCGAATGTTTTTCTCACTTTTACCAAGAGCACTGGTAATTATGCATAATTCCCGGGAATTATGCATAATTCCCGCATTATCCACATTTACCGTAACATATATATAAATAAAGTTTTCAATTCACGATATAAAAAAATAAAAATGAGAAATACACCAGGGCCAACCACTCCCTTCTCTGACGTCACTTTTATCTTACGCTTTGCGACCTAGTAATAAACAATTTTGTCTAAAGACACCACTTGCTAAGAACTGCTCTAACTTTTTTCTGTTTTATGCTATTACAAAACTAAAATTATCACCGTATTCGGGCTGAAATTCTGCGTCGTACTATAGCAAGAAAAGGAATCTAATCCTCTTCCCTCTCCCGCAGGAAGTCGGCAAACTTACGGTTGGCCGTGCTTGGTCCACCTTCTTCCCTCTGGAAGACTGGGAAGAGGTATTAGATTTCTTACCCGAGATCTATTGTCTTTGTTGAGGTCACGCAGGTCCAGTGGCGTTGTCGTCTTCTTCCTGTATCCCACCGTTTCGATATTAGAAGGAATGAACTGGATTCTTGCAAGGTTAAGTTTGCGGCCTTTTTGTGACCTTGTCTAACTTGTAGTCTGTTCATCTCAGTTGTTCTGAACCGATTTGTACTCTCTTTGTTACATTCTACAGAGACTGAACCCGTCTAGGAGATGATGGCCAGAAAAACGGGTGTTATACATTTCATTTTCTCACTGTTATGATTGTAGAATGAAGAAAGATTTCACCGACCGCATTTACCAGTTTCTTCCGGTTCCTGAAGGAATTTCACCAAGGTGAAAAGTATCCCGGGGTCCTCGCTATAGGTGTTATTCAATGCGACGGGTGGTTCAGACCTGGATTTTAGCATACACGTGGAATTTCTTCTTTTCCCAATATCTCCTGAAGGCGTGATGGGAAATATCTGAAAACTCGTAGGCAGGTACTCCAGGTGTGGGGCTTTGATCTTGGCAGAAAAAATCAGTGGGGCACAGATCGTTTCCGGGCAGCGCTTGAGTCCATAGTGAATTTCCGTGCGAGGTGGCTTCAAATTGTAGAGTAATTGGTTGGAACTATCAAGTCAGGCGTCATCATGCTAAAGCCAGAGAAATGTTTTCAGTTTGGGTATCGTAGGGTAGACCTCGCTCGGGATATCACTTTGATAGCATGACTGCTTCACGTAGGGAGTTTAAAGCTGCGCATAAATATGTACTAAAAAATCAAGACAGGATAAAAATGGAAGTATACTGGCCAGACATCGTGCTAATAAAAATTTCGTTGAATTTTGGAAAGAAACAATAAAATTAGGTAATAGAAGTAGTTTACCAATGAACGTAGAAGGAGAATGTGATAAACAAAGAATTGCCAATACTTTTTGTAAACATTTTAATGTACCTAATAATAGTATAAACAATAAAACTGCTTCTGCCAAGATCTGTCGAGACTCGGAGCTTCTCCGCGTTGACATAACGCCGAAAAATATTGAAGACATTTTGAGGAGTATGAAGCGCGGGAAGTCTCCGGGCCGTGACGATCTTGTGTAATGTCTCATGATACAGATTTGTGATATCTTAGTGTGCAAGCTTCTATATGTAAATTGTCGAACCCTGAGTTGTTTGGTTTCGCTATAAAGCGCATCAGTTGGATGTCTATAATGTTTTTTGTGGGCTACTTTAAGAACAGCTAATCTTCGTGCTCGTTCTAACTCAATAAAGTGTGATACATTTGCACATCCCCAGGAAGTAATACAGTAACTCAGTATTGGAACACCAAGAGCTGTGTAGATCATGTTTACGAGCCTGATATTGGCAACAGGTCGTAGTTTCTTGAAAACAAAGATGAGTTTCTTGGCCCACAAGTGTTTAAAATATTGGAACAAAACAGTTTTTCTTTCAGATAGAAACGAAGAGACGGATCACCGCTGGACGCTCACGGGTTACATTTGACTAAGTTTTACGTTTTACCTTTCTTAGCGGATGCCTACGTCATAACATCTACCTGCATGCCAAATTTGGCTGTGCGTTGATAGATCACTATATCAATCAGTCAATCAGTCACCTTTGAGTTTTATATATTTAGATATACCTAGTTAAACTAGTGAAACCGACGACACATTGAAAGACGTGTTTTCAATGACTTCCCTATAAGTAATATGCACTAGTAATACATTTTTTTTATCTAAAAGGTACATAGATAATTCAACAATTGATACATTAAAAATTTTTCTTCATTTAATAAATAAATAAGAAGATTTAAGTCCACTAGATGCATTGCAGAACCTTCCAGATTTATTAATTCCTGGTATATACGTTGCAACCATTGCAACCGTGCACCAATGTATTATACCTTAGCTATGTACCTACATTGCATAAGCGCTTACTTAGTTTTGGGCTAGATGGCGCCGTGTGAAATGTCACGGAAAATTTAGACCAGGCAGGTGTCGTCAGCGAAACCGATAATCTTTCCATTGGGCAGCTCGAGACTGCATTATGGGTTAATAAAAGTCAAAAACAGCGTGGGACCCAGAATACTCCCCTGGGGAACCCCGAAAGTAACATTCTCGGTCTAACTTATAACGTTATCGAGCCTAACGCTTTGTTTTTTTTCAGTAAGATAATGATAAAAAATTGGTGTTGTGTACCTCTAATTCCTAGGTGTTCTAGTTTATTTAATAAGATAGAGATTGATAAACTATCAAAGCACTTAGCCAAGTCTAGAAATATAGCCAGACTCTTGGCTACATGCTCAGTAAGGTCACCAACTGCTACTGAGCGGTGGAACGATTTCTGCGGAAGCCGTATTGTTGAGGTGATAGTAAGGACCGGTTTTCTAAGTAGTTAGTTAATTGTTTGTTTATAATTCGCTCAAGAATTTTAGAAAATGTGGGTAATATAGATATTGGACGATAGTTACTAATGTTATGTTTGGAACCTTGTTTGTGTATTGGTAGTATTATAGATGTTGTAAAGGCTTTAGGAAATAGACCAGAGTTTATAGCTAGGTGGCAGATACGAACTAACAAGCCTGCTAGTACACATTTATTAACTTTAATGATTTTGGCATTCATATTGTCAACACCAGAACAATAACTTAACTTTAATGAGTTAATTATGAGCGATGCCGATAGCTATCTTATTTAAGTTATCTTGTTGTTTTTTATTTTATTTCATACTCATCTATGCATGAATGGAAAGAGCCTACGTTGCACGACACAAGTTTCGACTTAGTGTGCAATGTAGTGCACCCAGTGCTTAATGTCTATGTAGTATTATTGTACTTATATTATATTAGTTAAATATTGTACTTATCCTACTTTAATACATAGCATTAAGATCTGTACCTAGTTATTAAGTGTAAATAAATGATTATTATTATTATTATTTATTTGGTACACTTTGGTGTTCTCTCCACCATGGGAGGTACATGTTGCACGGGCCGGAGCCAAGTGCTTCTTAAATCTAATAATTTTCTTATAAGTATCTTATATTTACAATACATCTATAGAGTTAAAAATATTCGAACTATTCCACATGTGTTTAATAAACTGAACAGTCACCACGCCATCACTAATCACCAGTTGAATAATAATTATAAATATTTTCGTAAATAAGTATGATGGCATTTAGTTCTATATAGCCTGCATCACACATATTATTATCTGGAATCTTCTACAAGCAGAGTCATATGATATCATGTAATTTATATTCTACCTTCCTATATTTGCATCGCTATGTTCATAACTGCTTTGCTATTCTGCAACTGACAGGCGCTTCACGCGGATTACTACTACGCAAGAGGAAATTAATATTGGTTCTGCACATGCACTTATCTTCTGTCAGAACTTAAAGATTCATGATTGTAATTACTGAATCGGTAGTTGCCATGCTAAATTTGGAAATTGCTTTTAGTGGTGAGATCATTATTACTATTAATTACTTACTTACATATTTTTCAGTTACTGTGTATTGTAATATTAAAATTTACAAACTTTTATATTATTTTGGCGATGTGAAATTCATTAAATATGTTATTTTTCAGAGAATAAAATTGTATTCATCAAAATATCACTGTTTTCAATAAAACAAACCAACACACCATAGTAGTTACGGCAAACTTTGTTAGATGGCGTGCAAATCAAATCATGGACTAATGATTTAATTTGGTATTAGGCATGAAAAGATTCTATTAGGGGTTAATATATTAATTTTATATAATATAATATGTAATTGTACGAAATTATTAGCTTACCTATTAAAAATAAAGGCTTACTTAAAAAAACTGTTAGTATATTTTTATTTTTTCAGGCACTGCGTAACCGGTTCCCTGGATGGCAAGTTAATTATATGGGACACATATAGCGGCAACAAAGTCTAAGTGATACCTCTGAGGTCTGCGTGTTAATCACAAACATTCCCTTCGGATGGAATGACTCCTTCTTGAAGAAGGTAGGTAGCTTCGTTCCCATTGAGAAGTGTTATTTTATCAATTAAAATTGACACAAACTTGTAATGTAACCTCTGTTAATATTTTTTCATTTATTTACCTAAATACATACATATACATTATAAATTAGAGATGATACGGATATCCGGTAACTATCCGGTATCCGGCCTATCCGGCCTATTTTCACTATCCGGCCGGATACCGAAAAATAAAATAAATAAATATATGTATATGTATAAACTTGATGTTTCCCGCGACACCGTTCGCGCTGAATTCTTTACGCCCTAAACTCGTCCATATCGCGCTTTTCCTTTCTCGTTGTCTATAATTATATCTCTGTATCAAATTTCATCAAAATCGGTTCAATAGTTTAGGCGTGAAAGCGTAGCAGACTGACAGACAGACAGAGTTACTTACGAATTTATAATATTAGTAATGGATTATTTTACACAAAGCAAATATGAAATAAAAATAATACAACAAATAGGTCATGGACGGACACCCCTTCTTAAATTAAAATAAATACAGAAATTGTTTGTTAAAAAGTAGATTAATGAATATTTACTTAGTGTTAGTACTTAGTACTCAACATTTACACTACACAATCGTGTATTGTGTAAATAATATTTATATATAAATATACAATAAGTACTTCGTGACGACTCGGGAGCGTTCGAGTGTAATCACACCCGAACGCCCCCGAGTCGAGCCGATCGGGCCGAACGCGTCCGAATATATCCGATCTTCATCGCGATGAAGATATTTTTATTTTATTATTTTAGTAATAAAGAAAAATATATTACGTATTTGACGACACGAGAGTTGGCCACTTTCATAAAATTGCATAATATCTACTACACTTTTTTCACTTATCCAATAATTCCTACCTTCTTAGGCGCATCATCGCCAGCTCCGTTGCTGTCTTCTCCCTTCTTCTGTTCCTTGGGTGGCTTCCTCTTGATGTAGGGCTCGTGTTTAGGCAGCTTCTTCTCAGCCACGTACACCAGCTTGCTCTCATCGTGGTTCCAGTCCAGGTTGCCGAATTCCGCTGGAAAATAGTTTTTTTTAATGGTTACACACATCTTGATAACACATCTTTTCTTTTAGACTCTTTAGAGTTCATAATGCATCTGTTCAAACATGACAAACATTTCAATTCCTCACAAAACACTCTACTAACTGTGCTGCTCATACGTAAAGAAATAAAGTTATCTTTCATATCCACAGCTAAGTAAATATTTAATTCTTTATAACATAAAAGCCGTATGCCGCCCTTTCCTGTCTATATAAAAAACATGATTTATTTCCAGTTAAAAAGTACATAAATATTGTCTTTTCCTATTCTCCAAACTAGGAAACTGAACCTTCCAATTTAATGCCTATGTCACGTCAAGAAAAAAATATTACGTTAAGTACTATATTTATTATATTATACTAAGAGACAAAAATCTTAACTATTTGAATGTGTTCTACTATCAATTTTAAGAATCCCCAAATCGTTTTTAACCGACTTCAAAAAAGGAAGATGTTGTCGATTCGTCAGAATGTTTTGTTTTTGTGCATATGTTACTCCGCTATGTATGGACTGTGTTTATCTTTTATGAAGTGTTCAGAACTCTAGTTTTATTAATATAGGTACATATATAGAAATATAAATAAAAATCCTTACAATCTGCATACACATCCCCGTGCAGGTCGAGTGCAGTGAGTTCGATGCAGTGCGCGAGGGTGCTCCGCCGCCACACCTCCAGAAACTGCTTCTTGGCATCCTTGCCGCTCTTCTCTTCTCGGATGATAGCCTTGAATCACTTGAATGTCTCGCTGGGAGACAACGCTGATAGCAATCTGTTATTACAAATATTCTTTAAACCAGATAAATAATTTATTCATAACTAGTGGACTTCGCTCGCATTAATTTGAGATAAAAAGTAGCCTATGATACTACTAAGACCTCATACTACCTACATATCAAAAATCATGATGATCCATTAAGCCGTGTTTGCGTTATGAGCATTTAAATAACCAGATAAACAGTTCAGTATGCATTTAAAGTAAACCCAAATTATGTATTTTTCTAATAACACTTGTTTTTTTTTCATGAAAAAGAAGTAATCAGACCAACAAACACTATCACATTTAAATAAATGTATGATTAAGTACAATCAAAGTTTACACTAGCAGCATTTATGGTTTTTTGACAAAAAGACTGAATGAATAAATATTTGGGACCATCTCAGAAACAACCCCCTTCGAATAAAAAGAAGGATTTTCGTAATCTGTTCATAAATAACGGAGTAATCGCGTAACATACCCACAAAAAAAAAAACTTTCAGAAGACTAGATAACCTCCTTTTTTAGAAGTCGGTTAGATAATAATTATAAATTTTTAGTCTTGTATTAATAAACATATTAGGAACTTATGTATGATTGCTTATTGCTTGTATTTTTTTATTATTTCTTGCTTATGTTTACTAAAATCTATACATAATAACAATAAAGCTGAAGAGGGTTGAAAGTCTGAAAATTGAAAATATTTTTTTTGTTGGAAATACCTACTTCGAATTGATTGCAAAACACGTTCCAACAACTTGCAGAAATTTTGACTGTTTAACTGTGTCCATGTTTGTCTGTTTATTTAAACGCTCATCACGCAAAAACGGCTGTATGGATCATAATGATTTTTGGTATGTAGGTAGTATGAGGTCTTAGGAGTGTCATAACTACTTGTTTAAATCCCAAAATAATGCGAGCGAAGCTGCGGGCGTCCACTAGTTTAAATATAACGATTCCGTGTTAAGTCGCGTTTAAGTTATATTTTATTGAATAAATGAATAATAATTGAATTAGGTAATAAATTAATTATTTCTTTCAGATGAACAGCTCCTTTGTGAAATTAACTCGTGAAAAATTTAACAAATGTGATTTCTGCACATCGTACTTTGCACACAAAGACAGTTTAAGAGAACACCAAAGAAAATACTATAAGAAGACCATGTATGTATACATTTTATAAAAAAATAATTGATGTTAGTTTTAAATTCTTGTGACCTATACCATAATAAACTTAATTCGAAGTTCTAACTATTCTGGCATAATAAATAATTTGTATCATGCAGTTTATGCATTTATGTGGCTTTTTATGCTTGAGTGCTTCAGGTGGTTAAATGACTCTAATATTATAAGATGAAAATTTACAAGTGTTAGTTATAAATTTGATCTGTCTTCATGATTAAATAGCTCAAATATAGCTCAAACGAAAGTTGGTGTAAAATATAAGTATATAGACTAGATATGTATTATTTTTTCTTCAACTATTTGAGATCAGATTGCACTATGACCCTGGCCCCGTCAAGAGAATCCTGTATAACTCTATAAAAAAAAGAAAGAGGATTGCAGTATGAGCAGATGGATGGATGAGTTTGGAGCTTTTAAAATGTGTGCTTCTACTTCTTCATACTAGATTTAGGTCTCTGTTATTGGTCACCGGGTTAAACAGTCTTTCGTTTAAGCCTAGGTTCTTAGATTGGCGGCTAGTGTTGGGGTGCCAAACGATTGCAGTAGGTATTATTGATTGCTCCGATTTCCTCAACCACAGTCTTCATCTTCAGGTTCTCGTGGATTTCTGCGTTGCTAGTGTACCACGATACTCCAATAATAGTTCTGAGCATTGTATTTTGCATCCTCTGCAGGGCGGTGATGTTAGACTTGGAAGCGGTTCCCCAAAATTGGATGTCATATGTTTGGTTATATATATACTGGTTTGAGAACACTCTCTCATAATGTACATATATTAGTCATAAGATATTGAATCAGGCGTTACTTTGCGGAAATCCATTGTAACTGAAACTATGGAGAAATGTGTAGTGTTTTTTCCGCTGCGACTGCTCCTTAACCGACATTAAACCACAGACTTGATAGTTTTTAGGTGTGTCCTCCATATACCACCGCCACACCTCACCTCCTAACCAACGTGGCCTCCGTGGATCTCAAGATCTTACCAACACCGCACCATGTGTCTTGAAGCTTTGTTGTTCTCCTTCGGCAAGATATTCTCGTCGACACGTGTTTCGCCTCTCCACGAGGCATCCTCAGGACGTGTTGACTCCTCGAACGTCAGTTTCAGACCGAGGAAGACACCTAAAAACCATCAAGTCTGTTGTTTGATGTCGGTTAAGAAGCAGTCGCAGCGGAAAAACACTACATATTTCTCCATAGTTTCAGTTATATTAGTCATGTGAGGACGCATCAGTAACTTATCCGTAGGAAATCCGTTCGCTGTAGACGAAATCGGCTTAAAAAGCATCATCATTATTTAAAAAGAGTTTATTGTCTGTAGACAACTTGTTCCGTGAAAGCAACCAAGAATAGCCTCGGTATCTTATTTTTAACTCGTCTCTTTTAGCTATGATATGATCTTTCCAAGTTAGGCGGCGATCTAGGTGCATGCCCAGATATTTAACTTTGTCATTATGAGGCAGTGTGGTTCCAGCTAACTGTGCTGGAGGATAATTTCCTTTGCGAAGTGTGAACGTAACATAGACAGACTTTGCCGCACTGGCTTTAATTTTCCATTCACTTAGCTATGTATGCAGCTATTTCGTCCAGGCCTTTTTGTAGGTTTTCTGATGCCTCTATAGAGTCGCTGTGATTGGTTAATATTGCGGTATCGTCAGCTAAAGTTGCCATGATGTTGTCTACTTGGGGAACGTCCGCCGTGTAGATAGTGTAAGTACAGTACCGGTCCCAGAACGGATCTATGTGGGATTCGGAGCTTTGTTTTCATAGAACTGTGACATGGCGTTCATTCCTGTAGGTACTTGATGAGATATAGATATCTAGATATATATATTTACTACAGGGACAGGACATACGTAATATACCTTCGATCAGAAGTGCAGTCCAGCTTTGGTATTCGTAAAGAATATTGCATTCACCATATATTTATTTATGTGAGTATATTTTCCTGTTCCAGCTTATCTATTAATAAACCCGAGCACGACCTGAGCAAGCCATATCACTGTAAAGTGTGTTATTGGAGCTTCAACCAGAAGAGCACCCTAGAAGCCCACCTGGTCGTGCACAAGCCAGCGCCGCATGCGTGTGACTGTGGAGTTGCTTTCTACCAGGCAAAGGACCTGGAGTCGCACAGGATATTACTATCTCACCCCAAGATAGGAATAAGGACCGGACCTAGAGACAATGAAAATAACAAAAAAGAGTCCAAAGAGACTGGACCTAGTGACATAAAAAATATCAAAAAGAAGACTAAAACTACTTATACCAATAAGATAAGAAGCGGTGATGCCACCAAAATAAGCCCCGTTCTCATTAAGTCTATTGAATGTAGAGTGGGTGGCAACACTATATTCGTAGAGCGGGATGAAAAGGGTTTATTTGATTGCATGCTTTGTGACAACGCCTTCAAAGTACCCAAATATTTTAGAGATCACATGCAACTCAAACATGGCTGGAACTTCGACTTCATGCGCACGTGCGATATCTGCGGGAAAACCCTCAAAAGAAGCAGTAATATGAAACTACACATGATAGTACACACAGGCGAGAGACGGTATCCCTGTCCCATTTGCAACAAGCGGTTCACGCAGAGCGTCGTGGTCAAAAGTCACATAAAACGTATACACACCAAAGAGCGAGATTTCGCCTGCAGTATGTGTCCTAAAAAGTTTAGTGAAAAGGCCAAAATGCAGTTTCACGAAAGAACGCACACCGGGGTGAAGCCTCATGCTTGCCGGACGTGTTCTAAGCGCTTCTCGGACCCGTCCGCGTGGAGGCGGCATGAGCTCATTCACACGGGGTTGAAGCCACATCGCTGCAAGATCTGCCCCAAGGCTTTCTGCGACCCAGCAGCCCTGTTCCGTCACAAGCGCGAGCATGCTGGCTATAAGGAGCAGTGCAAGTTCTGCTCGCGCTCCTTCGCCTCCCGCAGCTGTCTCATTACACACACGCGCATGCATCACTCCACTCTCCGCGACGAAGACATGTTCGAGTGCGACCACTGCGGGAAACGCTTTGTAACCAAAAACTATTTGGCCAACCACATCAAGAACATGCACGTGGTCACGCCTAAAAATAAGGTGATAAAGTTGAGAGTCGCACTTGGAGAAGGTGCATCTCAAGCGGTACCCGCACAAGCGCTACTTCTATAAGAACGAGTTGAAGAAGCACTGGCAGCGCGTGCACGGGCCGGAGCCGCCGCCACGCGTGCAGTGCGACATATGCCGTGCCACCTACACACATAAACTGACCCTGCTCCCACACATGATCTACCACCACCTCGGCCACAAGTGCACTACTTGCAACAAATGTTTCCAAACATCCCGGGACTTGGAGAGGCACAAGAATAAAGGTTGGCTGCGTTGTGACGTGTGTAATGCGCCGTTCGCTAATCTCTTCAAAAAGGTGGAGCATATGGCCGGCCACCATCCTAAGCAAGGACAGCCATTGTTCGAGTGCGGTCAGTGCGCTAAGACATATCTGACCAAGAGTCGTTTGCAGTCGCATTGCAAAGTGCACAAGACAGCTGCGGCCTCGTACCAGTGTCACAGTGTAAACAGGGGATATGATTCAATGAAACTTATTAATGTATAGTAGGTATATAAGAACACATAATGATTGGTTATATAGCTAATCAGTAAAATTATTTATTTGTTAAGTATACATATTAATAACTGTTAAGTGTCTAAACTGTAAATATATTGTACATGCCATCAACTCGGTTTTATTATTTGATTAAGTAGTAAGTAAGTACCTGTGGCAGATACCTATGCAAATTTGGTATAATATAGTACGTACATAATATATTTTATCTACACTAATGTTGTAACATTCTACTTATGTTTCCAATACTTGACTTATAATTAGGTACTACTGTTATAGCACAGACAACAAAACACTCAATTTAAGCAATTTCACATGATGGTATAATATCCAATTCGATATCGTAATAGCTCATTATAACATCAATAAAACGCGACCAACCTGATTGCAGGGCCAATCAGGTTGGTCGCGCTTTATAGATGGTTAAATTTTAATTGCGGCAAAATCACTGTGACAATACACGTACGCGTGAATTTAATGTTTCGCAATGTGTTTTGTTTTTAAATATCTACAAATTAATAGTTAAAAATGGATAGCGACGATGATATTTGTACGCCTCCGGATATGCTAGAATTGGCAACAAAAGTAACTCACAATCTTTTGCCAGAAAAATCTAGAAAATTACTTATATGATAAATTAACTATTTTCAGCTTTTACTCTTGTTGTTTGATTAATTGCATTAGTGAAGATAAAGTAGTGTATGCAACTGCATATAACACGGGTATTAAAACACTCGTTACTATTATGAAACTCACACTCGTGTTTTAATACCCTTCATTATATGACAGTTGCATAAACTACTAATACCACATTGTATACCGAAACACCATTAGAAATAATTCAGAAGAACTCTCCCAAACATGTCAAACATATAACGGTTTAGGCATTAACAATTTACAAGCATTTTTACTAAATATGTATGTGATAGTGTAACTACTATTTAATACTAAAAATACCCTCTCTCGTAAACCACCCTCCTGTTTACACTGACTTACTTTATCGTGCTAGGTATATGTGTGATATTCGAATATGAATCTTATGTAGTAGAAAATAGAGACCAGTTTAGCAGTGTAGCATTTATTTTGTGTAGGGTGAGTTCATAACTACGGATTTTATGTTGGGTTTCAAGAAGCGAGATCTCTATTTGGATACATATTTATTATACAATTTAAGTAAAGCATTATATTAATAATGCTTTACTTAAATTGTATAATAAATATGTATATGTTGCATATAGTTAAACTAAAAAACTAGGAATTATCCTAGTTTTTTAGTTTTACTATATGCAACAGAACACGCTAGGATATTTTACGTACTGCAGATTACTGTTGTTTGAAAATACACGTTACTTCGCTGGATGGGCCATCTAGAAAGAATGGGGGAAGATCGTCATGCCAAAAAAGCGTATCTTGGAATCCCAAGTGGTCGACGCCCTGTCGGTCGACCCAGATACCGCTGGAGAGACGCCGTGGAAGCTGGCTTGCAGGAACTTGAAGTTGCAGACTGGCAAGTGGCAGCCCAAGACCGGCGAAGGTGGCATTCTCTTGTGCTGGAGGCCAAGACCCACTTCGGGTCGCTGCGCCATTGGAGTAAGTAAGTAAGAAAATACACGTTAAAATTTTCCTTTATTTATTTTCTACAAAAGTCTTCCGGTAGAAGAATACTAGACTGAGGTGCTATTATAATGTAGGTCACATTATAATAGCACCTCAGTCCAAGTACTCTAAAGAACTTTGTTTGGGAACAGAACAATAGCACTTTAATAGTTTTCAAATACAATAATTTATAAGTAACACCAAATATAACACAATTCAATATACATTTCATTGGTTTATCTGAAGAAAAGTGTTACAGGACTAAGTACAATCGTTTTAGATAAATTTGTAGAATTATCCAACGATCTTTAAAGCGATAGTGAACCTGTACTTGTTGTGTAAGCACGACCCATCTTAGACCAATGTTATTGCTAGAGACAAACTATGCTCAAGTGCAAACTTATTTTGGTTAAAATTTTTTTTTTTTTATTTTTTGAAAGGACTATGCAGCTGGTTGCTAGTAGCTACCTTTGCTGCGTCACCGGACGATGGCTGGGCACTGATTGTGCCCGGGCCTATGTACTAGTTAGGGGCGACTGGCACAAGGGCGCCTCTGAGGCACGAACCTCGGCTTGGACCGTCGCCAGAAGGGGGAGACCGGGTTGCCCTGTTCATCCCTGAAGGGGAGTAAGCTAAGGCCCTATCAGTGGTTGTGTCTGGGTGATTATTTGGAGATAAACGAGTTGACCTGAGGGGTCGGGGTCTACCGCCTCGCCGGCGAGGACGGAATCGGGGACGTGCACTGGAACCTACACTGGGAGATGGACGTTGGTAACCTGGACCAATGCCGAAGACGGAGAGCCTACTGGCTGAGACACCGCCTGCTGAGGTGGTGGAAGGAGGGGAGCCCAACGCTGCCGAGACCACGACGGCGATTGGGTCATCCGGATCGACCAGAACATGCTTCGGGCGACGACGGAGGGGAAAATAAAAATATCCCCCGGTTGTATTAAAGAATGGCGCCCCTGGTGCGGGCTGCGTTGCCGCGGCGCACCGCTCGATACGCGCGCGCCGTGCGGCCCGCGCGGCACCCCCCGCCCCAGTATCCACCGCAAGGGTAATAGTATTCTTTGATCCACCGACGCGGCGGCGGCAACGCACCCCGACGTATTTACTAACGAAAAATAATAATCTGCTAGTCTGTTTTACTAGCAATCTGTCTTAAAGTATTGTGTTTTTTTACTACCTTTGTTTACTAGGTATGTGTACTTAGAGAACTTTCTACATCTGTCTATTTAATGTAATAATATGTAGGTAATCATTGTTCTGCTCAATTTTACTCGACAATAAAATATTGTTTCTAGAAGCTATCCTGAAAGTGATAAAGCATTCTTCTGCCCATTTTTGTAGCCGTGATTATCAGGAGTAGCAAACTTTTTCGCATTCGACGAATCGAAAAAGTCTGCTGCCGATCGCATAGTTTTTCAGATACAGACTTATATTGCATACCTCAATTTTATTGTGCGGTAACTGGTATTGCCTGCGGAAGCTCAGTGCGAACTTAAGTCTTAATTATTGTTTATGGTATAAAAAGTCTTATTTAAGATTTTTAAAGTTTGCAGAAGTTTATGAAAAATGCCGGCAACCCATCCCTGCCAGCATCGGTCGGTTCCCTCATTTTATTTTCTTCTTTTAAGTTGTCGGGATGCGTGCCTTCACATTTTAACTTGCATATTGGTATTTTCTGTAAAGTCTAGATAATCCCAAAATATAAATGCAGGTAATAAAGTCGGGATAGTTTGCTCCTAAAACAAATAAGTAGTAAAACTGAAAGCTTGAAACAAAACTTCCAAAAATAAAAAAAGCTCAGATTTTGAAACAGTTGGCAAATAAACATACAAAGCCGGTATTAAGATGAACGAGCTAGATTTGATAAAGGAGGTGGAGAAGCGTCCCATACTGTACGACAAGTCTGTGAGTGGATTTAACAAGACCAAACTACGAGACGAGGCGTGGAGGGAAGTCAATGAAGCACTCAATGTCTCTGGTGAGTACCTACAACATATTACTAATGTAGCTATAGGCGAAAGTAATGATGTTTGCCCCTTCTTGAAAGTCAAACGGCTTAGACGATTTGGAAGAACTTTATCAAAATTGACTCCAACCGGAGTCCTCTATCCTCACTGCTTGTGGCTTTATTCGTCTAAATCACTCGCAGGACCCTCTCTACCTACCTACTAGGTACACTTCTGTGTTCTGTGACAGAACAAAGAAGTACAAAATCTGTACTGCTACTTATATCACCATACCTTACGTGAAGCAGCTGTTTTCGTACGCCGAATCAACGTTATGAAAACAGTGTCACAGGGAAAAAATTAAAAATAAGTACAAAAAGATCGAAAAACACACTCTCATTTCTGTAATAACTACTTACTAAATAAATAATGCTATGATTTGTGGACACTGGACAGCTAGTGAGTTTTATAATTGTTTGGAGGCTGTAAAGAGTCGGAGTGCAAGAAGCGGTTGCGCTCCCTGCGCGACTCGTTCATCACGCTGCAGCGCACGCACGGCGGCCGCACGCGCTGGCCATACCACCACGCCATGCGCTTCCTCATGCCGCACGTCGAGCCCAAGGCGGAGAGCGACGTCTCTACCCCACGAAGGTTGGTGCACGACTGAGCTTTTTAGAAAGAACGGCGCAAGTCGCAACTGGTTCCGAAATGCTACCATTGTTGCGTCACCGGAAGATGGCTGGGCACTGAGGGTGCCTGGTTGGCAGGCTGACCTAGCCTAGTCCAGTCTAAACATATTATTCATCAGTATATCTGTCTATCTATTGATAGATAGATAGATAGATAGATTAACTCTTTATTGTTGACACATATTAAAAAAAACAGTACATAGAACAAATTGCACCTTAACTAGTGCCACAAGCGGCGGCCTTATCGCTGAAAGCGATCTCTTCCAGGCAACCTTCAGCTGGAGAGAAATAAGCAAAAGAAACAGTACACACAACAACAGTACAGAGTACAGTAGGCTATTGCTACAGTATCTGCTGTTCTTTTAGCTAAATATGGCGCCTGACCTGATTAGGACGCCTGGTTAATTAGTGTTATTACTGGGTTATTTACTGTTTTAGCCTAGAAAGAAAGCTCCCCTGAAATATTGTGTTACAGACGATTAAGATGATGCCTGAAAGACACTTTATTATATATCCTTACCATAATTTAGACATCTTTCCTGTACTAAAAATGGCTCTTATTCCTCAGCAACAGCAAGAAGAAAGACTCCGAAGACTCCGACATGGAAGAGGAAGCGAGACAGCGCGCTATCCAATGTCTTCCGGACTTGTCTTTCATGACGCAAGACAAGTACGATGCAGAGGACTCTCCAGAACCTTCTCCGAAGAAAGCGAGACTCAACTCCGCCGCGTCGGATGATGACAACAGCAACCAATGTCTTTGTAATAGGTAAGAGCTGAGTTTTTGTGATTATTATGCAATTATTAATCGTTCAGTCGTAGGATGGGCAAACAAAAAGTGGTATTCCATGTGTAGCTCTACTGTGGGTCGGGTGACACGTTAAATTGTAGGTACCGCTTGTTTACAATAGCAGTCCTTAAATCATGTCAAAGGCCGTTAGGTTGGTTTGATTACTGACGACACCAGAGTTGGTCATTTTCATTCGAACTTACTTACTTTTTTATAATGATTATTTGAAGTTGCTTCTGAAATATATTACTTACCATTGTAGTAATAGCATTACTTATCTTCTCTCAGTTCAAAAAATCTCTTTCAGATCCGATCCGGACGAGTTATTCCTGCTAAGTTGCGCGCCGACGCTGAAGCGCCTGAATTCCAAGCAAAACGCAGTGGCGCGATTAAAAATCCAACAGGCGTTATACGAAGCGGAGTTCGGTTCGCAGCCACAACAAGATATGCCGTACGTTGCACCCACCGATGGATATGAATAAACTTATAAACTAGAACTCCGTTAGCTATCAGTAAAGACCCCCGTATTTTTTATTGTCTATGTACGTCTGTGCCGAGCAAAATGCATTGGCACGATTAAAAATCCACCAGGCGTTATACCAAGAAGAGTTCGGCTCGCAGCCGCAACAAGATGGGTATGAATAAGCTTGTAAACTACGTCTCTTTTATTGAATGAATACAGGTCATCTGTATTTTTATTTTATATGTGCATGCACCGTTTAGTTGCAATTTCATTTTGTCTGTCTTCAAGTCGAGAGTAAACCGGTTTCTTCTAGGTAAGCGCGCAAGATCGTAGATTACAACGTTGCTAAACATCAGGCAAATGGTAATCAAGCGTGAGCCTATCTTACTATGTATATATTTATCATTATTTATACATTATGACGTGTACGCATTATACCTAATCCGTACACTTGCTGCTTCACGATAAAGAAGAAACATTGTAAAACAAGTAATTTAATCAGCCATACAAAGAAATCCAAAATGTAATTGTCAATAATTTTGAGCTTCTATTCAAAAATTTAAATCAGGTACCTAATAAAGTTTTTATTGAACCTACGTACTGTTTTAAAATCAAGAGTTTACACAGACTAAACAAAATTATTTATTGTGCGTTATCAAGGCGCCACAAGTTCATTTGAAAGACGTATGCGTAGGTTAGATAACCTATACATAGTTAGGTTAGTTTAACAACTAGATATACCCACTTTATGGTATAGTAATATCCCAGACGGGTGTTTAAAAATGATCTCAATTATGATATGCTTGTAATTTGAATTAATATTTGACTTACTTTTCGAACTTTTAAATATTAAGCTTCAAGTTAGTTTCTATACTTCGGTAACTGGTTACAGTATACAAAATACAAATACAAAAGTAAGTTACGTAATCATAAGTCACAGAATCAAGCAGACCTTGAATATATAGTATACATATGTAATGTGTCATCAATTTTAGAGTAAATAGGCAGCTACATAAGTAAAACATGTACCAGGGCCTCTGGGTTATTTAAGTAAAGTAATAGGTACATATGTGATTTTTATTATTCTTAGATACTTAAACTGTCGCTTCTCAGCCTTTTGGCTGATGTAGATACTTAAACTAAACCAAAGAATATGTCCAAAAATAAGTTATATACCTAGTTTAAATTATCTATTTATTTTAATTAAATCAATTGACAATAACTCCCGGGCTTAGTTTTTTTAAATAAAACTTAAATTTGTTAAATACTTACTAATTACTTAGTCATAGTAGTTTTGTCGTGACTCGGCAGATAAGAAACACAAGACAAATCATGAAATAGTTTATACTTAATTGATAGTTATCTGCTTCCATAAATATGTCATAATTTTGATCATGTACAAGTGTATGTTCAGATAACATTGAATTCTATGTACTAAGTATGTTCTATGTATTTACTTATTTAATTATTTTATTAAAATAAATAGAACGCATACTTATATTTTCAGATAACGACATTGAATTGTATGTACTTACTATTGTATTTACTTATTTTATTTGTAGAAGATAATATCATATGTGAAATTATTGTAGTTAAATAAGTACCTGGTAATTAGTTTACTTTAAATAAGGATTTTAAATAAATGACGACCAATGTATGAATTGTTTTTTTTCACTTACCTTATCGTTGCAATAATATTGTATTTGCGAAATTTGATATTAGTTTCTTCTGCATGCTCAGACAGCGGAATCTATTTGGATGGAATTTGGTAAAGAGATGGATTAGATCTTGGATAAACACTTTAGCTACTTTTTATCTCGGTTTAACGCTGCAAATCCGCTTTAGAATACTATAAAATATAAAATAATATTAAACTATAAAACCACACTAACTTTGGTATAAACTATGTACAATTAGTTTATACCAAAGTTAGTGTGGTTTTATTTTATTTATGTATGTAAAATATTTTTCCTTATAAGAATATATTGTGTGTGTATTTCTTCTTCAATGTATTGTGTGTATGTTATTTAGTATAATATAATGTATATAGTGTGGTTACGTGTATTCTGATATATCAACGTGCGTGACGTCACCCGCCGGTCCCAACCCAACGGAAGACCAGCGCTGGGTGCTTGGATTCAGCACATGCTGAGTTGGGGCCGGCTGGTGACATGAAACTTCTCATGCATTTTATTAATGATTTATTTTTTATTTTGTGTCTGTTTTATGGTCCATGTTATAATAAATTTATTTTATTCTTATTTTTTTAATAATACATATATTAATAGTAGTTTATGCAACTGTCATATAATGAAGGGTATTGAAACACGAGTGTGAGTTTATGAAACGAGCGCAGCGAGTTTCATAATAGTAACGAGTGTTGAGGGAAACAATGGTGGAACGACAAAAAAAAAAAGTAGTGGCCAGTCATAATATTGCTAGGCAACCGTTGTTACATTGATTTGAGAGGTGTCGAGTTTTTCACATGGTATCTTATAAAGTACTGAAATATATTATCATCTAAATTACGCAATGGTTTAATTTATCTTTAACTAGATTTAGGGAACGTGATATTTCCTCCGAGGGGAACACTCAACAGTGCTGCCATCTGAAGTGAGCAAAAGGCAGTTTTTTACCCCATTATACATAATTACCGCATTATCAACATTTACCGTAATACTTACATAGAATCGACCAGACCGAACACAATTAATAAGATTTTTTTAGTTCATGATAACTAGTATTATGCGAGAATCAAACCCACAACACTAGATAAGAAGGCAGAGCCTCTACTAACAAAACTAACAGGTCTATGATTGGATAAAACGCGCGGGCTCGAATACTTTCTCGCTCACACACCGACTAGTTGTTTCACTCTACGCTGCAACACAATAGACCAATTGAGAAGCATTTTGTTTTTTAGTTAATTAATTTTACAAACGCATTATTTATTTAATCACTAATCCTGCACAATTGACTATAACCAAAATGATACTAAAACTAAGTAACTTTAGCACTCTTATCAGTTATCTGTATACTCTAGGTTTGTTTGGTTTGTTTGTTTGTTATGTTATGACTTTTGCACACTGTACAAAGTTTAGTTTATCTACTTATATTTTTTGACGTAGCCTCTATACAGCTCTATCGTATATTATATAATGTATTGTAATTTCTAGTTTACCAATTTCTATGACACTACTTGACGATGCCTCTTTACAGCTGATAGTAAAACAAATATTTTATTTTTAAATACGTAATTAATTAACCTTTAAAATAGGCACTACCTAAAGTTGTATTTTTTTTTATTTCTGTTGTAGGTACCTAATAAAATGTAATAATTATAATAATTTTGACGAAATAAATCTTGAAATGTGCTTTCCCTATGTGAATGTAACGTGACATGATTTTGAATAAATTATTTCATTTCATTTCATTTCTAAAAGCCCGATGGTATAAAAAAACAGCTCATCCTGCTGGCGACAATAAGGTATTCCACTTTGAATGACTGCTGCTGAGTGCTGACCTCTTGATCGATGAAGGTAGCTAACTATTGTTACAGTTTTATTGTAGAAATCTCAGTAAAACTATTATAACTTCGAATTTTTTATCTTACATGCATAGATTTTTTTTTATTCGGAACATGTATCAGAATGAGAATTATGGAGCGTATTTATTAAATTATTATTATTAATGCCAGCTTCAGTTCACTCAATCAGCTGACTAAATTTGGATGAAATTTCGAATATTAAATGTATTTACGTAAGAACTAAAATATTTTGCTACCATTTGGTGTAGTTAAAATATATTGCTATGAGCCTTCTACGAACATAAATATTATTTATTGTGAACTAGCATTGTACTACAAACTTGTTATACTTATTAATAAAAAACATTTGAAAAAAGAAACTACTAAAAACTCGTAACTTAAAAATACACCCAGATAGTTAGCGAAAACTGATTCAAACGTTGTAACTTTGTTTTAGATAAGATAAATGTTGTTAACTTTTTAGGTGCAAAACAGTCTTCTAGATCTAAAGCGAACTAAGATAACTTAGGTTTCCTAGGTTTTGTAGTTCTGCAGAGTTATCAAAAAAATATTATCATACAAAAGATTTTTAAAGAGGCTTAAACTAACTGCATAAATATTTCGTACTTTTCGTTACTTTCTTTACAAAAGTTAGAACGTATAAAAGTGGCATTCCATTTTGGGCTATTCGTGGGTCAGATGACACGTTCAATTGTAGGACCTAGCTATTTGTGCGACAGTCGTGAAGCCATGTCAGAGGCCTTTAGGGCGGATTGAAAGCTCTCGACTCTCTAAAGTATGCCACTCATACGAAGAGAGAAGTATGAATATGCGTTCGGGCTTTCCATTATTATGTCGCTACGCTAGCGACCCGGCCCGGCTTCGCATGGTAACATGCATGATCTACACATAAACACCTTACTACTGCTGTGCAATACTCACTCTGTTAAGAAATCAAAATCCGATGTAGGTAGTTTTGAAAATTTAGGCATGCGACAGCGCAAGTCGACTTAGTTATCTAAATAATATTAAACTAATAGTTTAATATTATTTAGGTCCTGTATGTATGTTTGCAATTTGCATTCCTTGCCCGGTAGTGCTATCGCACACCAGGACATCCAAAAACTGTAATGTAACAATTGTATTTAGTAATATTTTATTTTATGTGTATCATACACAGTGTACGATAATGGTACAACATATTTTTTTAATTCAGCGCTTTGGTTGTGCTCAGTCGGCGTTTGCGTGATTTAACAACGTGGCGCAACTGGTACAGCGCCATCTATTGAGCGTACTCAGAACTATTTTTGTATAGCGTTATTTTCCGGGGAAAAAAGGTTTGTCGAAAGATATTACCTATGAGCTACCTATATTAAACTGTAACGAGTTAGGCATAGTCACAGCACAAAAAATAAATAATCTATGACACTGAAATATTTTCCAACAAGTTTGCCTTCACTGCGCGCCTGCGCGGAACAATTATGGCCGCTGCCGCATACGCCGGTTAGTGATTATTATTGCGTTTTTGGCATGAATAATTCATTTTGAAGGGAAATAATTGCTAAAATGTGTTTCTGAAAGAATGTTTGGTGTCGTGTATGTGTTGTGAATGTCAAATCATTCGATATCTTGATAAAATCATGTCGATTTGTCGAAATATGAGTGAAAAATTTGTAAACAACATAATCAACTCAAAATTACACATACAAGGTATGTTCAAAACCTCCATAAAAAGGAATAGAGTACAACTTCAGTTCAAGACCTTTACAACGACATATAATTCTGACCACATTATTCGCAAAAACATAGAGATTTATTCATTTTTGTGATTTGATGTATTTAAAAGGAAAAAAACGTTCCAGAGCTTAGCGCTTGGCGCCACTCGCAATATGATTTTGTAAGCGCGCCGCGGGTTATACCATCGTATAGCATATTAGGTACATCGACAATATATTATTTTAAAAACTTATAGGTATGCCGATGATTACCTGAATATAAAAAAACTGTAAAAAGAGTTGAACAATATAATTTTCACTCTTTGATACTTATAAGTAATTACAATTTATCAATTTTAAGCCAAAACTGCATTGTTGTACATCAGGAAGACCACAAACCCTACAAGAATGACTTCATGATTTAGTTCATAAAAGCAAAGAATATAATTGGAAACAATCCTTGCGACGCGTGACTCCATACTTCATACTTGACATTTATATTTTCGTATTTTGGACATCTTGACGCCATGTATTATTGTTGACACGATCATATAACTATTGCAAAAATCTATTTAGGTAATATATGATTATTCAATAAATATATCTATACTAATATTATAAAGCTGAAGAGTTTGTTTGTTTGAACGCGCTAATCTCAGGAACCACTGGTGCGAATTGAAAAAATATTTTTGTGTTAAATAGATCATTTATCGAAGAAGGCTTTAGGCTATATAACATCACACTGCAACTAATAGGAGCGAAGAAAAAAAAAAGTAAAAGTAAAAAGTTATTTATTTCATAAATTCTTACTTACGTACACGTTGTTCATTAATTATATTAACAACTAGCTGGTTCCCGCGACTTCGTCCGCGTGGAATAGTTGTTACCATAAAAACGGGTTTATTGAGTTAACCTTAAAAGATAGACATATACTGTTACAGACATTTTGTTATATCATTTCAAGAGAAATTATTCTTTGATACATATTTTATGATATCTTGAACCGTTTTCGCAGCGCACGCAAAAGACGCCCTCAAAGATGATAATTTTCCATGTTATATAGCCTAAAGCCTTCCTCAATAAATGGTCTACTAAAAACAAAAATATTTTTTCAATTCGCACCAGTAGTTCCTGAGATTAGTGCGTTCAAACAAACAAACAAACTCTTCAGCTTTATAATAATATATAGTATAGATTTTATCCCCTTAGGGGTGGAGTTTATTAAAATATTTTCATAGCGAACGCCTACGTCATAGCTTCATGCATGCAAAGTCTCAGCCCGATCGGTTTAAAATTGACAAAGTTTCATACAAACTTTCATCCCCTATTTTATCCCCTTAGGGGTGGAATTTATCAAAATCCTTTCTTAGCGGATGCCTACGTCATAACATCTACCTTCATTCCAAATTTCAGCCCGATCCGTCCAGTGGTTTGGGCTGTGCGTTGATAGATCACTATATCAGTCAGTCAATCTTGAGTTTCAAACCTTTGAGTTTTATATATATAGATTGTCATATAGGAATATTAGATTGATTGATTAAATACGTATGCATACGTAGGTATTATTCATAAAATCTTTCTGGTAGATAAAAAATCGCATTTTTTATATTACAAATTCAGATTTATCTAAAACAATAGTACCTACACCTACTTAAAAAGCATTGTCACAGTACACTTGGCGCGAAAAAAAGTATCTGCATGGAGCCGAGCAGTCACTGAGTGGTATCCAAGAAGCAGTATTCGACAGATAGGCATGTTATAATCTACGATCTAGCGCGCTTGCCTAGAAGAATCGGGCTCTTACTCTCAAATTGAAGACCGACAATAGTTCAAGGGGAATAGAGATTCGGGCAAGGAGTTTCACAGAATTAGGTAAAGTAGATATACACCAACAAAAAATGTTCACAATCGGGAGATGGGTTGGTACTGAATAGGCTATTGTTTGAATGAACAAAAGAACTGAGCCTGCAGTTAATTGTAACTGAGCTGAGCACGAAATAGTACACTCTACGTGGAGCAAACTTCAATTTTATGAATGCCTACGTTATGTTTTAATTTAGTTTAATTTTTCATGTTTTAAAGTAGAGTATTTCTGCTTAATTCCTAATCTTTACTGGAGTAGGTAAGCCTCTGGGCCACAAATACATAGGAACAAGTAATAGTAATAGCCACGTTTAGTATTATTTTAGCTTCTAAGGCGGCCAGCGTAGTTTCGGGACGCAATAAATACGTTGCCTAATTAAAAGATCAATAAACCAATTATAAATACTAATCACTAAACAAAGACATATCAGAGGCCCTTAGGGCGGTTTGAAAACTATCGACACCAGAGTTTGGCCACATTCATTCGATCAGAAGAAGAAGACTATACATAGACGTACGTACATACAAACATCAGACAGGCTGTAGTCAAATGCTGGCTTGTTATGGTTGATTGTTAAAACATGTAGTCTATCACGATCTTCAAAGCAAGAGTGTACCACTTCTTATAGGGTAATCACGCTCAAGTTTTCGCAACAGCTATTGCTTAACATCGTAAACTATACACTTGTTTTGGTTTTTAAAAAAAGGTATTTGTATTTATTGTTTCTTTAAATGATACCGCTTTGATTCATTACATTAAGGCTAAACACAGCCTTCAGCTAAGCACCGCGAGCCGAGAGATGGTGCTGCTTTTCTGAGATCGGCGTATTTATGGGTCTAAATAAAATGTATTTTTTCGTTACTAGGAGTCATGTACTAGACAGGTTCTTTAGGTATGTTAGCTTTTCGTGAGTCATTTCTTCTTCTTCTTCTTTCTTAGCCTATAAGGAGTCCATTTCTGAACATAGGCCTCGGCAAGAAGGCACCGTTATACAGTTGAGGTTCCAAAGACTCGCACCAAGCGGTTTGCTTCGACTTTCATCGTGCGAACAGCCAAACTGTGGAACTCCTTGCCTGAATCTCTATTCCCCTTGAACTATAATTTGTCGGTCTTCAAGTCGAGAGTATACCGGTTTCTTCTAGGCAAGCGCGCTAGATCGTAGATTACAACGTTGCTTAACATCAGGCAAGTTGTAGTCAAGCGTGAGTCTATCTAATTAAAAAAAAAAACACCCGATCACGTCACTTTTGCTTGTTGTCATTTAATTTTATAATATAAACAAATATATTTTATAATATATAAACACATAATTTTTGTATAATATGTTTTGTATTATGTATACTTATATATTTTAACACTATAAATATGTATTAGTTTATGTTTGTACCAATTATGTATAATATGTATTAGGTTATGTCTTTATGTTTATGTACATTATAATTATATTTGTGTATATTATTTATCCTATCGCATCTGTTTTTGTTGTACACCACGTCCTTTATAATCCTTTATTTATTCCTCTCCATCCAATGGTTGCCTGGAAGAGATTGCTTTTAGCAATAAGGCCGCCACTTGAGGCACTAGAGTAAGTAATTTATGGAAGTATTTTTTATTAATTTTGTTTTAATTTAAGTATTATCTATCTATCTATCTCATAATATCTTTTTCTACATTTCACACAAATATTTTTTGCTGGAGAAAAAAAAATGTTTATTAATTTTAACAGTTAAAAAATGTTGGTACGTATTTGTTTGTATTCATAAAACTAGTGGCAATTAAAAAAAACCCTCTTTCTGTCAACTTCTAATGAAATTGTAGATACACTGACATCCAAGGGCACACGTTACACACTCACACACTGGAAGCTTGTATATATGTGCATATATGTACCTATAACAAATGCTCTGCCTTCTGCTGTTGTTGAAAAACCGTGTTGGTGTTGCAGAAGGCAGTGCTTTCCACTGGAAAGTCTTATTCTAAATAAAAACTAAATACAGTGGTTTGTTTAAAAACATACATAGCAACATTAAAAGTAGCGTTATCTAAAGTAATACTAGTGTACAGACATAATATGTATGTGGTATATTTGATTCTATATTGTATGTTTAGTGTAGTGGTGGTGGTGGTGTGTGTGTTCGTGCGCGTGTGCGTGCGTATTATGAGTTAGTGTAACTACCCGTAGTGTTAATACTATATAAATACCTTATTAATGTCGTTGAAAATAAAAGACCGCTGTGAGTGAGATTATTCTTATTATTAAGAGCCTAAAGTGTCCCATTGTTGGGCAAAGGCCTCCCTACCCTCTTTCCACTTATCTCTGTCTAGTGCTATTGCGTTCCAATCTGGTTGGTGTTTATCCAGGTCATCCCTTCATCGCTTTTTAGGTCTGCCACGACGTCTTTTGTGTGTTGGTGACCATTGCGTCGTTGTCTTAGCCCAAAGGTCGTCGGGCATGCGGCAGACGTGTCCAGCCCAATCCCACTTCAAGTTGGCAGCCTTCTGGGTCACATCGGTAATGTTGGTTTTAGAACGCAGTATGGTGTTTCTGATGCGGTCTATAAGCTTTACGCCTAGAATACTGCGTTCCATGGCTCTTTGGCAAACCTCCAGATCGGACTTTTGATCATGTGTCAGAGACCAAGTCTGCGCCCCGTACGTCAGGACTGGGAGAATGCACATGTCCATGAATCTGCGTTTAAGGTATAGTGGTAGGTCTCCCTTCATGAGGTCTTTCATAGCCCAATATAGAACAGAAAAAAAAAACAAGAAAAAAGCTGTGAGTGATCGATAGTATTTGATTTATCAAACAACTTGACTACAGGCACTTATCTGATAGTAAGTAAATTAAATACTAATTATTATTAAATACTAATACTAAAGACCAGCGCTGGGTGCTTGCATCCAGCATATGCTCAGTTGAGGACTTGCAACTTCTCATGTATTTTATTTATTTTTCATTTTGTGTCTGTTATAATAGGGTCCATGTAATAATCAATTTATTTAGTTCTATTTATTATTTTTTGATTGATTGATTGATTGATTGATTGATACTTTATTGGACACAAAAAAACATAATACACAAACAGAAAAGAAAATTAATTAAAACTAATGCCACAAATGGCGGCCTTATCGCTAAAAGCGATCTCTTCCAGGCAACCGTAGGATGGAGAGGAAAATATATAAAAAACAGACTAGACGGGGTGTACAATAACGATTACATGAAATTTGACTATAAAATCTTAAACAATAAACCTAAACATTTAAAATTATAAACTATTCTAACCCATTATATTATACTACGTAATATATAAAAATATACTATGTGCTAATACTACAGAAATAACTACTATAAACTTACATATAAATAAGTACAATATTTTTTATAAAAAAAATAACACTTAATTATAAAACAACTGCATTAAAATCCATTTATAGTCCATACATAACATGTACTGTTAGCGAGTACGCGGCTACGAGGAGAAGTACCTGGCGTCGCTAGGAGCAGGGCCCGGCCCACCGGCCGGCCGCCGGAACCTCCAGGCACAGGCAGCAGTCCCTGAGAGCGCCCGAGTGACGACACACGTGACCATAAAGCCTTCCGCTAAAGCCTTCAATAGAGCCTCATTTCACCCTTGTGACTGTATAACTTCTTTTGGACAATATATTAAGTAAGTATTTGTATTATCAACCCTTGTTTCATTTGGGGTTGATAACAGTACACACACAGGGTCAGCCGCGGAAAGCGACTTTGCTTAATACTAGGTATTTACATAGTGGTAGTGAAGAGAACTTACGTATAAACAGTAGTATTTTTATACATTACGTTTGGCTACAGCCTTGCAGCCTAGGATGTAACACTATCTTAAATACTACTATGTACTATCTTCCTATGTTTCCAGCCTGCGGTGGTATGGACAATATGTGCACCATTTACGACGTGAATAACCGCGATGCCACTGGTGCAGCCAAGATGGTGCGAGAGCTGGCTGGGTACGAGGGATTCCTTAGCAGCTGCCGGTTCCTGGACGACACTCACATCCTGACAGGATCCGGGGATATGAAGATGTAAGTCAAGGTGGACACCCATCCCAGGACTGCCCGCGTCGACTGTTGCTTAACATTGCTAAACGCATGCGATTGACTCTACTATTGGACTTTTTTTTAGCTTAGACGGGTTTGCACTTGGCCATAGTTACTTGACTACTTTTCGGGCGGTTCTTACTATTCCAACTTCCATAAAATGAGGTTATCAAGTCTTCTGAAAGATTTTTTGAACTGGTCTCGCGCTAGCAAATGGTCATAGTGTTCATTCCCACAAATAATTGTTGCTAGAAACATAACCGAGTCAAAAAAGTAATTCCACGAGAGATCAACCGCCGCGCCGCCGCCGCGGCAAACCATAAAGGGTGGCAAACTTGGTTATGATACCTATTTTTATTTTTGAGTAAAAATATTTAATTAGATAAGTACTTACATTGAAACTTAAGTGGTATGTTCGGCTTTTTCCCTTGTTTTGCATTTACGTTAAGTATTAAAGATATTGTGGAAATTTAATAAAAAAATCTAAGCAGTTGCGTGTGGGACCTCGAAGTGGGCAAGAGGGAAATGGAGTTCAATGCTCACGCCGGAGACGTGGTCACCATCTCGCTGGCTCCAGGTAACATGACGCTTCCGTGATCCGGACGACCCGGAGTTATAGGTCTCGGTGACCCCGGCTAATACCAATTTAATGGCTTTTATTAAATTGGTTTTGAGAAATTTTATATACATATACACCCTTAACATACCCACATAACCACAATAAAGGTGGTTTTAGTGCGTCAATAAAAAAACCTTCGCGAATTCCAAAGGTCGTAGTACCTAAAAACTGTTACGTGGTACCTTATAGTACCAAATCAACCCTTAAAAGGTTATGTGTTAGTTACCCGTATTATCTGGTTCATTTAATGTAACTTAACTGACAAGCGGCGAAAATCATGCCTCTTTATTCCCTGTTGTGTTGGAGGAACTAACTATATTGTGCGTTATGGATCGAATGATTTTATTTTCACGGCTAATATTAAAAGTCACTTATTATGAACCGTGTACTAACCCTATAGATAGAAGATTTTCTGTTCATCTTTGTCGTGTTCCTCATGACTGAGGGTCGTGACTCCCCCGCAGAATCAATTCGTTAGGCAAGTTCTCTTGGGTAGATACATCGTGGTGGGCGCCCAGGTCCTTCCACGGCATGACAAATGTCCTTGGATTTATGGTCCTCAAACATATCGATTTCCTCGCGATGTTTTCCTTAACCGCAGCGAGTGCTAAACCACACATAACTTGAATAACAAAGCAATGCTGTAGGGCCAGGATTCGAACCCAAATTGTCAGATGGTAAGGCGGACGCTCTCCCAACACAACCACACTCGCTTTGATAGAGAACTTAGAAGATGAATTAAATACTACTTATTCAGTGTAGACTGTTTTTATTGTTAAATATCTGCTATGACGAGGTTGGATAATAGCTGACAATGTTTCTTATTACTTATTTATAAATAACATTAGTCACATTACGTACCATTTTAGACAAAGCCCCTTTACAGCTGCTTTATTGTTAGAATTATTTATTACCAATGTATAAAATGATTAATTATTGAATGTGGTGTAGCATACCTACATATATAACCAACTCGACGCGTCATGATGAAATATTTTTTATTTGTAAATCACTTGTAATACAGTATGACAGAACTGACAATAAACGAACCTTGCCCTCTCAGACAGAGGCGTATTTTGGTGAGCGTACTGTCACTCGCTTATGGAATGGAAAGAGCAATGTATGGGATTGACATCGCGACGCGCTCCGCGGGGGGAAATATTATATTACGTTACTTCCATACATTGGTCATCTATTCCATGAGTGAGCGACAGAACGCTCACTAAAATACGCCTCTTGTCTAAGGGGGCTGAATCTGAATGTTTAAAATGTGTTCCAGACATGAAGTCGTACGTAACGGGCTCCGTGGACCGCACCTGCAAGCTGTGGGATGTGAGGGATGAGAAGGCCAAGCAAACCTTCTTCGGACACGAACACGAGGCAGATGTCAACAGCGTTTGTGTAAGACACGTGTCACTTGCATGATACAGTATTGCAATGTCGAGTATTTACATACTAGTGGGTGCTCGCGGCTTGAACCTTGCATCCCCTATTCCATCCCTTTAAAAGAGGCATATCCTCTTAGCGGATGCCTACGTCATAACATCTACCTTCATTTCAAATTTCAGCCCAATCCGTCCAGTGGTTGGGGCTGTGCGTTGATAGATCACTATATATCAGTCACTCAGTCAGACACCTTTGAGTTTTATATTTATAGATATACAAGTGGACGCCCGCAGCTTCGCTCGCATTATTTCTGGATAAAAAAGTAGCCTACGACAGTCTTAAGACCTCATACTACCTGGATACTACAAATTATGATGATCCGTTCAGCCAATTTTGCGGTATGAGCGTTAAAATAAATAGACAAACAGAGACAGAAGATGATAAACAGATCAAATTTGTAGAAACTGTTGGAACGTGTTCTGCTATCAATTCGAAGTGTCTACAAACTTTTTTAAATAGCTTCATTGTTCGGTCTTTCGACCCTCTTCAGCGTTATTATATTACATATGTATAGATATACAAAATTTCCATTAACATACACTAAAAGTACATAAACTTTATAGAAAACATAGCGCATCGTCCATATTGTCACTGAGCGGCAGTGTTCCCAGGATGCTGGCAGCATTTCCTCTTTGAATATAAAGACTCAAACGTTGACAAAAATAGCTGCCAGCCCTAAGATTTCTCGTAGCAATGACCAGAAGTTTCCCACTTTTATCGAGTATAATATTATATAACAATAAAATAATAAATCGGTCTCATATATACCTACCTATATTTGCCATTGCCTGAGTGAGTTATTGAGTAATAAGAAGGAGAACTCACAGCGACCAAATAACTTTTGAGCTGGACAAGCGCTATTTATTTAATACTTACTTCAAAGTGTTAATAAATAGCGCCTGTCCAAAAAAACATAGCTTCTCCCTTTATTTCGTCAGGGGTTCATGCCTCGAACTTCTTTGTATGGACCTCGTTGGATCGTGATTATCTAGAAGTCTTTTAACAAAATATTGTTTGTTTTGATTTTGATATACCGAAGCCCGCCAGTTTATGGTTATAGTAGTACAGTAACTTGAAAAACTTAAATTATTTAGTCGTCATTTGAAAGGTAATGTTAACGTTGAAATCACTGAACAAACCCTGGGCATCGAACCTTCACACATTTAGGTACAAAGTCGCTTATATTGACATGGTGTAGACATACAGGAAATAAGTTCGAGTACGAGAGAAAGTACGAATAAAGTGTGAGTTTAATACATTTTCTCACATCCTTGTTTTTTTCTTTTCCTCTTTGAGTCGTAATGCACATTTCTGTTGGTTGTCATGGCTCACCGTCGAAATGTTCAAGGGACATTGTTCAAGAGACAATCTCTCAAGCAAGTAAATCTTTGTGGACGCCTGGCTCTCTCCACGGAAGACCATTTTTTTAGATTAATTTGCTATCCTCGCAGTTTGTTTATCAACGGAGAGTGCTCTGTGCGCCTGCTATTAGGCTACACAATAATTGTTCAATGTTGATAAGATACATAATACTTGGTGATAAAATATATTGGTCACCACAGTAAAACAGGCAGCAAGGACTGTTTACTTTGCATACTTCCATTCTCTAATGACTTATGGAGTACTGTTCTGGGGACCAGCTGCTAACTGTCATACAAATAGAATACTAGTACTACAGAAACGAGCAGTGCGCTATATCATGGGCTTAAAATATTTAGACTCATGTCGGAATAAATTTAAGGAAGTAGGCATTATGTCAGTATTCAGTGAATATATATATCAAAATGTACTCTATGTTCTCGAGAACTTAGATCAGTTCACCACAGTGGCAGATGAATTGTCAGATAGGTACGAAATAAGAAATAAAGAGAGGCTTAGTATACCTCAGAGAAGACTAGCTAAAACATCTAACAGTTTCCTCTGCATTGGGATTATGTTATATAATAGATTGCCCCAAAATATAATTAAATGTAATAACAAGACTTTGATACTAAATTGTGTTCGTCAGTACTTAATGGATAAAACCTATTATACACTAAAAGACGCTATCAATGATAAAGATTTATTTAGAGATATAGTCTTTGAAGTAATGGTATCACTATCCGTACATCCCAAAATGAGACATACACCTATGGGAATAAAAAGAAGTCAGTTGCGCTAAACAAATTCTTAGATACATTTAAGACTGATGTCATCGATAAAGTAATTAGTATATATATAGCTATATAGGTACATGATTTTGATAGTTATAATTTTGTTTCACAGGTTTGTCTTTGAGCGGCCGCTACCTCCTGGCAGGCTCCGATGACAATGCTGTGCACTCTTGGGATACACTCAAAGTAAAACATACAGGTAATCGTTATTGCTATTTTATTGTTTGGTAAATTTACCACTAACACAATAGAAGGAAAGCTTGAGGAAAGGAAAACTAGAAAATTCATAATATATAGATCAATAACCGTGATGTCGAACTAGGATATCAGGGATAAGAAAAGGTAGAAGTTCAAAAATCTTGCTCACCGTCCGAAATAAGAAATTTATATACTTATAACATATCTAGTATGTATCTATAGTCTCAGCATATATTATTTATTATACCCTATTTAAAAGTTCAGGATGCACATATTGTAATATTTGTAAATGAAATAAAGTTTTACATTCTAGAATGAACATCTCAATTAAAATAAAAATATTTGAGATTCTGTTCAAGAGCAAAATATCCAATTAAAAAGTTTGACCATGCTTGTTCTTCCTTCATATCGCAATGGAGCTACGTATCAGCATGATTTTGGAATGGAGGTAGTATGTAGTCCCCAGGATTATTATATGTTATGACGAAGCCGCGAAACTACTATTTGCATGACGCATGTATGCTGAATAGGAAGACCTATTTATGCTTTGCAGTGAAGAAAAGACTTTGGTTTGTATGATGATGGTCGTAAATTATGATCCCATCACCATAAATACCTATCTTGTTGCTATAAGTTATCTCCTCCAAATTATATTAGGTATATTCTTCGCTTGTATATGTTACGGTAAATGTGGATAATGCGGGAATTATGCATAATTCCCGGGAATTATGCATAATTACCAGTGCTCTCGGTAAAAGTGGGAAAAACTTTCGAATTAATCACATTTACCGGTAATCATAGGCTCACGCTTGACTACAACTTGCCTGATGTTAAGCAAGTTATAATTTACGATCTAGCGCGCTCGCTAGAAGAAACCGTTTTACTCTCGACTTGGAGACCGACTAATTATAATTCAGAGGGAGTCTTTGGAACCTCTAATGTATAACGGTGCCTCCTTGCCGAACCTCTACTCGTGCAATTTATTTTAATAAACATTTTGATTCTGGTGTTTGATTTTATTATATTCTACCAAAGGGGTATGGTTATCTATACTTCTATACTAGTATTATAAAGCTGAAGAGTTTGTTTGAATGCGCTAATCTCAGGAACTACTGGTACGAATTGAAAAATTATTTTTGTGTTGAATAGAACATTTATCGAGGAAGGCATTAGGCTATATAACATCACGCTGCAAGTAATAGGAGCGAAGAAACAATGGATAATGTGGAAAAAAAACGGGCAAATTTATTCATCTTTGAGGGCTTCCATTGCGTGCGCTTTGAAAACGCTTCAAAATGCAAAAAAATATTGCCTAAAATAACTATTACACGCGGACGAAGTCACTGGCACAGCTAGTTGTAAGTAATTACCGGTAAATGTGGATAATTCTCTACATTTACCGGTGATTATACATAATTCCCGATTATCTACATTTACCGTAACATATATATTGCACCAAATCAAACGTATTCCACGTACCCTGCTCGTATGATATGGAAGTACATACTTATAAGATATATCGTGCGTACAGAGGCTCGCTCTGCTTATTAGCTGGTATCTAACACAGGATTAGTGCTATCTGAGTTCACATTAGTAACTAACTAACTGATTAACAAATACCTAATACCGGTTACTAGCCGATTGGCCTAATGTGTCAAGAGTTGTTAAACCATCCAAGGGGCTACTGGCATGCTTCTGGGCTGGTTATGGACTGCTGTACGATACGCCGGGACCTATCATTAATGTGTTATGCGATCCACGCAAACGCCCTGACGTTCGATTATATACTACGGTTTTTATTCTTACGGTCACCCATCCAAGGTCTGGTCGTGACGTTAGTGGCTTTACTTTCACAATCGAGAAGGCGTACGTCGATACAAACTAATGTCGTTCTATATATCGCTCGCCAACGAAATGTATGGAGAAATCATAGAAAAATGAGACTTCTCTTCGTCACGTAAGAAACGAAATACTATATTTTCTTTTTGACGTAGTGAAGCCTCCTTTGAAAGGTTGTACATTGTTGTACATTAGTTACCAGTAGCCAGGTATACTAATATTATTATGATTCTAGACACGTATCAAAACAACATTAGTTGAGACGTGTTCAAATAGCGACGCCTTTATAAAACGCGTAACCTACAATTAAAGGCATCGTTAGGTCGTCGAGCCCATTACGATCAAAATTTTGAATCAACAATTTGAATATTATAACCTTCAGTCAAGGTTGAAGTTTATTAATAATGGATGATAAGTGAGCAACGATGCTTGTACTAGTCATTACACTTTTTTTTAAATAACAACATTGACCACCTTTGCTTCTACATAAGATACGAATATGTTTTTGGATGCATTACGGAGTTTTTGTTCCTCTTTGAAGTAGAAACAAACCACTCAAGCGTGTAACATCCTACACTACTGCAGCGGTGCTCAATATTAGTCAGATGTTGTAGTCAAACGTAATAATTGAATCTCAAAAACCGAAAACTAAGTTATGCGTACCTACTTAATCACATGTAAATATACTGTAATGATGATTTTACAGGAACACTGAATGCGCATGAAAACCGAGTGACGTCGATCTCAATCTCCCCGAATGGAGTGGCCATGACCAGCTGCTCCTGGGACCAGAGCGTCAAGGTCTGGGGCTAACTGCCTCGGACCAGCCAACCAGACTCCGAGCTAGATAACTCTGCCACTGGCAGCACTTCAATGCCCACAACATCGTTTCCTCGCCAGAAATGTGGTTTTGATTTTACCCGATCGCAGAGTTAACTTCCTCAGATTCAAAGTCCCATTCTGTGCCTGTGCATGACATATACATATTTAAGACCCAGCAGTTATACCCTTTAAATATAACTTGATTACGAAAATGTCGTTTTGATTCCTTTTCCAATGTAGACAATAAGCTCATGGAATGTGGCTCAGATATCAGAAACACCCGTCAAAGGAAGTTTGTAAACATTAGTTTGTAAACTAAACGTTCTTGATAAAAATCTTTTGTCAATAAATTCCTACATACGTCGCATTCCGCAGGCTATAAGCGAGACTCTCTGTTTAGTGACATGAGATCGCCAACACTTGTAAAGCAATGTCATTTTATCATGCAATATCAAGATCCAATTTGGCTAATCACAAGTTTGCGCGCTTTTCGTACGCTGTGTTTTGTTTATCCTTTATTGCGTATTTTTTCATTTATCAGAGGTTTAACGAGAACCTGTCTGTTGGTTTCGAAAGAACTAGTGACAACATACAATGTACCGCAAAGAAGTCAAGTAATGGCTCTCAGCCCCCTATGAAATATATTTTATTTTGCTGTGGACGAGTACAAAGAAAACTCCTTTCGTGTATCTCGGACACGGGAACTCGCTCTTCGTAAATAAGTCATGCAAATGGACTAACTGTTTCGTCACCAACGACAGATACTATTTAGGAGACTACACAGAGTTCGAAGTGGTCGCGTTCAATGGCCCCCAGTTGCCAATAATGATTTACACCAGAGACTGGCCCAGGAAGAGACATCTGCACCAGAAATATGTTTTCGCTAATATAGAATCCGCTGCCAACTACCCAGTGCGCTCCAAAGTATTCGATGGATTTTTCAATTGGACTTGGACATATAAGCTAAATTCCGACATAGTATGGAATTACTTTGTCATCCGAGACGGATCAGATCAAGTGATCGGTCCGAAGCAGAATTTAAGCTGGATGAAGCCTTGGGAAATGGACCTAGTAGACAGAGACTTCTTCGAAAAACTGAAATCTAAGAGCAGAGCGGTCGCCTGGATGTGCACCAATAAGGACTCGACTAGTCGCAGGGAGGAGTATGTAGATAACCTGCAAAAGAGGTTAAAACAATACAACCTAAAGGTGGACATATTCGGGGAATGTGGCGACCAGATGTGCCCCAGAGATATTATGTCGAGGTGCCTGAAAATGATTGAAAAACAATATTTCTTTAATTTGGCCTTTGAGAATTCACTAAGCGATGATTACGTCACAGAGAAGGTTTTATATGCCTTAAACCACGATACCGTGCCCATAGTGAATGGCGGTGCCGATTATACAAGGTACCAAAATAGTTAACTTAATTAAACTTCAATAGGTTTAGCCGTAGGTACTTGGTAGGTACTGATGTTATTTACTGATAAGATTAAGGCAACGGGAGCTTACAAAACAATAATATAATTAAAATAATTTTATTATAAAAAAACGCCTTACATGTTTCGACACCTAACACAGATTTAATACATATTTTGAAGCATCTTTTTTGAAACCAAACAGAGTTGCACTTGCCGATATTCTGCCTGATAGGTAACGGATCCTTTTGAATGTGTGTTCGAGCAGTTCGAGTTAAAGATATATTGTCTAAAGTAAGCTGGGTAGTGCATACTCGAGTTAACACAATTCATGTCATTGTAAGTGTGTCTGATCTTCAACCTTTGTATCCTTATTTATTACTAGTGGGTGCTCGCGGCTTGGCTCGCATTAAAAAGTAAAACTTGCATCCCCTATTTCACCCCTTTAAAAGTGGCATTTCCAAAAATCCTTTCTTAACGGTTGCCTACATCTTAAAATCTACCTACATTCCAAATTTCAGCCCAATCCGTCCAGTGGTTTGGGCTGTGCGTTGAAAGATCACTATATCAGTCAGTCAATCAGTCAGTCAGTCACCTTTGAGTTTTATATATTTAGATTTTAATTTCAGATTCCTTCCCCCTGGATCTTATTTGGACGCAAGCAAACTCGGCCCGACCAGGCTCGCTGATCAGATATCACAACTAATTCACGACCCCTACGGTTATGCAAAGTTCTTTATGTGGAGAAACCATTATTCGTTCCATGAAACTTTTCAATCGCCCGACACTGATATTTACTGTAAATTTTGCGAAGCAATCAACAATGATACAATGATGAAGGAACACAAAAGCTACGACAAATTCAACGTTTGGTGGATGGAGAAGACAAAGAAAGTCCTCTTTTAAATATGTACATTTAGTGAGACTGCACTGCGAAAGAAGAGTTTTGTCTAGTTGCTTATTATGTATGTGTATTAAATATCCGGTGGGCAAGTGTACTAGGTACTTAACAGCATGTCCCCTGGTCAGTAATATTCCTTATTCTACCTTCACGTTCTAATTAGTTTCCCATAGGTAATAAAACAATCAGTTGAAAAACTTGCGAAGGCTACAAAATTCAAAAAAATATCACAGTATAAGTAAAAGTGAACATAGATCCCAACACACGGGTATAGGTAACTAACAAGACAAGGAAATTTGCTGTTCTTGTTGGTAACAATATATTTTATCAACTATCGGCCGCAGAGCAGTCGAACGAAACATTTCACAACAGTCAAAAACTAAACTTTCTAGATATTTGTCTGGGTTTTGCATCAGGCGTGTTGCATACTTCAGGTAGGAATTATAAGCAGATCGTATTTCATTTTTTTCTTTATTTATTTGACGCTTTCTATGTATACCTGAGCTATCCGCATATAAAGTAAGCAGCATGAGATCGAAGAAATTTAGGCAGAAATCCTCAAAACTCTATAGGGAGATGGTAACTGTTGATGATCATAAAAAAATAACTAACAACTTGTAGTACCTACCACCATTTTCGCAGTAGTCGGTTACCTTCCTACTGAAAATACTACTTATAGTAAATAAATGTAATTTTTAATGATTTTTTTATCCTATTCCATTGAGACCTTTACAATGAGACCAAACATCAAAACGTTCAAAACGGTTCGGAGTTGGGTAGCCTATACGCTATATACGCTATAGATTCCTGATAATATATCAATCTAATGATGCTGCAGTATCAATTAAAGGTTCGCTCATGTGTAAATATACAATTAAGTATGTGTGTTTTCTTAGTTTGGAGCTAGATGGCGCTGTGCAATATGTACCTGAATATATAATATTATAATTCCTTCAATTTAAAAAAAAAGGAAAAATTGTACACTTTCTATTATAGCGTTTATTTTCCTACAGTTCGTCTACAAATCTATGGCGTTTCACTTTGTGCCACAGCGGCAGAGTCTCCCAGAATCTCGAGTGGGCTGCCAGTTCCTTCTTCATGGTCGATTTGGAGTTGATTTCAAGGAACTCCCTTGCGTCACTGCTGCTCGCCGGTAACCATTCAAACGGGATTTTCACAGGCTTGTTTGGATTTCTGCAACACACAAATGGGAAATATAATATAATAATTCATTCCCATCCTTTCGCACAATACAGCTTCCCCATTAGTGCGAGAAGGATGGAATGATTTTTGAAGTGGGTTATAATTATTAGCATGGAAAATATGTATGCGTGTGAAAGAGATTATACGATAATTTATAATGGGAAACAATAACCGCGATAAGTTCACATTTAGTACTTGGTTTGATGATTTATCAATGTTTTTAGACAAGTCACATAACTCTGAGGTGATAGCTATGAATGGTGTACAAACAATGCGGGATGTGGGTGATATTAGGGGATCGCAGGGTAATGAGAGCCGTCGGGTCATGGGAGTGATTATTTACTTGTACATTATATTATTTATTTACATTATTTACAAATATATAATAAAAGTGGGAGCTATGGTGATTGAACGGCTGCATTCAGCCACGTTTGCGCGATCGTAAGCATTCGGCTACTTCCGTCAACTATCGGCAAACATCGTCTGACGCGCCCGAACGTTTCGTCACCATTCGTTTAATTACGAGGCACGGTGGCGTGTTTTTCGCTCAATGCTTACAAAAAATTGCACATAGCCAAAATAAATTCAACCTGTCTAGTAATTTCTGAGAAAAAACTAATAAACCAACAAATTGATAAGGTTTACGCAAATAATTTTTATACCTATACTTATTTCCAAACGTAAATACGACTTACCTAGTCGGATTTTGATACAGTTTTTGTGATGCGATGAGGTTTAATTGGTGCATATTTTAAGCTATGTACTACGGTCACAACTCACCAGGGGGCGCTGCTGTATACATTATATCTTCTGAATTATCAGCCCGATTTTGATGCGGTTTTCTCTAACAGGCTTAGATTTGTTTCGTAAATGAATTTATTTATGTGATTCGTTGATTAGTCACTAGAGGGCGCTTCATACATACATTTCAAAAAAAAACTAAAAGTGCTAGACCGATTCTGATGGTGATTTAACCACATTAACATTGCGTTTGTAATTGATCGGGGTAGCATGAATCCTGAGATTATGAAAAAAACATCAAAAATTTCGTAATATTTCATTGAAATCCGTAATATTTGTTGTCGGTGCCAGTCACTGGTCTAACGAGATCGACGCTTGTCAAAGTCGCAGTTCCAGTCCGCTTTGGATTTGTTCCTAACTTATCCTGAACTGAATGAAAAACAATTTTGAAGGGACCATCTCGGAAACTATCCTCATCGAAAAAAGAAATTTTTGAAATCGGTTGATAAACTACGGAGTAATTGCATAACATCGCCACAGTAAAAAACTTTCAGAAGACTTGATAACTTTTTTTGGAAGTCGGTTAAGAAGTGGAGAATTGTGGTCCCGATGCAGAAGCTGTGGAAACTGGGCCCACAAGGAGTGTTCTGGCAGCGAGAGTCCAGATACATTTGTGCATTTGAAATACGTTTAGTTGATTTTGTTTTTCAGAGTAATTAAAATGGCTGCCATTTCCCGCATGATCGTGATATGGGCTCTCATTACCCGACAGTATTGTCGGGTAATGAGCGGCTGACTTTTTTTGTTAAACTGTGATTGTACCATAATACACGTCTGTAGTTGATTACATCTTTAGCGCAGATTCGTGTGACGTTTCAGAATTGTATGTATGGACAGCAAATTGTTGGCAGGGAATGTGGCTCGGTAGGGAAGCGTCCGCCTTACAACCTGAACATCCCGGTTCGAATCCCACATCCACACCAATTACCTACACTAACAGTGACACCGCCAAAGAAGTAGACAGAAGAATAGCGACAGCTTGGAAGAAATATTGGGCTCATAAAGATTAAGAGTATTTAAAAGTCGAGTCCCAGTACATCTTAAGAAGCGTCTCATGGACAATACCATCCTCCCGACTCTCCTGTACGGCTGCCAGACCTGGGCACTAAGTAAGGACATAGTTAGTAAAATTGCTAAGTTTCAGCGTGCTACTGAGAGATCAATGTTGGGAATAAAGCTTATAGACAAAGTGAAAAGCGCAGATATAAGACGGAAGACGAAACTAATCGACGCAGTCAAAATGCTTTGCCGTCTTAAGTGGAAGTGGGCCGGTCATGTTGCGAGAACCACGGACAATAGGTGGAGCGAGAGGATCGTCCACTGGTACCCACGAGACAGCACTAGGACAAGGGGACGACAAAAGAAGAGGTGGCGCGATGACATTACCCAGGTTGCAGGCGTAACCTGGCCGCGACTAGCTAGAGACCGCACTACTTGGAAGGCAATGGAGGAGGCCTATACCCGTACTTGGGTGCCCTTATTAAAACTATTATAATAAATTACATATTTTAAATAATAGAAATAGTTTCATATCTTACTTAAACATTGTAAATATCTAGTTTTTTAATTTATTTAAGGGAATAAAGGCTATTTTATTTTTTATTTTATTAATAGTGACCCGAGTAAAGTGGGAACGAGAAAGAGAGAATATGTGTCATCCGTGGAAGATTTATTTTACGAGGGAGAGGTTTACGTTTGACTACAGCCTGCCAGATGTTAAACATTGCTGCAGCCTGGGGTGTTGCTACCTAGAACTTACCTAGAAGAAGATGAACGCAAACCCCTGAAGCTGGGCGCCCACATTTACATTAAATCAAGGTTTGCAACGTTTGTATGAAATTTAAAATGATAATAAAACCTCATAACGGGAGCGCAGCTGTAGACATCCCCAAGTTATTGAAATATATTAGCTAGAAAATAATTAGTCTCACCCAGTTGTAGCAAAGTTGGTCCAGAGAGTAATAATGAGGTCGCTCATTCGGGCATCTTCTTCTGAGATCGGTTGCGATAGGAATTTTATAGGAAACAGATGCATCAGCTCGTCGGCGTGGCAAACACCTGAAACAGAGTTGTTGTCAAGTGCGAACGCATTCAGGAACAAAATGCAACTTTACGATGGAAGGGACAAAGAATACACTTATTTTTGACACGTGGACTAGTATACACTGAAACAAACACAGGTTACTAAGGTCATACAAAACACTGCTTGCTTCTAAGCGCTAAAGAAGTTGATGCAGCATTAATAGAGTTAATAGGTATCTTCTAGGTAAGCGTGTTACACCCTAGGCTGCAGCAATGTTTAGCATCAGGCAGGCTGTAGTCGAACGTAAACCTATCCCACGTAAGAAAAACCTCTTTTAGATTAGAATACTTCGTGACAAAGTATCATGGCTATTTTGTACATACATAATATATCTACTAGTCACATCTCTAAAAAGCTTCTAAAGTGTAAAGACAGCTCCATTAATTTACAATGAGATACAATAACAAACTATATTTCTTTCTCTAATGAAATAAGGTTGTTGATTTGATAGAATGAAATATTTGTGTTAAATATTTAATTTTATAAAAGGGAGATATGGCCTGTGTAATCAAAGTCCAATTGTAGGAACTAAGTATTTGGTTTATGAGAAAAATCTGAGTATAAGTACATAACATGTACATAAATACTAATAACTATGGGTGTGCTATGAGCTCAAATTGTGCGCCGTTTACATCGAGCGAGCGAGCATTCTATAAAATCTTTGCGAACGCACTAAAAACAACGATATAATGTTCTACGCCTGTTTACACTACAATAATTTGACGTGGTGGTAGAACGAGCGAATGCTCGTTTGATGTAAATCTACCCTAATACAAACACATAGACTAACATACATATGTACATACATAAATACATACAACATCTTATAAAAAATCTTACCATAATCTCCTTCAGGGTCCCCAAAGATTTGTGAGAAACTGTTGGAGGCTCTGTAGCCCAACTCGTAGAGGTAAACTGGATTGTTGGTGTAATTGAATATTGATTCCGTTGCTTCCAATGCCGGATATGTGAAGTAAGAATCAGAATACAACTGCAAAAATAAGTAAATTTTTATTTGAGCAACCTTATTGTATAATTTGTACATGATTCTGTATTCTGCTTTAGTTGGAACTGTGTTGCAAAAGACATGTTTTTTCAAGCGGTTTAGATGGTTAACTAATACAATTAAAACACAGGTTCTTCCAAGAAATACATATTAGGTATTATGTATTAGAAATATATCACCGGGTCGTCAAAGGGCGGTGATGATGATAATGAAATAAGTATAGGTGTTATGCTGTCTTGATAAATAAATTTACCTCATTCCCTAGGCATTTAATTTGATTATTTAAACTCAAGGGCGACGTGGTAGAGGAAGGAAGACCTGCTGGCGGGAGGAGGCGGAGACCGGGACGCATGGAGGGAGGTGGGGGAGACCAGCGCACAGGAGTGGGACAGTATAGGTTAATAAAAAAAACTCATCTACTCTGATTTTGTAGTAAAACCGATGCGACGGCAATGTCTAATTTACTACATATTATTTTTTTAGACATAGGTTTGTTGTATATTTTATAATTAACGTTTTTACAATCATGTAAGCACGTAAATAATAAAATGTAACTTGTGGGTCTGCTTTAACCTCAATAAATCACTACCTACTGACTGAATACCATCCGAGATGACAAATTAAAAAAAAAAGTATACAAAATAGACTGTGAAGCAAAAATGTGAAAACCCAGAATTAACAGAGTCCTCTAGGCTTATTCCGAATAGATATTACGTAGTCTCTCATACACAAACAAACTAGTTTTAAAACTGGCTATGACTGTTATTAATTGATGTCCATATTTTAATTTCCATTAAAAAAAACAACGACGAGGCATGCTTATCATCAAATCAAAAAATCATCTGATATATTATTTTCGTTATTACACAAGCGAATTATGTATATGTGTGGGGAAAAATGACATATTATTATGATAAAAAAATAAATAAATAAAGATATTGCGTCGTATAAAAACTGTAGTAGGTAGGTAAATAATTTAATCAGTAATAAAATGTTTAGCGTGATATGACGTTTAGTTTATAAAATATAAATTATTACATTCGTAATTAGTCTGATTCTCTGTTTGGAGTTCACAAAGTAAACTTCAATATCAAATCATCAAATACTCACTTCCAAAATTTGCCGCGACATGGATTCGAAGTCATCTTGCTTGAAATAGTGTTGTTTTATCTTATTGGTGATGACATCCGCATACGGGGAGCTTTCGTAATAGAAGGACACTGGAGCAATCGAGTCGAAACCAGACACAAACTCTTGATACCTCGAAGAATTCGTAGTAATCCCTGATGAGGAAAAGTTTATATTCCATTAGTTTCCTGGTAAATCGCAATACAAAACCTTTTTGCATAAAATTAAACGTACGGGGATTTTGAGTCAATAAGGAAGCGTGGTTGGGTAGCTGCAAGATTGCATTTCAAAATAATATTTGAACGTAAGTATACAATTTTAAAAGAAACAAAATAACAACGTATAAAACTACAAAATACTTAGTGCCTGCTTCAAAATCGATTAACATTAAAATTGCATTTAGCTATCATGTGCCTCAATTAGCATAGTTAGCTACGATCGGAACACCGTATTATGAATATTGTTGTTTTAGACTCAATAAGAATACGGGTATTTGATCATAAATACGTGACGGCAAAAATTATAGATAGGATAGCTATTAGGGCACCTTTAGCAGTTTTGGTCAAGCGTGATTTTTGCGCTAGACCAAAACTTTATTATTAAATAGAAGTTTATAATGTTTTTGTTTTCTTTTTTATCCATGGAATGACTACAATTATATAGATACTACGACTATAGATACTAGCCCATTAATTAATTCTGCTGGGGAGTCTTGACCCTCAGTAATGAGGAAGAGGCAGTACTCACAGACAGACTTCAAGCAGCCTTCATCCTTATTGAGTCCATTTATCCAGGGCACTGCTGGCACGTCAGGTGTCTGTCGGGGACTCCTCGTGAGGAAGGCTCCAGGCAGGTCAGGCTCCACCACCGCTTTGAACGGCGTCATCGGCTCGTAGTCCCATTCCTATGTTACAGAAAGAAGTCTTTTAGTCTTCTTCGGGACGGGGAAGATATACATATGCCGAAAAATAATAATATGTCCTAAGATACGACGCCTCGGACATAGCCTAAAAACTGACGTTTTATATCAAATAGAAAAGACGCTGGGTGGGACTTACAATTTTATTAACAACCTCAATAGTTAATAATAAAATTAATATTCGTATGAGAGTGGCTACACAAGTAACATCAGGCAAGTTGTAGTCAAGCGTAAGCCTATATCATGTAAAAAAAGCACTATTGTGTGGAATTTACAGGGTCGACTCGTGCCGTCTAAGTTCATCTGACCCGCGTCAAATCCGAGACGTATTTAATATACAATACAATATAACTTTATTATGCACACCAAAAATAAATTACAATATGAAATGAGCTTAAACTATAAAAGAATGCACAAGTGGGCGGCCTTATCACTTGAGTGATCTCTTTCAGGCCTCTCTTAATATGTGTACATTGTATGCATAAAAAAATGTAAGGTTGTGGAACTCCCTGCCTGACTCTCTGTTCCCCACGCACTATAATCCAGCGATCTTCAAAGCGAGAGTGAATCGGTTCTTATCGGGTAAGCACGCTCCATCTTAGGCCATAGCCTTTGCTTGCTATCAAGTAAACTATGGCCAAGTGTAAACCTGTTCAAGTTAAAAAAAAAATGTAATAAGATGCATTAACCACAACAGTTAATTTACCATAAAGAACTTAAAACTGTTTCCCAGTCACAATCATAACAATACAGGCATTCAGAATGGGATGGCGACAAAAAACATGGACGAAAATAGCAGAGTTTACACAAAAGCTAAGTGACGTTACACGTATCATTAAAAAACTTGGAAATACACACACATTACTCAAGAGTTTTTTGTGAACAAGTTGAGAATAAATTAGTCGTGTTGTGTATAATGGGTATTAAATTAATCAACACAAAATCTGTGGACGTATGTCTCTGGTGGAAAGACCTGAGCGGCTACCACGATGTATCTGTTCAAGAGAAGCCTGCTCCCCGAGAACTGTATATGTAAAACTATAAATAGGTCTTCATCTAGAACTTACGTAAAACAAGAACTCTGTGGCAATAATTTCGTAGCTATCCTTGGTGCGTAGACAGGCTAACATCTTCTCGGATGGTGCTTGGGGACATCCCAAGAACTTCGCTAAACGGAAGGCGTTTCTAAGAGCTTCACCAGGAGACGCTTCCGCCCAAGGAACCACTGCTGTGCCGGATTCCGATATGGCTTTGTGGAATAGACCTTGCAAAAATCATGTTAAAATAATGAGTACAAATTACCATAGAAGCGAGTGAGCTCGACTGACATCGATTATCTTTGGTGTGTAGTTTTGAAACCGTCTAGTGACCTCCGTAGAACAAATACATATTTAAGTTAAATCAATTGGTTTTTTTACAGAGGCAGAAGTAATAGGGTAAATTGACAACGTCAATAAATTCAGTGTTAGGGTAACCAAAGCTTAACATTTCTTTTCGTCATTGTCATCAATAAAAAAGCAACTGAAATAACGGGAAAGTAATTAAGTAATTTAGTAAAATTAAATATATCGTAAAACTTAGTAAATCGTTAGAATTCTGACTTCTCCTTTAGTTTCTTTGAACAGTTTATTTTTGTGGTTTTACAAAAAATGTAAAAACAAATTAGATATCCCTACCAGCAAAACATTAAAAGCAAGTAAACTTCCCAGTTTCATTTCACACTTACATTTAGTAAAGGCATGATTGTGTACCTACCAGCGCAAGTTTTGGAAATCATATGGAAATGTGTGCTGGCTCCTCCGGCGCTCTCTCCGAACAACGTCACAGAGTTCTTGTCACCTCCGAAACTTCCGATGACTTTCTGGATGAACCTGAGCGCTTCTTGCTGGTCTTTTAGACCGTTGTTCCCGGGGCAGTTCTCGTCCATAGTCGAGAGGAAACCCAGAGGACCTATGGTAAGGAGATGACTTAAAATAAAACAGGGCATCTATTTTTCAGAAAATGTATCGAATGCCAAGATACGATCTTGCGCCGCTACTAGAAGCCTTAATTGCTGACAGAATGTTCTGTTAGCTTAATTGGTAGTGACTCTGCCTTCTAATCCAGGGGTACGGGTTCGATTCCCGCATAACACAAATAATAATGAATATTTAAATTTGTAACTATTTGTGTTGAGTCTGGTCGTTTCTATGTATAATAAGTATGTATTTACAATAGAAAAGTATATAGGTATGTATTATATCCGTTATCTAGTACCCACGACACAAGCGAGGCTTAGTATGGGGCTAGATGGCGCTGTGTGATATGTCATGAAATATTTATGTGCCTAGTGCACTTTGAATCGAGCGTTTTTTTGGGAAAAAAGCTTTTGTGTATGATGTCACGCTACCTAGTTGCTAGGCAGTTTTTTATTAGGGTTCCGTACCCAAAGGGACCCGGGACCCTATTACTAAGCGTCCGCTGTCTGTCTGTCTCCAGGCTGTATCTCATAAACCGTGATAGCTAGAAAGCTGAAATTTTCACAAATGATGTATTTCCGTTACCGCTGTAACAACAAATACAATTTTTTTTTAAAAAATATAAAAGGTCCACATACAATAAACGTGTTTTTTTATAATTAATATTAACTTTAACTTTTATATTAATATTAACTTGTATAGGTATTGCCTTTCAAAATAAGTAATTAAATAACAATAAAGTAAATATTAAACTAACGTAATTTTTAAGCAATTTTTACTCGATCTGAATAAACAGGTAGAAACTTGAATATTTGTAAGTACTTATATTAAGAAATATGTTAACTATAAAAATAAATATCTAAACTAATACATAAAATAGATGATAGTACGGAACCCTTCGTGCGCAGGTCCGACTCGCACTTGGCTGGTTTTATTTTTACTCGGGATGGGCTTTCTAATAAATAATCTTAATCTTTGTAATCGTAATTGCACTGCTGTAGTCTAAGATGTAGCACGCTTGTCTAGAAGAAACCCTCTGCTGCTATATAAACCCTATCCGGCCGAATATCGAATAATAAAATAAATAAATATATGTATATGATGTTTCCCGCGACACCGTTCGCGCTGAATTCTTTACGCCCTACACTCGTCTATATCGCGCTTTTCCGTGGGAATACAACACTTTCTAAGCCTTATTTATCCTTACTCGTTGTTATCTCTGTGTCAAATTTAATCACAATCGGTTCAATAGTTTAGGCGTGAAAGCGTAGCAGACTGACAGACAGACAGAGTTACTTTCGAATTTATAATATTAGCAATGTATTATTTTACACAAAGCACGGACGGACACCGTTCATTAAATTAAAATGATGTCAGAATTGTTTGAAAGTAGATTAATGAATATTTATTTAGTGTTAGTCAAAATTTACACTACACAATCGTGTATTGTGTAAATTTTAAGTACTTCGTGACGACTCGGGGGCGTTCGGGTGTGATTACACCCGAACGCCCCCGAGTCGTGCCGATCGGGCCGAACGTGTCCGAATATATACGATATTAATCGCGCGTCCGTCCATATAAAATCAAATTGTATCGCGATAAGCGGCCGAATATCTAGCGCTCCGGCCACATAGCCAAATCACTATACGTTTCATCCCTAAATCATATACAGGAGTATACAGGAGTATATGATCAGTAAGGCTTCCAAATGTTCGAATTCTCTCAAATCGATCGCGATCTCGCATCGAATGATCGTGTTTAGAAACAAATTCTGAAGCCACGACCGGTTTATAGATAGATAGATAATTCTTTATTGTCGCACACATATAAACCAAATTAATTACATTAATTAACTACTCTAGTGCCACTAGTGGCGGCCTTATTGCTAAAAGCAATCTCTTCCAGGCAACCATTGGATAGAGGAATAGATAAAGGATTATAAAGATTATATAGCAACGTTACTAGTATTTTCATGCTTGGTGCAATGTGTCATACGCACCCAGTCTATAGTTGGTGGTTACAAGAATGACGTCTCTGTCCAAGAGGAACTCGGGGCCGTACATGGCGGGGGTGGCGTCCCCGCACATCCAGCCTCCTCCGTGGATGAACAGCATCACAGGCAGCGCGCGACCGGCAGACACTTCCTGGAATTACAGCTTTTTAAAGAAAACTCCTACATTTATTTCACTTTTTTTAAACTTAGACTTCCATAGGGTATAGTTTTAAATAAGGTAAGTATTTAATATATGTTTTATTTCAGGTAAAACATCGTTAATAAATTCATTACTATTTTAATTAATTTCATAAACAAACACTATTTTAAACTAATGAGACGATCAGCATCATAAATATCTTTTACTCATGCGATTATGCAGCTGACAGTACTTTAAGTGTAGTTAAGTTAGCGGTTATGTGAGAAGTTCGGCAATGGTCCTAGTTGCCATGTTTAATTTAAACGAAGTATCCAGCAGTAGTCGTTCCTTGTTCCTCGCGCTTACAGCAATTGATATTCGTGCTCGTAATTTTTATGATTTTTAATTGCTAATTTCTTATTACTTGAGAACTGTATAATAATTAACAATTATTTGTGCTCAAGGGGCTTCGACGCGACAGCTGAGTAAGTACAAAAATCATTTTTGCTGCACGATTATTTTGCAAATTTGCTAATATAAAAATGCCACGGTGTATATAATTTTTCGATGTGTAAACGTGCTCTCATTGCACTGTCACACGTGGCTTCTAAATACCAAATTGGGCTTTTTTCATACGAATATTATAATTTTTCATAGATATTTTGCACTAGAACTCAAAATATCAGTTTATTTCACCTGATTTTTCATTAATAACATGATAATATGGTTGTTAATTAAAAATAGTGATCCGAGATGACACAGCTATTTTTCAGTTTTAATTTCAGCATGTTCTTGTATTTTTGTACGAATATGAAATTAGATTAAGAGGCATTAATCCAAATATTGGCAGCATGGCTATGGAACTTCATGTTTACTTAAACTCAATATTTAACTTATAATAAATAATAAGTAATAATATTTTTACGCTGAAGTAGGTTTTTACATACCTTATCACTCTTCTGCCCCTAAACCTAGCTTATTATTTATTAAATACTTTTTTATTATATAACTAGTGCACGCCCGTGGCTTCGCTCGGATTATTTCGGGATGACAAGCAATGAGCCTCCTAAGGCCTCATACTACCTACATATCGAAAATCTTGATGATTCGTTCAGCCGTTTTTGTGTGATGAGCGTTTAAATAAACAGACAAACAGCCAAAATTTCTAGAAATTGTTGGAACGTGTTCTGCTATCAATTGGAAGTATCTCCAAACATTTTTTTATATATCTTCAATGTTCAGACTTTCGACTCTTTTCAGCTATATTATATAAAATAAATAAATAAATATATAAAATAATCGTTTGTTTGTCCTCCGTGTCGCTATGTTCAATGTTTATTTATTCATAAAATATTTATAGGTCAAATTTCATACTTTGGATTACAATCTCTTCTTCTTGAGTCGTATTTTTTCACGACTGAGGGTCGTGGTTCCCCCGCAGAATTAATTCGTTAAGAGAGTTCTTTTGGGTAGATATGTATGTATGTATAGGTACATACAATACAATACAACATTATTACATAATTAATTAAAAACATAATTAATTATAAATGGTTTTTTTTTATTCAAATAATAATAATAATATAATGTGAGTTATCATTTAAATGTTATTTTTTGTACAATATTTGTTAGTTCCATTTATTTGCCAACTTTGTAAAACTCTATAGAAAGTGACCATGTATGTATTTTGTTTGGATTGGACCTTCGCGAAAGAACGTACCTAGGTAACTTGTTTGCGTAAGTTGCATGTGGCCTGCGAAACACTGGCTTCATTTGAAGCTTTAATTTGTATATTATTATGTGCATTCATTTATTCACAGTAGATGTAATAAGCATTTTAAAATAAAAGAAATACTTCTTTATAAACCTGTACATACATATAATAAAGCTGAAGCGAGGGTCTAAAATCTGAACTTGATACTCGTTGGTATTATATAATATTGTTTTAATTTTAGTACTTCAATTTGACCCAGAGGCGTCTATTTGAATACGCTTTTTCCGCGCTATATACTTCGCTCGTTTTTCCTATCGTTTTAACTTCGAAGGTATATACTACTTATCATTCAAATTAAAATAATTTAATAGTTAAAAGCCAGGTCAGAGGCCCTTAGGGCGGCTTGATATACTCTCAACATCAGATGGACACGCTAATTCGATAAGAGAAATAGTTTGTGATAAGTACATAAAATAATTGTATTAATACTTTGATGATTACCATTTTACAAAAAAAAAGTGTAAGTCATGTAAATCCATTTTACATGTAAATTTGTATGATTCATCAAAACTTTCTTTTTCTAAATTTTTTGGTTTAGGTACACACATAGGTAGGTTATATATGATGTACATATACATAGATAGGTACATTAGGTACACACTTACCGTGAAGCAATACATATGTAAATTAACATTCTGTTTAAACCTAACAATTTGATATTTTGAGACACTATTTGTTTAGTCCAAAAGAACAACATCGCGGAAATTAAATATTTCGTTTAGTGTGTTTTCGTTTATGTAAAAATGCTCATAATAAAAAATATTGTTTGCAATAAATGTTCAGCGACAACAAACTTACGTCATTGTTATCAGTATTTTATTTGATAATCGTCTTTATTTACTAGTCTTAAACATAATATGAAACCATAGATATCTACAAATATACAATATACATAAAATAGAATTTGAAGCTAATTAATATGAACAAAATATTTTTTTAATAAATTACTACTTTTTCTTGGAATTTCGGTTAACCTTTAGGTATTCCCTGTGATATTCAGTTATAATACTGCACACTACCTACTCCACTGGCGCTGCAAGCGTCTATCACTGAGTCTTGGCCAAAGAGTTTATGCCTCTTTTAGACTCCACGGTCTTGTCATGGAAGTATTGTTCCTGACCTAATCCTGAAAAAAATAGGGTTGCCGTATTGTAATTATAAAATAGCCGGGTATTAAAGGCGAATTAAAAAAATCTCGTATAGTACAACTGATTAAGTGCTAACGTTTCTTGTATAAGGGTTCGGCAAGGATTTTTTATATCATCCCTCTCTTATGGGGTTCGGTAATTATCTTGCGTGTTAGGTATTTGAAACATGACGTATTAAAGTTGACATTTTAGTTGACTTTGCATATTGTACATTAACAGGAGTAATCGAATTTTATAAAACGTTTTATCACCTTCCCGCTGTTTTCTGTACTTTTGTTAAGTTTTTAACTTATTTCTGTGTAGGTCATCGTGATTTTCACATTAATTATATTGCATTTTACACAAATAAAACTTATAATAGCTTAAAATAGCTTTCATGTTATAGGTAGGTAGGTACATTATATTTCTGTCACAATTATGAATTTTTGAATTGTGTAGTACTTCCCTAGACGGCCTCGCCTAGAGGATATAATGACATCTAAAATAATGTTTATGTACTTACATCTAAATTATGACGAACATTCAAAACATGATCGCCCTTGACGTTAGGTCATGGCACTTTTGGCTACTTACGGATCTATAAGTACTACCTTCCACTAATTTATTACGAAATCTTGATGAGATTAATTTACTCAAAAACTATCGTAAGTAATGGTTTTTACATAGATGATTTTTAAGACTATGATAGTCATAGTAATTTGTACCTATTTATTGATATTTGTAAGTAGATAGACCTATGCTCAGCAGTGGGTGATAACATGCTGATGATGATGATGATGAGATATTTGGTACACATCACAACATAAACAAATGAGAGCTGCATTGTATGATGCAATAACCAGAGCACTATTATTATAATAAAAAAAATATTTTTTAATAAACTTATCCAAATCCAATTCTTCTATATTCATATACATACGATATGTACATGATATTAAATACAATTTTAAACTTATGAATACAACCTGCCTAAGATTACAGCTTTGTAATTTATGACCGTTGTGACCTTAGCTGTCATATCGTAGTCCGTAAGCACTACATACAATAGTCATTAAGCAAAGTCGCTTTGCGCGTGTTTCTGTAATTTGTATATCTTTTAAACAATACAGCGGATGTTAATGCAGCTTTTTTATAGATAGATTAATTCAAGTGGAAATTTTATACGTAAAATGCGTGGGAAGCCGCGAGCAAAAGCTAGTTAACCAATAAAATAAATCTAATTAAATCTTAAATCTAGAAGACGAATGAAGCAACTCTGGTAGATAATATCAAAGGTCCTTGTTACTCTTAAAATGAAAGTTAATACATATATTATTACCAGCCGCCAATCGTATACTAGTACTAAAATTACTTCAATAATTATTTCCGGCAATTGTCGCCGGGTCGGGTGCCATTGAGTCTATTTATTTTGAGTTTATTTATTTGATACTAGGTACCTACTGTTTGGTACTACAGTTTCTGAGATATGACAAAGAAAGATTTTGCTTGAAACGGACAGACTGCAGATAGAACAGACGCTGTGCCTTAAAAACGCGTTAATGCTGTCAGTTGCTTGATTTTAAAAGTTATTTTTCAATTAGAAAATTATGTTTGTATAAATTTCAATTAAAATCAATATAAATTTGTATAATATCTTGTATAATATCACTAATTTGTCCAAATACAACGCTACAAATACGTCTATTTTTAGCAACATCTACTGTAGCACCTAAGCACGTCGTTTCGCAGACCAATAAATCATTTATTCATTCATTCATTCATAGATAACTCTGGCAGTTCATTTCACAGATTGAAAAATTGCTGAGATCTAACCTCTATAGAAACTGATAACCCCTTTTAGATTTGTCTTCAGCGTCGTATTCTACTGTAAATGAGTTAATAATACTCCGGAGCATTCACACAGCGCCATCTAGCCCTATGCTAAGCAAACATTATTTTGTCTTAGTCACTTGTCCTCCGTAAATACATAAAAAAAAACTTCGTATGTTTGTCTAGTACGGCATTCGTTAAGCCATGCCAGAGGTCCTTAGGGCGGTTTGAAAACTCGACACCAGAGTTGGCCACTCTCATTCTATAAGAAGAAAATGCAGGGCACCTAACTGGTAACTAACGCATAACCTTTTAAATCGCTAGACCGCTCCTGCGGCTAACCGCCTAGTGCAAGAGGTTCCTTTTTAACCGTCTTCAAAGAGAGGATAAATACCTTTGAAAGATTTTTTTTATTTTTTGCGAGCCAAAAACTAACTGGCCTGTTAGATTTGTTGGTAGTGGCTCTGCCTTCTAATCTACGGGTTGCGGGTTCGATTCCCGCGTGACACAAGTATTTATGCATTTTAAAATGTATAATTACTTGTGTTGAGTCTGGTCGTGTATTTAAAAGAAAAGTATAAACATATGTGTTATTTCCGTTACCCAGTGCCCGCTACATTAGTGTATCTTTATGTATAACACAATTATGCAATAAATGCTTTGACTTTGACTACACAAGCGTTTGCTTAGTGTGGGGCTAGATGGCGATGTGTGCAATGTCCCGGAATATTTATCTATTTTTATATATTAAACTGTGTAAGAGCATTACCAGTCCTGGACACCGCAGTTGTTGATGCCGTCACATACAATGCCCGTGGTCACGTCGTCCACCACGCAGCTGGTCTCGTTGGAGACGAGGCGGGCAGACGTCGCCGTCACTTGGTACAAGTTGGCCTACAACAAACATCATGTGACAGCGACTTCCTCACGACACAGGGAAACCTAGTGTGGGGAAATCAATCACATCATTTGTGAACAGCATTTTTAAAAATAATATATTTAAATTAAAATACACAGGACAAATCACACAGCGCATATCTAGCCCCATACTAAGCTTACGCTTGTAACATGGGTACTAGGTAACGGATATAATACATATTTTTTCGTAAATATATACTTAATATACATAGAAACGACCAGACTCAACACAAGTAATTACAAATCTTCAAAATTCATAATTGCTTGTAAAGGCAAAGCCACTGCCAACTAAGCTAACAGCCAATTAAAATCAATATTAGTTAGTAACAAATAGTTGTGTTTAATATTAATATAATAATAAATAAATAAATAAAAATAATAAATACATTAATTTATAATATTTTGGTGTCGATAAATAAAACACAATACTAAATACATACATAAGTACCACATTAGGTCAGTTGACCATCAAGCTGGTAGGGAATTTGATGACCACGATAATGTTTGCCCAAGGCTCTGTCACTACCTCCACCAGACATTGGTAGTCCAATTCAGTGAGCGTGCGAAATACCTAAAACAGATATTAGATGACATTTTTATTTACTTACTTATATCGAAGAATGGCGCATTCTCCACCGACAAGAGCCGTGCTCTTAAATTTTAATGAAATTAAATTATGTAAATAAATATTAGGTAATAATATCTACTACCACAAATGACTTAACACTTTACGCTTCTCTTTATAGTTTTAGCAATTTTATAAGCTTTTGAGATTAAAAAGATGAGATAAAATACATATTTATGTACTGCAATTAGCTAGTTTATACTTGATTGTTAAGGCTTTGTTGTCTGTATAGCAACATTATTGTAAATAATGTTGCTATAGTTGACCTTAAGATACAAAGTCATCAAGATTATATTATAGATTTGCAAAGTAGCAGAAATGTAATGTCTTGAAGTTCTCAGAATACTAAAAATAGTTCTGTCGCAATTTTCTTTTTTACTTAGATTTAGTAAGTATTTTTTTGTTATCATAATATGTAATCATCAGGAAACCGAGATAGAAAGTAGAAATAGAGTTCCAATATTTTTCATACCTTTAAAAAAAATATTAAGTCCGTTGTCTACAGATTTACTGAGTCCTAAGTTTGAAGTTAGCATTACTGTATTTACTTATCTCTACTAATATTATAAAGCTGAAGAGTTTGTTTGTTTGTTTTGAACTCGCTAATCTCAGGAACTACTGGTGCGAATTGAAAAAATCTTTTTGTGTTGAATAGACCATTTATCGAGGAAGACTTGAGGCTATATAACATCACTCTGCAACTAATAGGAGCGAAGAAACAATAGAAAATGTGGAAAAAACGGGGAAAATTATTCATCTTTGAGGGCTTCCGTTGCGTGCGCTGCGAAAACAGTTCAAGATATCAAAAAAATGTGTATGAAAGAATTATTCCTCTTGAAATGATCTAACAAAATGTCTGCAGCAGTATATGTCTATTTTTTAAGGTTAACTCACTAGAACCGTTTTTATGGTAATAACTATAGCTACTTTATTTATACCTGTATTTACTGCAAATTGCAATCTAGTTGTAATTATTTCATTGCACAGTAAAGTTTGTGATGGGTAGACAGACACTCTGCGCATAGACCCAGATGCGATGATATTATTAGGCAATGGAGTTATGTATTACGCTCCATAAACCTAAGCGTACATATATTATATAGTATATTAGACAGTTCAACCGACTGAAATAAAAATAAAGTTATCAATACGACTAGTTTGTATGTGATATTCATTATTTTTTATACCCGTATAAGGTATAGGTCTCTTAACCTAATAATATCTAAACTTTTGTTTACAGTCTACCTATAGTATTCATTACAATTAATGTACGTTTATTTATCAGTCTAGTAATACAGTACCTTTTTTTCCTAATAGTGTAAATGTTTGCGATTTGTTGAGCAAAGGTCGACGCGGTCAGTTCTTGGATGGCTGACCGAAAAGTGGCATTCCATTTTGGGCGCTTCCGTGGGTCGGATGACACGTTAAATTGTAGGTCCCAGCTCTTTGTCTAGTACGGCAGTCGTAAAGCAATGTCAGAGGCCCTTTGGGCGGCTTGATAAACTCTCGACACCAGAGTTGGCCACTCTCATTCGATAAGAAGAATAGTGTAAAAATTAAATATGTTGGCACTAAACTTCTAAGCACGTGTGCCAAATTTTGCGAATAAATGACAAATGTGCGCAAAAACAATAGATGTGATAATTGTTTTATTTTAATTAGGTATATTTTACCAGTACAAGTTTAAAAAAATATTGAAAATTAATGTAGTAATTTATGAGATATGTGCATCCACACACTTTCGAATGGAGCTGAGAGAAGAAGTCGATTTAATTATTCAAATGGCTTCTTGTTACATCATCAAGCTATGATAGTAGTCAGGTGCAAGGTGAAAGCTAGTGTTGCCCAAACGCAAGAACAAGACGAGACTTAGCCAGTCTTGGTCTTGGTCTTGCGCCAATACACCTGGTCTTGGTCTTGGTCTTGGTCTTGCGCTCCCAGTCTTGGTCTTGGTCTTGCAGCAAGAGTCTTGCAAGTCTTGCAATTACCTATTAGTCTATTACTTTTTATTAAAGTTTACTTTAAATCCTAGAAAAACGTATTAGAATTGGAACATTGTGAGCTTGAATGAATATAGCCATAGTAAAGATCAAGCAGATTAATAAATAACTGAAGATTTGATAAGAAATTCGAAAAATCAACTGACCTATATGTCGTTTTCGGAAAACCAATGCCCAAAATAGCTGATGTAGCCATTGGCGAAGCCTCCACTTCCAGTGCCAGCGATACTGAATATCCGGTTGACATATGTTTTGATTTTGAATAATAAATTATGTAATTCTAAGAAAAGTCACAGTTTCTGTTTTTTTTATCATTCAGAACATTTGTTGTGATTTTTTGAATAAATGTGTTGATTTTATTTTTTTGTTATTTTTTGTGAAAAATGAAAATATTTGCCATAATTAAACGATCGGCGCCCTCTCAAAACCCCAATTTATAAGGCGCGAACTTCGAGATTAGACTTGAACGTCAGCGATACGTTTTAGCGACTTCTAGCGGATTTTAAAAAAATATATTTACCAATATTTAGCGGAATTTTTCATATTACTAGGGACTTTTAATTTTGTAGAACGGCAACACTGTACGTTTCCTTGCTTTCTACCGCGCCGCCTCGCCACGTGCCGGCTCTATGATAAGGATGCCGCCGCAAATCAAACAATAATATAAAGCGTGTAAAAAAAATCGAAATTATTTTGCATGAGTATACCTACGCCCTATGGCGGCAATCAAATAGTGTCAAATGTTATGATTTCGGCGTGGCGGCAACGATTGTTTTAGATTTCAAAAGAAGCCGCCGGCGCGTGTATCATAACCATGTACTTCCGAAAAGCGGCAAATTTCTTTGAGAATTAAGTACAAAACCTTTGATGCCGCATTATCAAAGTGCCGATGGTTAAAACATAACTATGCATGCACTCAGTTTGATTTTAATAATTTTTTTATTCGCTATGTTTATGGTATTAGTCGTAATGCGCATAGGTCCAGTTTTTCATATTCTTTGATACAGTTTTTTGCGTCTCATAGAATTCCTAAGCGTACCTACCTATACACCGAACTGTTACACCTAACTACTCAGTGAAATAGCGCTAAGTACTAGCTGCAAGACGCAAGAGTCTTGCAGGCTATGTCTTGTTCTTGCTTAAGTCTTGCACGGTCAGTCTTGGTCTTGCTAAAAATACGCGGTCTTGTTCTTGGTCTTGGTCTTGCAAAAACGCAAGAACAAGACCAAGACTGCAAGACCAAGACTGAATGTGGGCAACACTAGTGAAAGCCCATTAAGTTTTTTGTCATGTGATGATTTTCTAAGTGCAATATTTTTATTACTAATAGTTAGAAGTATGTATTATGTTTGGATTTTGTCCTCTTGCTTTTATGTATTGTTACTGTAAACTAATGGATGCCTGCGACTTCGCTCGCATTATTTCAGTATAAATATTAGCCTATGACACTTCCTAAGACCTCATACTACCTACATACCAAAAAATCATGACGATCCGTTCAGCCGTTTTTGCGTGATGAGCGTTTAAATAAACAGAGACACAGAGAAAAAGACAAAACTTTTAGAAATTGTTGGAACGATATTTTTATATATCTTCGATGCTCAGACTGTCGATCCCTACAGATTTATTGAATGTATAGATAAAATTTATCTAACTAAAATTGTATCTAATGGCAATATCACATACATTCGGTAGCACTCCTTTTTTTTAAAGAAGGCGATAAAAAATCGACCAGCGGTCATCCTCGTTGACATATGTACCTAATACATACTATAAGCTCGTTAAATATATTTCGCTTACCAAAGTTATGGTATCCGACATGCCCATTCCATAGGATATATCAGACCGGAGATGTCGAGAGAATGCACAAGCGGTACTTATGTCTTTATTTAGGTCTATAAAGCAATAACAATCCGCCACAATCAACCATGGAAATTAGAGTGCTAATAACCAAAACTGAAATGTACATCGCATTGATCGCCCATCGGCCATGTTTACGCGTGGGACGATATTAAATCTATGCAGCCACGATTGTGTCTTTCGTCCTGTTTGACAATAAAGTACGACCTGTTTTAAATCCAAAATACTAGAAACTAAAAGAAAAGTTTACATCTTATTAAGCACTAGTGGACGCCCGCGGCTTCGCTCGCATTATTTACAGATAAAAAGGTTAAAAATGAACATAACTTTTTTATTAACGAACCGATTGAGATGAAACAAACAATAAATGTTGAGTTGCACCAATATGTTAATGAAAACCGTAGACAAATCGGTTCAGCCGCTTTCGAGTCTATAACGAACAAACATACCGACAGACAAACATAAATTTATTATTGAAACATGATTTTTGTGTTCTATTGCATCAATGAAGACCCCTCAACTATTTTTTTCTATTATCTTCAATGTACAGACACCGACCAGTTACAGTTTTATTATATGTATATTTATAGATATCTTTTGTTTATTTCACTCCACCGTCCATCAGATTTGCACTCCAATATAGGTTGCCTGATAGTAAGCAATAGCTATGGCCTAGGATGGATCGTGCTTGCCCAGAATACGAACCGGTTTTTTTAGTGGTCTCAATGACACTGTAAATAAATAAATTAATTATGTTGTACTGAAGTAAATCCCTGTATAACATCGTGGGATCATCTACTAATAGGTAGAATAGGTTAAAGTTGACTATAGCGAGCTATTGCCGTGTTTTTTTTAATTTAGTTGATCAAATATCAATTCAATCTATACATGTACAAATAAAATTGAAATTTATATAATTGCATACCTATTTTCTATTTTTTCATTCTGTATGTTATCAAAATTTAAGGTGTATTACAAATTCATTAAATATTAGTTTTATTTTTGTGACAAAACTAGTGTAATCGTCAGCGTTTTTAGTTTTGGTAAAAATGTAAATAGTATAATATATATTTTATAAAACATAATATTTTGTTTTAGGTATATTATATATTTTAATATTATGTTTAGGACTTGTAAATATATACTATTAGTCAGTTACTTTATGTTTTATAAGTTATGAATAAATATTTTAATAGTATAAAGAAAACATATTTTTTCACATACATTTTAAACATTTTAATAACTAAGTACATACATGCTTGAGAGATGATGTCAACAACAAAGTTAATCTTCATACAGCTGAGCAAAGCATATAATAAATGCTTAAGACATGCAGTTACAGTACTTACTGTATGTTATTACTATGTATAATATATAGAATAACTAGATAGTTACCACGTATTAAATACATATTATATAGTGGTTGCCTGCGGCTTTGCCTACATTGTTTCCGAACAATAAGTCGCCTTTCTTCCTCTCGGTATTATAAAATACAACCATAACAAATATCACGTGATATCACTAAGATTTTTCGTTCCGATGCGACGACGATTTGATGAGCCCAAAAATCAGAAGAACAAACAAACAAACTAACGCTCTTTCACAAATATAATATCTAGTCTGGTAATATTAATGGGAGCATTCCTTACGCTGATATTAGTTTTCATTTTCTATTACCAAAGAACTTAGGACGCAAGCTACTTTACGTGCACATCTGTACTGTAAATACAGAATGACTACAAGTCATTCTGTATTCTGAAATTGCATCAAATGTTTTAAACCTCCCTTGACTTGAAATGAATTCGCTAGGGGTTCTTGGGCAGATACATCTAGGCAGGCACCCAAGTTCTTCCATACACATGTGTTCGGATATTGTGGTCATTAAACATGTCGGTTGCCTTATGTTATTTTCCTTCACCGCTAAGCGAGTGCAAATCCATGCATAACTTGAAAATACAAGTTCTTGGTGTTGGCCCGGAATCGAACCAGGGTGTGTCTGGATGAAAAGCAGACACCGCTAAGCCACACTAGCTTCGTTACAATATACTTATATATTAATATAAAATCATTTAAATAATACAAAGGTGCTTATATTTGCCCCCCAAATTACAACAGTATCGCAGGAGAACATGGTTCAATGCACGGAGTGTACCCAAGTCCGATATTTTAAGGGTCTTAGGGGCCTTAAAATACATCGTGCGAAGTGTCACAAAATTACAGAAATTCCGTTGTCTGCTCCTGTTTTAGGCTCCGCTGGAGCCAGTAGCAGTTCCGTGAGCGCTGTTACTCCTTCCGAACCGTTTTGGAAGGTTTTGAGCTCACTCAAAAACTCTCTTCCGATTCTCAAACGCATCCCGCGTGGTGCCCGTGTCTCGGTGTCCCAATGTTTGGCTTCTGCTATTAGGAACGTTATTTCTAGGAACACTAAGCTCGCTTGGGAACATCTCCTGTCTTTTCCCGTCTGCGTACTTCACGTAACATTCGATCCTACCTCCAAAAAGTCCCTTACCCAACGGGTAAAGGACAATTGCGTAAAGTACGCTGCATGGAAAGAGAACCCTTCAGACCTAGCTCATATTATTCCGCCTAACACGCGGAATAATCAAAATTCTAAATTCACTGGCGATTTGGCTACAACCCGTTTAGTAGAAAACAAAATTAGTGACGGTGATATTAAAGGCGCCGCACGAGTCTTGTTCTCCAGCGATACCATAGCCCCACACTCACCCGATACGGTCCAGTCACTCCGTGACAAACATCCACCTTCCACAGCGGATCTCCACCTGCCTGATCCACCGGACTCTGATGTTGACTTTGACGTGTCCACCCAACAGGTCGCTACTGCCGTTTCATCTTTCCAAAGTGGTTCAACTGGAGGTCTTGACGGCCTTACACCCCAGCACCTAAAAGATCTTCTATCTTTTAGTTCTGGTGGGGTATGCGAAACTCTTTTGAAGGATCTAACTGCATTAGTTCAACTCATGTTGTCTGGACGGGTTAGTGACAACATCACCGAAATTTTGTATGGTGCCAATTTGTGCGCCCTTTTGAAAAAGGACGGTGGCATCAGGCCTATAGCGGTCGGGACCACATACCGTCGCCTCGCGGCCAAGGTAGGTTGCAGGAAGGAGGTTGTTCCTTTGAGCAATCTTTTTCAACCACTGCAGCTTGGTTTTGGTTCGCGAGGCGGGTCTGAGGCCGCCGTCCACTCTCTTCGGACTTTTCTTCACCAAAATTGTGGAGATGTGTTGCTGAAGGTGGATGTCAAAAACGCTTTCAATTCGGTAGACAGAGGAGCGTTGTTGACCCAAGTGAAAGACAAAATTCCCGACCTTTATAATTTCCTTTGGCAATGCTACGGTAAGTCATCGAAATTGGTTTACAAAAACTATGTTATGGACTCTTCAGTTGGTTGTCAACAAGGTGACCCTCTTGGACCGGCCATTTTTAGCCTGGCCATACATCCCATAATTCAACGTCTCAAGTCCAAACTTAATGTTTGGTACTTGGATGACGGAACTTTGGGAGGAGAAGTGAACACCGTCCTCGATGATTTCAAAATTTTGGTAGACGAATTTCGTCATGTTGGTCTCGAATTAAATTCAAAAAAGTGCGAACTATTTGTTTGCGATTCATGTTCGGACAAGGATTCAGTCATATCTAAATTCAATGATTTGGCACCGGGTATTTCTATTCTAGACAAAAGTTCAGTTCGCCTCCTCGGTTCACCAATTCTAGATGAGTCGTTTTCTCCTTTCGTAGAGGACAAAATTCAAAATTTCAGGGACACTCTAGGGCGTTTGCTCAAAATTAACGCCCATATGGCGTTTACTATTATCAAATATTGTTTGTTTGTTCCAAAATTCACCTACTATTTACGATGTTGTCCATTGTGGCAACACAATGGGCTCCTTTCGAGCTTAGACAACATCGTAAAGGACACACTAGTTTCGGTTTTGAATGTGGACATGGATGACAGGACATGGTCGCAAGCTTCCCTACCTGTACGGTTAGGAGGTTTGGGTGTCCGCAAAATTTCAAGTGTTGCTTTACCAGCATTTTTGGCTTCTGTCCACGGTACTTACGAATTGGTCCAAAAAATCCTCGCACCCGCTTTAGGCCCGTCTGGCGTAGTTGTAGTTGCGCATACGGACGAAGCTAAAAATGCTTGGCGCCTGTCCTGTACAAACACCGATTTTCCTACAACACCTCGTTCCCAGAGACTGTGGGATCGGCCGATCAGCGAACTAGCACGGAAATCACTTCTCGATACGTGTACTAGTTTCGCGGATCGCGCCCGCATCCTTGCGGTCAGTGTGTGGGAATCCGGTCTTTGGCTGCAGGCCATGCCCTCTTTTAATACAGGTAACCTTTTAGATCCGACAGCTTTTCGACTCGCGGTTAGCCTGCGCTTGGGTGCGAGGAGCTGTGAACCGCATCGCTGCCAGTGTGGTACTGATGTCGACCAGCTCGGGCACCACGGCCTCTCATGTTCGAGGAGTGCTGGTAGAATTAGCCGCCACGCTAGTCTGAACGACATCATTCGCCGGGCTTTTTCCACTGCCAATGTTGCAGCTATGCTCGAACCGAGCGGCCTAGCACGTGACGATGGAAAAAGACCTGACGGTATGACCCTTGTGCCCTGGAAGTTGGGTCGGCCCCTTGTGTGGGACGCAACTTGCGTCGACACATTGGCGCCGTCTCATCTGTCTATGACACGGTGTCGGGCTGGAGCGGCGGCTATTATTGCCGAGCATCACAAGAGACGCAAATATGCTAACCTCGGCCGAGGTTACATCTTTGAGCCTTTTGGAGTCGAGACTTTGGGGCCGTGGGGTCCGGGAGCCCATACTATTTTCCAAAACCTCTCGGAGCGCTTGGTTGACGCGACGCATGACCAAAATGCTGGCCTTTTTCTGGCTCAACGTATCAGCATTGCCATCCAGCGTGGTAATGCGGCCAGCATGCTGGGCACGCTGCCCTCTGGTAGTGGGCTGGAGCACTTAGATTATCTTTAGGCTTTTCTAAAGATTTTCTAAGTGCCCCTTTTTGTAGTAGTTAGAAGTAGTATGTTTAGTTTTCCTTCACTTGTTTTTATATTTTATTATTGTAAATAAAGTATTATATAAGGTGCTTTACTAAGGGCAATGTCGCGGCAATGTAGGGATAATGGTCAGGTAGAGGACACACTATTGTTTACTTGTACCTTATGTACACCGGTCTTAAATATTTGATTCTTTAATAGCCTGGTGAGACCTTCGCTCACGAGGCAATACGAATCAAGAGAGATATTGTAACTAATAAGTGTACTTATTGCAGAATGGCTCCGGAGAAGAGACGTGTGGTAGTTCCCGTCGATGAAGATTTCGATTACGAGAAGGATTTCCGAACGGCTTTGCCGCAGATAATCGCTGTCTGCGTGAAAAATCTGCTATTGTTGGGTAAGTGTCACATTTTCATATATTTTTTCCATAAATTTGTGTTTTAAAGACTACTAAAACACATGATAATAATATTTACAAATTATTTTTTACCAAGAAAGTCTTTATTTACAATAATAAAACATAAAAACAAGAGAAGTAAATCTAAACATACTACTTCTAACTATAACATACAAAGGGGGCACTTAAAAATCTTCAGCCAAGGCTTTTACTAATATAATAAGCACTTAGACCATCTTTAAGTTAGTCTTAGATTTCATGGATGTGATTTTGTAATTTAGACAATTCAAAATATTATTTCGCCTATCAGCAGAATATTTGATTCAAAATTATGGTAATAAAACATCAATATATGTATGTCAATTTTCGTGCTAGTAAAATGTATTTCATTTTAAATTGGTTTAATTGGTACTCGGTCTATAAAATACCTGGGCATCGAAATTGACGAAAATCTTAATTTCAAAAATCATATCACCAACTTGTCCCGGCTGTATTTCTAGTACGGCAGTCGTTAAGCCATGTCAGAGGCTCTTAGGGCGGCTTGATAAACTCTCGACACCAGAGTTGGCCACTCTCATTCGATAAGAAGATGTCGACACCCGCAGCTTCGCTCGCATTGTTTCGGGATAAAAAGTAGCCTATATCGCGATTAACATATCATAAACCATGATGATCCTATAGAATTGTATATTGTTGTGATTGTAATTGATGAGCCGTTTTTGCGTGATTCATTCATTTAAAATTTAAGAGCAAAGCATGGCTTCTGTCGGTGGAGTACCTACCTATGCGCCATTCTTCACGATTGCCTGCAGTTTTCTTGACTTATTGTATATGACATGACACCTGCTTTCTCATTTATCTGGTCTATGTACATATGTATGTGTCCTGCTAGCTCTTTCCTCTTCCTCTTCGTGCCTCTAACTTCCTCTCAATGATGATTTTGCGTCATGTGCGTTTATTTAAACGTTTATTAAACGCACATTACGCAAAAATATTAACATCATCATGCTGGTCCGTGTTCACCCACTGCTGAGTATAGGCCTCCTCTCCAACGAGTGTGAGTAATTTGATTAGTAATAAGATTTATTTGTAATTAAAATTAATTATATCAATGTTTGACGTGACATGATTGATGCCAACTCTTAATTATTAATGCAATAATAAGTTTAATAATAAGGTTATTGTAGTTCTCTATGTAAAAAATGATATCTATCTATCTATACAAAAAAAATCTTATGTTTTCTGTGTTTTTTTTTACTTGGGATAGATTTACGTTTGACTACAGCCTGCCTGATGTTAAGCATTGCTGCAGCCTAGGGTGTAACACGCTTACCTAGAAGATACCTTTCAACTCTAGATTTGAAAACCCCTGGATTGTAGTTCGCAGGAAACACAGCTTCTGGTAAAGTGTTCCAAAGCTTTGCCGTCCGTACAATAAACGTTGAAGCAAAGCAATGTGTTCGATACTTCGGCACTTCCACCATAAACGGTGTCTACCTGCGAACTTTCTGCTTGTTCGGTTATTGAAAGGATATTTACCTACAGTTTTTTACCCTTTTTAGCTTTATTACATGTATTAATTATGATTGTTTATATTTTCAGCGTACGGCATGACGCTGGGCTTCCCGACGATATTGATACCTGCAGTGGAGCACCCAAAAGAAGGGGAGTTTCTGCAACTTGGGAAAACGGAAATATCATGGATTGGTGAGTCATTTTATTTTAACTTAAACGTGGCATCTACAAAAATGGCTGGGAAAATCATTCTATCGTTTTCGCACAATACTGCTCTTCCAATAGTGTGAATAAGAAAGTTCGCTTGCGCTTGGCAATGAATAAAATAAAGTAAGCAGAGCTGACTGCCTTCACTAGTTGGAGTACAGAATAAATATGGTTGGAGAAGCACTATAAGAAGAAGAAGAATGGTGTGCAATGGATGGACTGATTTTCGCTGCAATTTATGAATATACCTATGTCACATCACTTTTAATGAACCAGGTTCTACACTACCTACGTATTATGAATAGAAATCGACCATCTGTTAATTATGATTTCGTTGATATTTGACATGTGTTGCAAAATTATATCCAGATAAGCTAACACTTTTATCATAGGTCACATAGGCAAAGGTCTCCCCCACCTCCCTCCATGCGTCCCTGTCTCCGCCTCCTCCCGCCAGCACCCCCACACCGGTCGAGATCCTGACGCCAGCGGGTCTTCCTCTACCACGTCGCCCTCGAGTTGCTTTTTATACAATATGTAAAATGTGGAAAAAACTTATCATTTTGTTGTTCTACCTGATTCCCGCGACATGTATAATTGCTGACGCATCTTAACCTATATACAGAACTACATGCAACTAACGCATAACCTTTAAAGGGCGGCTTTAGAGCAAAAGCAACGAAAGTTGTTTTACGACTTATGGAAATAATCGTTTTTATTAGCGCAATTTCCATACAAACTACTACTACACCTTAACGAAAAAAAAACTATATTTCTCCACGCAAAATTTTGTTCTATCATGCGATTAACTTTTCACATTAATATAATATGAAAAAAATAATAGAAAGACTGATTTTTTTTAGTAGATTTCCAAAAGCTTCAACACAAGATTTGTTGTTGTTATCGTATTAAAGTCGTTCTTAAAAGGTTATACGTTAGTTACCAGGAACCCTGTATTACCTTTGTCTTTAGCTACATCCGCATGCGTGTAGTATATAATATAGGTACTGGACGACCTCGGAGGTTGCATTTTGTTGAAAACGTTCTAAGTATAAACTCTATATCAATTTTACAGATTAATTGACTGCATACGAGTTGCTTGGATTTCAAATTTCTTAAGTTTGCTATCCTATTCATGTTGCCTTTAGATTCTAATTAAGTTTCAATTAGCAGCGCCCCGCGGTATCATCCGCGTCAATCCGGGATAGAAAGCAAAATTCAAAAGTAACAAACATACAGACTCACATACAAACTTCCGCAAACCAACAAAATGCAAAATCATTAATTCAGCGCAATCTAAAGCAACTTATTATAACATTCTAGTAGGAATAATATACGATTACGGCCACAAAAACCTACATAACTAATATAACTATACCTACGTACATATGTACCTATAGTTGCTTTCTTAGGTAGTAAAGAAAACGACTGATACGGAAAAATGACCGAATCATAACATTTGTTGCATAATGCATGCTATTTTACAGTGTGAACTGTGTAAATGTAAATGTCTTGCGCTGGGCGAATTTTGCGATAGTATAGTTTCCATGAACGAGGGAAGGAAAATGAAGTTTCTCAGAAACACGGGATTTACCCACAAAACATTATGAGTGATTTACAGACACTGACCTCCATTGAGTACCTACATGTACTGATGGAGATCAGTGTTTACAGACCTCGGACTTTTTACAGAAACGCTTCCTAGATGGCGCTCTACCGCTGAGCGTGTCGTGATGTCAATTCCATGGATCTTTCTTTCTTCTACTACACTTGTATGCGTTGGTTTGGTATGCTTACCAAAATTTACCTTTTGCGTACGACGCCTGCCAAATTAGCGTTCTCTTATACGTGTTAACAAAAAGCCATTGGATACTAACAAATATGTTGCTAAAGATAAAAAAATGTGAAACACACAGACACAAACAAAATAAGGAACGTATTAATCAATAAAATAAATAAATATTCCGGGACATTGCACAAAACAACACAATATGTTTCTACATTTTATCTGCAACAAAAAAACCAAGGTAATTAAAAAGAAATAGCGCGCAAAAATAAGGGGAGGCCCTTGCCATACAGGCAACTTCTACCAACAAAATAAATAAAAAGTTATATAAAAGTTTATTATAAAATTGCAATAACTGGTCTAACTAGTTATTTTGTAGAAGTATAAATAAAGGCTATTTTATTTTGATTCTATTAATCCGTGGTAAAGAAAGTACGTCAAGAAGAGAAGACAGATAGAGTATTATATAATATTATTATTGGTAATTTCAGGTGTTGGCGGTGATAGCTCTGTGCTTCGTGCCCGAGTCCCCGCACTGGCTTGTTTCGAAGGAACGACACGAGGAGGCACGACGAGTAAGTTTTACACATGTTTAGCATATTTTTTATTGATATTCTCTCTTTGAGTCGTATTTTCTCATTACTGAGGGTCGTGACTCCCCCGCAGAATTAATTCGTTAGGGCAGTTCTCTTGTGCAGATACATCGTGGTGGGCGCCCAGGTCCTTCCACGGAAGACACATGTCTTCGGATATTGTTGTCCTCAAACATGTCGGTTTCTTACGATGTTTTCCTTCACCGCTAAGCGAGCGCAATCCCACATATAACTTGAAAATTCAAGTCTTTGGTGTAGGGTTGGATTGGAACCAGTGTGCGTCTGGATGAAAAGCAGACACTGGAACCGCTGAGCCACACTAGCTTATTAATGTTATCTGTGCATATTTTAATCCCATTTTAATTTGGCTGCTTTCTGGACAACGTCGGTATCACCTGTCATGAAAGGTCTACAGACCGGGATACATGGAGTAAGTTGGTGGAGACCTTTACCCAGGAGTGGGACACATCAAGTTAAAAAAGTACGCATAATCATCAAGCATTAATCAGGGATTCAAAGTAACATATATGCTAAAGGTCTAATCAACCTCCATATCAAATTTCATTCAAATCGGTGCACTCACGCACAAACTTTGTAGTCGTAGTGTGATTCTATTAAATATTTTTAGTTAGTATTTATTTGGTTATTAAATCATATTTTTTGCACAAGAGAAATGGTAACCTAGATACTAGATATATACATCACCATCATCCACAGCCCTTGGGATCCCACTGCTGAGTATAGGCGTCCCTTTGCATGTGTCGACGTCGTCCATCTTGTGCCAACCTCATCCAGGTTGGACCCTCGACTCTAACGATGCCGTCGACCCATCTCGCGTTTAATTTGTTATAAAATAGTATTTAGGTACATACATATACTATTTTATAACAAATTTCTCATTGAGTCATCGAAAAATATATTTGAGATCTTTTTCTTCTTATCGAACGATAGTGGCCAACTCTGGTGTCGAGAGTTTTCAAACCGCCCTAAGGGCCTCTGACATGGCTTAACGACTGCCGAACTAGACAAACAGCCGGGACCTACAATTTAACGTGTCATCCGACCCACGATCATTTGTATCCCATATTTAAGATATAGAATAGGCAGTTAGATTTTGTTGTTTTGTATACTTGGATTGCTTTTCTTTTACACGTGTTTTCATTTTACACTGGTTTCTTTCAGAGCTTGCAGTGGCTGCGTGGCTGGACCAGCCGCAGCGATGTCATGGAAGAGCTCACCGACATTCAGGATCAATACGTTACTGAAAATCACAACGGTAAGTACTTAATAATATCTTTTAATAATTTTAGTTCATTCCTTCCACTACCAGTATGTCTAATTTAAAATTTTGCTCCTCTTTGTATACGTCTTTGCCTTTGTTTGTTTGCCTGCCTTCTTGTACGTGCGTGACGTCACAGCCAGCCCCAACGGAAGACCAGCGCTGGCTGCTTCCATACAACCAGCATTATGCTGAGTTGGGGCTGTGTTGTGCCAGATTTTATGTTTGTATTATGTTTTTGTGTTCTTCTGTTATATCTGTCACAATAAATGTTTTTAATCCAGCGTGGGAATGCAGCCAGTGTTCTTGGCTCCATACCACATGTGGATGATTTAAATTTAGGTTAAATGTACATACTCATTTTTAGTTTAGTGTATATATATGTGTATATATTGTTTATTATTATTGAATAAAATACTTAAACAATTTGTATTTATTTTTGCGAATTAGAAATACAGAAATTGTAAAAATTGTTAGTAAAGAATCTATCAAATCATTGTAACTTCCAATCCTATAACTATACTTATTGAAATCCGTAATATTTGCTGTCGGTGACAGTCACTGGTCAGACGAGATCGAAGTTGCAGTTCCAGTTAGCTATGTTCCTAACTTATCCTGATAGGTGTCAATTGACATACTTTATTTACAATAATAAAATATAAAAACAAGGGAAGAAAAACTAAACATACTACTTCCACTACAAAAAAGGGGCACTTAGAAAATCTTTAGAAAAGTCCAAAGATAATCTAAGTGCTCCAGCCCACTACCAGAGGGCAGCGTGCCCAGCATGCTGGCCGCATTACCACGCTGGATGGCAATGCTGATACGTTTGTTGATAGGTATTGTTCTTAATATTTGGGGTCGGTGCCAGTTGTGTTGTTTAATTTATTTTATTTTGGTTTTTAGTTTCACATTATCTTTATTTGCATATATTCTTATCCTAATGTACAATTACAAGTGTATATCATAAAATCATAGTAGTACATCATACAATCATATGGTGTATTCTTTAAGTAGGTATACTCATAAAATAATTTATTTTATTTATTTGTTTTCAGACTCTTCATTCCTCAACGAAGAATCTCTAGCTGAGAAACTCAACCACTACACCAAGAGAAGCTTCACGCTACCGTTTTTCCTGATCTGCACAAGTTTTTTCGTGGGCAATTTCAGCGGAATGACTACCCTACAAGTGAGTTATAGATAGATAGATAGAATATTCTTTATTTTAACACACGAAATAAAAATAAAATACAATGAAATAGATCAGACATAATTAACAGTAAACCTATACCTTATACCTACCTTTTTTGTTATACCCTTTTTTCTGTCGTGCGTTTGCGCGGCGCCACCGTCGTTATTTGTTGCTAAGTATGTATTTATATATTTCCAAACTAAATTTCCACAAAACTCGACAAATAATATGTATGTACATAGTTGGCAGTTAAAACCTTACTCTTTTTTATTTACCTTTTCTGCAAGGCTGCATTCTTATCAAACCCATTAAAACTGCGGTGCAAGTGCGGAAGTTGTACCCTATCGACGTCGCAGATGCGGACATGGCCACTTGTATTCGTATTAATGATAGTGATAAAAACGCAGCCTTAGAAACGATGTGTATCACACACACTGACTCACAAAGTTGCTGCTATAAGTATTATTATATATTAGTAGTATACTATACGCATCGTTTGCATTTAACTAATTATTTGACTATAATACTTAACGTTTGAATTACTCTGATATTGTAATTAAAAAATATTTTTCTTTTAATAAATTTTAGTTTTAGAAGCAGTAATTTAAGATTTTTATTAATTAGTTTTAAATTAGTTTTTAAATTAGTTAAAAAAATGTAAGTTTAATTTATACAAATAAAAAGTTTTTCATTAGGTACTTATACAAAAAAAAAAACTAACTTAATTCAATTCTATATTGTAAAGCTAAATTTTCAAATGTACCCTTTCCATTAAGTCAGCCCCCTGGAAGATTTATTTTATCCCAATTTGATTTAAATTGGCACCCCTCTATAGAACCAAAAAAAAAATTGTTACATGTACATGTAGTATGTCGGTTATAAACTAATTTTATCCGACTTACAAAAAAGGGGGTTATCAAGTCTTCTGAAACATTTTTTTTTGAGCGACACATATCTTGAAAAAAATATTTAAATGTTATGTGTTGTGACCAAATGCGGTACATAAGAGTTTGTAATACGCTATTTTTTTAAACTTAGTAATATGTTTACTCCTGGTTGCAGACATATGCTGTGACTATCTTCGAGATGCTCGACGCGCCCATAGATAAGTATAAAGCTACGTTGGTGTTGGGGACCCTGCAGGTACGTCCGGGACAACCTCAGATAAACAGATAAACATTTTAGTTGTAATAACCGGCTAGCACTTACGTCAACAATTTTTACAACTAAATTTAATCATGCCTTACGACCATGCTTTATACAGATAAACATTTTATTAATAACTAGCGGGTGCTCGCGGCGAAGTAAAACTTGCAAACTCTTCTTTTCTAAAGATTTTCTAAGTGCCCCTTTTTGTAGTAGTTAGAAGTAGTATGTTTAGTTTTCCTTCATTATTAAAAAAACTTGCAATATTTCAAATTTCAAATTTACATTTCCAAAAATACTTTCTTAGCGGATGCCTACGTCATAACTAGGGATGAAACGGATAGTGATTTGGCCGGATACCAAATATTCGGCTAGCTACGAGGCCGGAGCGCCGGATATCCGGCTACCGGATATTTAAATATGCACGCGCGATTAAGATCGGTAATATTCGGAAGCGTTCAGCCCGATCGGCACGACTCGGGGGCGTTCGAGTGTAATCGTGTATTGTGTAAATTTTGAGTACTAAGTAGGTACTAACACTAATTCGAAAGTAACTCTGTCAGTCTGTCAGTCTGCTACGCTTTAACGCCTAAACTATTGAACCGATTTTGATGAAATCATTTAGGATAGTCGGCTAATTATCGCGTTACAATTTGATTTGAATATGCACTCGCGATTAAGATCGGAAATATTCGGACGCGTTCGGCCCGATCGGCTCGACTCGGGGGTACGAGACATAACATGGTGTCCAAAATTATTGAGAAATAATTTCTTTTTACACCCAAAAAATTCACTGATGCTATAGAACGTTCTTTAAATGAGCCAGTTTTTGAGTTTTAATTTAAACACGTTATCACTTACAGCGTTTCTTAATATCCTCCTTCGCTTGGTATCACGATTCCACATTACTGGCGGAGCGAGGGACTAACATACTCTACTGTAGAAATAATTCTCTAGAGGCATTCGCTTGGCCAGATATATTATGGTAAGCGTTCAGTGCCGAAATATTACGGGACATTGCACACAACGCCAACTAGCCCCACACTAGGCAAACGCTTGTGTCGTGGGTAGATAACGGATATAACACTTATATACTCACTTTGTTTTGTAAATATGTACTTACTTATTATACGTAGAAACAACTCTTAGATTCAATTCAAATAATTTTAAATTAAATTATTTATTTTGTAACGAGAAATTGGGTATGGACACAAATAAAAAATACAAAATTCCTGTCACAATCCGCTCACAACTTGATTTTAATATATTGACAATGGTCAGTTATTTGTGGTGTGTGGTTATCAAACCCGCACACTACAAATGTAGGTATGTCCTGAAGTTGTAGGCAGACATTCTACCAACCAAGCTAACAGGCCAGTTAATTTTATTCAGTCTTGAATGCCACGGGGAGTCATAATTATCTGGTAGAAATACGGCTCCAAGGTGAGATGATAGGTGTGATATGACTCATCACCATCATCAGCCTGTTATCGCTCACTGCTGAGCTTAGGCCTCTCTTCTTGTACGCCCCTCGTCACGGTCCAGCGCAGATTGTCAGGTGCGCCCTGCGGTAGTTCTAATGTCGTCAACCCACCGCATTGGTGGTTGACGTCTGTTTCTATGGCCAGTCATGGGTCTATTTTGATTGGTGATTCTTTAAACACTGCATTTCAGGTGGTCGGAACAGCGAGCTGCGTGTTGCTGGTGCACTTCACTGGGAAGAGACCCTTGACGTTTGTGTCGACAGGTGGCGCCGCAGTATGCTGTTTTCTAATAGCGGCCTATGATGCCTATGTTAACAGTGTAAGTAAATAAATGGTCCATTGCATTTCATACAGCGCCATCTAGCCCCAGGTTAAGCAAACGCTTGTGTTATGATAGATAAATACTCAATAAGAGTTTAAGGCATACATCGTGTCTTGGTATGAATCTATACAATAATAAAAAAAAATTAGCGGTGGTTTGCGTAAGGGATATAAGATATATATTGTAATATTATACATTGTTGGTTGCTAAACTGAAAACATGGAAAATAGACTTTGATTTGAAAGGAAATTTGTATTGAACCGAGTCGGCGCTGGTCTAGTCATGTAACTTTTGACTGATATTGTGGAAATGTAATAAAGATAAGTACATATTGTATTATTTACCTTTTAACCATACTAGTTTAATAATACATGGAAAAAACCAGACTACCCAAATCACGAATCGAACCCGCGACTCACCAAACAGTCACTGTGATTACATAATAATATTAACTATCTATTTATTCAATCACTACAACTCATCCGAGGTTTTACGGTTTTGAATGCTCCAGGCACCCCAGTATATCACAAAAATATTTTGTTTCATTTATTTTGTCTAAATTACCACTTGTAATAGATAAGTTATGTGTGTATTTGCACTCGCTTAGCGATGAAGGAAAAACACTATGAGGAAACCGACATGTTTGTGGACCACAATATCCGAGGACGTGTGTCTTCCGTGGAAGACCTGGGCGCCCACCACGATGTATCTGCACAAGAGAACTCCCCTTACGAATTAATTTTATGGGGTGTCGCGAACCTCTGTCATGAAAAAATACTACTCAAAGAGAGAGAGAGATAGATAAGTAATACAGAACATTACGAACCGTAACCGAGTCCGACTGTACTAGACCGTTTATTTTATTTTATCACGCATTTTGTTTTCAGGGGAAGCACGAAAGTATTACGATCATGGACTTGAATATAACTTCTGTAATAAAACCCGAAGAGATTGCTGTGGCGGTAAGTAAATATACCATGCATTTGTGATTTTAAAAATCGGCGTAAGTCAGTATAGGTACTAAGGTATTATAAAAATCACGTCGATCCGTCGACAGACATGCTTATTAAAAGGCATACGAAAACACCTTCGCCTTTATATATTATCTACTCGTATTTGTATCAATCTCTAAATTAAATAATTTATTTCAGACAAACGACCATTACAAATTAACTAAATACATAAAATGTCAATAACAAGTAAAAATTGGTTTAAGTGGTAGGGCCAAAGGGCATTACAATTTCCGTTTGCCCTACCACAGTAGATTTAGGTGGTAAGGCCCCAGGTCATGCCTTTGTTTTCACCATATGTATGCATTTTAGTTTGTCGATAAATAGAATTCTATTATAAACTATGAAATTTCTTAAGATATAAAACTTTCAACTTTCACTGTAAGTTATATAAAAATCTGTTCAATATCATATTATTCAGATATTATGGGAGAATCCAGTTATAGAAGTGGGTATAGTGAAAATCAAATAGTGTAGAAATGAAACATTTCTTTAAAAGTTAGTGAACCTAAGATTTTTTTAAGTTTTTATTTATTTTCGTGATCAAAACATTGTAATCGTGACCAGTAAATTGAACTAGTACCTACTATCAGTGGCGCCGCCAAGTTTTGTACAGATTAAAAAGAAAAACTAAACAAGTTTGTTATTCTTTTCTTGTTTCTAACTCTCCCCTTGTGTTCGAAGGTGAACCCGCTGGCCTGGATCCCGACCACACTCCTGATGCTTCTTGCGGTCGTCACGCACACCGGCATCAGACTCCTTCCCTGGATCCTTATCGGAGAGGTATGGGAAATAATAATATAAATTTATGAAAATAATTAATCTTTATTTATATCTACTGTAAAGTCGCAACATACATATAGAAGTACTTATATCATTTACTACACAAATTAAACCAGTAAATACTTACTTATACTTTATTTTGAGACAGCATTTACATACATATAAATACAAAAATTACTTAAACATACAGAAAAAAAACAGATATTTACAAAAATTAGCACACCGTCCATACTGTCGCTGTACACAAATTACAATATCTCGACAAATTGAATTGATGACATTTAGATTTAATACAATGTATCAAGGCACAATGTCAAGTTTTATTATTAAAATAATGTAAATTTTTGTTATTAAAAACTTAAAATAATCTTTCTTTTTTACGTGGGATAGGTTTACGTTCGACTACAGCCTGCCTGACGTTAAGCATTGCTGCAGCCTAGGGTGTAACACGTTTACCTAGAAGATACCTATTAACTCTAGATTTGAAAACCCCTGGATTGTAGTTCGCAGGAAACACAGCTTCTGGTAAAGTGTTCCAAAGCTTTGCCGTCCGTACAATAAACGTTGAAGCAAAGCGCTGTGTTCGATACTTCGGCACTTCCACCATAAAACGGTGTCTACCTGCGGACTTTCTGCTTTGCCTGTCATTTCGGCTGTATAAGGGCTAAAATGACAATTTGGCATCACACTCCTTACCTAGTACTAACTTATATTCCGGGACATTATAGGTACACAGCGCCATCTAGCCTCATACCAAGCAATCGCTTGTTTCATAAATAAAACACATATAAAGCTAAGTTGTTACCTGTTTGCATACCTTAGCTTAGTTATTAATCTGTCAAACATTTGCACGCCAGCTATTGGTCGAATGTACGGAACGTCAAATTGCATAAACATGTACCTGTCATCTCTGTAACCTACATTCTTAAGCAAATAAACATTTCATTTCATTTCATTTCGTTGTGGACCCAGACGGCACAGAACAGATACATAATATGGCAATAATTAATTGAAGGAGGCTTTCCGACACTGGACGTTCGCTGATGAATATTGACTCACTGACATAGAACTCAAGGGAAGATATTATTTTTGAGTTTTGAAGGGTAGTGCGGGTAGTGCCATACAAATCAAGAAAAATATTTGCCATGGTAGGGCGTTCGTAGAACCATGTCAGAGGACCTAAAGGCGGTTTGAAAACTGTTACAGATACTGAGTGCGAAGACGCGGTCAGGGGGCGCAGGGCTGGCGAGCGCGGTCGGTTACCTGTTCGGTTTTATGACCAACAAGCTGTACATTAGTATGGTGGACAAACTGGCCTTGTGGGGAACATACAGCCTCTATGGAGTCGTTTGGTACGTTCATACTTATTTTTTATTATTCAACAGAGTTCGCCGGCTCAGCTAGTATACACTAGCTGAGCCGGCGAACTCTGTTCCGCCTTAGAGGCAATAAATCAGCAGACTTTGGATTTTTTCAATTCAATTTTAAAAAATGGGATAACAAGTTTCTTATGTATGTCTCCTGGTTCTAAGCTACCTCCCCACAAATTTCCAGCTAAATCCGTTCTGCCGTTCTTGTGCTATAAATGGTGTAACTAACACCACTGTATTTTATATATGTATAGATTCTTATCTACATAATATATAAAAGAAAGTGGTGATAGATTTTAGATCTCACATTTTGAAAAAGTTGTACAATAACGCTACCCAGATGGCGCTCATTGATAAAAGTAAATAGAATAAACCAACACTTAGCAAGTTTCATATTTAATGTTTTGTAAATACGCAGATATGTACCTAAATCGTAATAAATTTAAATTGTTGATAGTCTAAAAGTGAGAATATTATAAAACCGTTTACTCTAATCAGTTTCCTTTTCTTATCAGTTTACTCTTAGGTGGTACTGCCCGCTTCTTGCTATATTGATTTTGAACTTGAATCAGCGCCATCTCTTAGTCACACAGGTTACAAAATTTTAAAATCTATCGATTTACTTGGTACGGCTTAAGACGTATGATTTGCCAATTGAAGCACGATAATGTTGAAAGCTGGCGTCTCCATAAATTTCAAGAATTCAATTGTTAAATGATGCCTGATGTTCACTTTTATTTTTTCAGCGTCCTTGGTTGCTGCAATTTTTACTTCATGCTCCCGGAAACCGAGGGCAAGAGATTGATTGATATAGAGAACCATTTTGCCGGGCTCCACAGGCTTGGCAATAAGGTTGAGAGATCCAGGGTAAATATTTCAATCAAACCATAAATAAATAAGCCTTTATTTCGGGTTCACATTTTCATTGCTTTTTTTACGTGGATAATTTGAACCAATCTTTAAACGCTGTAGTTCTTGCTCTTGAGCTTGTCTTCCGACAAAGGCCTCCTCCAATGCTTTTATTTCAATACAACCATTATGCTGTAAATAACGAAGTAATCGTCTTACATACCCAAAAAAAAGACTTTTCAAAGACTTGATAACATCCTTTTTTGGTTAATATATATTTTTAAAACACACTACAATGAGTTATTTTCCAGTACCAAAAACAAATGTTTTATTAGACTAGATATGCTCACGCTTGACTACAACTCGCCTGATGAGGATGTCGGTCAAAGTCCGAACTGCGATCTTTAAAGCGAGAGTGAACTGGTTCTTACTAACCACTATCCATCTTAGACATAGCTAATGCTTACAATTTGGCAAACCGTGGTGAAGTACAAAACTGATTTAGTTATAAAAAATGAAAGAACAATTCGGAGTTTTACCAATTAGATTCGGTAAATCCTAGGATTTCACAGTTTGGGCTTTAACAGTAACAATCATATATTTAACTACAAATATCTTGAAATATTTCTTTTTTTTTTACGTGTGATAGGTTTACGTTTGACTACGTTTGTTAGACCTTCGAACTAATAATAATTAATAATTATCATAATTTAGTATAATCGTGACCTTCATTACGTGTCGACAGTAACTATAATAATAAAGAAATCGCAGTAAGAAACCTTAGACTTGGCACGACTTTGTATAGATTTCATTAGTTTTTAGAGATAAACAAGCAGAGAGACTTGGCTAGTTTTTAACCGACTTCAAAAAAAGGTTATCAAGTCTTCCGAAGGCTTTTTTTGAGAATATTTTTGGTTTCCGATTTACACTAATGATAAGATGGCATTTCGTATTTTACAAAAATCGACCTAGGATTATATCCTAGCTCCATGTTAACAACATAACATTATATTTTACAATTATGTATATTTACTTCTATATTGTGTAATTTTTATTAAGAACCTGTGTTGTCCCATTGTGGGGCCAAGCCCTACCCTCTTTCCATTTATTTCTGTCCAGTGATGTTGCTGTCTTATAGGTGTTTATCCAGGCCGTCCGTCCATCGCTTTCTGGGCCGGCCGCGAGATCTTTTGTTTCTAGGGGTCCATTGCTGAATGAATATGTAATATATATATATATATATTTTAATTTTCAGAAACGCAAGCAGCGAATGCAGATAGCAACGCTGATTGAGAGCAGGGGATTTTTCAACCCTAATTTCCAACACGAAAACGACAAATGGCCTTCTGATCTTGAATTAAAAACAAAACCGCGTGTCGCGACTAAGAGATTCTGAGTGCTTGAGAACATAGAGTGTATAAATATATCATAAATCGTGCATGCTTAGATATAATAGTGATATATTGCAAGAGAGCGAGTTTTTATAATGCCATTGCTTGCTGGTCAAACATGACGCAGAGTGTTATTGGACCGAAACCAAATATTTTCAAGCGTCTAAAATGTATTGTGTTGTTGTTAATTATTTTTTGTCGTGATTTTATAATAATTTTATGTGGATCTGACTAAGACTTAATGTTTAGATCTTTAGTATTAGTTAATTATATTTGTAGACAAAGAGCTTATGTGTAAGTAATGAATTGGCAAGCCATTTTTTCTATAGTTATTTAATTACTATTATATATAATTAATAAAATATTATAATTTCATGTGTATCCTCTACATTTTCTATTTTGTCTGTATATTAGTAATATCTTCTCTGTCTACTTATATTGAAAAAATGTTTAATGTTGATTTATCATAATTTATATTATTCCTACCTAATTGTTTTTGATAAATTTATTGATCCCTAGTTTTTAACTTAATTATGGCCTCATCATTATGTTTAAAACACTTAAATGGAAAGCGAGTGACTAATATTTATTTAACCTCTACTTTAATTGTTCATGTTTACAGTATGGGTTGAATTTTCACCGCACACTTTGTTAAGCATAATTTCTTTGTCTAGTTGAAGTAAAATGAACTCAACAAATCTGTCTAAATATAAAGGTAAAGGGTTCGTGCCCTGCCATAAGCCGTGATATTATTGATTATTTACGAATTATTATTTATTAAGTAAGTATTAACATTAATTATTTTTTATGAAATTTAGAATATATCTGCAAATACATCTTTCAATATATAACATGATTTTTATTTTCAACCTATTGTGACGGACGAGTGTGACAGAATACAACCCTATTCGTTCAGATTCCTCGGTTGTGGTAACCTACGAACAACGTGACAGAATTATCCTTCCGCTATTACATATAAAACTGGGCATCATGATGCAGTTTGTAAAATCACTAGATAAATCACTAGGTGAAAAAATCTGGAAAAGAATAAAAGCGGTATTTTTGAGGGCCCTGAAATAAGGATACTTATAGCGGAGTCACTTAAGGATTCTCTGATACATTTCATAGGACAATCTTGAAAAACCTATGTACCTACACAACTTCATTTCTGTACTCTATAGTCTATCTCCATTCTCGAAATATTATAAGATGAGTAAGTTATTCTAGGTCAAATGTCACGACAATAAGTTTTACGCTAATATCGATTAAGTAATTTATTTTTTTATTCATTATTTTTTGTACTACGTGTTTTTTTTAATCTATTTTTAGCTTCATAGGTAACTGAAACACAGAAACTAGAGAAGATAAAAAAACAGCTTTCAAATTTGAAATCGTTTATTGGGTTCAAAAAAACTAACATCTAGGTTCACTATATTAATACATACAAAAATAACTTAGTAATTTTTTTGTAACAGTGTGCTGTCACCCGGACGAGATATTCCTGTTTCCCGGGTGAATCTTCCCGTCAGGTTTAAGCTTAAATTATACCTACACACTATTAACCCTTACACGGCAGTACATATGTATATGGAAGTAATATTTTTAGGATATACAGGATATATTATTTAAGAGAACAATTTTCCAATACTCAGTAACATAAGAGTAAACAGTAGTAGTAGAATATAGAACTACCTATAACATTTTATAAGTAAATTATTCATTAGGTACTTAGTGGTTATTATTAACCTTTATAAGGCAGTATATAGAAGTAATATTTTATTTATTTATTTATGCTGTATACAATACAAAATTACATTTTAGAACTAATTCTAAAAAAATGATTGAATTTTGTGACCCTGTTGCCTGTTAATTTGTTTATGTGTATTATATATATTATATATATATTATATTATTGTATCATTATGAGATCCAACAGAGCTGGGGTGTGGCCATCGATATCAGGAATTCTGGTATGGCTATCCACCAGCTGGGTAAGGCCATGAACCAGGGCAAAGTCATAAGCTGTACGACCCGCATGATCGGTCTTATTCGACCCGAGCCATTCCACATGATGACCGTTGCAGTCACCAAGTACAATTAGCTCTGCGGAAGTATACATCTGCGACACTTTGTCCGCAGCTGAGGAGATAAGATCAAATAGTCGAGTAGTTTCCGCGTCACCGCTAAAAGACCTATAAAGACAAGCGTAGATGCGTGTCTGACCACCATAATCTACACGAGTCCAAAGTAAGGACAGGTTAGGTATTTCCAAACTATGGAGACGTCGACAACAAATATTCTCCCGCACATACAAGCACACTCCTGCCCGAGGCAGGAACGAATGTTCAAGACTGTATCCGGGGTATGAGAGGTAAGATGTGTCCGCAGGAGTAGATATTTGAGTCTCAGTCAGAAAAAATAATGCTGGCTTAGCCGTTTCAAGATGATGATGGACGGCGTTAAGATTTGAATGCAAACCTCTGATATTGCAATAGTCCACAATAAAAGTGGAAGTTTTAGCCGCTGAAGAACGTTTACTATTATTAGACTTGACCATGGAGATTATAAAGGGTAGTAAAAAAAGGGACTGTTACCACTCACACCACCTCAGTTCTTAGGCAAAGATAAATGAAAAATAGAGCTCCACAGACGAACGGAGTAGTGATTAGAGTAGAGAACGGAAGGGCCCCCGGTCCCCCCTGCGAGTGACGGGCGGGTTCCACTCCGGTCTCCTACTCCGGCACGACAGCCACTCAACAGGATTATGCGCCGGTTGGCGAGACAGCCTCCCGGGGCGGAGTTTAAAGGTGATTCCCGGGTTCGGGTCTCCTACTGACCAGCGGGCGGCCAGCGGTCAGCCGTTTCACCGAGTCTCCCTGGTCTCTGCGACAACCCTTCACATTCGTCCAGGATAAAAGAGCTTGACATTCACAAAACGGCCCAAGAAAAGCTAGCGGTGTAAGTGACAAGGAAATGGGGGGGGGGGGGGGCTGGTTCACTCGCAAGATTGACGGAACATGATATCACCTGAACAATATCATTTAGCGTCAGACTAAGGCGGGTGGGTGGTAACTCTCCAGGCAGACCCCAAGAGGCCCTACCACCACGGATAATTCGAATGGAGTTGCAACCCCCGAAAGGGTTGGCAGGATATACCATGCCAACCCTTTCGAGGATTGGCGAGGGATGCGGCGGGCACGCCTCCACGCTTATCCCTCAAATGTTTTATTTTTTATGTGTTAGTTACCCGTATTATCTGGTTCATTTAATGTAACTTTTATGACAAGCGGCGAAAATCATGCCTCTTTATTCCCTGTTGTGTTGGAGGAACTAACTATATTGTGCGTTATGGATCGAATGATTTTATTTTCACGGCTAATATTAAAAGTCACTTATTATGAACCGTGTACTAACCCTATAGATAGAAGATTTTCTGTTCATCTTTGTCGTGTTCCTCATGACTGAGGGTCGTGACTCCCCCGCAGAATCAATTCGTTAGGGAAGTTCTCTTGGGTAGATACATCGTGGTGGGCGCCCAGGTCCTTCCACGGCATGACAAATGTCCTTGGATTTATGGTCCTCAAACATATCGATTTCCTCGCGATGTTTTCCTTGACCGCAGCGAGTGCTAAACCACACATAACTTGAATAACAAAGCAATGGTGTAGGGCCAGGATTCGAACCCAAATCGTCAGATGGTAAGGCGGACGCTCTCCCAACACAACCACACTCGCTTTGATAGAGAACTTAGAAGATGAATTAAATACTTCGTATTTAATGTGGACTGTTTTTATTGTAAAATATCTACTATGACGAAGTTTGATAATTGCCTATATATTAATAAATAATTATGAGTAACATCAGCTACATCACGTACCTACCATTTTTGACAAAGCCCTTTTACAGCTACATTATTGTTAGAATTATTTATTACCAATGTATAAAATGATTAATTATTAAATGTGGTATAGCATACAATATGTATAATCAACTCGACGCGTCGTTATGAAATATTTTTTATCTACACTAATGTTGTAACATTTTACTTATGTTTCCAATACTTGACTTATAATTACTACTGTTATAGCACAGACAACAAAACACTCAATTTAAGCAATTTCACATGATGCTATAATATCCACATCGATATCGTAATAGCTCATTATAACATCGAAAAAGCGTGACCAACCTGATTGCAGGGCCAATCAGGTTGGTCGCGCTGCGCTCTCGTTGGTTAGATTTTAATGGCGGCAAAATCACTGTGACAATACACGTACGCGTGAATTTAATGTTTCGCAATGTGTTTTTTTTTAAATACAAATTAAAAGTTAAAAATGGATAGCGACGATGATATTTGTACGCCTCCGGATATTCTAGAATTGGCAACAAAAGTAACTCACAATCTTTTGCCAGAAAAATCTAGAAAATTATATGAAAAATTAACTATTGTCAGCTTTTACTCTTGTTGTTTGATTAATTGCATTAGTGAAGATAAAGTAGTGTATGCAACTGCAAATAACACGGGTATTAAAACACGAGTGTGAGTTTATGAAACGAGCGCAGCGAGTTTCATAATAGTAACGAGTTATATGACAGTGGCATAAACTACTATTATTTCCCGTTTGCACTCCGGTGGACAGCAATCCAGGTCCGAGATATGTCTGACATCATTACACTGGCACTGCAGTATGCTGTTATTCCACCTTCGTATCCGATCCCAAGAGGACGCAATACGTGGTCAAATAACTGCAAAGAAGTCAGGAAATTGGTTTTCGACGCGGTCAATACTTTGATGGGTGACCGAAAAGTGGCATTCAATTTTGGGCGCTTCCGTGGATCGGATGAACCGTTACATTGTAGGTCCCGACTTTTCGTCTTAGTACGTCAGTCGTTAAGCCATGTCAAAGGCCCTTAGGGCGCGTGATTAACTCTCAACACCCGAGTTGACCACTCGCATTCGATAAGAAGAAGAAGAAGCGAACATGCCAAATTAGATATAGGTTTAAATAAATACACACCTTGGGCCAGAGTGTTTACTTATGCAGGGGCCGTGATAGCGTCGAACACATAAAATACCACCTAGTAGTCAAGTGCTTTATTGTTAACAGTAAAAGAAAATCTACTAATAGGTACCATAATTTTTTTTTCGTTTTTGCAGCTGCGGGTCAGAAGCCTACAGCGGAAGGGAAGTCGGGCGCAAAAACTTAATGGTATATATATATGGCCTGTTTGTATTGTAATACGAATAAATTGTTAAATTAAACATTGCCTTTTGTTGCAAAATATATGTATGATGTGAAGGCGTCTGACGACGGCTGTTTTAGCATGCTTAGGAGTTGCGTACATAAAAAAGTAATACCTTACACACCATCATCATCCTTAGGAAACCCACTGCTGGGTGTATGCCTCCTTTTGTATGTGACATTTGTGTCGATCTTGCGTCGACGTTGGCTCATCTCACTTATTTACGACCCGTTATGTCTTTGCCAGATCTTAACTAGCAGTACTACTACGGAACCTAAGTAACCTAATCTATTCTACTAACTTTTTATTCTATGGAACTCTCTACCTGGATCCCTGTTCCCAGAAAATTATAACCCAGGGGTCTTTAAATCTTTTTTTTTTTTTTAACTTGAACGGGTTTGCACTTGACCATAGTTTACCTGATAGCAAGTAAGGCTACGGCCTAAGATGGAGCGTGCTTACCCGATAAGAACCGATTCACTCTCGCTTTGAAGATCGCTGGATTATAGTGCGTGGGGAACAGAGAGCCAGGCAGGGAGTTCCACAACCTAGCGGTACGAACAATAAAGGTGGAAGCGTACCGTTTCGTGCGGGTCTTAGGAACTTCCACCATAAACCGGTGTCGTCCTGCCGTACCTCTACTCGTCCGGTGAAAGAAGGGCGCGGGCGGAATTAGTCCGTGCAATTCCGCGGCACACTCTCCGAAATGCAACCGATAGAAAACCGACAAACTGGCGACTTTGCGACGGTGTTCAAGACTTTGAAGTTTCGCTCGGCACAGTTTATTATTACCAATGATCTTCTTGGCTCGACTTTCAATGGCCTCTAGTGCCTCAAGTCTAAAGTAAATAGGTTTCTTCTAGGCGAGCGTGCTACATCTTAGACTATAGTGGTGCTTAACATCAGGCAAGGCAGGCTATAGTTAAACGTAAGCCTATTGAGTGTAAAAAAAAACTTAATTTAAGTGGTTACTAAGAAAAATTAAACAGACTTCGGAGCCTCAGGTAAACTAACTAAACTAACCGACTTTGGCAGATGGGGATACCTACTGCTTTAGTAATCTGAGGTCCTGCTATACAGGATCTGCAAGCAGACCTGGTGCAGGACCCAGGAACCCACCGAGGTACGTGAAAACATGTGATGTGAATATTATTAGTGAACGTCAAATGTAAGTACCTAAGTAAGAATTTATGAAATAAACATTTTACTTGACTGCTTTGTTAGATGGAACCTTTAACCAATCTGTAAAAATAACTATGTATTTACTTTACTTTGAATTATGGTTTGAACTCCTATATATATCATAAATTCTCTTTTGCTAGGTAAATATAATTAAAATTAAGAATAAAATGAAAACAAGTTAAATTTATTTAAGAAAATTTAATTGAAAAATTACACAAGTGACAATAAAATTAACCAAAAATTCATTATATGAGCATAAGATATATTGACGCTTACCAAATTCTTAAATGACTAATTAGTCCAGTCATTATAGTAAGTTTATCTCGGAATTCGAGATACCCAGCTGTAAGTCTGAAAATACTTGTATATTGACACCCTAAAAGTTGTCTCAAAACCAACATATGGTAGGGTGTACGCGACTATTAAGTTTCAAAGGTCAAAGGTCACAAAAATCGGCTTTTTATAAATATCTCATTCCCTATGGATTTTTTGCTATTTGTATGTATTATCAATATTGTAGAATACAAAATTCTCTACAATTTTCGTTAACTTCTTTTAAACAATAATACATAAAAATAGCAAAAAACCCATAGGGAATGAGATATTTAAAAAAAGCCGATTTTTGTGACCTTTGAAATTTAATAGTCGCGTACACCCTACCATATGTAGGTTTTGAGACAACTTTTAGGGTGTCAAGTCAATATACAAGTATTTTCAGACTTACAGCTGGGTATCTCGAATTCTGAGATTCTTACCTAATTGAAGCTTAAATGACTGGACTACATATAATAACTAATAAATAACGAGACGGGTGTTTTAATCGCGTATCTTATGATATGAAAATAATGAAAAATTTAGTTGGAATATTCATAGAACTTAAGCAAGAAATAATGTGCATAAACTCAAATCAAATCATACGATTTAGACCATTTAAAGATGAAGTTTGAACGTGTATTAAACATAGGTCCACGATTTTGCACATTTTAATACCTAAAAATTACAAAGCATAAACATTTTTTTAAAAATATTTAATGCCCAATCCTCTTTCTTATATTCTTTCTCCCAAATCCTCCATCATCTGAAAAAAGACAAAATACATATTAAAGTGTACTCTTAAAACAAGTGGCTAGGTTAATAATTAAACTAACGCAGCGGCGACCGTCCGCGCTTGTCGTCTTTAAAGCTTTGATTTGCTAGGAAAGCGGTGCCTTCATACAGCCGTAATACAGCGGTGAATGACGTCACTAAAACGTTGTCTATGTAAACGAAATGGCGCAGTTTCCTGGAGAGCGGTAACTTGCACCGTAATTTACTTTAATTGTTTTTGCGTCCGTAATATCACGGCCGCTATACGATGGCACCGCTTTCCTAGGAAACCAAAGCTTTAGTGAACGGTATAAATATTTCAAAAACTACTCATAATAGTTCACTTATTAATTCTGCTGAAGGTGGGTACTATTTTTGCGCTTCATAAATCCCTATCGAGACTTTTAAGCATGATTATTAAATCTAACCGTTTGAGGTGTGGTCCTGATTATAGTCTATATATATATACAAGGTGTAACAGAAGGGTGTGACAATATTAAAGAGTATACATATATATCATGTAAGGAGTCATATACCAAAATATGAAATATTAAATCGCATATATTTTTTACCATACAAAAATTAGATAATATTTTTCACTTGATTTCGTGGCAGCCCTAGCGAGTGATCACTGACCGAACGAAACCGAAATAAGGACACATTCTTTCATCCCGTTCTAGCATTAGTTTTAACGCAACGTATTCTCTCTCTCTCTCGCGCTCTCAGAGAGACACCGCCGCGCCGTGTCATTTGATAGCGTCAAAAGTCAATGAACGCTCAAAATGATAAGATAGGGTTGCAAGTCTTAAAGTTTTAATGAAAGTTCAACTTATGATTACTCGAAATCTATGACACTTAGAATTCTGAAACCTAGTGGGCTGTATTCTATATATACATAGGTATGTATAGTATAAGTATTGTCACACCCTTCTGTTACACCTAATGTATATATATATATATATATACTTATATTTAAATGTATTGTAGGTTTCAGTTGTATAGGCGGTTTAAAAACTCTTAAATCAAAGTTAGCCAAATAGGCTGCAGCAATGCGGCATGCTGTAGTCAAACATAAACCTATACCTCGTAAAAAAGTCACTGCCCCACGAACGTTTTTAGGCTGAGTCCGATTATTTCCGTGAAATAGCTTTTGTTTATTTGTACTTGCATCACATATATCCTATTATGTTGATTTACATGGATCCCGTGGTACTGCGGGATAGCAAGAGATATATAAAGCCAGTGTCTTTATTTCTATATAGGTACTTAGCGTGCGTGCCCCATTGCTGCTTGAACTTGATTCTAGGTCTGTATGTTTATATTTTTAGTATCTTACCAGTATTTCTACAGGTGGTTCCGCCGGCCTGCAATGGGCTCTCATGTATTTGAGCAAGCCAAGCGCCATCACGATGTACCCAACCAGGATCTGCCCGTGGAAGCTTTTAAAGGCCAGCGTGCAGGAAAATAGCACTACTTCCATTGTTCTAAAATAGAAAATAAAAGAGAAAATACATCATTACACTAATATTACAAAGGTCTGTGCTAAAATAGCGTTACTAAGTTAGATGAAAATTGGTATGGAAGTAGATCACACCCTAGAAAAACACGTACATACGCTATTATTACCCCGGATTAGCGCGGGTGCTGCATGTTTTTATGTAATATGAACTCTCAAAAGTTCAAAAACATTATCATCAATATGATTCGACTCCTTCTTGACAAGTATTTATGCAGGTACTTGAACATTTATAATTACTTGTGTTGAGTCTGGTCGCTTGTATGTATAATAAGTATGTATTTACAAAAGAAAAGAATATAAGTATTATATCCGTTATCTAGTACCCACGACACAAGCGTTTGCTTAGTGTGGGGCTAGATGGCGCTGTGTGCAATGTCCCGGAATATTTATTGATTTATTTAATATCACTTCATATAAACAAAGTCGACTCTCGCTGTCGCAGGTTTATTTAGACTAAGTACCAACGCAACGGATTTTGATGTGATTTATACAGTGTTATTAAAAGATTTTTTATGTATAAATCATGTAAATATGACTGTGCGAAACCTGACCTACTAGTAAACAGTAAAGTGAAAGTAGATGTTTCATGTCCCAAACCGAGTTCCTGAGGTTTTTGAGGTAACTCTAAATACAAACTGCAATTCAAATAATTTTATTCTACCTGATAGAATCCAGGACCATAGTAGTGGTAGCCGACAGTTCCTTTGTAAGACTCATGCTGGCGAAATAGAAGAAAGCCCCCGAAATGATAGCACCAATAACTGAAGTCAAAGTTGCTGAACAAGTAACTGAAATTAGCAAATACATAACAACTTTAATAAAGAAATGACCAAAAAAACTACATTATCTAATGTATAACCGAGCTTACGTATGAGGGTCTAATAATAATATAACATATTATAAGGAAGGACAACTTCTTCCTTATTTTTCCTTAAAGTTTTATATCAACATTCAACTAATACAAAAGCTTCGGTTTTCTATCAGCAGGCAACGTTTCCAGCATGCTGGCCGCATTGCCACGTTGAATAGTAGGTAATGCTGATGCTTTAGAATTTATTCAAGTAGATATGCCTGGAAGAGATTGCTTTCAGCAATAATCTATCTATGCCTCTGGGGAAGAGAACCTTGTCATAAAATCCGATGCAAGCCAGTTCGATCCCATCCTACAGTAGTTGTGGCTACAGTCGCTTGAACGAATATGGAAAACACCATGAGGAATTCTACATAATAAAGGAGTATAGAATTCGACGGCTTCGCATTCCCCAATGATAATTAATTCTACACGTCGTCACGACTCCCAGTCAGTAAACGAGCAATACACTAGAAGAAGATAGATCTAGAAGGGATAATTTTACCTTCCGAAATATTTTGTATTACACCGGTGTTGGTTCCGAAAAAAGGTGTGTAGTAGATGATCATCTGATGCAAACTCAGCAGCAATAAACCAAAAACACCCTTCCATCCCACCGCCAGTAGTGGAGGGATGTCCAAGTCTGAAATAAAGTACATATTTAAAATATAGAATCACGTGCTACTTAGCAAAATCTATTGCAGATGAAAGTTTAAGAGAAATATGTTCAGGCGCGGCGAAACAGCTCTAAAAATTTTCTCTACAAACTTTTTTCAGCGGCCGAACTAAAGTCTCCTTCAAAAGTACTTAGTTTGCATTATTGTCATAAGCTTTGAAGACCATTACGGTAAAAGGCACAACAATCTCGGTTAAAGTGCATTATCTCAAAAAACTCTTTGTACAACTTACCAACAAGACGTTTTTCTTCAAAAACCACCTGGCAAGCGAATACCAGCTGAGCCAGGATGATGAACAGGTCACCAGTGACACTGGTACTGCCATTGGGTTCATTTGGTTGGTAGAAGACATCCGTCAGACCGACTAACGCCAGACCCGCCATCAGTGTTACTATGGAATACAAATATATGAGTTAAATATCGTTATCCTAGTCGTAATACAATATTTAATACGGGGAGATGACTCTGGCCTTGTATCACAGTCTCACGACTAGCACAAGGCCCACACTACGCATGTACATAGTGTACATATGTATGTTATTAACTCAATACATATATAGGTATATTGTAACTCTTTATCGTTGACACAGATAAAAATATATTCCAAGACATTTTACAGCGATTTATTATACCCATTTGGTTTGATAGAAATAGTCCCAAAGGTCCTGTTAACGCGTAAATCGAGCAAAGCCGAGGCAATCCACTAGTAGATAGATAAACTTTTTTTTGTTGACAAAAAACACAAATGCATTAAAAACTGAAAACCTTTTAAAAGAACCACCAAGGCATCATTACGTGGAGGGAAGGAAGCCAAGAGACAAAATAGAATACATAAACCATAATCACGCTAATATTATAGGGTTGTAAGTTTACGAGTGAGTGTGTGTGTTTGTTTGTTAAGGCCACCATATTTCACCCGAAAACGCTTTGCGCTTGGAAAAATGCCTACAGTTGCTTTTTCGTATGCAATTCCACGCCGTATTAACATGAAAAAAATTACATGTAAGTAATTTTTGGCATAAACTTTTGATTGTTTGTTTTGTTTATAAGTAAAAACATGTACCTAGATGTAAGCTTTTGTCAGAACAATAAAACGTATTTGTATTGTATTTGTATTTGAAAGCAAGGGCGAGCATCGCGCGCATAGCTCCGGCCGAAGAGTTTTGTTCACACGCAAACAATTTTCGCAGTTCACAATTTGAGCAGTTTTGCAGATGTTTTTGACGAAATAAATTCATATAAAATCAGCAATTAAGAATATTATATTTATGGTTTTCTACTCCTCTAAATAATAACATAAATTTTAGATATAATTATATTGGTTTAAATTTCTGTACTACTTTTGGAAAAAAAGGTGAAAAAAATTACAAAACAACTATTTTTCAAAAAATAAAACTATCGAGCAAAGTATACGTAATCGTGTTTTGGCGTCTTTTATTGTCTTAACACTGAACCAAAATTATATAAACTGAAAAAAAAATTTGCTCTTTCTTATATACTTCTATTTTATTTGATTTTTGTGAAATGTCGATTTCACATAGCACCCCGCGTAGTTTTCAATTGTTTGTATGTGATGTTTGATCAACAAGACTAAAAACCGCGTTTTGTAATACAACGAAAATACTGCATAAAATCCCGCGTTCGAAGTGATAAGTATTATTATGAAAGCGAGAGCGAATTTTGCTATCACATTGTTTTAGTGTCACTCATTCTAACATTGCGTTTCAAACAGCAATTTATTGTAATCGATATGGACTAGTAATGGAGATGTTGGTACTCGACATCCTGAGAACTCTTCCTGTGGGTATGTAGGTAAGTTGATATTGTATAGAACAAGAATTATAGAAACATATTCTTACATAAAAAAAAAAAAACTATAAAACCAAAAGATGGTCTAAATGCTCCAGCCCACTGCCAGCATGCCCAGCACACTGGCCGCATTACCTCCCTGGACAGCAATGATCATCATTGCCAGAGCATTGCCGGTCAGAAAAAGGCCGCTCTTTTGGTCATCTGTCGGATGCTTGTAAGGTACTTTTTCACGTTCAAATGACTGAATCATTGAAATGAAATTTGGTATCAAGACGGGTTATGTAGACCCTGAAGCGATACGTTGGCTACCTTTTAAAAGGACAGTCGCGGGTAAATAAGTGAATCAAGTATAATAAATTACTTACATATATTACGCCATTCATTCCTGATGTTGTTGGTACGGAGGAATAAGTCGGAAAAAAGTGCAACGAACAAAACGATGAAACCACGGTAGATTACGGCCTTGCTTTCATTTGCCAGGGAGAGTCCCATATACATAAGAGCCATACCAATCTGAAAACACATACATATGTACATATATTTGTTTATGTTTATTCACATATAAGTAGTATAAACCTTTGTTCTATTTTTCATTATTTTATTTAATATCTGAATCACCTCGTCCTACTCATTTCGTCTGAAGAATATATCCCTGCCAGATTGGTTGCCTGGAAGTGATCGCTCTTAGCGATAAGGCCGCCAATTAAGACGTTGATTCTAATTTGTATTTTTTTTTATTGTTTCATTTGTGGTGGTTTAATAAAGTATTTATCTATCTATCTATATATAAGTCAATTTATAACGCCATTCTTTAAATATGTTGAATATGTATTTTTAATTTATTTGTAGCTAGAATACATGTCTCAAATTAGTTGAATATGATTTAAATAGATTTATTAATACCTTTAATAATAGCTTACTTCATCATTGGAGGGTTACATTGCATTTGGTTTTATTTGATTGTATAATAAATTATTAAATAAAAACAAGGAAGAACCAAATGTATAAATACGAGTACACATACCTACACATATTCAACCTTTTTGAAGTGTTACACCCAACCCTTTTTTGTCGAGACTGCACATCAGGCATAACGTACTCAAACAGGAATCGTATTATAAAAAACGCCAGAAGATATAATTTTATAGTAACTCACTATATTGATGCAAGGTGCCGGCAACAATATTAATGGGTTGAAGTTTTTGTTGCCGTCGGTCAAGAAGTGCGCCATTTTGAAGAGCCTTGGGCACCATTGCAGCATTCCGAACGCGAGTAAACATAGTGATTCAGCAAAACATATCACCGTGACCTCCTACAAAAAAAATAGTAATGGAGCGATGTATGATCATTATTTTTAGTATGGCATGGCGATAGCATGGGGTCCCGAAAGGGACATCGAATTACATGTCACTTGTCAAAACAACGAGAACAATGCTACAGACATTTATATCTAGTTATTTAACAAAATTAACAGTTATGGAGACATCATCATCATCATCAGCCTAATGGGACCCACTGCAGGGTATAAGACTCCTCCCTCTTACGCCAATAAAATAATACAATATGGAGACATAGTACCTACCTGATTACAACATATGAGCACGCTTCGTCTTAGGCCATAGTTATTGCTTACCATCAGACAAACTATATAGTCAAGTGCTAACCCGGTTCAGTAAAAAAATAGAATGTTGAATTACCTGCAGCAGAGGTTGTATTCCTATGTTCCCGATCGGTCCTACTGTGGCACTCATCCTGCGAGACATCATCCATTTGAGGCATAGACTATATATAGTCCCCATTATCACCATCAAGCGTATGAGACACAAGTGGTATCCGGTACACGCAATCCTATAAACAAAAATGATACAGCACTTAGAAAACAATAAGACAATATTTACGTCAGTCAGGAGTCAAACGTGCCATAATATAAAGCTGAAGAGGGTTGAAAGTCTAAACGGCCCAACAATTGAAAGTTTTACACTTTCAATTGTTGGGCCAAACGCTCTCAACCGCCGCGAAAATCCACACCCACATTCAATTTAAAGCTTTTGGACTAACGGAACGTAAAAGTAAATCAAAAAGTAATATTATACATACATTTTCCAAAAAAAGATTTTGAAACAAGAAGAGGTCCGCTCCCAAATAAAACTAGCTCACTACTGAACTAAATAAGTTACGATATTATATTAACAATGAAATGAATCGAGCTTTATTCATTTGAGTAACTCGACCAATCTTTACTTATCTAAGTAGGTATGTAACATGACACAGACCATAACACATAGCTACTTACAAATACATTGTAAGAATCAATGATATTCTATATAAACTGAGGTAGATGCGTTTATACCCCGTTCTGTGTAGCGAACTCAAATCAGGCTACGTAGCATGATTCGGCTCAGTCGCCTCGCCTCGAAGCAACGCGCGGCGACGCACGTTGACGGCGCGACTTTTTATCAGTAAAAAATATTCACAATGCCATCGTATGTGTTTAGAAAGTGCAATAATTACACTGGGACGAGTGCCTAAAGCAAGAAGGATGTGTCGTTTCATTTATAATTATTGTTTATCCTTTTAAAATGAAAATAAAAACATTTAATATTACTATAAATCAACCGTGACGCGTTGCCATCTCCACGAAAGAGACAAATAGCGACTCGAATTCACGATTGACGGCTGACGTAGCTGTAAACATACGTTTATCTCTTTCTCACAACGGGGCTTTATATATCTCTGACCACTTTTACTTTCCTGAATGATGTAAACAAGCAACGCTGCGTATACATACTACCTAAATAGGTATAGCATAATTTCGCCACGCGCTAGGGCGATTTTTAATGGGTGTAACGTCTCTATTTGTAAAACTCTTTGGTAAGAATGGTAAATATCAGTTGATCAGCATTTTATATTAACAGGGCCGGCTCTGACATATCTAGTAATTAATAAGCGGGATACCTAATGTAATGTATTTGCCGTTTAACCTTAGCGTCCTAGGCAAAACACACGAATCCCTAAAAGCTTTTCGATTAATAAATAACATTTTGGGTACAAAGTTGCAGGACAAAAATGTTTAAATAAACCTCGAATAAACGAATTCACGTTGCACATAAAACAGCTCTGTAGCAGGTACATTGAAAGTGAGGACCTAAGTTCGTTTAAGAATAGTGACTTCTTGAGATAGAATTTTCCAACCATCTTACGGACTTTATAAAGCCGGTAGTTCTGCTAGCGGAGATCGCATGCGATTTTAAGCAACTGTTGACGCGTCTGGCGTTGGATGGGCATTACCACGGGAACTATATTGTATGTATATGAATATATAAATGAATAAAATACTACAAAAAAGCGAATAGGGCTCGGTGGTGTTAGCGTCTGTTTTACATTCTGATGAACCCTGATCCAAATCCGGCGGTACACCAATAACTTGTTTTTCAAATGATATATGGATTTACTCGAAACCGACATGTTTGACCAGAAAATCTAAGAGCTGTTTCTTCCGTGGATCTGGAAAAACTTCCCCTACGAGTAAAACTCTGCGGGAGGGTCACGACCCCCAGTAATGAGTCACCCTATCGCTCTTCGCGGTTGCCTACTTCGCCTATACAGTGTACTAGCTTTTGCCCGCGCTTTGCACGCGTTATATGAATCTTCTACTGGAATCACTTCATCTATTAAAAAAAATATCAAAATCGTTTGTCTAGTTTTTAAAATGTTAGCATACATGGGCCAGACGCAGGAATCGAGTTTGCTTAATATTATGTAGTGATCCACGGGCCGGCCCTGCTTCCCGGTGGCAAGGCTACTGGAATGCTTTTTTTCCAGTTGAAATTGAAACGACTAACAAACGAAAACAATTCCTAGAAGAATGATTAGCTCGACATATGAAACCATGTTATAACTAAGACTTTATGTTATACTTTTATAATATCTAAGCATCATCATCCACAGCCCTTGGGATCACACTTCTGGGTATATGCCTCCCTTTGTATGTGCCATCTGAATATTACTATTTTAAATATAACAAAGAATCGAATTTTTTGACATATTTTAGTAAAATGTAATCGTTAATCATAAAGTGTAAAAAAGTGTAGAAAATATGACGGGCTATTCGTCGTAATTTGATCACGTTAATAAAATTAATTGAACTTAGTTCGTTTTTGGTTTTACTGCGCCTGCCTGAACAGGTAATGGGATGTACTTTTTATTGTAAGAAGCTTACAAACAAAGCACTTTATAAAAACTAAGTCAGTATCCTAAAAGCTAACCGTGTATGTAACAACCTAACTGATCCAAAAAATCCCAGAATCCACTTACATCCACTACTTTGTACGTTTTCAGTTGAACAGGAAGTCATCAATTCGACCCATAGTTATGATTATTCTAAGAATTAGATAAACATTATGAGTTAAAGGAACGAACCTTTGTTGAATTACATCATCACTACATAGTAAAAAGCAAGTAGTTTCTCGTGTCTGTCTGTATTTATCTTAAAAACTAGCCAACAAATTTTGATGCAGTTTTTATTAATTAGATAGAGTGATTTAAGAGGAAGGTTTGTATGTATAATAACATGCTTACTAGGTATATTAGAGAACCACAGATGAAATTAGTATTTTTAATGTAAAATCGTAAATAAACACATTTTTGCGCTGCATTGTAAGCACTGGCTGAAATCAACGAGATAGATCAAAATGAAGTCCTAAAAGTATTGTGAGCCTTAAAAATATACATGTTTATCTCTTAGGGATAACCCACAATAACCAACTGTATCCATTACATTTTACTAGAAATAAAGGCCCATTTACGATGCGTTTGCCATATGCCATATTTGCGTGCCCATATGTGACCGTGCGAAGCCGGGCAGGGTAGCTAGTTTATATACACGTGTATGTAAGCTTTCGAACACGTAGGTATGTCAAGTTTGATGAATGTATATGTATCTAAAGATTTTAAGTGGATCACTTACCTATAGTTTTCGAGAAATCTTCAGAGAGAGCTTACACGTGTATGTAGGTAACTAGCAAATCAATCATTTTAAATCAGAGTAGGTATAGAGTAACAGTTTCATCAAAATCGGGTCAGTAGTTAAAGGATGTAAACAATTAAATTTTGTCTCTTTGGTATTACTTCCATGGACAATACAATAAAATATACGATTTCTTCCCGATCGTCCCCACCCTGTCGTCGCCACTGGGTGCGAGTGGGAAAAATAAAGTTGCGTTCATCCCCAGCGGTGACGATTGGAAGGAACTTTATTTTTCCCACTCCCAGAGGCAATCGCATGCGATTGCCAATGTTAAGCAATGGTTGCCGCGGTCAGGCCTTGGATGGGTGACCGAAAAGTCCATTTTGGGTGCTTCTGTGGGTCGGATGACACGTTAATTTGTAGGTCTCTGTTCGGGTATGTACGTCAGTCGTCAAGCCATGTCAGAGGCCCTTAGGGCGGTTTGAAACCTCTCACATCAGAGTTGGCCACTCTCATAGCACCTCTCACATCTTCGGTAGATATCAAAGTATATAATATAAATTCAAATTCAAATTCAAATTTATTTATTAAACAAAAGCAGTCACAAACCTTAAGCTAACTTAATTGTATATTATACCTATTAACATTAACTTGTTCTGGTGAGCCCTGCACTGGGTTCGAAACCTGTATCGCTGGCGCCCACTTCAAGATGCGCTTACTAAAAAGTGGTGCGAACCTTTTGATTTTATCAAATTATAATTGACATTAACACAAAACGTACATTAGAGTAAATTAAGTTTAAAGTTCCGGCTATGTTCTTTAAATAATTCTACAGCAAGACACTTTATGTGTTAGTGTGTGTCTCTGTGTGTGTGTGTGTGTGTGTGAGAGAGAGAGAGAGAGAGATTGAGAGAGCATGTATGTGTTTACCTGGTGTGAGCGTGTGTGTCCGGGTATTGTAGGCTAAGAGTTCCTACTTTATTATTTTAAGAAGTTCTTCTGTTTCTTTATATGTTAGATGCTGTAAAAACGTTTTTAAAATTATCTTGCATTCTCTGTATGATTTCGATATTATGTCACATTTATTGTCTATTCTGTTATAAATATATGGGAACCTAAAATTGGGCATGCGTTGAGCGAATACCGTTCTAACAGCAGGCAATTCGGCACGTAGAGGTCTTTTCTTAGAGAGTCTGTTAGAGATATAAATGTTTTTGTTTCTGTGCACTAAGAGCGTCACTTTTTGAATGTATATTTGGCGTACTGTAAGAATGCCTGTGTTGGCGTAAAGGTCGCACGTCGGGTATCGGTAGGGTCTTTTAAACATAACTTTTAGTACAGCTCGTTGTGCCCTCTCCACTTGTATCATGGCGGTGGTTCCGGCGCATCCCCAGGTAGTAATACCGTAAGATAAGATCGACTCACATAAAGCCGTATATACTAGCTGTAGAGTCTTTTTGCAAGCTGAGTTTCGAAGAGCTTTCATAACATATATCAGTTTGCGGACTCTTTTACCTAATGTGGCGATGTGCGAGTCAAATGTTAGTTTTTCATCAATTACTATTCCTAGGTATTTGATTGAAGCGGTCCGGTCTATAGTGTTACAGTCGCATGTGCCTCCTGTGCAAAAGGAATGTATTTTAAGGCTGAGTAGTGGGTTGGGTTCTGATGCTTTCGTAATATGAAAACATAAATACTTTGTTTTGGTCATATTAAGCGTCAGAAGATTTTTATCTAGCCAGCTTTTTATTGCTGTCATACCAGATTCTGCTTTCTGAAAAACTTCTTAAGGATATATAATATAATGTATGTATTTGCTATTTAATTTTTGTACTTTCTAGTAACCTTATCTTTCACACCGGCGCCGGCGTCCATAGCTCAGCAAATTATCGGCTCTGTGAACTTGGCACCCGACTATTGAAATGTAGTTTTTTTTGGCTCAAACGAGGTATTTGGGTCTGCACTTGATTGTACTTAAGTATGCCATTATTGTTAGAACACGCATCAAAAAAAAGTTAAAGACACAAAGTTTAAATTTAAAAAAAAATTGCAAAGCTAATAAAAATCGTTTGTACTTGTTTAATTAACGTATAATAATAAAGTAGTTCTCATGCCGCAATGGATAATTACGCGTAACAAGCACTCACTAACATCGCACGCTAACTCTTGATTGAAATGCAGCCGCTGCTAGCGGTCAGCGCGCAGACTGGGTTTCAAACAAACATTTTTAGAAGGCTAATTTCCCTTTATTTCTGTTATCTGTGCTTATTTACTGGTCTATATTTACCATATAATGTAACTAAAATAATGTAACACTGCAGATCTCTAAGATATGTAGATTACAATTTTACACTTATAATTAATTTGTGTTAAACTTGAAAGCAGTTCTGCCGTAGTATATTGTTATGCAATATTACGAAAATGAAAGCAAAAATGCTACCGGATTGAAAATTAAACCAAAACAACTACAAGTCCTGAAATTCTATGCAGCAGGAAATGATATTATAGTCATTTTTTTACTGAACATTCTATAAAAATAACAGAAATCCCGTTGTTTTGCCACAAAAACATGTTCATTGTCCATATTATAATCTGAACAAACGAATAATTGGTAAAACAAATAAAAAAATCAGGACATTTTACACAAAACAGTGTCTGATTTATAAAAACTAACTAATATAAACGTCATATCAAACAATAGCTCTTTGATTATAACACGACAGTTAATGCTTACTAATTACTAAATAACTAAATGGAATAATAATGAGCTCACACATTTGGTCGTGCGTATCTTATAAAAGATTTTAAGCAAAAAAGAATGGCCGTGAACTTAAATCGTCCGATTCACTGCACTGAGAGATTTAAATTTAATTTGACAATAGAAAATATATACCTTCCTCCTGTTTCTATAACGATAAGCAGTTTAATTCTCCCATTAAATCAATTTAAACCAATTATCATTAGTGGATTTCAAATTTTTTGCACGCAAGACAATAACACTAATATTGATTTAGAAAAGGGCAGTATATATAAATTTTACTAATTAAAAAACCAACGAAAGTAACAATAAAATATGAAATTGAACGACTTATTTTTGCGGTGATCGACTCTCATATTAATTAGTTCACGAACATTCTTTCATTGCCCAAATTTCACTTGACTTTTTTTTCAGTCTTCTGATTCTGATCCTTCGGCCACCGCCTGAAAACAGAGAAAATAAACATTAACTAGATTAATAAATCTTACAAGACATTCTACACAGCGCCCTCTAGCCCCATACTAAGCAAACGCACGGTATGGGAACTAAATTAAGGATATAATTCTAATACTTGACATTTATTTACAACTAGCGGACCCGACAGACTTCGTCCTGTCTGTTGACTCTTTTACTCCTTAGCTAGTTAGAAAACGAAAATTAAAAAATAATAATTGGCCAAATTGGTGCAGGCGTTGTTGAGTCATGCGCTTACCAACACATTTTGCGATTAATTTTTATATAATAAGAAGATAAGATGTAGTGGTTATGTACCTGTGCCTCGCTGTCCTGGGCGGTGGAGTCAGCGCGCGGCGCGCAGCGCGGTACGACCCCGTTGTACTCGCACATGCCAAGGATTAGCACAGAGAAGCCAATCAGGTGCTGCCAGTGGAAGCCTTGCCAGCGCAGCGCCAGCGAGAACATCCAGATTACGAACGTTCTGGAATATGTAAATAAATAATAATATTCCCTTTTTGTGTTGTAAAAAATGGAAATAGAAGAGGGAAGATGGTGGGCCACCTTATACGACATGACGAATTTGTGAAAAACATCATTGAAGGAAAACTGGAAGCCCGAAGAGGAAGAGAAAGGCCGAGAAGGTCATACATGGACCAAGTAAAAGAAAAGGCGGGCGTCATGTCGTATAAGGAGGTCAAGGAATTGGCAGAAGATTGAGAAGGATGGCGCCTCTGGGTTGCGGTTTCGAGTCCCGCGTGACATAACTTTACTATAACTACTTGTGTTGGGTCTGGTCGTTTGTATGTATTGTATAATAAGTACATATATTGTGTTTACAAATATATATATATGTATTCGATAACCCCTCGACCGTCGATCAGCCTCTAAAAGGTTGATTTCGAAAACACGCATAAACGTCAAGGCACCTTCTGGAGGTCGATCGGCTCCGACGTACTTTACTAAGCGATATTACCTTTCTAAACTGTTTGTTTCCTGCTCTAACTTGAATAAAGGGTAGAGAAAATGACAAGGATGGCATAACATCACATGTTAAAAAACTAACACTAATCAACGTCGGTACCGAAACATTTTTTTAGTGCGGCATCTGTTTCCGATTTAATGAGACATATTATTTTAAAGATTGTGGTATGAAAAAAATGTACCGGAAGGTGTGTTATTTTAATTAAATACTGTAAAATAATGTATAGTTTATTAAATAAATTAAAAACTTTTCAAAATAATGGTTTATTTTTTAAATTATCATGACTATTGTACTATAAACTGGGAAAATTAGATGGCCCTAATTTCATTTCAAATCAAAGTAGCAGTATATTTAAGAATAAAACCATACTTTTTATAAGTAATTTGTTAACTTAATTCATAATGATTCCAACGATATATGTTTTGTATACAGCTCTCATACAAAAATCTACGAATATCGTCATTTTAATAAACCTACCGATATCGCGCAAGGTACCGCAACAGATGCGCTAAGTCGCTAAAAATGGCCGCGACGGTCGAGAGGTTATCTAGTACCCGCGACACAAGCGTTTGCTTAGTGCGGGGCTAGATAGCGCTGTGTGCAATGTCCTGGCATATTAATTTGTTTATTTTATTTTTATATAAAAATAACAATAACGGATCGGATTTAGTACTTGCAAGATAATCGAGAAACAAATGTTTGGGGGTGTTTATTAATACAATGGTACACAACAAGTCATTTAGATTTTTTCGAGAGTGCACACATCGCCATCTAGCTCCACACTAAGCAAACGCTTGTGTCATGGGTACTAGATAACGGACATACTACTTATATATACATATACTTTTTTATATATACATACATATTATACATAGATACAACAAGACTTAACACAAATACTTGCATATTAAAAATCCACAAATAAACAAGTATTTGTATTGTGCGGGAATCGAACCCGCGACTTCTGGCACTGACGCTTAACAATCTAGCAACTGAACAACAGGCCAGGTAAATGCGCTGTTTATCATGAATATTACTAATTACAAACAGTAATTTAAAAAATCAAACAAAATACATGCCCTTTTTACTCTTCCAGTGCCAGTATACGCTTATTTTTGGAAAGAATACGTTTTAATTCAAATTTATTTTTTACTCTGAATATGTAAGTAAGTACTTACATAAACTACTTAACGTATCTTAAATTTAGTTGTTATTAGTAAATATTATCTCCGTTAATCCAGAGTCTAGATTATCTCTATACCAAATTTTACCCAAATCGGTTGCGCCGATTGAGCGTAAAGAAGTAACATATACACACAAACAAACGCACAAGCTTTTGCCTTTACAATATACAAGTGGACAGCCGTGGCTTCGCTCGCATTATTTTAGGATTAAAAGTAGCCTATGACACTTCTAAAACCTCATACTACCTACATACCAAAAATCATTGTGAACCGTTCAGCCGTTTTTGCGTGATGAGCGTTTAAATAAACAGCCAAACAGAGACAGAGAGGTACAAATAAACAGAGAAATCTATATATATATAAAACTCAAAACTGACTGATATAGTGATCTATCAACGCACAGCCCAAACCACTGGACGGATTGGGCTGAAATTTGGCATGCAGGTAGATGTTATGACGTAGGCATCTTTAAAGGGGTGAAATAGGGGATGCACGTTTTACTTCTTAATGCTAGCGAAGCCGCGAGTACCCACTAGTACATTGATAAACTGACAAAATTTCTACAAATTGTTGGAACGTGTTTAGCATTAAATTTTAAGTATCTCCAAAGTTTTTTAAGTATACATATTTCTTTTTCAGACTTCCGGCCTTCTTCTACTTTATTAAATTATTATATGTATAGAAGTGGAACTTGCCTGATAGAGTCTAGAACCATTCTAGTGGTAGCCGACATTTCCTTGGTTACACTGATACCGGCGAAATTGAAGAACGCTATCGAGACGATTGTACCGAGCACAGCAGTCAAGAGGAGTGGACTGTTACCTGAAAATGGAATAGAAGATTATATAATAACGAGCGATATTCTCACTCTCTCTCTTTGAGTCGTATTTCCTCATGACTGAGGGTCGTAACTCCCCTGTAGAACTAATTCGCTAGGCGAGTTCTCTTGGGCAGATACACCGTAGTGGGCGCCCAAGTTCTTGGATATTGTGGTCCTCAATCATGTCGGATTCTTCACGATGTTTTCCTTCACCGCTAAGTGAGTGCAAATCCAAACATAACTAAGCGATGTGAAGGACTCCAATTTAAAAAAAAAGTTTTACAAAAAAGTACGCTAGATGGCGCTAGATCTGACCACGATCTGACATGGCGCAAGGTAAACAGATGCTATGTGGTAATAAAATCGTTTCCTCCACTCAGTGTAATTAGTTACTTGTTTGTTTGTGTGTTTGAGTGGGTGTGAAGCGTTGACCAACGAAGAATCAAATTATATTGAGTTTGTATTGTGTTCTTTCACTTATTTATTTATTTTACGTATTCTTGTACACCGCCTATTTAAGATTCTAAATCCTGTACATCCAAAGGTTGCCTGGAAGAAATCGATAAGGTCGCCCAATGTGCATTAAATTAGTTTTTAAATTTATTTTTATTTTGTAATTTCTTTGGTGTGCATTAAAAACATATCTTATATTGTATTTTGTTCATGGCAATACATCAGATGTGGCAAAAGTACGGTGCGCTTAGTGGCGACATCTCTTAGAAACATTTGATACTAAAATTAACTTGGTTCTAGAAAAACTGAGCGATTCTCCAATACCAAGTTAATTTTAGTAACAAATGTTGTTAAGAGATGGCGCCACCAAGCGCGCCGTGTTTTGGCCTCTCATGCACAAAAATATTCACGGATTTATTTACTGCTAGATACATTTAATGTGATATTTTACTTTTACCACAAAACTAGACGAGAAACTTTATTCAGACCCGAGTGGTCACCACGATGTATCTGCCTGAAAGAGCTCCAAAATTCGGTTAAAAACCCTCTAGTGTTAGTGTTAAAAGTTAGGGCATCGCCATTATTTGTCATTGTTATAGCATTAATTTATGTAGTTTACTTATATTAAATTAGTAGCTTATTTCGTAGATGTTTTGTGTAATATGTATTATTTATTTATGTATTTCTTTAAACTAATGTATGTATCTAATAATATTTTTAGTACACCGCCTGTTTACAATTCTTAGTAATGTCCATCCAGAGGGTTGCCTGGAAGAAATCGCCTAAGGCGATAAGGTCGCCCAATGTGCAGCGCTTTAATATATTTAAGTTTATTTCCTGTTTTGTAATTTCTATGTTTTATGGTGTACATTAAAGCAACATTCTTTTTCTATTCTATTTCTAGTTAATTTACCAATTTGCACAAGTCCATCGATGGCGTCTTCGACGGTCCCTCTGGCGTTGTTCCCGAAGTGTGGAGGCGCGGGCACCCAGTAGAAGATCACAAGCAGCACCGACAGCACGGAGAAACCGAACACGCCCTCCCATCCGACCGCCTGCAGTGGAGGGATGTTTAAACCTGAAACATGATGTATTTGGTATTACTTCTTTTGTTGAGTCTGGTCGTTTCTATGTATTAACAAAAGAAAAGTATATAATGTATTAAATCCGTTATCTATCACCCATAATACAAGCGAAAGCTTAGTATGGGGCTAGATGGCGCTGTGTGATATGTCCTGAAATATTTATTTATTTTTATTTCTTGGTACTCTTCGAACATCGAGTTTTCAATGATTGATCGATCGATTTAAGATCTAAATGAATAAATGCATATATAATTTAACAAAAACAAAAACGAATATGTATTAGTTCCTGTCACAGCTTGAACCTTGACGAGACAACACAGGCTCGAGCTGGGTGGCATGAAAAGAGAGAGGCCTATACCCAGCAGTAGGATGAAATCGGCTGTGGATGATGATGATACTTATTAATGTGCCTAAAGTAGGTACATAGTAAATAATACTTTCACACTAATATCAGCTTCACCAACAAGCTTATTCATAAGTCATAGAAAGAAGAAGCTTTTAAGTTGTCAGTTTTTTAAATAAAAAATCTCCTCTCAAACTAGGGTAGTGAGAGCATCTCTAAGTAATTTGTTTAAAAATAGGTTAGTATTGTAGAAGTCGGATTTGCGTCTCACTGTGTTAAATAACGCAACATGTATCATATTGAATTTTGTAGTAAAAGCAAAATCATCAATTTATAAATTACACTAATTTACAAATCAAACGCGATATTGTTTGTTTTACTTTCGGGTAAGCACGCTCCATCTTAGATCATAGCCTTTGCTTACCATCAGGCATACTATGGCAAAGTGCAAACCCGTACTAATTAAAAAAAAACTTACACGCCGTAACGAAGCAATGTATCATCGTGATTTTTGGTATAGAGATAGTATACGATCCTGGGCGTAATAAGGGCTACTTTTTGTCCCGTAGCAATGCGAGCGAAGCGGCGGCCATCTACTAGTGATACATAATTTCAACCATTAGCAGTGATACATAAACCGACTTCTCTCCGCCTCCATCTCGAGAAACGATTATACATTATGTACATACATAAATACATATGTAGATGTGTACTGGTCGAGTAGCACACTCCCATTTCGGAAGAGGTTGAATATCTCAAAAACTACTGAACCGAAATTGATGAAACTTGTATTGTTCCCTATCTAATCAAATACCCAAAGTATCAACGACGGAGCAAGTGCTGCGGTGAGGCCGAAGGCCGAACCGTTGCACTTGCGACGTCAAAGTGAAGAGGATGCGAGGCCGAAGGCCGAGCATCACCATCACTTTGACCATCAGACCCTTGAGTACCCCAAGGGATCTCGGAAACTATAAGAGATAAGGGGGTGATACTTGAACTAATATTGGAGAGAACTGCATGCATGTTTCCAATAGTTAAAAAAAATAATGGCTTTCATACAAAAAAATGTCTCAATACAAATCCCATAAATTTGCCTACGGCCGAACAAAACGACGGAGCAAGTGCTGCGGTGAGGCCGAAGGCCGAACCGCAGCTCGTGTGACGTCAAAGTGAAGAAGATGCGAGGCCGAAGGCCGAGCATGACCGTCACTTTGACCATCAGACCCTTGAGTCAATTCAATTCAATTTCAAAATATCTTTATTCAATAATAATAATTAGACTATGTACAATTACTAGTGTAAGTATTAATCCTAGTAACGTTCAATTAATATTTACATTATTGTTTATCAAGTCACTACTTATGCATAAACTTATAACATGTTGGAGTTAAGTTACAGAAATATTATGTTTAATAAAATGCAGTTTACAATATAACGACCTTAATCTTAGACTTAGCAAGCTTTAGTTATAGCTTGGCTATTAATAACTTACGGTTAGAATTGTTTACAATAATAAAATAATGCCTAAAAGACGGTAGATATGAATATTACTCGCCGAGTGGCCGTCCGCAGCAAGCAGCGCGAAACCAGTTTCAATCGTGTATTGGTCACAGTCATAGGCGCCAGCGGGCCGACGCGGCGACGCGCGAGTCCCGTCCCCACGCGATACCGAGTGTAACACGAGAGAGGTCGGGCGCTCGCGCCCCGCGGCCGTCAGATCGCTACCGCCTATGCTACGAGACGCAGCCTAATCTTTTTTTATGTCAGTTTGTCATTCAGATAAGAAATAGTGATGCGGGAGTTTATATCGATGATATTTATCGATATATGCGATATTGTTGACTCGACTTTTACCAATATTATTGATAAGTGGGTTATCGTTGATAGGGTTTGTATGCAAATAAAACTTTTCAGATAGTTTATAGACATAAGCGTCTATACGTGGTAATCTAATTTGTCGGTGAAGTTTTTGTAAGTTCGTGCGGAATGGAGTGCTGAAGGCATATTTAATAGCTTTGTTTTGAATCAATTGCAATTTATCGATATTACTTTTACAAGTGTTGCCCCACACAGGACATGCGTAGGTAATACAGGGCCGGACTAGGGTGCAGTATATTCTAAGTTTAGTGCGACTGCTCAGTCGAGAACGTCTATTTAAGAGAGGGATTAAAGCATTGATGGCTTTGATGCCTTTTAAATGAAGTTTGGAAGTATTTATTGACCAATTAAGTTTATTATCGAGGACAGTCCCGAGGTACTTTACTGATCGACTCCATGGGATGCAGTAGTTACCAATTTTTAGGCTGCGTGTTGGTAAGGTACGTTTCCTCGTAAAAAGGATAGCTTCAGTCTTAGCTTCGTTAATTTTAAGCTTCCATTTAGTGAAGTACTCCATTAGGAGCTCAATAGCAAGTTGGAGACGGCTTATTACGATGTCAGTGTCCGCGCACGACGTATAGCACGCCGTGTCATCGGCGAAACAGGCCAATTGGGTGCGAGGCTGCTTGGGTATGTCGTTCAAGTAGATCAAGAATAAATACGGCCCCAAAATGGAGCCTTGAGGCACGCCTGCGGGAACTGGTTTGAAATCTGACACATTATTTTTGATGTGAACTTGGAAGCTTCTGTCAAGTAAGTAGGATCTTACGATTTTTACTAAAGGTATGGGTATATTTAGTGTCAAGAGCTTAAAAATAAGGGCCTTGTGCCAAACGGTGTCGAACGCCTTTTCTAAATCTAATAGCAACATTCCAGTTGTTTTTTTCAGGTTCAGGTCATGTGACACGGACTCCGCTACTCTGGCTAACTGCTGCACTGTCGAGTGACTTTGGCGGAAGCCAAATTGCTCATTAATAAGCAGGTTGGTAGATGCACGTGACAGGCGCCTATAGAGAATTTTCTCGAATAACTTTCCCAGACAAGGTAAGAGGCTGATAGGCCGATAGGATGTGGGGTCTGTGGTATCCTTTCCTGGTTTATGTATTGCTATTACTTTAGCTAATTTCCATGCAGATGGAAAGTAGTTTAAAGTAAGGCACGCGTTAAAAACTTTTGTTATGAGTATTAAGCACTTCTGAGGAATATTTTTTAAAAGAATGTTAGAAATTTCATCAGGTCCGGGGGCTTTACGTGGTTTTAGGGAAACAATGACTATTTTAATTTCAGCTGGTCTAACAAGTAAAGAACTATCGTAACTTGGGTAATTATCTAAATTTGACAGAGTTTGATTGACATTAGTCGTAACGCAGCTGTTCCAATCCTTGGTGAGTAACATGTTATTGAGGAAGGCGTTGGCTAATACTTCACATTGCTCATTTTGAGCTGTGGTTAGGGACCCATTTACCTTTTTTAAAGCTGGTATAGTGGGCTGGTCACTAGTCCGTAATGACTTAACCAGCCGCCATATATCAGCGCTTGGGTTGTCAACACGCCTCAATTTTGCATTCCAAACGGTATCATCATACTGCTGGATAGATAATTTTATTTCTACCTTAATAGTGTTAATGCTAATTCGTAATGCTTTACGAACATAAACGTTTGTTTCTGCAGCAAGATATCTCTGTAGTCGGTTCTTTTTGCGGATAAGCCGTTTGATGCGTCTCGGTAAGGCAGTGGTGGACCAAGGTTTTAAGGTCATAATGGGTACACATGCATCCCTAGATTCAATGAGCACCCGGTGAAGATTGAGAATAGCGTTATCAACTTCGGCTACAGATAGGTAAGTTTTGACAGATAGGTTTATGTTATTGTTAAGTAGTTTACGAAATTTTGTCCAATCAGCTTTGGCGTAGTTAAGTTTTTCTATGGGATTACGTTGGGGTGACATGTCAAATCTAGCATAAACTGGAAAATGGTTAGAACTTAGGGCTGGTATGGTGGTTATTTCAACAGGCGAGTCAACATTTTTCGAAAGTACTATATCAGGGATAGATGGTGCGTGATCATCGCAGTATGGAAAGAGTGTTAAGTCACGAGGGGCATAAATGACATAGTCGTTAGAAACCATATGTTCAAAAAGGGTTTTACCACGACTATTACCTTTACCGGGTGACCATAAGATATGCTTGCTGTTAGTATCACCCATAGCCAGCACTTGCATCCCTGAAGACATAAGGATATCGAAATCTTTTGGTACGATTGCTTTATTGGGGGATTGGTACAGCGAGTAAATGTTAATTTTGGCATTGTTAACGACTAACGAGACACCTATGGTTTCAAGTTCATGAGTAGGAAGCATGGGCAATAAACTATGTGTTAGGTCAGCTCTAACAAGAAGAGCAACACCTTGGCCGGTATTATCACAACGCTTGTCTGCGCGGTAGCAAGCGTAACCAGGGAGCCTAAGGACAAGATTTTTAGTCAACCTTGTTTCGCAAAGTGCAATGACGTCAGCTTTAAGTTTGCTTACTGCTAAATCTGCTAGTTCACGCTGCTTGCCATGGACGCCATCAGCGTTCCAATACAATACGCGAAGTTCTTTGCAACTACACATAATGTCCCAAGTGACTAAATATTAAAACGACTTTTTCCATGAAAGTCTTACATTTCTTGAAGTCTTCTTTAAGTGACTGCATCGTCTTGAGGATCTCCAGCATTTCAATTGTTTCGAAATCCATAGCGGATTTCTCGTTTGCGGGCTCTGGGTGAAGAGTTGTCTGTTTCATGTTAAGGTTTCTTTGAGTACCTGCAGCCGAGTTTTCTGGTTTTCTTGGTTCCAAGTTAACTGCAATCTGATGTGAATTGCTTGCAGGTGGTGCTCTTTTCGCATTTGAGGCGACTTGTGCCCAGGATTTGGTGCCAGTTATTACTGGACGAGGAGCTACCTGTGGTGCCGCTTTGGGAATCGTTAAACGCTTTGATTCAATGCGTTTCAGATATTTTTGGCGTTCCTGACATTGTCCAAAATTAGCAGGGTGGCTCTCGTTGCAGTTGCAGCATCTCGCTGGTTCTTCGCGATCCTTTTTTGGGCACTCCCAAGTAGGGTGCAAGAGGGCGCATTTTACGCATCGTGGCAGTCGGTTGCAGTTTCTAGATGCGTGTCCGAAACCTTGACATCGGAAACACTGTGTTCCTACTTTTTTGCTTGGCTTGAAGCGCTCTATCGTTACAACACAGCTAGATAAGTATCTAATTTGTTTGAATCTTGACATGTTAGTTCCGCTTGGGAGATGCACAATGACTGGTGGGCAGTCAGAAGGATGCAAGGTTTTGAGCTCAGTCACCGTTGCATTAGCAAACCCCAAGTCTTCTAATTCTTTGGGTATTCTATCGAGGACACATCGTGGTAAGCCTTTAACAACAGCTTTTGGGAGTTTTTCATCCTTTCTAGTGAAAGTGTGAAAAGCCAGGTTTTCTTTAACAAGGTTTTCACGCAGTCCCTGGTGGTTTTTAGCCGAGTAAACCTGAACTCTCACAATTCTACGGCCTCGGTGCTGAATATGAAAGTCTTTTACGTACTTTTCGAGTGTATCTCTTACCTTCTGGTGAGTCCAATCAGCAGTTAGCTCGATCACGATAGGCGGGATGTTATTGGCCATTTTTTTCTTGCTGGCGTTCAGGAACAATTCCTGAATAGGTTCTTCAACCGGAAGAATATCGAACCGGTTGCTGGTGGAGGTCTCTGGATTCTTTGGTTTCATCCTTTGGTTACCAAGAAATTTCTTCGGTTGCTTCGATTTCTCGGGAGGGGTGGTTTCCTCCCTGGATCTTTTCCCAACAGCTACGAAGGGGTTAGATCCAGGATCCTTCAGGTATTTGTCCAACGTTGGTTGGGACATTATCGATAGTTAATCGATCGACTAATGCCCATCACTAGTTCTATACAAACTGCGACGACGTGGAGACAAGTTGAGTGGGTGCGTGCGATCGCAGCGCCAACCGGACGCGGAATGAACCCTTGAGTACCCCAAGGGATCTCGGAAACTATAAGAGATAGGGGGGTGATGCTTGAACTAATATTGGAGAGAACTGCATGCATGTTTCCAATAGTTAAAAAATAATGGCTTTCATACAAAAAAAACTTTCAGCAACTGCGACGTCAAAGTGAGGGAGATGCGAGGCCGAAGGCCGAGCTTCACTATCGCTTTGATGGGTCAGGATGAATTTAATGACGAAGCAAGTGCTGTGATGTCAAATAGAAGAAGAAGCGAAGCTGAAGGTCGAGCTTCACCGTCACTTTGCCCATGAGACCTATGGATATTTTTTCATATATCGGAGCTCCCCCCCTCCCTTTAAACCCCCCCTCGCGGGCCCCTTGGGGCCCGCGCACAGCGCACCTCTAGTTTATAACTATAACTAGCATTTAGCCTCAATATAATAAGTTAGTTAAATCTAGGTAAGTTTTCTGGAGCCGGGGACCTGCTTCCATTAATGTTTGCTTGCCGTGTTCTTAATTTTCTCTGCTTGTTTGCAATTAATTGCACATTAATGATCCCATTATTGCGCCCAATTTGCAGAAATAAATAATCTTTCCCGTCTTGTCTGTTGTGAATAACCTGTTTTGCTTGCTTGTCACTGCCTATCATGCTTTTCTTTTTCTTTTAGCATTCCTGAGATTTACATAATACCACCACCAGAAGAACTAAAAATTTCCATTGACACCACTGGATATTTAGATTCAGATACTAGTCCTCTGAAACTCATTTTACCGAAACGAAAACGAAGAGTCATTACATTGCTAGGAAGATAATTTCCAGCAGGCGTTTGTCCCGACGCAGATCTCTGCCAATGTTTCTAGAAAAGCCTTCTACGGACTCCAGTGTGTCTTCCTACTTTATACCCCTGAGGCCATCATTCACCCCTCGAAGCTCTGCTGACAGTATATTGCAAGGGGAAAAGAATACTTCGCGCAGCAATTTAGATCCAATAGACGCAATAGACCGGCCGACGTCTGAAAACGAATCCGATTGTATACGACATTTCAATTCGGTTTTAAAAGATACAACGACGGCGACCCTCAATACGGATGATCTCACAGGAATCCTTCTCGAGTTAGGCAACTCAAGTAGCGTTTCTCTACCTCTTTCGCCTTAACTATGCCTGGTAGAAAACTTGTCCTTAGGCAGAGAAGTGATTAAAAGTAACGGCCATCCGACTATAAATGAGGTCCAGCAAAATAATTGCAGCGGTCCAATGGACTATACAGATTACATGATGTCTAATGCGGATGTCTCGGTACCACTCATGGATCAAGAGTGTCAAGTTCAGGAAAGCGACGAGGCAACTCAAAACAAAACTGACACAGTTATCAAAGACCGCACAGCCAACGGAACACTATCCAAGAGTTTCGACCAGAAAATGAAAGATTTGTTGTTGCAGAGCGCTCAAAAAACTACCCAAACCAATAGACAAGTACCTATGGAGGTTGACCAAACGACAGCAAAGAAACCAAGAGTGCGCAACAGAAAAATCAACGTCGATATGGACGTAGACCAGTCTAAAGCAGATACCTCTAAGAAGACTAGAGCTAAAAATCGAAGTTCTACACCACAGAAAAAGAAGGCCGGTCCAAAATCGAAAGTCCCAAAAAACTCCATTATTGAAGAAGAACACAAGGAGTTCTGTACATCTGGTAGACAATCATGTGCGCCAGTAATTAATTTCATATCTGTCGATGAAAATGCCAATAACAGTGCGGATGTCACACTCCCTTCCGCTATAGTTTTGACAATGAGTCTATAAATTCTAAGCAGCTTTTTAATTCGTCCGTTCGTTCGAACCGTGTATTTTAGTAAGGCAGTAGAAATATATGCAACCAGAAACACGCATGTACTACAGTTAAATGGTCTGTTGATGCATGCAATGTTAGAGTACTTGAATGATAAGGCCCATTAATAAATACATCGATTCAAGCACCAGGTGCATGGTTACTTTATAATCATTATTTTGTTTTCACATCAATTTTCGACAATAAAATAGACAACAGACTTATGATATAATTATTGTCTGATTCATTAGTACTTGTACAGTAACTGTAGTAACATTTTTTTTATCAACCTATTCTGTCCCACTACTGGGCAAAGGCCTCCCCCAACTCCCTCCATAAATCTCTGTCAATAACTGCCTCACGCCAGTCACTCCAAACTGGTCGAGATGACGACTCCAGCGGGTTCTGGGCCTTCCTCGACTACGATACGACGCCCCTGCAACGTCCTTTGTGAGACCTAGTACAGGGCTTAGTACACCTACCAACGTAGTGTATAATCATTGTTAATGTATTATACCTCTACAATCATGTACGTATGTAACACGTAAATTTAAACAATAAAGGTTTTTTTATTATAATTTACGTATTCATGTTTTTATTTTTTTTACAGTATTATATGTGTATGTAAAAAAAACAAATATCTTTTTTTATACAAGGAATGGGTTTGCACTTGACCGTAATTCGCCTGATGGTAAGCAATTGGGGAAGGGCCGGATTGTGACATGAAACTTTGAATTTAATCATATTTTTGTTAATTATATATTTTTGTTGTTTTCGTCTAATTTAAGTTTCATGTTTCAATATTAATGATTTTTATTCTTTTATACTTAGGTATTCTAGTGAAACACTAAACAAGTTATAAACCCAGCCTGGCACACACATACTTATAGTGTACAGAGTTCAAGGTTTTGGATCTATCGATCGAGCAGCATGATAGGTACATCAAATATATTTGTTTAAAATATTGGCAGAACATCAGGCGAGGTGTGGTTAATAGTAAGTTACCGTCTTGACTCCTGGCCTCCCTGGATACCCTAGGGCGTTTCCGTGGGGCAGATGATAAGTTATATTGTTGGCGACTGCTCGGTACACGTTAAGCCCCTCAGAGGCAACGAGGGCGGCTCAAAAACTCTCAATAACATTCCCTCACAAAATTTAACTTAATACATACAATTCGAGGTACATAAAGCCATGTGCCGCTCCCGAGGTGTATAATATCGAGTTTATTCGAGGATTTCAGTAATACTGGCCAGCCTGCAGCGACGAGGGGGGCGCGCGGGCGCGGGGGGCTCGTTAGCTATGCAAATACAGGGAGAGGGGGTGCGGGGTGCAGGGGGGAGCACTGCCTCGCCCCTCATTACGCATCGCAACACTACTCTCGATCCCTCATCAATTTTCAGTGACTGAATCCACGGGACAGTTAACAGATAAACGATATCTATACAAATATTATAAAGCTGAAGAGTTTGTTTGTTTGTTTGAACGCGCTAATCTCAGGAACCACTGGTGCGAATTGAAAAAATATTTTTGTGTTGAATAGACCATTTATCGAGGAAGGCTTTAGGCTATATAACATCACGCTGCAACTAATAGGAGCGAAGGAACAATGGAAAATGTGTAAAAAAATGGGAAAATTATTCATCTTTGAGGGCTTCCGTTGCGTGAGCTGCGAAAACGGTTTAGATATCAAAAAAATATGTATGGAAGAATTATTCCTCTTGAAATGGTCTAATAAAATGTCTGCAACAGTATATGTCTATCTTTTAAGATTAACTCATTAGAACCGTTATTATGGCAATAACTATTCCATGCGGAGCGAAGTCGCTGGCACAGCTAGTAAAATAGCTAAACGAGGATACTGCCTCATTTAGCTATTTCACCGACTTTCATAGAAAGAGATATTGCTCCTAACTATTTATCAAGCAAGATTATATAATAATTTACTTAACGTGTACCTACTTAGGTCGTCATGTTTACATTTTATTTATTTTTGTCAAAATTGCTTGTAGCTAATCCAATTTTAAATTGGTTTCCTAAATGTGCTGGATGCAGTCGTATCCGCAGAATTAAAAGATATATGTACATATATCCGAAAGAGTTGATTACTCTGTGTGATATATTATGAGAAATGGCATCTCCGTGTGCGGCGAGGCTGTCACACAGGGCTGTGAACGTGAGTGATGGTCACCCGCGCCACCTCTGCTGGCAGCGTTACCGCGCTGACCTCTCGACCACGCTGCGATGAACTTCACATGTGATTGATCGCTACAAATGCAACTATGCGTGTGCAGTTCTAAATTTAGTTCTTAGGTGTGGCTTTGTGCATCGAAAGCACTTTTACGTAAATCGGCTGACTGCTTGGAGTCTCTGAAGCATATTTACCTGCGCGTTGGTGTTTGCTATCTAGTAAGTGCTAAATAGATGTTTATGAAGTATTTAGTTTGTTTTTATGTTTATTCAGCAGACAGCTACACCACTTTAGCTCTCTCGTGTTTTACTTAGATCCGAGTCAATACTCATGTTTGTGTAATAAGTAGGTTTGATTGTGCTCACGCCAGTAAACAGAACATACCTAACACAACCGCATAATATATATTATTGAGAAATTGACTGAAGTATTGTAAGGTTGCATTATAACTTGTGTTTATACTTGTAAATTGTCCGGCGGATTTTCTGAGCTTCGTTTGTTATAGGTCCTAGCACTTTATACCACCTACATTATAATCAAATCTATACATACTTATAATAAAGCTGTAACCGGTCGGTGTCTGTACATTGATGATAATTGAAAATAAAATAGTTGAGGGGTCTTCATTGATGCAATAGAAAAAAATTATGTTTAAAAAAAAACCTGTTTGCCTGTTGGTCTTTCGGTATTTTGGTTCGTTATAGACTCAAAAACGGCTGAAGTTTGAACAGTTTTCACTAACATGTTGGTGCATTTTAACTTAACATTTCAGTTCATAGATAAAAAAGTTATGTTTATCTCAAAATAATGCGAGCGATGGCGCGGGAAATATAATTATTACTAGTGGACACTAGTAATAATTATATTTCAAACTATTATTATTGAGTACACCTATAACTCCATGAAGTGCACGAACTGTTAGGTTATTAGTATTCAATATGAAAACTTTTTGGTTAGACGCACGTTTAAGGTTAAAAAACAAAACACTGCCGGGAAAGGCGAAAAACAAACTACCGTCGAATAAATGGTGTGCAGGTGAAGCAGGAAAAATTGTGTGAATTAAAGCAAAAGTAGCATAATAATATGAAAATAGACAATCGAATCAGATGTGTTATGTGTTCTACAATTTGAACAGTTACAGTCCATAGCCTTACTTGCTATCAGGTAAACTATGGTCAAGTGCAAACCCGTTCAAGATAAAAAAAAAAAAACTTTATGTTATGTTTTTTTTTCTCGCTTGTATTTTACATATCAGAGAATCGTACACTAATACATTGGGTGGATGTTCCAGGCCCCAGACTAGTGAAGAGCTCGGATGTTGGAAGGTTTGTGCTGATTATATTACGTACCACCTGCCTACCGCGCTGAACACGCCGGCCGGCGGCCGCCGGACTCACGACCGTACTCTACTGTGTGACCGCTACGGACGAAATATAATACTAGATACATATAATATATATATCTGGTACTTATTATTTTTGTACCTATAAGTTCCAGATATGAAAACATATAAAAATATAATCATGCAATTTGGTGTAGTCGCCTGAACATATTTCGGAGATTCCTTTTTTTAATATACCTAGGTATGTAGATTTGTTCGAATTACATGTCAAACTGTACCTACCTAGGCAATTAATAAATGCCCTTTAAATGTCCCTAAAAGACATCAATGTCAATTCGAATTTTAGTTTGATTTTTGTCTGCTATTTTCACTAGTAAGTATGAATCACGCATTAAAAACGCGTAATTGAATATTCATTGCAACTTAAAAAAGCTAATATGAATCATCCAAGAGTTATCTGACACATATAATTGAACGCCATGTTGTGACGTCACTGTTAGCGATGTATACAAATAATAAGCGAACATATCGGGCATAATAACGTTGTATGTACATTCTATAAATAATAATTAAAACAAACCTAAAGACGTAGAAATTTAAAAATATTTACACGTATAAAACCTGCTCATAATTGTTTCCTTTTAGGATTTTTTGAAAAAGTTTCTAGAAAAAACATAAATATCATTGGAAAGCCCTGTTTTATTGTAGTCTGTCCGAGCTCACAGCGCGCTGCGCGGCATCAATGTGGAGACCACCGCGCGGCTGCAAGTCACTCCGCACCCACCACCTGCTCGGAGCAAATTGCACTTTATACTCTCCAATTTTAAGTTGATTTTGGTTTATAATTCTCCAGTGGTATACGAGAAGATTTTGAAAGGTTCTGCATCGGGTAATATAGACCTTAAATGTATTGCGTTAAGGTTGTATTCGGTCGAGCAGCGGAAGGAAATCATGGAAGGTGGTATCGATAGCTGTCGATGTGGATTTCGGTAATCGAGCCGTGTGAGGCGACCCGCCGCGGCCGCGGGCGGGCGAGGTGACCCCGCGCCTCGCGGCGTGTGTACTAATATTGTAGTGGATGCCGAGCGAGGCCTTATCGAGCTTCATATCACATCACTACCTAGCACTACATGCATACGTACCTATGTATACACGATGTATCACTTACTTTTCACGTGGGTATGTTTGCGTTTGACTACAGCCTGCATTGCTACAACGGGCAGCACAGGGTAGGATGTAACACGCTTAGGTACCTAGAAGGTACGTTTTAACTCTAGATTTGAAGACCCTAGGATTGTTAGTACTTGCTGGTGGCAGAAATGGAGCCGGCCGTCGCTTGCATCCGTCTCCTCCTCGCTTCCTGAGAGTCGTAACTATTTCGCAGGATATGTTTGTCAGGGAAGTTCGTTCTCATGGGCGTGGTACGTCTGGGTAGGCGACCACATCGGTTTCGTGAAAAACTCGAGATAATGACAATATTAAAAACATAGGTGTCGATTCAACAACCTACTCGTACTTTAAAAAACAAACAGTTCGCGTGGCGGCCGGGCCCTGTTGGAAACATAGAAACCACAAGTTTCAGCTAGAAAAACTGACTGTGACGGTTTGGTCAAAGTTAGCATGTTTTAATAGCAAACTGGTCGATGATTGGTACATTGATGCGCATGCCTTTTTATCAACTAAACGATGGTCTCAGCAGACTACGTTTTAATTTCTTAAGCAGTTAAAGACCAAAATACCCTACAGAACATTAAAACAATTAAAAAAGCTTTTTTTTAGAAATGATATCCATTTGTAAACATTTTCGCTGAGGAGCCGAACATCCGAGGTGTGGTTTGCAACCATGCTTTATAACGTCCGCGTGGCTATATCATTACACATCAAGTTTACATTCTGTTTCCGAGAATGATCTATCTAAAGCTTGCGTTCAAGTACCCGGGCGAGTGGAGCATTACAATGCGTCCGGTCATAGAGCGCGGCTGTCAGAGGTGCATATAGTGTCGGTAACAAATGATCCTGCGCAATGCCACGCTCCGGCCGGCAGAGGGCGCTGCAGCGGAGGTCACATTCCTCGCCACAGAGGCCTCTCGAGGGCCTCCTTTGTCTGTCTTTAATAAACCGCCTCGGACAGATACCGCGAGCGATGCTTCGATGACGATTGCTTAATATAGCCATATCGCTTCATCATTGTTTGCGTAGCGCCAGTGTATGGAGCGATGTGCAACATTGTGCGGTGCACGGCCGGGCTCGGCGGTCGGCACAGTACTGCCACAGTACCAGGCAGACACCAGAGCTCGCTACACTCGTACCAACTTATGTACTTAGCACTAATATTATACTCGTATTATTAGCGACGTGTGCGAGCACCTCTCTACAAACTTGAGGCATCGTTTGCTTTCAACAAGAACGCTCATCTTATAAAAAAAAAAATTACTTCAATGTATCAAGATCAAATGAAGTAATATTTTACCCACCTATATAGTAGGTATACCTGCCATATAAATATAATTGCAGGTCTATTCTAATATACAACATATTTCCACGACTAATTTATTCAAACCGCCCACACACTGCCTCCCCTATGTACAGAAATTATTTTACGTGAGTTAGCTGTAAATCAAGAAATGGAAATATGTAAGCGATTCTGTTTTGCGTGCGTTAAACTGCACATAATTTAGTCTCTCCACTACACACTGCCCTTGGATCTATCATGCGATGCAATGATGGCACAGTTAACCTAGCCTACTGTTGTGAGACCGTATCCCACGCGGTGCATCCGTCACTTGAGTCGCACAACAAGTGCGTATACTAGTGTTACATTGGATGAAAGGCAGCAGTTGCAGTGGAACGAGCATGACTTGTGTCAAGTGTAAGCAGATTAGTAGACAATTATCGCGCGGCACGCGGCGTGTCGGAGTGATTGCCGCCACGCGCGCGCCGCCTGGCGAGGCACAACACGCCGCGTGCCGCGACGCGACGCGCGCCCGATACCTTCCTTCCTATACTTATCGAATTATATCAACTCCTCCCTCGCAATTTGCCCGTTTTGTCGTCCGCACTCAATGGCGCTTATTATTTTGTTGCGCTGAGGGGTTGCGGTGATTCACAATGGACAGGATAATATACAACAAAGCAGGTAACTTCATTCAAAGTAGAAACTACGCTTCAGGATGTGCTGTATGATGTTCGTCTTATGTCGTGATATCGTGTTAGCATATATTTTTTCATGACTATCTTAACAGTTTTGATTCATAAATACAAATTACAATAGATGAATAAGTAGCCTTTGTCCGTCCAAGTCCATCCAAGCCGAAACTACGTTCGTTCCATATGTCGCGATCCGATGTTCCGTAGTGCGTGAAGGCACTTACATAAATACCAACAGCAAGTTACGTATTCGCGAGAACAATACGCGGAGATATCAGTGATCCCTTTATGCTAACAAACCCCAACAACTCAAGAGAGACACAAGTTGGGCCATTTCAAATGCAAATCTTCAAAAGGATTTCAATAGCGTGTAAAGGGATTGGGTTTTTTCGGAGCGCCCGCATGGCTGTGTTTGCAGTAGTAATGCAGTTACCCCCGGGAAGGGCGGCGGGGGGAGGGTGCCCCCAGGGCACGCGCGACGGCCGAGGGGCACTAATGATGACTTCACAAGTCCCCGCTCGCTGCAAATTGGGCGCAATTTGAGCAATCATGCCACATCACATGGCTATTAATTTTATCACAATATCTTTATTTCAAAACAATATTCACTAACTAAAAGCAATATCAACCATACCTAAATTATAAATAAAATCAAGAAGGTACCATACGAGCACGTATAAATATTTTGGAAGTCTCTAACAGGAGCCCTGTTCAATCCAGTCCAGGGGTCTTCAAATACAGAGAGAACAGGTTTCTCATGGGCAAGCTACATCCTAGACTACAGCGGTGCTTAACATCACACAAACATACATACATACAACATGTAGTTATTTGTAACAAAGTGATGCGCAACACGTGTAGTATGTACCTGCCTATGTCTGTGTGGTGTGTCCAGCCAGGCGCGGGGCGCAGGCACGCCGCTTGCCTGACGTGCGACGCTGCCGCGACCATAAATCTCTCATCTCCCGCCCACACCCGCACCCACACCCTTGATTGCGTATTTACAGTGTCGCAGAGTCGCGGGACACTGTCGTACTTGGCCACTTGAACTTGTCTTGTCGTGCACTCAACCTGTAACATTGCTTTAGGGCAATGCGGCTCTACCTGTAGCCATATCTGAAATTTACGCAAGAGCAATAGATATCCAAGTTTCTACAAGTCACAGGAATAACAAAGATAATTCTAAGGTGTAACTGTAACACACCATAAAAATACTTACACCGTACACTGGGAGTGAACTGCGTTAAGAGCGGTCTCTTATTCGATTGTGTACATTTAATAGGTAAGATGAAGCGGCGGGTTTCTACTACCAACCAACCAGTACTCACTTTAGTGTAGTTCCTCCAGTACTGTCACCGCAGTGCTTGTTACTGCCCATGGCTCGCCGTTGCTTACCATTTATAAGGGCAGTCAACCAGGCGACATTCTATGCAGCCTCCGTTCACATAGATCATTGCAACTGTTTCAGGAATGAAGGGCAACACCAGAGGGGACCGCAACAATACGAAGTAGTCAGGTGAAGATAAACATGCATCACCAGAGTCGGCCTCTCCCAGATGATAAGAAGAACACGACTGGGGAACACGAGGGAGCCAGCGAGTAACACTTGTACACAAACTGAAACATATTCTTCAAAAAATATTTACCATGTAATACATAAAAACAAGGGCAGAAAAACTAAAGAAGGGGGCACCTAGAAAATCTTTGGAAAAGCCTAAAGATAGTCTAAGTGCTCCAGCCCACTGCCTTAGGGCAGCGAACCCAGCATACTGGCCGCATTATCACACTAAATGGCAATGCTTATACGTAAAGCCAGAAAAAGGCCATAATTTTGGTCACGCGTCGCGTCCACATTTGAATCTGACAATGTCATACACGAACGGGTCGAAGAGTTAATCTTCTCTTCTAATAAGTTTCAACAAAACAAATAAAATAATAATAATGTGGATATTACACTATTTGTTGAAGCGTTTCTTTCTTTCTCATATGCCCAATCAATACTAAATGACGAACAAGGCAGTGGTATGTTCAGTTACAGTATTACCCCGCTAATAAAAGAGGGGTGTTATAGTCAGGCACTCGGCGCGCGGGCGGCGGTCTGGCGGCGACATTACATGAGCTGGCCTTTTTGTATTCTGTCATAAAGCGAAGGGGCTACCATGTAGTCCCACGTCAGCTGGTTTACTTATGTAACTGAACAAACTAGAAAGAAAAAAACTAGAGATGCCTGCGTTTGAGCTCTTACAGCCACAAAACACGTTCATATGTAATGGTCAATATGTAACTAATACGGTTTTCACTCACGTGTAATTTCGTGTATGTTATTATTATTATTTATTTACAAGGAATGGGTTTGCACTTGACCGTAATTCGCCTGATGGTAAGCAATTATTACGGTCTAGGATAGAACGTGCTTACCCAGTAAGAACCGATTCACTCTCGCTTTGAAGATAGCAAGGTTATATTTTTTTCGTTCAGTCCAGTAGTTTTTGAAAAAAAGAAAACAATAAATCAATAAATTAATTAGCAGTTTATGCAAATCAATTTTACCTATATTTCCAAAACGACTTGTCGGATTTTGATGCAGTTTTTTGTGATGTGATGAGATTTGATTGGTGTATGTTTTTTTCTAGCTATGTGTTACGATGACAACTCACAAGGGGGCGCTGCTGCATTATAATATCTTCTAAATTACTAGCCCGATTTTGATGCAGTTTTCTTTGATAGAATTAGATTTGCTCAGTAAAGTGACAGTAAACTTAATTTTTTTTAAATAATGATTATTTATTTAAGTACTTAAAGCTGCTAGTTGTGTGACCCGCAACAATAATAACCCCCTATGATAGTTTTGAAGCCCCTGGTACCTTGCGTGCGCTCGCGTCGCTCCGCTCGCTTCTTACGCATGATTTAAGCAGCTCAACTCGATTATTATCAATTCGAGTGGGAATGTTGCGATTTATTCGTTTGTCGGTATTGTGCTCGTCCCTAATGCATGTCAAGATTTAGTGCTGCCTCCAAAGCAGGATTTAGTTCAGTATAAGTTCAGTGTAAGCTTCAACTTTACGGAGCTCTCCTTCCACTACTTGGCCTTTTTAGCCGACTCCTTCAGAAAAGGGACGTTATGATCTCTCTGTGTCTCTGTCTCTGTCGCCGCGTCGCGTCGTCACAGATTCGGGCTCATATAAAGTTCTATCAGTAGGTACATATGTATATATATTATATGTATTACGACGAGAGGCTCAGTTATATGTGGTGTGGGCGGGACTACACTGATTGCTGCACATAGATCTGTTTCCGATGTAGTGATGCACAGAGACCTCCAAGTGGAATATAACTTTTCGGTCACCAATCCGAGAGCTGGACTCGTCGACAGTTGCTAAACTTCAGTAATCGCACGCGAGAGCCGGCCGCTGCCGCTGGCTGAGCCAAATAAATCAAAACATTAAATGCGAATAAAAGACCCCAACCCGCTGTCATGCAAAGTAAGCCACAGCTTAAAATGTAACCGTTGAGAGCCTCTGTGGCGGAGCTAATTTATTCGTAAACTACTAAATACTTTAGTATTACAAAGAAATGGAATATCGCTGGCTGACGCGGCGAGAAAAACAAACTCATTCAGAAAGTGGGCGTGTGTACGTGGGGCCCCAGTACGGTCAGGACAATAAACGAACAGGAAACAAATGAAACTAAACTGCCACGGTAACTATGCAGGTCAACATGCCGACTTACCACACACACTTATACATTTCCATAAAATATTTTCTAAGCAAGTGATTGTAATGGTATTTTATCGAAAAGTAATTTATATTTCATATCAATTAATAAGCCCGGAACAACCTCCAAATCATTTGTCTTCACCGAACAAAATCAGCTTATTTTTTTTGTTCTTACTTCACACTCAATCAGCTGTATTGATTTGGATGAAATTTTGTATGGGAATATATAAAACCCTGAATAGGTATTTTTTAAATCAGATTAAAGTATTACACACAGAACATTCGCTTGAAGGTAAGCTAGCTTCCAATAAGAACAAACTCACTGTTGCTTTGAAAATCGCTAGCAAGTTCAATATAAAATAAAAATAAATAAAATAAAATAGCCTTTATTTCCCTCGTTCTTTATAAAATTACATTTCATTCACTTCTTAATTAGGTTGTTTGAAATTCTGTTTAATATTTAATTTTAATTGTGAAGATTTTTATAGTTGATATTAGGGCACCCAAAAGCGGGTAAAGGCCTCCTCCTTGCTGGCCCAGGCGTTGCGGTCCTGGGCTAGTCTGGTCCACGTGACTCCAGCCACCTCCACGATGTCGTCTCTCCACCTCTTCTTCTGTCGGCCGCGCGTGCGCGAGGCGTCCCGCGGGCACCAGTGCACGATGCGCTCGCTCCATCTGCCGTCGGTAGAGCGGGCTAGGTGTCCCGCCCACTTCCATTTTAAGCGGCACAACATCGTCACTGCGTCTATAACTTTGGTCCGCTGTCTTATTTCTGTGTTCCTTACTTTGTCCATGAGGGTGAGTCCAAGCATAGAACGCTCGGCTGCTCTTTGGAACTTGGCAATTTTGTCAACAGAGTCTTGTGTTAGCGCCCATGTTTGGCATCCATACAGCAAAGAAGGCAGGATTGTATTGTCCATTAGTCGTTTTTTCAAGTATATAGGCATACGGCTCTTGAAGACATCCTTGTTAGTCTTCTGTCAATTTCTTTGCTATCTGCATCTTGAAAGGAAATAATACGTCCCAGGTATATGTATTCGCTTACATACTCGATGAATGTGTCAAGTTCAATATAGTACAGCGATATGTTCTGTCCGTACGTACGAACAAACAGTCATAAATATGAGGTCCCATATATCTGTCGGCGCGCGCGCAGATATTTACGATGCTTCGCATAAATCGGGCCAAGTGTAAACACCCCCGCCCCCCGCCGCCCGCCCGCCCCGCGCCTCAAGGCAGGCTTCTGCTTGATTGCTTCTCCACAATACACGCATTCAATCCATAAAACATCATGGGCTATATATCACAGGATAACTGGTTTGAAAGCTGTCGACACTCGCTCAGCTCAGTTGGCCACTCTCTTATAAAATTCATAGAAACAACCGGACTCGTCCCAAGTGATAGCAAAGAATGTGAGAAATTGGTTGATTCGTGCGGGAACTAGGCGCTGCCAACCGAGCGCCTGGGAGCGGTCGACAAGAGTCCATGGAGTCCATGTAACGGCGCTGCTTGCCTTGATTTATTTAATATCTATGGTTATGTACATACCTTTTCCTACTCATTTTCTATGTCATCATCATCAGCCTTTTATCGCCCACTGCAGCTGAGCATAGGCTTCTATTCTTTCTTCTCTCGCCCCGGTCCAGCGCAGATTGAATCCAGGTGCCCCCTGCGGTTATTCTATTGTCGGCAACGCACCTCATTGATGGGCGACCTCAACAGACCATATTTATTTCTATGTAACATTTTTAAAAAAATATGTACTTATATGGTCTTTAAAATACCTGGGCATCGAGATTGACGAAAATCTTAATTTCAAAAATCATATCACCAACTTAGCTAAAAGAGTTCGCAAACTCAGGGCTCTGAGTAACTCTGCCAGTGAAAAAATATTACGCCTAGTATATGGAGCTCTATGCGAATCTATCTTGTCATATTGCATTGTAGTTTGGGGTGGGGCTGGCTGGAGTCTCTGCAATGAAGGAGGTGGAAAGGGCGCAGAGGGCGGTACTGAAAGTAATGTGCAAACTACCGTATCGACATCCAACAGCTGACCTCTACTCTGAATTAGGCATGTTAAACGTTCGGCAACTTTATTTACTCAAAGTAACCTTAACAGAACACCGTCAAACCGCCTCGTCTATCACTCCTACTTCCCCTCGGAGACGATCTCCACGGGTTTTTCAACCTCGAGTGCATACAGCCTTCGCAAATCGACTACCCGAATTTAGATTCCCCTTCATATACAACAAAATGGTTACGATATGTAGCATTCAGAGTACAACCCTCAGGGAATGCAAGCGTCTCGTAACCCAGTACTTGTGCACTCTTATCATATGAGGACACGGAAGATTAGCTTAAAAACACTCACACGCACACACAGACACACCTCACACACACACACGTGTCGTCCGTTGTTTTTAGTTTTAAACCTATTCAACTATTATGAACCAAAACCGTAGCTGCATATTTAAATCATACCATTTTAAAAAGCACCTGTGGCTGCTGCGATACAGGGGTACCTAGTGCAGTAGCCACTGGTAACTCTATATTAAGGTCAACTTAAATAAATTTAAAACTCTGTTATTAAATTATCTTTAAGGTAAGAAAATAAAATTTCAAAAAATTCTGAATATGTTTTTAAAATAATTACTTTAAGTATAATATTTTTTTAGAGGCAAAGATTGGTTTTTTATTTATGAAAAAATAGTAAAATATCAATGGCAATCAAAGTATAATTAAAAAATAAATTTAAATATTAAAAACCTAACCTAAAACACATCATGTTCCGAATAACCCGGCCGGATCGCTCCCGGCGCAAAGGCCGGTGCCCATGACGCTCGCCGCGTTGCCACGTAGAATCGCAATGGCCAACCTTTGCACCAAAAAAGATCCAGAGCGGGAGTCACCTGTATTTTCAATGAGCCTATTTCTTATTTGACTAATAAACTGTTAAATACAAAAAATAAAACCAATGTACATTGCATTGCTTCATCATATTTGAGTCCTTTTCTATTTATTTTGTCAATGTTATGGCATATTGCCAGTAATCTGGAACATAGTATAAGACAAAATAAGTTTGGGTATACTTTAGATCGATAATAAAACACGCTACTTATAGTTTGTATATTCTATGTCTGTTTGTGTCTCTGTTTCTTTAAACGCTCATCACGCAAAAACGGCTAAACGGATCATCATGATTTTTGGTATGTAGGTAGTATGAGGTCTTAGGAGTGGCATAGGCTACTTTATATCCTGTAATAATGCGAGCGATGCCGCGGGCGTCCACTAGTAAGTAATAATGTTCGGCATGTCGAGAGCAGAATTTCAAAGGAATTGATTGAAAGCGCGCCTGTGACGAGAACACGCCACTAGACACCACGTTATAGGGTGAAATTAAAATGATAAATAAATAATAATTAATAATATTATGCATATATTATAAATTATGTACATCTCTGTAACTGAGAGGTTCACATCCTCGGGTCGTTCCTCAATACTGGGGGTCGTGACTTCCCGGTACATCGTAGTGAGTGCTCAGATTTATCCGAAGACACGTGTCCTCGGATTTTGCCCTCCTCAATCATGTCGCTTTCCTAATGAAGTTTGTTTCGCAGTTAAACAAGTGCAAATTCAGTTCATACTAGTCCTAGCTCAAAGTCGTCAGTGCAGGCAGAGCCAGCCGCGTGCCTCAGTAGGGTCCTATCCCATCGACACACGCGCTACGATCCTGCATCCAAACACTAGTAACCTACTAAAAAAAATGGACAAATGGAGAATTTTAAAACCTGAACTGCAGATGCGATTGCGTATTTAAAAACAATAAATTTATAAAATAGAGATTTTAAAAAACATGCCATAGGTACGATAAATAAATAAATACATAATACAGACATAACTGACTACACTCTGCACCTGCCCGTCTCACTGCCCGTCAGTCAACAGGCTTCAGGCTTCTAAAGGGGTAAAAACTACCAACTCTGTATCTTTGGATACGTATGTATATTCTTCATTTTAATCGACGCGGTCAGTCCTGGGATAATAATAATAATAATAAAAATGTTTATTGGACACACAATAATCATTTTTATTATTATTATGGGGGACCGAAAAGTGGCATTCCATTTTGGGCGCTTCTGTGGGTCGGATGACACGTTAAATTGTAGGTTCCGGCTGTTCGTCTAGTAGGACAGTCGTTAAGCCATGTCAGGGGCCCTTAGCGCGGCTTGAAAAACACTCAGAGTTGGCCACTCTCTAGAAGAAGAAGGAATTTTAATTGATAAATTTATTGGCAGTCTAGTTGGATGAAGTACCTATATTATACGTTGGCTGGGCGGGAGTGAGAGCGCGGCGCGGTCGGGTGGGGAGCCGGGTTCGACTCCCGCTCATCAGCGGCCTCATTACACACGCATATTGAAACATATTCCGAGACGGATCTATTTATCAGTAGTAGCTGCCGAGTGCTGAGTGTCGACCAATGCGGACGGACCTCGGACACTGGATATATAATGTGAGCTCCTTGAGGACTGCGGACGGAGCTCGGACACTGGATATATAATGTGAGCTCCTTGAGGACTGCGGACGGAGCTCGGACACTGGATATATAATGTGAGCTCCTTGAGGACTGCGGACGGAGCTCGGACACTGGATATATAATGTGAGCTCCTTGAGGACTGCGGACGGAGCTCGGACACTGGATACATAATGTGAGCTCCTTGAGGACTGCTGCTCGACTGCATGCCATGCTAAATACTTTGTTGGGGTTTGCACGTAAATATGTAAATAACCGTTTAACGAGTGTTTATAAAAGTTATAGCCGTATTAAATAGATTAACCAAACCTGACAAGCTTCCGTAGAGTGGTATTTCAATAAGAGTCAGTTGTAGTAAAGAAAAAAGGACTTTGTTGTCCACAGGACATATATTTTCAACTAGGCTAGAAGTATATTTGACTTCCCCCTATTTCTAATAGATAAAGTGCCTATACTTTCGACCCGCGTTGTACGAACGTAAATGCCATTGGAAAAAGTAAAAGGCGAAGCAGAATTGTTGATTTTATTTTCCAAAAGAACAGACAAGTAATTAATTGGATTTGCTGAGGGGCGGACCGCGGTACTACGGTCACGGACTGTGGTACACTTTTAATGTAGACAATAATACACCCGGCGTTATTACATTTGAAATTTTTGGCAGTTGAAACGAGAAAGTGCCGAGTTCGCGCTCTGGTAGCCAGGGGTAGGGGAGCGGCAAGTAGTCCGCTAGCACCTCAGTCTTAGTTAAAAAGTTATGTCATGTATACCTACAGAATATCATATACCTACGTGAGTACCCCTACAGTACAGTCTTTGTAGAGGAGACTTCATAAACAATATTAACAATTAACTGCTGTTCTACTCTGGGGAACCACACACGGAGCTTGAACACAATAAACGCTGGGAAATAATATTAGCATTTATATACAAAATAGATACATAATTAGTCCCCCTTCTAGCGTTTTGTTCCTTATTATTGAGGGTCGTTACTCCCCTTTAGATTAATAATAATTTAATACGAGTAGTTTAATTAAGACAATGAACAACTCCACACTTATAGCATTTAACATTAATACCATGTCTGCAATAGTTATTTTATTTACCTAACATCCACTCTCTATATTTTTTTATTTAATGTTATGTATTAACATAAAATAAAAAAATACGGCAATTAAAAATTAACGGCCTCACAAATACCGGGCAGAAGGCCCGAGAATCTGAAGATAAATAAATACATAATTTTAATAATAATAATTTATTTATTTGCATTTAAAAACTAGTTTTAAGTGCAAATTAATAAGTTAACATAATATGTATGTATGTTAATTCTACATGAAAATATTGTAAACTTAAAATTACTTTACATGATTTGCGGGATAGGTATAACATAGATACATATTAAACACTGGGTGTACTACATTCCACACTAAGTCGAGACTTGTGCCGTGAGATGTAGGCTCTTTCCGTTAGATTTAATATAGCAGCACCTACCTACTTATTAGGTACCTGTCTTTAGCAAAAAAACAGAGATACATACCTGCATGTCAATTCTATAAACATACCTACTTACATGATGTCGCTCAGGTATATACAATAAGTTACAAGTAACATAATTATTATCTAGGATGGTAGGTAGTTTAAATAGGAATGGTGTCTAGTAAGAGAATAGTTAGCATTCGTTAACTCATTTCTGTGAGAGTAGATAATTCTTAATGTGAATGAATAGGTACCTAAATAGTGAAGATTGCGGGGCCTGCAATCCAAATGAAATTGTCCAGGAGTAACATAAAACTTTAGTTTGTAGGCGTACTCGTGATCCATGTGAGGCACCGGCCGAATATACTCAATACTACAATGAATACAATGTGCTGCCTCCTTCAATTAGTACAATTCAATACCATTTCACCATCGTACGAGTAGGGGTTCGGCAAGAAGGCACCGTTATACAGTTGAGGTTCCAAAGACTCGTACCAAGCGCTTTGCTTCGACTTTCATCGTGCGAACAGCCAAACTGTGGAACTCCTTGCCCGAATCTCTATTCCCCTTGAACTATAATTTGTCGGTCTTTAAGTCGAGAGTAAACCGGTTTCTTCTAGGCAAGCGCGCTACATCGTAGACTATAACATTGCTTAACATCAGGCAAGTTGTAGTCAAGCGTAAGCCAATATCATGTAAAAAAAAAAAAAAAAAAAACAATTAATATTGTGTTCATTACATAATAACATTATGCATTAGATGGGATTGAATGAGGGAGTTCATAAATCTTATAGATTGTTTTTGTCAGTCTTCGGTCGTGGTCCACCTGCTTAGTTCGCCACTTAGGTGGACCACGGGCACTCTTTCTTGTCGGTGGTTCACCTTAGTTCACCTAGGTGGACACGGGCACTCTTTCTTGTCGGTGGTTCACCTTAGTTCACCTAGGTGGACCACGGGCACTCTTTCTTGTCGGTGGTTCACCTTAGTTCACCTAGGTGGACTACGGGCATTTTTTCTTGCCGGTGGTTCACCTTAGTTCGCCTAGGTGGACCACGGGCACTCTTTCTTGTCGGTGGTTCACCTTAGTTCTCCTAGGTGGACCACGGGCACTCTTTCTTGTCGGTGGTTCACCTTAGTTCACCTAGGTGGACTACGGGCATTTTTTCTTGCCGGTGGTTCACCTTAGTTCGCCAAGGTGGACCACGGGCACTCTTTCTTGTCGGTGGTTCACCTTAGTTCTCCTAGGAGGACTACGGGCATTTTTCTTGCCGGTGGTTCACCTTTATAATAATATTGCAAGCTCTTTCTTTTTGATTTTTGTTTAGTTATTCATAGAGGAATATTCATTTTATAAAATAAAAATATTTTTTATTTTATTTTTATCGGTCTGTCCGTCCGTCCATCTATCTGTCTCCAGGCTGTATCTCATAAACCGTTTCAAATTTTCAGAACAGAATATTTACTTATATATATATTACCTTTCAAAATAAATAATGAAATAATAATAACAATATAATATGGGGGGCTCCCATACAAGCAACGTGTTTTATCTGTATTTTTTGCTCAATATTAAAAACGGTAACCGGAAGACTTTTCAAATTTTCACAGATTATTTGCTTGTATATTACCTTTCAAAATAAATAATTATATAACAATAAAGTAAATATTGAAGGGGGGCTCCCATACAACAAACGTAATTTATAGCAATTTTAACGTGATCTTAATAAACAGATAGAAACTTGAATATTTGTAAGTAAATATTTAGAAATATAACAACTATAAACATAAATACCTAAACTAATACATATAACAGAACAGATGATAGTACGGAACCCTTTGAGCGCGAGTTCGACTCGCACTTGGCCGGTTTTTTTATTGTTTTGATTCTATACTATTTGTGTTTGGTAAGAAACGCCGCACAAATAATGTTACGGAATCTTTTCATTCAAAACTGAATTTAAACGTAAAGAAATCCTGTAACACCGAACTGAAGAGTCTTGAATCCAGTTTTTCCAACAAAAGTAAAACCAAATATATAACTGACGATGTTGGCGTTGGAAAGTTACGTTAATTGTACCTTTAAGTATTAAATATTCAAATTAAAATGTTTTTTTCCTTTAAAATATGGTATAATTAGGTATATCAAAGCTAATGAAAGTCGAAAAAATAGATTGTCGATAAAAAATCGACAATAATCTATTTTTTCGACTTTAATTAGTTCTTTCGGTATTCATTTTTCATTTGTGTTGTAAAGCGGTCCGGAGATAAAACGACAAGCATCAATAGGTGGACCATGGCCTATAGACATTTCTGATTTACATATTACTCATCATTTAGGTAAACCACCGGCAAGAAAAAGAGCCTGTAGTCCACCTAGATGAACTAAGCAGGTGGACCATGTCCGAAGACTGGTTTTTGTGCTGTAAAGTATACCAAATCATTTTATTTATATTTTTATCAAATTATAGTTTCGTCATCAATTCACAACACATAGTTTTATATTCTGTGCCTTTGGTATGAAATTTGAACCTTGATTCTATATATAAATCATCATCAACATTTTTATTAATCTTACTTGGTTACCAAGAAGTATCAATTTATATATTAAAAATATATTATAATATATAAAAGGAATATAACATTATCACTTAGTTGTCAAGAAATCAATGGACAGACAAAAATCCATGCACAAATATTTGGCAAACATGCTTGGAATCTTAAATCAGCTCAAATTTAATCCAATTCTGACAATGTCACAAGCATAGGTACAGAACAAATTTAAAACTTAATTTTTATAAAGCAGATTAAAAAGAAAAGAAAATGATATATTTTCCAAAGATTTGTCGTGTTTATTTATTAAAGACAATTCTCAAAGGTATAACGGGCCACAGTATCGGTTCATTTTTGTCACATGCAGACTTTAATTGATCTTCAAGTGACTTCTCCAGTGCAGCTATTTTTTCCCACTTGGCTCCGTAAAGTTTCTTATATTCTTCTATTTTGTCAGCTGGATTGTCTGGACATTGTTCTGGTTGTATTGTTGACATTTCTTCCTCCAGCTGTCGACGTTGCAGTCGCTCCTCTCTATTCTTTCTAGACACAGAATTGCTTTTTAGAAATTCTATGAATTCTTCACTCACTTGTAAGGCTTCACTGTCTGTCTGTTGTTCTTCATTCTCCTGGCCTTCGTTCACCTCATGCTCCTCTTCCTCCTCTCCCCCACCAGCATACTGTGAAGCTCCCCAGCCACCCTGGGTTGGTGCACTCCGCCACACCGGGGCTGCATTGAACTCTTCTGTAACTGAACAAAATGTATTCATTGATTAGATTTTTGGAAACAACAATTTTGTGAATATAATTGATAAAGAGGAGGTTTTGGATAGTCCTATTGATGTTAGTTAAATAATCCTGTGACAAGAGCAGTTTTGATGATGCTAGTTGCCGACACTTCATGTTATAAACAAACAGTAATTTGAAAAACTAAATCTACATCTCTGGGCCCATACAAAAAGTCAATCTGGAAATGTGCGGGTTTTCTGTATCATAATAACTGCAGAACCAATTTTGTTACAACTTAAATTGTTCCCTCTGTTTAATTATACCAGTAATTTGAAACAAAGAATAATAGCTATCATATCACATTTATTTTCCCATAATACAGCAGATGAGACATACACTAAAAAAAATTGGGTTGCATGTTTGGAAGCTTTATAGGTTATTGAATGAACATGAATATTCTGAAATTTTATGCAATTATGAGCACATCATTTACATATTTACATACCTACATTCAAACAAGTCCCAAGTAAAACTTGTGCATTGTAGTGGGGCTCAGATTCTACCATGGAAGGTGTATATTCTCAGATTTTGTGGTTTTAAACATTAAGTTTCCTAACAAAGTGGTTCTTCATTGTTAACTCAGTGCCAATTCACAATTATTGGTGCACAGCCAAATTCAATGATGGTGGTCAGCAAATACAATTATGCATGCATCATTAAAACCTACACAGTATTATTAGTGTTTGTTGTCTTAATAGCAGCCAAATGTAGAAGGTGCATACTTCTTTCTGAGGACATTAACTTTAATTAAATTATAGGAGTAAAAGTGACAGAAACAAAAGCTATGTTAGCGATTACAATCCAGAATCAAAACTAGTGAATATATCTTGTAGGCAGTGTGTAGGCTAAGCTGTAGCATTGCCTAACAGCTGTAATCAAACGTATACGTACACCACTTAAAAAACTCAAGTTAATTATTTCATCAACAGTGTGCACCAGGGAACAGTATGGAGGCAATGAAGTACCTGAACGGGACGCTGTGCCCTGGTCGCGCCTCTGCCGCAGCATTGAGAGAAGCATGTCGTTCTCGTATCGTAGCGCCCTCGCCGTGGCCTTCCAGTGCGCCACCTGGTACTGCAGGTGCCAAGTCGCAGTGCTCGTGAAGTTTTCAGCCCAAGAAGACATGGTGTTCGCGAAGCGTTGCTTTTCTCTCTTCAGCTTCAGTTTCTTGTAGTACAGTTGCTGCGCACGCTTCCTGTACTTCCTGCGGGCGGATTTGAGAGCGCCGGCAGACTTAGTCACATTCTGGGAATAAGACGCCATGGGTTCGGGAAACATTTTTATAACAGTAAATATTAATCTTGGTTTACTATCAACTTATATTATTTCAAACATGCGTGCATCACTATCTTTTTTTCAACAATGACAGATGCCAGACGACAATGACAACTTCAATGACAACTTTGTCGCCACTTTTTTTTCTTCTTTGGCCATAACTTTGTTTTGTGCATGTTCTGACTTTATGCTGTTCTGAAGTAAAATTTATGTGTTTTTTGCCTTAAATATTTTTTTTTCTCCTGCGTGATTTCAACCGAGTTTGACATTTTACTTTGTTCACCCCTTTGACCATCCATCCTGGTTTAAAAGGGTAATAGTATTCTTTGATCCTGGTTCACCCGGTTCACCCCGAAGGGTTGAGTTTATTATTTTAGTTGTCCCGACGACGAAACGGAGTAGGTACCTATGTTATGAAAGGTATTTTTATAATATGGTCAAAATCGGATGATATATGAGTATGTTGCTATACATAGAGCCAAATTTGTTAAAAACAAATAGTGTTCAACATCATTGTGCGAGTGTATGTTTGCATGGATGCCATCGACCTAGATAGATGCAAAGAATAGACGAAAACGAGGGATTTTGTTTTTGTATATTCTATTTTTTAGATTATTAATATTAATTAAATAACTCATAGTTAATTGGTAGGTATATTGTTCCATTCTAATATTTTTTTTGTAGTTTATATAAATAGTAAATAAATATTTATTTCTACCGTGTAATATATGTCTTATGTAAATCTGATATTCTATTAATACTAGTTAATATATTTTACATACTTACACCTTGCTCCTTACTTATAAATGTTAGAAGTCTCGATAGAGCTGCTTGTTTATCTCTAAAAAGTAATGAAATCACTAGAATTAGTTAAGCCAAGTCTAAGGTTCCTTACTGCGATTTATTTATTATTATAGTTAATTTTACGTGACTTTGCCGTAAAAACAAACGTAAATAGATGAGTTCGCGTCCACTGTGGACGCATAGTGCTAGTTTTATAAATTCAGTGTAGTAATTCGCGTCCACCTTATTTTAACTAATTAATAGATAAAAAACCGGCCAAGTGCGAGTCGGACTCGCGCACCGAGGGTTCCGTACAAACCTGCAAGGTTAAATATTTTGTGATGTAACTAAAAATTTATGGTTTTCGTAATTTTTCCTTTATCTATGCTATAAGACGTTGCTTCGTACCAAATTTCAAGATTCTGAGTTCACGGGAAGCACCCTGTAGGTTTTGATTCCCTTGCAAGTGTCGAAAATTTGCGGCATAAATGGCTGTATCTTTTGATTGCGTTGGCTTAGAAGTTTGATTTTTTCACATCTTCAAGGGACAGTAGACCTGAGTAATTGATATAAATTTCAGCTTCATACCTCTACGCGTTCCTGAGAAAAAGGGTCTTGACAGACGGACGGACGGACGGACAGACGGACAACAAAGTCATCCTATAAGGGTTCCGTTTTTTCCTTTTGAGGTACGGAACCCTAAAAAATAGCAAATTCATACTAATATAGTTAGTTTTTTATTATTAATGTCTAGAAACAGCTATGTATCCTAAAATTCACACAGATCCAAACAAGAGTTGCCGTCAAACGCGCCGCTGCACACTATTTTTTTATTAACATCCCACAGGTTCGCACTCCGTAGATGAACAACCGAAACTAACTATTTTTTTAAACAGGTTGAGTAGGCGCACGGAACATTAGTCTATGTGTGCGTGCTTCTTATACATTGAGGTATTGACAGTAATCACTTAACATTTAATTAGTGTGATAATATACTTATTTTCGAGTATTTTTAATAGCAGGTCCGTAAAATGGACGCGAATTGGGCGATGGACGCGAAAAGGCGAACTTACCTACATATTTTGTAATACATATTTATGCCTATTGTATTAATTTTGCACCAACATTTTGATTGTATCGTCACCACCACATTACCTAGGTATAGTATTTTTCGGGCTAACATTGGACACCAACTGTATATTATTTATCACATTAAAATATACTGTAGCACACTAATGTGGATATAAAGAAATCACAAGAGTGTAAGCAAGTGAAAAAGTTGTAAAAACGTACAATACAAAATACAATACAAATTCATACAATACAATTTCAGCCCAATCCAACCAGTGGTTTGGGCTGTGCGTTGATAGATCACTATATCAGTCAGTCAGTCAGTCACCTTTGAGTTTTATATATTTTTATTTGGTCAGTATACCTTCATACGTTATACTACTACTAAAGCTAAATGTTTTTTCGTTATGGATATCTTGCTGGCTGTTCCGTCGATTTAGTCGCTCATTAATAACCTATATTTAGTTTATATTTCCAACTTTTCGACTGGATTTAAAGAAATATTTAATTAAATTAAATGTATAATGTATTATATCCGTTATCTAGTACCTACCCATGATACAAGCGTAAGCTTAGTATGGGGCTAGATGGGCTGGGTGATATAAAAAAAAAATACATTTATTGGGACACGAAACAAGAGATACAGAATGCAAGATATAAACAAGTAGGTACACACGTTTCATGTCACAATCCGGCCCCAACTCAGCATGTGCTGGATGCAAGCATCCAACGCTGGTCTTCCGTTGGAACCGGCAGGTGACGTCACGAACGTGACGAAAAGTATATATAATAAAGAGTGATTTGAACACAATAAAAATGTACAACATGTAGCAAACGTAGATATGTCCTGAAATATCTTTTTTTTTTTAACTTGTACGGTTTTGCACTTGACCATAGTTTACCTGATAGCAAGTAAGGCTGTGGCCTAAGATGGAGTGTGCTTACCCGATAAGGACCGATTCACTCTCGATTTTTATTTAAATAAATAAATAGGTTTTCCGGTTCCGATGTGGCACACGGCGCCATCTAGCCCCACACTAAGCTTACGCTTGTCTCGTGGGCACTAGATAATGGATACAATACATATACCTATCCTATTTTGTAAATGCATACTAAGTATTTATAGAAACGACCAAAATCAACACAAATAATTGCGGATTTTTAAAATTTATAATTACTTGTGTCATGCGGGAATCGAAGCCGCATAGCCACTACCAACTATGCTAACAGGCCAGTCAAATATCAATTTTAATTTGTGATATTTCCTCCGAGATTTTAATATTGTGTATTGAATATATTACTCTATGATATATTTACTAAAGACAGATGAAATACATAGATACTTATTGGCAACTAAGAAGGTTTAATTAGAAATCGTGCGCTATGTTGTTGGAGGCAAATTTTGTCGAGATGGTTAGAACCAGCGGCAGGGGTAGGGCAGGGCGGGCGTCGCGGAGTGTTTGCAGCCCCCGGGGGCTGGCGCAGGTAATCCTGTTGGACTCAGCCCGCCCGAGCCGCCCGCCCGCGCCCCACAGCCTCGCAAGTATCACGCACATCGGGAAAATAACAAGTTAGGTTTTTCAATCATTGCCACTATCTATCTGTCTCTACACACATAATAAAGCCGAAGAGGGCTAACAATCTGAACATAGAAGATATTCGAAAATATATTGTTCGGGTTTAAGTTGATAACAGAGAACATGTTTTACCAGTTTTTAGATTTTTTGTCTGTTGTGTCAGTTTATTTAAACAAACATCGAGTTCAATTTGAGTATAATAAGTATTACAGGTCATGTATTATACTAGTTACTTAGAAGTATCATTCACGTGCGTACACTGTGTAGTACAATCTGATTATTCATACAGGTACTAGTAGACACCCGCGGCTTCACTCGCATCATTTTCAGATAAAAAAGGTTTAAATGAATATTTTATATAAGAACCGGTTGAAATGAAACAAATCCTAAAATGTTAAGTTTAAAATGCACCAACATGTTAGTGAAGCCGTAGACAAATCGGTTCAGTCGCTTTCAAGTCTATAGCGAACAAACATACCGACATACAAACAGTTTTTTTTAAACATATTTTTGTGTTCTTATTGTATCAATGAAGACACCTCAAAAATTTTTTTTTCTATTATTTTTGATTTACAGACACCGACCTGTTACAGCTTTATTTTAATGTGTAGATATCAACCTATAAAATTGAACAAATAATAATATCAATATTTTTGGCACGGGCCGGAGCCAAGTGCTTCTTGGAAAGTTTATAAATAATGCTAATAAACTAACTAAGTACTAATTACAAAGGCGGGCGGCGGCGGGCAGCGGCGGGCGGCCCGGTGGCGGCGCGGCGGCGGGCGGCCCGGTGGCGGCGCGGCGGCGGGCTCGCTGACTCTCAAGCAGCCGCTGATCGATTGGGTATTAAAAGTGTACTGCGTATGTGCTTACTGCTTGTTCAAACAATAAATATTCTATTTAAAACGTATGTAGCCATTCTGATATTTATTATACACACACACAGCATACGTTTTAGCATACGCACAATCGAAATGTTTTTGAAAAAAATGCGCTATTTTAAAGCAAACTACGAATCAACGACACGATCCTAGCTAGTTTATAATACAACTAGTAGGTAAGTAACTGAGTCAACTATCATACACATCTATGCTACAGTTTAGTCTTTATCATGGTGTTTATAACTAATCAAAGGGTCTAAAACGTAAACTTACATTATTGATGAAAATGATCTAAATCTTAACAGTCAATATATACATATTTATCATTGCACACGAGTTACGTTTATTTTCTAACTAGTGTAAGTTGGTGACATCAATATATTTATTGAGCGGCCCCTCGGGCGCCGCCGCCGGGCGTCGCGATGTTTACATGTTTAGCACAATACCACGCGTATCCACCCGCTAACAAGTCTCCAGGGAGCTCCGAGGACGACACAATGCAGCGAGCGAGCCGCATTACATGCTAACGGCACCACCAAGATACATTGCAGGGCAGCGCAGCTTATACCGCCTTAGCAGGGGACACTAAAATGCAGCATTCATACTTATTCAAATATATCGGCCAAGTGAATAAAACATTTTACTTTGCAGCTGTGAACAAAACAGTTTGTTCGTAGTTTTTAGTAAATAAAAGTTCTACCCGATAACACGTTTAGTTTTGGTAAAAAATAAATTACTCACCTGTTTTTCCACTAAGCCAAGTTTCCAATTTATGAAACGGGCTCTCAAAGCACCTGATTCGAGAGGATGCCGGCTGTAACGCGCGAGGTATCGACAATTTATGGTCGAAAACCGAAAGGGAATCTCAATAATATTCGCTTGGTAAGATTATATTTGAAAAGAAAAATTATATTTAAGAATATATATATCACAGAATACAGAGTACAAAATATAGTAACTAATATGCAATAACGAAGGATCTTAATTTTGAGACAGTCACAATTTTGTGCCGGTTACAACTCAAGCGACAGTTTAGGGGCGCGCAATCGTCGAAATCCAATTACAGATCAAAAACTAGGGGTTGAAGCGCGGGGTTGGCGGGGGGCTGCTGCGGGGGGAGAGGGGGGCGGGATGTGAAGTAATCACATCGCTCCGGTCGGCTGCGCGCGCGCCGTAATCCCGGTAATAGTGTTACCGCACAAAGCGCGCTATCGGCGACATTTGACGCGCCAAATGTCGCGGCGCGGCCCGGCCTAGGCTGCGACACACGCAGGTACACTTCTCATTATATTCATTATGATAGAAACGTTCCTCTATTGAACACAACTAGTACTTACAAACGCATATCAGACACGCCTAAGTTATCATAATAATTATTTTATCTTCTGATTTCTTGTCAGTGTTTAGAATAAATTCAGATAAGGTGTCTCTGATTGGCATTTCGTCGGAACTGTGCACTATCTTTCGTTAAGGCAACGGAGAGACGAGGCCCTGTCCAGTGTCCGAGTGGGCGCTGGGCAGTGCTAGCCTGAATAGATAGGCAATATGTTTCAATTGAATATGTTTTGGCAAATATGCGGTTGGCACGTATCTACAGGTGTCACATTTTTGGGTCGTTTTCCCATTAATGACGTTTGATGTACCTAACAAATAAAAACCACAATGCCCTCAGTGAGCCTCCAGCCCTAGCCCTGACATAAGTAAGTTGTATGTAATTGAGTCACTGCTGCGATAACAGTTCATTATGTTACGCCTCCGACGTTAGGGACTCGTGTGCACTTTACTATGCGCGGCCCGCGTGCAGTCGAGGTGTCCATGCTGTGCCGGAATAATGAATGCAATACAACAATTCATCAAAACTTAGATTAACAAACAGGCTAAAAGTTATCTCGAATAAATGCGAGCTACAACGCGGAGCATTGCTAGTCATAGTTATTTCAGAGCTAGAAGTGTACAAGGCCGACTAGCACTTGGCCGTATATTTATTTATTAAGTTGTTGTGGATATCTTGTCTAAAGAAATCCCGGTGATGTGTGCACCAGTGGACTGTATACATTGTAACTTTGTTATTTTTACTGAATTATTAAAAACTACCATTTCTACACAGATTATATAAAGTATTTTAGTATGATATTGAACTCTGGTGTCGAGAATTGTCAAACTGCCTGGGCTCCTGTAAGCTTAATTTACGGTGGTATTTAAGGCAGGCACATTATAAAAATGTTTTCGCCAATAAATCCAATTAATAAATAAATATCGTATCACGTGTCCCCAGCAGCCCGCCTGGTTGCAGAGCCCCTGTGCCTGCTGCAGCTGCACACACACACTGGCGGCAAACATCGCTGCGATCATTTCATGCCCCAATAAACACATTTTTAACACGCATTAATTCGGACGAGCTGATAACTGAGAAAACACATGTGAAGAAAATATAACAATGTTTTATAGTAAAAAAAAATATAGTATCGATTGAATACATACCCAGCAGTGGGTGCAGTGGGTGCCCCTGAGGGTGATGATGATAAAATACGTGAGTAGGTATGTATGTCCATACGCATGAAATAAAAAAAATGTAATTACGTACATAAAACCAGTTAAAATTGATTAATTGAAAAGCGTGAGCACCGCTAGCATATAAATCAGCAGATTGTGGAAACAGCAAGCGCTGCGAGTTGCTAAGCTCGGGGTAATCCAATCAGGAGTCGCCGCCGCGCCGCCGCGCCGCCGCGCCGCCGCGCCGCCCGCCCGCCCGGAGGAGCGCTGCACGCTCTAATGGGATTACATCCCTTCTCACAGTGACTGCAACATTCGCATTCTTCTACATTGTAATGGGACACATATCTAGTAGTGGATGTAATATTTCGTAAATTAATGTGACTTTAAGTGATATTAGTAATAGCCATACAGCAGTGGTGCAGGCAGTGTTTCATTAATAAACTCCAATATTATCAATGTTTATTTACAGTCAGTGGACGCCCGCGGCTCCGCTTGCATTACTTTAAGAGAAAAAATAACCAATAACAAAAAACGTTTCAGCAGCTTTTTTCAATTTTAATCTTTGTTTGTTTAAACGCTCATCACGCAAACACGGCTACACGGTCATCATGCATGTTGGTGTGTTATCCCCAAATAATGCGAGCGTAGCCGCGGGCATCCACTAGTAATACATACAAACATAGGATGAAAAACTAAATGTAATACGTCTACCTTCAATTAACACAATAAAAAATGGGGCACTAAGTGCTCCTGGGCTAGCCCGCTGCCAGAAGCAAAATGCCCGTGCAGCATACTGGCCGCATTATCACGCTGGATGACAATGGTGATAAGTTGAGCCAGAAAAAGGCCAGCGTTTTGGTCACACGTCGCGTCAACCAAGCTAAATGTTAAAAAGCATATCCCAGAAGTACCTAATCTATACATAATAAATACATGAATTAGATCGTTTAGTGCTTAGCTTACATTTTACCAAAATGTTGATATACATGTATTTAGTCAAGATAAGACATTTTTAAGTTATGTAACTTAATAGAGTTACGTAAGAAAAAACAAAAGGTATTTTAAGTACCAATTAGTATTTAAGGAACATAAATTGTACCTACTATTGTCTAAAAACAAAAGTGAGTGTATTATATCAAATATACACCAGTACGTTGTTTTGTTAGCTGTAACATGTAGCATCACTGTAACCACAACAGCACTACATGTACCGTATCAAACCACTTCCCCTACTCATTGTTCGATAGTATCTCCCGCCTCGAGATAACTTCTCATACTACAATGACGTCACAAATTGGCGAGCAGGTGACGTCACAGATGGCAGGTGAGCTAGACTCTGTTTACCTACACCTTCGCGCGGAGAATATCGGAACTAAAATGAATGACACTGTGATGACTGTGATGCATGGACACCAAACTTGGACGGGAGCGCAAGTGCCGCCCTCAGTTGCGTTCAGAGTAGTTTTGTGCAGAGTGTATATGCCTCATTCGGGCGATTCACAGATATACTACTTATATGATAGCAGCGGAGCAACGAACCGAGCGCACTATAACGAGTGCGAGATAAGTTGCTCTCTTACTGCTGTTTATAAACACAGTTGTCATAATATAACTATCTTGCACTTATGATTAGAACGGCTCACTCTAGCGCAGGTTGGTCAAAAAGCGTAGTAAACAATGGTGTGTCACTTTGTGTGTTGTATCTTGAAACACGGCGGCTTAGTGCCGGACAGGGTACAAACATAATAAATTATTTCTACTTCCATCGAGAAAATTAACATCTTGATAATATTAAATATATGTTTTAAATTGTTTTACAAAAACCAAGCAATATACCCCTCTATCCTTCTCGCCTTTTTACAATGACTAAAAGGGACCAAACGAATGCAAACAAAAGTAGCTTCCAAGCCGCCTCTATAATTTCCCGAAGCAAGACTCTCTAGGTTTGAATATTCCACCTCCGATTGGGATCAGAATTACAAATAGCGCCGAGCGACGGCCTGGGGGAGGGAGGAGGGGGGAGGGGGCCCGTCCGGCAGGAGGAGGAGCGGGGGGCGGGGGAATCGATCCTTCCGGCGCCGCATCCGGGAGGAGCTGCCATGAAAAAAGCCGTTCAGGCTTCGAATTAAAAATGCGAACCGGAACTTCCGCGAGATGAGTATCCGACGTGACGTGATCGGATCACACCTGCCTCGTTGTACTGCGAGGGTGGAACAAACACTGAAAGATGAGATCACTGCAGATATTAATATTACAATATTTGAGTTTGCCTTATATTTTTTCATAAGGCACGGTTCTCTTTCAGTCATTTTTATTCGCATATCTTACGAAACATTTGTAACATATATATGGTACGAGCTGGTGATGAGGTACACCATCAGTTCAATCGTATATATCTATCCACCTACATGTATCTATTGTTTTGAATAATGATTGACATCGTTTGCTTATTTCGCTCAATAATAATAATTATAATAATAATAGGTCTTTATTTCAGACAACAGGGTCCATAGAAAGGTTCACACACAAAGGTACAATATAAAAGCATAAATTGAATTATGTAGAAATACAGATTACGTGACAATATCCAACCATTGCCGGTATGTTGCAGTCATGTGCATGCGGTCAGACAGACTCTTAATAATACTGTTTTTACAAATGTCAACTCTGGACATAAAAAAAAAAAAAAAAAAAAAAAAGAAGCAATCCTCTTGCGCTGTATAGCATTAACGCTGTCAATGCGTGCGTCAAAAAACATACCGGATGCACTACAGCTCCGCGACAGGCCCATGAGCTGCCTGTAGATGTTGTTGTATGCAACTCTGATGGAGTTGTGCGATTTTTTCGTGTAATTAGTCCAGAGTTGACATGTGTAAAACGTTTGGCAAAATGACTTAAATAGGGTAACTTTCACGTCAGGCGCAGCATTATAAAATAAATAGAGCGATGCGGTGAGGCAGGTGGCAAGTACCGCGGCTGTGGACGAGGGCGCAGCAGGCTCCGCTTCTCAACACGAAAACCACGATGCCAGGAAAATAAACAAAAAGAAAACTATTGAACTTGAAGTTGCCTGGGTTGTAATTGGCAGAATACCAAACCGTATTTCAAAAAACTCAAAAACTCAAAAAAAAATTATTGGTTTCATACAATACTTAAAAACTAAGAAAAGATGTATTTATATCTAATTACAAAGTTGCACGCGGTGTGTTGGTATCCGGACGAGAAATATCTGTATCCCGGATACCAACGTCTTCCCGTATTTATATAGGACTTACCAAAAAGTATTTAAAACAGCAGAGGATAACTCCGAGGCTTATGAAAGTCATACATACGGATGCATCGTCTTCAAATATTAAAATGGCATCTATTTATTAGTTATCGAATAATTTGCTAGTAAATTGCTATCCAAACTAGTTTGTTTCATGTTTGACGTCTAGTGTCTCTTCAGTCATATGTGGACAGGAAGAGTAGTCACGAACAAAAACAAATTAGAAATGGACAACTCAACCAAACCCTGCCGAGTAGTTGCTGGCTGCGTAGGAAGTCAGGGGCGCGGTGTCAGAACACATGCTGGCTGCGTAGGAAGTCAGGGGCGCGGTGTCGGTACGCATGGTCGCTTACACTCTGTCTACTGTATAATACACTCCTTACGACTTACCATCAATGTAACGGCGTGCTCGAGCGCCTGACTGGTTTGTCAGCAGTAAGCTCCTTGAGAGTCAATTAAGGTCGTTAATCCGCCCCGAGGGCGTAATACGTACTCCACGACTGTCCTCTATAAGCGGTCGAGTAACTGCAGCCCTCATGTTGCAAAGGTGGAAGTTATTTAATTCTGTCACTGGCTCTTGTTCCTCTTTGAAGCAAAAGCGTAGTACCGGGAACTCGCACCACGGTTATGAGGCTGATTGTAACTAGCAGTGTGGCCCGCCATAGTGCGGGCTTAAAAGTAGCCCGCGTAGTATGTAGCATTGCAGAGTCTAGTCTATTTCCATACATCATTTCCTTTCAATCAGTTTAGCCGTTTTAGCGAGAACAAGGAACAGAACAGATATACACGCTCGTAAACTTTCGCCCACATAGTATTAGTGGATGGAGTGTGGAGAGCGCTACCTAGTGCCCTTCACCGATATGTTCTCACTTTGAAGATTACAAGATTAAAGTCCGCGGGTATAATAATAAAGATATAACAGTAGCCAACTCTGGCATAAACAATTTTAAAACAGCCCTAAAGGCCTCTGGCATGGCTTAACGAGTAGTATGGACTGTAAGGCACATGTTGGAGGTACGGCCGGTGGCGCGAGCTAGTACGTGAAGTATAGACAGGCATCCCTCGAGGTGAGGAGTCATTATGTGCTCCACAGGCTGTCGAGTGGAGCGTACGCACAACGCCGCCCGAGGGGAGAGCTGCACAGTACCTACACTAGGAAACACTATATCTGATACTAAAACGTGGATTGACTATTGTTCTTCAACTTGCTTTGTTCTTGATTTTAAAACGTTATCACGTCCACCCATCAAAGTCCTGGCAGTATTTGCGGACGATGCCGCAGCACAACGAGCGCCCGCGCGCTTCTTATTCAATGTTTGTATAATTGTTGCAGCTTCGATCAAATATAACCGGTCGTTATAATTGATCGAAGTGTTGCAGAGACAAAAGAAAGCAGGCACATTATTCTGTGGGTTACTGTAAGAACAGGCAAGTTGTAGTCAAGCGTGAGCCTATCTCATGTAAAAAAAACAAAGTCATTAGGACCCACCTGGACCTGGGCCGTGGGACCTGGGGTGATCAACATTAGATATATACATATAAATAAATGTCAATCATAGATACAGTATGTATTTCTATATTAGGATTGCCTTTATGAAGGCTATAAATATGGGAATAATGAATAATTGAATGCCCGGGCTTGTACCCCATACTACGACTCGATCGCATGTAGATAGTTGCTGAGCTCGGTACTAGCTCGGTACTTCATATTTCAGTAGAGCTAATACCTCTCTGCTTGTTATTTATTTAGGCAAGTTAATAATACGTAGTGTTGTAAAATGGCCGCTATCCATCACGATTACTTTAATTATGTTGATGTGTGTATGTATGGAGCAAGAATGATGCGAGGCCATCTGTCTGCGTAGGAGGCTGCAGCCCGCCGCCGCCGCCGCTGCCGCCCGCCGCCCGCCGCCGCCCGCCGCCCGCCTGTACTGGCCCTCCATCACCGCTTCGGGCTTATTATCTAGCCAATAGGTCAATCCAAACCGACGAGGCTGCAATTTGTCTAAAAATTATACATTTTATGGTTCAATTCGCCGACATAAGAATCGTAAAGTTATATTGCGATGATTAAAATTAATTTTCGGCTGGAGCGATCTGAACAATTATACAATTGACGTGCGTTCGCCCGCCGCCGGTGAGCGTCGCGCCGCGCGCCCTAGGCGGCGGGACGGCGGCGGGACGGCGGCTGGGCGGGAAGCTGCCGCTTCAATCAGCAATTCATGTGTAATCCGAGCTGGGCCCGAGTACAGAGAGTGCGTCACGCGAAAAGCCGGTTTGTCTCGTCTTTAAACGTTCACAGCCGGAGTGATGGTGCGCGGAGGCGGGGCGTGGCGCGCTCCGCCCGCCGGCCAATGGGCCGCGGCGCCGCCCTCCTGCCACGCCGGCAGTCCGTAGCCTGCAGCCGTGCCGAGCGGTCGTGCGCTCCGCGGTCACCTGCCCCCGCCGCCGCATCGGCGCATGTTCCCTTGTTTTGTTTGTGACGTTTTGCAACAAAAGCTGCCAAAGTGTTGGGCGTAAAGCTGGAGATGAAGGTGAGTTCATTGCTTGCACCCGAGCTAGCTCACATGTACTTGTTACTACTTATGTATTCATCATTTACTAAATACATACCTATATACCTACTGTGGCAAGAAGAGCTACTTGTCTTCGTTAAGTACAATTTTATAACTCAAAGCTTTTATTTTAGATAAAAATAACGCGTGAACAGAACCTCTACGAGACTTACTTTCAAAGCAAGAATATAACATTGTTATTAGTCGGTGCAACTTAATCATATGAGTCATGAGGTATTACCGGCGATATATTCTTACATTAATAGGCACCAAGTGAATTTATATACAATTAGAATGAGTTTATTAGTTGCAATATAATGTTCAGGCTGATCTGAGTCAACATGGCGTCCTGTTCATTGGAAGGTTAGGACTCAGTAGGTATATGCACGTACAGTTAGGTACTTACGGAAAACACATCTACTGTACCTATAGCTATAACTGATTTCATTAAGTACCTAAATACGTCAAAAATTATAAGATACGGAAATGACTGATGTGCTGACATAAAACAATATTATCTTCGAGCTGTGCAACAGTATTTGAAGCTGAGTCAGCATCCACAGCCGCCGCGGCCCAGGCCCGTGCTGAGCGTTACAGGCCATTGTTATCCATGTTGGAATCACTACATAATCTTATTTACATATTGGGAAAAAACCTTATATAAAAGCCTATTACTTAATTACAATTGTAAAAGTGATACGTTTTACACAACGATTAAAAACTTCATTTCAGAAGTCAATAATTTATACCAACTGTTCTTCAAATGTTCTAAAAACAACAAAATATGCTTGTCCTATCGCAAGATGGTAATTAATAAATATGTATTATTTTTGTGAGTTTTCAAATCGACCTCGAGGCCTCTTGTGTATTGGCCTCTCATGACGAATTCGGATCGGATTATTTTTGTGTTACATCTTAGAAAACAAAAATACTAGTGCATAACAATTTTCTGATGTCTTAGGTACATAAGTTATCAGGGCTACAATAAAATGTACCGGTATTTTAATTCAGTAAATCATCATCGAATTGATTTCAATCACACGTGTGTATTGAATACTGTGTTGCTTTAATTAGACCATTAAAATACCGACTCAAATCAACTTGACCAGACATTGTTAAGTAAAACAAATCTACTCTTACATAAAGCACAAGTTCGGTCGTGCATGGACTACTGTCAGCCCAGCCAGCTTGAGAGGTTGGAGTCGATTGAGAAGCGAGCTAAGAAGACCATTAGAGAAGCAAATGTTGCTAAACCGAAACTCCAGAGCTTGGAATATCTCTGCAAGATTGCTAGTCTGTCGGTCTTCTATCAGTTACATTTCGGTGAGTGTGCAACGGAGCCAGTCTCCATTCCACCGTCGAACAAGCAGGAAGTCAGCGCGGCGTCATCGATTCATGGTGGAAGTATCAAAGACTCGCACGAAGCGCTTTGCTACTACCTTCATAGTAAGGACAGCGAGATTATGGAACTCTCTACCTGGAGCCATTTTTTCAGAAAATTGTAACCCAGGGGTCTTCAAATCCAGAGTAAATAGTTTTCTTCTGCATAGGGCAACCTCTTAGACTACAGTGGTGCTTAACAACAGGCAGGCTGTAGAAAAAGATGGCCTGTTACGTGTTAAAAAAACAGAAATTGTTGATAAAATAACGATTTAGTTTATATTTGAAATTAAATTAGAGATTGATTTGAAATGTATTAGACAAAAAGGCGGCAAAGACTATACAGAACCTTTAACAATTGTAAGTACACTGATGTCGGTTTGTATACCTCCGGACTTGAGTTCCTGCGACCTACTCGTAATTATACTTCTTCATTTAACACTTAACTGTTACCTACACGTCTTTACCTTGTAAAAGTAGGTAGTTATATTAGTCCTACTTATTATTAACAAAAAATATGGATGCCGCTTAAAATCGATCCGTATTTTCAGGATTCCGCTAGATATGATCGTAAAAACAACTTTTGTTTCATGGGTTTAGGTATGTACGTACATATAAATATGTGAGTAATTATATATTTTAATGTGCATTTATCTGTACCAGACATTTGATTCGCCATTTTTTTAAATTTCTCAAGCGTGATTCAGCTAAATAAAATAAATAAATAAAAGCTAAATTGTTGTTCGCGTCAATGTCGTCATCGTAAAATAAGTACTTGTTCCACACTTCTATGTGCATGAATATCTTACTCGCATTACAATTATTTTACAAAATGAGTCCCGCGCGGCGCGTGAGCACGGCGCATGCTTACACTTAGTTTCACTATTGTAGCAAGCGTTGACCACCTAAGTGACTAGATGTCATACGTGGACATACACTCAGCCAATGATGCATGTTTGAGGCCGTAGAGCGTGCGAGTGTAGAGGTACGTGTCTTATAATACATGTACCTACGTACAATGATGCATGTTTGAGGCCGTAGAGCGTGCGAGTGTAGAGGTACGTGTCTTATAATACATGTACCTACGTACAATGATGCATGTTTGAGGCCGTAGAGCGTGCGAGTGTAGAGGTACGTGTCTTATAATACATGTACCTACGTACAATGATACATGTTTGAGGCCGTAGAGCGTGCGAGTGTAGAGGTACGTGTCTTATAATACATGTACCTACGTACTTATTGTAAATGACTTCATGAAAATCGGTGCGGCAGCGGGAATCATACCGGCAGATTATAGATATTCTTCTTATCGAACGAGAGTGGCCAAGAAAAGTGTGAGGGTATTCGAGCCGGCCTATGAGAAACAGATAGTCACTAATATAATAACATATCGACTTACCATTTAACACACCATTCAGCTTAATTAATGAACTATAAGAAAACCTTTGGGACTTTGAAGTTAAAAAAAATCCGTCGGAATTCCTTTGATGGTTTGTATTGTATGTAATGCCGTTTTCCTTAATCGAGCGTTGATGATACATCGTTGAGACTCGCCTCTTGCATCATCATCATCATCATCTCATGTGAGACTTTGTTACTAATTCGTGTGCGTAACTCTTATAGTGAAAATACATTATTAATTACCAGTAGACGCCCGCGGCTTCGCTCGCATTAATTTAGGATAAAAAGTGGCCTATGACACTGCCAAGATCTCATACTACCTACATACCGAAAATCATGATGATCCGTTCAGCCGATTTTGCGTGATGAGCAGACAGAGACACAAATAAACAAACAAAAATTCTATAAATTGTTGGAACTTGTTCTGCTATCAATTCTAAGTATCTCAAAACATTTCTTTTAAATATCTTCAATGTTTAGGGTTTCGCCCCTCTTCAGCTTTATTATTTAAGCCATGTCAGAGGCGCTTAAGGCGGCTTGATGAACTCTCGACACCCGAGTTGCCCACTCTCATTCATAAGAAGAAGAAAGCTTTATATATAGATATATTCTAATAACACCGTAGATAAATAAGTTAGACTAGACGCATCGCAAGCTGGAACTAGCGCGTAGCTCCCAGCTTGCGATGTGGTGAGTTGGAGGGGAGCAGAAAACTTAACTCGCCGATGAAATTTAGGATGGCAGACAAAAAGATAGCTGTTAACTTATTACACATCACATTAATTTACCTGTTTTAATTCTGGGGCATGTCCCGTCTTCTCACCGCGTCAGCCCATTGGTGTGACCCAGTAGAGATTGATGTGCTGCATGTCCCTGGCAGCAGGCTTGCGCCCAGCTCTGTGCCCCGTGCTCCTCTGGCGGGCAGCCCCGCTCGCTCGGTCGGTCGGTCGGTCTGTCAGCGCGGATTACACTCAGCTCTCGGGTGCTCTCCATAAATCGTGTCTGTCGTCGGCGACGATTCGTTCCAGCCGGCTTTGGGCACGATATATGGCGGCGGGCGCTTTGCTACTAATGTGTTATTTAAGCGAGTGCTGGATCCCGCGGCGCTGCCACCGGCTCAATGCGGGATTAATGGCGAGCATGCATCACCGCCGCGGCCGCGCTGTCTCGCCTCCGCGGGCCGCTCCACAGCCTCACTGCTCCTACTTGCCTGTTGGATGCCTGAAATTAGACTGACCAGCTTGACTCATATATTTGTGGTGTCCCATGAGACCCTAAAAATGACCCTCACAGTGTGTTCCGACAGCCTCGTTTGATAGCCGGACCTATTGCAATGCTTACAGGCCTGATGTACACGCTGTTCCATTGGTCTCAAAGATGGCTTGCTCATCAACCACCTTCTTCTGCGTCTCGTATAGTGAGTTTTCATACCGCCCTTAGCCTCTGTAATGCCGTACAAACAGCCGAGACATTGCAACTATATTTGTCTTTCTATTACATTAATTAGCAGGAGCAGTATTTAGAGAACCTTCAGCTAGACAGTCGTGGGTACCTGAGTGGTGTATAAGCTCAGTAGAATCGAATTAGTCACCGCTGTTGGGGCAAATTGCCGCAAAATGATCGATTACTTGACTCGCGGAGGAAACGCTGTGATGCATTCAATGCAGCTCTCTGTGACTCTTTTGTGATGTTTCATTGAACTACGTGTGTATTATTAGCAAGATATGGATCGTGGTTCATCTTGTACCTGCTGCACATTTGTAAATAATAGCAGCAACGGTTTGAAAAATTTAAATAACTTCACTCAGCGCTTGTAATGTCCGGTCGTATAATCATAGTAAGTAGATCTCCTCAGAAACTCCGGACTGATTCCTTTACATTTTGATGGTAATCTAATCTAAAACAAGAAGAATTATATGTTTATCACTTCTAGTTTCCAAAATCCATCTGCACACAAACATCCAATAATTTTTTTTCCAGTATGTATTTACAAAAGAAAAGTATATAAGTATTATATCCGTTACCTAGTACCCACGACACAAGCGTTTGCTTAGTGTGGGGCTAGATGGCGCTGTGTGCAATGTCCCGGAATATTTATTATTATTATTAATTATAATTAAAACTAGAGCTTTTTTTACATAAAATAGGCTCACGCTTGACTACACGTCATAATCTACTATCTAGCGCACTTGCCTAGAAGAAACCGGTTTACTCTCGTCAGGGGAAGTCTTTGGAACCTCTAATGTATAACGGTGCCTCCTTGCCGAACCTCTACTCGTGCGATTTATTTATTTTATTTATACTTGTATTTATTCTAATAAACATTTTGTTTCTGATGTTTGATTACATTATTTTCTACATTTACCAAATGGGTATGGTAATTTAAATTATATATAATTACCGGTAAATGTGATTAATTCGAAAGTTTTTACTACTTTTACCGAGAGCACTGGTAATGCATAATTACCGCACTATCCACATTTACCGTAACACTAACACCAACGTTATCGAACGATGGCTGTTTCACGAATGTTCAAAAGTACCAGAAGAACAGAAGTTATTGATTTGATGAACTGAATACAAACTCGAGTCACAACACACTATCGGCAAAGTAATACCAAATGAGTGTCTAATATTTAGTAATATAATATTAAAATAAAGATCATTTTACAGGCTTATAAGGTATGGCCCTAAGGTAAGGCCCTTAAATGTAAGGCGTATTTTTTTAGTAAATAGTCGTCGAGTAAATATATTTACTCGACGACCATTTACTTTAAAAATACTAATATTTATCTTCTTTTTGTAATTTAATTTACCGGTGACTCTGTCAAGATGAATGTTTGTATAAATGATGTTTGTATGCATATATAATATATGATTAAACGAACTTGCAAAAGTGAAGTTCGATCAATATTATATGAGTATAAAGCCTCATGCGAAGATATAATATTCACAACATGGTAGTACTTTAGTCCTACTGGCAACATTGCACGTCTTTAGAGATAAAAAAGAAAATATTTTTTTTCCTACCTTATGGTAACATCCCAGCGGTGTCGCTCCTCATTGTTAAGAGAAATTAAAAAATAACACAAAATTTTCAATATACTTATGGGTTTTTGTGGTGGGTGGGAAGATAAGTATATCTTCGCATGAGGCTTTATACTCATATAATATTGATCGAACTTCACTTTTGCAAGTTCGTTTAATCATATATTATATTTCGTATAGCCTCATGCTTTGATATAATATTCACAACATGGTAGATGTTTAGAGCCAAAATTTTGTGTGAGAAATAAAAGATTTTGTTTTTACAAAGTAATAACAAACAACTTTTATTACATAATCATATTTTAACATGTACGGTAATCTCAATGATACGATTACAAATTATATCACATTTTATTGGAAATTATGTTTAACTTATAAACTATACACAAACAAGTTATCATCTCATAACGTATAACATTACAATCAATTAAGTTGCAAAACTGATCTCGCAAAAGAAGTTTCATTTACTATCGGCCGGTTGTAAAATTTGGCAAACGTTTGTGACGTACTTGTCCATCCTGCCGTTTTGCGAATTGTATCTAAGGAAACACCCGCAGCTCGAGCTGCGGAAACTGAAGCATGTCGTGTACTATGGCTAGAAAATATTGATACATCTATGCCGCTCTCACCCAGAACTCTCTTAATCCATCGACTGATGGTTTGAGTCGAAGCTGATTTATGCGGTTGCTTATAGGTTAATATGAAATTATTTATAGAAGGCAGTCTTATTTTTCTAGTTACAAATAGGTAGTCTTCTACTATTTTAGCGGGGCATATAGATTTATCCTCATAAAAGTAAGGTAGTACTAAAACCGGTTGTTCACGCCCGGGTGCGGATGTTTTAATTGCCTCAGTAATACCTATTTCGACAGATGAAGAGCCTATCCTAATGTTTTCTGATTTTATTAGAGAAAACGTTTGAACCCGGTGTGCTGTAGATAACGCTAATAGTGTAACTAACTTTAGTGTTATTTTTTCTAATGAAATAGGACGATTTGGTACCCAATTTGCTATATAATCGAGAACAACCTGTGGGTCCCAAGTCCTAGAATATTTTGGTGAGGCTGGTCTTAATCTATATGCACCTCTAAGGAGTCGTTTTACTTGATCATTGGTAGTAAGATGACTTCCGACAAGCAATGATAATGCACTACGGTGGCTGTTTATGGAACTGTACGCAACACCTTTTTGAAATTGTTCTGTCAAAAACAAATAATAGATCTGATTGACCCATATATGGGTTTAAACCGTGACGATAACAAAACCGCCACCACAATTTATACGTCCCGTTGTATTGAGATAGAGTATTTTTGCATAGAGATGCCATTGTTAGGTCTAATGCTTGGTGTGGGGTGCCTGCTGCCGCAAACGCTGTCCTGAGAGCAGCGCTGCACCCAGGGTAAACTTCGATTGTTGTTGTCGGGTTCTGCAAGAATGTGATATACTTAAATCAGGTGTGAAATAAATAATGTCTGATTTCAATAAACTTTTTAACAATGGAAACCAAGCTTGCGAATGCCAGTTGGGAAAAATAAAAATGACTACTGCTTTGTCGTTGTAAATTTTTTGTAGGCATTTCAATATCATCGAAAATGGAGGGAATGCGTAAAAAAAAACATTGATTTCCAATTTAAACTGAACGCATCTACAGCAATAGAGTCTGGGTCTGGTTTCCACGAGACATAATTTTTGTACTTGGTATTAGTGCGGGACGCAAATAAATCAATTTCTGGATAACCAAATGCTGTCGTGACAGTTTGGAATTGAGCTTCACTAAGCTGCCATTCTATGTCAGGGTTCACCTTACGAGATTCTTGATCTGCTTCAAAATTGTCTTTCGTGTTTATATAGGATGCATACAAGCAGATATTTCGGTGTTCGCACCATTGCCAAATATTTTTTGTCAAATTATTTAAATGGGGAAATTGGATTCCTCCCATTTGATTAATATAACTAAGTGCTGTTGTATTATCTAATCGTAACAAAATATTGCAGCTATGCATATCGCGCACGAAAGATTTTAAGCCTAGAAAAACAGCTAATAATTCTAAATAGTTAATGTGCTTTTCACGCTCACTATCTGTCCAACTGCCCCCAGTGCGCTTGTTGTCACAATAAGCGCCCCAGCCAGTTCGGCTCGCGTCCGTAAACATTTCTAAGTTAAAATTTGGTGTTACTAATGTGTTAGTTGTAGATGAAATATTATTCATCCAGCATGCTAAATCTGGCAAGATTACCGCGCTAGGTTTGAATTTAAATAAAAAATAATAAATAAATATCCTGGGACATTGCACACAGCGCCACCTAGCCCCACACTAAGCAAACGCTTGTGTCGTGGGTACTAGATAACGGATATAATACTTATTTGGCATTATAGTTATCATTATTCGCAACTAAGGCCAACTATTAAATGCGCAAAATCACGAATTGTACAAGTGGGTAGTTGGTAAAGTTTGGGTAGTTTTTCGCGTTTCTCAGGTGGAAGCGATATTGTCATATCTAAAGAGTTATACATGAAGCCAAGAAACTTGCTACATTGTCGCGGTTGTAAACTACTTTTTTCATAATTAATAACGAAACCTAAACATTTCAATAACTTAAGTGTTTTGTTGACGTTTAGTAAGCATTCGTCTTGGGTGTTTCCTAAACACAATATGTCATCGAGATATACAATTGATCTTAGTCCTTGGCTTCTGAGATAACCTACTACTTCTTTCATTATTTTTGTAAACGTTCGAGGCGCAGAACATAAACCGTAAGGCATAGCATTAAATTCGTAGGTTTTTATGTTAGAATGTTCATCTACGCATTGAAAACGTAAGTATTTACGTTGAGAATGTTTTATAGGGACAACTAAGTATGATTCTTTCAAATCTATACTGTGGCCATGTAGCAGTTTTGTGAGATTATTTTTGATGCTGTTCTGTGGTCTTCCATTTTGAAATGGGTTGTTGTGATAAACTTATTCAATTCTTTAAGATTGAGTATGAACCTATGTCCTCCGCTTGATTTAGGTGCCAAAAAGGCACTACAAATAAACTGATCTTGTTGCGGACTACATTCAGTAATAGCGCCTAGATCGACTACTTTTTGATAGCTAGCGCCATTGCTTGCTTTTCTATTATTGACAACGAAGTTTTATGAGGAATTCGTTGCTGATATACTTCTCGTAAAAATGGGATATTATAGCCATTACAAATCCAGTCTAAAATTACTGCGTTTTTTGTAACATTAAGCCAACAATCATAAAAATGACGTAATCTACTCGCATGTACCTGCGTTACTGACGAGTTGGGACACGTTTGTTCGAGCTCGCTGAAGTCGGCTGGCGATTCAGCGGCGGTATAGGTGGAGCTGTTGGAGCTGCTCGCGCCGGCATCGCGGAGCGGTGGTACTGGTTCCGGTGGTTGAAGCCGCGCCCTCCTCTCGCCTGTTGATAGCGAGGAGGGCCCGCCCAGTTTCCCTGACGGGATCGGGCGCTAAGTGCCGCTGGTGTGCTTGATGTGGATGTTCTAGGCGGAACTTTTTTAATTTGAAGCCCTTGCTTCTCGATCGCTTTTGATGCCTTTATCTTTTCGGCCAAATTGCTGCCGAAAAGTGTTTCGTCTCTTTCTGAATTTTAATTTGAAGCCCTTGCTTCTCGATCGCTTTTGATGCCTTTATCTTTTCGGCCAAATTGCTGCCGAAAAGTGTTTCGTCTCTTTCTGAATTACTCTGTAAAATAGTTTGTATGTTTTTTTCCAATACGGGAAAAATCAGTTTCGTTCTCACTTGAGTTTCGGTGAAATGTAAGTCAGATAATATGCGGCAGCCTTCCGATAAAAAATTTAACACATTCACTTTGTCATCTCCGGTTAGCAACAACGACTTACCTCTATTTATGGCAGTTATGCCGAGGCCAAGTTGATCTTGGTTGTCTTGTAAAATCTTGTCTCGGTATTTTTTTTTTTTTTTTTTGGAATTCTGGCAGGGCTGCAGAAATCTCATGGTTTAAGGTGGGTGCTTTAAGCGCCTTGCAATTATCGGGCACCATGTAATCTTTAAGGATTTTTACCTTTGCTTCTGTTTGGAGGCCTTTTTTCAAAATCGGCTGCCAGCGTTGTGCCAGCGTACCGTGTATGGCAGGTCCATAAGCCGGGACATCATCAGTGGTATCACCAAGTGCACTTAGCAACTCGGGATCCAGTTCGCACTCTGGTATAGGCTCCTCAAGAGGAGCGATCTCGTCTGCTAACTCTTGCGTTGAGGGCTGCAGCGAGTCATTAGGCAGCGGAAGGATCTCGGATGTACGAGATAGCTCCTGCGTTGGGGGCTGCTGCGGATCGTTAGGAAGCGGCAGGATCTCGGATGTACGAGATAGCCCCTGCGTTGGGGGCTGCTGCGAATTGTTAGGAAGCGGCAGGATCTCGGATGTACGAGATAGCCCCTGCGTTGGGGGCTGCTGCGAATCGTTAGGAAGCGGCAGGATCTCGGATGTACGAGATAGCCCCTGCGTTGGGGGCTGCTGCGAATCGTTAGGAAGCGGCAGGATCTCGGATGTACGAGATAGCTCCTGCGTTGGGGGCTGCTGCTGGGACGGTGGCGTTACTAGGTGAAGGTCACCGCCTCGAGACACTTCCGCGGAGCAGTCACCGATTTTTTCACTGTCCGATGACGATGAGTAAATGATGCGACGTTATCTCCCTTCATTCTTGGCTTGTAATTTCCTGATTTTATTGTAGTAGTGACGAAGCTTTTCCTCGGCACTTCGTTTCGGCATTTTTAACTTTTTGTAGAAATTGAAGGTTGGTATTAAGTATTAACTTTAAAAATTGAAGGTAGAAATTTCGACTGTGCGTTGCCTTGCACGACAAAAGAATGAGGAGCGACACCGCTGGGGTGTTACCATAAGGTAGGAAAAAAAATATTTTCTTTTTTATCTCTAAAGACGTGCAATGTTGCCAGTAGGACTAAAGTACTACCATGTTGTGAATATTATATCAAAGCATGAGGCTATACGAAATATAAATTATGTTTGTTTGCATTTATGTTACATGTTCTTGTTAACACGATTGAACCGAGCACTTGATAACAATGTATGTTTGTTCATTTTTGATAAGTTTGCTCTTGCTCCCTACATTGCAGTATACATACTATATGGAAGACCAACGCTGCAGCTTCTATGCTCGGTTGAGGCTTTATATGGCAGATTTTATGAGTGTCAAGTGTGTGTGTCAAGTGTGTGTGTCAAGTGTGTGAGTGTCAAGTGTGTGAGTGTTAACAATGTGCTAAAATCTATCGCAATAAATGAAAGATTGCTTTCAGTGGACTCACAGACGTAACATAGCTTAACAGAACAAGTTGTTTTTTACATTAAGTAATGACATTTAATGTAAAAAAACAACATGATCTGTCAAATTAATTTTCACCCAAACAAGGCAAAGAAGACCGCGCAGGATATTTAACCGGCTACACGGTCGGTGTTGCGGCGTGCATGTAGGTGTACTCGCAGGTAATGTATACAAATACAAAATCATTTATTTGCCAAAGAAAATTTGTCACCAAATGTTTCGAATCCTCTGACCTCGTGGTAGCCGTTAGGCTGTGTTACGAGGCCAGAGTCATCTCCCAGTATGTTTCTAATTTAATTATTATTATGTGGCGGTTGTATCGTCCTTGCAAGCAGCGACCGCGGCGACACCTTGGTGTTGATGAGATATTGACTCAGGCGTACCTCGGCAAACATACATTGCAGATGATGACCTTCAGTTTTCAAAGTAGTGTTTTGTCTCTGCTATCCCAACTGTCTTCTGGCAACAAACAAATGACTATTGCCTGAAAGCACCGAGAAGTAGTTGCAAAGCAAAACTGTTTTTTTAACTATAACGGGTTTGCACTTGGCCATAGTTTACTTGATAGCAAGCAAAGGCTATGGCCTAAGATGGAGCGTGCTTACCCGATAAGAACCGATTCACTCTCGCTTTGAAGATCGCTGGATTATAGTGCGTGGGGAACAGAGAGCCAGGCAGGGAGTTCCACAACCTAGCGGTACGAACAATAAAGGTAGAAGCGTACCGTTTCGTGCGGGTCTTAGGAACTTCCACCATAAACCGGTGTCGTCCTGCCGTACCTCTACTCGTCCGGTGATGGAAGGGCGCGGGCGGAATTAGTTCGTGCAATTCCGCGGCACACTCCCCGAAATGCCACCGATAGAAAACCTATAACTATAACCGATAGAATATACTTTCAAAGTTATCATCTGGGCCGGCCAGGTGAGGCTCCCTAGCAGTGGGCGAGTGTTTGTAAAGCAAACAGTGCGGCGGCGAGAGGCAGCGGCCTTTGTGTGCCGTGACCAGCACTTCTACGCGCCAGGGGCCTGTGGCGCGCCACGGAAACCCCAGCACCACTGTGAGTGGCCAACTCTACTGTCGAGAGTTTTCAAATCGCCCTAAGGGCAGAGGCCCGACTTGGCTGAACGACTACGACTAACAGCCGGGACCTACAATATAATGTACGATACAGGTGACGGTACAGATAGACGGTAACATATGTGTACATATAATAAAACTGAAGGGAGTCTGAACATATTAGATATTACAAATAATAATTGCGTATACTATAAATCGATAAATACGTTCCAGCAGTTTTATATTTTTGTCTGTATATCTGTTTATCTGTATCTCTATTTATTTAAATGCTCGTCACGCAAAAAACGGCTGAATGGATGACTTATTATAAAAGCTTGAGTTTGTCACTTGTTCACGCTGAACTGGTGTTACTAATAATGGGTGACATGTGGCTTGGAGGTAGACTCTGGACTCGCACGCAGGCTGCTAATGTCACAGAGGAACGCGGGTAACACCGCGGGGCGCCGCTAGTACGTCAGCATTGCCATTCGGCACCTGCCAGCACGCTGCTGGGCCCGCGCCGCGCGCTGACTGGCCTAAGTAGGCATTCCAATTATATATATAGGCTTGCCTTAACATGCCCTAGTATTACTTTAGTACTGGGGGTTTAGAACAGACTTTTTTCTTATTTCTGGAACTAAGGGAACTATGTAAGATATCTCTGTGTTTCCGAGAAAACATATAAACATGCCCGGATACTCAGTAAGTATATCGCACCAGCGTGCTGCACATCCCAACAAACAGTAATCGTTTATCATCTTCCAAAAATAACATATACATATATATAAACGCATGCCATAAGCGGCGACTTTATCGCTAGAAGCTATCTCGTCCAGCTGTATAATATCCGTCGTTGAAGCCGCAGCGCGCCACCTCAAGGTGGTCCTATAACTCACAGCTACTTAAAAAGTTATAACCACCAACTTGCTGAAGTAAGTAACCTCGTATACCGCTACGTTAATTGCATTTCAATGAAAAGTGATCGAGCTCTGAACTACTCCGCGGCACTGAGACTCCGCCGTCACTACATGTGCCTGCTGTCATCATCATCATTAGCCTGCTTTAATGAGAGAGAGCCTCGACGGCGAACTCGAGATGGCCTCTACTTCTCCACGACACGGAACATTTCTGCAAGCTTTGTAATGGAGTAATGAATGCTCGAAGATTTTGCCAGCAGTTTCAGCTGGACAGACGTTGTTGTTTGAAGTAGGTATATTATTGTTTGGTATCGTGGCCGACTCTAGTGTGTGAGATATAGTCGGCGCGTGATCAGTCAGTATGTCAACAAGCAGTGTGGTACAGAACCCGCGCCGGCAGCGGCGGCTCGCGCGGCCGGCGCGGCGGTTGATAGCAGCCTCACTAATCAATCCGCTCGGAGGACGTCAAATAATATCACAATAAGAGCACACAATGTTATTGTTGCTCCTAAACCCGACCAGAGGGTTATTTCTTATATTAATGCCTTTTTTGTGCACTGGGAGCTCGTTCAAGTCTTTTGTAGGAGCGACGGCACTCAACTGTCAGAAGTTTAGTATGGTACGCAGGGCGCACGGCGGACGTGGGAACGCGAGGCTGTATTGTATTAGCACACCTTCCATAGGTCACATGTGACACCTGTCATTTAGGATAATTTGATGATGATGATTTTACCAAATGTATAACATTACTATTTAGAAAATATCTGATGAACGTTTAATTAAAATTTAAATTTCGAGAGTAAACCGCTTTCTTCTAGGCAAGCGCGCTACATCGTAGACTATAACGTTGCTTAACATCAGGCAAGTTGTAGTCAAGCGTAAGCCTATTTCATGTTAAAAAAAAATTTATTTTATTTTGCTTTCTCGAAAAGTTACAGAACATTTTTAGAAGAGTTACAATATTGTGTTTTCTGTGTGCTAACTAAATAGCCTTCTATCATTAGGTTGGTTGAAAAAGAAATTGTATAGTAATATCTATTTGACAGTTAGCGGCAAGGTCGGATCAGCTCGGTCCTGGAAGTAAACGTAATCTAGTTATTTTGTGTCTTTTCGGAGTACCACAAAAGAAAAAAATACCTGTATACTCAGATATACAGATCTGCTATTGGATAACGGTTTGTATTTGAGCTCAATTTAAAATTTCCATAAAATGAGCTGGTACAAATTTATTTAAAACGTAGTATCAGCGTGCATTCCAATGCCTACAAAGTTAGACTGCGTCTTGCATCAGAGCGGGGCGACGCGGCTCTTCTGTTACTGGTTTTTTGTATTTTTCAATTAGAAACGTTTAGAAACTATAAAATGCCTCGAGTCAGAATGTAAATGTGTTTGACTGAGCCAAGGCCGCGAGCTCATCTTCACTCCATGCACTTTACACAACATTATTCCATTCGAAATGGGTTCGTACTTGAGTAAATTTGCGTTATTCCGATCGTTTTGGCCTCGGTAGGAACGAGACTACCGCGCACCAGCGCCTGGAGCTAGCACCCAGGCCGCCGCGCCGCCAGGAGCGCTGTGGTGTGCCGCGCCTCGCGCGCTCGCGGAGGAATCCAACCCCATTAATATTCCATCAAACAGATGTGTTGTGGTTTATGAAAGCGCTCTCCGTCCGTCGGCGAGAAAAAGGTGTTTGGATTGTTGTGCTCCGATGTGGCTCCGCTCTATAAAACGTCATATTTCATCCGGTGACGGGTTCGAGTGGCGAGCGACCCGACTCGGAACTTTTTGTAGTTTTTAAAATCGATTAGCACATATTCGATATGTGTGGGTCGAGTGGCGGCACCGCCGCATGAATCATCTTTATAAAATATGTCGATGACTTTTACGGTGAAGTGATGCCATCATTCGCTTCGAACAAAGTCAATACGAGTGTTAGAAGTCGGGCGAAGTAAGTATTATTTGAGTGTAGGCATCGTGGTACAGGCCGAGCGCCGCTCCGCCGGGCGCGGCGGCGACGCCGGCGCGGCGCGCCCGCTGGCGCCTCTAACGCGGTTTCACGGCCCATCAGGCGCGTATCATTCGATAATTGTGGCGCTAGCGTGTTCTCGCTCGGATCCATCATAAAGTTCAGCCGCACTTTTATTACACTACCTATATGCATAATTTGTATTTGGTGGGTATAAAACCGAGGTCTATGGCCGAACGATTATTTGAACTCTTCGATCGAGTGCCTTATTTATGGCGACTGAGCTTGTTTTAAATGATTAAAAATTTTACGATGTTCTCATGGTTGTCGGGACGGTGAAATATAGAGAAAGCGGATCATATTAATATAGTTTATGTGTTTGTTTGAGACGGGGCCAAGTCGCGCTCGGACGGGGCCAGCAGGCCGGCGCGGCGCGCGGCGGGACTGCTCGGGGACCAGCAGCGGTACGGGGCCTGGGGGCCCCAGCTCGCGGGCACGGGGACTCCGACTCTGCCCAGACTCAGCTCAGGTGCCTCATCACGGGGTTCTTACTAATTCGACTTTATAACGTAACGGGTTCCGATTCTTAGGCTTATTCTAGGCACGATACCTAAGTAGTTTGTGTGATCATATTTAAAATATAGTAGAAGAAAAATAAAGTAATCTAATTTACTGCGCTTCTGCCATATTGTTTATAGCAGTGTGCGCAAAGTCTGATTATTTTCTCAATGATATCGTATAAAAGCCGGGCCCGATCGACTCCCAGTTACCGACTAAAATTATCCTATTTGACCACTGTCAGGTTAATCGGTACTTTCCAACGCTATTTTTCATTATGCTCGTATTCCAGGCGCATTAATAACCATATCAACAAAATATCGATATTTTTCATTGTGTCGGCGGGCAAGAGCCCACGGAGCGCACAATGGGCTCCATACATCATGCTCCCGACCATAATGCTTAATATATGAGCCCCACTTTACCAACCTACTGCGACACCATCCTTCCATTTATACCTTCTCGTGCCGCAGGGATACCTACTTCACACTCGCGGAAACTTCAACATCAACATCACTAGCAAAACATCAACGAGTTAGTCATCGCGATTTTCGGTAATTCGGGACAACAATGGTAACGGTTTCTAGATCCGCGAAAACTTTTATCCTCCTCCTCCTTAGTTGTATATTCCTTATTACCGAGGGTCGTGACTCCGGCAAACTTTAATCATTCCGAAAGTTTTCTTGGGCAAGTATATCGTGGTATATTACCGTGGTCCAGGTCTACCTATAATTAATTATTAAATACCTACATAAAAATTAGGGCAGAGAAACTAAACATATGACAACAAAATAAATAGGGGGCACTAAGAAAATCTTTAGTAAGGCCTAAAGATAGTCTAAGTGGTCCAGCACAAAGGAAATGGAGAGGAGACGTAGTCCTGGCGCGAGCGTGCGCAGCTTGCTCGAGTACATGTGCTCTCCACCTTGCTTCCAAACTATCTCCCAAATCTTTCGTTTCAAGCAGAATGGAAACAACGCTTGTTAGTTAACAGCGGCGCGATGGACGAGCCACGGGACGTTCACTATTCTTGAAAGAAATCAATCGACATCATAAAATGGACGGTAAAAAATATATGCGCGGAGAAGTTTTAGTGGCGCCCGATAATTGCTAATGCCGAGGTATGTGCCGGCGCGGCAGTTTACGAGCAGGCCACTTCGGACTTTGTTATTTCTATTGATTTATTTAATTATTCAGCGATGAGAAAGAGATATTGTCAAATTTACTATCCGAAACCGACGTATTAGAGTTGTAAATGAGCGTGGTCGTAACTCTGGACGACTCTATTCCAGTTTTTCTATCTCGTAAACAAATTGCCGTCGTTAAACTTAATCGATTTCGGTGACGTATTGACATTCGAGGCGCTGCCGAGTGGCCGCGTGAGCACTGTCACCGACACGCCGCGCTCTGAGCCCACCAGTGCGCTGGAACTAGAACTAGGCTCTGCGATCTGTAGGACGCTGTCAAGAGCACTGTCACCGACACGCCACGCTCTGAGCCCACCAGTGCGCTGGAACTAGAACTAGGCTCTGCGATCTGTAGGACGCTGTCAAGAGCACTGTCACCGACACGCCGCGCTCTGAGCCCGCCAGTGCGCTGGAACTAGAACTAGGCTCTGCGATCTGTAGGACGCTGTCAAGAGCACTGTCACCGACACGCCGCGCTCTGAGCCCGCCAGTGCGCTGGAACTAGAACTAGGCTCTGCGATCTGTAGGACGCTGTCAAGAGCACTGTCACCGACACGCCGCGCTCTGAGCCCGCCAGTGCGCTGGAACTAGAACTAGGCTCTGCGATCTGTAGGACGCTGTCAAGAGCACTGTCACCGACACGCCGCGCTCTGAGCCCGCCAGTGCGCTGGAACTAGAACTAGGTTCTGCGATCTGTAGGACGTCAATCTGTACCGTGAGTTGAGTTGCGGCAGTTCCTTTTAAGAGAGCTTCCTCATCCAGTACCAGGACTACTTTCACCTACGATGTCGTCCGTTGTTTCCGGCGGGTATTTTTTATTTTATTTTAACTTTTTTAAGGAAACTTACAACTTATATTATATAAACACATACATAACTAACTCAAACTCACTCAAATAACTGAAGGTTTTTCACAAATTTCCACTTATAGATATTAAATACGAGTATAGATAACAAGATTCGGTTTAGTAAGTTTTTAATTATTAAAAACATGTTGCTAAGGCTACTCTTCACATACGGCACATGCGAGTTAAAAATCCATATCTAGCTGCGCCTGTGTCGCATTGAAGTTCCGACTCGCTCTTATCACGAAACAGTTTTGTCTGTATGTATACCTGTGTCCCTCTGTATGTATCTATTGTTTACCCGCGGCACATGGAGGCGACACGGCCTGCGCTACGGGTCGCTTGTCACTCGTAATGCTATTCTTTTCCTAATTCGGTACAGTCTAGTCTAGTGATCCATTCCCTATTTGTAAGTACATACATATATATATGCTAGATAGCAAATCTTTTTCTTAGAACTACGGGATGGTTAACGTCAAAGAGAAGGGCAGTTCCTGCGGTATATAGACACGCTTAAGAAAGAGGCATATTAAGGCGTGGGCCATTGAGCCCTCAACGTGGGAGTCGCCCTGGAAGGAGGAGAACGATACACGATAATGTGTATACGTTTGAAAACAAACGAAGGCGCGATCTAGACGAAAAAAAGAATCTTCTCAAAACTAAACCGCCTTCGAACATTACCTATAACTATGTAAATGGCATCCTCACATGTAGCAACTGTTCTAGAACATTCACCGCTAAAATAGGGTATATTAGTCATGTGAGGACGCATCAGTAACTTACCCGTAGATTATGTATTCTGTGCCCGTAGGAAATACGTTCGCCGTAGTCGAAATCGGCTTAGAATGCATTATCATCATAGCCTAAATTTATCTGATTTTTAAAAATTTAATTATTTTGTATTGCAAACGTAGCAAGAACCTAGTTTGAATGCGCTCAACGAGATATACCTATATACATATTGTAGTTAGGATTCCAAACATGCGATGATCATTCTATACTAATATTATAAAGCTGAAGAGTTTGTTTGAACGCGCTAATCTCAGGAACTACTGGTGCGAATTGGAAAATTCTTTTTGTGTTGAATAGACCAGTTATCGAAGAAGGCTATATAACATTACGATGCAACTAATATGAGCGAAGAAACAATGGAAAATGTGAAAAAAACGGGTAAATTTATTCATCTTTGAGGGCTTCCGTTGCGTGCGCTGCGAAAACGGTTCAAGATATCATAAAAAATATGTATGAAAGAATTATTCCCCTTGAAATGATCTAACAAAATATCTGCAATCAATATGTCTATCTTCTAAGATTAACTCACTAGAAATGTATTCATGGTAATAACTATTCCACGCGGACGAAGTCGCTGGCACAGCTAGTATAATACATATACAGCTGCGCCGCACGCCGCTCCGGCCGCTCCACTTCCTCTGCTGAAGCCTGCGCCACTAGTCAGTGAATGCGTGTGAAACGCAAATTTATTCTTTTATCAGCCGTCAGTGAGTAGATGTCTTTATTACGGCTGTCCCTCTAAAACATTAAGTCTCATTACCTACCTTATGTTCTAACAATAAGGGCTATATTCGTGTGCGGGCGGTGGGTGCGCAGGAGTTGGCCACACTTGTGCAAACGGCTGCGCGCCGCCGAGCGCAAACACTGAACGCAAACATCGCAGCCAACACACTGGCCTTCCTTGAAAGAGCTGTTTTCTTCGGCTTCGTTCAAAGAAATTGTTTTACGTCGCTGGGAGTGTCCACTCATTGATTTATCTAGCAACTGTGACGATTGTGAGCAAACAATGAAGGAGTCAGGCTTACATTTATGATATCATGCTCTAGAATGAGGCAAGGGAAGTTAACAAATGATAAAAAAATATCGTAATTATCAATCACGGTAAGTAGGCAATATGATGTTACCCCATCGCTGAGTAGGGCTCACGTGTATCTGTATCTACCACGAAGAAGCCTTTTTGTACTTACCTACTAGGTATATTTATACTAAATATATGCAGGTACGTTGGAAACACAAATTTGGCACTCATACATATCGTTATAAAAAGTATCCTGTGTAGGCATCTGGAGATAATAATGTTTTACGCCGAGTATGATTTTTATAGCGCAAGTCGTTGCGGGCGTTGTATAAAGCGGGCTGCGAGCACTAAGACTTCTTTATATGGAGCTTTGAGTGCGCTACAACATAAATGAAGCAGCACAACACAAGCTGGCCTACAAATCACTTTGTAATTTATTCGTGTTTCATTGTAACGTGTATTGTAATGCTTTTCTACACTCTCCCAGGGCTGATACAGCTACACGAACTACCTACCTATATTATACGATATATGTTTACAGTTACATATGTTTGGCGATGCCTATTAATAACAGTGGTGTTTCACATTATATATTACATCTCATATTACATACCTATTATTATGTTTGACATGATTTTAATAACAAAAATTTTCATTATTTTATTAATAAAACTAGACATAAGTAACTTCTAAAAATTTATAAAAGCTAAATGTTACAAATTCAATTGACGAGATATTGTAATTTGTGTAGCATATTCTGTGATATTTATTTATTAGGATTTATTGCTGTCCGTTCTGAGGATTCTACCAGAAAATCAACATTCCAATCTCCCAAAAACAGAATTTTGGTATTAGTCATATCACACAATAAACTAAACAGTCTATCCAGTACTTTAGTCATTTTTACAAAATTACCTGTCCCGGTCCTATACATACCTATGATTAACAACTTACAGTCCTTCAAGCTAATTTCTATACAACTTAATTCACAATGGAATTCATGACATATTCTATTTTAGTACATTTATTAAATTTTATCTTATTTTTTACAAATATGGACACCCCACCATGAATAAAATTTTGTCTCACATAGTAACTAGCATGCTTGAAACCCTTAAAAGCTATATTTTCTACCTCACTATTATTCAGCCATGTTTCAGAAAAAAACATTACATCAGGGCTGTATGATTCTGCAAGAACTTGTATTTTTGTCATTTAAATCCTAATACACCTACAATTCAGATGCATTATTTTAAAATCTTTTCTAACATATTACAGTTATTTTTTGTGATGTTTGGCCTAAAAAATCATTAATATTCAATGCTTGCTGCATACTTGATTCCATATTTACTTGCTTTATTGAGCTGTTGGATGCAGACTGAGATTCAGGTTTTGTTAAGTATATCAGGTTATCTATTTGTTTCAATCTTAAAGTTATTCCAACATCAATATACCTACTTCAAGAAATCGGGTGACAAGGATTTGCGTTTTGTATACATAGTTTTGTGAGTTAATTTATTAAGTGCTAACCTGCACTATGGTTGTTTTAAATAATACGGCGGCCACGGCGAGGTCTATTGCGGAGATGCTAAAGGTCTGTGAGACTTACGCCGCATCGCATGGTTTACTTTATAATGTAAAGAAGAGCGAATTCATGGTCTTCAAGGCCACCGGTAAGTCACGTGATTACGTCTCCCCGATCACCCTCAATGGGATGGCCTTAAAACAAGTGACTAGGTTTAAGTACCTCGGACATATACTTACCGACGACCTTAAGGACGATGAAGACGTGGAGAGGGAGCGCAGAGCACTGGCGGCTCGAGGGAACATGCTGGCCCGCAGGTTTGCCCGATGTACGGATCAAGTTAAAATTACCCTTTTCAAGGCGTATTGCCAGGGTCTGTACACGGGTGCATTGTGGTTCAGGTGTTCACAGAAGTCGCTGGACACTCTGCGCATCCAATATAATAATGTTTTCAGGATGTTGTTGAAACTTCCCAGATTCTGTAGTGCCTCCGGAATGTTTGCCGAATCCCACACAGACGGCTTCCACGCCATCATTAGAAAGAAGGTAGCATCTTTGGTGAGGAGGCTTCGGGGCAGTGACAACAGCATCCTGAAAGTAATAGCGGACGACCCGCAGGCGTCTGTACGGAGGCATCTCGTGCGGACTATGATTCCACAGGGCATGCCGCCTAAGTACATGACTTATTAAAAAACAAATTTATACTCGCCTTAGAACACTTAGTTTTAGTTGTACTAACCCTTACTAGTTTTAATTTTCATAGTTTTTAGTTTACTAACACATTTTCTGGATCTATTATGTTGTCCGAAATAAAAACATTTTATTTATTTATTTATTTATTTATTTAAATTAAACTTTTATTGGAAAATGAGCGAAAATAATCACGACCGGCAGGATTCGAACCTGCGTATTTCTATTCTATTTCTTGTTAGACATATTCTGACAGCACAAGTGGCGCCATCAGCCGCTCAGTCTGAAGTGTATGGAAATGAGTGTGGATTTTCGCGCCTGGCAGTTAGTAGACCGTAGCCTAGTGGTTAAGGCGTTCTGACGGTAGCAGAAATACGCAGGTTCGAATCCTGCCGGTCGTGATTATTTTCGCTCATTTTCCAATAAAAGTTTAATTTACATAGTTTTGGTATATGAATTTACATCAATTACCTTCATTCCCGTTGAGTGTGATGCCAATCCGTACATTTGGTCATTGATAGCATGCTTCAAGCAATTGTCCTTATTACTACATATTATATTACTGTAAGTATATGGTAGTGTGGTCAATATCAAGTTAATATATTTACTATCACAATGATAGATCAAAGATTTCATTATTGAGATGTCATATTTATATACATGAGAAGTTAATACAACAATATCATCTCCTTTGCTCATTTTTGAGGTAGTTTTTGACATTTTTGAGTACCTCGGTGATGGGTGCGTTCGGTTTACAGATTGTCAGGATGTTGTTATATTTATTTCCTGAATTGTTTCTTATGTAGTCAGCAACTGGCTGTCCAAAGTCATCGCAGAATATCAACATGTCATGTTTGTTTAGCCCCACCGATGGTTGTAGATTAGGAAGCGTGTCAGGTACTGGTTGTGTCTGAAAAATAACAGAGGGAAATACATTTGTTTATTGCAAAGGCACAGATGTAGGTTGACTCTCATCTTTATTGGCACACGACTGGCTCGATTCAGTCGGTGGGCCAGATTTGTTTATATCCTGGGTTGATGGTTTGGTAGGCTGAGCGATTGTAGACTTATTTATTATATTATTATTTTTTCTTGACTTTTTCTTTGTTTGTGAAATGTTTTTGGTATTGTATGAGTCCTGTTTCCCTTCCTGCTTTAGTTTCAAATTTTTTACATCCAATTTTGGCCCTAAAGGAGTTTTTTGTTTCTTAAAGTCACTTTTGTCCCAGTTTTCGCAGAGGTTTTACATTTTACAGATTGTTGAGATGTAATTTGTGACTGTAGGGAGCTTATTTCTAGTTTTAACAAATCATTTTCTTTTATAAGAACTTCCATCTTAGTAATATATTCAGATTCTTTCTCATGTAGCAAGTTGTCAAACTCATCAGATTTCTTTTCATATATTCTTAATGTCATCAATGTCTCCAGTATTTCAGACATTCTAGCTACATTGTCATTTGCATGGGCCAACTCTTTCTCTGAGTTTACAAGTTGATATTTTAGAGAGTCATTTTGATCTATGAGTTGTTTGTATTGTTCCACACACTCATCCTGTTCACTCAATAGTTTCAGGTTTAGTTTCTGTGCTTTATCCAACTCAGCATTCAAATAGCGTACTTTAAGTTCAGCTTCTTTCAGAGCTTGTGACCGAGTTTGTGCCATATTTGTTAGTCACAGGTCAGTGCAATACAATGCAATGAGTGATTTTCCAAACCACAAATTAGTCACTCAGCAATTGTTTTTTGCAGAAAGTAGGTACCTATAGGTACTGTGTTTTGTTTTTTGATTATTACAAATGTCTAATTACTTTAATAAGCGAATTAAGGAGGTGTCAGTAATTGATAACAAACCTCAAGATGACATGCATAAATTACCGGTGGCCACTTTGAGATTGTCTTTTCACTTTGCACTATATTGCACTGTTATTTTAGTCACATCAGTGTATAATCTCACTTCCAGGCACATTTAATCTCGTTGAACATATATTTTATGCACAATTTGCTACAACAAAGCACTTCTGAAGCCGTTAGTACTTATACCTATGTATGTTACAACTTTACATTATCAATAAAGATTCTTTATATTTTATCTTTATGATGTCTGGTAACAATAGCGACCAGTTTTCTGCGACTAAATTGAAACTTTCAAGAAAACCTCGCATTCAGGCGTCTAATATCACTTGTTTGCTTAATTTAGTCAAACTATGTATATGCAGGTACGTATATAGTTTTGTTTTGACAATATTTCAATGACTTGACATGTAGGTATGAAGAATTCTAATTAATGCACGTTGGCGATATTATGGTCATTTGTGAAGCTAAAGCATATTTAAGTTCTACTTACTTCAATCCACTTATTTTGTAAGTTGCAATTTTACAGTTTCATAATACCTAGTTTATTTCAGTAATACTAGCCAGCCTTCGTGAAGGTGCCTGACTCTAGTAGGCCGCGCCGGCGGGGCACACACATACACACGATATAAAACAAGCTAACACAATTATTTGTTGAGCTGCTCTACTCGACCGAACAAAAGGCGCGCTCTTTGTGAATAACACTTAATGATAGACAATGCAGTACCTACCTACATATATTTGTTAGTACCTAGCCTACCTCCACCCATCCACATGCATACAGCACATAATAAACCTGCATGTCAGCCTGGCGACTTCACAGCTTTACCTTATTACTAGGTACTTACTTATTTTGAAAATTCGCTAAAGTTATAAATATTGTAAGTTTATACCGACTTACATTCGATCAACTTGAAGTTGGTCAAATTTATGGGAGAACGGTCTGTTTTTTTAAGAATTAAAAAACAGATCGACTTTAATAGCATTTTAGGGCTGATTAACCTTAAACCGTTCTCAATTTATTCATTTTTGTTTTAGTTTCTGCGACGGCTACAATAGAATCACATTTTAACATCAATTCTGACATTATATCAGGAACTTGTATATACTTACGGATACATATATTTATACCTACCGAACACCTTTTGTAGTAGATACAAGCAGTACCTTAAGTTTTCTCTTTCTTATTTTCGTCAACGTGCATTGTAATAGTAGTTCTGACTGCATTGTACTATAAAGACGATGGATGTCTGTGTGATGATGATGATGACGAGACGTTTGAAATCATGTCACCAAACCGCGTCGGCGGGGCGCGGCCGGGCGGCGGCAGGTGCGCGGGCACGCGGCGGCGGCGTCCCGCGGCGGCGCGGCGCGAGGACGTGCAATAAGGCTCTAATCTCATCAGCTCATTGTGTAGTTTCTTTGTTGCATTTTGACGTTGGTCGAATGAGTAGAATCACGCGGTGGTCCGAGTGTGATGTAAGTGACCCGCCGCCGCCGCTTGTACTTGCATTCAACGGGCTAGGTCTTAGAGCACAGACTTAGAGTCCAGAGGTAAATTATTATTATCTTGAATATGTTCAAATCACAGCTGAATTTGTATATTCAAGTAAAATAGTATGTAGATATGTAGGTCCTTACCTATGGTGAATCAGTGGATGTAGTTAGTACGTAGTCAACCTCCTAGACAGGGCGTAGAGCGAGTGTGTGTGTGTGATGCTCCCAATCAACCAGAACATGTTTTCATTAAGATGGCCCGATACCGGGCAGGTCGGGCTGACATCATAACACAAAACTTATTGAAATAATTTTTAATTAGTTTAAAATTTTGTTTGATATCGCTATGAATATTTAAAAGGCTCCGGCTCCGTTTAATTTAGTAGTGTGGACGGCCCGAGGGTCCGGTGATTAAGCCGGCACAGAACTAGCATGGCATTATTAATACACGGAACAACTGGCGCCTTCGGCCGTTTCGGTCACTAAAAAAGCTCGGAATTTATACGTCAATAAGGGTTTGTCGGCGATGGGCATTATCGTAAAATGTGAATAGTATTTAATAGTTGGCACAAGGAGAGCCGCGCCTATTACCGCGTGAGTTATATGACAGCGCCTGGCGGGGGGCGGGGGGCGCGGGCTCCCCAGCCCCCCGGCCCCCCCGCCGACACCAGCAGCACTCCGCGCCTTCCACGCCACCTCCTCCTCGTCACTCCTCGTGCTCTGTAGCTCGCGACACATTCCTTGTGCGAGCTAGAGCTCTGAATCACAGTCGGTGCAGCGGCGACTCAGGCTCAGCATCTGCACGTGCGTTAGCGCCGCCGGGCGCCGAGCCGCATCTCCGTACAACTTTCGGGCGCCGAGCCGCATCTCCGTACAACTTTCTTGTCCGTAATTGCTTAAATTGTGTGGGAACTCGCGAGAAGTGGAATAAACCTTGGCCGTTGTAAACGTAATCTGTCGGTTTAAGCAACCCTTATTTGAGCAGCTCCGTTACAGGCTATTATAGTGTTATGTTGCGCGCCTCGATCGCTCACTATCGCTCATTCTGTGGCTCGCCATTAATTCTCTCGCCCGATTAATTATTTTCCTCGAAGAGGATCGATATCCATTTCTAATTTGTAAGACACCTCATCAACTCGGTCCCAAACGAGCCTCGGAAATTGACTAGCAGTCCGAAAACTATAAAAGCCGTCGAGAGAGAATTTTGTTTCCAATATGCAATAAATAGGTAGATGTATCGCAGCGGGGCGCGCGCGGGACGTGCCGATTGCCGCCTAATTGTTTGTAATTAGCGCGGCCGACTTTATAGGCTGTTTATTACTTAATATGTAGCGATAGGGCTCCAGCGAGAGCGGTAATGGCGCAGGTGGCGCCGCTGTGGGAACCCGACGCATCTATCGGTCTCCACCAGACTACATCACACACCGACAACAAGACGAGGATGCTTGCAAGTCTGCCTCACTTGTATCCACTTCAATTTAGCAACCCGCGACTACTTGCATGGAAATACATATGTAACAAGTATTATTTTTTTTAACTCAAGTACTCGGTGTTGCTGTAACTACTAGAGCCACCATTAAAATGATGCTGAATTATCATAATAATATTTACCTCCCATGTTGGAGAGAACATCAAAGTGTACCCTAAATAATAATAAACCGCAAAGGATAATAGACAACTCGACATCAGAGTTCAGTGTACATGAAGCTAAGAACGCGTACTTGCAAAATGTTGTCCCACCAGCAGAACAGAGGTGTATGCAAGTGGCGGCAGCATTCCACGCAGCTCGCGGTGACGTCACGGCCCCGCCCAGCCCCGCCCCGCTTCCAGCCCACACAACCTCCACACCGATATATACCTTACCGTAGGATTATAGAGGTTGTTTTCCTACGATGTGAGACTAGAATGGTGTTTGCGTAGAAGATTCCATACGTTTTGTTGGATTAGTGGGGTCATACGTTGAAGAGTTTACAAAATAGAAGGTTTGGTAACAATGGCGTCGCTCGTCGCCCGTCGCTCGTCGCTTTTCATGGCCAACTCGAGTGTCGAGAGTTTTCAAACCGCCCCAGAGGCCCGGTCATAACTTAACGACTGCCGTACGTGGCCGTACTAACGTAAAAGTCTTACTAATGGCACAGAATACCTATTTAGACTGTTTCTTCTGCGATTTTAGCCTAGTAGTAGTCGAAGACGTCACAATCATGTATCAGTAAGTATGTTGTAATGTTGTGCGCTGACCTGCTCCTCACTGATTGCGCAGAATCATTGCTTACGTTCTATATTTCATAACTAATTTTAATTTTCACACCAGTAAATGATATTTAACACTGATTAAATCTAAATAAATATGAAATGATCATTTAATTACAATAAAAAAATGCAAATTAAACATTGTTTTTTTTAAGATCACACTCGTAAGTAATCAAATTAAGTACCTCATTATTTATGACGTATCATTAGAGGAGGTTAATGAAAACATATTGTATGTAGTGTAGGTACACAGCAACCTGCGGTAAAAAAGAACAAAGACTTTAAAGACATAACATTACAAAACGAGCAATGACGATGATGATTTGGTAACGAAAAACTCGTGGGTATCGTAAAAGGGAAAATTGATTTGTTTCCTAGAAGTGCGATAGATTGATAGGTTGAGTTGAGTGGACAAAGCTGCGTCCGTCGCCGCGTCGTCTCTCGCGGAGCCTGCGACGTGCGCAGCGCTGCACGGGCGACACCTGCAGGGGGGTGTCTGGCAGGCCCAGGTCCAGGGCCACGTAGCAGGAGCGTGTGTGGTGCTCTGGCTCTGCGACCCGCCGCGGCCGGCTGCGACCCGCCGCGGCCGGCTGCGACCCGCCGCGGCGTGCTGCGGCTCCCCGCGGCGCCGCGCGCCCTGCCTCGCACCTCGCTCGCTGACGTACACACATCATTTATTTTACACAAGTTTTTGTTGCATTGTACTTCAAAAGCTTTGATTCTCGATCGACTAAAAAAACTCCGATGAATACCGTATCTCGAGGATCCCCTTTACGAAAATAAACAAAATATCGAATACGGAAAAAAATACGAACATCAAAAGTGGCCTCGCGATGTTTCGGAGTTGTGCCAGAGATGTTGTTGGGACAAATATTTTGAATAAATTTCGGACGATTTCCGCGTGATTTGTTCCGTTGAAGAAAATTGTATCTTTATTGAATAACAACGAGGCGCAGGTCCCCGACGGTAGGCGGGGGGAGCAGACGACGGTAGGCGGGGGGAGCAGACCGCGGCAGGGGAGGATGCTCGCTCATTTGTCGGCTATTGTAGGTCGCGTCGCGACAAAGTTTCACTGCAGTTTGTACAGTAGGAGAAGATTTTTCATAAATAAAATATCTATGTTTTTTTGGATGTTCGCTGCCGGGTCGGTGCCGGGTCGGTGCCGGGTCGCTGCCGGGCCGCTGCCGGGTCGCTGCAGGCCCGCCGCGGAGGCCGCACCCACCCACGGCACGTAATCCTTAAATACATTTATCATGTTCAGTCGATAAAAATGCCATTGAGATGAGCCGAACACAATGAGATACAAGCTCGGTTACCTGATACGGGGCCGAAAGTCAATTATATTCAAATATAAATCGGATTTGCACACGTAAGCCCGTGACAATGGCTAGAAGGCGCCCGGCTGCCGGACACAATGCCGGCGTGTTTGGCACAATGCTGCCACCACGTCACGCCCGCCACTACCTTTATTTGCGGACCATACACTCACTCTCGGGATCATCTATTGTAGTGCAATTCAGCTGAATGTTTGTTCAATTGTTAGTCACACATTATAACGCCCGGATTGACCATATTTCCAAAGAGATGAACATTTTTTTTGACAAGAGATGACATTTTGTTTACAGAAGTTTACCGCGAATGTAAAGATCAGCGGATGTAAAGTAGTTTGAATGTTTGCTGCTGGTTTCACTAAATATACAAAATATGTAGCATTTAAATACAAACATACCTTATACAACATTTCAACAAATTCTCCAAAACTGAAGATACATTATCTCAATCTAAAAACAATATTATTTGGTTTAAAAAAATCAGGTACGGGATGTGACAAATATGATTAACATAACTAACTATATGTACATCACGACTTACGAGTCTTTTATGCAGTCAATGTACGTGTAACATTACATCGGACACTTGAACTGCATGCGTCACCTGGCAGGTTACCGGGCTGTCAGGCCTCCAGCCTGCTAGGATGCCAGGCGGCCAGGCAGCCAGGCTGCTGGCCGCACTCGCAGCTACAGTGTCCGCACAATGCACCACCTGCGCTATTGTTACTACTCGTAGCTTTGTTGGAACCGATCGACCGACCCGACATTAACACCGCATTCAAACATTATCACATGGGAGAATACACTCCGCTCGGTGAAAGGACATTAAATATACATACGAGTATATCTAAATGGTTTATATCCGATATTGGTACAAAAATTGGTTCCGATATTGGTTTCCTATCTCTAAACTACGATACACTTACAAAGACCATGAATATCGGATGCATACAAATATGTTTTTGTTTGCATGGTTGGATGATAGGGACCACGAAGTACCATCCAACCATGCAACCTCTCTTGTGGTTCTGAATTAGCGTTCCTCCAAATGGCTTACTTGCGACTTCAGCTAGATATGTTTTGTATTATTTATATTGATGCAGGAGCGTGAGCTCGCCGCGCAGGAGTGATGCGATGTCATTTGTATAAATATTGAGTAATTTTAGGCATGAGTTGTGTCCCGCGCTCCTTCGTATGTGTGCGCTACAGAGGATGCATACATTTGCATCGAAGTGGCGTCGTGTTGTAATCTTATACGAGCCGTCGCGCCGCCGCCGCTGTCCCGGACCTCTCATTTGCATAATTTCAAGCAGAGAAGCAGAACAAACAAACCCTTCTAAATGTCGCGTTAAATGCAATCAAACAACGTCATTATAGTCGAGTAGCTCGCCACAGAAGTGGCACAAAAAGTGGTACAAAAACGGGTATCAGTGGCGAAGGTGACAATGAGCCCACCGGAGCCTATTGTGTATAGCTCCCCTCAAGGAATGTTGCGAGCACTACCATCGCCCGGCCGTAGGGTGCGGGGGGCGCGGGGGGTGCGCGCACTACCACCGCGCGGCCCGGTGTCCCGCCAGCCAGTTGGGGTGCTCCATGAATTATGAACTCGAGAACTATTGACTGCATGTTGCGGTTTTATTAGATGGGGCGCATCCGACAACACGCAAATTATTGTTTTATATTGTTGAGTTCGTGCTCGGTGGCGCTCACACCCCTCGCTCCCCGCCGCGCCCCGGCCGGGGCCCCCGACTCGACCTCTCGCCACACCGGTGCGCCGCATACTAACACTATTACAACTATTCAAATAAATCACATCTCATCATTTGTATGGAAAAGTCTATTCCTCCTTTGTTTTGATCGTTACAAGTCGTGTAGTGATAATTCAATAATCGACAAAATCGTCCAATCAGGCCGTCGTATTGTTCCTGGCGGCGCCGGAAGTTCGAGTCGTGTGTGCTTCCCTCTCCCCGTGCTACCTCCGCGCCGCTGTTCTGTGAGCCCTCGCTGCAATTACCGCGGGGATTCAATTACAATGTAGCGCTATGATTACCGCGCGTTGGCCGGGCGGGCGGGCGGCTGTGAAGCGCCCTGCGTCACAGCCGCCCTGCGTCACACCCCAGCACGGCCACACATACCTCAGAACAGATCATACTGCCAGGCTCCCTGCTGACTGGGCAGAACCACAGCCAGAGTCGCTATTGTACGGAATTAAACTCATGCTAATTTTAAGCTACGTATCTGTGGTATAAATTACTTCAGATATACTTACGAATAATACGAGCATACATATGTATGTACCACCACCGATACCAAATTTGTGTTTGTCAGTTCACAAAATGCGGATAAATAATAAAATAATTATTAAAAAACAAAATATTCAGCAACTTCGGCAGCAGTTTACTTTTAAAGTTCCAGCAACAAAGTGAGCGGGCCTACCGCTTGTACCGCTGCATACTGCATACAATGTATTACCACGTATTACTGAGCACAGAGATACACTGTGACGTATTACAGCGCTAACAGGGGGGAACCCCTTGATAGTGTAAAAGGGGGCCGGGGGGAGAGGGCAAGATAACAGTTTCCCGTCACGTCCGTTCGCTGTGTTCCGCCGGCTTGTTACAGGAATCAAAGCCGGGGAGAGAGCCGCGGCAGAATACGAACAACCCCACACTTACTTACCTGCCAGTCCGTGGTGGCGCCACAAGCGAGAGTCCTCTCACCGGCCTAGTGCCTCGTTGGTTCCATGTTTCCCCGCCGGCTCGACGCGGCGGCGCTCTGTTGATATTATTTGTTATTTTATGAACAAGTATTATCAGATTACGCCCTCCCGCCCCTCCCGCCGCACATGTTGCACAACACTGTGTTGATAAATACAATTTGCAATTTGTTGTGTGTTCGTCAATTATTTTGCTTTAAACTTCGTAACGAATTTAAACGGAGCACAATGGGAGGGTGCGCCGCACCAGCGCTGCGCTGCGGCTGCTGCTGTCTTGTCAATACTTTGTGTGCTCTTATATATGTACTTATACAATAAAAAATAATACAGTTTCAGTCTAAGTCTCACTCACTTTTTCTATCGTAAAAAGTTGTGAGTGTATGTCTATACTGTCCATGTTTAAGTCGGTTATTCATTGCGAAAAGATTGACTCGGCTTGGACTTGTAAGGTGTACAGTGCTTACACGATTGAATGAACTAATTACGTTCTGAATGGTTCTGATAAATGTCTCATTACATACCTACTTAGCTACGAGTACACAGTAGCACCGAACATATAGTAATCATACTAGTTCGGTGATGGAATGATGAAAAACATCACAAGTGAGCCGACATGTTTGAGGACCAGTCTATATAAGGACATTCGTCACGCTTCGCGATGTACATGCCCATCAAAACTTCCCATATTTGTAAAAGCTTCAGGGGAGTCACGACCATCAGTCATTACTGATGACTCCTCATTATGAGCTCGGCGCGAGAAAGGAGGAGGATAACAGTAGTGCGAGCGGCAAACTGTTACAGCTACCACAGGAGAATAGATGCCAGTATCCAGTAGCTGACTCTAATCGAGTAGGCGTGCGTGTCTGTGTGCTGTAGCAGACATGCCTGTGTGCGTGCGAGTGTTGGTGCGGACATGCATACATGTGCGTGCGTTGTTGCAGACGGAGCACCGCACGTGCTGCGCGTGCGGGGAGCCCATCGCCGACCGGTTCCTGCTGGAGGTGGGGGGCGGCGCGTGGCACGCGGCCTGTCTGCGCTGCTGCGTGTGCTGCGTGCAGCTGGACCGCCAGCCTTCCTGCTTCCTGCGCGACCGCCAGGTCTACTGCAAGCAGGACTATGCCAAGTGAGTGCCCTTTGCTGCAGCCAGCGCCTTGTCAGCTCTATCAGTCTAACTGCGAGCAGCGGCCACCCCCTGCCAGCTCTACTGCAAGCAGGACTGTGCCTAGTGAGTACCCTCTGCTGCAGCCAGCGCCTTGCCAGCTCTATCAGTCTCGCTGCGAGCAGCGACCACCCCCTGCCAGCTCTACTGCAAGCAGGACTATGCCAAGTGAGTACCCTCTGCTGCAGCCAGCGCCTTGCCAGCTCTATCAGTCTCACTGCGAGCAGCGACCACCCCCTGCCAGCTCTACTGCAAGCAGGACAATGCCAAGTGAGTACCCTCTGCTGCAGCTAGCGCCTTGCCAGCTCTATCAGTCTCACTGCGAGCAGCGACCACCCCCTGCCAGCTCTACTGCAAGCAGGACTATGCCAAGTGAGTACCCTCTGCTGCAGCCAGCGCCTTGCCAGCTCTATCAGTCTCACTGCGAGCAGCGACCACCCCCTGCCAGCTCTACTGCAAGCAGGACTATGCCAAGTGAGTACCCTCTGCTGCAGCCAGCGCCTTGCCAGCTCTATCAGTCTCACTGCGAGCAGCGACCACCCCCTGCCAGCTCTACTGCAAGCAGGACTATGCCAAGTGAGTACCCTCTGCTGCAGCCAGCGCCTTGCCAGCTCTATCAGTCTCACTGCGAGCAGCGACCACCCCCTGCCAGCTCACTGCAAGCAGGACTATGCCAAGTGAGTGCCCTCTGCGGCAGCCAGCGCCTTGCCAGCTCTATCAGTCTCACTGCGAGCAGCGACCACCCCCTGCCAGCTCTACTGCAAGCAGGACTATGCCAAGTGAGTGCCCTCTGCGGCAGCCAGCGCCTTGCCAGCTCTATCAGTCTCACTGCGAGCAGCGACCACCCCCTGCCAGCTCTACTGCCACTATATCCAGTGAAGGATATACTTAGCACCATGATATTGGTAAGTGATTTTATCATTCGGTCTCGGCTTTTTGAAGAGTTCGTCTGCGACTCGACTCTTACAAACCACTTCTGGAGTAATGACAAAATTAATAAACTAGTTTTAACGTAGTATAACATTTTGTAATTCAATTACATGCATACTTTCGGTACGAATATGTGTAATAGAAACAGGAGTATACAAATAAAAGTAGGAATTATACTCGTACTGTCTTCTTTGCCTTGTTACTTTAATATCTGCAAACTACTGTACCGATTCTGATGAAACCTTCTATCTTCCCTGAACTGAAATATATATACCACGGCCGTGACATGAAAAATACTTAGATCTGGGGGCACGGCAGTGCCCCCGCCAAGTCGAGCGCGAAGCAAACTGCCGTACCATCCTTTTCTCGAACCGTTTCGCCGCATTTTCAGCCCCCTATTTGAGAACCTCTGGATAGGATTAAAACGCTAAAATTTTTGTCATCTAGAAATTCGTAATAACACACTTGAAATCCAGAATTTCAAGTTGGTAGATCAATAAGTTCCGAAGTTATGCTAATGCAAAGTTTCGCATTTTCGACACTGACTCACTCACTGATCATCAAAATAGAACTTGTACTTCCCATACACCTAGAGAGCTGAAATTTAGTACAGAGGTAGATTTTAGCGCCCACCTAAAGGAAAAATTATCAAAACAAGATTTATGGAAGATCTGGACTACCTGGTGACCCTGATGAGAAAACGTAAGAGTACAGCCAAATTAGCGTTTTTACGAGAAATATGACAACGCAGTACATGCGACGTCAAAATGAGCGGGATGCGAGGCCGAAAGCCGAGTATCACCATCACTTTGGCCATCAGACCTAAGAGTACCAAAAGGGATCTCGAAAACTATAAGAGATAGCGGGTTGGTGCTTGAACTAAATATGATGAGAACTGGTGGTATGTATCGGATATTACAAAATCATCATCATCCTCAGCCAACTTTCTACTGCATTCAATTTTCTATATATACGTCAGGTCATAAGTATTGTCACACAGTAAAAACTTTTCTTTTAGAATGCTGACCACAAAAGAGTTTATTGAATTCGAATTTCGTATTGTTCATGTAAATAAAAATGTATACTTTTTAGAATTTTACTCATTTTTAAATATGGAGTGGACGCTTAAAGAAGACCGTGTTGCAGTTATTGCATTGCATCGTTGGGGTTACGCGCCAAGTCAAATTTTGGACATACTGAAAAATTTGAATAAAACCAAAAGATTCGTTTATCGTACCATCAAACGATACAATCAAGACTCTAGTGTAGATGACAGGTCAAGAAGTGGTCGCCCTCGGTCTGTTAGGACTCCAGCAGTGATAAAAGCTGTGAAGGCGCGAATTCAAAGAAATCCCAAACGTAAGCAGAAACTGTTGGCCCTTCAGATGGGGTTAAGCAGAACCACGGTGAAAAGGGTGATAAATGAAGACTTAGGGCTTCGGACATATCGAAGAAAAACAGGACATCGTTTGAATGCTCGTCTAATGGACCTGAGACTGAAGAGATGCCGCGCTTTGTTGAAGCGGTACGCGGGAAAAAAATATCGGGAAATTCTTTTTTCGGATGAAAAAAATTTTACCGTAGAAGAGAGCTACAACAAACAAAATGATAAGGTGTACGGCCACAGTAGTGAAGAAGCGAGCAAACGAATTCCGCGTGTCCAACGAGGTCATTTTCCATCCTCGCTCATGGTATGGTTGGGAGTTTCTTATTGGGGCTTAACAGAGGTACATTTTTGTGAGAAAGGTGTAAAAACGAATGCAGTTGTGTATCAAAATACAGTCCTGATGAACCTTGTGGAACCTGTTTCTCATATCATGTTCAATAACAAGCACTGGGTATTCCAACAAGATTCGGCGCCAGCTCATAGAGCGAAGAGCACACAAGACTGGCTGGCGGCGCGTGAAATCGACTTTATCCGGCACGAAGACTGGCCCTCCTCCAGTCCAGATTTGAATCCGTTAGATTACAAGATATGGCAACCCTTGGAGGAAAAGGCGTGCTCAAAGCCTCATCCCAATTTGGAGTCACTCAAGACATCCTTGATTAAGGCAGCCGCCGATATTGACATGGACCTCGTTCGTGCAGCGATAGACGACTGGCCGCGCAGATTGAAGGCCTGTATTCAAAATCACGGAGGTCATTTTGAATAAACTTTATTGTCATAAGAATTTATGTTATGTTAAGTTCATTTTGGTATTTAAATGGTTACATAAAGAATAAAGTTGTTTCAATTATTTTATATTAAACATGTGACAGAATTTATGACCTGACTAGGTACATACAACTGTATTCTACTTAATAAATAAAAATATTAAATATATATATATTAGTCCACGTTCTGTCAAAAAGAAGTGAAATCCCACCAAAAACATTCTGTAAAAAAATTGCCAAGTCTCGATAGAGCTGCTTGTTTACCTCTAAAAAGTAATGAAATCTCTAGAATTAGTTAAGCCAAGTCTAAGGTTCCTTCCTGCGATTTATTTATTATTATAGTTAATTTTATGTGACTTGGCCGTTACTTGTAATTGACTTGTAATTGGTTAAGGAACCTTATTACACACACACACTTAACATTTATAAAATGTTAAGTGTGTGTAACTGTGGCCTGTGTTGACGTTAAAACGGCCGAACCAGTTTTTGTTTATTTTACAAAACTATAACATTGGCTTAAAAGACGGAAATAGACTAGGTACCTAATTGTATATCTGTCTATGTATAGTTATATTGTATTGTATTGTATTGCATTGTATTGTATTGTATAGTATACCCATGTACATAATATATACTGTAATAGTTTCATTACCGCGTTGAACATTCATCTCGATTAGGCCCTTACTCAAACTTGAAGTGACGCATTCTTTCTCAATCTAATGTCGAAAATCGCATAAAGACATGAAATGAAATGAAATTTGTTTATTTTGCATTATACTTATGGCATAACATTGTATGAAAATCCAACGGCATCCGAACTAGTTTATAACTGTGTTTCGGTTGCCGATGGCTTCTCCCCGTTTGGCTTGACATAAAAATAAGTAATTCATTCTAGTAACTTAATTAAATTAAACAGAGTATATTGAAAACCAGTTGCTGCTGATGATGATGATAACATTGTATAGTTCAAACTTCGGAATAACCCAGAATATGGTGAAAACTCGCAATTAATAAATATTGCTACAAGATATCGGGGAAAACACTGTTTTACTGGCTACCGTAGAATGGGGTGAAAAGGGACCGCGAGGTGAATAGGGAAAAAACCGGGAATCACTTTTGACATATTTTCTTCTACATCATTAAAATTTTCACCATTTTTAGTAGGATTTGTAGTAGATTATTGAATCTTTCCTATGGCAAGATTGAACTAACATGAACTTAGCTGCAAACTGTAAAAAAAGACACTCGAAAGTGGGTATTGCAAGACGCTGGTTATAACAGTGATATTAACTTCGCTCTGTCGGCTTTATTTTCAAGTGAGATAGTAAGAGTGTTTGTTAAAAACGTAATTTAGTGTTTTGGCCGTCATATGCATAAAAGGTAAGCTTCATTTATCACTTAATATAGGTATTATCTTGATAAATTAGAATGCCATCAAAATTTTGTGCTTTTTGGGGTGAATAAGGACGCCTAAAGTATGAATAAGGACGAGAAGAGGGTGAAACGGGACGAGAATAAGATGAATAGGGACGCCTTATGTATGAATAGGGACAGCTTTGTAGGGTTGTCACTATGCAGTTAACTGTTTTTAAGATAAATAGGTACCTACTCTAGATAATAATTAGATTAATTTTATTATGTTTACATATTCATAATAATTAAAACAATTCAAACTTATAATAAATAGAGCTACTCATTATATTAAATAATTCAATAAAACAAAATAAATTTAGTGACAGCCCTAGTAAATATCCCTATTCACCTTCTTTTCGTCTCTATTCACCCTGTTTTCAGGGTGAATAGGGATTGCCTATATTTTACCGTTTTATTCTTAAATTGCGATACTAATCGCGTAGTTTTCTATTGGTTCACAGAGATACCATCAAGACTCACATAATTCACTCGTCATACAGCTAATTTTCTTACTAAAACACCTTAATTTTCGGTGTGAAGTTCAAAATCGTCCCTTTTCGCCCCATTCTACGGTACGCCTACAAAATTTCATATCATTCTCTACGTCAATTTCCAAATAAACAAATTCAAATAGTTTATTTGTGAACATGGGTAGTCTGCGTTTGTTTATTTGTTTTGAAGTGTCTCCACATTCCACCTCTCGGCATGCAAAAAAATATGAAATAATTAAATAAAGCCATGCTTGTTTACTGTATCTTTACATGTAATGTGATCCCATCCTGTTTCTTTTGCCATTGAGGTGCATTTTTAACCGACTTGTATGCTTTAAAGGGCCGTATTAAATCAGCAATGTATTTAATGCCAAAATAAACACAATTACTAGTTAAACATATACCTACGCCATTGTGGATGGACTCTTTTATAGAACTTTTTTCTAAATAGGTACATTATTTTGATCTATCTCGTAGAGTTCAGCCAGCGTTTGCAATGTAAATGCTTATTTACGACTAGTGGGTGCTCGCGACTTCGCTCGCATTAGGAAGTAAAACTTGCAGCCCCTATTTCACCCCTTTAAAAGTAGCATTTCCAAAAATCCTTTCTTAGCGGATGCCTACGTCATAACATCTACCTTCATTCCAAATTTCAGCCCGATCCGTCCAGTGGCTTGGGCTGTGCGTTGATAGATCACTATATCAGTCAGTCAGTCACCTTTGAGTTTTATATAGATAGACTACACATTAGAAATCTTGAAAGTATCAATGGTACTTTAATGTATTAAAATAGTAGTTTCATTCAGACCGACGCAGGAAGCGACTTAGCTATACTATGTAGTGCTGGTATTATGTATTCTGGAGGTAGTGGCGTGATTTATTTATTTATTTAAATCAATAGTTCGACTGATGGTAAGCAAATGCTGGCTTTGAAGATTGCAGATTTTATAGTATGCGGGGAACAGGGATTCAGGCAGAGAGAAACGTAATGGACAACATAACATTATTGTAATCTACGAAACCTTCTTTACATAACTCTAAATGAATATCTCTCAGCCTAGTATGAATGCAGCCAGGTGGTCGCTGAGCAGGGGCGCGGGGGCGCGGGGGCGCGGGGGACGACATCTTCATTACGCGGAGTGTTAAAACTTGTTAAACTGTCACTTAGTTAATTATTATGCGAGAGCCGCACTTAATTGATTCGGCGGCGACAAAATGTTAATAAGCAGTGATAAGAGAGTAAAAATATATGCAGATGGAGTGTGTGGAGATAGCGGGCGCCGCCGCGGGAATATATTAGTGTAGCACGCGAGTTTGCACTCCGCGGCCGAGTGGCGGCCTGCCTGCTACACGCTACTCAGGCATTGTGACGTCACTTGCACACTTTCAAATGGATTGCTTGCACTCGACCTTCATTGAAATCAATTTCTTATCGAATCAGAGTGGGTAACTCTGGTGTCGAGAGTATTTTTTTTTATTTTTTATTACAATAGTCTATTTCCCTCCGCGTGGCAGAGGCCTTTGTTTAGGTTTTTGGTTTTATTAAAGTATTTGTATATAATATATGTGACCTTAAGGGTCTTAAATTCTTACTTAAGTTTAAGTATATTTATATTATTAGGAAATATGTATGGAATATTTATATATAGTGTAGTGTACATGTTGGTTAAATATATAATATTATGGTATAAGTTTATGTTACGAACTTGATTGTTAATTTATGTATAACTAAAGGTATCTATCTTATACTATTGTCGAAGTTTGATTTATTGGCAACGTTTTAAATAGCATGTGTACATACCCGTAATGCTTAAACTACGGAGTGTACACATTTTTTACAGGTTGTAAGTGTTTATGAAATAAAATGTTGTGACTGTCAGAGTCACCGCGTTTTATTTCTGTTCAAAGCTTCACCTGTGACTTTGATGCAGAAGGCGATGAGATGCGGTCTGGAATCCTTTCTAGCCATCAATTCACAGATTGATTCAGCCGTCAACTGGGATTGCGTTGCGATTTCCAGATCGCATCTATCCGCTTCGTATTTTGGGCACCTACAGGTGGAGTATCGTTTCCACTGTACCTTCTTCACAGATGCATGGAGGGCTCTCTTTCAGCTTAAAACGATGTAGGTATTCCGAGAACCCCCCGTGCCCTGTGAGCGCCGCAGTCAGAAGTGGCTTAGTCTTTATTTTTTTGATTACGGAGTAAGCTTTTACGGCATCTGGGAAAAAATGTTTTGTGGTTCCCGCTGTTGTACCACTCGTGTATCTCTGGTTCCAGGTGTCGATGGTGTTTCTCCTTATTTCGGTCTTGGCGTATGATACGGGGCATTTATCGTATTCGAACGACCGTTCTGTGTCAAGTGCCGCTTCTTTAGCCAGTATATCCGCGCGCTCGTTTCCGGGTATGCCCACGTGAGCCTTCACCCAGTACAGTTGCAAGTTGCATCCTCTCGACTTAATGGTGTCTATGTTCCTTCTTATTTCTAAGCCCAGGGGATGAAATATATCTGGGTTTTGGACCATTTCAAGAGACGATCTCGAGTCACTCAGCACAGCCGCATCTTCCCACTGTTCTTCGAGCAGTAGCTCAGTAGCTTGATATAACGCGTACAGCTCAGCTTGGAAGACTGTGCAAAACGACTCGAGGCGCATCTTTTATGTTTTGATTTCGCGGCCGTTCTTCCAGCAGGTGTATGCCGCTCCAACGTTCCCCTCCAGCTTGCTCCCGTCTGTGTATATCTGTACTTCAGGGAGCTGCTGTTGTTCTGAAGAGTCAGTTTGAGCTTCGGATAGTCTAGAAAACTCGATTTCGTTGACTTGAGCAGGGTGTGGTGCTTCTGTGTGACAAATCCTCTTTTCTATCTGTTTGCCATCTGCGGTGTCGAGAGTTTATCAACCGCTCTAAGGGTCTCCGCCATGGCTTAGCGCCTGGGACTGCGACTGATTATTTTGGTGTAATGATACATCTATTAAAGCTGGAGAGGGCCAACCATCTGAACATACAAGATATTAGGAACATGTTTGGGCTTACTTTCAATCAATAATAAAACACGTTTGCACACAGCTTCTATGGTTCTTGTTAGTTTATCTGTTTATTTAAACGCTCACCGCGCAAACACGGCTCAACGAATCATTATTATTTGTGGTATGTAGTCGATGTAGGTAGTAGAGGTCTGAGGAGTGTCATAGGTTTTTATAGTATAGTAGTAGTATACTATAAATATACTACTACTATACTATAGTAGTGTGCTGCCACTGGTACTCACCTCGCAGTCCCAGTTGTAGTTCAGATGGCGCGTGCAAGGCGGCGTCAGTGCCCGGCGCAGGCTCGCGGCGGAACATAAATCCTCCCATTGATTGCTCCCCCCTCCTCCTCCTCCTCCCCCCGGTTCAATTCCTCAGCGGTCAGACGACATGATTTAAGTTATTTGTTTTAAATAGAACCGCGCCAGTTAACGAGGGCGCGAAGGCCGCGGGCGCCCCGGCCGACCAACCAATACAACCAGCTTATGAATATCGATGACTGATTAAGCGCATACATAATTTTTAATTAGTCCGCCCCGCTCTCTGGCTCCGCCGAGCGCTCGAGAGCTCGCGGCGGGCTCCAGGATGAGAACATTGCTACTACGACTACTGCATTGCTAATTACGAGTACAAGAGCCATTCATTCAGTGCATGTACAATATACAAGTACTGATTCAAGCCGTCTGAAACTAGAATTACTCTCTTTGCTTACGATTTTAAACATTGCACTATGAAGCCGACAGGCCGCCGCCGCCGCTCCATGGTCATGTCGAATGCGAGCCTCGCTCAGTAACAATTTTCACAAACCCTCCACGAAACCAATGATACGGCGGAGGAGTACCGACCCCCAGCAATGAACAATATGACTACGATACAGGTCTCGAACCTAGTGTAGGGCTCGCGTAATCATTTAGGAACCTTTCACTCACTGCGTTAATTGTCATTAACTTACCTACTTAAAATAAGTTAATAAAATTCAGGTTATATTTGTAGAATGGAAATAAATAAATTTTGCATTTTGTATTGTATTTGACTCGAGGAGGAGGATACTATGTTCACTGGACGAAGCATCCACTAAATTCTCCAAATCAGAAATGTGCAATCAGCTCAAGACAAGACAGGGTTAGAGGGCCGAATATATTTTATGAGAGAACAAACAACTTGGTTTTCTATATGAGAAAATAAGTGGGTATAAGCCAATTGTCGCAAATTTGAGCGGCCATTGTTGATTATTCCGAAGCGGGTGTTATTTATGCGGCTGGAGATTAATTAAACGGAGAGTGGACAAGCCGCATTTACATACGACATGTAGTGCGCATTTGTGGCCGGGCGTGGGCGATCGCGTGCGTCGCAGCGAGTCGCAGCGAGTCGCAGCGATACGCAGCGGCACTCACTCCCGAGATTACTGTGTCAAATGAGGAGACACAACGGTCGCGACTAAAGTGTCAATTAGCACGGCAAGGAGCGCTTCACGCGTCACCTCGCCTGTCACCTCGCATGCATTGCTACTGTTGAACGTGTCATATTATGTAAGGGCAATACTTTTGTGGAAGGAACAATAAACCTACGTACTAAGTAATTCTAACTAGTACAAAGTCAAGAAGCTCACAAAATAACATGACTACCATACATATATCACGTAGAATAGCTATTTATGAAAGTGTAAAGATGAACTATGTTCGATGCGCCAGCGCACAGCCAGAGCACAGGATGGCAACGCTGTTGTTGAACCACATGAAGTGTACTCCTGCGATGATCTCGGTCCATCCTCCTCGGGCTGAATAGATTGCAGTCCAATATTGCTTATTAGTGGTACTATTTACTCTCTTTCGCTAGTTTCCGCGCTTGCAACATCAGATACATATTATGAATTATTTCAACAAAGTATAAGTAGTGACGCAGCCCGCACTATCACTGCACAATATGTGCCTACACAGAGTACAAAGCAAACTCGCTTTCTATGTTTGCTTAGATCTTTAAAGCTACCCGACGGAAGTTGAAACATTATTATTAATAGCCAGGGTCATTTAGGGGGATGGTTTTTTATGCATAATGTATAGATAACATGCTTCATATATTGACAACCTGACAATTTCGAGATTGTGAAGCCGTAAATAACCACACATTTTAGCGCTCACATTGCTTCCGCTGGCTGAACTAGGTATTGTTTATCTTAATAAAGTCTACAAAAAAGTCCGTGATGGTATATGTTTAACTCATAACTTACAATAAGCCATTTTTATCTTTTACGTTTTAAAAAACAAAATAAATAACACAAACAGTGACGGATTAACCAGCAGGCTGAGTAGGATGAAGCTAGGACGGCGGGTTTTAGGGGCGGCATATTTGACCCCAACATTTACTTATTACAGATCAAAAATACCTTCTTTAATGTCATTGGGCTTCACTACTTAATCTGTCAAAGTGGAGTATTGGGTGACTGACAATCTGCAAATACTTTTTTTATACTACGTATGTGTATGCGGTGCTGTAACGATAGATTTTCATTTAATAATTCCATGAACGGTAGACATGACCATTGTCCTGATAATAATATGGAGAACGTCAGGAGCTTACAACAGATTTAACGAGAAGTTTTCATACCTAACTAAAATAGGTGAGTTGTCAACATCGACCCTAACGGAAAAAGCAAATTTTCGGAAATAATGTAACTGACCTACTTCAAGAATGCGTACACCTTTGAGGCCACCATTATTAAAGAATTTTAATAAAACCTGAGTCTGGATCATTAATAGTCTATTTTCGTTTCAAAATCATAATCAGAATTTGAAGAATAGAATTTATCCAAACTTGGATATAGGTAGCAGTTCGCATGACACCTTTTTTTTCGAAAACTTGTTCGGAGATTCTGAAGCTTAATTGAAGATTTTGCGAACATAAATTTGCGCCAAAAACGTAATTTAAAACTTTTGTATATTACTTGATTGTATGATCATCATCAAGCGGATTCTTGATACATAATTTAATAGGAATATTGTTTTGAACTGTGAGTCCAAGAAACATTTTTTTGTATTTTAATTCTAAATTTGTCATATTATTTTACCTTATTTTCTACGTGTAGGGTATCAAAATGCAGAGATCACAAGGGCCGGCAAAATTTTAACAGCCTTCTGGCGGCAAAAGAGTTATTCCGCCACTGATCACAAATAAACAATTTTACCAATACAGCATTAGCCCCAATTGAACACCTTAATACATTGTTGACCTGATATAGATATACAGGTATACGGCATTTTACAGTACCTATAGACCTACAACTAAATTAGTACCTATATAATTCAGATGAATATTTTTGAGATATTACAGATTTAGTTAGCATCGGTACCGAGTCCGACAGCCACGACAATGTATAGATATGCTTAGATCTCCAAAACTATGCATTAAGTTTTGATGTTTTAACAAATAGTGTTTTAATAGGATGGTCTTAAGTGTATATCGTGCATATGTGACCGTGCAAAGCCGGGCAGGGCCGCTAGTATTAATATCAAAGAGTTATAAAGCAGGCAAAATACAAAGGTGATAAGTAACATACATTGATGTATCCCGTGCGTCTAAAGAGATCAAACCTCAGCAGATTATTTATTCTACGGCACTCATTTGCAGGTTTCTTTTTGAGACGCGCGGGGTCAAGAGTTAAATAGGAAAATAAATAAAAAAGAGTAATAAGGGGAAGAGTAAACAGGATCAATCGCATGAGCATGATATGACAACATGTAAAGGATGCACACACTTCGAACTTAGAATATAAACGAAAACACAACATGGTAATTAACAGTATCGACAAAATGCTTTGGTCAGATGTGCATTGTTAGTAAACCAAGGAAGAAGCGAGTGTCACAAAATAATGGAAACTAGAATCTTAATGAGAATGAATGAGTCAGGTCATTGAGGAACAGCCCATGAGAGAGAGAGGGGAGTGATGAAAAGTAGAACAGTTAACTACAACAAGTTAACACGCCCCTCTCCAAATAGGTATATCAAGGAATCTCCTACACCTGATACGAAATCTAAAATTTACTCTGTAGATTTCGTATTGGAGGAGGTAGGTATGTAATTCCAGCATTTGATGGCATTGAACTTAAACTACCTCGAAAGGCTGCACTGCTAGACTGTACGCTATGAAGCAGTTATTTTATTTCAACAGTTATTAAAAGCAGTTGTATGTAATGTAAAGATTGTAAAGTGTAATTTGAATGGTTCCCAGTGCGCTTCCGGCCACGCAGCGCGCTGTGGCGACAGCTCTTGTACAAACAAGACGAGGTGCTGGATCCACCTGTGGCCGGCGGCAGTCACAAATATGATATACATATTACGAGTATATATCACCGCGCGACACGCTCACAATTTAACAAGCCCGCGGGCTGTGGCGGGCCGGGGCGAGCTCGTTCAGAGGCGGAGAGCGGCCGCTAATGGAAACTTAAATTGGACCGAGTTTGTTTGCGTTCGGAGTCTCGCCCGATGGATGGAAGCTGTCCGATTCAAGATGTTTTATGTCTCTCTCTTAAGACGCAGTAACGTCACTGTGGCATGGAGTAGAGAGAGAAGATATGATAGATTCTGGCCTCGTAGTGTCAACGTGTCGGTGAAACTTTGCACACAATATTGTTGGTTACGGGAACCGTTTCTAGGACTTGAGCTTTAATAAACATTTTTTGCTCACAATATGAAATGTAGATATGACTGATGTTGGCTAATTATTTTTATCTACACTAATGTTGTAACATTCTACTTATGTTTCCAATACTTGACTTATAATAACTACTGTTATAGCACAGACAACAAAACACTCAATTTAAGCAATTTCACATGATGTTATAATATCCACATTGATATCGTAATAGCTCATTATAACATCGAAAAAGCGTGACCAACCTGATTGCAGGGCCAATCAGATTGGTCGCGCTGCACTCTCAATGGTTAGATTTTAATGGCGGCAAAATCACAGTGACAATACACGTACGCGTGAATTTAATGTTTCGCAATGTGTTTTGTTTTTTAAATACAAATTAAAAGTTAAAAATGGATAGCGACGATGATATTTGTACGCCTCCGGAGATTCTAGAATTGGCATCAAAAGTAACTCACAATCTTTTGCCAGAAAAATCTAGAAAAATATATGAAAAATTAACTATTGTCAGCTTTTACTCTTGTTGTTTGATTAATTGCATTAGTGAAGATAAAGTAGTGTATGCAACTGCATATAACACGGGTATTAAAACACGAGTGCGAGTTTATGAAACGAGCGCAGCGAGTTTCATAATAGTAACTTCATTATATGACAGTTGCATAAACTACTATTCACATTTGTTTTATAAATCTTTGATATACATACCGTATTTATAAATATTTGACGTACATGATATACATACATTATCTTTGGTCTAGAAGAGGTGTATTGTCATAATGCCATGTTTAAAAGTAACTATCGTTGGGTCGTATTCCTCATGACTGAGGGTCGTGACTCCCCCGCAGAATTAATTCGTTAGGGGAACTGATTCGTTCGTCAGATAGATCGTGGTGGGCGCCCGGGTCCTTAAATTCCACAGTGCAAATACCAAGTCATTGGTGTAGGGCCGGGTTCGGACCAGGGTGCGTCTGGATGAAACTGCACTGGAACCGCTGAGCCACACTCGCTTGACACGTAAATTGACTTGCGTAGTTTTAGACTACGGTTTTCATGACATATTTCTAGGTTACCGCAATATTCCAACTGGCATTGTAGTAATCAACACGAATTAAAGATCAACTCGTCGTAATTTCGGTCGGCCTCAAATCTAAGACCTAAAATACATACTCTGAATATTTGTAATGGTCACGTTGGCCTCGCGATGTCAGGAATGCTGAGCAGGAAATAGTTGTGCTTTGTTGTAGTCGGTACCCGTCGACGGCAGAGTTGTCCAGTCACCCCGCCTCGCGGCTGCGGCAGACCACCCCGCGCGGCGCGCCGCCCGCCGACATGTCTGCGACCTCACAGTTATCACAATCAAAATAAATGACATATGAAATCCTCATATGCAAGTCACGGTATATTTTTTCTGTCAGCATTCCCTCGCTTTGTTCCCGCTCGGACAGATTTTCAATAAAACTGTGAAGGCCATCGCCCCCGACGTGTAGACAAGTAGAGGCAGTTCTCACGCACCTGTATGCGCCTGCGCCGTGTATTATGCTAATGCAATGGCCTTTTACTGGAGCACTGATAATGTCCCGCGACACTCGCGACACATCGTCTATTTATACAAACATAAATAAACCAACCTTGGACAAAATATCGAAATGACAAACCGAACTGAAAAAGAAGTAGACCGACGAATATCGTTAAGCTGGAAAAAATACTGGAGCAATAAGGAAATTTTCAAAGGTGACCTACCACTCCGAGTGAAGAAAAAGGTATTTGAATCCAATATAATGCCAACTCTCTTATATGGGTGTCAGACGTGGGCCCCAACAAAAGTTACGATAAAGAAACTTAGATCATTTCAAAGAGCAACCGAACGAAGGAGGAGGAATAAAACTGAGAGACCGCATCGATAGTAAGTATATCAGAAAAAAAACGAAAATGACCGATGTTGTTCAGACGGCTGCCAAGTTTAAGTGGAAATGGGCGGGGCACACAGCGAGACAGAGAGATAACAGGTGGACAGAGAGAATACTTCACTGGGAGCCAAGAGATGGACGGAGAGAGCGTGGACGACCAGCCAGACGATGGAGAGACGATATAGAGGCGGTGGCAGGAAAACTCTGGACAAGAACATCAAAGACGAGACATACATGTCATGAGTTGGAGGAGGCCTACGTCCAAAGTTGGACGATCCCTTAAATAAATAAATAACATTTTAATTCAATAACCAGACATTGACATTACATTTACATATATCCATTTTGACATTACCTACAATACTTAATACTAGACATTTATATAATAATTTCATGAATCAAATCAAAATATTGTAGTGTGAACAACTATACGTTTAAAAGGGAAATAAAGACTATTTCTATTTTGTTTTTATTATTTTTTTACCAAAGGTTTTTTTTCAATAACATAAAATTATGAGTGTCACAAAAATTGAAGTCGCACAAATTTCAAAACAATACTCCCTTATTACATAACTTAACCTTTATTTTTGTAGCCACCTGTTCTAGACCTCAGCCTATGAGATGGCTGCACCAACCTCGTTTGTACAGAAATGCGTTTTTGTGTGTCAATAAAATTAGAACTTTGAAACATACCACCTGTATCAGATCGACCTCCTCAATCACATCGCATGTAAATGTAATGAACACCAGCTTCCTTCGATTAGATCACGTGATGGCCGCTAATGCAGCAGACGCTCCACGCGCGCCTCGCGAGCAACAAGACATCACGTCGTACCAGTGTGTCCGCCACGAGGCATGTAAATGTAATGAACACCAGCTTCCTTCGATTAGATCACGTAATGGCCGCTAATGCAGCAGACGCTCCACGCGCCTCGCGAGCAACAAGACACCACGTCGCACCAGTGTGTCCGCCACGAGGCGCGCGGATCACGTAATGGCCGCTAATGCAGCAGACGCTCCACGCGCGCCTCGCGAGCAACAAGACATCACGTCGCACCAGTGTGTCCGCCACGAGGCATGTAAATGTAATGAACACCAGCTTCCTTCGATTAGATCACGTAATGGCCGCTAATGCAGCAGACGCTCCACGCGCCTCGCGAGCAACAAGACACCACGTCGCACCAGTGTGTCCGCCACGAGGCATGTAAATGTAATGAACACCAGCTTCCTTCGATTAGATCACGTAATGGCCGCTAATGCAGCTGACGCTCCACGCGCCTCGCGAGCAACAAGACACCACGTCGCACCAGTGTGTCCGCCACGAGGCGCGCGGATCACGTAATGGCCGCTAATGCAGCAGACGCTCCACGCGCGCCTCGCGAGCAACAAGACATCACGTCGCACCAGTGTGTCCGCCACGAGGCATGTAAATGTAATGAACTCCAGCTTCCTTCGATTAGATCACGTAATGGCCGCTAATGCAGCAGACGCTCCACGCGCGCCTCGCGAGCAACAAGACATCACGTCGCACCAGTGTGTCCGCCACGTCCGCCAAGTACCGTCCTGGTGGATAGCCGCGTTATCTCGCTTTGAGTTATTTCCTCATGACTGAGGGTCGTGACTCCCCCGCAGAATTAATTCATTAGTGGAGTTCTCTTGGGCAGGTGGCTGCCGAGGCTTAGCCGTGTATTTATCATTTCCCGATCCACGGAAGTGCTCAGATATTAATTCACTTTGTCGTTTTGCCATGATCGCCAATACAAAGACAGACTGCGACGTTAGTCTGAGCCGAGCTTGCAAAAATAAAAAACTAAATCGTGTGTTAAAACTTTTAATGCGTATTTAGTAGAATTTATAACAATAAATTAAAGCCAAACTGAGGAGGGTTGAAAGTCTGAACATCAGAGATATTTAGAAAAAATGTTTAGAGATACTTTAAATTGATAGCCGAACACTTTCCAACAATTACTAGAAATGTTGTCTGTTTATCTGTTTATTTGTGTCTACTTTTCTGTTTATTGAGACGCTCGATGCGCAACGTGAATTTTGGTATGTAGGTCGGTATGACCTGAGTATGACATTTTAGGATTGTAATTTATTTTATTTATTTATTATTAGTCTAGACAACAGGCACTAAGCCAAAACACACATAATATAATAGAAAAAAACGAGCACTTAAAGCCCTCTTGAAGCAGACCTAACTAACATCATCATCATCCACAGCCCTTGGGATCCCACTGCTGGGTATAGGCCCCCCTTTGAATGTGCCATCTGCGTCGATCTTGTGCAGACCTCATCCAGCTTGGACCCTCGACTTTGCCGATGTCGTCGACCCATCGCGCGACCGGACGGCCCACTCCTCGCCTGCCAGTTCTAGGCCACCGCTCTGTAACTGCTTTACTCCATCTGCTCTCAGTTCTCCTAACAATTTTAAGATAATTACTTACAGAATACACACATATGTATATAAAGTCGCCATTATTATCCCTAAATAATGCGGGCGTCCACCAATAATATGTTACTTTTTCATTTTGCAACTAAACACGTTATATTTTTTTTAAGTAAAGCTGCTTTAAAGGGGCAACGGAAAGGAAACATTGTGCGCGGCTCGGCCTCCGGGGACAGCGGGAAGGAACGAGGTGACGAGGCATTGTGTGACCGGAGCGGGCAGGGCCTGCGCTGGCGGAGTTAGCCGGCTGAGCCTGTTGATATCTTGTATTCTGCAGTAATAACATTTACAATGTAAGAGCCGGAATGCCCTCCTCATATGCTCATCCAGAACACAACATGACAACCAGGGGCTTGTTAAACAATAAATAACTATTCTAACATTAAAACTTTCCTGAGACATTTCATCAATATGTTAACTAAACGGTTTTTACTCACTTGAAATTCGCGTATGTTGTCCGACAAGCGTAAACAACATACGCGAATTACACGTGAGTGAAAACCGTTTAGTTAACATATTGATGAAATAACTAGATTTGCTGAACACATGGTGCTTAAAGTGAGACCTTCGCACAAATATAATAATAAGAAATCAAATTAATACAAAGCTAGGCCTAAGGTGCCCTCACATAACGAGCTTTCATTAACACATTTACCTATCTTATGTTGCTAAATGCATTTAAGTATTATTGTTCAAGTGAGACCTGATTGATTACAATGAATTATGGGATGTGTCTAAAATACTACTGATTATGTTTACTTCCTGACTTTATCTAACTTATTGAGTTCGCTTCAAAGATCGATTCTAATGATGCCCGACTGTGCCCGGAACTTGTGCCTGTATTACACCGCAAGTGATTAACAACAACTGTCGGGCGGCACACGCTCGAAACCTTTACAACTTTATTTATTTAAACAGCACCTTAAGTTTTAAAGGCAAAGCAACGTTGTATTAATTTCGCAAAACGATAAGTATATAATTAAGAGCGGCGGCGGCGTGGCGGGCAGGCGGTCTTTATAAGGCATTTAGGTGTTACTCGTGTGCTCCCGGTGAGGTCCCAATAAATAAATCAATGTTACTCTAGTTTTAGCTAATTTATGTTTTTAATAAGTACTCTTAAAAAGCCTGAAGATTAAAATACTGGTAGTAAGGAGCTTATTGATTTGATAGTAAATACTGATATTTTGACAAACGATAAATACCTTGACCGATGATGACTGACATTAATTCCAAGTTCAGCTATGATTGGTGGTTTTCTCCTGCGAGAAATAACTCTCTCTCTCTCTCTTTTCACTAAGGAGGTAAGTCTGTTTTTTTTTAATAAATTGAATAATCGTAGAAATAATACGAGATGGTTCGAGCAACGATTGGTATCAACGACTCGATTTCCAAAGAAGACCAAGTTTGGTGTATTACTGTCGGCCCAAACACTGGTCCACTCGGAAGTCAAGGTACGTTTACTTCTACTATCAATGCTGAAACCATGAAGAGTAAAGTAAGTAGAGCTGGCATCTGTCAACAGTTGTCACCGAAATCAGGGACGAAATGATTTGAGAATTCCCATCTTATCTACTACGAAATAAAGTTGTTTTTGAGCCTGATAGTAATTGTAAGCTTTTATAATGTAAATCTATGATTGAAAGTTGGTTCGAGGGGCTTACTCTCGCCGTCCTGGTACGCCCACTTGCTATTTCCTCTGTATTATAGCTGTTTATTTAGTTCGAGTGCGGTTGAAAGCGCTGCTGGTGTGTGGTGCGTGCCGCCGGCGCCGCACGTGGGGCGTGGGGCGTGGGGCGTGGGGTGTGGGGCGACCACGCTCCCCCGCCGCCCGGCGGCACGCTCGCTTGCTGCGCGACTCCTGTGTGCATGTCTCTGATACATTTGTTGCTGCAGCGAAATTTACTTCTTTATGCTTCTTATGTTATTAGAAGACAAAAACTTGTTTACTGCCGAGAAAGGGGGCAAGAGTGGGTTTAACTTCTAAATGATCACTGCTGTAAGTTATTGAAATTGAACATTAATTGCTTCTTTGCATGATTTCTTGAAGCAGTCTATGCGATAATTGAAATAAAGTTTAATTTTATGTTCTTAATTATCAGTACCCTTTTGCTCTCTTTGTACATTGTACATCCGTTTTAAATTACTCAAATATTGTTTAGACCGGTGCGATCAGAGCGCGCGTACAATGACTGCAAAGGCTCGCGCTGTGGTCGCAGGTCAGACGCGATTGTAGTTCGGCGAGGCTATGTTGTCAAGGAAATACTTAAATTCAACCATAGTAAGCACACAATAGAGGGTTAGCTAAACCCCCTCTGTGAGTAATTGCCCGTAAATGATGGCACCACCTATAAACGTTCATACAAACCGGCGGTGGACTTATAGGAAGCTGTTTTTCTTTTCCATGTGTACTGATGACGATAAGAAAAAAAGGATATGATTTACTTACGTAATACACGTGCATGGCCCGATACTGATATTCAAAATCTGCTGTAATAAAGTATTGCAACCGGCAGCAGCTTAGCTTAACGATAGTCCAATGTCCATTATTTTGTCCCGCCCATGAATCCGAGTGACAACATAGCGCTGCCGCTGGCTGCTGCCAGCGCCTGGCCAGCGCCAGCGGTCGGAAGTAGATGCGTGCAAGTATAGACGTGTATGGCGCAGGAGCTTCGGCGCCAAGTGCTCCAAGTGCGCGCGCGGCATCTCCCCGTCGGACTGGGTGCGCAAGGCGCGCGCGCAGGTGTACCACCTGGCGTGCTTCGCGTGCGACGCGTGCGGCCGCCAGCTGTCCACGGGCGAGCACTTCGCACTGCATGACGACCGCGTGCTCTGCAAGCCGCACTACCTGGAGACGCTCGACGGCGGCTCCATCTCCTCCGACGGTCAGTGCACACTCCGCTCTCGCACACGCTTTGTATATTACACATCCACAAACCTATAAACAAAACTTACATAAATATACACCATACCCACATTAAATTATACAACACAGAACACTTTAAATACAACTTGACGCACAGCCCGTAATGTCGCCATGCGGCAGTATATTCCCTGGGTGTTGGCAGCATTTCCACTCTCCATACAAAGACTTACACTATGACAAACTGTGCTCTGTCTGTATCCAACATATAATATATATCACTCACTGTACAACTACACTGTCACGTATCGACTACTTATCCACTAAAACCTACAAAAATTACATATCTTGTCATGTCTAGCCCACCAAGAGATTTGTGAGATCATTATGCCTGGTAGAGCTAGTAGAGTTACTTTTCATACTACTTTTATGAATAAAGCAATACAAGCAATCTGCTGATTAATTGAGTCAGGTTACATGCGAACAATAATGATTCCACGAATAACGAAGAAACCTCTTCAAATACAAGTTTACAGTAACCCCCGGTTTCTAGAACAACGACCCGACAGTCGATTTAATTCCCCACAGTCACCTGATTAGCTCTATCATTGGTGGATTACAGATTGTCAGCCAATGACAGCCCCGGTAAATTAAGTTGATGAGTGAAATGAACTGATCGCCGTTCTTGAAACCGAGGGTGATGTTAGTGATATTGGCTAATACCAGTAATGGCATGGTCTAGTTGCCAGTATTGTGTCGCTGACCAATGTTGTTGTGACCGTAGACGGGTGTGACTCAGAGGGGTACCACAAGAGCAAGGCGAAGCGCGTACGGACCACGTTCACGGAGGAGCAGCTGCAGGTGCTGCAAGCTAACTTCCAGCTGGACTCCAACCCCGACGGGCAGGACCTGGAGCGTATCGCACAGGTCACCGGCCTGTCCAAGCGCGTCACGCAGGTGTGGTTCCAGAACAGCCGCGCGCGCCAGAAGAAGCACCAGCACACCGGCAAGGGCAAGAACCAGTGTTAGTATCTCTGCGTCGTCCCCGTTTTGCTGGGCTCGCGTCTCACGCAGCGCAGGCGATTCCACAATCATTACTTTGGAAAGACGTTCACCGTCATCAAACGATTCCTCCGCGCTGGCTTCCGACAACTTTGTTAGTTAAGTTAGGTGAGGAAGAGTTGCGGAACCAAGCTAAACATCTTTCCAAAGATATCATGTGCACTCACCGTAAAATATTGCCGGTTTCAATTAATATCATTGTTTTCGTATAGTATATCCAGCAGTATGCCTGATCCATGCACATTATACAGATACACTCGAGTAGAGGCAAGCTCGGCCTTCCACCGCTAGTACGATCCATTCAGGTGACTTTCAAGTGGTCAAATGCCGGAATGCTTTTGTTTCTTTGCCTTTAAAAAGCTAGATAATTGTGTAGTTAGTATAGTGACACCGACTATTTAATATCAGCCAATCATGCACTATAACACTATTTTGTCAATGGATTTTGTCACATAGAATCTGTTGGCAAACTAGCTGATCCATGACAAAAATTTTGTCGTTGTATGCCTGCGCGAAGTTGCTCGTGCGCTTGCGAATGTGGTCCGTATGGTGCGTGCGATAGAGACGTGAGTGGCGTGGCGCGCTGACGTGTGCTTCTGTCGGCAGTGCTGTCTCGGGACGCCGACCCGGTGGGCTTCGGCCGCCCCATCAACCTGCACCTCACCTACTCCTTCCAGAACAAGCCGCCCTTCGTGCCCATTGGTAAGTTCTTTCATTTAACTTCTGTCATTATATCTTTTCATAAACACACACACATCTATTACTTACAGAACAACACATTCAAGTATTATTTTACCACTAATCAATAGAAGAAGAAACACAATTATTAAACAACATTCTTTTAGTTTTAAGTTACAAAGGAAAAATTGAAATTTGATTTTTTGATAAAAGCCAATAAATATACAAAGACAAATGCAATGTGCATTACTTCCATCACTACTAGCAACAGACAACCGATATAATTCCAAAGAAGCATCAATATGCCAAGCAGCATGATGCTATTTTGAAGACAGAGATTTACCTAAAAGTTAAAGATACTCTTCAAATGAGACACGAAAAAAGACACGTGTGGATTTCAATAGCACCTGAAATAATCAGTGCATGTGTGGATGAAGATGGAAACATGCAATTTAAGAGCTATTTACTAGAAGAGATCCAGTCTCCACATCGAGATACTTCTACTGCAGGGATTTCAAAAGCTTTTAGAAGCTGCCCTAACCAGAATTTTAGAAAATTTTGCTAATTTGAAGATAAATGAAGCTTATAAAGTGAAAAATAGGTATATCAGGAAAGTTTGTTATAGAAACATTTTGTAGTATAGTACATTGTTACCCTAGGGGTGAAAGCAACTTATTAAGTCCCGAGACGGGGTTTGGCGCCCGAACGCAGTGAGGGCGCCAATAGTTCGAGGGACTAAATAAGTCTTTAACCCGAGGTAAACACTGTGCTTTTCATTACAAATACGAGGAAAGTAAAAATAAAAACATGAATGAGCTAAAGAAAATGAGTGAATGAGTAAATTTTATTTTACCACCCAAATCAAAACAAAGATACCTCAAATCGTAAGATTATTTTCCACTACCGCTTTAGCCTCTTCTTTTATAAAATCAGGCGTTAAATATATATATCAGAATCAGATGAACTCATTTTATAGGTACAAATCTCTGCTAGACGTATAGGTCTTCAAATCGAAAAAATAATGGCACAATACAAAACTATGGCCAAAGAAAAAAAAAACTACCGCTTTCCCGCCTATTCTGTTTTTTTTTCTGTGGCCGGCCAGCTATTAATTTTATTAACCATTATTTTTTATTTTCATCATTGAAAAAATGGTAAATATTTTGCCAAAATCTAAGTTATATTAAAGAAATTGTTGAAACTAAATTATAATAAAGTTATTTAAAAAATATGTATTCTGTAATCAATACTTAACTTTAAGTTATTTCAATTTTACATCGTGGCTGTATAGAAAGTTAGAACACGGTTCAAGAGATAGGTATGTGAAAATGAACTATTTTTTTTATAATTTGACAGCGGTCAGTTGAAAGCGATTTTCCCTAGGGATGAAAAGTGCTACTTTCAACCCGCTCCTCAGGCAACTTCACATCTACTTTCAGAGTATGAGTAATGAAAAGAAAATTACTAATGTGTCTCAACATTTGAAGCTCAGTGTGCTCGGGTAGAATTAGAAGAAGTTAAAAAAAAATTTAGATACTTCTGCTGTTTTTGGAAGATGGTTCTCTTGATTGGTACAGTGCTATGCTTATAAAACATACCGTCAATTCTGAGTGGTCAACGTGGAAAAACAGCTATTGTGAAACTTTATACTGATAGGGACTGGTCACCGGTGAGATATGCAATGCTATATAAATGGCTCTTTGATATGCTTTAAGAAAAACAAAATCTAATAATAGAATTAAATGTATCCATGGGCAAAACCACTCTTATCGACCTGATTGCTACAGGGTTACCAAACAATGTACCTAGCTGTCTTAAGGAATCTAAAGATTTGATAACAGTACCAGAGGCTTAGAACATTTAGTTACTAAAAGAAATTATGAAAAGAAGACAGGAAGCTATAAGAACTGGATTAAAGATAAAAATGTAAGCAACAAGCCATGTCAAATTTTTGAAAAAAAGAACACAAGTTAACAGATATCATTCGGAATCAGAATGTTGGTTTAAGAACAATAATAATGAAAATCCAAGAAGAGAACAGACAGAAGGAATGTCCATAATTCTAAATTAGAAGTCGAGCTGAATGACTTTGATTTAAAAAACTAGCTTTGCCTCCATTAATCAAAGTTAAGTTATTGATAAACAGCACTTTAAGCATTTCTGGAATTTATGATCCTTCCTTGGTACAGAAGTTTCTATAATAATATGCAAAATTATTATCAATAAATTTGAAAATAAAAGTGCCTTTAAGTTTGGAAACGATTAATGGTGTAAGAAGAGCTAAAGGAATGACTGAGTTAAAAATCAAGATTTTTGATATTGAAAAAAATATAAATGTTTTTGTTAGATGAAGAAGTTTTTGAAGATGACTGACTATTCGATCGGATTTGATTGCATACAAGATTTCCGACAAGTTAAAAATAAAAATTGCAAATTACGCAGGTTCTTCCTAAACAAGAAAATGAAGACACAGCTAAATTCTAAAATTATATTACTGGCTTAACGGGTAGCCACATAGGCAAACGAGTTCAAGTATCACACAAATTAATGAATATTATTTAGTTTAAATGTTATTTTTTACAGATTATAGGCTTACGCTTGACTACAACTTGCCTGATGTTAAGCAACGTTTTAGTCTACGATCTAGCGCGCTTGCCTAGAAGAAACCGGTTTACTCTCGACTTGAACATAAACATGTAAAAAAGACGGATTTCAATATTGCAGTAAATAATCTAGATTACCAACAAAGATTGGAAATAGATAAATTAGGTAATATGCAAACATAAAATACTTTTTGCAAAAGATAAATACGACATAGGAACAGTATCCGGATATGAAGCACATATTGATCTGTTAGTGGATAAATATGGTAGTAAAAGGCCATATACAGGTGTACTATACAGGATAAAAAAGGGATCGAACAAACAAATATCAAAATTGTTAGAAAGAAAATTTATTGAAGAGTCTTATAGACCCTTTACGGCCCCAGTCACACTTGCATTCAAGAAAGTAGAAGGAAAAAAGACAAATCTGAATAATATTGTAGTGCCCCAATCACAGCCTCCCACTGATCGAGGACTTAATGGTAAAAACCAGAAACTGTAAGTACTTTTAAACACTTGATATTAAGTCTGCTTTTGGTCAATTCCTCTGAAAATAGAAGACAGACTGAATACTACGTTTGTTCCTTAGGAAGGTTTACCATATTATGGCTTGAAAAAAAATCCAGCTATTTTTCAAAGGATTCGAAGCAGTATCGTAAGGAAACAAAATCTAATGGATTTACAGGTAATTTCATCCCACCAAAAACATTTTGTAAAAAATTTGCCAAGTCTCGATAGAGCTGCTTGTTTATCTCTAAAAAGTAATGAAATCACTAGAATTAGTTAAGCCAAGTCTAAGGTTCCTTACTGCGATTTATTTATTATTATAGTTAATTTTATGTGACTTGGCCGTTGACTTGTAAGTAGTAGATTATGATTAATTAAAGTTTAAGGGAAACATAGAAACAATAACTAGAGTTGGTTTGTTGGAATTGGTTTATTGGAATAAAGCTTACTGTTTTTTTTCTGATCACAAACTTCTAGAAAAAAATGAACATCAAAACGAGAACTGACGAGGAATTAGGAGATCTCACCAATTATCTGGCCCAGTTTAATATTGAAATTAGGTATATATTCACCAGGAAAATATAATTTGGAAGCAGATTGCTCAAGCAGAAACTCTATAATAGGACAAAATGAAAATCAAGACGAGAGTTTAAAAAATATTAACTTCATTAAAATGGAAAATATAAAAATCAAATAAGTAACAGTATACAACTAACTAGACAAAAATGGTTTGAAATGAAAGGAAACAATTTATTACAAAATGGATAAGAAGGAGCAAATATAATACTGACCACAGAGCTTTGAAGTCCATGCTTGTCGCCCTGTCGCGGGGGCGATGTGGCCCGATCGTTGTTCTGTGATACTGACTGAAGGGTTAGTAATAAGATTATAGAAGACATAAACATTACTGTCTCACAGGATGTCAACAGATACTACAAAAACTGAGACAGTTCTATACAGCGAAAAATTTGGCTAAAACATTAAGAAGATATGTAAAGGTTGTGAGATCTGTATAAAAAGAAATCAAGACAGAAATTTAAATACGGGCTTATTTCTCATTTAGACCCCCGCAACTCAACCATTTAAAAATAGTTTCCTCCAATGATATCATAAAATTGGTACAGAGAGTGGCCCAATTAAATTAGACAAAATTTGCATGATTTTATCAGATCAATATCCAGGTATAAATTCAAAGGAGTTCCAAAACTACTCGGATAAAGAAACTATTTGTGGAAAATAACATTTTCACAAAACCAAACATATTACAGTAACAAAGTTATAGAGGTTTATAAACTCGGCTTAAAACTTCCAGGAGGGGGGATGTAAACAAAGTATGTTGGTTTATAAACTCGGCTTAAAACTTCCAGGAGGGGGGATGTAAACAAAGTATGATGGTTTATAAACTTGGCTTAAAACTTCCAGGAGGGGGATGTAAACAAAGTATGATGGTTTATAAACTCGGCTTAAAACTTCCAGGAGGGGGGATGTAAACAAAGTATGATGGTTTATAAACTCGGCTTAAAACTTCCAGGAGGGGGGATGTAAACAAAGTATGATGGTTTATAAACTCGGCCTTAAAACTTCCAGGAGGGGGGATGTAAATAAAGTATGATGGTTTATAAACTCGGCTTAAAACTTCCAGGAGGGGGGATGTAAACAAAGTATGATGGTTTATAAACTCGGCTTTAAACTTCCAGGAGGGGGAATGTAAAGAAAGTATGATGGTTTATAAACTTGGCTTAAAACTTCCAGGAGGGGGGATGTAAACAAAGTATGATGGTTTATAAACTCGGCTTAAAACTTCCAGGAGGGGGGATGTAAACAAAGTATGACGGTTTATAAACTCGGCCTTAAAACTTGCAGGAGGGGGATGTAAACATAGTATGATTTTGTCTAATACCACAGCCAATACTTATCTAAATTTACGGCCTACATGAATTTTCACAGCTGAGACATGTCTTTAGATTTTGTGATACATACTTGAATATATCGCTTTCATTTAGCACAAAAATACATGTTCAAACCAGGCTTTCAAAACATACTAGCTATGAGTGAAACTGCTTCTACAAGGAGGCACCAGACCACGTTATACCCCAGTTATAATACATATACAGTTGGCACATTCTGATATGTTATTGTATGTACGTTCCAGATGGCACATCGTTCACCGACTCATCAATGGACGAGCTCTCTGAAGACTCCTCTATCCACTGCATGCAGAGCGAGGTGTGAACGGGCACCGCTCTGCGACCGCCGCGCCACTCACAGAGCCAGCACCGCTCTGCGACCGCCGCTCCAGACACTCGACGCTGCTGATTAATTTACCTGCCTGCTGATGGCGAACACCAACTGACGAAATATTTGTAATTGTCAATGTGAATGTTCTACATCTCTCTATACTTGTAGATATGTATGACAATAGGCGTATTTCTTTATCTTGAGCGACTGCATGTCCCGGCCCAATTAAGGCATCGCATGGGATTCACAATGACTTAACTAGTCATTCGGGACGTTTTCACTCGGATATGAAAAAAGATTTTGTATGCCTCTCTTTCCAACTTCCATGCAACGTGAAAGTCATCCATCAATCATAGAAGATCTTTAGCTTTACGATTGACGTTTCGTTTGCGAGTGGAAATGATCCGAATTCCCGATAGTATTTGAATTACTCATGTTTAAACAGACACAAATGAGGATTTATTTGAACATAACCGGAATGAGGTACATCATTTCCTGTGCATAGTAAGGTACTATTTAAATTTTCTATGAATTATTCATGCAAAATATTGTCAGTAGTTTTTATTTCAGTATTTTGAGCAGCTTTGAGGGAAACATAAACAGTTTCACACTAAACTAGTAAACAATATTCTGTAAGTACAAAAGCGTTTGACTGCACATAAAGGCCTCGACGAGCTGGACTAATACTGTCGGCGGATTATACTCGGACGGCAATATTCACGTATATTACTTATTACGTTGCAACAACCATCGTTAGCAGATTTATATTTACGTTTACTAGGTCCGACAATTTCTTCCTAGTTCGCAATGTATACAAATAACTTGCTGCGAGAGATAGGAGGTTGTGTATATTATTAAATTTAACTAAGTTATTACTACATACTTTTTTGTCATATCTATTTATTGTAAAAAGCCATACCTACTTAATTAATTATTTATTATAGTTCTGTGATATAATCGATATATTATAGTTAAATATGAAACCGACACCTCGATAGAAAGATGCAATATAATAATGAATATCTGCCTAGTACAGGATCCCTGGTACACTCTCCATCATTTCTTACTATCAAGCTGATTTTTCGTGGGTAGCTTCCTTTTGACTAGACGCCCAAGTGTTTCGTTACAGTAATGTTGGTATACGGTAGCTTAATAAGGATAGCAAGGAAGAACTATGCCGGAATTTAAAAAAAATATTAACCTATCATCTGATACCTTTGTCCTACGGTTACTAATAAAAAAAGTCCTTCTATATTGACAACTTTCGAGCGTAGGACCAAGATGACATACCACGCAATCTGTAGGACAATGTGAGTGTGAAGATAATTATGCAAACGTTAACTAACCAATATAAAAATTGCTGGTTAGTTACTATTTTTCATGACCTTGTTTACGATACATGTTGGAGAGAGGGGGACTCCCTAACAAAACCTCATATTTCGTAGGACAAATATTTTTTCACGTTATTTAGATGATTATCTCGACAATCAACAAAGAAAAAACGGTTAGTTAATTTTTAAAATTATTCATATCAGCATATTTCATCCTTGCTATCCCTATTTAACTACCATATATACGAACATTACTGTAAGGAAAAACTTGGGCGTCTAGTGAAAAGGAAGCTACCCACGAAATAGCAGCTTGACAGTAATAAACGATGGAGAGTGTACCAGGGATCCTGTACATTCATGTTTAATCCATACGAGCCGTGAAATATATATAAAACCACTAAATATGTTAGGTTATTATATTGTTACTTTATTTATTACTACTTCTTATAATAACAGATCTGGAGAAGATGTGCAACTTAATTTAAACTGGTATAAATCTCGTACATTTTTGCCTTCTACTAATGATTAGGTACTTTAATGTATACTAGGTATTTTATTCTACACCACGAATATAACCTTAGCTGAAACATATTTTCTTCATTAAACCATTATTGAAATGTCAAACGCTCATCAGCTTAATAAAATGGCCGGTACCTAAATAAGACTAGCTCATTATAAGACACGCACGTCGCACGTGTCCGCGGCGCGGAGACAACCAACAGGTAACATTGAGAACACATTGCAGTAGTTCCGAGTGGACTGGCTCCATTAGTACCTATAACATATCGTTAATTCTGCGTATTCTTGCCTAGAGAGCATATCATTAGGAATTCTAAACTTAATGTTAAGCTACTTGTTGGTAAGGTCTAGTTAATATCCGGAAAATACGAATAAAATCTCGAATCTATCTGAAACTGGTTGCTACTTTTTAAATTCGTTCTTATGCAAGTCATTTGAAAGAAAAGTGTAGTCATCTACATGGCGCCAGGCTATCCTGACGAGCACACGGCACTGTGCAGCGTCTGCCGCGGTGTCGGCGGGACACTCGTTCTAGCGTCACCTTGTGTAATATATTCTCTCTTCCTGTAAATAGCCCCGAGTACTTAATGTATGTTTATAGTTATTCTATTTATGAGTTAGTTTCTAAGTATCATGATAGTTAATCTCGTCAACTGTTAGTCTAAGTACTAGGTACTCCACGTTGTGTCTGTACAAATTTTTAAATATATTGTGTTGGTTATATTGTTTTTTATTTGCTACGATCCCTCTGCAACAGGAATAGGAGTAAAAAACTAATTAAACAATAATCTACGTGTTTATTGATTAAATGTTATATGACTAAGATTTAAGTTCTAAACTTATAAAATAATTATAATTAACATCGACAATTATTATCTAACATGTGAATAATTAAACATTTAAATAAATATTCTCTGAGCAAGTATCATCGGTAGGTATATCAATGACTTTCTATTCAAATCTATCCGAGTATTAATAATATTGTGTCGATCACTATTTTACAAGTCATTTTATAACATCTTATAACATTTAATAGTAGTTTTTTAGTAACTAATTGAAAAAAAAAATGATTTAGCTCACACCTTTGCTAATCTTAACTAATCTGACTATATTATATATAACTCAAATACAAACCGCAGCGATTTATTATACCTATGTAAGTCTTACTTGTAAGACTTAAGTTGTACTTTCTTAAGCTTATAAGTGTGTAAGTAGTAGCTTTTATCTCTTAATTGCCATCTTGCGGCCGTGAGCGGAACTACATTCTCCACTATTATGACGCCTCCCCTATTTCACACCGACGGCGCTGCTTGTTGGGTGAGATACATTGACTTTCCTGGCTAATTCCGGAACTCCTCACAAGATGGAACTCAAAGTCCATAAATCCAAAAAATCACACGTTACATCTTAAGCTTATAAGTGTGTAAGTAGTAGCTTTTATCTCTTAATTGCCATCTTGCGGCCGTGAGCGGAACTACATTCTCCACTATTATGACGCCTCCCCTATTTCACACCGACGGCGCTGCTTGTTGGGTGAGATACATTGACTTTCCTGGCTAATTCCGGAACTCCTCACAAGATGGAACTCAAAGTCCATAAATCCAAAAAATCACACGTTACATCTTAAGCTTATAAGTGTGTAAGTAGTAGCTTTTATCTCTTAATTGCCATCTTGCGGCCGTGAGCGGAACTACATTCTCCACTATTATGACGCCTCCCCTATTTCACACCGACGGCGCTGCTTGTTGGGTGAGATACATTGACTTTCCTGGCTAATTCCGGAACTCCTCACAAGATGGAACTCAAAGTCCATAAATCCAAAAAATCACACGTTACATCTTAAGCTTATAAGTGTGTAAGTAGTAGCTTTTATCTCTTAATTGCCATCTTGCGGCCGTGAGCGGAACTACATTCTCCACTATTATGACGCCTCCCCTTATTTCACACCGACGGCGCTGCTTGTTGGGTGAGATACATTGACTTTCCTGGCTAATTCCGGAACTCCTCACAAGATGGAACTCAAAGTCCATAAATCCCAAAAATCACACGTTACATCTTAAGCTTATAAGTGTGTAAGTAGTAGCTTTTATCTTTCTTTTTGGTAAGGTTTTTGTAAAACAAGGAATATTATATGAATTTAATACAGTATGTATAAGTACTTATTATTTAGTTAAATACTAACCCGAGCCCGTTTTAAAGCAGCGCTCAAAAAATGCATCCAAAGTTAATTCACTTCTTAGAAATGTAATAAACACACTTAAAATGACGTTCATTCAATCTTACCACACTACCTACTAGTTTGTGCAAGGTTTGTTCGATGCCATCTTTCCTCTCCATAAATGAACTTTTTGATGTATTTTTGAATTAAATGATAGAAACTAGAAGACAAGATATTATTACATTTAAATATGTTCAAAACAAGATTTATATGAATTCAGTTGTCTCATTGGCATCATCCTTCTCTGTTTTCAACCGTTTATCCAAGATGCCAGTGTGTTGGTGTTGCGGGAGTGCGTGTCTAGGTGGCGCTGGCGTGGCGCGTCACAGCTTGTCCATGGCGCCGAGTAGCAGCTCCACCTCCTGGTGCACGCCACGCAGCAGGTCCCGCATCTGCCGCGTGGAGTCCACGATGTCGATGCTCTGCGTGTAAGGGTTGTAACGGACGGCGAAGTCGCGGGGAATCGTTAGCGCGAACTTACTGTCGATAAAGTATTAGTCACTTAGTAGGTAAGTACATATATGTTCAATTGAGGGTGACCAGCCAGCTCTGGTATAGATTTCAAATCTGGTTTCAAATCACCTTAAGAACCTGTGATTGGTTTTCTATGACAAACAGCCGGGCCCAACAATAAAACGTATACGACAATAAAACTTACATCATTTTCTCCTTGGCGTCTTCGAAGCTGTTAGCAACGAAGTAGACGGGTTGGTACGTAGTGATGGGGTACTTGGTGTCTCCCGTTAGTTCCGGCTCGAACTCGCGCAGCTCTGGCTTGTCAGTGAGGCAGTACTCGAGCTCTCCGAACGAGGACAGCAAGCCGGCGCCGAACGCCTTCAACTTGCCCTCCTGCCGGCACAGCCCGTACTCCACCGTGAACCAGAAGCACTGCAACAGAGAGCAACGAGTGGAAGCTGCTGATCTAATCTTGTAGCCATAGTTCGCGGGAGTGGAGATATTATCAAAAGTTGCAATGCAGAACGCAACAAGTACCTATCAACAACTACAAAAGCAAAAAGAGTCTTGATTGTTTAGCAGTGCATACCTACGACTAAAAAAAAGAGATTGCAGGCCAACTGTGTTAAATTATGTAAAGCCGAACCACAAATGTAACAAAAATCTGTCGCTAAGAACTTACAAACCAGTACAGGTTTCGATCTACATTTGTGTCAGAATTTTAAAGTCACCGAAACGGCCGTAGCAGGACCAATTTAATGTATTGTAGGTACCGTAGCGAGTTTCTCGATGTAGTCATCCGGCGCTCCCAGAGAGGCGAGCCCTATTTCCTGCGAGAACTGCGCGAAGGCCGGGTCCGCAAAGAGCGGTGCGTGGCCGAGCAGCTCGTGGCACACGTCGGGCTCCGGCGTGTAGAGCGGCCGCGAGTGGTGACGGATGTACTGCGTGCTGTGGAACACGCGGAACGCCAGCCCGGCCAGGAAGTCGCGCGAGGACAGCAGCCCCGCCACCGGTCGCAGCGTAAACCCCGTGCAGTCTGCAACACACACACACACACACGCAACTAGCAGTGCCGCCAACGGCCGCAGCGTGAACCCCGTGCAGTCTGCAACACACACACACACGCAACTAGCAGTGCCACCAACGGCCGCAGCGTGAACCCCGTGCAGTCTGCAACACACACACACACATGCAACTAGCAGTGCCGCCAACGGCCGCAGCGTGAACCCCGTGCAGTCTGCAAAACACACACACACACGCAACTAGCAGCGCCACCACCGGCCGCAGCGTTAACCTCGAGCAGCCTGCAACACACACACACGCAATTAGCAGCGCCACCACTGGCTGCAGCGTGAACCTCGAGCAGTCTGCAACACACACACACGCAACTAGCAGCGCCACCACTGGCTGCAGCGTGAACCTCGAGCAGTCTGCAACACACACACACGCAACTAGCAGCGCCACCACTGGCTGCAGCGTGAACCTAGAGTAGTCTGCAACACACACACACGCAACTAGCAGCGCCACCACTGGCTGCAGCGTGAGCCTAGAGTAGTCTGCAACACACACACACGCAACTAGCAGCGCCACCACCGGCCGCAGCGTTAACCTCGAGCAGCCTGCAACACACACACACGCAACTAGCAGCGCCACCACTGGCTGCAGCGTGAACCTCGAGCAGTCTGCAACACACACACACGCAACTAGCAGCGCCACCACTGGCTGCAGCGTGAACCTAGAGTAGTCTGCAACACACACACACGCAACTAGCAGCGCCACCACTGGCTGCAGCGTGATCCTCGAGCAGTCTGCAACACACACACACGCAACTAGCAGCGCCACCACTGGCTGCAGCGTGAACCTAGAGTAGTCTGCAACACACAAACACGCAACTAGCAGCGCCACCACTGGCTGCAGCGTGAACCTCGAGCAGTCTGCAACACACACACGCGCAACTAGCAGCGCCCGCGGTGTCATTATGTTAGCTCTCGGTCTAATATTCTAAATTGATTCAGATGGAGCGTTTGAAAGATCTTAAAACTGAATTGGATGTTAAAAAGAATTACAACCAGTATCATTTTAAGATAATTTTAAAATAAATTTTAAAATCCTTAAGTAGAAGTACCTATATTCACTCACACGCACACACACACACACACACAAACACACACGTCGTCCGTTGTTTTTAGTTAAAATCTATTTTTGTAAAATTATTCAACTATTATGAACCAAAACCGTAGCTGCATATTAAAATCATACTGTTTAAAAGCACCTGTGGCTGCTGCGATACAGGGGCACCTAGTGCAGTAGCCACTGGTAACTCTACATTAAGGTCAATTGTAATAAAAAAATTAAAACTCTGTTAGTTAAGTTATCTTTAAGGTAAGAAATATGATATAATAAGAAGTATGACTTGTAATAATAGAATTATCAATAAATGTATTGTATTGTATTGTATTGTAATAAATAAATTCTAAAAATTCTAAAATTCTAAATAAATTAAATTGACTCTCTCTCCGCTCGGTCCACCTGACTGGACAGAATACGTAGCTTGCTACATAGTCTGAAGAGACAGTACACACCCTTCAGGAAGTTGGAGACGTCTTCCAGCTGCGGGATGTTATCCTCCCTGTAGGCGCAGTTCTCGATGAGCAGCGGGAACACATGGTTGTGCTCCTTGCAGGCGTGCGTGGGGTACAGCTCCGTCAGCTTGCGGAACACCACGCCCCATGTCGCTACCTGCAACGTACGAGTGTGTCACTCACTGTGTCTCACTGGCAGCGCCCCGCGGTTACACCCCAAATAATCAAATTAGCCTATGTGTTTTTCCCGAGTCTAATTTAAGTCCACACCTCATGACAACCAAACCAGTTTAACCGGCATTAAAAATAACAAACATACATTACACACAACCTCGCGCACGCGTGCGCGAGCGAACAAACCTTCAAATTCAGTTTATTAAAAAAAAACTGGCCAAGTGCAAGTCGGACTTGCGCACGAAGGGTTACGTAGGTACTATCATCTCTAATAGAAAATCACGTTTCTAGATACTACAATGTTTAGTCCGCGGCGTGGCGCTCGCACCATGTTTAGATGCACGGATTATTTTCATTTTGAGAGTTTTTGCATTTTGTTTAAAGTTCATATTAATTACTTGTGTCATGCGGGGATCGAACCCGCACCCCTAGATTAGAAGCCAGAGCCACTAACAACTAAGCTAACAGGGCAGTTTTGAATGATAACTTTTCATCCATGCCTCTGAGAAACGCAAAATTACATCATTATCTTTTCCCTATCGGTCGTTATCGAAATTGAGAAAAAGGACCCTTGACGGACTTATTCATCATGTTAATTCTTCCCTCTGAAGGGGACCGGTATTCGGCAACTTAATGTCTACTTTACTACGTGCTTGACTGGGCGAAGATCATATATGCAGCTCTCAACCTTCAAAAATTGACACTATTATGAAATTTTAGAGTAACCATGGTGGACGCCATCTATTGAAAACTGTAAGAACCACTTCAACAAACACCTCGAAAAGCGATCTACGATCAAAATTACCTAGTAACAAATAAAGCCGACAGAGGACCGCACTAGTACAGAAGTTGGATATTACCTATATATTACCTTTTCATAACAATGGAAGAAATGATGAAAATTTTGCAGTACATTCAAGGAGATATAAAGTCTCAGAAACAAGACATGAAACAAATGGAGGGAAATATTAAAGATTCTATTAATAAAAATATCGATGAGAAATTTGCGCAAATTGAAAAAAGCCAAAAAATTATCGAAGAAAAATTTGAAAAACAACAGAAAATTGTTGAATATTTAGATAAACAATTACGAAAGAAAAACATCGTTTTCTTCGGAATTGTGGAAAATGAACAAAAATATGATGACCTTGTCGATCTAATATTACACATAATAAATAAAAACATGACTATTCCTTGCAGCAGGTGGGAAATCGAATCAGTTGTTAGAGTGGGGAAAAAATGCGATGGTAAAATCAGACCAATTATAGTCACGATATCAACTGTGAGCAGGAAATTAGAAATACTTCGCAACAAAAGATGTCTTTTGCGTACAAATATTTATATAAAAGAAGATTTTCCTCCTCACGTTCTACAAAAACGTAAGGAGCTCCAAGAAGATTTGACGAAAGAAAAAGAAGCTGGAAATAAAGTAGCTTTACACTATGATAAAATTGTGATACTCAGATCCTATCCATCAAAGAGCTCTAATATGGATTCAGTGTAGCCAAACAAAAGAGTACCCCCTGAATCTCCTGAATATATCAACACTACTAGTTCATGCCCAGCAGTACAAACAACTAGACAAGCGAAAAAGAAGACAAAATCACAAAATATAACTAGCTTCCTTCGGTCTTCTCAGATAACTGTACAAGAAAGTCCAAAAAACCGACCCATCACAAGCTATAATATACCTTCTGCAAGCAACAACATACAACAAAAACCAAAACATCTTGCCTAGATGTGCCCCTCTCCTCCTTGTCCAAGCCGGCCGGTCACCGAGGAGAAGTCAGACCAAATCCCCCTATAACAAATCTAAACTAATAATAATAAAAAAACCATTGCATACAAACAAATATTATGCTAAAATAAAATTGTGAAACATGCAGGCACAAACAAAATAAGGAAGATATTAATCAATATGTCTCTACATTTTACCCGCAACGAACAGAAGAACCAAGGAAATAGAAGATATAGCGATAAGAAAATAAAGGGGAGGCCTTTGCCATACAGGCAACTTCTACCAACAAAATAAATAAAGATTTATAAAAAACTTTATTATGAAATTACAAAAACTGTCAAGTGAAGCGTAACGAGTGATTTTATTTTTAATAACCACGGTGGATTGCAAGCATCAAAAAAAAATTACGTCGAAATTATCAATATCGGTTCGCATGTTTTAAAATGGAACAGCGCCATCTAGGTGGGGTTCATACACAACAAACGTACATATTTTTGAGCAAAAAGTTGAGTTTGGTCGGCATTTTTAAGTTTCCGTACCCTAAGGGTAAAACGGGACCCTATTACTAAACCTCCGCTGTCTGTCTGTCTGTAGGCTGTATCTCATAAACCGTGATAGCTTGAAAGCTGAAATGATGCCGCTATAACAACAAATACTAAAAGGAAAAAAATATGTATATTAAGGGGGTCCCCAACAATGAATGTGTTTTATTTTCGAATTTTTTGCTCAGAATTAAAAACTGTGACAGGCAGATGCTTCAAATGTTCAAAAAGTATTTACTTGTACATAGGTATATTACCGTACCTACTTTATTATATATTTGCTTTAAAATTACGTTTGTTGTTTGGGAGCCCCCCTTTAATATTTACTTTATTCTTATTTAATTATTTATTTTGAATGGTAATATATAAGTAAATGTTAATATATAATAATACGAAAAAAACACGTTTATTGTATGGAGACTATAGAGTTATTTTTATTTTTAGTATTTGTTGTTATAGCGGTAACGGAAATACATAATTTGTGAAAATTTCAGCTTTCTAGCTATCACGGTTTATGAGATACTGCCTGGAGGCACACAGACAGGCAGCGGAGGTTTAGTAATAGGGTACTGTTTTACCCTAAGGGTAGGTACGGAACCCCAAAAAACTATTGAGTTGTTATAATATTAACTTTTACTAAACGTCTACAAACCTGACGGTGTACAGATTCTAGACAGCGCCAGCCAAAATGATACTAGCGGATTATCAGAGTATTTATTCTTGAGTTTAGTCAAACTTATGCACGCCATATTGTCCAACAGTCCCCGAGAAAGAAAGTCACAGTATAATTGCTGATAAAACTATTATCTACTGTATTATTGATACTGAGGTGCCTGAAAAGTCTGTTCACCTAATCAATAATGCATGTATTTATTACCTATTCAAAGAAGTCGAAGCTGCGTACCCGTTGTTTCGAGTATCTTGCCCATGCTTTCCACAAAAATACCAATAAACAAAGGAGGCACGATGCCTCATTCACTATAAACAAACACGCAAACTTATAAGAGCCCTATTTTTGCACAGTCTCTCACATGATTAGCGACTACCATCCTCTCGATCAATATCGACGATGCGGACGATCTACAGTCTACTAGCCCCAAATGGATTTACCACCTTTCGGTCACCCATTCAAAGATTAAGGGCGTTGGCTAGACTGCAATGTTATGACGGTTCGCAAGCTATAGGAACAGAGAAGCGAGCTGACCTCCTGCGGCGTGTAGTGGACGTGCGGCAAGGGCTGGCCGTGCTTGTAGGTGAAGGCGATGTCCGCGAAGTACTTCCGGCGCGCGCGGTACACCGGGTCCGTGAAGCCGGGGTGGTCGGCGTCCAGCTCGGCGCCGTACGACAGGATCTGGTTGGCGAAGCGGTCCAGGTCTCGGATGCGGCGCGGGAACCACGGCACCGCTGCTGCAACCGAGCACGCACACATTCATTGCGGCACTGGCACGCAGCGCCTGCAGCACGGGGACTGAGGAGCGGAAATATGTATAAGAAAGAAAGAACTGAATAATTGAGGAAGTTTCAATGTGTAATACAGTACATAGAAACAAAATAAGTACGTTTTGCAAAGATGAGGCTCGCACTCACACTCACACTGCGCGTGTTCTATTTACAAATGATATTCTAGTATATATGTAAGTAATTAAGTTCGTTTGAGACCTGCCGCCCTAGGTCTTTGACATGGCTTTACGACTGCCGTACTATCACAAACAGCCGGGTCCTACAATTTAACGTGTCGAACGCAAAACGTAAGCGTCCAAATGGAATGCCAGAGCCCAGAGCTAGCTCAGTACGACAATCGTACAAACAATGTGTGTGTTGTGCAAGTGTAGTGTGCCACCGGCGCGGTCAGTCCTCGGATGGCTAGCAGAGCGGGTGTCGGTGGTGAGTTACCCCTGTTATCCTGGTAGTTCCTGGAGATGATGTTGAGGTAGCCCACGCTGCCGCGCAGCTCGTGCAGCGCGGCGCCGAAGTCGCCGGCGCCGTGCTCACACTCCACCATGAACTCGTAGCCGGGGCGGCGCGCCGACGAGCGCGACTCGATGTGGCTGAGGTTCACGCCGTGCGCCGAGAAGATGCTCAGGAACTTGGCCAGGGAGCCCGCCTGGGGAGGGGACGTAGTCAGGGGAGGGGACATAGTCAGGGGAGGGGCAGCTCTCTGTTGCCCTTCACTAGCACTGACATCTACAGGGTTGGGCAGTATTTGAATTACTTGTAATTAAAATACGTAATTGAAATACAAATACGTATTTAGTATGTGTATTTCAATTACTTCCTTACAATGTCATTTGTAATTAGTATTTAAATACCTGCGGCTTCAAAATACATTTTACCATTAAAATACATTTTTTAATTTTAAAATTTAATCTCTATTAAATAGAGCCATATTGGCGTCGTGCTACCACCCCAGTTATAAAATTCGTTGGTTGCCAGAAAGCATCACAACAGACGAGAGGCTAAGAAATCAACATCTGGCCATTCATGCCTCAGAGACAAGTTACAAAAAACATGAAATAATTCCTGGAAGCAGCATAAGTAGCACCACTAGTAAAGAAGATGACGATTTTATTGTTTTTGAAAACCTAGACAGTGATCAACCACAGACATCCAAAATGGAGTTAGAGTTGGTTAGCTTCCTAAATGATAGAAGCAAAGAGCTTTCAATTCTTGAGCGCTATCCACATATAAAAAATGTGTTCATACAATTTAACACAAGTTTGTGCTCATCAGTACCTGTAGAAAGATTGTTTTCTTTAGCAGGTTTTATTCACTCTCCAACAAGAGGCTGTTTGTCTGACAGCACATTTAAAAATGAAAGGAAACTCTGGTTTTACTAATAAATTAATCTAGTATCCCTCTACTTTTCACCCCGTGCTAGATTACTATCTAGACCAGCACGGGCTGAAAAGTATTTTGTAATTTGTATTTCAATTAAAAATAGCTAAAATACTGTATTTTGTATTTCAAATATCTTACTTAAAAGTATTTTGTATATTAATTACCTGTGATACAGTATTTTGTAATTTGTATTTCAATTAAAGCAAAGCATGTATTTTGCCCAGGCCTGCATCTAGGCTACTTTCATCTCGGAATAATTTTAATTCTAAGGTAGGGGCGATGAGCCCTGCACGGATATCTCGCTTGGGGCGTTTTGTGCATTTCCCCCAATTCTGCCTTTTTTTTTTTTTTTTTTTTTTTCGTTTTTTTTTTCCCCGGGGGGGCGGCGGAGTATGTCGGGCTCAGAGCTAATGGGACTCCACTACCGACTAAAACCTACCACGATGTCCCTTCACCTCGGCAAGGACGGGTTTCGCGGGCAAGCGAGCAATACTCCTCCGCAATTCCCGTCCCAACCGCAGTCCACTGTCCAGGTGGACCCGCCTCAGGAGGACAACCTCCCTCTTACTGCGCGAGCGATGCCCAGGGACATCCAGGCATCGACTCCTCGGGAGGCCCTTATCTCTGCTAGGGGGTATGGGATGCCCTCGCATCCCACTCCCCAGGGCCTCCTAGTGGAGACGGAGTCCGAGCGCGAGCGGCTCGCCTCCGTGTCCTTCTTCTGCGGATCGGATGAGCGGCAGGATTCACCTCCCGCTCCCGCTCCTCGGCCTCCCTTTGCGACACCACCGTCTCGCAAAAGGAGGCCACCGCGTGCCATGACCTCTCGTCGTCAGCCATCTCTCGCAAGATGGTCGACAAGGAGAGGTCTGTCCCTACTACCGCGATTAGAGATAATCGCGGTCCGAGCTCCGCCGGACATGTCTCTAGAACGTGCTGCGCGGTATCTTCCACGCAGCCGCACCGATGACACACCGGGGTTGGCTCCCTACCGATTCTGTGCAGGTACCTCCCGAAGCATTCGTGCCCCGTGAGTACCTGCGTCAACCGGAAGGTGAGCGCGCCATGCTTCCGTTCCACCCAATTCCTTAGGACAGGCCGTATGGCCTCAAGGAAACGGGTGGCTCCCTGGCCTCGTCGTGTGGACCTAGCGAGGATACCATCCTGCCAAGCCCCCACGGCTGCGCGTTTTGCGCCCCTCCTCCAGCGCTCCACCTCCTCGTGGAGTGGTAACAGGCTTTGCTGACGCGCTTGTGAGTGGCGCCAGTAAACCTGCGCCAAGACGCCAGCCTCAAGGTCCCACGGGAGGGACCCTGCAAGTATGCAGGCCACCTCATGTGAGAGGGTGCGATACCCTCTGCACATTCGGATGGCCATACTCCTCTGGGGCCCGCGCAGCAGGGCGCGCTCTTTTGTGGAGATGGACCCGGCCCATATTGGGGCTCCATATAGTGCCATGGAGCGCACAACCGCCATGGGTTTCTGGCATACTAGTTCCACTCCTTCTCCAGAGCGGCGGATGGAGTTGATTTACTGCATCCACTAATCAGTGAGCAAGCCAGCCTCTGGGTTTTCTGAAGTTTTGCGATGGTTGTGGTCAGATTAGTTCTTGGCCACCATACTACACTGCCGTAGGTGAGTACCGGCCTTACTATCACAGTGTATAGCCAGTGCAGTGGCATAGTTTGGGCTTGAGCTGGTGCACTGCCATAAAATATTTGTTGCCTTTGTGGTAACATGGTCAATTTGTTTTCTCCATAAAAGCTTACTATCTAGCATATTCCAAGGTATTTAACCTCTTTACTGAGCGTTAGTTCTGTTCCAAATAGTTTTGGAAATTTTAAAGCTGGTATCTTGACTATTTGAGTAAATAACACCATTTCAGTTTTGTTTGGATTAACGGAGAGTCGGTGACGCTCGCACCATGCTTCCACCAAGTTTAGTGCTTTTTGCATTTTTGCGCAGAGCGTTGTTTCCGAGATACATGATATCATGATTGCTAAATCGTTGGCATACCCGATAGTGGTGACGCCTTCTTTATTGAGCAGCTCGAGGAGTTTGTTAGCAACTATAACCCATTGTAGAAGGGATAGAACCCCTCCTTGTGGGCAGCCCCTGGTGACTTTGCACCGTGAGTTGTTCGAAAACTCGATGCTGGCTGCTCTGTTTGACAACATTGTCGTGACCCAGTCGGTCACGTAGTATTGTCGAAAGCGCCTTCAATGTCAATAAATGTTGCTAGGCATGACTGTTTGTTTTCGATAGCAGATTCTATTTTATATACCACGTGGTGCAGAGCGGTCTCCGTGGACTTGCCAGACTGCTACGCATGTTGATTTTTGTGCACCGGTTTTGTAATGAGTGGATCACTTCGAATATATTTGTCGCATAGCCTTTCCAAGGTCTTAAGAAGAAAGGAGCTGAGACTAATGGGTCTGAAGGACTTCGGGTCCGTGTAGTCGCTTTTTCCCGGTTTAGGTAGGAATACTACTTTGACTTCTCTCCATGCCTTAGGAATGTATTTCCAGGCTAGGCATGCTCTAAACAGAGCGATTAGATGAGTTCTTATTTTGCGTATACTCCAGTGCAGGAGCGCTGGAAATATACCGTCTGTTCCCGCCGCCTTGTATGGCAGAAAGGGTGCTGCATCTCGGATTCGGGTCGGTTAAATCGAATTGATTTTATCGGGTTCTGAGAGTGGAAAAATCAACTTCTTAATGCATCGGAATTCGTAGCTGTATGCAAGCTATAGAAACACTTGCATGACAACCATCAGTAATGAGGAAGTAGGATCGCAAGAGATACCTGGTCGGGGGTCTCCGGCGAGAACAGCAGCCACGTGGACTTGTTGGAGTCGCGCCCCTCCTTGATGTAGTTGCCGTCCATTAGCTTTGGCTGCAATCAGAAATATATTATTCGTTAATCAAGGAAGGGTTACTTTCATATAAAAATTAGGAACAAACAAAATCATAAAATAAGACAGGTTCCTGAAAGTTGGTCACCAGCACCAGGCACGAGCCCTGGCCGGTGCGAGCCGGTTGCTATCAGCGTGCCGGTCAGGTCGCGGGGCCTGCTATCTGGCACCGGGCGCGGGGGCGCGCGGCGGGCAGCGTGCGCGCCGCCGCGCTTTAATTCAGGTTAAAGGGAGTATTGGAAGATAACCCTCGCCCTGCCGCGGCACGGAGTCGACGCCCGCACATGTGCACACTGGCGAAAGGGACATATATGCAACCTCGTGTTAGAGAGGTCCACTAATCAAATCAAACTGTGACACCTCGAAACTTTACGAGAAACCTGCTGGGACCTACATTCTGAAGTTACATCCGACTCACGGAAGCGCCAATTAGAATGTTTTAGTTTTTAGTTTTATTTATTTATTTATTTTTATATATTAATATAGTTACTACTGGACAAGTCACGATGCTCGTTGATCACACACTTGATGCTCAGAGTGTGCTCACTCTATTGGCCCCTGAATCACCCGTAAAAGTGAGATAGCTCAAAAATTAACGAAGTAGTAGTTAGGTAGCTTTGCCCACGAATAGATAAAAAACCGTCGTATGAAGGAATCACATAATTATTTATGTCACCAAAGGTACAAACAGCCCAAAATACTTTTAAATAGATTGTGCAGAAATTGTGAATAAATTTGCACGATAAATTAAAGGTGCCGTGTGTTTGTATAATAAATGTGGATATAACAAGAATCTGTGGCAATTAGTATCAATGAATGAACCCGTTATCTGGCTCCTTGATAGCACGCATGGCTCCGCGCATGACGCCGCGCATGTAGCAAGCGGCCGCCGCGCATGTAGCGAGCGGCCGCCGCGCATGTAGCGAGCGGCCGCCGCGCATGTAGCGAGCTGCCGCCATCATCACCAACATGAACAATACACAGATTACTTGGACGCACTATTTCAAATTTTAAAGCATCATACCATTAAACACGGGTCACTAAAGTCGTAAAGTACCTATTCAATAACAATGAAAACATATCAAGTTATTTCATCATACCGGCGCCAGGGTCCCCCGTATTCTGCGCATTTATAATAACATTAAATAATAAAAACATTCAACAATATTTCGTCATGTGTTTGTGTACGCGTGTGTGTTATCAATCACCCTGATAAGCAGCTCCAAGAAGGGGATAGAACCAGCCACGTTCTATTACAGATACGGAGTTAACCACGAGTAAGCTTTGAGCTTTATCTCTAGTTTTTATGCTTTACATTACATGTTTTCTCTAGATTCTGTGCAAATCACCTTTGGTAAATGATAAACACAAGTAAGAGATTCGGTAATGTAAGGAAATATCTATTTAGTCACAAGGCGTACAGGCAAGTCAGTACAGTCACTGAAACCAGGGGAGACCACTCGCTACTGGAAGAGTCGGAACCACTTGACACAATACAAGTGAGCAGTTACAAGTAATCAGACTAGACAGGCAATGTACGTCGCGATGAAAATGCACTTACAACGATATTCCTGTGTAGCATATTAGAAGAACGTGTCTCTAGCTTGCGCTCCTGTGACTACTCGCCGAGGCACAGGTTAGGTTTACTCTATACCGGCCGCCGGCAGGGACGGGTTTTTATGAGCCGCAGTTACGAGCGGTGTCTGTGCACAAACAAGCTTCCTTCTTTTTTAATTGGAGTTTCTAGGAAATAGCTGTCTATAAGGAAGTAATATCGTGTTTTACTCAGAGCCAGCATTCCATTGATAAAATAATTAATCATTGAGATAATATAAACATGTAGTCAGCTAGATATATTTATTTCAAGGTAATGAAGCGCTGCTAACTTTTACTTTTAAATACCTTTTTTAACAAAATAGATTTGGAATTCGAACAAAATTTCCAGATTTTTAGCGATTTTTATGTCTAGTGTGAAACCTGTTTGTTCATCTACTTAGATAAAAACACAATGTTTTTCAAAGTTGAATACGGCATATGACATATTTACCTGTCAGCGATTCATAACCACCTTACTCATAACAGTAGGAAGACCCGAGCAAATACCAAAAACAACAGAATATATAAAATTATGCTAGAAAATAAAAACAGTGTTAGTCATGACAGTTCGCAGGAATATTTATCGCAATTATTTATGCAATATGAATGAATTCAAAGCAAGCTTTTAAATCGATCTTTTATATTTTAAGAAGCACCGGATTCCGTGCATTCGGAGCAGTCCACAGGAAATATCTGTAAAAAGAATTAGAAAATAAAAGCGTCAGTGGTACCTTGTCCGGCGGCGACGACGACAGAACCGGCTGAGTTTGAGGAATGTTCATTTTCACCGACTGCTATGAATACTTTGAAAATGAAATGTGTGAAGTAAGTGGTTCCAAGCAGCCTGCCGGTGGAGAGAGGTCGAGCGAGGGAGCGCGGCAAGTAGCCGCCGGCGGGCGCGCCGCTGCTTATATGCGGCCCGCGCGCGCGGCCGGCGACATCTTGCGACCCCGTACAGGGCTACTCGAAACTAATGTTTCATTTACTTGAGTTTTCGCGAACCACCCATGACCAATAAAAGCATCAGAAACTCTCCAGGAAGGTCTAGATGAAATCACCGCCTGGCTCAGTAAATGGAGGATAAAGGCAAGCGCAACTAAATCCGTCCAAGTCACCTTCACGCTTCGAAATGACAACTGTCCCCCAGTGAAACTAGAAGGCTCACTACTACTCTTCCACAAAAAGACAAAGTGAAATACCTGGGTATACATTAAGATCGTCGCTTAACCTAGAGAGACCACATTTACACAAAAAGAGAGGAGTTCAAAATAAAATACCACACTACTCTTGGTTACTGAGCAGAAATTGTAAACTGTCAACGGATAACAAATTGCTTATATACAAAGGTGTCCTAAAACCAGCATGGAATAGATAAGTTAGTTTCCTTTCAAGTGCAAACCCATTTGTTGTAAACACCGCACTCTTCAAAAGAAGTTCTTTTTTAAAGATGGGTGCCCCGCTGTCATCGATACGACGCTCCGCCAGAACAACCATAGAGGTTGTTCTTCGTATTTAGGTTCGTTTACTATTTTCATCAACACGGCTGCGCGCCGTCACGGCCGGACTGACATTCGACCGTCCCCGGGCGTTATAGTAATGTTCCTGAAACAATGTACATGGCGTCACAAACACATCCGCTCGTTCATCCTAACCTTAATAAGGTCCTTAGATCTGTAGGCATCAGGGACATAGGTACTACTCAATTTTCTTTACAATAAAAAAATAGAGAAACACAAAAATCTGGGATTGGCTAAGCAATACAGCGATAGTACCATTGCTAGCCATAGACTTTTCAATCAAGGAACTGCTTATGTCAAAATCTTATGATCTAACCGAGCGTACCCTTTCAATCAGCTTCAAAGAGCACGGCTCGGACTACGCCATACTTACAATCAGCGATGACAACTGAAACTAACTGCACTAGGTTAGGTTGTCATTTCATGTGAACCATCGGGCCTTCCCAAACTGCTCATTCTAAACAGGATCAACGGTACTCACCATCTGTATCGGACGAGCGTAGTACTCTCCGACCAAAACCAACTCACCGTCTGTATTGGACAAGCGTGGCACTCTCCGACCAGGATAAACTCACCGTCTGTATCGGACGAGCGTGGCACTCTCCAACCAGGATCAACTCACCGTCTGTATCGGACAAGCGTGGCACTCTCCGACCAGGATAAACTCACCGTCTGTATCGGACGAGCGTGGCACTCTCCAATCAGGATCAACTCACCGTCTGTATCGGACAAGCGTGGCACTCTCCGACCAGGATAAACTCACCGTCTGTATCGGACGAGCGTGGCACTCTCCAACCAGGATCAACTCACCATCTGTATCGGACGAGCGTAGTACTCTCCGACCAAAACCAACTCACCGTCTGTATTGGACAAGCGTGGCACTCTCCGACCAGGATAAACTCACCGTCTGTATCGGACGAGCGTGGCACTCTCCAACCAGGATCAACTCACCGTCTGTATTGGACAAGCGTGGCACTCTCCGACCAGGATAAACTCACCGTCTGTATCGGACGAGCGTGGCACTCTCCAACCAGGATCAACTCACCATCTGTATCGGACGAGCGTAGTACTCTCCGACCAAAACCAACTCACCGTCTGTATTGGACAAGCGTGGCACTCTCCGACCAGGATAAACTCACCGTCTGTATCGGACGAGCGTGGCACTCTCCAACCAGGATCAACTCACCGTCTGTATCGGACAAGCGTGGCACTCTCCGACCAGGATAAACTCACCGTCTGTATCGGACGAGCGTGGCACTCTCCAACCAGGATCAACTCACCGTCTGTATCGGACAAGCGTGGCACTCTCCGACCAGGATAAACTCATCGTCTGTATCGGACGAGCGGTCCACACAACCTACCCCGAGGGGTAGGCCCGAACACATTCTCCAACCAGGATCGACTCACCATCTGTATCGGACGAGCGGTCCACACAACCTACCCCGAGGGGGTAGGCCCGAACACATTCTCCAACCAGGATCGACTCACCATCTGTATCGGACGAGTGGTCCACACAACCTACCCCGAGGGGGTAGGCCCGAACACACTCTCCGACCAGGATCGACTAGCCTTCTGAACCAGACGAGCGGTCCCACAACCTTTTGCGAAGTGTCAAAGTCAAAGTTAAAGTCATGTCAGGCCCGAACACGCTCTCTGGTCAGGATCGACACATCATCTGAACCGGACGAACGGTCCACACAGACCAGAAGGGTCAGGCCCGAACACGCTCTCCGGACAGGATCGACTTAACTACCAACTGAATCGGACGGACTGTCCCTTCAACTGACCCCGAAAGGTCAGACCCCGAGGGGTCGGGCGACCACGTCTGCCGATCAGGCTTGACTGAACTTAAGAACCAAAAGAAGATACTTAACATCTGAAGCGAGCATGTTGAATCAGCAGATAATGTCCATCACTACGAGTTGCTACACCTTGCTACTTTACAAGACCATAACATACCAGAAAATGAGTGTCTCAGTCATCAGAAGCAAACAAGTGCATTAAAACAATGATGTCTTCCGTGCCGTGTCCGTAACGACCAAGCTGATTGATATTAATGAATATCAGACGCAAATCCGAATGTTGTTTGAATGACAGATGAATGACAGACAGTGTCGTACGATTGGTGCATTGATTTCCATCAGTACAAGTACGCTTGTACTGATGGAAATCAATGGATTGGTGGTAGATTTAGTATGTACACTATAGTTATCGTGTTTAATGTCCAAGAACAGGTGGCTCCATCTATCGATTACTTTGATCTAACACGACAAGCGTACTATTCACGACATATAATGTTACGGGTTTTTCAAATGCTCGACCTCAGATGTTAAACAACATGGTGTGTAAGGCCTATGAAGTAAAATTTAAGCTTTATATGTGTATTTAGCGAATTTTCTTAGAGTTCATTAACATAATTATATTACACAGTTGTAGTGTTCAATCCGCGATTCACATTTCTTTGTAGAAGTAAAGAAAAATTTCTCGGTCAAATAACAAACAGGTAATTGCGACTAGCGAAGTTTTATAGGCAGCAAAGTATAACATCACAAAAGGCAAGCAAAATAAATAAGCATATTTACATTAAATAAATAAATTAAATAAAAATAAAAAAGCCTGTATTTGCCTGTTATTTAGTAGGTTTACACAATTCTAATAATTAAAAATAATGTATTAACTAGGCACCCAAACACGGGTATAGGCCTCCTCCTCGTATTGCCATCTCGCTCGGTGTTGTGCCGCTCGTGTCCAGATAGCGCCTGCCACCTGTTCGATGTCGTCGCTCCATCTGGAGCGGGGCCGTCCTCTGCTGCGGGTCGTGTCTCGGGGGTGCCAGTGGAGGATGCGTTCACTCCACCGGCCATCAGTCGCTCGGGCAATGTGACCTGCCCATTTCCATTTTAATTTGCAGAGCATCGATGCGGCATCTAGAACCTTAGTCTTTTTTCTGATACATACGTTTTTAATCTTATCCATAAGTTTTAGACCCAGCATCGATCTCTCCGCAGCTCGCTGAAAAGTGGTGATTTTCTGTATGAGCTTTTTGTTTAACGCCCAAGTTTGACAACCGTATAAGAGCGACGGCAGGATCGTGTTGTCCATTAGTTTTTTCTTTAAATATATTGGCAGTTTGCTTTTAAACACGTCCTTGTTTACCCAATACTTTTTCCAGGCAATGGCGATTCTGCGATCGATTTCTTTGGTGGTAGAGTCGGCAAAAGTTATCTGCTGGCCAAGGTATATGTATTCGTTGACATATTCTATGTTTACGCCGCCAACTGAAATAGGTCTTTGAATCCCATTTGTCATCACCTTAGACTTGGTAAACTTCATACAAAGACCTATTTTACGGCTTTCTGTGTCGAGAGAGTCGAGCATGTTTTGTAGATCGCAGTGCGTTTCGGTTATGATCACAATATCGTCCGCGAAACGGAGGTGCGTCAGCCGCTCTCCGTTTATATTTAATCCGTAACTTGACCATTCCAGATTTCGAAACATGGACTCTAGAATTGCCGTAAAAAGCTTTACGTTGAAAGATGGACCGATCTTTTCAGTTTTTATTTTAGCTTTTGTGTTACTGTAAATCACTTTTAGGATTGTGATATACTTTTCTTCTATACCCTGTTCTTCTAAACTCTCCCACAGGTATTTGTGGGATAACGAATCAAAGGCTTTAGTGTAGTCTACGTATGCCAGGTAGAGTGTTTTGTTGTATTTGACGCAACGTTCGATGCACTGTGTGAGCGTGAATATATGGTCAACTGTAGAGAACCCCTTCCGAAACCCAGCTTGTTCCCGAGGCTGCTGCTCGTCCAAGGCTTTGGTTAGCCGAAAGAGAATGATTGAAGAAAATAGTTTTTATTTTACATTACGGTTCCTTTAAAACAATTGTTATCAGTTATTCCTAGTCGATTGAGAGCGGCGTTCCCCGCGCGTGTGCCGAGCAGCGGTGCGGCATCCAGCTCAGCTGTATGAATACTGCTCCCGGCAGGTGCGCACTGCGCAGCTTGCAGGGACTGTGGCAGCGAGCACCTCGAGCGCTGCTTGCGGCGGACATGAGCCGCCTCTCTCTCTGCCTATACCTGCCGACACTCATTAGCAGTGGTGCGGCATCCAGCTCAGCTGTATGAATACTGCTCCCGGCAGGTGCGCACTGCGCAGCTTGCAGGGACTGTGGCAGCGAGCACCTCGACCGCTGCTTGCGGCGGACATGAGCCGCCTCTCTCTCTGCCTATACCTGCCGACACTCATTAGCAGCGGTGCGGCATCCAGCTCAGCTGTATGAATACTGCTCCCGGCAGGTGCGCACTGCGCAGCTTGCAGGGACTGTGGCAGCGAGCACCTCGACCGCTGCTTGCGGCGGACATGAGCCGCCTCTCTCTCTGCCTATACCTGCCGACACTCATTAGCAGTGGTGCGGCATCCAGCTCAACTGTATGAATACTGCTCTCGGCAGGTGCGCACTGCGCAGCTTGCAGGGACTGTGGCAGCGAGCACCTCGACCGCTGCTTGCGGCGGACATGAGCCGCCTCTCTCTCTGCCTATACCTGCCGACACTCATTAGCAGCGGTGCGGCATCCAGCTCAGCTGTATGAATACTGCTCCCGGCAGGTGCGTACTGCGCAGCTTGCAGGGACTGTGGCAGCGAGCACCTCGACCGCTGCTTGCGGCGGACATGAGCCGCCTCTCTCTCTGCCTATACCTGCCGACACTCATTAGCAGCGGTGCGGCATCCAGCTCAGCTGTATGAATACTGCTCCCGGCAGGTGCGCACTGCGCAGCTTGCAGGGACTGTGGCAGCGAGCACCTCGACCGCTGCTTGCGGCGGACATGAGCCGCCTCTCTCTCTGCCTATACCTGCCGACACTCATTAGCAGTGGTGCGGCATCCAGCTCAACTGTATGAATACTGCTCTCGGCAGGTGCGCACTGCGCAGCTTGCAGGGACTGTGGCAGCGAGCACCTCGACCGCTGCTTGCGGCGGACATGAGCCGCCTCTCTCTCTGCCTATACCTGCCGACACTCATTAGCAGTGGTGCGGCATCCAGCTCAGCTGTATGAATACTGCTCCCGACAGGTGCGCACTGCGCAGCTTGCAGGGACTGTGGCAGCGAACACCTCGACCGCTGCTTGCGGCGGACATGAGCCGCCTCTCTCTCTGCCTATACCTGCCGACACTCATTAGCAGCGCAAAATATGTATCTACTCATGTAGTAGTACGACGAAAGTACCCCTCTCAAGTAATTGATGAAGGTCGGACAGTTTTTGTTGAGGTATAAAAGCTTATCGCACTTCTAAATTTCTGATTGAAGTAGTATTTTTTTGACTTCGAAATTGAATGAAATCGTAAATATACGAAGAGTAATAACATTTATTGCATGTTTCGTTATTTAAGGTGAAGGTGTGTTTGGAGATCTTTCTCCCTTTATCGCGCCGCGGCGCCGCGGAATGCAGGGTGGCGGCATATATGCAGCTCTTATCCCAAAACACCGCGAGCGACGTCGTGAGCATCCAGTTGTTTCAGATAAGATATTTGCGAGAAATACTGATTATAAGACAGACAGCGGCACAGGCAGGAGTTTTATATAAGACTTTGTGACAATTTCATTGTGATTTCCAATTACAAATCTATTAAACAAATAAAATTAAAATTTTCTTATGAAAAATGCTACCATTCCATCAGTAAATTCTTAAGACGTTGTCACGTTCAACTACAACCAATTTTTTTTAATAAAGCAGGAAAGCCCTGGTAAAGTGCATTATGCACTTCTAAATGCGCAGGACAGCCCTGTATAAACGCATTTGCACCTTTTAACGCACAGGAAATCCCTGTTTAAATGCGTGGTGCCCCTTCTAACGCACAGGAAAGCCCTGTCTTAGAATTATGGTGCTAGTTAGACTTCTCAGGAAAGCCCTGAGTCTAATCTAACGTTTGCTATCAGGAAAGCTCTGTATAAATGCATTGTGCACTTCCCCGTGGCGGTTAGAAATCTCAGGAAAGCCCTGAGTCTAATCTAACGTTTGTCGTCTGTTCGCAGACGTCATGTCACCTGGGAAACAGTGTACGTCGTCTGAGCCAACAGCCGACGTCGTCTGCGCAGACGACGTTGCTGGCGCAGACGACATAAATCCTTAGCTGACTATATGTCGCTTGTATGGTTTTATGCTAAGAACCCTGTACACGTCGCTCTTCTTAGACGACGAACTCGTGTTGTGCTAGACTGCACTCAAAGTGTCTTTTAAGCTTGCAAAGTAAGTGTGACGATTCGTCATTTGCACACATCAGTTACACAAAGTAATGTGTACACGTCGCTCTCTTTAGACGACACGCTTTTGCCAGATCGCGGCGATGCTAAGTCGCCTTAAAGCTGTCTGTCCTTTAAATATAAATGTGACAATATGTCACTTATACACAGCTGTCACGCTTAGGACAATGTACGCGTTACTATCTTTCGACGACGCACTTGTGCTTAATTGCATTCAAACTGCCTAAACTTATAGGCTAAGCGAGATTATACGGCAGCTGGCATGTCGTCTAGGCAAACCGCCGACGCCGGCTGCTCAGATGACATACATCTACAATTGATGTCGCTTGCACATAGCTCTTATGCTAATAAACCTAACTTTGCTCTCATCAGTCAACGCGCTTGTGCTAAATCGCACCCAATGCCAGAGCTTACAAGTTAGCTCCAGAACATGTCCCTGCCTTTGTGATGATAACTAACATTGAGCAAATATCCTGACTGGTGTCCACTGATAGTAGACGAAGCCTATTAATTTGGCTGAGGAAAGTGGATGGCTAATAGTCTGAACTTAAGAGACCACTTCACAGAGCTGATTACACCCGACACTGCAGTATGACTGCTCCTTGTAAATATGTAAATATAGAAGTTTCAGCGAAACTTTGATCATGAGCCATTTCCTTGGCTAATGTCTACCAGCCGCTATCAGTTACGGCAAAAGTTCATCCCGTAAGAGCGAACAACGGGCCTATGGCCGCCTCCCAAAGTTAAAGCTTCTAAAATCAGTTCTAAATGCAGCAAGTTGGGAAAGTAAGGAGAATGGGTCGAAGATCAACACTGCTGTTACCCCGTGTAAAATTCTAACAGCCCAGTGCTGACCTAAGCCAAAAGTGACAACAATTTATATCAGTTCTATGGTTCGTTAAGGATGGTTGACAAGAATGTGAAACCTACGCTTCAACCGTAAAAGTTCATAATTACGAGCTCGAGACAAAAACTGTTAAGCCTTCCACTATTATCGCTGCGCGCCCGTTACGAGGGAGAGCAAGAGACTGAGATAAGCTGCGTAGAATAGATAGTGAAGGCAAATTCACGTGGCCCGAAGGTCTCTAACGAAGTCTGGCCAAAGACTTGGCATAAAGAGGGTTGAAATCTTCAGCAGTCTTCACCTCGCTAAATGCAATCACTTGGCAATGGTACTAATTACTTATTATCGAGCATGACAGCTAGTCCGTGTTCTCACAAAACTGGCATATGTCTGACGATAATAACACACTGGCAACTCGTACAGTGCTCGGCAACTGAAAATACCTACAATAAAACACCGTATGCACTTCTTTGTTGAACCAAATATTTTGATATCCTTAAATTACCTATTGCTTGGTCAATCAAAAGTTGCCTATTTCATTTTGGGGGTTGCCGTTTCCCGCATGGACTTGGAAGAAAAAGGAGGTATAAACGTCGAGTTTTCCTATGCAATATCACTGATGTTTGAGAAAAGCTACAGCTGTCCCATGAAATGAATATATTTTTATGCATTCAGATATCCTATAGACATGAACACTTGCATCCGATACCATACTAAGACATCAGCCGAGATGTCTCTGGATATCAGGAAATTAAACATATGGGGAGAACCCGCAAGTGTTGCAGTGTTACTTTACTGTATATGTCCTTAATGATAAAAAATTAAAGGGTTGATTAAACCAATATTCGTTCCAAAAAAAATTTTTTTTGATGGACTGCTCGTTTGAGATAGACGATGTAAATTTCGTTTGTAAGGCTGCAATCATAGAAAAGCGGTCCATATAGACCTCTCGCAGGTATTTTGGGATATATGCAGAATAAGGGCCACCGCAGAGATATTTCATTACGTTGCAGTTACCTTTTGACCTACCTGCGTTCTGGGCTCGCAATATACACGATACATTCTGAAAACTCTAATCAGATTGCAAAGTAGGTATGTAAAGTATAAGTACTCGTGTATACAATTTTAAGCTTATTAGCTAACTTTGTCGTAGGCAACCACTTTGCCGTTGATCGTAGTACTATAAAGCTATCCTGAGATAGTAGACAGATGGAGGCGAAAACTCTCCGCACGCTACCTCGTTCATCATCATCAGCCTAATTAGACCCACTGCATAGCCCTCCTCCCTGTTACGCCAATACCTCCCGTTTTGCAGATGTTTTTTTTATGTTTATGCTACCACCTTTCGTTGGTGGAAAGAAGCGCAACAATCTCAGTTTTAATCAAGAACTTGTTAAGATGTGGCTCTGTTGATAAAAATATTCGAGTATGCAATATATGGGCCTGGAACTCAGATCAAAAACGATCATGACCCAGACGGACACAAAAAAATAGTCATCTACATTAAATTTGGTAGCCTACAAAAACATCAGCAAATGCGCCCATATGCGCGCTACATTCCAAATCGATAGGTATAGCTTTTCCTTAGCCTAATTGCTTTTTAAATGGCCACTAATAGAAGACAAATATTTAGAATGACGTCTCTGACACTGGAGACTCTTTCAATAGACCGCTTTGCGAGTGAAATTTGCATTCTGTTGAGTGCTTAAATAAAATATAGTTTAGATATTTTCTTTCACCATAACTAGTTCCTTGCATCCTACATCATCTAGAGATGATTAGAGGACTCTACCTATTTGTTGTAAAGGAAAACGAGGAAAAGACCATCCGCAATGAATTATAGATAGACAACAATATATCTATCTATATTATATCAATATTTTTATAGCTATCTTCGCTTGTCTGAAAGATTCGGGCTGAGACGGTCTGACGAATTTTGATCAGCAGAAAACAGGCCTCTTATCTTCGGGAAACCTCGCGGTAAAGTCGACCTTACGGACTGACAAACTCACGTGAAAGAGATGGATAGACTCATTAAGTAACGGTTACTAGTACGAACTAGCGGAATATACCCGCTACTTACATCTGGACAAAAGACTAGCCTTGTCTAATACAGCAGCTAATCAATTCCTTATTAGGACTTTTAATAATTCTGTCTTTGTAAGTTAACTCAACGAACACCCATTGATTTGCCCTTCAAGCCGGCGTACTTGCCGAACAAGTTCAATCCGGGAAATAAATCTGTAAAGATAACAAATATATACTTAAACTGCAGTATTATGCAAAAAGCTGTAGATTTCGCATTGATCCTTTTGACTTTGGGCATAGCTTGAGAATAATAATTTAACGTAAATATAATACGGCAAAATGATTAATGCAATAGGTGTCGATTTGACGAAAATCTGCGTTATAGTTTTCCTTATCTCATCATGGAGCAGAGATAACTGGCTGAAATAACGCTGGTTGGTAAAATTCATACCGAGATATACGTCGGTTTTGGTTTAGATTTAGATTACGTTGAAAATTCGACATGTCATTTAAACTCGCAAAATGTATTTTTCTTCAATGAATTAATCAGTATCGTTAGTATCTTACCGCTAGTATCTTAAAGACCTTCCAGCTCATGGTTGGTCGTGACAGGAATAACTTTAGCATTTGGTGTAAGCCATCAATTTAATTTTCTGAAATATGAAAGGTAAAAGTTTGACGCACAATCTCGGCCTTGGACATCGAAACAGAGGTCCTTGAAATATACAATACGCTCCAAATAATACGCTCCAAATTCAGTTCCAGAACCGACGGTGTGACCGTCTTATATATTTGTCAATCGTGACAGAAACTCGCCTATAATGAAAAATTATAATCCAACCAGATTTAAATTGTAAACGATTAATCGATATCACAAAGATCTTCCAGAATCAATCTGACTAGTTACAACTTGTGCCAGTATCACGCAATTATGTCAAGATGAATACATTAATTAAACATCCTCATTAATTAAAGACGCTGGTATTAGAAACTTGCCTGGTTACTTTGGATCCGCAAGTGTAACATCGTAATGCGACGTGCGTAAATAACATTGATTGAGATAAAGTCCTAAATTGATGTATCTGGAATAGTATATACTTTCTCAAACTCTACTTCAAAGAAACTAATAGGGCCAGAACTAGCATAGTAATCATAATCAAAATATTCAGTTATACATAACTACATCACTTTTTTACTTATGATTCATATTCAATATAAATTTATGTAAATAAATTTATAAAACCAACTCTACTATTTGAAAATTACATGCTGATTCTTTCAGTATTCAAGTAATTGTAACTGGGTTCCACCTAAGTTTTAATAATAAGCAGATTGTGCTAACTGTATGAAGTTGTTAATTTGGTAACCATTTGTTTGTTTAAAACAAATATTTGTTTTTGGTTTAATCATATACTCTTACCTATACATACATATGACTATGGCTGAAATATTATTTTGTTATATATTGTTTAATTCCCATAAGTTTATGTTCACTTACTAACATCCAAATTACCTTATAGGTTTAATTCAGGAATGTTCGTCACAGCATTTAAGCGCCCCTGGCTCTATTCCGCACAGTACGTCCCGCAAGCGCAGCGCCAGCAGAAAATAAACACTTCTCAATAAGTGGGTCAAGCGAAGGCTCGGACACCTAAATAGCAACGTTTTTCCCCCGAAAGGTAAAAAACGTATATTTAGGTTCCAGCCGGAGCTTGACCCACTTAGATTTAACAATCTTGCTGGCTTGAGAGTACTGAGGAAGCGAGTCCGCCAGGCGCTGCGCGAGCGTTGTGCGGGAGGGGGGGAGCCGATCGATACCGATGACTCATCGCATGGAAGAGGCGCCATAGAGCTAAATAGTGTTGCCACACGTAAAATCCAAGGTGTTATCTCAATAAGTGGGTCAAGCTCCGGCTGGAACCTAAATATACGTTTTTTACCCTTCGGGGGAAAAACGTTGCTATTTATTGACTTTTTAGTGACGGTCGGTTTTAGATTTTTTTGAAATTAATTTTATTTTCTTCTTTTTAGTTTCATTTGGACAGTGTATATCTGAATGGATTTATTTTAACTTCGAGCAACAATTAGAGATTTCATACAATAATTTAGTGTTTATGTCATTTCATTCGGTTCGTAAATAAAAAGTTATGTTCATTTTAAACCAAGTAGTCATCGATATCTGCTGCCTACAGCCATTTTAAAGATTCGTATTTGTAGTCTTAAACTAGATGGTGCTGCTTTTTTTTCTAAAACACGCAAACTCTAACGAATTAGGTACCTACATAAAAATAGAATAAAATTGTAATAATTATATTAAACAAAAGCAAACACCGACTTCAACTCTACTATCAAGCTACTGAACATATCTGAGCCTATCAAAAAAAAAACTACAACATAAATTCATTTGCGAAACAAATCTAAGCCTATCAGATAAAACCACATCAAAATCGGGCTGATAATTCAGAAGATATAATGTATACAGCAGCGCCCCCTGGTGAGTCACCGTAATACATAGCTTAAAAGATGCACTAATTCAACCTCAACACATCAAATTGTATCGAAATTCGACTAGTCGTTTTGGAAATATGTATAGGTAAATTTGTTTGCGCAAACTTTATTAATTTGTTGGTTTATTTGATTTTTTTGTCAGAAAGTAGAAGACCGAATAAAAAATAATATATGGGACCATTTCGAAAAAGAATCGAATTAAAAAGAATTTTAAAATCGGTTCATAAATAACCGAGTAATCGCGTGACATACCACACAAAACTTTTAAAAGAATTGATAACCTTCTATTTTTGAAGTCGGTCAAAAAGATAACTTTTAAACACCTTCGTGTTACCTTCACAGTCTAACTGAGGTCTAACACTAAGAAGCTGTCACAACTTCACTCAGCAATCATCGTCAAAAATAAAACATTAACGTCAGACGTCAGAGCAATTTCCTTATGGGTTTTGTTTTATTTAGTTTTTACAAGAGTTTTCCTTGCGTGGATCGTGCGATAAGTTTGTTCCTACGAGTATACTTAGCGTGAGTTGGTCCGCAATGGTGCAGCTGAAGCAGGTGTCCCTTCGACTGAAGTCCATCAGGAACATTCAGAAGATCACCAAAACCATGAAGATGGTGTCCGCGAGCAAGTAAGGTCACCCTCACTATAAGTATGCTACGTTCAGGGTCAACATACAGACAACACCGAAGCGGCCTACTACAAGTTGTGGAATATCTGCTGGTATTCTTAATCGTGGTCAAAATGACAAGAGTTTGTTCCCAGTTACTAGCATGAAATCAAATCCCGAATGTATAGCCAATGTTCAGTTTGTTGATGCGTACCGATGAAATTATATGTATAGTGACGACAGAAAATGGTCACTATTATAGTATTACTAGTATATTGATTTGATCCAGTGAATCACAGACATGAAAGTTTCTTGCATGAAACAGATGCAAGGCATCAAAAAATTTGCTTAATATAATGTATAACAGCGTACATCAGGTTCGTATAACGAAGACAGCAACCAGAGAGTCGCTGGGCCTGGGTGATGTAATTTTATGAACAAACATATTCACACATAATGATCGTTGGGATCCCGGTGGGTGTCCAGAGTCTAGATCACATTGAGTTTTCGTCAACAGTAGATGATGGTGGCAGGTTCACGAAGGCGGAGCGGGAGTTGGCAGCCGCGCGTCCGTTTGGGTACGCACCTCGCAAGTTCTACGAGTCATCCAAGCTGGTAGAGGGCGCCGTGGACGCGCCCAAGGACGCTAAGGCTGCTGCCGCCCCAGCGCCGCCCGCCCCCGCAGCCCCCGCCCCCGCAGCCCCGGGAGAAGACGCCTCCAAGCTCAAGAGGCTTTACATAGCCATGACTTCAGATAGAGGTGGACATTTTCATTCTTCCTTATTCACAGGCTGGAACTTGACCACAGGTCACTTGAAGATACTCACGCAAGCGAACACTGTGACTCGGTTGGATGGCGCATGCCCTTACTGCTGGATCGTTCTTCTTTGTATATTAGTTTCAGTTTTGTCGGTGGAACTGCACTGCTGCACACATCTCGGGTTGGTGCCCTAGATGGGCCGGTTGCAAGATGGGTCAGCGATATAGCATCTGTCACAAGTCAAATCTGAGTTGGACTGGCGCAAGATCAACGCCGATAGCATTAAAAAAGAGGCCCATACCCAGTAGTGGGATGATACCGCCAGTGGATGATGAAAGTTTCATTAGCACGTCAGAAACCACATAACCATCGTAACCAATCGACGGCAATAGTACGGGATCCCTAGTACATTTTCCATCGCTAATAATTAACAAGCTGATTTTGCGTGGGTAGCTTCCTTCTGACCAGACGCCCAAGATTTACCTTAATAATAATAAATAATAATAAAATCATTTTTTGACACAAATAACACTTTAAAATATACAATAGTTGTAGCCTGTAATATAATCTTATAAAATATGTGTAAAGTACATTTTATTTGTGCAATGAATTGGACCGGTTCTTCTGAACTAAGCAAGAATGCTTGTGTCTCAGGAGAACCGCACCCCCAGGTGAGTTAACAATAGGTGTGCTAGTTAGGCTTCATCCATAATCTAAAAGTATTAAAGTTAACACTTATATAATATATATATATATATATATATATATATATATATATATATATATATATATATATATATATATGTACTTATATTAATATTTTTATTAATTTTGTTAAAAGTATCTTTGTAAGTGCGTACGTGTGTGTGTGTGTGTGTGTGTGTGTGTGTGGAGTGTTTGTGTATGCGTGTAGGTATAAGTGTACATCAAATCTATGAAGGGTCTGAACATACGAGTATACCAGCATCAATGAAGATGTGGTGTGGTGACAAACCCATAAAAGGTAGGTCAGGTAGCATCACTGGATTTCTAACTATCGTGTTATTTAGGTACACATAGAAGTTCTTCTGTTTCTTTGTATGACATATTTTTTAGAAATTTCGTAATTTCTGTCTTTAAGGCATGAGTATTTAATTTTCTTATTTCAATTTTCTTTGATATTTTGTTGTAGATAAACCTTCCTAAGAAGCAACTGAAACCTTTGATAAAACTTGTATTAAATTTAGTACATTTTAGGACAATACTTTACGTCGTTTATCAACTTCAGGTAGACGAAGGCAAGTCTTATGTGTGACCAAAATTAACTTCAGGATAAATAGTTGTCTTACAGTAAGTAAATCAGTCTTTTTGTAAAGTTCTACAGTAGGGAATCTAAAAGGAAGAAAATTGCTTACTTTCAGAATAGCCCGTTGTGCTTTTTCTATTTGTATTATATTGGTTTTTGCTGCACCACCCCAACTTTCTATGCAGTAAGTGATTAGTGACTGGCAGAGTGCGAAATACGTAATTTTAAGTGTTTTTATATCAGCCACATGGCGTATATTTTTAAACACAGCAATTAGTTTTCGCACTCTGCTAGTCAAACTCTGAACATGAGATTTGAACTTCAAATGTCTGTCGATTATAACTCCCAGATATTTTAAACTTTCCATCCTTTCCAAACTGTTGCAACTACAACTGTTATTTGGGCACTTGTTGATGTCAAAACTAGTGTGTGCAAAGATTTCTAAGGTGGTAGGAGGTTGCGTCCGTTTACTGATAGAAAAAGCAATCATCTTGGTTTTGTCAGTATTGAGACTGAGTAAATTTCTGTTTAGCCACTGGGTCACAGTATTAAAACCTTCTTGTGCTGTTTTGAAAATCTCAACCCAATTTCCTTTCATTCTAAAAATAAGCGCGGTGTCATCGGCGAAAGTAATAATGTTGCCATTTTCTAGTTTTAGGTTACATAAATCGTTTATGTAAGTGAGGAATAATGTAGGTCCTAATATGCTCCCCTGAGGCACACCATATTTTACATTTTCTGGTTCACTTATTTCATCCTTACAATAATGTTGGTAAGTGGTAGCTTAATAGGGATAGCAAGGATGAACTATGTTGAATTTATTACTAACTGAATTTTTCTTTGTGAACTGTCAAGATAATCGTCTAAATAACGTGACTCAACCTAGAGAGTTGATATCTATGATGTACATATGTATGTTTACATGTAGCCGTTGTATCGACAATCGCGTCTCCACTTTATCTGTGTTGGTTTCAGTACTGCTTTGTTGATATGACGTTGGCTATTTCATCTCAATTTGGCCTTGAACGATTATGTTATAATTAGTTTCAAAATAGAGTAAGTATAAATAATTTCAACATAGAATAAATAGAGTTTGCGACTTAAACCGCCCGCGGCCTGACTGTCATGGTATAATACTACTAGTTCTATATCAAGCGGCCAGGTAATTAAATACAAAGAAGCGCTGACGTTAAATTTTAGTGACAGATTTTTGTTTCATCTCCATACAGTTTAATTGTAATAAATAAGACGAGGCTGTATGAATGAATACTTAATCTCGCTCGCCCGTTCTAGACGTACTTATAATGCCAATATTATGTCAACGTTTTGCTCTCATTTGCTTGTATAGCTACGAGCGCATGCGACAGTCGGGGTGAAGGCCGAGGTAAGGTCGATGAAGATGATGAGTATTTCTCTATGAGGTCGTATTTTTTTTGATCCCATAGATTGTGGTCAATAGCGCGAAACTGGAACGCAGTGGAGGCGCCTCCGCGCGGGATCAAGCGCGGCGGGTTATCGCGCGCGACTGCGCGTCCCTGCCGCGGGCTGACTGCCGCCTGACGGCCGCACTAAAATTGTCACACTCATATTTTTTTTCAAATGAAAAGGATTTTTCCACTTTCTAGGGGTTTTCTATAAATACATGTTATCAATGAGTGCATTTTCTGATACTGAAGCTAATGTAACATTTCAATGGACTATATGTACATGTATCATACGACGAGAGTCCGAGTGGTACTAAAGTTGTTATCTCAACGTTTTCATAACATTTGACTGTAATTTTATTGTTTTGATATAACTTGGCCTTTTCGTGGAGATATCAAAACATCAACTCATTTTTTAAAACAAAATCATTTCTTTAATTGGCTTTATATGTGTCGCAGGCATCTGGTTGAATCTGCTATTCGATTGAATGACTAGCACCATCATTTAATGACGACATTTAATTGAATGACTAGGCCGAACGTTGATTGAACAATCGTCACTAAACGTCCAACTAGTACGCGTATTATAACATAGCTCTTTGAACAGAGCGGACATAAAATAAGTCAAGTGGTTGGAATTTACTTTTTTTATATAAAAAAATAAGTATTCCACTGTGGTTTAAAAAAATCTACCCTAAGTACTGTAGTTTTGGGTTGGGTGGTTATTTTGGCTGTTTGTCTAGTACGGCAGTCGTTAAGCCATGTCAGAGGCCCTTAGGGCGGCTTGATTAACTCTCGACACCAGAGTAGGCCACTTTCATTCGATAAGAAGAAGAAGGGTGGTTATAAAAAAATAACCTACTGTGGTTTTGGTGGTTATTGAATCAGGCGTTACTTTGCGGAAATCCATTGTAAATGAAACTCTGGAGAAATATGTCGTGTTATTCCGTTGCGACTGCTCCTTAACCGACTTCAAACAACAAACTTGATGGTTTTTAGGTGTGTTCCTCCATATACAACCGCCACACCTCTCCTCCTAACCAACGTGGCCTCCGTGGCTCTCAAGATCTTACCAACTCTGCACCTTGTGTCTTCAAGTTACATATGTATCTAGTTCTCCTTCGGCAAGATGTTCTCGTCGACGCGTGTTCCGCCTCCACGAGGCATCCTCAGGACGTGTGGACTCCTCGAACGCCGGTCCGAAGGGACCGACGTTATTGTACAATTCATGAATTAAAGAAGATACGTGTCTCTCCCGTTAAAAAAGTATTATTTATTTATGAATAGTCTGCAAAACAGGCACCTAAACCACACATAATATTAAAATAGTAAATAAGAAGAAAATTACGAGCACCTAACGCCCTCTTGATGCAGACCTAACTAACAATTATAAGGTAAATACTTACAGAACACACACATATATTACATGCTACTTTAAACAAGAGATTTATGCAGAAAATAAAAATACATAAAAAATTACATACCTAATATACAATTAATGGCAAAGGGTACACAATAATTATTAATTATTAAACCAATAAATAAATAATTATTCCGGGACATTGTACACAGCTCCATCTAGTCCCGCACTACGCAAACGCTTGTGTTGTTGTTTATTAGGGTGCCGTACCCAAAGGGTAAAACGAGACCTTAATACTAAGCCTCCGCTGTCTGTCTGTCTGTCTCCACATCTCCGGGCTGCACCTCATAAACCGTGATAGCTAGAAAGCTGGTATTTTCACAAATGATGTATTTCCGTTGCCGCTGTAACAACAAATACTAAAACAATAATTCAATTCATAATTCATACAATAAACGTGTTATTTTTCGTATTTTTTTGCTCAATATTAAAAACGGTAACAGGTAGACGTTTCATACTTTTACAGAATATTTACCTGTATATTATCTTTCAACATAAATAATTAAATTATAATAAAGTTAATATTAAAGGGCGGCTCCCATACAATAAACGTAATTTTTAAGCAATTTTTACTCGATCTTAATAAACAGGTAGGAACTTGAATATTTGTTAGTAAATATTAAGAAACACTATAGAAATAAATATCTAAACTTATACGAAAATTAGAAAATAGTACGGAACCCTTCGTGTGCGAGTTCAACTCGCACTTGGCTGGATTTTTTATTTAACTTATATGGGATCTCAGAAAATAACCTATTTTGATGATCGATGAGTGAGTGATTGAGACGAAATTAAGGATTTTACGTAAGACATCAATACAAATTAAAGTGTACTAGCGACGCTCTTAAGACTATGTTTGTACAAACTATCATACTACCTATGTAATTACATTATGTCTTGAAAATGTTAACTATTTGCCGTTATCTAAATCATAGCTATGAGGGTTAAAAAAGAGGGCTCGTCTTGGTGGGGCACGCTCATGCAGATTTTATGCAATTAGTATTATAAACATATATTATTTGAATCCATGTGTAATACAAGTAGTGGTGCAGGTCTGTGCGGCGGCGTGCACAGCGGCGTGGCGCGGCGCATCCGTCGCGAGCTGGCGGCGCGGCAGGCGGACGCAGCCAGCCACCGCCTCGTGTGCGTCGGGGACAAGTCCCGCGGCATGCTGTGGCGCCAGTACACCGCCAGCATGCTGGTCAGCGTCAAGGATGTGAGTGCACACTCCCTCCGGGACGCGCCGCTCTAGGCTCCCCGACCAGCGCGAGTAGCGGCTCAGGGCCAGCATTCTCCCGGTCCCGCGTACGTCCACACAGGCTACTTGGGTAAGTTATTCACTTTGAATCTTTCCGATGGAATGTCAGCTGTTTACTTACAAATATGGTATAGCGACCCAAATGGACCCTGGCCTACGTCACAAAGAGGCACCCCTCCCGATCCTGCGCCATCTCCACTAGGTAGCATGGAGCTGCTGAAGGTCTTCTTCCACCTGGTCCTTCCAGCGGTATTTGGGTCGTCCGCCTGGCTGTCGGCCAGTCGGTCGTCAGCTGTTTAGTCGATTTGGATTATCAAGACATGAGTGTAATCAGTAAAAGAACGACTTGAATGTGTCCTCGAAGTACGTTTATGTTTCCAGATCGGGCGCATTGCGCCAGTGTTCACGGATGCGTCCAAGATGGCGGCCGCCGTGGCTGACTCTGCGTACGCGTTCGACGTGGGAGAGATCTTCTACAACAAGTACTTCTCTCCAGTCAAGTACGAGCTCACCGTGCTGCCCTTCTTCAACCAGGCGAGGGTCGAGGTGTGTCTCACTGGCACTGCACCGTGCACTAACCCCGTCATCGCCTACTGCTGAGCACACACCTCTCTCGGAACGCACCTAGTGTCCTGGCCCTGCGCAGCTCGAGTCTAGGCGCTGTGTTCGCTCGTTTGAGGCGAGCTCACACTATCTCACACTTTGTTATCACTTGTGCGTGTGTGTGTATGTATGTTACCTCCTCACGCTCAAACGGCTCAACTGATTCGGATGAGATTTGGAACGGAGTGAGATTAGACTCTCTCTCTGAATGCATGAGCACATTCTCTTTTTGGAATTAAAACATTCTTATCATTCATATTAAGTGATATCAATATAAGCATCATTCATGCATATTAACGCGAGTAAAACCGCGGGCATCGCTAGTGTTAAAATAAAAATACGCTCTATTTAATTCTTGTATAATAGGTACATATATGAATGTTACTGTAAACCTAACCTAACCTAACCGAGCGGTGGTTACCATAAAAAATAAATATAGGATTGAAATTTTCAATACTTAATTTGATAGATTCTACATTATGAATAATTCTGCATTTTGGAATCGCAAATATAAAAATATATTATTTATTAACTTTTTAGTGATAGTAGATTTGAAGTCGGCTTATGATTTTCTAAAGCTTTTATTTAACTTGACTTGTATAGTCCATTGAAATGTTACAATTTAAGGACTGAATATTGCATTTTTAGAGGACGCCATTTTATTTTTGGGACATGTTTGGGGGGTCAATAGAAGGCATAGAAGCTTAACTTCAAGTTTGTGTGGTCGCCACCCTTGTCCCCCGGCCGCCATCTTGGAATAGGGATACAAACGCTTTTTTCGCGATATATCGGAAACTATGCGTCTTGAAAAAAATGTTAAGACATAATTTGTACAAAATTGTTTTACCTATAAATATGTTCATATTTTTTGCCCTAAATTAAAAATTAAAGAAGTTATAAGCAAAAAAAGAGAAACAAAAAAACGTTTGATTATTGTCAAAAATGTTTTTTTCTTACCTTCTAACTAAACAAATACACATTTTGTAAAAAAATCAGCTAGCTTTTTAAAATTCATTTTTGGCCATGATGGTTTGTTTAAAATATAGAGCCTGAGCCTGGTTTCAGAGACAGACAGACAGCGGAAGTTTAGTAAAAGGGTCCCGTTTTACCATTTGGGTACGGAACCCTAAAAACAATTAACATATCATTTCCCGCCAATTGTTTTTTTTTCTTTGAAAAAATATTCCACCGAAAACATCCTGAAAAAATCTAGCCAAGTCTCGATGGAGCTGCTTGTTTATCTCTAAAAAGTAATGAAATCTAGGCAAGGTCGTGTCAAGTTTAAGGTTCGTTACCGCGATTTCTTTATTATTATAGTTAATGTTGTGCGACTTGGCCGTTGACTTGTACCCTCTAAAGTATGTATAAAGAATGTTCAACGGCCCTCTTGTCAACATTTTTTCTCTTCTACCGACTTGAAATTTTGGATTATTTCAATTGTGTCTATATAGCTTACCAGATGACGAAAATTTCAGCGTTCTAGTCCTATCCAGAGGTTCTCAAATAGGGGCCTGAAAATGCGGTGAAATGGTTCCAGTAAAGGATGGTACGGCAGTGTTTGCTTCGCGCTTCGACGTAACAGAATAACACCTCCCAGTTGCGGTGTGGTTTGATAATCTGGGGTAACTCTGTAGATTGTGAAAAAGCATTTAGGGTCCAAAAAAATGCATAAGAGCATTAAGTGGTGCACACTAACTAGCCCCCTGCACCCCCTTTTTAAAAAATATAGGGTTCTCCCATTGCCATGTCTTTATATATATGAAATATCTATGTTTGTGCGCCAACACAGTAACCTGTTTCAGGCAAATAGTGACGTTACTGGCCGGGACAGAGGCAGGCGTCGACAAAACGTACGATACGACGGTTGAAAGTAACCAGCCAGAATGTAAACTGCATAGCTATTACTATTTACAATAAATTACCCAATGAAATTAAGGAATTGAAGTGGAGTAGCTTTAAGAAAAAGTTGGTTGATTACTTGCTTGACAAATGTTATTATAAATTAATTGACTTTTTAGAAGATAAAATAAAATAATTGTATACCTAATAACTATTACACTAACCATAATTCAATATTATTCCATTAACCATAACCATTCTATTCCATTCCATTCCATTCCATTCCATTCCATTCCATTCCATTCCATTCCATTCCATTCCATTCCATTCCATTCCATTCCATTCCATTCCATTCCATTCCATTCCATTCCATTCCATTCCATTCCATTCCATTCCATTCCATTCCATTCCATTCCATTCCATTCCATTCCATTCCATTCCATTCCATTCCATTCCATTCCATTCCATTCCATTCCATTCCATTCCATTCCATTCCATTCCATTCCATTCCATTCCATTCCATTCCATTCCATTCCATTCCATTTTGTCATGTATGTCCATGTTCAGGTGTGGCGCGCGTTGTTTCAGAGCGCGCCCAACATGTCCGCGTTCGACGACGTCGACTCGGACGTGCTGGAGTCGTACGTGGAGTGGACGCTGGCCGCCATGCTGTACTACGCGCTGAAGCAGGGCGCCGCCTCCGAGCAGTCGGCGCGCATGGCGGCCATGGACAACGCCACCAAGAACGCCACGGAGATGATCCGCAAGCTCAACCTGCTGTACAACCGCACGCGGCAGGCGGTCATCACGCGCGAGCTCATCGAGATCATATCCGGGGCCAGCGCGCTGGAGTAGCACCATCCAACCGAGTACCGACTATCGAGTGCTACCGACGTTCCTGGTATACTCGTCTAGCACCCAACACACGAGCGTCTGCTTATGTAGTATGGCTCTAGAGGGCGCCGCCGCCGTGTCATATGTTTATTATTATTTCTATCCTCATATCCGTTGGTACTGGAGTTTTCTCTCATCTACTGATAATACAAATCGTTTCCAAAATGTACAAAATAGTACCAAATATTCCTATTTGATTCGTACTTCCTACATACGATTGCATTGACGAATGACTGTTTGTTCAACTGTACATATCTTCATCTACTGAAACATAAAATACATATTTTCGATTTGTTTGATTATGTTATCTTTCTTTACTTAAATTATATAGGTACATAGTTAGACTATAGAATTACCAAGAGAGTAATTGTAATGCTGACTATATAGCTAAAATGGAAAATAGTAAATATGTAACAAATGTAAGGCAACAAGAATATAATTAAGAATCAAACGAAAACTTACCTGCAGGCGTACCACAAACTTTTTTTAAGCAGTGTCATTGCCGCTACACTGCGATTCCGCTGAGCAATGCTGCTAGTATTAGTACTACCATGGAATTAATATTGGTAGAAAAGAATGGATTAAATTAAAATCCTTGGGTATTTTAGTAATTATAAACCAAAAAAAAAAAAAAATTACCAAAACAGCACAGCTAGAGTTAAACTTGATTCAGCAGGATTATCTTTCCAGATCCAACGCGGCGCAAAACAAGGCGATCCATTATCACCCAAAATTTTTATTGCCGTTCTAGAGCACATTTTCAGACAATTGAATTGGCAGAACACTGGGATATACATAAACGGTAATCACTTGACGCACCTAAAGTTCGCTGACGATCTGATATTACTGTCAGGAACTCCTGAACAGCTTCACACAATGCTACAATCTCTCAGCAGAGTAAGTGAAAATATTGGATTAAAAATTAACGAAGACAAGACAAAAATCATGACAATCAGCGTAGAGTAATGTGGAGGACTACATATATCTGGGTCACCTTACTTGCTTCAAGAATTGTACGGTAAAAGAGATAAACAGGAGAAAAAAAATACCTGGAACAAATATTGGGAAAGAAATATTCAAAGGAACTCTACCAACAAAATTATAAACCAAAACAATGAATACATACCTGCTCCCGTGCCTCGCATACGCATGCCAAACATGGCCGCTGACTAAAAAACAACTTGTAAAACTCAGAATATGCCAGAGAGGAATGGAGAGGAGAAACCTCAGTCTAAGGTTAAAAGATAAAGTTGGCAACAAAAAAATAAGAAACTAAAACTAGAGACATAGTAAAAGAAGTTCTCAGGCTAAAATGGCGTTGGGCAGAATGGACAAAAATAGATTGGCTTACATAACTACCAACTGGGTGACTCGCGAAGCCAAAAGAAGAAGAAGAAGACGGCTACAGAGGTGGAATACGGACATCCTGCAGGTGGCGCTCTGGTCAAGAGCTGCTTCATCGAAACAAATATAGGGAAAAATGGAGAAGGCTTTTACCGCACTAGGCGGTCCCTATACTTAACGCAATAATAATAATGAAAAAACACTAATATAAGATAATATTACTAACATTAATTACATAAGTTCAAAAACTCTGTTTACATTTTTAAGTAAGGGAAAATAAAAGCTTTGTTTATTTTATTTTATTTTATTACACCAAAATAAGGAGTAAATGGTACTTGTTGACTTTATTTGAGTGCAATTTATGGAATAGTGTATGTGTTAAATGTATAAAATCATCACAATATTCGTTTCCAACAACAAACAGTGATAGAAGGCAATATATTAGTAAACAGAAAAGCTAAGTAGGGTATTATTGGGGATCCTAGCTCACTCATGCTCTCGCGATGCTCGAGCAAAGTGAGCTAGGATCCCCAATAATCCAGGCTGATTTTAGATACACATTCAAGTGTCCGTATCGCATCGTTGGAACATGAAACTTTGTTTCTATATAAGTCGCATCGCACGAGCACTTTGTTTCCGAACTTGATCTGCTCCATACTCGTATAGCCGCTGAATTGTATTAAGTGAATATGATTGCATCATAATAAAACAGATCTGATTCGCAAGCGTCGTTTTGAGCGAGACAAACGAGTGTTGGCTGTCCACCACGGAATGCAATAGTTATTTGTTATACAAGAGTGCAAAGTTGCTTTTTAACCACGTGCTAAATTTTGATGACCGAGCAAGCGAGGGATTCTAAAATTGAATCACGAGCGCAGCGAGTGATTCATAATTAGAATCCTGAGCGTTGGCGAGGGAACTAAAAGAGCACTAGGTGAAAAATCTTTGCACTCGAGTGCAACACGTAACTTTTCATTCCACCTCAGCGAGGAAATGACTAAATGCAAAACGCGTGATTGTTGAGGGAGTAAGCTCATTTGCGCATTATTAACAGTTTCAGTCAATTCTCTTGGCGTCAAACAAACCTCAAGTTGAAGTTGAAGTTGAAACCTCCTCGTCACTAGAATCACTCATTTTAGTTTGTTCACTGGTTTTCAAGTTTCTTGTTTTTAATATAAGGTTTAACAATGACGTGAAAATATGCCGCGTAAAGAACCGCGTACAAAGCAAATTGAAAAAAAGAACACCAAGAAGGTTACGAGTCTGAGTTTTTAACAAATTTAAAAAAAATTGTATGATATTTTCGGCACCATAGAGGTAGCAGTAAATAGGTTTAATGATTTTTTTAATTCAAAATCTTGTAACACACGATGTTCTAAAATCAATTTACTTTATCCTCTAGAGAATAAAAACGGCTTTTGCACTCAGATATTGAAGAGCAAAAATACTGTTTCCAAGATGGTGGGATGAAAATGATATTCTTCACTGCCACTTCACTGCCTTCTGTATCTGTCCCTTAACCCAACCTTCCAAGGAGAGCCTCTTAAGGTGTTGATCGAGGCTCTTCGCTATAAGACCGTTCACCGAAACAACTATCGGGACAATTATCGTCGAATCAACATCCCACATGGCGGTAATCTCATGTGCCAAGTCAAGGTACTTGCTGACTTTGTCCTTCTCGGCCTTCACGAGATTCTCGTCATGTGGTATGGTGATGTCAACAATAACTGCCCGGCGCTGGGGCCGGTCCACTATCACGATATCAGGCTTATTGCAAGCAATAGTCCTGTCCGTGATAATGGATCGGTCCCAGTAGAGCAATGCACGACCATTTTCGAGAACTGGCTCTGGTACATACTGGTAGTACGGTAGCTGAGACTCAACAAGGCCATATCGAAGAGCAAGTTGCTGGTGGATGATCCTGGCTACTAGGTTATGCCGGTGCAAATACTCGCCGTTAGCTAGATGAGAACAACCTGAAATTATATGCCTGAGTGACTCACCGGGACCGCGGCATGCTCGACAAATGTCGACCGTACCGTCTTTCAGGATAAATTTCCGATAATTGTTCGTCATCATAACTTCGTCAGCAATTGCACAAGCAAAACCTTCGGTTTCCCCAAAGAGGTCTCCGAAACGTAGCCAGTTCACTGATGCCAAGACATTCACATCCGGCCCAGTAAGGGCCTGATAGAACCTCCCGTGCAGCTCTTTGCTCTTCCATATCTCCTTGCGATCCTCAACACTAAGTACCACCGGTCTATGCCAGTTCTCATTCGCCAAGGAGAGCGGAGTAAGGCCTTTGTCGACAGCTACTACATCGCGATGTATCCCACACTCATTGATAAGGAAATAATCCCTGAGATTGCACACCTCGCGGTTGTGAATGGTCTTAGCGTTTAAAAAGCCACGACCCCCTACTTTCCGCGGGAGGTACAATCTCATAACAGACGAGCGTGGGTGTAACATGCGGTGCAAAGTAAGCTGTCGACGGAACTTTCTATCCAGGGCGTCCAGCTCAGTTTGAGTCCGTTTCAGTATGCCAAAGGAGTATATCAGTAGAGGCATCCCCCAACCGTTGAAGGCACGCACCATATTACCCCCAGACAGAAGGCTGTTAAGTACTTTTGTCAACCGGCAAAAGAAGTGCTCCTTCACCGTTCGCTTGACGTCCACCACTGATATACCCAACGACTCCGACATACCAAGGTATTTGTAGGTTTCGCCTTCGGAGAGAGACTTTAGAGTCATTGTATCAGAAAGTTGTAAATTCGGTGAATTTACAACTTTCCCTTGCTGCACATGCATGACCGCACACTTATCTACACCAAACTCCATCTTGATAGCGCTACTGAAAACCTGCGTGGTTTTTAATAGCGTCATCAAGTCAGGAAGTTTCTTTGTAAATAACTTGAGATCATCCATGTACAGCAAATGACTAATGATCTCACCCTGTCTCCGAAGTCGGCAGCCTAACCCTGTATCCTTCAACAAAGTGCTGAGAGGATTCAGTGCCAGGCAAAACCATAATGGGCTCAAACTGTCACCCTGGAAGATTCCTCGCTCAATCCTTATAGAATCCTGCAAATCAGAGGGGCTCTCGATACCAAATGGATAACGAAGAACTGTGGTCCACTGCCTCATACATGTACATAGAAAGGACCTCAGAGTTGCATCAATTTTATACAACTCGAATATCCTTTCCAACCACGAATGAGGCACCGAATCATAGGCCTTCTTGTAGTCAATCCAGGCGGTAAACAGAGCCCCTCTGTTACGTCGGACTTGCTGGCTAATGGTCGTGTCAATGAGGAGGAGCTCCTTAGTACCGCGGGACCCAACCCTACATCCATTCTGAGCAAAGGCCAAAATATTGTTCGCGACTATATGAGAGGTGATTTCTTCCAGGCGAATTAGTGTAGCGTGAGGTATCTCTTCTCGCTGAATCACTAAATCATCGTCAAGATAGAGTAAATAACTTTTCAACACACCTACTTGTAATAGGACGCATACCGCACGCTAATAAGAATCATAGAGTGATACGAATTACGCACCCGTAGGTACGTTTTGTTTTTCATTGCGGTACTCTAGTGCTGTAATGACCTTTTTTTTAAATCACCAAAGAGTTTTTTTGTTATAAAATGAAATAATATTCGAAATAAAAGAGATTCAGTACCAAAACTGAGTGGAACTCGACTGTAATGTTAGACATAGCACACTCTTTGTATTATGTGTACTAGGATAGTCGGAAAGTAAATATGTATTTCACTTGGAAACGAACCGATCATTGGATGTATGGTTAGTCAGAAGAACACTGTATTTTTTTTACTATGGGCTCACTCTTGTAACTTGTTCTGAGTAACAGTGATTTATTTGTATAAATGAAGCTTACATTTTATTAAACACTAATTTAAAAAACTAAATACTAACAATGGAATAAAAAAACTTAAACCACTTCTAAAACTAAAATACTAAGAGTGACAGTGATTATAAAAGACGATAAAGTGATAGTATGAAATTCATAATTACATTAAAGCAACAAAATTAGGTTTATAGGCAAAAAAACCTTATGCTCTTTGCATTTTGAATAAATTTCAGATTTTACACTAGCGCTCCGGGGAAATCAAACATTTAAATGAAAGACGAATTGGGACGACGTTTTTTCTCCGTTGTAATGAGGGGTCTAAATAAGTGTGAAGTGTGGGACTGTGTTTACAATTGGAAATTGCTTTGAGCTGTACATTATACAATGCACACGCGAGGCCATCATGTATGCAGCATTGAGCACTCGCTGTTCAACTATTATGTATAAGGACTGCTTCTAACACAATACTTTCTAACCGACATCAAAAAGAAATAGATTCTCAATTCAAAAAAATCTGTAAATACCATTAAAACATATTATTACAAAATTTTATAGGCGCCCAATTCGACTGAATATTTTATTTATTAATAATATTTATATTCTGTTATAATTTTTTTAGCGTCCGACGGAATTAGCATACTTATGGCAGTATGTAAATCGGACTAATGCTCTTTCTCTTGAAATATACGTCTTCAAATAGACGATAAAATATTGACGAAAGACTCGTATATTCTGGTTTCTAAGTTTCTATTGCCATCCAGCGTAGTAATGCGGCCAGTATGCTGGGCACGCTGCCCTCTGGTAGTGGGCTGGAGCACTTAGATTATTTTTAGGCTTTTCTAAAGATTTTCTAAGTGCCCCTTTTTGTAGTACTAGTTAGAAGTAGTATGTTTAGTTTTTCTTCCCTTGTTTCTAAGTGGCACAGTATATTTTCTAGAACAGCTAGTATTCAAAAAGTGTGACGAGTCGAACAAAGCTGATTCATTGCCTCGCGGAAAAATGTTTTTGCTAACATCATTTAATTGACGTAATAAAATTGTTATTCCTCATATTATTGTTATCTCATTTCATATATTATTTATGTACAATTTCAAACAAAACAAATAAAGTAACAGTAAATAATAAAAGTCTAACAATTAATAATGTTTGACCAGGAATTACACTCTCCCACGCATATAAGATCTCACTCACGTGTAGGGTCTGTCTTCCCAGCTTAAATGCCTGGTGGTACTCAGACCCCCACCATAGTTATATGTAGGTAAATGTACCCACATTAGTCAATCTAATAATTCAGTTAAAACAAAACAAGCATAACCTATTCACAACAAACACACACACTTGGTGGTGGGATCCTCAATCTCGCCATCTTTCATCACTTATACACTCAGAACACTTTACTCTCACTTTAATTATAATGCACCTTGGAAGAGAACTAGCTCCCACAAACACAGGGAATCCTACTGTGGGAACTAGGGACTCATATGTATCTAGAAATGGTATTATATCGCACTCTCTAACTCATTATTATGGAATGTATTACTCATTACAATTAGCCCTAAGTTTTATAAGTATATTATAATGCATGATAGTTCTAAGAGCAATTTTCTTATAATCTGTAGCCTACCATTTAAGTTTTGAACAGTAAATAAACGAAATTATTATAAATTACTATAAAAATAAAATAAATTGTTAGGTTTTATCGAGTCGAAATGTTATTCATCGCGTATGCCTTCAGATAATAAGGATTTTCTAAAAACGGAATACAACCATGAAATAAATAATGAAGAGCAGAATTATTTTTTAAAAAAGTATCATTTTATAATGGCTGGGTTAGTGGGATGGGATAGTCTCACGCTTTATTAAAACTTGGATGATGTTAAGCAACGGAAGAAACCGCTTTTTGACTTGAAGACCGATAAATTATAGTAAAAGAGGAACAGAGATTTCGGCAGGGAATTTCAAAGATTGACAAACAAAGAAATAAAAATGTACGCAGTAAATGCAGTAACCCTGACAACAATTCAACAAGAGGAATAATGTTAAGCCACCTTGCTCGAGCTCAATATTATCACGGACGTCATATAAGAAAAACTGGAAGCGACATAGATCAGTAAGAGAGAAAGTACAAGTCATGTCATACAAGGAGGTAAAACATAAAACAGAAGATCTAGAATCATGGTGGCAACTCCATCGAGAAGTTTAAATACGAAGTAAGAGAAAATCAAAACGTTTCTTTCCCTAGCGCAGCTGCACCACGCTATATTACAAATACATTTCAATTATGTAAAATAGCGTCCCTCACATATACACATTATTCAAGATCAAGCAAAGAGATTACATCAATACCTATTAAATAATTTTCTTTAAAAAAAAAACAATTTTCTTTCATGTTTTTCTAGTTTTCATGACGTTTATCTTTCCATTTTAAAAGCGACTTTATAAAAGCTATTACGAACTTGTTAACGGCTAAAATATGTACAGAAAGAGTGACGTTTTCAGTAAAATTTTCAGTTTGTCATATCATTTTTAAAGCCTGAAACATCAGCTTCGAAAAAAATAAGTAAGTACCTACACAAAATATAAATACTTGTTTGTCAAATATACTTATTCAGTTCCTTAGGAGCAACCCGTAGGAAGTCAGTCCAAAGAATACTATTACCCTTTTAAAGTCAGTCAATTAATTACATTTTTCTATCAAATATATATACAGTGTGTTTGTACATGCACTAGCGTTATTTGACAGGCGTGTAGAACAGTCAATTTCATCAATAAATCACCCTCATAATAGGGTTCGCACCCCCCCATTTTTTAATGACGGCCATTTTTATTTTTAGTGAATATTTTTTCGTCTACAGTAACTAAAAGCTCTATTTTTGTAAAAGCTTTAACTACATTAAGTCTGAAGAGCATTAGTAATAAGTACCTAAGTTTTTTGTTATGACAATTTGAAGGTAGTCAATTTGGTGTCATTATTTAGTTAATATTGAGTACTTTTCTTACAAAACATAAACACGCTACTTAGTTTTTGCAAAAAAATAACATTTTTTTTTAACTAATAGTTTAGTTCTTATTATTATTAATAGGTAATACTATTGCCCTTTAAATAAGTATTTTTTCATGCAAAGGTCTACATTACAAAAAAATATAGCTTTTAGTTAATGTGGAGGACTATTGCCCTTTAAATAAGTATTTTTTCATGCAAAGGTCTACATTACAAAAAAATATAGCTTTTAGTTAATGTGGAGGGAAAAAAATGGGTTGCAAAACCTATTACACAAACAAAGCACCCCTGCTTTGTTGATAATATTGACTGTTCTATGTACAGTCAAATAACGCTAGTGCAAGTAGGTACAAACCAAGGATTTTCATCTATGGTACAAACACACTTATATATTATAGTCGTTAATAATAATAGGAGGCTAGGAAAATTATAAACAATTTTGCCGCGAGGAGCAACGAGCGCCACCTAGCGACAACACCTAACACTGCTTCATAGTCACAAGATTTTCAATACGCGACTGTGCTGCCTTGCTGTTGGTAACTTAATTTTAGATTACCTACTTTTATTTAAAATTTAAAAGTATTACTTACATACTATTTCTCGAGGATTACCTAATAACGACTTTCCACATGTCTTACGGCTACCGACTCTTCTTTGAATTATAGTTTTAGACACTGGACATACTCGTATTGCCATTTTACGATTTGGAGCAGATGACATGAGTAAAAACTCCGGAACCTTTAATATATTTCCAGCATCAAATTTGAAAATATGTACAAGTAATTTACGGTATTAATTGTTTGAGGGAGACTTCTCTGAAAAGTGACTATTACTATTATTACTATAGGTACTCGAAATTATGGGTAATATATGTATTATATTCTAAACTTGATCAATTCTCTAGACTTTATTACTCTAGATCTAATCTAAATTATCAAACAAAATATTTATGTATTGTATGAAGTCTTAAATACCTAAGTAAACTAAAAATTATTTTAATGTAACTTTTTAAATTTTTAAACATGCATTAATCTAGCTAGTTAATTTAAGGAGTAAATAAAGGCTTTTTATATTAAGTACATATTTTATTAATTCAAATTGCCGTTAGTTGTCTTTACCATGTATGCATTTTTACTATATATAAGCATGGTCGAGATGTCTTCAGGATTGCTATTATAAGCGGTAATGCAGAGCCTGTCATATTTTAAAGCACTAACAAGCACTAACAGCATTTCTTTAGTCATATAATATTTGAATGCCTTTATAGCATCTTTTCCAAACTGGTCTCCTCTTGGTTCGCACCAATACAACTGACAGTGTTGTATTAGGGGTGGCACTGTTAGTGAGCCAGAATGTTTGGGGTGAAAAACTCTGTCCACGGTCACATTTTGCTCATTAAATCCTCTGTCTAGAGCGCGAATTTCACATTTATTATCCTTGATATTTAATATGATTCCTCGGATGTGTTTATCAGTCTCCATCCCGGCGAATAAGTAAACGTCTGGGTGTTCACTTATAAAAATTACGACAGCTCCTTCCTTTAACTCAGTGGCTTGGTATGGCTTGCCTGCTTTACTAAGAGTTGGCAAATACTTTACAAAAGAATGTGGTATGATAAAAAAATTGTGTGGGTCAACTAAATATGTCGGCATAGCATGGAATACTGACCCTATGTCATAATTTAGCAAAGACATCTCGTTTAAAAGTTTTGAGATGTCATCTTCATAATTACTTGCTGCCATTTTAATATGGATTAAGAATATTGTATGACTTATTTGACTATGACAGCCTTTTTTACTTATTGTATTAAGAACTTTATAATTGAGCTGAATAGTAAATTTTTAACAGGTTTTAACAAATTTTATTAAATACAATCACTTATTTATTTATATGTTCTTAATGAAAAGTTTCTCTGTGTACATATCGCCAACTGCAGGCTGAAAATAGAAAAAAAAATACAATTAATTAACTCTATAATAGTTTAACCATTAGTAGAAAGTCTGGACTCCCTGTACCTATCCTCTTTCTGTGATACACAGTTACTGTTATAGTATTTTACTACTGTTGTAATGAAAGAAATCCAAAAATAATTAAAAAATATATTGAATACATAATATATCGTCATACATGTAACTTGTAAAGAAGCAAATGTAATAGAAATGCAGAGCAGCAAATGTAGTTGGGGATTCAGAGCTAGAGTAGTGTTTTTCATTTTGCATGGTAAATGTTTTAAAAAAATCATTTTTTGACTTAGAACTCTTGTGGTGTTTAATGTTCTAACTTAACCAAGTGGTGGTTTAAACTATGTAAACAATATAATTAGGTATTTTCTTTATTATTGATGTTCTAATCTAACCGAGTGGTTTGTACTATGAACAAAAATAAACACATGCAGAGACTATTAATTTAGTGTTTTTATATGCAATAAAACAAATAATTTAAGATAATGTGTCTTTCTTTCATATATAATGGATCTACGTAGTTTTCTTTGACCCAGCATTCAAAATCAATACATTTTAATATAAAAAAAAACATGTGGGTCAAGAAACCATCATCAAAGTGCAACTTTGTCCCAAATTTAAGAAAAAATAATAATACTTAGAAGTTACTTTATTAGGTTTTGAGCATAATATACATGCATTGGTTGTATCCACATTAAACATCAATTTAACCGATTATCCAATTATGTTTTATCATATCATAATTACCTGTTTTCTAATAATTACAAGGGCTCAACTTTCCAAAGCCGCCAATCGCGTTGGAGGTCCATAAGTAATTTTTTAAGAAGTAGATAATATTTACACAAGGCTACACGTTAAATATTTTAGCGCGGAGATGCTTATGCTTAGTTTATGAGATATTAATTTTTTGAAATCGAAAAATATTCCTTTATTTTGACAGTTTCTTGACACTATGACGCCATTAGCGTTTTGTTTTACGGACTGCTATTACATACAAGCGTGCGACTTATCAAACTATTATATTTATTTGCTAATGTGTATGTAATGTTTAGTTTTTGTCACAATTACGTATATATTGATGAAAAATACAAATAATACGTAATTTTATTTATTATTTGATCGCAAATTTTTACGTAGTTATAATATTTTGTGTAACTTGTAACTTGTAACTTGATGAACGAAACGTGACGCCATTGTTTTTTTTTTAGTATTGGCGTCACACTCTTCGCGTATTTGCCAGTGTCAAGTAATTTTCTTTCTTCTTCGATGCATGCTTGAGGTTAGGTTAGAATAGAAGGGGATGGCGGGGTCGAGTGAGCGAGCGTAGCGGGTTGGGGTGTACTTTACGGGACGCTAAACCTAACCTAACCTGTTGTAGTGCAAGTGTTGGACTCGAAGTCACTTGTCTGTGACAGAAGGTACATTAGGTTCGTTAGGTTGCTTTCTACCACGCACATGCGACGACGAGCGAAGCGAGGAGGAGCCAAGTCCTGTTGTAGTGCAAGTGTTGGACTCGAAGTCACTTGTCTGTGACAGAAGGTAGATTAGGTTCGTTGGGTTGCTTTCTACCACGCACATGTGACGACGAGCGAAGCGAGGAGGAGCCAAGTCCTGTTGTAGTGCAAGTGTTGGACTCGAAGTTACTTGTCTGTGACAGAAGGTAGATTAGGTTCGTTAGGTTGCTTTCTACCACGCACATGTGACGACGAGCGAAGCGATGAGGAGCCAAGTCCTGTTGTAGTGCAAGTGTTGGGTTAGGTAGTTAAGTACCCCATAGTGAAATCGTAGTACTTAACCTCAAAATACAAAAATGTCTGCTCTGCTCTGGGCTACACTTTATTTTGCTACTGACAGGTTTTGCCCAGAACACGCCAGGCAGAAGTCTATTAAGGCTGCTATGGCCCATGACAGAATTTCATACCATGAGGCTTCATCAATATATAAACCTGCTAGGACTTATAATCAAGTAATTAAGTCAGCCCCATCTACATTTAGACCTGTTCATGAGTCGTCCCAATCTCATGCTTCACAGTCCCGCCCTGCAATTGTCTCCTATAATAAGACTGTGACACGCAATTCGCTTCCGAGAGCTCCCCTTGGCAAGTCTTACTATAAGGCTTCCCACAGTGCTATTATCCGCCCAGAAATATCCTCACTCCCTAATGGTCATACTCTCCAATCTTCTTCCCATCCCCAAAATGATCTACTGACTCAACTCCTCACTATTATCATCAGTATCATTTCCCAAAACTCCTTCCAATTACCGAACCACGCTGTCCACATGATATACCAACTCACAACCCTACTGTCCAACGATGGATTGTCTGCCAATCCTCCAATGGAACTCCAGGAGTCTTCGTCGAAAGATTCCTGAACTCTCCTATCTCATCCGTATAAGTGGCTTTTTCCTGGTGGCTGTCGCGGAGACTTGGTTCAAGCCTGGGGCTCGCTATCGAGTCCCAGGTTTCTTTGCCCTCCGGGACGACCGTCAGGACGGAGCTGCTGGATGTGCTATTTTTATCAAACATAACTTGATCTATTCACAAATTACTCTCCCTACTGTCAGCCCAGACTTGAATGCAGTGGCTGTACGCTCATCTAATATTTCTTTTGTCTGTATATACATCCCTCACCCCAAACCATACCATATCACTGATATAGTTAATATAATATCTTCTGTCCCTCCTCCTATAATCCTCATGGGTGATTTCAATGCCCAGCATACCCTTTGGGGGTCACATGAGAGTAACTCATTTGGCCATCGTGTACTAGATATGATTCATGACATGAATCTGTGTCTAGTAAACGATGGATCCCCCACTCGTCGACCTTACCCCCTCCAAAATCCTAATTCGGTTGTTGACCTCACATTATGTTCCCCTTCCCTTCTCCCTTCTCTTTCCTGGAGAGTCCTTCCCCTCACACATGGTAGTGATCACTTCCCAATACAAATTAACCTTTCCCTCCAAGTAACTTTACCTCCCCCTCCCTCCCCCTCCCTCCCCCTTACTAAAATATAGGCTCTCTGCAGCTAATTGGGAATTATACTCCTCCTCTTTAGATCACAAACTCTCTTCTTTACCTTCCATAAATAATTACAATCAAATGAGTATATATTCTTATCTCATTCAATCTATTCAATCAGCAGCTGACCCCAGTATCCCCATTAAAGCCCCCAATCAGGGAACTGCTTCCCCTCCTTGGTGGGATCATAACTGCTCCAAAATGGTCAAAGAGCGTAAAGCAGGTGAAAAATCTTATAATGCCTCAATGACCTTAGAAAATTTCCTTATTTTTAAAAAAATCTCAGCCAAGTGCACAAGAACTCTCCAGTCTAGGAAAAAAGCAGGTTGGTTACAATATTGTGAAGGTTTATCTCCATCTACCCCGTCGGCATTAGTCTGAAGACAAATTCGTCGATTTAGAGGATCCTTCTCAAATCCAGATTCTTCATCCAATGATCCTTCTCTTTGGCTGGAAGCATTTTCTGATAAATTGGCCCCTCCTTATGTCCCTCAGACCTGTCCTCCTTTAACAACTAATCTTTGTTCCTCATCAACTCATTTTGACTCCCCCTTCACTCTTGAAGAACTTCAAATAGCTTTGTCAGGCTTGAGTGACTCCACACCTGGAATTGACGGATTTCCGTATTCCTTTATTACTAAAGCAGGACAACAAGCCAAACTTTGCTTACTTCTCTTGATTAATCAATTCTTTGAAAGTGGGTGTGTCCCTGAAACCTGGCGCACACAAATAGTCCTCCCTATTTTTAAACCAGGAAACTTGTAAAATTACTGAAATAATCGTCAAAAATAGATTAGAATCAATAATCTCCTATCAAAATCACAATTCGGCTTTCGGAAAAATTCAAGTACTTTAGACCCCCTATCCATTTTATCCACAGATATCTTAGTCTCTTTTAAGAAAAATGAATACCTCTTGGCAGTCTTTCTCGATATTGCCTCAGCATACGATAATGTCCTTCTCCCTGTGCTTAGAACAAAACTGTTATAGCTAAGTATATCCCCGAAGATGGTTCAGTTCATATGCTGCCTCCTAATGGAAAGACATGTTACAATTAGAACTAAAACATCATCAGCACACTCTACCTCCAGAACTCTCTGGAAGGGTCTACCACAAGGCTCAGTCCTGAGTCCTCTTTTGTACAGCCTTTATACAGTTGACTTGGAAAACTCTGTTAATCCCTACTGTAACATTCTCCAATATGCTGATGACCTAGCACTTTACTGTTCCTCCAAAAGTATTGGTAATATCGAGGAAAACATAAACAATGCCCTGGTGTACCTTAATTCATGGCTAGTTGACCATGGTTTAAGCATCTGCTTCAAAAAGTTGTTCAGTTCTATCTACCAGAAAAAGGAACGTTCCTTCAGTATTCATTTACAATGAGGATGATATCATTCCTCAAAAAAAATCCTGTAAATATCTTGGTGTCTGGCTAGATAAAAAACTCTCAGGGGTTGACCATATTGACTATATTGTTCATAAGTGTGAGAAAAATATTAATATCCTTCGTTCTCTCTCTGGTGTCTAGTGGGGATCCCATCCTTTTTCCCAAAAACTTCTCTATAATGCAATAGTTAGGAGTCATTTAGATTACGCTTCTTTCCTGTTCTCTTCTGGATCCAAATCATCTCTTGCTAAATTATCCAAAATACAATCTAAATGTCTCCGCATCATCCTAGGTGCCATGAAAAGCTCTCCAATTAATGCCATGCAAGTAGAGTGTGGTGAACCCCCCCTACATTTACGCAGACAATATTTAGCAGACAGATTTTTCACTCGTATTATACAAAACTCCAATCATCCCCTCTTCTTCTCTCTAGAAAAACTTCACAACCTTATTTATTCGGATCATAATCAACGACTTAATAGTATTCCCTCAATTGTTCACTGCTTCTCCAAATATTGGTACTCTCTCTCCTCCCCTGTAGCCCAATTTCCCATTAATCCCTTGTTCCTCACTAGATATAAAGCTCTAATTTTTAAGCCAACAATAATCCTAAATTTTGGCATTAATAAGGACACTTTGGAACCAGGTAAATTATTCTCATGCCTCATTGAAAAGTCTTGGCAAGGCTGGCTTATGCTATTTACTGATGCATCCAAATTTAATGAAAGCAATGATGTTGGAACTGCTGTCTGGATCCCTAGGTACAAAATTGCCTTAAGTTAAAAATGCCCTCCAACTACTTCAGTAGGTATTCACCGGAGAGGCAACTGCCATCCTCGAGGCCATCTCATATGTAATCTCGCATAATATTACTAAAGCCCTAACATTGACAGACTCACATAGCTGCTTACAAGCTATTAAATCTAACCCCTTTCGCTCCAAGTCAAGATTCCCTATCATATTTCAAATTAAAGAAAAACTCTTCGAATGTCATTTGTTAGGTATTCAAGTAGCTCTTGCCTAGATCCCGGGTCACATTGGTATCCCTGGCAACGAAAATGCTGATTCTTTTGCCAAACAAGCTTCATCCCTAGGCAATACAGATCACTATCAAATTTTTAGTCATGACCTCTCAACATCTTGCAAAACTCAACTTCTCCATTTCTTGGCAAACTCTCTGGCACAATCCATCTTATATTGGCAAATTTTACAGACAATTACAACCAGAAATCCCTATCAGGCCCTGGTTCTCAAAATTCAAAAATTTAAATAAACAAGCCACCTCCACAATATAATAACATTTTATTATAGCACATAACGGCACGGATAATACACACTCCACAGTGCTAGCCTGCTGTGCGAGCAGGCGCGCCACCACAGACTCCATGGCTGTCTGAGCGCGCAGCACGGCAAGGCTAGCAGATCTTCGATATGTCGCCTACGGTTGGGTCATGCTTGTACCCCCGTCTTTCTCTCCAAAATCAAAGTTCGTGACCACTCATTGTGTGAATGTGGTTTAGAGGAAGGATCCACCGATCATATTTTCTTTAGCTGTCCAAGGTTGCGCTGCTCACTGTATGATAAAATCCCAGATGCTGTCCCTCGTCCTTGTAACTTCTCCAATCTTCTTCCCCTTGTATATTATCCTTTTGTATATATTTTGTATCATTTTATTGTCTCTAATAAAATTAAATTGTAATTATGCTTGTATATATGTATTATGTTAACACTCAAATAAGCTCAATAAATTTCAAATAAGTTAATAGTAATTCCGCACCGATCAAATGTTAATTATTTTTACTGGCTAATCAGCAGTTGTCTCCCTTGTGACGTGACATTGGCGAAATGGCGGCTGGGCCGCAGAGTCAATTATTAAAAAAAAAAAAAAAAACTGGTCCGATTCGTTCGTTTGTATTTGTAATTGTATTGTATCCAACGACGCCGGATTTATTTTCTTCAATTAGTTTAAGGTAATTTTTACAATAGCTCTCATTTAAGTTGCTTGAAAACTAGCATGTTAGTTATATATTTATTAATGGCGTGCTTTTGTTAGATTCAATAGAAATTGTTTGAATATGTTAGCTTCGAGCTGAGTATTATTCAAAATGGCGGGATGCGATGCGATATAGAATTTGTGGTTATTCTAATCTAATGGCCTTTTATGCATCCGCTTATTAATTCCTAGATATATTATATACTTGTTACTCGTTCCCGGTGCACCAAAGATTAAAGACCACTAAAAAGTGTTATTAATTTGTAGGTTAGGAAGCTTTGTTGACTGGTTGTGTAGAATAATTTTGTTGTATGTATTCTTCAACCCTACAGATGGCTGATAAGAAGGAAAAGGGGAGCGAACCCGAGGGAGAGGAAGAGTTCTCTGTTGAAAAAGTCCTAGACAGGAGGGTTAGACATAGCAAGGTAATGTCTACATTAAGTACTTTCGAAAATTAAACTAGTAGGTAAACTTAGTAGGTATATACTCTTCAATATGAGGTATGCATCCCCTACATATAAACATAGTATTGTATGAAATATTGTTTGGAATTGTAATTAAACTTATACAATATAACATTCCTTACACTTGAACACATTGACTCAATTCAGATACTACAGTATATTGACTAGGTACTTACTAATCTCAAGGTCATCAAAAACAAACTAGTCCATTAGTCTCCTTTAAACTGATATCACTTTGAAGTAACATTTTGAGTATTTGTATCTGCATTTTCTATAAGTGTAATATGTAGTAAATATTTGAACAGTAATCTGTCTTGGTATTAAAATATCTTTGCTAATAATTCTAAGGTGGGGGCGATGAGTCTTGCACGGACATCCCGCTTGGGGTGATTTGTGCATTTCCCCCATTTCTGCCTAACCCAGCCAGCCAAGCTCATTGAAATATCGGAGCACAGCCTTGGGTTTCTGGCATACTAGTTCCACTCTTACTCCCGTCACGGCAGGAGTTGTGGTATAAGAAGTAGAACTGCTTGCACCATCTAGTGATGCTTCTGTTTGAGCCTGAGCTTCTTTCTTTCCTCGTTTGTTACTTCGCAGTGTAGTAACACATGCTACATGGTCTCGTCTCACACTCTGTCACATACAGCCTCTACACAGAGGGCTGTCTGTCGTTCCAATAGTGTACTGGTGATAGTTCAGATCATAGTGTCCGGTAATCACTCCAACCAATAGATGTAAATCTGATCGGCTAAGTTTTAAAAATGTATTAGTTGCCTTCCTGTCTACCACTGGTAAGAAGATCTTGGAGTGCCTACAGTCTTTTCTATTTTGTTTTTGGCAACCCTGGCCATGTAAACAGTAATCTTTTGAGACTTTATCAAACTAAATTCACTAATATAGTAAAAAGTGTTTGCTTTTAGACTTACATGTTTTAAATAGTGGCACACATAACCTACACACAGAACCGGAATATCAAAAACTTTGGGTGAGCGCACAGTTTGCTGAAAAATCACTTAAAAATTGGCCCAAGTTGCAAAATTTGATTTTTTTTTTTTTTTTTTTTTTATAACGATCATTATTATACTGTGATTATTCCACTTTGGCAACAATATGCAACGAAAATCGCCAAAAAGTTAGAAAAATTTGCAAGTCAACAGCTGACTTCTGTTTTCATCACGTCAGGTTTTCAAATGACGTCCGTGACAGTTCAATGACAAGGGACATTTGACAGATCAGGACATTGACAGTTGACAGACATTTCAGTCAGAGTTGTGTTCCAAACCAACTAATGTTCCATGTCCGGTGTTAATAATATTACATATGTTAAGCATTACAGCATAAAATTAATTTATATCGTAATTATAATATTTTCCGAAGACTAAATTAATTTCCTAAACTATAATGGAAAATAATGTTGAACAGAACTCAGAACATGTTACTTTTCGGCGATACCGATCCCAATCTTTAACAAATTTATCTGACTCATCTACGTTTGAATCTACAATGCAAAGTCTTCCGAATAACTATTTGGGTTGGTCAACAAGAGTAGTAGAGTTACTGTAGCTTTAGACAATTTAGCAGATAATGATAAATCAATAGACATCCTATGTATTACAGAGCATAACATGAAGTACGAAGACAAAGAGCTTTTAATAATTCCGAATTTTAAATTAGTTTCTATATCGTGTAGACCTAACAGGCACGGTGGAGCATGTATACTTATAAAAAATGATCTGGATTGTAAGAATATTAATGAAATCTCTGATCTTGCTATACCTGGGGTGATTGAATGCTGTGCAATAGAGATACCTCAACACAAAATGTACTTATTATGTGTTTATAGGGCAGTTAAGAAAGATAAAACTATTGTAGACAGGTTCTTTACGCAGTTTAAGGCTATTTTAGATATTTTATGCTCCAAACCTGATTATAAAGTCGTAGCATGTGGAGACTACAACATAAATATACTAGAAAATGTTCCTCGAGTAAAAGAGTTTAAAGAGCTTATATATCAATATAATCTTAAGTTTCATTTTAATATCCCGACTCGACTTCGCAGTGGTACCTGCATTGATAAAGTGATCCACAATACTAGAGGAAGCACTGGAGAAGTAATTGAATTAGCTCTATCAGACCATACCGCACAATATTTTAAATGCCCAGTAAAGAAAAGTTGCCGCATCAGGACTTGGTATATAATAAAAAGAGATTACAGTGCAGATAATAGACGCAAATTTCTAAGTGCAATTACCAGTCTTACTTTCCAAGATGTGTACAGTAGTGAAAATCCGAATGTAGCATTCAGTAATTTCCATGAAATTTTTGTCATGTTGTACAAAATGTGTTTCCCTGAAATTCGAATTAAATGTTCCCACATTAAAAAACAACCATGGGTATCGAAAGGTATTAAAGCGTGTGCGAGAAAAAAAATTAGTCTACTTTGGAAATATAGATCCAGTAAAACTGAAAACGATAGGAATTACTTGAAAACGTATACTAAGCGATTTAAGAAAATTGTACATTTGACACAAAAAGCACAGAACAATTACCATATTCTAACTGCAAAAAGTAAGTCAAAGGCAACTTGGAACGTGATTAACAGACAGAAAGCGTGTTATCCTGATGAAACTATATCTGAGCTAGTGACTGATGATGGAAATACAATATATGAACCTAAGGCAATGGCCGACTATTTCAATGATTATTTTATAAGTGTTGGCAAATGTAATAGAGATAAAACAGTTCAAAACAGTAAAAACAATCTGACCAATATTACTAGTAATAAATCATTGTTCTTGACCCCCACTATCCCTTCAGATATTGATAGAATCATACGAGGACTCAATAAAACTAATAGTGTAGGTTCTGATGGTGTTCGCACTGATATTATAAAAGACGTATCTGTGTATATAGCCCCAGTGCTTAGCCATATCATAAATGTATGTATGGAAAACGGAGTGTTTCCTGATGCTTTGAAAATATCTGTTGTGAAACCATTACATAAAAAAGGTGGAAAATCAAACGTGGGCAATTATCGGCCAGTGGCCCTAATTCCAATTTTCTCTAAAGTAATAGAAAAAGTCATATATTTACAAATATACAATTATTTCGAATCCAATAAACTATTTTCAAAGCACCAGTACGGATTTAGAAAAGAAAAAACGATCAATATGGCAATATACGATTTTCTAAAAAAAGTTATGACTAATGTAGACAAAAGGAAAAAAGTTGTGGCACTGTATATGGACTTGTCAAAGGCTTTTGATAATGTAAATCATGAAATACTATTGGAGAAGTTATGTAAATATGGAATAAGAGGGAATGTAAATTCGTTACTCAGAAGTTACTTAACTAGTAGACGCCAAAATATAGAATTGAAACAGATGTGCTCAAAGACAATGACTTTAAAGACCTATAAATCAGAAACGCGAAAAGTCCAGTTTGGAGTCCCTCAAGGCAGTGTACTAGGCCCATTATTGTTCCTAATTTACATAAATGACTTGCCCAATATAACGAAACACGATATGACATTGTTTGCAGATGATTGTACAATATTATTTATACATGACAAGCTAAGCGCAATTCAAGCTGACATAAGTAATACGTTGACATCAATAATAAATTGGCTACAAAGTAATAATTTAAAAATTAACATAAGTAAAACAAACATGATGTATTTTAGAAATAGACATAATGATAATACTAATTTTGACATCTATCACAACACTGAGAAGATAAATGAAGTAATAGTAGCCCGTTTCTTAGGAGTAAATATAGACCATACATTAGATTGGGAACAGCATGTTGATAATGTATGTAAACGGGTGCACAAATTTGCCTATGCACTATTTCAACTCCGGAAAGTAGCTAGTGACGCAACTCTATTAACAGCGTATCATGGCCATGTGGCATCAATATTACGATATGGAATCATGTTTTGGGGCAATTCCACAAAGCGAACTAGAGCTTTCATAGCCCAGAAGCGCTGTATTAGAGCAATAGGTAGACTCAAAAAAAGAGACTCATGTAGAGAATATTTTACAAAACTGAAATTGCTTACAGTACCATGCTTGTATATACGAGAGGTAGCTATGTTTGTAAAAACAAATCCTGAAATGTTTAGAATACGTTCACATAATAAGAGGCATGAAGGAAGATTATATGTAGCTCCGTCGAGCACAGTGTACCTGAGCAAAAGTGTGTTTTGTATGGCAATTCATATATATAATAAATTGCCTAAAACTATTACAAGCTTGGATGAAATAATAAGTTTTAAACATAAGTTGAATGAGTTTCTAATACAGAAAGCATATTATTCAGTGGACCTATTTTTAAAAGATTGATTTGAAAACTGATTTGAACTAGTGCAATTTAATGTGTGTGTTTAGTGTTAAGTATGAATGTTCTCAAATGTGTATAAGTAGATATGTATGTCTTATTTAATTATTATGTTTCAACTGTGAATAATAACATTAAATGACATGACTGCATATTATAATAGATCATATAACAAATACCTGTAAACCCTTTTCGGGTAGAAACTAGAGAGCCATACTAATTACATTACGATTTTAATAGTAATGTGAATGTACATCCTATACCACCTAGTTTCCAGGAAATAAATATTTCATTTCATTTCATTTCACAGATTTTGTTGTTCTTTCTCTGTGTGTGCCCGCAGCAGATTTCGCGTCACCATTGCTGTGGGTTTACATAGGTGTCTGACTTCTGAAATGTTTTCAGTTTTTTTCGTTCCTTCCTTTGCTAACATGTCCACTTTATTGTTCCCGTGGCATGATTCATGACTTTTGGTCCACATAACTGTGACGTTATGCTTCTCCATAAGTGTTTGTAGTGTTAGATGGCATTCCGAAAGAACTCTTGATCTAGTTGTCGGTTTTCTGAGTGCATAGATAATAGCAGCACTGTCAGTGATGAATTTCAAGCAGATATCACTTGTTGGTGTTTGTGTGAAATTATTCTGGTTCACCGTTCTGGCTGCCAAGAGCAGACCCATTGCTTCTGCTTGAAAGACTGTTGTGGTTTTAGGTAGTGCTTTTCATTCTGTGATTTTTAAATCATGTGAATAAAATCCACAGCCCACACCGTTTTTATTCTTAGTTCCGTCTGTATACACATGGTAGACTATTTGGTTGTCTTGATTATTCACTGATGTGTTATTATCTGTCAACAGTGCATATTTTTAATATCTAAGTATGTGTTAGCTACTTTGTCTGTCCCCAGGATGGCATCCGGGACAATGTCTGTAGCTTTGTCCAGGATCCTTGTGTGTTTCGTATTGGACCCTATACCTTTCCATTGATTCGTGGATTTGATTCTTAGTGCTGACGCCATTGCCTCTTGTTGTAAGTGTAACTGCAAGGGTGTTAGCCCTAGTATGGAATCCAGAGTGGCTGATGGAGTTGATTTACTGCATCCACTACTCAGTGAGCAAGCCAGCCTCTGGGTTTTCTGAAGTTGCTATAGTTGTGGTCAGATTAGTTCTTGGCCACCATACTACAATGCCGTAGGTGAGTACTGGCCTTACTATCACAGTATATAGCCAGTGGCATAGTTGAGGCTTGAGACCCCAATCCTTTCCTGCCGCCCTGGTGCACTGCCATAAAATATTTGTTGCAACATGTTCAATTTGTTTTCTCCATAAAAGCTTACTATCTAGCCATATTCCAAGGTATTTAACCTCTTTACTGAGTGTTCTGTTCCAAATAACTTTGGAAATTTTAACGCTGGTATCTTGACTTTTTTAGTGAATAGCACCATTTCAGTTTTGTTTGGATTAACGGAGAGTCGGTGTCGCTCACACCAAGTTTAGTGCTTTTTGCATTTTTGCGCAGAGCGTTGTCTATCTTTGCTACAACACTGGATGTTTTAAATTGCAGGTGGAGTATTACTTGAAATGGAAAGGCTACAGCGATGAGGATAACACATGGGAGCCAGAAGAGAACTTGGACTGTCCGGATCTGATCCAGGCTTTCGAAGAAAATAGGAAAAAGAAAGAAGCCGGTAAAAGCACCAATGAGCTTTTGTAACCCAATTTTTGTTTCCAACTCATTAAAAGTACTGGTAACCCATTTGAGATACCAATTTTTGTTTCAAACTATCTGTAACTCATGTTGATTAGTCCCTCATTTTCTAATAATTGAATATACCATTTCCAGAGGGCAAAGGGTTGAACGTGGACAAAGACACCAAAAAGAGGAAGTCTGCGGGGTTCAAGTTTCGGTCGAAACCTGACGTTAAAAAATCGTCAGGTTTCGACCGACACTTGAACCCCGAAAAGATTATTGGTAAGCAACTCATAATATCTTAGTTTAGTTAAAGAACTGTGGTCTAGGCATGACATAGTTTCAACTTACATATTATTTCCATATTTATTGAAGCAAGGGATTAGTTCAACAAGTCAACTTTATATCCACACAACCCTGTCTCTAGAGGTTTTTATTTTTATCTCTCTTTAGAATGTTATATTTAGCGGTTGTACTTAGTCCGAGATCTATAGCCACTTGTTAGTCAAGGCAAAAATAAAAAATAATGGTTACCAAAATGTCCTATCCCTAAGTCAGTTTACTCTGCTAAAATTGCAATATCATAAAAAAAATTATGGGATGAAGGCTATGAATAAACATTGAATGGTGAAAAAGAATAGGCATTTGAAATGGTGACATAAAATTTAAAAATAATATATATATATATACATCTTCATTAAATATATTGTTTTTTAAGTTTGAAAATGTGTACATGTATTCTGGTGTGCGATAGTTGGGAGACCTGGGAATAGATAATATTGATGAACTAAAATTCAATACAAGTTACAGAAATTGGTACATTATATCTCATTATAATATATCAAGGCCATCATAAATTGTAGTAAATTGCAGGTGCCACAGACAGCAGTGGTGAACTGATGTTCCTGATGAAGTGGCAGGGCACGGACGAGGCTGACCTGCGGACACTTTATATTGGCCTGATTGGCCAAGCAGGCCAATGTAAAGTGCCCGCAGGTGGTCATCCAGTTCTACGAGGAGCGCCTCACGTGGCACACACCAGCGCCCGACGAGGCTAACGGCGATGACTAGTCACAAATCACATCCATGTGAGCGTTGTGGTTCATTTTTGTTCTGAATAGTGAAATCAGAACTGCCTTTAAGAAAATAAATGTAATAATTCTTCTAATATGTACCTACTTACTTATAAAAAGGTTTTCACGTCTTGCTTATTAAAATTGGTTGGTTTTTTACACTAGTGACCATGGTATGACCCAATCGCATATTAAATTAAACCGGAGGCTATAAATGAGGAATTGATTTACGATTAATGTCACATTTTGAAGCTGAGTAGTCCATGAACTTCCTGCAGTATTCTTTGGTGGCTTTCCGTCCTTCAGCCATTTTCTACAATGTCTGACACGATGCCCAATTTAAGAACAATTGTTACACTTTATGTTCTTATCTTTACATCTCCTCTGTGTTTCATTTTCTTGCACAAGCAGGATTTCTTGAAAACTGAGCTTTTCTTCTTTAGCCAGTAGCGATCGTTCAAAAGCTCCGAGATTACTAGTTAGGTTTTTTATGGTTCTTTCCTTTTTGTTTAACAAAAGCCAGCTGGATTTAAATAAAAAGATACCTTACAAATCAGACACATAGCAGGTAGCTTGCATATGCTTGCATCTTTTGTGATTTCAACATTTCAAGCACTCCACAATTTTTTCAATTTCAATATAAGATTCAGATTCAGATATATTGTATTACAAGTAGTTTGATAATAACATATGTTATAAAATGTCAACTTTCCTAATGCATATCTGATCCTTGAAGCCAGAACAAGAAATTGAGAATAGCAGTAAAGGTTCAAACTTTTTTTGTTTGTAACTTATGTAGATACTGATAAAGATTAAAGTTACTGTTCTAATTAATTGTTAAAGGATGCTAAAGTTGCCTTTAACTATTAGCATCATTCACCACATTATTGTTATTTTATTACTTGCACTTAAATATCAGAAAAAGGCATTCACTTTGTGTTATTCCTTCTTTCATTATGTAATTCTGTTATAACAGTATTCAATAAAATGATTCTTGTTAGGAAAGTGTAATAGATTTGTGATGGATTTGTGTCTATAAATGGAATAACATTGAAAATTGATTTGTAAAAAAGTGAATCAGCTTCTTCTAGGCAAGCACGCTAGATCCTAGATTATAATGTTGCTTAACATTAGGCGAGTTGTAGTCAAGCGTAAGCCTATCTAGTTTAAAAAAGAGTAATCTATTCATTTACCTGTTAATGTTAAAGAGGGTAGAAAGTGTGCACAATGAAAATATTTACTTAACAAAAAAATGTTTGGAGATACATAATTTTTGTATAGATAGCATAACTTGTTCCAACAACTTCCAGAAATTTTGTGTGTAAAGCAGAACAGATCATCATGATTTTTGGTGTGTAGGTAGTATGAGATCTTAGGAGTGTTTTAGGCAACATTTTATTTATTTCATTGTTTTATACAATAGTCCACACAAAGAATTTGAAGATATTATCCCAAAATAATGTGTTTTGAGCCACGGGCATCCACTAGTGAATAAATATGATGATTTCAGTAAAGCTGCAGAGTTGGAGAGGCTCCTGCAGACTAAGACAGTGGCCGGCAATAACATGAGTGACACTAGTAAGGTGGTGATATGTCTGGACCTAGCAGCGGGACTGCTCGGAGTCGACTTGGATCTTGTGAGTATCATTCTGTAGAAAAACAATAATTATATACAAGTAACTAATACCACTGCTAATATATAGTTTGTTAACCTAACATTCTAATGCTCTCTCTCTCTTTGAGCCGTATTTCCTCGTGACAGAGGGTCATGACTCCCCGGCAGAATTAATTTGTTGGGGGAGCAATCTTGGGCAGATACATCGTGGTGGGTACCCAGGTCCTTCCACGGAAGACACATGTCTTCGGGATATGGTGGTTCTCAAACATGTCAATTTCCTCGCGATATTTTCTTTCACCGTTAAGTGGTTGCAAATCCACAATTAACTTGAAAATACAAGTCATTGCTGTAGGGCCGGATTCAAACTAGGGTGTGTCTGGATTGAAAGCAGGCACTGGCATCGCTGAGCCACTCGCTTTTTCTTATTCTAATGCTAGAGACAAGTTATTTTGTATGTTACTAAGTAGGTAAAGTATAATATAGGTAAAGTATGGCCAACTGCAGGGCAAGCATGGCATGAGGACTAAAAGTCTTTCCACCATTTTATCCACCTGTCACCTGTCAGTCACCATACACCAAGTGGATAAAAATGGAGGAAAGACTATAATTAGTCCTCGTGCTGTGCTTGCCCTGCAGGGGTTGAAAGTTATCAAACCATTTGTCAAACCACTCTCTGTTATGGCTTGAAAACTGCTAAACTATAACAAACAGCCAGGACTTACAATTTTGTCATCTGTTTGTTGGAAACACCCAAATGGAATGCTACTTTTTAGTCACATTTCTAAATAGACCACATTAATTCATGATTGTTGTAAACCCTTACAATTTTATTCATTTGTAACACTAAGCATAAGAGAATAATTTTTGTCCAAAAAAGTATGTTTAAAATAATAACACCTCTTTCCCCATACATTATGTATCGAGAGATACTGGTGGCTGACATATTACATAGATTTATTTTGATACATGAATTTCTAGCTAGTGTCCATATTATTTGTCAGTTGAGTGAAGTCGATGGTGCGAGCGAGATGTATGATTGTGTGTGTGTGAGTGACTGCCTACATTGCTTGTCTACACTGCTTTCCGTCATCAGGAAGACGAGTCTGCACGTGTGTCCCTAAAAAATAGAAACATACTGGGAGATGACTCTGGCCTCGTAACACAGCCTAACGGCTACCACAAGATCAGAGGATTCGAACATTTTGTGACGAAAGTTTTTTTATGGCATATATATATATATATATATATATATATATATATATATATTATTTTGTATATGTACATTACAGAAATAAACTCAAAAAATCACTGTATGAACTGATGACTCCCAGGAGTCAGTTCATACAGTAATCTGCTTGTATGTTATAAAAAAAAACTTTGATGATGATGGAAATCTCAGTTTTCCGTAACTTGTCGAGCAAATTTTCGACATAATTTTTGACGTAAGTGCTAGCCGGTTATTACAATTAAATGTTGCTTTTGTCACTCTTAGGGCTCTATACTATGATCATATTATAAATTACTATGACCTGTAGCTCTGTTCCGTCATTACAACCGTACAAACACACTCATTCAGTGGAATCGAAAACCAACTCTGTTTCTTGAAGTCGGCTAAAAACGGTAAGCAATATATAAATTACACATTATCAAAATAAAAACACAGAAAAAAATACACAAGCACCCAAAAATATGTTGCAATGGTAATTTAAATATTATCTATATATATGTTATACTATACTAGTTGGTGACAGGTTCCGGTGAGTTTTCCCGCGAAAATTTGCAATAATTCTTTGCGCTTTTTGACAGACGTGTTGCTCTTACAAAGGTATATGATACAGCCTCCATATATACCTGCCCAAGTCCACTAGAAAGTTCTGTATCCTCTGTAAAGAGACATTAAATAAAAATAAATATTTCAGGACATATCACACAGCGCCATCTAGCCCCATATTAAGTTTAAGCTTGTATCGTGGGTACTAGATTACTGATATAATACACATAAACCTTTTTTTTGTAAATACATACTTATTATAGAAACGACCAGACTCAACACAAGTAATTACAAATTTTAATATGCATAATTACTTGTGTTATGCGGGAATCGAACCCGCACCCCTAGATTAGAAGGCAGAGACACTACCAACTAAGCTAACTGAGCAGTTGATTTTTAAATTATTGCATTACTTATACTAAGAAATAATGCGTGTATTGTCTGTTTTTTTTTCAGGAAATAGACTTGAATCTACCTCAATATGTGTGTATGGCAGTGTTTCATGCATGCAGGTAAGGAATTCAATATTTGTAATCTAAATATATAAAACTCAAAGGTGACTGACTGACTGATATAATGATCTATCAACGCACAGCCCAAGCCACTGGGCAGATCTCGGACAGATCGGACATAAATTTGGCATGCAGGTAGATGTTTTGACGTAAGCATCCGCTAAGAAGGATTTTTGTAAATGCCACTTTTAAAAGGGTGAAAAAGGGGATGTAAGTTTTACTTCTTAATGCGAGCGAAGCCGCGAGCACCCACTAGTGGATAATAATTTATCTACATATTGATGCAAATTGGTTCAGCCTATGTAGAATGAAGGAAGTAACATAATTTTTCCTAATTCTTAATATATTTATTCCTTTGCGACATGTTCGATTTGTACAAAGATCTTATATAAGTAATTAAATTTAAAAAGTGCACCACATTCCGCCTACAAAACATGCAAAGATTCATTACAGAGGATTGTCTTATAAATTAAAAGTTACTGTACTTATTGTAAAGACGGATTCCAATTATCGTAATAAACATTGAATATACACCACAGTACATATATGCACAATTAGTTTAGTTTTTGAGAAATATAATTTTAGTGTCAAGAATTGTTTAATGTTTAATTACTAGGTATTAAATAACTTCCAAAGTGACTTATTTAATAAGTGCTAAACTCGCACTAAGGTCGGCGTTTTCCAGAATGACGCAGGTTCGAATCCTGTTGATTGTGATTATTTCCACAAATTTCCCATTAAGCTTAGAATGAACTTTCGTAGTGGTTGAGTGTATAAAAAACCATAGCCCTTATTGTCAAAGTTGGTACATCTTTTAATACTATAGGTACCTACTGTTTTTTTTCAACATTCTTTACTACAAACAAATTTTCTCCCAAATTCCAGAATAAGCAAAGTAAAAGTGTCCAAAGTGAAGATCAACGAGAAATCTCGCCTGAAGCCAGCTCAGTGGGCCAAGCTCGACGCTGATTGGTCCAAATTTGTGGACGAAAACTTCGCTGGGCCCAATAAGAAGCGAGGACGACCGCCAAAGAATGCTGGAAAAATTGGTAAGTATAAAAAATACAAAATTTTAATGACATGAAAAAAACGGGTACCTAACAATACATTTCGTAAAACCTCTGGCCTTGTGCTAGTCGTGAGATTGTTACAAGGTCAGAGTCTTTTCCCAATAGTATAGACTGGAAGTTTGAAAGACTCGGATAGTAAATTTACTGGCTATTTATAATAGTGCTAAAGTTGTTAAGCTATGATTTATCCCCTAAGGATGGTTTAAAAACCACTACTACGTACGCTACTTTAATATGAAATCACCTTTATGGTATTTGCAAAACGTTTTGTTGACACGAGTCGAATGTGCTTATCTAATGAGAACTTGTTTGATGTTCGGCAGATAGATGAAGTTTATTTTTAAACATTTTTAACAATAAGTAGGTACATATAAAAAGCTGAAGATGGTCGAAAGTCTGAACATTGAAGATATTTAAAAATTAAATGTTTAGAGATTCCTAGCATAGCTTAATCATAATCATTATCAAAATATTCATTTATTCATAAATACGTCAATTTCTTTACATATAATCATGTTCATGTTCATTATACAATTCAATTAAATTCACTTAAATTTACATGATCAAATAACCATTTAAAATATTCAAAATACAATAAACAAGTACAATGTACTCGATAACGTCTCAATGTAAAACATGATAACAAATAGAATAAATAATACCGTAAATATGTACATACATATATTAATTAAGGCTAAACGCAGGCTTCAGCTATGCACCGCGAGCCGAGAGATGGTGCTGTTTTTCTAAGATCGGCGTATATATTTATTTTAAAGAAACTGGAGCAAAAAAGACTGGTTTTAGTTAAACCGCGAGTTTGACCCCTTGTTTTTTACATGTGACAAACATAATTGAAACCATATATTACTAAAATTTAGAGAAATCGAGTTTTTTCATAAAATTTTGGCTGCGCCACAGAATACACAATAGTAGACAAATTTCTGACACGTACATGCAAACATTGAGAATTTGAAGTAACTGTATATCAATTTCGACCGTAATACATAATATTCAAATAGCGTCGCTCTGCAGAAGCTTGGGTAAGGACTCGGGAGGTCGTTGGTCCGTATTTTTGCTATTTTATTTCCTTTATTTTTCTCCAATAATCCGTTGTACCTGTGCTACCATTATTTATTTTAATGTTAGCGGCGCGACACAGTTTTCTTTTATGTAATTTTAACTGCGACTGGGACTAAAGTAATCTTAGTCTAATCCAGGGTTTAATCTATCTCCAAATCAAAAACATATCTATTATCTATTCGGGATGTTTGAGATTTTATTTTCCTCAGATATCCCTTCGAGCACAGATTCATATTTCTTGACAATTCACAACATACAAAGAAGGGAGCCCAAGATGGGCTTTTGGGATTCATTACATTATTCGGAAAAGGATTATGATTATGATATCCGACCTCCGGTAGGAGATGGCAAAATGAAGAATAATGGCTACGAGTTCACGTCATATCCCAATCGTCCGATTATTGAATAAGAGGATTCTTTTAAAGTTATTAACAGCTATTAGCTTATTTGCAGCTATTATATATTATATTGAAGTTATTAGCTTAACAGTTATTTTAAAAAATTGATGCACACAATAATAGTTTGCTTTCCTCTTTTCCAACCCGTACAGCCTTCCGCACTACGCGTACAATCAGATTAACATAAATGTGTATTTTAAGAATACGGGGTACATGGATGATATCTGATGCGTTCGATTATCTCCACGCAACAGTTTTTTTTTCTCTTTGGAACCTATAGAGGACTCACCCACCTATAAAAAGGTTTATCTACACTAATGTTGTAACATTCTACTTATGTTTCCAATTCTTGACTTATAATTACTACTGTTATAGCACAGACAACAAAACACTCAATTTAAGCAATTTCACATGATTTTATAATATCCACATCGATATCGTAATAGCTCATTATAGCATCGAAAAAGCGTGACCAACCTGATTGCAGGGCCAATCAGGTTGGTCGCGCTTCGCTCTCGTTGGTTTGATTTTAATGGCGGCAAAATCACTGTGACAATACACGTACGCGTGAATTTAATGTTTCGCAATGTGTTTTGTTTTATAAATACAAATTAAAAGTTAAAAATGAATAGCGACGATGATATTTGTACGCCTCCGGATATTCTAGAATTGGCAACAAAACTAACTCACAATCTTTTGCCAGAAAAATCTAGAAAATTATATGAAAAATTAACTATTGTTAGCTTTTACTCTTGTTGTTTGATTAATTGCATTAGTAAAGATAAAGTAGTGTATGCAACTGCATATAACACGGGTATTAAAACACGAGCGTGAGTTTCATAATAGTAACGAGTGTTATTCATTATATGACAGTTGCATAAACTACTATTATAGTATATTATTAAACAAAACGTTATTTTGGCTTGTTATATTAGCTTGTTTTTACATATTAAGCTTCGCAACAAAGAAATAAAACACACCTAAACTAGAGAGGAAATGGCAAGTGGGCATGAACGTAATGTCATTAAGTAATTAACCATATAAATAATTATTACAATCACTATCAGGTTCTGAAAAAAATACCTATTTATTATACAGTGAATAAGGTAGATAACCTAAAACCATTTTGTGTCTAGGCTTTGGACTTCAAGACGATACCAGTCGCATTACTGCAAGTTCCAGTTCTACTTTCTTTATTCGCGAATGTTCCTAACCAAACGGGTCTTTAGGACGCTCGAGTAAATCCCTATTTAAAATCGTAGGCTCCCCTACTATACAACGATATAGAACGTCAGATGTCAAAAATCAATTAATTTCTAGTGTTGCCGTATCACAATTCAAATTTAGTATTCTACCGTATCTAAAATTATACACTTGAACAGATATACTGATATTAAGTCACACATTTTGTAAGAGTACATTTTGGATGCTACTATAAAAATCGGACTCATATGCGGAGATTTTACTTTTAATCTTCTTGTTTTACACAATTCAGTACACACGAAATGCCTTGAAAAAAATCATTCGTAAGTAACAGTAACAACTCATTAGTCACTGTTTCCTGAACATACGTTTGCCTCATATTATAAAATAATATTTTTTTCTCAATACATAGTTTACATGTAGATAAAAACGTACTAGTACATAAAATATGTACACGGTTTCATCCTGGCAACAAAAAGCCAAAATGTATGATATTACTAGTGGACGCCCGCGGCTTCGGTCGCATTATTTTGAGATAAAAAGTAAATACAGCGCCATCCAGTTCATATCCAGCGGATATCGATGACCACTTGGTTTAAAATGAACATAACTTTTTTTATTTACGAACCGATTGAAATGAAATATACCTAGTCAGGTCATAAGTATTGTCACACAGTAAAAACTTTTCTTTTAGAATGCTGGCCACAAAAGAGTTTATTGAATTCGAATTTCGTATTATTCATGAAAATAAAAATGTATAACTTTTTAGAATTTTACTCATTTTTAAATATGGAGTGGACGCTTAAAGAAGACCGTGTTGCAGTTATTGCATTGCATCGTTGCGGTTACGCGCCAATTCAAATTTTTGACACACTGAAAAATTTGAATATAACCAAAAGATTCGTTTATCGTACCATCAAACGATACAATGAAGACTCTAGTGTAGATGACAGGTCAAGAAGTGGTCGCCCTCGGTCTGTTAGGACTCCAGCAGTGATAATTAAGTTAATAAAACCTATTTCTATTTCGCCAGATTCTGAACTAATGGAACTGGACATACCTCAGAAAGAAGACCCGGTCGAGCCAGAATTCGAGCCATACGAAGATTGGAAACGTCGAATGCTTGAAAATGCATACAGAGAACTACGAGAGCTAGAAAAAATGGAAGCGGAAAACAAAAACCAAGGAAGAAGCTTAGAAAATGAGGGTAGTCCTAAATAAAGTTCAAGATCTCACTCAGATAAAATTAACAGTGCTAAGAAAAACTTGACAATTGACGTAGAAAAATTTAATTCGAAAACCAAAAATTCTATTAACTTAGAAAATGAGGGTAGTCCTAAAAAAAGTTCAAGATCTCAGTCAGATAAAATTAACAGTGCTAAGAAAAACTTGACAATTGACGTAGACAAATTTTCGTAATTGACATAGACACATTTCCGTAAAATAGAAATCACTGCGTTGCTCGCTTGTTTCTGCCGGAATTGCAGCCGTTTTTCAGTCAGGCAAACCAATTACGTAAATTTCTTATGAGATCACCTAAAATATTGTCTCAAGAGTATATATTTTGTATGGGCACATAGAAGTTGTAGCAGTAGTAGCAACGGGATTTACTAGTTTTAATTGTAGGCTACAATTTACTATTGTGTGAGTTATTATGTCAAGTGCTAAACTGACAAAAAAAATTGCGATCCGCTCATTTTCCAATAAAGAGTTTATATTACTATGGTGTGTTTAAATTTAATTACCTATCACTAGAAATTTAAAAACTAATGGTCTTGTAACAAAAATACATTATGTAACTCTACAATTATATTTTACTAGCAGAGTTACAATACAATAAAGACATAACACAAAAAAATATTCCTTCATAATTAAATCAATCTAATTTAAAATGGAATTAACATAAATAAGCTTACACATGATTCGGCTAACCTGAAACCATTCGTATGCAGTAGTAGTAATACTATAAATAGCTAATTATAACTAGTGGTAGCTAGCTAACGGTTGCTAACAGTAGCCAGCAACTGCCAGATAGAGCCAGCAATGACTAGCAATGGCCAGCACTAGCCAGCAGCACCGCAGTCAGTCTTGCGCGAGCGTAGTGGCGTGGTGTCGCGGCGTGCTTGGCGTGGCGACGTGCACGCAGGTGCGCGCAGGCCACGCGCCCGGCCGCGCGCGCTCCATGCGCCCCAGGCACGACGCGGCCGACGCTGACGGCTCGCTCGCCCGCGATGTATACGTCGACAGCGAGTGTACTGAGATCACCTGTAATATACATTAAGATAATCAGGCGTTACTCTGTGAAAATCTTTTGCTGGTGCAACGACGAAGCAAACGCACAGAGTGCATGGCTGGTGTGAACTAAAAGCCACAAAAGCCACTATTTGATTAGAAAGAGAGCACATGTAAGGTGGCAATTGAAGAACACACCTAAAAACAAAGCGAGGAGCAGTCGCTGCGGAGCGACTCTACATAATTCTCCAAATTGATTACTTACTTTAATTACAAACGAATGAATCCATAAAAAACATCGGTGATGTAGGCTATTTCCTCCATAGTGGACCGATGACGAAAAAATGTGTGTGACTAGTGTTTTTTTTTTAAATGACTATGCAGCTGCATTGCTAAGTGCTACCTTTGCTGCGTCACCGGACGATTGAGTGAGTAGCGTGTAATGCCTCCTCTTCATTATCGGCCATGATGGGCGATCATAAGCGATCACGATAGTGTAGAAGGGCTACTCGCCTGTAGTCGCCCATCATCGTTCCTAATCGCCGTCGTAATTGCCGCGATCGGTGACTTGTCGGTTTTTTGGGCACGAATCAAAGGGAATCGCTTGTAGTTGTGTGCGTGTACCCACACTATCGCCGATCTTTCATTCGACGGAGGACATCGAGCCGTGCGGACGATCCATCGTTTTATTTTTTTAAGTTGGTAGGGCATATAATATAAACATAACTGGGCACTAAGATCACCAATTAAGTTGTATAGGTAGGTATATATTTACTTTGTTCTCTTACGATGAATGCTCTGACACTACCATCTTCTCTTCTTCCGTTTTTCATCTCGCAACTTTTCTTTCAACTACGTTGATATAATGATTGTACACGGAAATTATAGTAAGGGTTATTTTTTTTATCGTATGGCATTTTTTATTTTTTTATATCTCTATTTCATAAATGTATAGGTTTTAAATACGCAATCGCATCTGCAGTTAAGGTTTTAAAATCTTCCATTTGTCCGACAAAGTAATGGTAGTCGCAGCTAAAACCTCTACGTCCATCTTGAACGCTTGCCGCGCAACAAATGATCACGGACGATAGCACAGAGTACTTTTTTATATACGGAAATGACGATAATGGACGATAGTGTGGATGCTTGTACGATGATCGTGACGATTACGCTGCCGATTACAGACGATCAACGATTGTCGATCATGGCCGATAGTGGAGAGGAGGCCTAAGAGAGATATGGAAAAATGGAAGCATATTCGATATTTGTATGGAGTTACTGGTCGACGAATAACGATACTATATAGTATCGTTATTCGTAGATCCGCCTGCTTACCCTGGACTGCTGGTGCAGTAGAGGTCTGGTCTCTGTGGACGATGCGTCGCCGTCAATGCTACGCGGTTGGTAGTCCTGAGCCATTCGCAGGAATACCAACATCGCCACGCCGAGAACCCCCGCGTACACAAAGTATTCCGTCGCCTGAAGGACGTAGCAATATATAAATAAACAGATTACAATTATTTATATAAGAAAAAACTTGGCACAAGTCATCGGAAGTCTAATGAGATGATTAAAACTATGCAATACTTACCTAACTATCTACAAATTTTGATATGCGTATGCTTTATTATTATGAAATAAGCAAAATTTTAAGAAAAACTTCTAATACTAAAAATAAATATCATAACTTTTGGAAAAAATACATAATAATAAAACTGAGACTTACACAATCTGTCTGTACATGGAAGACAAATTAAAAAAAACGTTGGGTGCTAGGGGTGTTTATTTAAGCAACAGTTTGATAAACACCCCTAGTTTAGATTTCAGCAATTTTGAATGTCTGTCCGTGTCTGTCTTGTCAGTGTGTTTGTGCACGCTAATCTCAAAAACAGCTCATCCGATTTTGTCGCGGCTTACACAAATGGGTAATAGTGCTTGTCAAATAACATTTAGTGTTTATTTTATCAAAATCGGTTCATAATTAAAAAAGGTGTTGCTATTTAAACCGTACAATGCGCAACTAAAGCAAAGTTTGATTTTACTGGGAAACTATTGGTAGTATTGGTACTTTATGGTTAAGCGAGCAACGCTATTCACAAGCCTTTAAAAACATCTTTAAGATGACAAGTGGTGTATGTGATTGTTTTAGACGCTCCTCTCACCCTGGACTCGAAGACCGACGTCTGAGCGACGAGGATGACGATCAGGTTTCCAAACGCGACAGACACGTACCACGCTGCTATCGTGATGGTCTTCATGCTCTTGGGAGCCTGGTGATTGTAAAATATAATACGCTAACAAGTTGGACGTAATAACATAAATAACATGACACAAGTTACGGTTGCTCTTTGAACAGAGCGGACATAAAATCAATGAATTGTTTGAAATTTACTTCATTTTTTTGGCCCGGCATCGGGGAGAAAATCGAAAATAGCAAATCCAACCAGATGCCTGCGACATACATTATATTACCTGTGTAAAAGAGAACTCCAGTCCAGACACAGCAAACATGATCTCTGCCACGGAGACGAGCAGATATTGCGGCACGATCCACGCCAGGTACAGTTCGTTGGGTGGGTTGGGCGCGTGCAGCGCCACCGCGTCGAGCGCGCCGCCGCGCTCGCGCACGGTGAGCACGTACACGCCGCCCGCGCGCAGCGAGCCCGCGCCCGCGCCGCCCATGCCCGCGTCCGCGCTCGCTACCGTCCACTCGAACCTGGAACGTTTATACAAACACATTTTAAAGAGTTCCAAATTTACTAGGTATTACGAATCTCCATCCTGCGGTTGCCTGGAAGAAATCGCTATATCGCTTAGCGATAAAGCCGCCAGTTTTGGCACTATTTTTTTTAGTCTTTTGTGTTTCTGTTTGTCTTTTTTCAATGTGTATTACAATAAAGAGTTTTATCTATCTATCTACGAATCTACTAAAAATTCGCATTCCGTATGACCGCGTCCGGGAGTCAGATGACACGTTAAATTGCCATTGTAAGTTCTCTATAGCAGACACTACGATTATAATTGGCATGTATCATAGTCAATTTCGGATTAGGCGTCATAGATTGGGGCGATATGGCTTTCGAATAATAACAGCCGTTCTTTCAGCGGAAAGTTATCAAAGTAACAGAACTATCAACTCGGAAAAGTCGCTTCGGCGGCAGCTAAGGAATGCGACACTTACGGCTTGGCAACGCCGCGTTTACGGCTAAACGGCACCAGTTTTGATTTAGAGTCATATCTACACGATCTTACAAAACTTAGTAATGAAGTATTAACCGGCCAGCTTGCAGACACATGTAGGCAGACTCCCCGATGTGTTCTATCGGCGCGTGCGAGACGTAGTAGATGTCGCTCAGACGCTTCTCAGTCTCCACCGTGATCGACACGTTCTTGTTGAGTCCGGTGTTGCCTAAGAACACCACTCTGTGAACCGGAACATAAGAGGTTATAGTTGATTCTCTTAACCAAGCTCCCAATACATACGGTCGGCTTCTGCACTGGGATCTACTATGAGTTGTAGGTACTCTGTATTCTGCGCTATGATTCAAAAATTCAAAATTTCTCAATCGGAGACAAAACGCCAGTAAAAAATCTTTTTGAAACGTCTACGGTTGGTGGATAACTGTTATTGGTTAAAATGTGTCAGTTATATTTACTACGTCACAGACATCTAAATAAACAGGATATATATTTACGGTCTTATTTATAAAAAGTTATAGAAGAGTTAAAGTGTTCTATAACATCACTATAAGAAAAATGACCATAATCGGTATTTATAAACGCACTATAGCGCTAAACAGTTCTATAAGTCTATTGTAAAGTTATAGTAGCGAGGACCCTACTATAACCGTACTATAGCGGTGCTATAAGATCTAAGATGGCCGACTATCCTGTCATCAGCTGATTTGCTGTCTTTGGAGTAAAAAACAAGTAGGTACCTAGTAGAAGTAGTTTGAAGTATGTTGTTTAAATTACATAATATGATGATAACGAACAAAATGTTCGTATATGAAAGAGCAATATTCAACTGCAAGCACACAAACTTTATCTTCCTCCAGACAATTTTCACTATTTTATAAATTCCGTACATATTCATTTTATTTTATTTTAATTAAAACTTTTGCGAAAACTATGATTGAGTCCGTACAACATAACTTTGCGCGCGACTGGTGGCAGCACTTATGCCAAGTAGTGGCTTCTGCCTCTGATCAAATTGCAATCTGAACATTTTAGTTCCAATTTTATCCGCGCGCAGAGTTATCTTGCTTGAACTCTATTTGCGCGCCTGAATATCAACGACTTTGACGTTTGTTTGTGTCCGAGTATCTTCGATCAAATATAACCTAGATCACGCGAAAGCGCGCTAAAAGTAACCAAACTAAACAGTGCTTAAATTCACACTAAGCACTGTTTTGCCGTCAGTGACGCGCCGACCGTTATGTGAAACAGTGCCGAAGTGTGCTGTGAAAAGTTGCAAAAATAACACGCTTACAAAGAGAAAACAACATGGGATTTCGTATTTTCGATAAGTTTTATACTTTTTACAAATACTCACAGTGATTAATATTCGGAATAGTCCAGTTATCATCTCCAAATTAGTATTTCTAGAATTTAAATCCTTTTGTATTTGCTTCGCAGTTGTCTCTTTCGCACGCATAATAGATTTAACACGCGAGACAAGAACAAATTAGGCCTGATTTAGAACAAGTCTAATGGAGTCGCCGCATTATTTTATTCTTTTTTAGTATATAGGAAACTCATGCCACTTTTTCGAGCCGTGTTTGTAAGCATAGCTGAATCTAGTGCATTATTGATCGAAGCCGAGTATAGACAAAATTTTGTGTTTTATGACGCAGTTAGCATATATTTGGCACTAAGATACGTATTATCTGTGGTTAATTTCGTTCTTCTTTGACTTTTTCTTTATAATGGCAATGATTTGGCTTATTGTCGGTACCACGTGGGTACTATAGTTATAGAAGGCTTATAGAACGTTTATAAATAGTAAACTTTATAGAACACTTTAAATGCTTATTGAACACTTTAACTATAGTATGCTTAAAGCTAACTATAGGCATTTTTTTATAAATAAGACCGTTAGATTTCTATGTACTATGTAGTCAGACTTCTGTGAATGGCATTTCGTTTAGAGGTGAAACCGTTTCGAATTTCCGATTTATTGTAAATCCTTGATTTGATCTATTATACCTGACTGACAGCACCCCGCGGTGTTACTTGCGTTAATCTGGGATAAAAAATGTATAGATATAAATAAATAAATATTTCAGGACATATCACACAGCGCCATCTAGCCCCACACTAAGCAAACGCTTGTGTCGTGGGTACTAGATAACGGATATAATACTTATATACTTAAATCCAAAGGTCTAATCGATATCCATGCAATTTCATTTAAATTGACTCAGGCGTTTAAGCGTGAGGTAAAACACACGATCACACACTCACTCACGCACACTCTTTCACTTTTAATATATTATTATATGTATAGTATAATTGACTGGCTGTTAGCTTAGTTGGTAGTGGCTCTGCCTTCTAATCTAGAGGTCGCGGGTTCGATTCCCGCATGACACAAGTATTTATGCACTTTAAAAATTTATAATTACTTGTGTTGAGTCTGGTCGTTTGTATGTATAATAAGTATGTATTTACAAAAAAAAAAAAGAAAAGTATATAAGTATTATATCCGTTATCTAGTACCCACGACACAAGCGTTTGCTTAGTGTGGGGCTAGATGGCGCTGTGTGCAATGTCCCAGGATATTTATTATTTATTATTATTAATAGAAATATAAATTACAAAACAATAAGTAAGAACCTATGAGGTTTTATATAGAAGATCATTGGTAAGAACCGCTTACTTGAGTTTCGGTTTCCCAGTGAGAGACTTGGCGTACGGGTTTGGATCCATGTGGTAGAAACTCAGCTCGTCGTTGGAGCTCTGCCCAATCACCACCGTCATAAACTGACAAACAACGCCAACACTCAATTATCTATAATACAGGCTTGTAATGTTACACCCATACATAAGTTGATATATGGGTAAGGCCACTCGAAGGTGGAAGACGTCGGGTCTCGTATTACGAAACTCAAGTGGCGATGGGCTGGACACTTGGCGAGACGTAAGTACTGACGTCAGATGGAGCAAAGCAATAACTGAATGGTACCCACGGCTAGGTAAGCGAAGTGTAGGAAGACCTGTGCAACGGTGGCTGGATGATATTAGAAAGTTAGAAGGAAACATCTGAGCAAGAACAGCGCAAGACAGGGAGTATTGGCGTAAGAGGGTGGAGGCCTATGCCCTGCAGTGGGTCCCATTAGGCTGATGATGCTGATGATGAAGGCCACTCGACCATATTAATAAGTGTTTCTTTGTGTTTAGTGATTATTGTTGTGAGTTATGTCGTAAAATCTTTTATGTATTTCTAAGCAAATACGAATGAGAACGGTCAATATAAAACCGTTCGGAAGACTTGATATATTATATTTTAACGACTGCAATATCTACTATTACGCAGAGCCGGGACCTGTTAGCAAGTTATCCGACCCACGAAAGCGACCACATGTAAATGAATAAAAAATCGACTGTGTTTTGCCAAGTTCACTGATGCAAAGAGCTCATACTGCAGTCAACTTTTTGAAGCTCCCTCTGTCTGACTCTCAGTTACCAACGTCCTATAATCTAGCGATCTTAAACGCGAACCGATTCTTATTAGGTAAAAGACGTTGCGTCCACAGCTATTGCTTACCATCAGCCAAACGGTGGTCAAGTATAGTGTATTCTTGTCCTTGCCCGAATCTCTATTCCCCTTGAACTAAAATTTGTCGGTCTTCAAGTCGAGAGTAAACCGGTTTCTTCTAGGCAAGCGCGCCAGATCGTAGATTATAACGATGCTTAACATCAGGCAAGTTGTAGTCAAGCGTGAGGCTATCTCATGTAAAAAAAAGTGTAAACCTGCAATAAACCTGCCTGTCTTAAAATAAATTGAGTCAGTGAATGCGTGTGAAGTGGTCTCACCGTGCCAGCGACGGTGTTCAAGCGATGTTTGATGAGCCTCCGCCGCATGAGTCTTCCGGCGCACAGCTCGGGGCAGCTAGCCGTCAGTACGTGCGCGCGGTGCGGGAGAGGGGTTAGCAACACCGTGCCGTAGGAAGGCACGGGCGCCACGCCTTCGCCTTCGATGCCCACGGCCACAGGACAGGCCAGCGTGTTGAGGAGGACCACGCCGGTCTGGTGGTGGTGCGGCGCTTGGAGCGTCGAGCGCTGGAAGTGACACACGTAATCTATCACATGACACAAAAAGGTACCTAGCTTAAAGTTAGCACAAAAAAATCTAGGATATTAAGTGAAATGTGCCGGATGTATTTGTTTATTTATTTTATATATTCACAATTTAAAATTATAAAGACGTTTAGTCTTAGGTTTTCGTTACCGTATGGCAAAAAACGGCGCCTTTGTTAATTCGTCATATCTGTCTGTCTGATATCATAAGACACTTTGAATGTTTGTAATGTAAGTTGTTGTATCAGTTCCATGTGCACATTTTGGTAGGCACAGGTATATTATTGCGGAGGAGTATTGCTCGCTTGCCCGCGAAACCCGCCTTATCCAAGACGAAGGGACATCGTGGTAGGCTTTAGTCGGGGCGGGGATGCGTAAATGCATTTCCTCCACGAAAAAAAAATCACAGGTATGTAATGAGATGGCAGTACCTCGATACCAATCTGCAGTATGCCAGCAGCCACGAAGGAGAGCGCCGCCAGCACGCCGCCCACGAACATCTTGTGCAGCGGCGGCAGGTCGGGCAGCAGCGGGCAGCAGCCGCCCGGGCACAGCGGCATCATCAGCAGCACCATCGCCGGGTTCAGCACCTGCATGTAACAAACAACAACATTATTTTTCTTCAAACTTACATTTTCCATACATAATGGCCTGTTAGCTTAGTTAGTAGTGGCTCTGTCTTCTAATCTAGGGGTTACGGGTTCTAAACAACTAAACAAGTATTAATGAATTTTAAAATGTATAATTGCGTTATGTCTGGTCGTTTATAATGTATAATTAGTATGTATTTACAAAAGAAAAGTATATTATGTATTATATCCGTTATCTAGTTCCCACGACACAAGCGTTTGCTTAGTGTGGGGCTAGATGGCGCTGTGTACAATGTCCCGGAGTATTTATTTATTTTTACATCTATAGATACTAGATAGCTAGCCGGTGCTGTGTGAAATGTTCAGCAATATTTACGTATTTATTTACAACTAGTGGAAGCCCGCAGCTTTGCTTTATTTGCTGAAACTTGTTCTGTTATAGATTTAAAGTAGGTATATCCAAACTGTTCTCTTTGTTCAGAGTTTTGACACTTGACCCTCATCAGCTTTTTTATATGTACATATGTAAATATTTTAATTTAACTCTGGACTCCGCGCTAAATCCCATTGAGATATGTACCTAAACCTTGGTAATATTTTTTTGGTTGCATTTTTATCAGATTGCTCACTTTTATTCTATAGGCGTAACAGTGAACTATTTTGAAATTTAAAAACTGTTTTCATTACAGTTATATGGAACGACTAGTGGGTGCTCGCAGCTTCGCTTGCATTAAGAAGTGAAACTTGCATCCCTTATTTCACCGCTATCAAAGTGGCATTCCCAAAAATCCTTTCGGATGTTTACGTCACGATATCTACTTTCATTCCAAATTTCAGCCCAATCCGTCCAGTGGTTTGGGCTATGCGTTGATAGATCACGATATCAGTACTTATATATAAAAAACAGTCAGTCAGTCATCTTTGATTTTTATATATTTAGATTAAAACCAGATCTACTAACTACCTGAAAATAAATTAAAATCGACGTACTACTGGCGGAAAAGTCGTGTCCCATACATACTGAAAATAGTAAAGAATCATCATCAACCCTACATTTTCAAGTTGTTTAAAAACAGTAAAACAAGTCACCTGCAGCTGGTCGGGCATCAGCGTGACACCCATCACCTCGCTGCGAAGGCGCGACGCTTGGAACGTCCACCTGGAACCCTGGACGGAAACATACACACCATATACACATGATAAATATAGCCTTTGATAATCCAGGATATATTCTATCTTCAGAGCGAGTGTGGCGCGTTGTGGAAACCAATCAATCTAACAATTCAGGTTCGATTCCAGCTCTACCCCATAATTTTTTTTTCAAGTTTCGTGGATATGCTGTTGCTAAAATCACGGTGAAGAATTAGACTAGTTTAGGACTATAGAATTTGAAATATGTATTATAGACTACTACGGTAAGATGAGGTCGACGAGTGACCAGATCTTGTTGAAGTACACTGATGATGGATTTAACTATTATTGTTGCTAGCATGTAATTAGTTATTTAGTTACAAAATAAATTATTTTATCTTATCTTGACCGTTGATCGAAGATTCACCTGAACCTTTGGATCTTTTTTGGTATTTAACTAAAAATACTAAAAAAGACTTCTGCTATAGAGCAATAGCATAAGTAAAATATTATTTAAAATATGTATTTAAAACAGCGTTTTATCTTCTAAAGTACCCCATCAATATTCGAGTTTCACAATCAAATGTAGTGTGCATTTGCAAAAGCTGTTATCACCTGTTGATCGAAGAGCGACCAGAATATAGGCACAGGCAGGTACAGGTATAGTATGGAGAAGACGACCTTCATGTCTGTGACTAGCTTGGCTCCGTACTTGTCGATGGAATAATCGAGCCAATGAGCGCGCGCGTCCACACATCGCCCTTCTTTGAGACGGCGGGACATGGCGTACTGGAATCATAACATTATATATAGGTATATGAATTATTTATTTATACATTATATATATACCTATATATTATTGATATTCATCATCATATTCAGCCCTCATCATATTTAGCCACTGCTGGGTATAGACCCTAGGTGACATTGGTGTCGGTCAAGTGCTTGTCTTGTCCAGAGAGGCGCGATGGGGCGGATGTCATTAATTCATCTGGCAGGTGGTCTGCCTGAAAACTATTATATTACGGTTTTCAAATTGAATAAAATCATTTATTTTGCGAATATACATAAATTGTAAGATAACAGCAGATGGAATGTTAAATGGTAGGTACATCTCTTCGTCGTCCAGAAATGCTTGGTTACACTTATTTAAAAAACTGCTCAGCCGATTTCGATGTAACATGCACCATTCCCCTAAGTTGAATCATACTAAGTTATGTATACCCTTACTTGCGTTGAAGTAGCTGGTATGCTATGTATATCATATCGATAACACATATGTATATACCTATGTGTTGTTATGGTTTTCTGTTTTACTTATCCTTCGTTATCTTATATTTCCCAAGAAATCCGTAGTCAAACATACATACATCTTTCCAAATATAAATATAGACAAACATACTTTGACAAAGTTTTGCATCTTTGATGTTTTCTTTACAAGCCATAGTAGGTATAAGTAAGTGATGCGTACACTTACCCAAGCACATTTCACAAACTTAACAGTGATATTGTCCCGAGGTTGCTTAATTCGATACCAAGGCTTGCCAGCAACGAAGATTACTGAAAAATATCGGATAGAATAAACAAATACCACAAGTGTATATTTTACAAATTTTAAATTTAATTATTTTAATCTTTTATTATTTTCACGTCAGCTTAAGCGCCGTAAATTAATGTTAAAAGTTTTTTTTTACATGGCTTACGCTTGACTACAACTTGCCTGATGGTAAGCAACGTTATAGTCTACGATCTAGCGCGCTTGCCTAAAAGAAACCGGTTTACTCTCGACTTGAAAACCGACAAATTATAGTTCAAGGGGAATAGAGATTCGGGCAAGAAGTTCCACAGTTTGGCTGTTCGCACGATGAAAGTCGAAGCAAAGCGCTTGGTGCGAGTCTTTGGAACCTCAACTGTATAATGGTGCTTCCTTGCTGTTTCGTCCGCCTTTAAATACATCAGATAATAAAAATAGCCTTTACTTCAGATAATTACAATAAAATAGTTCAAATGTCACTTTAGAATTTCAATAAATGGAAAATTCAATAAGAGGTACCTAACCTAATGTAAATTATTAACTCATTTCACAATTCTACACAACACTAATATGCATTGGACCAGCAAATATCCAGTCATAACAAAATATTGAGCTTGCTTTACTCGCGCATAATTGTATGAAAACTCCTACAATTGGTCCAAGTTTAAATTTTTCAATTCAGATAAACACTGTCCACCTATCTAAGAGTAGGTATGTGTACGAAATGAAACTAAAAAGTATATCATCTACTAGTGGGTGCTCGCGGCTTCGCTCACATTAAGAATTAAAACTTGCATCCCCTATTTCACCCCTACCCAAGTGGCATTTCCTAAAATCATTTCTTAGCGGGTGCCTACATCATAGCATCTACTTGCATACCAAATTTCAGCCTAATCCTTTCAGTGCTGTGCGTTGATAGATCACTATGTCAGTCACTCACCTTTCGGTTTTATATATTTAGATAGGGGATTTCGTATGTTATTTGATGCATTTGATGTCCGAGAACTAGGTAAAGAGTGATGTTATTAAACATGCATTTTGTAAGTACGCTCACGAATTTTTTCCTCCCCTAGTATTATTATATGTTCGGTGCCCTAGGTGCAAGGCAAAATTTAATTGAAAGTTTTCAACAGTATATTGTGTTTCTAAGTACTTTATTTATTAGTTATTGTCTCGGCTATGTACTTTTTGCATCTTTTTCCCATACAACATTACATTTTAATCCATTGGAAGAGCTTTTCACTGAGTTGAGACTGCGTCGTGGCAGTCAGATTGTTTCAGGTGTACCAAGTATATAATACGTCGCAAATAAAAATAAATATTAATTTTATCTGTTCTCTTTTATTACTACTAAAGTAATATAATAAATCTGTATATACAAGAAAGTGGTGCTAGTTCCCCCATTTATAACTAAAGAACGGTTAAACGGATTTAACTGTGAATAGATGAGGAGGTAAACCTAGCTTAGAACCAGGAGACTTATGATATCGTTTTATCTCTTATTTTTTTTATTTAATTGAATAAAATCAAAAATATTATTTTGTGCCTCCAAGGTTCAGAACACAGTTCACCGGGTAAGCTAGTAAAGAATAAAATAAAATAAACTAGTAACAGTTTCAACAGGGCTCTCAAGGTATGTTGGCCTCTAACAACAGTAGCACTGTAAGGATACATCCTAGCATATAAACCTAAACCTTTATTCTGTACTAGTGGGTGCTCGCGGCTTCGCTCGCATTAGAAAGTAAAACTTGCATCCCCTATTTCACCCCTTTAAAAGTGTCATTTCCAAAAATCCTTTCTTATCGGATGCCTACGTCATAACATCTACCTGCATGCCAAATTTCAGCCCGATCCGTCTATTGGTTTGAGCTGTGCGTTGATAGATCACTATATCAGTCAGTCAATCAGTCAGTCACCTTTGAGTTTTATATATATATAGATTTTCTCTTTTTACTTCTTTTTATTTTTGTTAACTTTCTTATTTAACTCTTGACCCCGCGCGTCTCAAAGGGTCATACCTGAAAATCAGCGCTGTAGAGTAATCTGCAGCATTAATGCTGAGGTATGACTTTTTTTGGCGCACGGGATATCAATCATCAATGAACGTAATATCACCTTTCTATTCTATCTGTTTTCAACTTTTGTGTGTATATACCTATATGGTTGTGTCCTGTGTGTCGAAATAAACGCTTTGAATTTGAATTTGTATAAAAAAATATTTAAAAAAAATAACAGAAACCGACTTTATTATAATTTTTGGACTTCAAAATTCGGAATTGGTGCGCTCGTTTCATAATAGTAACGAGTGTTTTAATACCCGTGTTATATGCAGTTGCATACACTACTTTATCTTCACTAATGCAATTAATCAAACAACAAGAGTAAAAGCTGACAATAGTTAATTTTTCATATAATTTTCTAGATTTTTCTGGCAAAAGATTGTGAGTTACTTTTATTGCCAATTCTAGAATATCCGGTGGCGTACAAATATCATCGTCGCTATCCATTTTTAACTTTTAATTTGTATTTAAAAAACAAAACACATTGCGAAACATTAAATTCACGCGTACGTGTATTGTCACAGTGATTTTGCCGCCATTAAAATCTAACCAACGAGAGCGCAGCGCGACCAACCTGATTGGCCCTGCAATCAGGTTGGTCACGCTTTTTCGATGTTATAATGAGCTATTACGATATCGATGTGGATATTATAACATCATATGAAATTGCTTAGAGTGTTTTGTTGTCTGTGCTATAACAGTAGTAATTATAAGTCAAGTATTGGAAACATAAGTAGAATGTTACAACATTAGTGTAGATAAAAATATTTTTTATTCAGGATTTTGTCAAAAATCTTCTGTAACGGGAAAAGTAGTAGGTCTTTTAAAGTTTTCCAAAATTCATTCGTGATACGGTCTTCAGATAAAAAAATAATCATTATCTGATGAATCGTGTTTCGTTATTGATTTAAAGTACTTTCTTACTTACTCCGCTGTACAATATAAGAGATCGCCACCGATTCCGGTCTTGAGCCGCTTCCCGCCAGTCAGCTATTTGAAGCACGCGTAGATCTGAAGACCAACGGGACGACGACCACTCGGGACACCGAGAAAGGCTCTCTTGACACTACGATCGTCTCCCATTCTCACCAAGTGACCCAGCCAGAGAAGTCTATAGGCTTTTGTCTCACCCATTATATTTGGTTCCCCTACCAGCCCTTCAATTTCGAGGTTCTTCTTTATTCTCCAGCTTCCATCCTGCCTCGGGGTTGTACCCAAAATCTTGCGCAGGATCTTCCTTTCAGCTACTAGCAATTACTCTTCCTCTATAAGGGTTAACGTTCATGCCTCACACCCATACATCAAAATCGGTCTAGTTACAGTTTTGTAGATCCTAACTTTTGTCTTCCGGCTTAAAAGCTTGGACACTAAAACCTTATGTAGGGCTGCACTACACCGGAGGGCATTATGGATCAGAATGTCGATTTCCTCTTCCCTAGTATTTCTATCCGTATTAGTGCATCCTAGATATTTGAAGCATGCCATCCCTTTGAAATATCTATCCCCCACTTGAAGATCCATTGGCTGCTGTCTGCAGTCTTTGTAGCGTTTCATGTGGAGGCATTCAGTCTTATCATGGTTAATTCTGAGCCCTACCCTTGCGGCTTCCAGAGACAGAGTCTGAACAGATCTTGCTACTTCAATCCCTGTCTGTCCTATTAAGGCTAGATCGTCTGCATAGCCAATAACCCTGTGCTGTATATTTAACTCGATATTAAAGTCTAGTTCCATAAATTTAAAGTGTACCCAAGCATTTTTTTTAATATCTTCAGCTTTATTATATGTAAACATTAATAATAGTAACGTACACAAATCGCACCAATATTATTAAAGCAAATAATTGAGCGTGAGTGAGAGCCCTTTGTTTCTGTTATCTGTGCTCTTGACGCTCAAACGGGTGCATTTTCTTCAATAATTGGGTATAGCCATCATCAATTCATTGACTAACGGCGCAGAATATTATTTCCAAACTTACATATAGAGATAAGCACAAGAAGTGCAGGAAAGCCGAAGCCCAGCGCATAGCAAGTATCATCTCCGAAGCACATGACACTCCTGCGCAGCGCCGGCGTGACCACCATCCCGATGAACCCGCCGAGGTTCACGGTGCAGTAGAATGTGGAGAAGAACCGCTGGAGACGCTGCTTCTCCTCCGGTAGACGGAACTGTTGAACAGAGACGCTCTTTAAATACAAAAAAGAATCAACTATTTTGCGACTGACGGCACGTACTGATGGCAGATGGAGCAAAGCAATAACTGAATGGTACCCACGGCTAGGTAAGCGAAGTGTAGGAAGACCTGTGCAACGGTGGCTGGATGATATTAGAAAGTTAGAAGGAAACATCTGGGCAAGAACAGCGCAAGACAGTGGGTCTCATTAGGCTGATGTTGACGATAATGATTCTGTGATCATTCAGTAGTGTTAAGAAGCGTAACGTCGTTTTCATTTCGTATCACTACACCGAGTAGGTACTCCCAACTGCCAAAATATGTGCCAAATATAAGAAAAACATTGATAAAAAAACGTAAGCTAAGTGACAAATAAACTGAACGAGAGCGAAAATGGCGCTCTATCATTAGCTGCACTTTTTGGACAGGGTGTCTACATTTATTAAGTTATTTATTATATTTTTCCAAAGTTATTTTATCAATACATTTATGTGTAAATACTATGAATACCTAAATTGATAAAATAACTATGTAATAAGTTAAGTGTGGTGTTTCCCTCGCTTAAAGTTGAAGGGAAACATCGTGAGGGAACTAATATGTTTGAGGACCATAATATCCGAGTACATGTGTCTTCCGTGGAAGGACCTGGGCGCTCTCCACGACGTATCTACCCAAGAGAACTCCCCTAACGAATTTATTCTGCTGGGGAGTCATGAGTCTCAGTCATGAGGAAATACGACTCAAAGAAAGAGATACCATGAATATCGCATCGCCATTCCAAATTATTGGTAAATTTGATGAAAAAAATTAACCTGGTCTCCACCAAAAGCTGCGACGCATGGTTTGATGCCCCCCGTGCCCGTAGCAATAAGAGCAAGCCCGATCATTGATGTGCTCCTGCCGAATATAAATATCTTCATGTAAGAATGTTCATCTTCTTCTTATCGAATGAGAGTGGCCAACTCTGGTGTCGAGAGTTCTCAAACCGCTCTAGGGGCCTCTGACATTTCTTAACGACTGCCGAACTAATATCTTTCTTCTACTATATAAAAACAAGTCGGGTTTTCCTTCCTGACGCTATAACTCCAGAACGCACGAAATGATTTCCACGGTTTTGCATTAGTTGGAAAGGTCTCAGGCTCCGTGAGGTTAATAAAAAAATCGAAACCATCTGATGGCGAAACGGAGTTCGCGGGGTTTGCTAGTTATATTTCTAAAGCTAAAAAGGTAATATACTTATGACTTACGTAGGAGGTAGCATCAGCGGCGGTATGGCAGAGCAGCATGTTAATATTGTCCCAACTAGGTATATAATCGAAAAATATAATATCACTCTGGAAATGAAATTTAATCAATATTAAAATAATAAAAAAAATCGAGGTACCTAAGTGTATGCATTGCCGTATTATAAGCAGCATCTAAAATGAAGCATCAAATTAAATAAAGAGGCATTCGCACAGGTATTATTATGGCATCAGAAAGTTATAAGGTAATAAGCCAAAAACGGCATCAAAACATTACTAACGAATGTAATAAGGCAAGAAAATGTAAGTGGGCTTCAAGAAATAATTATTGGACGTTATAATAATATTAGGCAGGTCAAGTAATAATGGTTTTTTGTCGTCTTCTAATTGGAAATAGGATAGGAAATGTTGAGTTTTTAGTTAGGTTAGGTTTGAACATTGACCACTACGCTCGAGCCAAGCAGCCGGCGAAGTGGCGGCAATGATTTCTATTTGTACTTGATTATACCAAAAGTCGGTTACTTCGAGCGAAGCCGGCGCAGCAGTATCCTAAAACATAGAACTAAAGTTGCTTCTACTGACGTACTAAAGCCACCCTTACAAGGTTATGCGTTAGTTGCCTGTACATCTGTATAGCTACCGCACAAGTGTATATAGTACACGCACCTGTATCTGCCAATGAAGTTGTCGGCCAGCACGGCTCCCATGAGCGGCATGGTGTAGCACATCATGATGAAGATGTGGTACACCACCGTGGCGGCGTTCTCGTGGAGGCACAGCACGTTGCGCAGATACAGGGACAGAATTGCTGCGCAAACGACTCATCGTAAGAATTACTTTCATAAGAGTTACAATAATTACAGACCAAGTCCTAAAATAGCCTATTCAATCTGCCTCATTTTAAGTCATTTTCTTGATCCGGTTAAGAGGTAGGTATCGTGCAATTGCGCGGCGCCACCGTCGTTTTTAGGGTTCCTTACCCAAAGGGTAAAACGGGACCATATTACTAAGCCTCCGCTATCTGTCTGTATCTCTGTATGTCTCCAGGCTGTATCTCATATACCGTGATAGCTAGAAAGCTGAAATTTTCATAAATGATGTATTTGCTTTGTGTGTAAAGTGTGTTTTTGTTTTGTTTTTGCGCAATATTGGGTAAAAACGGTAACAGGTAGACGCTCAAAACTCTCACAGAATATTAACTTGTATACTACCTTTCGAAATAAATAATGAAATAACTATAAAGTAAAGTAAATATTAAAGGGGGACCCGATACAATAAACAGGTAAACGCTTAATATTTTTTCAGAAAAAATATTTTTATAATGCCTTTCAAAATAAATAATTGAATAACAATAAAGTAAATATTTAAGGCACGCTCCCATACCACTAACATAAATTTTAAGCAATTTTTACTGGATCATAATAAACAGGTAGAAACATGAATATTTGTAAGTAAATATTTAGAAATAATTTAGTTGTTGTTGTTGTATTTAGAAATATATTAAGTAAAAATAAATACATAAAATAGATGATAGTACGGAACCCTTCGTGCGCGAGTCCGACTCGCACTTCGCCGGTTTGTTTACACTATCATAGCTCCTAAGCTGGACACGGTGAAGGTTCGCTGTGTTTAGTACTTCTTCCAGCTCAAACGGCTCAATCAGTTTGGATGAAATATGGCAAGTACCGTAAAATGGGTCGAAAACGGGTATGGATAGGGACGATTCTGAACTTCACAACGAAAATTAAGGTGTTTTAGTGTAAGCGCCATCTATGTTGTCTCTACGCAAACGTTATTGTATTGAATAAAGTATAGAACCCTGTTGACTGGAACGTCGTCCAGCGACACAGACAAGCAACATTTATGTCAATAACTGAAAACTAAAGACGCCATTGAAATCAACGTTTGGATTTTAATCACACGAAGCTAACATTAGGAAGAAAATTAGCTGTATGACGATTGAATTAAATGTGTATAACTTTATGAAATTGGTTATTGCCGCAACCTACGGGTTGGTTATAATGAAACAGTCAGTGTTAGGTAAAAGCACATTTCACTATTGCCGTTTTCATGGTTTCATAGTTACACAATTTACATTAGAAATTAGTGCGAGTCAAAATGGTCGATCCCGTTTTCTCGGTGTCTTTCTTATGAAGATCATCCTTCATGGCGGTCGCCGCATGTCGCCTCTTTCTTCTCGCTCATGCATACGAGCTGGGACCACGAGTGGGAAAGAGAGAGCGAACGACGCGGGCCCAAGTTTCTATGACGCAATACGTGGTTCCACCCTTGGTGCCTAGATGGCGTAAGTAGTCTCTAACTTCGAGTGTTACATACTCCCCCTCTAGACTAAACAAAGCGCCCTCGCGTTTGGTCTAGCACTGACAGGTGATACTTCGATTGTTAAATAGAAAAGAAAGAACGTTGGTAGCAACTTTACAATAAAATTCTAACACTAGCTAAGCTGTATGCTACTGCAATACTTAAGTATTGACCAAAATGTGCAATCAAAAATAGAGTAGCGACTATCTTAAACTATTTCTAACTATGTTTACGTGGCCGACCGCACTGCCTTTTCTCTCTTACCGGAGCAGTGAGGGAGCCCACATACGGTGAAATGTGAGATACATGATACTTCCCTACGCTCTTCCCAGTAAAAGGATTCTCCAACTCGGCGGTGGTGGAATTTACAGCCTTGGTTATTCTATATGGTCCATCTCTCCTAGGTATGAACTTGGCTGTCTGTCTGCGGTCATGTTGAGGAGCGACGAGGCAAGATGAGTCATTACAGTCTGCTCCAGGTCCGAAGCAGTAAAAAGCACGCCATCGGAGGGCACATATAGCCTCGGTTCGCCCAGCTCCTCCCCTTGAACTCGTCGTCATCTGCTTCAATCTTTTCTATTATTTCCCGTACCTCTGGGTCCTTCAGTTGCTTTTTCTTCACTTCAGCGGTGTCTCTGTGAGGTAGGGCGACTATGACTTTGTGGTAGCGGCGGTTGCCACTCTACCAGCTCCTACGTCACAAGGTAAGTACCTACACATGCGTAGATTGTAGAAGTAAAACGAAACTTGAAACTTTTATGCGAGTTGCTGCGAGCGGCGGATAGAGCCAGCGGGTCTGCGCGTCGTATCGCGGTTATCAGCGGACTGGCCTCACCACAAGATGGCCGGCGCGCGGGAACGAGCTCGCGTGGCCTTGGGCGCGGGCGGTTCCCCCCGCGCCCCGCACCTCAAGTGCGACGTGGCTCCATCCGTGCTTGCTTTGCTTGCGTTTAATTACAAACAGAATACAATAATAACAGAGTAGAACTTACGGCTACACCACACCCCCCCTGAGACCGTCACTACGGGCGATAACAACTTAACTTTGGGGGAAACCTAACTCTACGTCCTGACCTGGTAACAGTAGTCTTAGCCCTGGTGTCTCTAGGTGGGCTCGTGCTTTGCGTGGGTGTGTCTATGTGTGTACGAATGTCAGTGTTAGTGGTTGGAATGCTTGAGGGGCGACTGTTTGTAGGTAATGTGTAAGTGTCTGTGGTGGTGTCGCGCATAACGTAGGCAGGCTTCAATCTGTCTATCGTTACTGTGACTGATTTACCATTCAGCAATAATTTAAAAACTTTGTCGCCGCGCTCTATGACCTCATGAGGGCCAGAATACGGTGGTTTCAGGGCCCCTGCAACAGTGTCATCGCGCAGAAAGACATATGTACATGTCGCAAGGTCCTTAAAAACGAATGGGGAGCGATGTCCGCTATGACGTGAAGCGGGAGGTGGCTTGAGATTGTTGACAAAAGAGCGTAGCCGACCTACGTAGTCTGTCACGTCGATGTCGTCACTGTTCGGTGGGAGGACGAAATCACCTGGAATGCGGAGGGCCTCTCCATACACGAGTTCAGCTGCAGAAGTTTTAAGATCGTCTTTGTACGCTGTTCTGATACCTAACAGCACAAGTGGGAGTGACTCTACCCAACAGAGATCAGCGTGGCAGGTTATGGCCGCTTTTAGCTGCCTGTGGAACCTTTCTACCATGCCATTGGCCGCAGGATGATAGGCAGTTGTGCGGCTATGGACAAATCCCGCTATTTGCGACAAAGACTTAAACAAAGATGACTCGAATTGTCTTCCTCTATCCGTGACGATCTTGGATGGGCAGCCAAACCGGGAAATCCAGGTGCTGAGCAAAGCTTTGGCTACAGTTTCGGCCGTAATGTCAGAGATGGGTATTGCCTCAGGCCAACGAGTGAAACGATCGACGCACGTGAGACAATAGCGATAACCCTGAGACAATGGTAGTGGGCCAACAAGATCAATATGTACCACTTGAAAACGACTACGAGGAAGGTCATATGAAGCGAGTGGTGCAGAAGTGTGTCTAGTGATTTTAGACCGCTGGCAAGAAAGACAGCTACGGACCCATTCACGGCAGTCCTTACGGACGCCGGGCCAGACGTAGCGATCGCTTACCATCTTAGCTGTGGTTGCAGCTCCAGCGTGGCTGAGAGAATGGATGCTCTCGAAGACCTGCCGTCGGCAATCCTTGACTATATATGGTCGAGGTGTGGAATAAATTTTCGGTAGAAATTTAACATGCCTAGAAACCTCCGCAGCTCCTTTACCGTTTTCGGAGTGGGAAAGGTAGTAACCGCTTCCACCTTCTCAAGTAACGGCTTAGTACCAGCTGATGAAATGCTGTAACCCAAAAATTGAATTTCTGATGAGCCAAATGTGCATTTGCTCACATTTAATACCATACCAAATTTTTGAAGCCTGTTAAATACTTCATGTAAGTGCTTTTTGTGTGTTTCCTCATCATGTGAAAATACTAAAATATCGTCTATGTAAGGAAATACAAAGTCTAAACCTCTCATCATCTCGTCCATGAATCTTTGAAACGTTTGGCCTGCGTTACGTAGCCCAAACGTCATATATTGAAATTCAAATAATCCAAATGGAGTAGTTATGGCAGTTTTGTTTACATCGGCAGGATTAATTGGTATTTGGTTGTATGCTCTGGTTAGATCCAGTGAGCTGAAGATTTTACAGTTGGTGAGGTTGTGTGAAAAATCTTGGATATTGCGAATTGGATATTTGTCTGGTATAGTGCGTGCATTTAACCTCCGATAGTCACCACATGGTCGCCATCCATTCTTCTTGGGTGCGAGATGTAATGGAGACGACCACGGCGACTCGGAAGGGCGACAAGTACCATCCTGTAACATTAATTCAAACTCTGCTTTAGCGATTTTGAGTCGATCCGGTGCAAGCCGCCGAGGTGTACACGACTCGGGCGGTCCGGGCGTAGTGCGTATGTAATGTACAGTATTATGTTGTGAATCTTTGTGTATGCCAGATGGGCGAGTAATATCGGGATATTGAGTCAGTATGTCGAGGTATGTGCTGCTGATTTCACCGAATGAAATTTTTACTGAGCTTACATTGTCCGAAAAAGTTGCTAGAGAACCCCTAGTGCACAGATTGGTATTGCCGTCTAATAAACATTTGTTCCTAATGTCCACCAATAAGTTAAAATGCGATAAAAAGTCAACTCCGATTATAGCTTTTGTTACATCCGCAACAATAAATCGCCAGGGAAAGTCGCGACGCAAACCAATGTTTAGGTTTAAGTTTATGTAACCGTACGTTTTTATTTTAGATCCGTTCGCGGCACAAAGTTCGAAATTTGTTAGTTCGCGACTTTCCCTGAGTAGTAATCTAGGGAACACACACACATCACTTCCAGTGTCTATTAAAAAATCGAGTTTAGTTCGTCTATCAGTCACAAAAATGCGGCCTAAGTCGCGACAGGCGGCGGCCGCCCTCACGCACTGCCGGATGCGTTTTCCGCAAAGTCGCACGGTTTTACACACTTTGCCGCTTCTTTGCCGAACTTGTTATGATACCAACATAGCGGGAACTTGCGGTAATTAGATGTGGATCTTGTTCTTGACTGGCTGCGCCTGCCGGACGCGCGTCGGGCGTCGGGGGCGCGTCGGGTGTCCGGTCGCGCCATCCGCTGCACCGTCGCCGCTAGTGACGCCACCTGCCGCGTCAGCTCGGCGATCTGACTGTCCGCCGCCGAGGTCATGGCGACGTGTGGCTGGCTGGGCACGATGTCAAGTAGGCGGTCAGCCAGCTCGGCTATCTCTTCAAGCGGCGCCTTCGCTTGTGACGCGATGATACTTTGGGTAGTGGTAGGGAGCCGCCCGATCCAGATGGTCTTCAAAAACTCCTCGGGTACCCCGGGGCCGGCAAGGTGACGCAGGTGTCTGAGGAACTGCGATGGCTTGCGGTCGCCGAGCTCCTCGTGAGTAAGAAGCTGGCGTACCTTCCGCTCTCTGGATGCCGACCACCTCTTGATCAGTTCCGCCTTCAGCATCTCGTACTTGTTAGTGGCGGGGGGAGAGGTGATTAGGTCTTCTATCTCCGCCGCGTGGGTCGGGTCAAGGTGACCCACGGCATAGTGATATTTAGTGCCGTCGGCGGTGATGCCGGCCAGGGCGAATTGGCTCTCGAGCTGCGAGAACCATAACGCCGGCCGCTCCGCGTAGAAAGGTGGCACGCGGACGCCGACCCGGTCCACGTGCACGGGTGTGTCCGCCGGCTTCGTTTCGTTTTCGCTATTCATGTTCGAAACTAGGTCACCAATGTGGTAGCGGCGGTTGCCACTCTACCAGCTCCTACGTCACAAGGTAAGTACACATGCGTAGATTGTAGAAGTAAAACGAAACTTGAAACTTTTATGCGAGTTGCTGCGAGCGGCGGATAGAGCCAGCGGGTCTGCGCGTCGTATCGCGGTTATCAGCGGACTGGCCTCACCACAAGATGGCCGGCGCGCGGGAACGAGCTCGCGTGGCCTTGGGCGCGGGCGGTTCCCCCCGCGCCCCGCACCTCAAGTGCGACGTGGCTCCATCCGTGCTTGCTTTGCTTGCGTTTAATTACAAACAGAATACAATAATAACAGAGTAGAACTTACGGCTACACCACACCCCCTTGCGTGTTCAGATCACGTCGGGGTCACCAATGTGGTAGCGGCGGTTGCCACTCTACCAGCTCCTACGTCACAAGGTAAGTACACATGCGTAGATTGTAGAAGTAAAACGAAACTTGAAACTTTTATGCGAGTTGCTGCGAGCGGCGGATAGAGCCAGCGGGTTTGCGCATCGTATCGCGGTTATCAGCGGACTGGCCTCACCACAAGATGGCCGGCCGCGGGAACGAGCTCGCGTGGCCTTGGGCGCGGGCGGTTCCCCCCGCGCCCCGCACCTCAAGTGCGACGTGGCTCCATCCGTGCTTGCTTTGCTTGCGTTTAATTAATAACAGAATACAATAATAACAGAGTAGAACTTACGGCTACACCCACATACCTCACAGGTAGATAGTTCTCCTCCACAGCACGCTGGTGTTAGTAGTCTGCTGGCATACTCAACAGGTTTCTTATCAGGGTTCTCCCCCTGCATAAGAACTGCTCCGTGACAGTATGCACTACTATCAGTCCTGAGCTCGAAGGGTTTCGTTTCGTCGGCTTGTCTGAGTGTAGGTGCAGAGAAGAGGAGTCTCTTGATGTTATTAAATGACTATGAGCGCTGCTGCTCATCGCGCCACTCCCAGTCTACATTCTTCTTCAATAGATTGGTGAGGGGTCGTACTACAGATGCATAGTTGGGGACAAATCTCCGGAACCAACTAGTAAGTGCAACAAAACTTTTCAGTTGTTTTATGTTCTTAGGAGGCTCTCTGTCGGCTATCGCAGAGGTCTTCTCAGGGTCCACACGCAGTCCACCTGGTACTATGATGTGCCCCAAGAACTTGACAGCATCACAGGCGAAATAACTTTTCTTTCGGTTAATTCTCAGGTTGAATAGTGCTAACCTGTTCAATACGGCTTCCAGGTCTTCCAGGTGGTTGTCATAGGTGTCCGAAAGTATGATTAAATCGTCGAGGTACGCCAGTAGGGAGACTGGTCTGCCACGGAGGTAAGACTGCGCTCCGGTCTCAGTTGCTCTCTCTTCTGTTGGAGTCTTCTCAACGAACAAGTTGGACTTTAGTCTGTCTATCAACCTCTGGAACGTTGCGCCAGAATTCCGTAATCCCATGGGCATTCGTTTGAATCGATATGTTCCCGACGGTGTTATGAAAGCTGTCTTGTCACGGTCATCGTCGGCTACTGCTACTTGATAGTATCCTGCCTGCAGGTCCAGCGTTGTCATGTATCTGGTGGTCTTAGCGGCGTGGAGTACATATTCTATTCTGGGCAGTGGGTACCGATCTGGTTCTGTAACCTGGTTTAGCTTCCGGTAGTCTACGCACAGTCGCATACCTCCATCTTTCTTTGGGACTAATACTACATTTGCGGCCCATGGTGACTCACATTCCTCAATGATGTTGTCTCGTAACAGCTTTTGTAGCTCGGTATCCAGTATATCCCTTTTGTTTTGTGACAGCCGGTAGGGTGGTGAGGCAATAGGTTCCTGGTCCTCTGCTACTCGAATCTGATGCACTGCATATGTGGTTGGTGGTCCCTCCGGGGCCAAGCGCTCAGCTCTGCTGATGATGAGCTGGTCAAGCTTAGCCCTCTCAGCTGATGAGAGCATGCAGCCCTCATCATCACGAAGCTTCAGGGTGTCACTGTCATTCTGATTCTGAAACAGTTTGGCGTCCATGCTTAAGGTAGGTGTCTCTTCATAATTAGTCATGAATGAGCGTTTGATATTTGGTTGGTCAGCAAAATGCCAAGACATTTGGGATATATTGATAATCATACCAGCGGTGGCAATGAAATCTCGTCCCAGGAGGGTACGATTATTAGCACCTGGCACTACCACAAAGGTGGTAGGTATAGCACGGCCTTCTAGTTTAACAATGGTTTGGCCGGTCAGTGTCATCTTTTCTTGTTTGCTACCATCACCGAGTCCTATCTCACGAGGTGTTTCTATGAATTTAACCCCATTACTTATAGTAGTATGGAATATAGGCCGGGGCTTGCAAGGAAATTTGATGAGCCGCAGTCCGCCATAGCAACTCCTTTTGAGTCAAATACTTGTATGCTTACAGTTGGACGTGACTGTTCATTGACTAAGTTAAGATTTTGAAACTCAAACTTATCTTGTTTGCGGCTACATGTATCACATTTTGACCGTATGGTTCCTGCTTTCCCACACCCATAGCAAAATAGAGGTGAAGAGGCAGCGGGTTTGTTTGTAGCGGTTTGTTCATGCTTTATGTGTTTTGTCCTACATTCACTCTCTGTATGACTTAGGCGGTTACAAAATGTACAACGCGGGCGTTCGCGCCTACCATCTGATTTTGATTGCACATTTGTAGTTAATTGACGCCCCTTGCCCATATTAGGGTTAATGTTTACATAATCTGTATTATGAGTAACTACACTACGTTTGAAACCTTGTACTGGCGTCGTAGAACAAATGGGTAAACTCACCTCGCTCGCGCACTCCTCCACATACCTGGCCTTTTCCAGCAGCTGGTCCAGGTCTGCCACTGTGTTCCTCGGGATCTGCTTTCGGACTTTTCGGCGTAGAAGGCCATATATGATGTCAACTTGCATCTGGTTAGGAACTTCATAGGGTAGTCTCGCTAGATCGCAGCGTTTTCTTGAAATGAAGGTTTCGCTCCGTTCGGCGTCGTCTTGTTCGTCGCCGAAAATGGTTTTGAAGATAACGTGGGCGGGTCGCGGCGCTCCATACATGACTCGGAGGCGACGCACGGCCTCTTGCCACAAAGAAATGTTATTGCGTATACCGCGCCAATATACGGCGGCGTCATCGGTCAGGAGCATCGCCAATCCACGGAGGGCGTGTTGATCACTCGTTGATGTGCACTCCTTGTAAGTTTCTACAGCATCGACGAAGCTTTCAAACTCTTCTGCTGATCGTCCCCTGCCGTCAAAGCGCGCGGTACAGCACGAAAAATTACCTGGTGCAGGTGGGAACGCATGCCCGGAAATCGGCACGGGCGGTGCGGCGGCGCCATTACTATTACTGCACTGGTGTGTCGTGTCGGCCGTCATTTTCATGACACTTGAAATTATTTTGGCTAGCTGGTCTTCGGTGATGCTGAGGTTGTCACGGCGGGCATCGGGATGCGCATTCATAGTCGGCGCTGGCGGTACCGCCTCCGTAGAAAGCGCGAGGCGTGACGGGGACGCTGGTGGCGTGGGCCCGGCGTCGATCGGCTGTGTTTGCTCGCCTTCGCTCGACGTGGAATTTTCCTCGTTGCTTCCCGAACTCTTCTTCCTGCATCTTCTTTTTGGTGGCATCGCGCGTGTAGTTCTGGAAGACTGTTTCTCAACACGTCGGCGCACGGAGACACGCACGTACGCAACCAAAACTAGGGCATGTCCGGGCCACAAGTTGGGTGAAATATAACTTTATGAATTTGGTTATTGCCGCAACCTACGGGTTGGGTATAATGAAACAGTCAGTGTTAGGTAATAGTAGTTTATGCAACTGTCATATAATGAAGGGTATTAAAACACGAGTGTGAGTTTATAAAACGAGCGCAGCGAGTTTCATAATAGTAACGAGTAAGAACGAAGACGTGAGTACGAAGTAGGTAAGTATGTTTAATAAAATGTTTTATTTGCAGGTAAAACATCTCTAATAATATTTTCATGTTTATATATTATAAAGAATATAAGACTGGTCTTTAAAATACTGTAAAGTAAGTCTATAATGCTAGTTATAGAACTATTATATTTTTATTAAGTACTATAGGTAACCAAACTAAAACTATTGTGTTTATTTTAATTATAATACAATAATATTTTTATTGTAATTTTCATTGGTAAGATCAGTCGGATCAATCTTAAACCTCCATATGGATAAATAATTAACTCTCCCCTCCACGTTTTTCTATCTGTTCGAAATCCCTACTGCTTTTACAAACGCTCCTCTAATATACAGTTAAATCTTACCCGAGAAGACATCTGATTTAACTTATAAATAAAAAAATACTGTTTAAAGTGAAAATATATGGTCAAACATTAATTTTTCATAATCATTTGTTTAAACAATAAAAAAATGGAGTGCTCAAACATTTTTTTTTCGGTAAACATTGCAATTTATAGTTTAAAAAACAATATCCCACATCATACACACATTCATTTCATATTATTTTTATTATTGAATTGAAATTGTTAATAGATTCTTAGTGACAAAAATGTGATTTTTGCACACCAGAAATGGTAAGATGTATAAATATTTTTGTACCATGATTCTCACTACATCTTTGCAATACAATAAATGAATTTGAAATTCAGTACTTACTTCTTAGACCACAAAAAGAAAATCTTTCACAAAATTCCGTTGCAATTATACAAAATATCGACGTTGGATGTCCGGTGATCATCTTCAACTATTGATAAATTAGACTTAATTCCTCAAAATAAGTTCAAGTAAGCTCAGAAAAATTAATTCATTACCCATTGTGTTAGAAGGGTAATAATAATTACCCTTTTAAAAAATTGAATAGTCACACAGACCAATAAGAGATACACGTATATTAGTCACTCCCACTCCAAAAAGCAACCGACCAAAGAATACTGCAACCGACATTATATTTTTGGCAACGTCAAAGAATTATATTAATATTACCTTCGAGCATCAATCAATTACCCTTTTTGGTCTACTTGAAAGCAAAGAATACTTATATAATAACTTATTAAGTTTTTAAAAAGTTGAAACCAAGTGCTTGATCCAGGGAGGTGAATCTTAGAACAAAATGCAAATATAGAAACACAGTGCTGCTAATCTATATTTCTTGACCGAAAACGAAATAGTAGATGTCTCTTTAGTAAAAAAAAACATACAAAGTTAAGGCCAAAAAGAAAAAAAAAGTCAGTCAAGAAATGCAGAGGGCGCTTCAATTTGATTGGCATTAAATTACACAAGATGGCTCTCTATTCCTGGTATATTACATTACTCTAACGTATGTAACAAAGAGACGCGTATGTTGCTGCGGATGGGACCCTTTTTATAAAGGTAACCAAGGAATTTCATCCCTCTTTCCCTAGGTACCTACCTACCTAATAGTTAAGTAATTTTTAGGATACTAGGAGGCTAATATTTACCTTATTCATAATTGTATACTAATTAGCAAGAAGAAGCCACTATAATATTACCTGCTATCAAATCGTAAGGTAAAAATTACTTAAATAAAAATAAATTTGCCACAACTTATGTACTTAATCAGTTCTTTTTATTTTTACTATTATAATAATCATTTTTGTTAGAAAAGCTACAAAAAAAACATGAAAAAGTTTTTACAAAAAAATATATGACATTGGTTGAAAATAGGAACATATTTAAATTGTAATCTCATAGAGATTATGTAGAAGCCTCCAGAGCGACTAATTGCACTAAACATATATGTGCGGCTCTAAAGGCAAGAGAATGTAGCCCTTGGGCGCTATGTAACAATATATAGGTAATCTCTTACAACTTTAACAACAAATAGGTGCCATCTATAAATGTGGCACCAGCTCTAATTACTTATTTTCCAACTTCCATGACGGATGCGGATGTAAATCACAATCAAATAAGTTTAATGTGCTTATTAAACATGGTACCAGACTTTGTTGTATTATATTATCAGCTTAATACTAATATATAGGTAATCTCTTACAACTTTAACAACAAATAGGTGCCATCTATAAATGTGGCACCAGCTCTAATTACTTATTTTCCAACTTCCATGACGGATGCGGATGTAAATCACAATCAAATAAGTTTAATGTGCTTATTACACATGGTACCAGTCTTTGTTGTATTAGATTATCAGCTTAATACTAATATATAGGTAATCTCTTACAACTTTAACAACAAATAGGTGCCATCTATAAATGTGGCACCAGCTCTAATTACTTATTTTCCAACTTCCATGACGGATGCGGATCTAAATCACAATCAAATAAGTTTAATGTGCTTATTACACATGGTACCAGTCTTTGTTGTATTAGATTATCAGCTTAATACTAATATATAGGTAATCTCTTACAACTTTAACAACAAATAGGTGCCATCTATAAATGTGGCACCAGCTCTAATTACTTATTTTCCAACTTCCATGACGGATGCGGATCTAAATCACAATCAAATAAGTTTAATGTGCTTATTACACATGGTACCAGTCTTTGTTGTATTAGATTATCAGCTTAATACTAATATATAGGTAATCTCTTACAACTTTAACAACAAATAGGTGCCATCTATAAATGTGGCACCAGCTCTAATTACTTATTTTCCAACTTCCATGACGGATGCGGATCTAAATCACAATCAAATAAGTTTAATGTGCTTATTACAAATGGTACCAGTCTTTGTTGTATTACATTATCAGCTTAATACTAGGTAGGGGGCGCCGTAGACGGCGTTACTCGTCGCGCTTGTCATCAGGAGAGTCACGGAGAGAGGTCAGGGAGAGGTCCAATATGTCACAGATGGACTGCTCGTGGGCATTTAACTCCCCGCGGTAGTACTCCCGCGGGTCCAGCGACGTCCCATGATGCGGGAACGGGTTGCAAGAGATGGTGGGCCCCACGTTCGGCACCGCCTGAAACATACAACAAATTTAATTACTATAAAAATAGTATTCATTTTTTATCTACTAATATAAAAAAAACACGTGGCTGGCTATATTTCGTCTTACAGCTGGATCAAGCTAAGTTTGCACTTCGTTCAAAATAAAAAATAATCGAAAAAGGCACAGCAGAATCTACATTTGTAAATAGTATAGTTCAAGCTTGTACAGTGACATCACTGTACAAGCTTGAACTGCTGTAAATCCTAAGATAAAGTAAACTCTCAGTGGTAAAAGTCCGAACTGTTATTTAATATTGACATTTACCACGATGAACATGGATCAATCCTATTTACCAAGTCCGGGCTTTATAGTCACATATATATTTCTTAGTTTTTAAGTATTGTAGTTTAAGTATTGTATGTATATGGAATATAAAAAGTACGTGAGTATTATATTCGTTATATATCATCCATAGCCAGCGTTTGTTAAGTATGGAGCTAGATGGCGCAGTGTGTATAAAAGTGATATATTTAATATAATCCTAATGAATTATTTCTGCGGGGGAGTCCCAACCCTCAGTCTCGAAGAATAACAATTCAGAGAGAGAGAGAGAATAGAAGCACTCACCCCTTCGGCGATGTAGTTGGCCATGCACGTTATTACCGCCATGTGCCGCCTCACTTCTAGAGGGTGGTCAACGTATAAACTACGCTCTCTGGCAGCCCACCGCACGGTCATCTGAGGACAATGTGTTACAAAACGTTAGCTCATTGCCCGACACTTAATGTGTACCTGCTGGGTTTACTTGGAGTTCCTTCCAAGTTAACGCACCTTGCGTTCTCCTAGGAAATGAATACACAAAGCGACATTTAATATGTTACTCATTTTATATCACCATTGCATACAAAATTCGAAAACCGTGAAATATTATTTATATTGGCAGGTATTTTATAGGTCGACAGTCGGAATCAACGCGAGCAAAGCTGCGGGCATTCGCTTATATAGTAAATAAAATTTTACTACAAAATACATATAATGATCTGTATTTTCTAGTAAAATATTATTTACTATATAGTGGATGGGCATAAGCCTCCGCGATACACACATACCTACTCCTTCTAGTCAGCCATATCATCTTAACTTGTCTGGCTGCACGGCTGTTGCAGCCAGACAAGTCTATTTGTGGAGACTGCGCTAGGCAATAAGCATAGAGCTCACCTCGCAACTACCATCACTTTCGAAGTCCTTTGCAACTTCCATTAGGTTGTATTGAAGCCACTTGAGTCCATCCTCGGCCAGGCGCCATTTCTGCCGCACCAGCCGGCAATGGAGTGACTGTATGTCCTGGAGGGGACGTGCAGTCCTGCCATAACAAACAATACACGGCCGTTAGGTTTAGCGGTACAGGACCAACATATTGATTAAAAAAAAACATAATTTTATGTTATACTTTTCATTCAGATAAAAAAACATCAATAAACAGTAATTATGTTCATCTCATAATTGGTAAAATATTAAATAAAAAATAAAATAAATATTCCGGAACATTGCACACAGCGCCATCTAGCCCCACACTAAGCAAACGCTTGTGTCGTGGGTACTAGGTAACGGATATAATACTTATATACTTTTCTTTTGTAAATACATACTTAATATACATACAAACGACCAGACTCAACACAAGTAATTATAAATTACATTATTTTTTATTATTGGTATTACTTATATTGACATAGGTTTTCCGAGCTCACAACAACGGATGTTCATAAATGACCACCTGTCAGGAGAATCTAAAAATTTGCTCACGAAGTGCAAGATTAAAGCCAAGGAAAGAAATTTTGCCTATGTTTGGGTGAAATATGGAAAGATTCACGTAAGGAAGAATGACACTTCCCCCGTAATGGTAATCAACAAAGATTGTGATTTAAACAAGATTTCGTAATATGTGTCCCTTTTGTTAATTTTACTGCGTTGCGATATCTCAAGTCCCTAATCTTTGGCAAAAGTTTTACATTCGCTGGCTCGACCGACGCTCCACCGAAGCAGGTAAGCGCCTATCTTCATGTCCGCCAACGTTCCATCTCGCTCGCTCTCGCTCTGTGCATGTCTGGCATCCCTCTCACTCTCGCGACACACATCGCTGAACTGAACTTAGCAAATCTGTTGTTTGTTTACATCTTAGCAAATTATTTAACTATATTAATACTAACTAAAACTGCTTGTTTTTACTACTATGCCAATTATTGTCTTATGATAAGTGCCTATGCACTATTTTACCAGTCTGCTTTCATTTCATCACTTGTTCAACTCGCATACTAAACGTATTTGATTATCGCATTATATTTATTTCAGCCGTAACCTTCATTATTTTGTATTTTGTTTACACTTTGTTTCTAGTTTCTACTAGGCTCAATGGATAACGAGGATAGTAATTTAATCAGTGTGTATTACCAGAATACTAGGGGGCTTCGTACTAAAATAAGAGACTTCTATCGGGAATTGCGGCTTACCTCGTATGATGTAATAGTTCTTACGGAAACATGGTTGAATGATAATTTTGTGAGCTCGGAACTGTTTGATGAGCGATATATAAACTATTTCATAAGTTAACCACAATTTGGGCTTGACTCGCCTATCTGTATTGAAATATAATATAAATTAAAAAACAGAGGTAACAAAATAAACAGTATGGCGACGTGACAGGGATTATATACTGACGAAGGAGACCAAGGGTGGAGGGGTGCTCATCGCCGTGCGCAGGGACATAGCAGCCGTGCTTCAACCACAATTCCGATCCACGGCAGAAGACCTCTGGGTGACCTTGTCGGTCAAACAATCTCATACTAAGCGAGTCATCAAGCTTCACATTTGCGTTTTGTATTTAATAGCTCAAAGTCTAGGGTTTTCATTTGCAGATCAGTTAAAGCATTTCCTATCTAAACTTAATACTATTATGTTGACTAACCCCGATGATAAGTACCTAGTAGTTGGTGACTTCAACTCGAGCTATATACAGGGGAGCCGCAGTGTTGACTCATGTGTTATGGTTGCATCGGATGTCGCCCTCCCTGAAGGTAAGTTACTTTTGGATGATCTCTGTACATTAGGGCTGAGTCAGTACAACTGGGTGGTCAACCATATTGGACTATGTTCTATGCAATGATGATGTGCGCGTTGCGGAATGTGACCATGTTTTATCTAAAGTAGATGCATTTCATAATAAAAATAAATAAATAAAATAAAAATAGCCTTTATTTCCCTTTTACACGTATAGTTGTTCACACTACAATATTTTGATTTGATTCATGAAATTATTATATAAATGTCTAGTATTATTGCAGGGAATGTCAAAATGGATATATGTACTTAAATGTAATGTCAATGTCTGGTTATTGAATTAAAATGTTATTTATTTATTTAAGGGATCGTCCAACTTTGGACGTAGGCCTCCTCCAACTCATGCCATGTATGTCTCGTCTTTGCTGTTCTTGTCCAGAGTTTTCCTGCCACCGCCTCTATATCGTCTCTCCATCGTCTGATTGGTCTTCCACGCTCTCTCCGTCCATCTCTTGGCTCCCAGTGAAGTATTCTCTCTGTCCACCTGTTATCTCTCTGTCTCGCTGTGTGCCCCGCCCATTTCCACTTAAACTTGGCAGCCGTCTGAACAACATCGGTCATTTTCGTTTTTTTTCTGATATCCTTACTATCGATGCGGTCTCTCAGTTTTATTCCTAGCATACTTCGTTCGGTTGCTCTTTGAAATGATCTTAGTTTCTTTATCGTAACTTTTGTTGGGGCCCACGTCTGACATCCATATAAGAGAGTTGGCATTATATTGGATTCAAATACCTTTTTCTTGACTCGGAGTGGTATGTCGCCTTTGAAAATTTCCTTATTGCTCCAGTATTTTTTCCAGCTTAACGATATTCGTCGGTCTACTTCTTTTTCAGTTCGGTTTGTCATTTCGATATTTTGTCCAAGGTAAATGTAGCTTATTACGTAGTCAATGTTTGTGTCGTCAATTGTAATCGGGATTTTCTCTCCATTCGTCATAATTTTGGTCTTCTCTTTATTCATGTGCAATCCATATACTCTACTTCGTCTGTCAAGGCTTGTCATCATATATTGTAATTCTACGTGGCTCTCTGACATGAGTATAATGTCGTCGGCGAAACAGAGATGGCTCAAGTACTCTCCGTGTATGCATTTCATAAACCTATATTAATATCGCTTCAGTTTATCGACCTCCCGGCGTTGAAGCCCTTATCTCGCACTAAGTATTTATTCAACAAAGGTGACTATTCATCCATCAATGCTGAGCTTTTAAAGATTAATTGGTATGCTGAGTTGTCGTGGCGTAATATTGACGATGCCGTAACCGTATTTTATCCTCACTTAGATTCCCTTATTAAAATGTTTGTTCCTGCTAAATTAGTTCGAACCGCAGATTACCCCCCTTGGTATAGTATCGCATTAATTAAATCACTTAAAGAAAAGTTTAAATATTTAAAGAAGCTACGTATCTATAACAATATTTCAGATCGTTTATCATATAATATACTGCGTGACCGTACTAAATTGTTGGAAAAAAAATGTTACCATAACTATATCTCGATTGTAGAAAATTCAATAGAAAAAAATCCTAAGTTCTTGTGGTCGTTTCTAAAGTCTCGTACTAAATCTGCTGGTATTCCTAGTTCTGTAAATTATCAAAGTCGTACTGTGTCTACTGGTGACGACATTTGTAACTCATTTGCGGCATACTTCCAGTCGACATTTTTAAGTGGATCGAGTTCGGTAGGTATCAAGCTCTCCGCTTGCTTCTCAAGTGGTCGATGCGTTACATCCAGGGTTGTCAGATACGTTCAGCATTTCGATGGTGAATATTGAAGCCTCACTAATAGCGAAATTATTATTGCAGCTGGATCTCTCGAAGTCAGCGGGACCTGATAAAATAGGGCCCGTGTTTCTAAAAAATTGTGCAGATGCCATCTCATTGCCCAATATATGGAAGTCAGCATTTAACACCAATTCATAAAAAAGGTTCGCGGACTGAATTGATGTTGAGAATTATAGGCCGATATCTAAGCTATGCATTATAGCTAAGATATTCGAGCGAATAGTTTACAAGCAGACTTACGGTGCCTTGAGGTGTGCTTTCCATCCATCTCAACACGGGTTTCTTAGGGCTAGATCTACAGTCTTCCAACCTGGTGCTACTGAATGACTACTTGACTAAAGCTATGGATAGGCGCTGTCAAGTGCACGTTATCTATACTGATTATAGTAAAGCATTTGACAGAATAGACCATAGTATACTTTTAATCAAGCTGCAGCGCATGGGAGTCTGTGGAGATCTGCTTCGGTGGTTTTCTTCGTATATGGACCGACGAACGCAGGCTGTAGTGGTCAGTAATTATGTTTCTAGCTGGGTTGAAATACCGAGTGGAGTACCCCAGGGTTCCCTGCTAGGACATTTGCTTTTTTCTATATTTATTAAAGACATCTCTTCCTGTTTTTTGAACTCTAAACTTCTTTGTTTCGCCGATGACATGAAAATATTTAAATCAATCGGGTCATTGAACGACGTGGATGACCTTCAGGCGGATCTACTGCGGCTTGACAATTACTGCCTTATTAATAAGCTTGATCTCAATCCCGCTAAGTGTTCAGTAGTCACGTTCACCCGCAAATATAAAATTATTCTATCTGAGTACAAAATTAAAAACCAACCACTAGCTAGAAATTCGAGTATCCGTGATCTGGGGGTAATCCATGACTCGAAACTACTATTTGATGAACACGTAGATAACATAGTAAAGAGAGCATCTAGGGCGCTAGGGTTCATGATGCGTAGCTCTGCTTCGTTTAAAAAAGCTAAAACATTTAAAATATTATACTGTACATTTGTTCGAAGCATACTCGAGTACGCGTCACAGGTGTGGAACCCTCTGTACGATGAATACATATCTCGTATAGAAAATATTCAGAAGCGTTTTATGAAATACCTATGTTATCGAATTAAGGTGCCGTACAGATCAAAATATTATCTTAGTTTCTGCAATAAGTTTCATTTACTTCCTTTGGTAAATAGAAGAGAGATTGCTGATATAATATTCTTGTTAAAAATAGCAACTAACTTAGTTGATTGCCCCGAGCTTGTTGAGGAAATTAACTTAAACTGTACTACATTTCGAGGTCGCTTTAACCCTCTATTATATATTCCACCCAAACATGCCAACTATACCCAGAATGCATTTCTGGTGAGAGCGAGTGTGAGTTACAATGCTGCTGACAAACGGTTGGGGCTGGATCCATACAGGTGTAGCTTGGCTTCGTTGAGGCGGCGGCTGAACAGCGAGTTCTTTGTTTGATTTGTGTGTTTGTTGTAATTATGAAATTGTATAGGTTTATTCTGTTTTAAGTAAGTTAAGTGTAGGTTTGTGAGTATTTGTGTTGTTGATGTAGGTGTAGTGTTTTTGTGTTCATAGTTTTATGTATATATATTGTGTTGTTACCCGTGTTGTCCTCTAATTGGATTTTTATTTATATCATTATTTGCTATTGTGTGTCTGTGTCCGTTAGACAACTTGTAAATTAAATAAATAAATAAATATTATAAGTCTAGCAGGCTCCACACGACATATTCATGTTTTCTTGTATTTGTTTTGTCTTTGATTAGTATTTATTTGGTTCTCTTTCTGTTTTCAATGCATAAAATTTATATGGACTTTGTATCAACATATGTTAACATACAGTTATATACTTTGTTATTATTTTATTTTTGCTGATACTCACGTATCCTTGGTTAGTTCGAATATTGGGTGGGACAACATATCCTTCGGAGCTTTCGAGCACAGGTCCAGGATCATGTATGCCATGTTGGGGAAGGAAAGTATGGCATGCCTGAGATAGACGGTGGCGACTTCGAGGTCCTCTGGAATACAAACGTAGTTGCTTCATTACACAGACCTCTCTACAGAGCCTAACATGGCCCAATTAAATATATACTATATTCGTGGATGCACATACTGCACATAGGTATGTATAACAAAAATCAAGTTGCCGCCAGGTGGTGTTAAGGTCACAAGTACACTAATTAACATAATTGATATAAAGAATTGATTTTTGACAAAATATTTAAAACAAAAAAATAGTTAAATTTAGTAATTTAAAAATCATAATTACTTGCGTCATGCAGGAATCAAAACTGCACCTCTAGATTAGAAGGCAGAGACACTACAAACCAAGTTACCAGGCCAGTCAAAGTAGAGATTTTTTTTTTTTTATTTTTTTTATTCTCATTTTTAAGGGACTTTTGTTATTACATGTCAGTCCCATAAAATGTGACCTTGAGTGTTTTGTTAATAAACGCAAAATTTGTTTGTTTGTCAATGGTATATGGTACTGACCGTAGCGCCCGCTTTCGGTGGATAGATAATACTGCGCCAGAGCGCGCGAGTACACCATGTTGTAGAGCCACTTGCCGTTGCGCGAGTCCGCCCACTTGTTGTACAGCTCCAGCAACCACTTGAATTTATGCGCACGTAGCGCCATCACATCTAAAATCATCAATTTATTGTAATAAAAACGATTTTTGTGGTTAAAAAAGTAAAAACATCTTGTTATTGCATGTCTTATTATTGTATGTTACTTGCTCCACCTCAAGTCTAAGACCGCTCGACCACTAGCGACTTTTTATATCGATGCAGTCTCACTTAGCATCGATACAGTCGCACAGCGGTCGCTACACATTGGCAGTGTAAAAAGCCGGCGAATGATGTCGTTCAGACTAGCGTGGCGGCTAATTCTACCAGCACTCCTCGAACATGAGAGGCCGTGGTGCCCGAGCTGGTCGACATCAGTACCGCACTGGCAGCGATGCAATATTTTATTGTTAGCAGCAATTGTTTCTCAAAACACCTAAACCATCAACTGCAATTTTTGTGATTGCCAGTTGTAATTGATATTTAATACTACTAACTCTAATACAAATTTTCTAAAGCACATACACCAACATTGTTGTAACATACAGCATTGTAAAATATTATAAATATATGCATGAGCTGCATATGTATATTACTTTAAAAAAAAAGGTACATACCAATCACAGTTATCACGGAGAGAGGATCGCTCGGGTCGAGGTTTAATAAAACCTTGCAGACCTCTAGGGCAGTTGTATGACACGCCTTCATCGACAGCAGGTACACATATTTCAGCAGTGCCACATGGAACCCACGGTTCTCCACATGATCGTACGCCAGGATGGTACGGCCCTGAAATAACGTCCATTCTAAGAAAAATCCTCCATGACTTGTTACATTAAATCACTGGTGGGATTATCAAACCTGTATGTGTAACCAATGTGCATTTATATGTTAAAATAGATGTAGCTCACGGATTGAACAGTATTCCAGACAAATAAACTAGAGTAGGGTTTACTAATAATACATAAATATTCTAGGATATTTTACACAAGTAACCTATATGTCTATACTATGCAAACACTTGTGTTACTCGCGCAGAACGTTACATCACAGAAAGTGTGAACGTCGCTCAAAGGGACTCTGATAGCCTAGTGCACCGGACTGGAGAAGCATAGTGCACCAAGCGACCCACACATCAAACTAGACACGACCTTCAGTAATGAAGAGGCCGACTAAGAAATATTGAATGGAAAAAATAATCATGAAACGTACGTCTATCAAGCTGAACCCAGGAACAGTCACTTTCTGCAAGAATATTATTCCACGCTCCAGTAAGCGCATCGCCACCATGAGTTGTCGTTCCGATAAATAGAAGTCCACCGTCTGAAATCAATAACATATTTTATTTACAAATAAAACACTAAATTCTTTCAGTTTCTCTTCTGAAGTGAATACGTATGTGACACCTATCATGTCGATACATAACTTTCTAGCAAAAATTTGAGTATAGTAGTGATCCCACAGGTACCTGCATAAGACCCTCCAAGGTTTTAATGGAGTACGAGGAGATAACCGGGGCCCAGCGCACGAGGCGAAACAGGACCATCAGACTGGACAGCCCGTTCTCGTATCGCTGACGATACCTGAATTTGAAATATTTTTTGCCGCCTTCTTCTCCCAGTTTCTCCATCTCCATGCCTGACGATAAAAAAACATATTCCCATTATATATATAAGACGTATATATAAGCGTAAATTGAATATATTTAAGTATGAACTAACAGCTTAGTAGAGTTGATGAGCGTTACATAAAGATGGTTAAGTATCTCCAGGAAAATGCAACCGCATGTGTCAACCTGCATGAAAAAACTCGAAAGTTTAAGTTATCTAGAGGAGTCAGACAGGGAGACACAATTTCTCCAAAACTCTTTACCGCGACTTTAGAAGGCGTCTTTAAGAAGCTAAATTGGGAAGAGAAAGGTATCGAGATAGAAGGAGAGCTGCTCACAAATTTGAGGTTCGCCGATGATCTGGTGTTATTCTCAGATAATGTCCCTGATATGTTGTCTATGATTCAAGACCTGAAGACAGAATCTGGAAAAGTAGGGTTGAAAATGAATATATCGAAGACCAAAATTATGACTAATATACCTACCAGGCGTGGATAGATACCATATGCCTGTGGAATTGGTGACGAGCTACATCTACTTGGGACACAGAATAACACTAGGTTTAGGAAATCAGACTGCAGAGGTAGAAAGGCGTATATCCCAAGCCTGGGCAGCATTCGGCGCAAACAACCAAATACTTCGCAACAAGAAGCTGTCTATTAAACTGAAGGCCAAGGTATTCGAAGAATGTATCACGCCGGTCTTCACGTACGGTGCTGAAACTATGACTCTCACAGAACGATCAGCTGAGAAACTTAGAGTCGCGCAACATGCCATGGAAAGAGCTATGCTCAGAATCACCTTGCGCGATAGAAGGAGAAACGAGTGGATACGGCGAAAAACGGGACTGAAAGACGTAGTAGAAGTCATTACGGGAAGAAAGTGGAGATGGGCTGGCCATATTGCTCGAATGGACTGTCACCGATGGACACGAAGACTAGTAGTGTGGAGACCATGGGCAGACAGGAGACCACGAGGCCGCCCACCGTTACGATGGGTTGATGACATCCGGAAGCACGCGGGTCACAACTGGATGGCTAGAGCAGCAGATCGCGAGTTATGGAGAAAAATAGGAGAGGCCTATGTTCAGAAATGGACTCCTTAAAAGCTAAGAAAGAAGAAGAAGAACAGCTTATACAAACTTACAGTGGCATACATACATTGAAATTGTTGTGGGTATGTTAAAATAAACTTACCCCGTAAAACAACACTGGCATGTAGCGCAAACACCTGCAACTTGTTCTTCAATATAAAAGCGTCTTTGCGGCGTATGTTTCTGAAACAATAAGTAATAAAAAGAGTTCATTAAGGTACTGATTTAGCTGCGATATTAACTACTTTTCCTGTACTACAATCCAAAACGAGGTTTAGCTAATTTGATTGTTCTATTGTTAGATGTTTATATCAGAAGAAATTAAATTTGGAATATATCTTACTACTGCAAAGTTCTGAAACAATTATTATTATTTATCCAGTCTTATTCAAACCTCGTTTTGGAATAAGACGGTACGTTACTAAAAAAATAGGAACTGTTTTGTTCGTACTTCGGTTCATCTAAGGGGCCGACCATCCGACGAAACTCGACCTTGGGATCAAGATTATTGCTGTCGACCGTTAGCACGTCAATGCAATGCATCTTGTTAGAGACGGATGCTACGGGTTCGGGCTGGCTGGCTTCTGTCAGCGGGCTCACTGAAGCGACGGCCCGCGCAATCTCATCCACATCCTGGAAAATTATAATATACATATCAAATTATTATATAAATGCGATAGTGTGTTTGTTGGTTTGTTCATTCCGCTTTCACCCCACCCAACAACTTTTATGTACACATATTTATAATTTACTTACGAAAAACGATGATGACCGTGACGGTGACTGTTTCCTGTTAGCTTTCTTTTTTAATCCTTTTTTTTGTTTTGCATTGGCTTGCGGCTCCTAGAAATATAAAAACACACATGATAAATTTGATATCAAAATAATGAAAAATAAAGATAGGTCAACTAGGTTCTAACAAACTCTTTCTCCTAACTCCCTGTTACATTCAATATATGTATAATTAGTATTCCCATCACTAAAATACATACACAATCAAACTATTTATTTATTTGATTACAGTGGCATGGGTTTCTGAAACGCCAGTAATAACTCCTGGAAACAGTTTTTCATCATATCGAACGGTACAAAATTCGCCTATGCACCTCTTTGGAGGCACCATCCGCTCAGACGATTCTTCCATCTTCTGATCACTGTCAGATTCTGACTCGTTGTAGACCGAAGTTCCAGATGAAATAGACTGAGACTGAGATGAGCGACCGCTCGGCACGGCGTCCAAGACGAGACTCCCAATCAATTGCAAAGTGTTATTGCTAAAATATTTGCAGCTCTGATTTTCATGGTATTGACTCATATTAACTTTTATCCGGGATTTACCTGCTTTATAAATTTTGAACCTACATATAGGTATATCCTTTATTAATTGTTATTTTAAGTACATTATTTACAGTCAGAGTTGTGTAATATAAGTATGATACCATATAGATGCAATAAGAATCATTTCTCAGACCAAGTTCCAGCTCAACATAAAAAGTAATTGATCTCAAAGTACATAAATAAACCTGAGTCATTGTACCTCTGAAGGTAACAAAAACTATATTATTAGATACAAATAGGTATCCATGGAGGTGTGCTGTATCTAACACAAGCTGTACAAATAAATTGCAAGAATCTTAGCAGACAGAGAAGATTTAACTTTTTATGTGAACAATATGCAAATTAGCCTCTGCTAGTTTTGGCTTATTTGCATCTATGTGACATGTTGAACATGTTTACTTTATAGAAAAGTTATGAATTAGAAAAAATAGATCATATTTTTCAGAATAGATCCACAAGATCAGGAAAAGATTTTCTATAATTCTAAGCACAGTAAATCTAGGTTATGATGATACAAAAATATCACTCATTCATAAAACTTTCTACTCGTGATTTTGAAAGTAGTTCAACACTTGCATATGAAATTGTAGCCTTTAAAAATTCCGTTTCAGCTCTTCTTCTGTACCCGTTAATGCATGAAGAGTGAAAATAATTAGAATAATATGTAGGCCACTAACCTCTTGTGTGAATTTGAGTTCGTTCTTGTAGAGGCTCTTGAGTTCGTCGCATCTCTGCTGCAGGGCGCTCGTCTTATCTAGCAGGTCCAGACCCAGCTGAACTAATTGTATCTGACTGCTGCCTTGGTCGAGCTTGCGGCTGAGCCTCTCGATCTCTACCTTCAGCTCCCCCACCGACAGCTCCTCGTGAGCCGTGGCTGCCATCGTGGGACAGTTAAACGGCTGTGTATTCAAAGTGTTATTGCTAAAATATTTGCAGCTCTGATTTTCATGGTATTGACTCATATTAACTTTTATCCGGGATTTACCTGCTTTATAAATTTTGAACCTACATATAGGTATATCCTTTATTAATTGTTATTTTAAGTACATTATTTACAGTCAGAGTTGTGTAATATAAGTATGATACCATATAGATGCAATAAGAATCATTTCTCAGACCAAGTTCCAGCTCAACATAAAAAGTAATTGATCTCAAAGTACATAAATAAACCTGAGTCATTGTACCTCTGAAGGTAACAAAAACTATATTATTAGATACAAATAGGTATCCATGGAGGTGTGCTGTATATAACACAAGCTGTACAAATAAATTGCAAGAATCTTAGCAGACAGAGAAGATTTAACTTTTTATGTGAACAATATGCAAATTAGCCTCTGCTAGTTTTGGCTTATTTGCATCTATGTGACATGTTAAATATGTTTACTTTATAGAAAAGTTATGAATTAGAAAAAATAGATCATATTTTTCAGAATAGATCCACAAGATCAGGAAAAGATTTTCTATAATTCTAAGCACAGTAAATCTAGGTTATGATGATACAAAAATATCACTCATTCATAAAACTTTCTACTCGTGATTTTGAAAGTAGTTCAACACTTGCATATGAAATTGTAGCCTTTAAAAATTCCGTTTCAGCTCTTCTTCTGTACCCGTTAATGCATGAAGAGTGAAAATAATTAGAATAATATGTAGGCCACTAACCTCTTGTGTGAATTTGAGTTCGTTCTTGTAGAGGCTCTCGAGTTCGTCGCTTCTCTGCTGCAGGGCGCTCGTCTCTTCTAGCAGGTCCAGACCCAGCTGAAGTAATTGTATCTGACTGCTGCCTTGGTCGAGTTTGCGGCTGAGCCTCTCGATCTCTACATTCAGCTCCCCCACCGACAGCTCCTCGTGAGCCGTGGCTGCCATCGTGGGACAGTTAAACGGCTGCGCGATTTATCCTCATAAACAAAGTAAATAATCTCAGAAAACAACTATTAAAAACGTGTAAAATCAATTGTTTCTACATTCTCTCCTGTTTAATTTAAATTATACAACATATTAGATTAATTAATTAATAATTATTTTAATAATAATAATAGCAATCAACACTCCCAATGTACATGTAACAACCTGACACAAACAAATGAAATCAAATATCTAGGGATAATGCTTGACAAAAACCTGAAATGGACTGATCACATCAAGAAACTTTCTGGACGAGTAAGAAAATTAATCAGTATTTTCTGTCAACTTCGACATATCATGCCTTTCACGGCTTTGACTTAGACAAGGATTTTCGTCCCTCTTTTTCTCGGCATAGAGTAATCACCATTTACATTATAAGACGCAAAACTGCGTTTCTCCCGCAGTTTTAGTTATGAACAACAAAAAAAAGTGACAAAATAATTAAATTCTTTCTGCGTACATGTATTTACATAATAATACTTATAAAATAAAATAAACTATAAAAGGTGCCATTCTAATCACACTTGAGTAGTACCTATCATTATAAAGTACAGTGCGACATAAAAGAGTAGAAATTAATTATGAAGGAACTAAAACGTTACTTACACTGGCAACACCAAAAAAAAAATAAGTGAACTGTCAATCATTGTAAATGAATTTGTTGCGTGTATTTTCATTGAAACTTTTTGTTATTTTGGGATTATGTACTGTGAAACAGAGCCATAATGAACAAAGTTATTCGTGGCGGTGCCCGTGATATAATTTATAAAGTTTTCATGCGATGTATGGCCGAATATCAAGCTGGAAACCTTTTATCAAAGCTAGATGACGTTTACAAACGTACAGCCGATTTTACGGGTAAGTAATTATATAAAATCGTACAAATCAAATATATGAACCGCTGATACATGAAAAGTAATAGTTAACGTAACAATAAAGTGAAAAAACACGTTTCAATTCAATATAGTTGTAAGCAATAGTGTGCAAATAAATCTAATGATATAAAAAAAAAAAAAAAATTTATTTTTGAGGTTATACTAAGATAAACAAATCACGTATTATTATAGCGCGACTAGTGTATTTTGAGCATCTTTGCTTCTAATATGCAGAACGTGTATCGAAAAAATATACATACATAAATAATTAATTATTAAAACACCAACAAGGACTAAGTAGACTTAAAATACTTGTTTACTTTTTACTGACACTTGTTTGTATGTCTGTGTTTAATATTTTAATACTTAGTGTTTTTTTTATTGTTTTAGGCGTTTTTAAGAGTTACCTAACTGAAAGCGATGAAGATGAAGATATTGCAGAGCCATGTGCGATAAACTTAGGAGCTGGTACATCGCAAGAATATAGTGGCCCCATGGATGGAGTGGAATACCTGGATTTCGACTTATTAGAATCAATTTTAACAAGATCAATACATAATTATAAAAATAATAGCGCCGCTTCGTGGTATTAAATCCGTGCCATCCGGTTAATTTAAAATGAATAAATGTTTTGATTAAGTCGTGTTTTTAATGCATTAGAGTAATACGATAAACGATACTTAAGATCTCATGCAGACTACCGACAGAGTAGTCGACGTGCCCAATATTGGGCCAGTCATATTTAAATTATAACATAATTATAGATTACCATTGATTCGATATGAAGAAGAATGAACCAATTAATTGATTAGTGATCTAGGCTAGCTAAAAATAAAAATATAGTATAGTATCAAGATCGTTTGCATCCTGCATAACTGTGCTGCCATATGAGCGATAGTGGCGCCCTCATTTATTTTCTACTCTTTTATGTCGCACTGTACAGACCTATATTACTCTATCTATGGTACAGACCATAGAGTACGGATTAAGTATAAATGTTATTGTCATTTTCAAAGCGACGTTGACAATCGGGAACTCACTTTTTTCAAGTTTTTTTGTTCTATGCGCAGTGTTGCTAACAGTGTTGTACCCAACCTTATAATCGATTAAATAACCTTTGCTCGATTATATAACCGATTTTATCAATTTAAATCGTGTTATGTACCTTCGACTATTGCAATGTCACTAAAAATTATCGATAGAATGAAGTTTAGTTTTTCTTCTCCTGTTTTAATATTGTATATAGAATGAATTGAGGTTTTGAAAAATATTTCTCTAAAATTATACAAGAACATTGAAAAAAATATCATACAAATCAACCTTTCCAATTTTGACAAATAGTAACAATTACAACTTATTGATACGATAGGTACCTAATATGATAAGAAATAAATACCTAGTACACCTACATAAATAATCAGTGTTTAACTTAAAGCTTCAGCCGAAAATAAAGAAGCAAATCACATGAGATTTTGTATTATTAATAGGCTAGCGGTTACTAGAAAATCACAATATCAATTCACAATTAATCATACGGTATGTTTGTTGAGGATTGTAGGGCAACACTATTTAAATTTTAATCAATGGATTGGATGGCGCGTCACCGTCAATGACCCAGCCGCCCGTTCCGCTACCTTAGTACTGATATTTTGCAGATTTACTAGTGTCGGTGGCTTATTTACAACATTTGGATCATCCACAATATCAAAGGTAAACATTAAATCCACAATATGTCTTCTCCGCGATATATCAGCTTAACTTGGGTACTTGTGTTCGGGCTCGGTCACAAAATGGACGTCAATGTGTATTATGACGTGATTATGTAAAAAAATAGGTGACAATTCACAGTATACTTGTTGCTTTAATTGAAAATATAGCATTTATTGTGACCCACTATTTGCTAGGCTGTTTATTTTGAGCGGGGAGTATGTTCGTCGTCATCCGTGTTTGGCTAAGGGAAATGGAAGCAGGAAGGCATGTTATTTTGCACGGACAGGCACGCTCGAAGGATGGGGCGGGACTCGGACATTCCTCTTTGTCATCAGCAGTCAGCTCCTCGTTCTCTCAGAATCTGCCATATTATTGCTGTGCATGTTTTATTTATTAGACCTGATTTAGGGTCAATGGCCCCATTCTAAAGCTTGTTGGTGTTGTTCTATTGATAAATTATAGCGTCATTGCTGCGCTGGTATGTTAGTATCTTAGAAACGACAAGGCAGTTTCGTGTATTCTGTGTTTTATTTTATACTAAAATATGGCTGTCAATCTGTAAAGTAATCTTTGTACCTACATACTGTATCCCCAAAGTTAACCACTTGAGTAGAAAGTAAAATACTTACTAATTCCTTTCCAATCATTGATATCATCTAGTATTACTTAATATCAAAACAATAATATAGAAAATACACATGTTTAAGAGAAACAATATTATGTAGTAGGTATGGGTTATCAACCAACATAGAAATAATTAGAGTCAACATCTATATATTCATCATCTGATTCTATTCATGTCAATGTTGTGTGGAGTTGTGTTTGCAATTGTTTTTATGGTTAAGATCAAGAATTAAGCTTATTTAGTGGATCCTATTTATGGAAGGAGGAATAATCAATCAATTTACCTGGGAATAATAAATATTATAAATTATTATTATAAATATTAGTGATTAGACACCAGTTTTGTAGCTGTCTGCTATCATACTACCTAATACTTTAAATTATTTAAGAAAGTGATAACATCAGGAAGCTATAATCTCTCGCTCACTAGCATATATTAATTTTTCAATATCTTATTAAGTACATCTCAATTTGTATTAGAGTTTTGAACTATCCTAGAAAAAAAGACAGAAATACAAGTAGTCCTTGTAATTACTCAGCTGCAGAATAACTGACTTAGGTGTCACTTTTCATATTCATTATATATTTTAACTCTTTGACTTTAACCCTAAATGGGTTAAAGTCAAAGAGTTAAAATATACCCAATAAAAAATAAACCCAAAAAAAAATAGACCCAAACCAAACTGAGCCGTAAAAAACCATTTTCTTTTGTATTAATTAGTAGAATATGACATAATGAAGTAAAAATATTAATGATTTTTTTTTATTTTGATAGAAAAAAAATGCCGTCCTCAAATGGGGCCACTGGGCTCAAACAGTATGAAAACTTTCAAAACAAATTTTATCAATGCAAAGTGTCTTACAACACTTTTTGCATTGCCAGCGGGCTTTTTTATGACAAACGGCACATCTCAATTGCTGGGATAGTTTTTGAGGGTAGTGGCCCACCCCATCGTGCTGCAGACTTGGCACTATAGAAGCTGCTGGTCGCATTGATACGCTTTCAGTGTTTCGCAAATAGTGACGAGCGACGTAGCGGCGGAATTCAAGCTGATCCATCTTGACTTGGTTGGTTAGTAGGTGGAGACGCCATGCGTTTGCAATGGCTAGATCCAGCATGTAAGTAAATAAAACCCACCACCATTTTTTGCCACGTACAGCGGTGCGGTACAGGGAAATGGACTGATCAGCTTGATCAACCCCACCCATACCCTTGTTGTAGTTTTGAAAAACATGCGGGATTCCAACGTCCACTTTTTTCTTCTCTATAGTACTCCATCTCTTTACTTTACCTAGAGGGAGAACACTGTCAAAGTTCGACCCCATAGTGCAAACACTGTTGTCCAGCCATCGCACAAATAAAACTTGGTTGACTTGATCAAAGCGGTAATCAAAATCGGCACGGTTTTTCTTCTTCATGTCCTTTACTGCTATGAGGGGACACTTCTTGGTCCTACCCTCGCGAACAGTACCAGTTGCGCGATAACCAGCTTGTCGTAGATCACGTAGCAATGTGTAGCTGGTAAAGAAATTATCGAAGTATACGATATGGTCTTTAGAATTGGTTTCAAGTTTGTCGAGTAAAAGCTTGACTACTCTTGATCCCAATGGCTCTGTAGGATTGGGGCCTGGAGTCTTCCCACAGTACAAGTCAAACGCGTAACAATATCCGTCTGAGCTCGTAATCATCCAGTTTTTGTAACCAAATCGGACTGGTTTGCCTCTGATAAATTGTTTGGAAGGATGACGTCCAAAATATTTTACCATAGACTCATCTATTGATAAATCTCTATGAAATACTCCCCACTGTAAAAATTTCTTCATTAGAACATCCGCAAGAGGTCGCACTTTGAACATTTTGTCTGTTGTTTCCGTTGCAATACTATTATCACAAAAATGAAGGTATCTCTTTATTTCTTGAAATCTGTTTCTTGACATAGCTTTTGCTATGATGCAGACGTTGCAGTCTTCGTCCAGGGGCCAGTACAAACGTTCTCGGGGTAATGAGTGATAGCCAGTCAATAATAGAATCCCAAGAAATATTTTTACTTCATTTATGGAAACTTGGAAGTCATGATTATTTTTTTGAGCGGCATATTTATGCGTGTATTGAATAATCATGGTCAATACTTCTTCGTCGAAAATCTTCTCAAAAATAAACAATGGAGTTTGATTTATGAATTCCTCTAACAGTCTTTCACGACGTGCTTGTAAGTTGTTTTCAGTGGAAGCCCAAGGTTCATAAGAAGGATCAGATTTACGCCAACGGGGTTCCTGAGGCGTATTTTTACGTCTCTTGACTTCAAGTGGTTCCTCGTCACTACTGCCCCAATCCTCGTCATCTCTATTAGTAAACACTTGAACTCTACCAGGTATGTCTCGCGGAAAGGCATTAGTTTGAAGGTTATCATCGTCTCCTTCTTCTTCATCGGTAACCACACTTGATTCTGGAGGCAGTGCCACTAAATCAATCTCACCAACGTCTCCTTCTTCGTCCATTACAGCTTCAATTGCTTCTTGAAGGCCTTGGTAGTCATTACGACTGCTAAATACTCGTCGTGCCATTATGAAATTGGCATTGGCCTATCAACAAAAATAATCAATTATTTACCTCAGATATGCCCATTGGCCCCAATTGGGGACAGCATAATAAAATTAGATTTTATCTTACTTGTACTTAAGTTTTGTAATGAAATAAAGTAGTTAATAATAGTATATAAAACAATTAAGTAATTTATGTAAGAAAATAAAAATATCTAGAAGACAAAGATAGAAATAAAGTATACTCACTTTGAAATATCACTGAAGGAAGAAACAGGTCCACAAAATGCACAATTTACGACTTAAATACGTTTTAAATTATTATTTTTACTAAACAACATAAAAATGCACTACTTGTCGTCACAATCCAGCAAATGAACTAACTAAAAACAAATATGTTAAAAAATTGTGGGTAGATTTATGAGCGCCCTCGTTTGGGCACGGGGGTCTATATGGGTTAACAGAGTTGCATGAATAAACTTTAAATAGTCTCCTGAAGTTTTAATAAATTCAAGATTTCTAAGGAAATGCTTTATTTCTAAGATGTTAGTAAACACTATACAGTCTTATAGTGTTAAATAAAAACTCTTAAATTTTAAAATATATTCTTGCAACTCAGTTTTAGCTTAAGATGCTGGCGTTTCTCAGTATGTGTGTGCAAAATTATATCTTGTAATCCATAAATCTCTGTTAATAAAATGTCTATAAAGAAACTAGTTACTCAAGTAATTTGAAAAGAATTGAAATCACAAATACAGCATGTTTTAATTAATCATAAATGATTGTAACTAAGTATTTGCCTGCAGATTAATAAGGCTCATTCCCTCGGAGGAAATATCACAATGGAGGGAGCCATAGAGATTTTGAGCGTGGCCACTTTTTGCTAGTGTGCAGTTACAGATTTGCATTAGTGTGTGTGACTAGTGATGTGACATTCCCATCAAGTTTATCGATGGAATATTGGTGAAGTGAATAAAAATGCATGTATTTTATATGAAGTGTTTATTAATTATTTTCATAAGATAGGTAATCTGGCAACAGCTTTGATCCACTCACTTCTCATTTCTGGACATTTTGGAAACCTAAAAATTAGTTGTACGTTAAAAGAAAAAGGAAACAATATGTACATAATTCAGTGTAAAAAAATACATTTAGTTATGACATTACATTACATGTACTTAGGCACAATTTTATCAAGATTGGAAGATATATCTTTTATCGATATATCGATAAAACTAAAATCTATGGTAAGGACATCACTAGAATTGATGCTTAAATTATCTTTTAACACTTTTGCTGTTTTAAGACAGTTTTAGACATTATCTTGACCCAAATCACATGGATGTATATAAACTAGATTGTTAATATGATGGTACAATAGCATTTTGGCTAAAAACATCATCAATTAAGCATTTACAATGACTTAAACATTGTCACCAACTTACAAATGAAATGACAAATCCGGGTCTTTTAAACCTCCTTTTGTAGTTCTTGATGAACATGACACTGCCGAACACAACATAGTTTTACATTTAACTTTAAACAAATCTGTAACACCGTAAAATCACTTGATATTCTTTAAAATTCTAAAGCACAAACGCAATGTTTTGGCCTACTAGCTGGTCATAAAAAGACACGTGCGGCGTTGCCAGCATGTAAATTTGCTATCTCTTTTACTCGTAGCTTCATTCTGAAGGAAAGACAAAGACACACTCAAGTGCTTTACACACAGACGTAAGAGCGGCAACGTCTCTATGGCTCCCTCCTTTGTGATATTTCCTCCGAGTTCATTCCCATATTTTTTATAATAAGATTTTTGATAAAAGGTCTCTAAGCTACAAGCCGATTTGACAATGGTTCAAGGTAAACAAAGTTCTTTTTTAAATAAATTACCTTTGTAGTTAGTAATAATGAACCAAAAAATATATTTGAATGAATACTTTAGTTGTATTTTTGGTAGTTCAAAATACTAAAACCAGAAAGCACTCAGCACCGTTACCAATTACCTATAACATACTAGCTTACTTACTACAGTTCAATTAGTGTCATTGTGAAATGTTTTAAAATCCAATTGTTTTGTCTACTGAAGAAATCAGGTACATACAATGATTAATTCATTGTATGTACCTGATTTCTTAACAGAAACAACAACACAGCATTTAGTGATTTTTCGTCTTTTTTTCTATAAGACAAATGAATGTCTGGTTTCTTAGTGTAATAAGATGAACATAGGAAGATGAAAAGGGTAGGAGATACTTTAATTATTATTTAATACAATATGTCACTTTGATAAATTGAAAGTTGGTACTTATATCACAAAATATGATATTATAAACATTCTTTGTTTTATATATCTTGAACCACATCTCATATCAACAAATTAAACAATGATTGGTATTCATAAATATTTATGGTATTTAATTTCCATTCAATACCTGCTGGTGTCAATGCACACATATACTTATATGCAATACATATATGTTATGTAAGTGGTTAGCTCTGGTGTAATATGTCAAGATTTATGCAGATATTGTATTGGTCATCTATCTAACTGTTCAAAAACTTTTTTTAAATATGTATCACCGAAACATACACCAATATTATTTAGAGGCTGAGCGAAGCAATTAATGTGAATGTGTATTCTCTTTCTCATCTTATCATTATAAATATTTATAAAAACTTTCTCTTTGCATATTCTATTTGAGTATATATTGCTTACTAACAATAAGAACATTTGTTTCAGTGTGCTGCCACAGAGTGCTATGGTCAAAGCATAGAGTAGACAGAAATCATAAAAGTTATCCTCTAAACAATCAGTAAGAAGTAAAGATGCAGACAATCAAGTGTGTGGTGGTGGGCGATGGAGCTGTGGGAAAGACCTGCCTGCTCATCAGTTATACCACCAACAAGTTTCCTTCAGAGTATGTGCCAACAGTTTTTGACAACTATGCTGTCACTGTCATGATTGGAGGGGAGCCGTACACCCTGGGCCTGTTTGATACTGCTGGTAAGTTTAACCTAGGAGAACCAGTTTCAGCTAGGCAAGCTCGCTCAATAGGAGATGCATGAATACATCAGATGAGTAGTTGGAATCAAGAGTATACAAAGGTGATCAATTTTGCTAATTCCTACTGCTATGTCATGCTGAGTTTTGATTTGCAGTACCGGTGTGCTATTTCCTTATAAACTGTTGTATACTTAGACTCAAAAACTTCTCAAATTGTTGATATGTAAACAACGATCTCGTCTCTAGATAAGCAAAACAACAGGTTATGTATTTTTAAGATTTATCACAAAGTATGTTTTGATACACCAGCACTCGGGCTATGCATCTTAAAACTCCTCCTGTTACTGCATTGTGTTTATCACTGTGCTATATGACTGCTAAGTCTCATTTCCAGCCACAGTGACACTCCATACTTCTGAATATCAAAATCTGTTAAATCTATCCATGTGCTTGCCAGACAAACAACTTTTCAACAAAAGAGTATATTTATAGGTTATATTTGGAAGACTTCTTTTCTTCTGTAGCTATTTGGCTGTTAAATGTTTTTATATGCTGTATATCTTAGACCAGGAATAAAATGTCCACAAACAAATATTCCATCTATTTGGGCATTTACATGCACAACTATTTCCACAAAATAGTGGCATGTTACAATTAACTTTTTTCGTTCGTTTTATGTTGTCCATATTATAAATTCCCAATCTAGATTACATTGAATCTGTACTACACAGTGATCCAGTGATCATGAATCACTGTGTAGTACAGATTCAGTGTTCATGACTCACAACACCTAGTCCTATATCTACATATATAGAATTATCTAACTTTGTGTGTGTTTTGATAGTTTATTATATGTCACTAGTCATGGTCATACTCATTTATTTACATATTTTAAACACATCTTAAGATAAACAAATAAATTAAATTAGTCAATATTGTGAAAAAAATCTATATGTGTGTCACATAGACATTGGATAAAAAAGGCAGACGTAGTCGCGCCGAACACACTTGACTAGAGTAACCCGATTCAGTAATACTAAATAGCCCAGTAATACGTTTTCATGGCCAGTGCGCAAGTGACAGCCGGGTCGTAACTACGCTTCAGCAGCGAAACTTTAGCTGTCCATTATGCCTTATTGCGTTTTGAAAGGCTGTAAAAATAGCTCCCATAAACAAAAGAGTGAAGATGGAATAATATGATTTCACGAAGAGTTTTGTATATTTTCGCTTTTCGCATAAAAATCGACAAATATTTTTGTAAATCGTCGACTTGGAACACAAAACCTAAACAATCTCAGTCAGTGTTGCAATACTGCATCAAATATTTTTTCCCCTAATTTATGGGTGAATTTTCCGTTTTTTACGAACTAGATTAAATTAATAATGATATGAGTTGCATGTAAAGGTCGATGATTGTTTAACATATCTTTTTTGCTTTTGTTGATTTTTTTATTGATCGATTATCGAACATTTTAATTTATCTAAGCTTGTTCTTGTATTATATTATATACTAACATAATAATGTTTGTATTTTCATAACTTACTATACCTAGTTGTTTTAATAATAAATTGAAATTGGTAAATTTCGAATGAAAAAGAAAACAATAGTACATACACTATTGTTTTTTAATTAAAATAAGTGGTATTTTATTTCCTAGTACTAGCAACATTACACACGTAAAGACGCGCGTATTACACGTTGGCGCGCACACAAGCTTAACCATGGCACGCACACACGCTTACCGTGGGCTTCACTCGTTTGTTGGAGAAAACGGTGTCTGCCTTTTTTATCCAATGTCTATGGTGTGTCATTCCTCTCCAAGAATAGAACACTTCCTCAATTGAAAAGTAATATTAAGTCTATGTTGAATTTGTCAGATAGTTATGTTAATGAGTTAAAGTAAATGCCATAAATAACTGTAAGTAGTAATCTCTTGCATTTACTTTTGTAACTGTTAAAAAAGTACTTATATCTATTTTATTAATACAAATTAAAGGCTGACTTACAATATTTAGTATATATTTCTTTATTTATATATTTGTAGCACTTTAGTTATGTGCAATATTGTAAGTAATAATTATATTTATATGATACTGTTACCTATTGAGGGTGTATACTCTTTGCCTTCAACTACAATGGTGTGTTATTTCTGGCTGTCTCATCTGAGAGTGATTTCCATGCCAGTACAAAAATGCTGCACTTTTTTCCCCTATATTGTTTCCATCGACTGCTTACCACATGACTGGCTGTCTAGATTTGAAGAATAAGATTTGTAGGTGACGCGATGAATCTGCCCAAGAAAACTTCCCTAACGAGCTGATTCTGCGAAGGAGTCACAACCCTCAGTCATGAGAAATGCGACTCAAGAAGACATGAATAATAGACCTGTATATTCTTTTTTCAATAAAAAGTTAGTAAGATTAATGGTACAGATTCAAAATAAAAGTTTATTATAAATGTTGTATGTTTTTGTCCCCAGGTCAGGAAGATTACGACAGGTTACGGCCGCTCAGCTACCCCCAGACTGATGTGTTCCTTGTTTGCTTCAGTGTAGTCAGCCCGAGCTCTTTTGAAAATGTTAAGGAAAAGGTGAGCAAATATAAATATAGAATAGCTTTGTACAGTTTGTACCTACTTCCTATTATTACGAATGGTCATTGGTATGTGTGGGTTGATATTGTTCATAACTGTGCTTAACATCAGGCAAGTTGTAGTCAAGCGTGAGTCTATCTAATCTAAAAAAAAAAAAAAAAAACTGCTGAAATGAATGCCTGTATGATGACTATAAAATTATAGATTTCTATAAAATTATGGATTCGCTTTTAGTTACTTTATGCTGCACAAAGCATACGCTAATTATGTGGTTGTACTTTTCTTTTCTTTAATGCTAGTTTCATTTATTATATTCCGTGTGTATATGTAAATGTGACCTATTATTTTGGCCCAACGATAGTCATATCACACAATAAACTAAACAGTCTATCCAGTACTTTAGTCATTTTTACAAAATTACCTGTCCCGGTCCTATACATACCTATGATTAACAACTTACAGTCCTTCAAGCTAATTTCTATACAACTTAATTCACAATGGAATTCATGACATAGTTCATCTATTTTAGTACATTTATTATATTTTTTACAAATATGGACACCCCACCATGAATAAACCAATTTTATCTCACATAGTAATTAGCATGCTTGAAACCCTTAAAAGCTATATTTTCTACCTCACTATTATTCAGCCATGTTTCAGAAAAAACCATTACATCAGGGCTGTATGATTCTGCAAGAACTTGTATTTTTGTTATATTATTCCTAATACACCTACAATTTAAATGCATTATTTTAAAATATTTTTCTAACATATTACAGTTATTTTTTGTGATGTTTGGCCTAAAAAATCATTAATAGTCAATGCTTGCTGCATACTTGATTCCATATTTACTTGCTTTATTGAGCTGTTGGATGCAGACTGAGATTCAGTTTTTGTTAAGTATATCAGGTTATCTATTTGTTTGAATCTTAAAGTTATTCCAACATCAATATACTTCAAGAAATCGGGTGACAAGGATTTGCGTTTTGTGTACATAGTTTTGGTATATGAATTTACATCAATTACCTTCATTCCCGTTGAGTGTGATGCCAATCCGTACATTTGGTCATTGATAGCATGCTTCAAGCAATTTGTCCTTATTACTAGATATATTACTGTACCTACCTATATGGTAGTGTGGTCAATATCAAGTTATAGTAGTTTATGCAACTGTCATATAATTAAGGGTATTCAGAGTTTCATAATAGTAACGAGTGTTTTAATACCCGTGTTATATGCAGTTGCATACACTACTTTATCTTCACTAATGCAATTAATCAAACAACAAAAGTAAAAGCTGACAATAGTTAATTTTTTCTAGATTTTTCTGGCAAAAGATTATGAGTTACTTTTGTTGCCAATTCTAGAATATCCGGAGGCGTACAAATATCATCGTCGCTATCCATTTTTAACTTTTAATTTGTATTTAAGAAACAAAACACATTGCGAAACATTAAATTCACGCGTACGTGTATTGTCACAGTGATTTTGCCGCCATTAAAATCTAACCTACGAGAGTGCAGCGCGACCATCCTGATTGGCCCTGCAATCAGGTTGGTCACGCTTTTTCGATGTTATAATGAGCTATTACGATATCGATGTGGATATTATAACATCATGTGAAATTGCTTAAATTGAGTGTTTTGTTGTCTGTGCTATAACAGTAGTAATTATATGTCAAGTATTGGAAACATAAGTAGAATGTTACAACATTAGTGTAGATAAATATATTTACTATCACAATGATAGATCAAAGATTTGATTATGGAGATGTCATATTTATATACATGAGAAGTTAATACAACAATATTGTCTCCTTTGCTCATTTTTGAGGTAGTTTTTGACATTTTTGAGTACCTCGGTGATGGGTGCGTTCGGTTTACAGATTGTCAGGATGTTGTTATATTTATTTCCTGAATTGTTTCTTATGTAGTCAGCAACTGGCTGTCCAAAGTCATCGCAGAATATCAACATGTCATGTTTGTTTAGCTCCACCGATGGTTGTAGATTAGGAAGCGTGTCAGGTACTGGTTGTGTCTGAAAAATAACAGAGGGAAATACATTTGTTTATTGCAAAGGCACAGATGTAGGTTGACTCTCATCTTTATTGGCACACGACTGGCTCGATTCAGTTGGTGGGCCAGATTTGTTTATATACTGGGTTGATGGTTTGGTAGGCTGAGCGATTGTAGACTTATTTATTAAATTATTATTTTTTCTTGACTTTTTCTTTGTTTGTGAAATGTTTTTAGTATTGTATGAGTCCTGTTTCCCTTTCTGTTTTTGTTTCGAATTTTTTCATCCAATTTTGGCCCTAAAAAAGTTTTTAGTTTTTTGTTTCTTAAAGTCACTTTTGTCACAGTTTTCGCAGGGGTTTTACATTTTACAGATTGTTGAGATGTAATTTGTGACTGTAGGGAGCTTATTTCTAGTTTTAACAAATAATTTTCTTTTATAAGAACTTCCATCTTAGTAATATATTCAGATTCTTTCTCATGTAGCAAGTTGTCAAACTCATCAGATTTCTTTTCATATATTCTTAATGTCATCAATGTCTCCAGTATTTCAGACATTCTAGCTGCATTGTCATTTGCATGGGCCAACTCTTTCTCTGAGTTTACAAGTTGATATTTTAGAGAGTCATTTTGATCTATGAGTTGTTTGTATTGTTCCACACACTCATCCTGTTCACTCAATAGTTTCAGGTTTAGTTTCTGTGCTTTATCCAACTCAGCATTCAAATAGCGTACTTTTAGTTCAGCTTCTTTCAGAGCTTGTGACCGAGTTTGTGCCATATTTGTTAGTTACAGGTCAGTGCAATACAATGCAATGAGTTGTTTTCCAAACCACAAATTAGTCACTCAGCAATTGTTTTTAAGAAAGTATACTGTGTTTTGTTTTTTGATTATTACAAATATCTAATTACTTTAACCACTCAAACGTCCGGGGCGAGATACGGACTATCCAGTCTAACGTCCAGCCAAAATCCGCGCGCGCTCGGATTTACGACGCGGTGAAACTATAGATTTTTCTCCTTAACTACATATGTTATGTCAATTAAAAAAATACTGTCTAAAGCTCACACTTTCAGGAATAAGATTATGTAAAATCTAATTAAAATTATAATCGTAACCAATACAAAAAAAAGTTTAAATCAACAATGCGGGTGAAATTTGAGGAAAATATTTTATAATTACATTTTTTTACGAAATTACTTTTAACTTACGTCAATGTTATATTTTATTTATAAACTAGGTTATATAAGCTTTTTTTGATATAAATATGTTTATATTTAAAACAAACAGTGTTGCACAATAAATCAAAACAAACAACCCATTCCTGCACAAAATTGTAATATTGCCGCTGACTACAAATTTAGATCCGTGTGATCCTAAGATTTTATGGCGTATTTCTTTCGTTTAAGTCTGCAAAAATGATAATAATGACCCATTTTCCTAATTACAATAAGTATTTTACTAAAATATTAATCATATCATACACAAACTGAATAAAACAAGGTCAAAATGGCAATGTTTTTGCTTGTCGATTTTAACGCATATAAAAACATCATAACTGAATGTTGATAATTAAAACTTATAATTAACCTGAAAGAATGAATCTTCAGAATTATCTCAATGTATAACACTAATACAATTAGATAATAAATACACAATTACACACATTTTTACATCGGCACTCACGGAAACTTCCGAACACGCAACACAATTTTTGTAAATAATTTATTTCTTTAACCTTACTTTTGCTTGGTGTGTTGATGTGCTACCAAAAGACGCGTCATTTCAGTACAATGCCATCTAGCGTAACATTCACGAAGTTCTTTTACATTTTCACAGATAAAAATATATTTGAAGCGGCTAAATCGGTAGGGTCGCCATAGTGGCAACGACGGTTAACTCCACTTTTTTTTAGGTAGCTATAGCGTCCCGGACGTGTGAGTGGTTATTAAGCGAATGAAGTAGGTGTCAATAATTGATAACAAACCTCAAGATGACATGCATAAATTACCGGTGGCCACTTTGAGGTTATATTTTCACTTTGCACTATATTGCACTGTTATTTTAGTCACATCAGTGTATTATCTCAGTTCCAGGCAAATTTAATCTCATTGAACATATATTTTATGCACAATTTGCTACAACAAAGCACTTCTGAAGCCGTTATGGCTAACTTATGTTCGTCACAAATAATTGTCAAATTCCTGAAAAACCCTACAAAAAAAAATCACGGTGTATATTAGACCCGTGTTTATATGTGTATTGTTTTATTACAACTTATTTATTTAATTGACTTATTTTAAAATTAAAATTAACGCAGAGATATTGTTGTTCATGGCACGGTGTTGCCATATTAAGTACGCACTCCAGTTAGGAATGGCTGTTTGGGAGCTCATATAGATCATCATTCACACATTGTATCAAATTCTGACTGTATCATAAACATTCGTGTCTTTTTGTGATCGGAGATAGTAACGTTTCGTCGTATAATTCCAGTGGGTGCCGGAGATCACGCACCACCAGCAGAAGACGCCGTTCCTGCTGGTGGGCACGCAGATCGACCTGCGCGACGACCCCGCCACCATGGAGAAACTGGCCAAGATCAAACAGAAGCCGGTATCGCTCGAACAGGGTGAGAAGCTGGCCAAGGAGCTCAAAGCTGTCAAGTATGTCGAGTGTTCCGCTTTAACGCAGGTAAATGTACCACTCATATTGGTTGCTTATATGTATGTTGGTAACTTCTTCGCGCTCTAACGGCTGAACCTACTTGGGTAAAAATTTGGGGGTGGATAGCACTCTGGATCAAGATCTAAACCAAGTTTTAATGCGAGTCACATCAAGCTGGTAGCTATCATTATATTGCATAATATCATTAGCAACAATTGAGGGATTGTAGGTCCCGGCTGTTTGTATAGTACGGCAGTCGTTAAGCCATGTCAGAGGCCCGTAGGGCGGTTTGAAATCTCGACACCAGAGTTGGCCACTCTCATTCTACTAGTTAGTTAGTTTTTGACTCAACAAATCTATTATTAATTTTATTACAGGAATTATCATTTTTGGGACTATAATTTCTCTTTGAAATGAAAGTTTAATTTTCAAGAATGTTGTAAATGTAAACACCACTGTTTAATTCTAATGTAGTTGTTCATTATATTTCGTAAATTTCATGCTTCAGATATAATAAACATGGTAGTACTTTTATCATACAGGCAACATTTGCACGAATTTAGAGACTGGATTTGACTAATAGTCAATACAAGTAAAATAAAGTCCTTCTAACTTTACTTGGAAGCCATCTTGGTATCCATCTTGGCTGTTGACCTCATTCTTTTTTCGTGCACGGCAACCAACGCACGCGTCAAGCGCCTAAGCGCAACTCCAAAAATTCATTATCAGTTTGATACACACATATAACGTTTCGCTAAACACTAACGTCATTGCTACAAGCACGTGTTAATAACACTTCTTCTCACCGAATGAGAGTGGCCAACTCTGGTGTAATCAAGCAGCCCTAAGGTCCTCTGACATGGCTTAACGACTGCCGTACTAGACAAACAGCCGGGACCTACAATTTAATGTAATAGCACTACACTGCTTTGAGCCACACTAATCAAATGTTAGGAACCCAACCCAATTCCTCACCTTGATGAATTCTCAAAACTGTTTGGCAATGGCATTCTTTTTTCGCCTCGTAAGCATCGCCATCTTCCTGTTTGTAGGGCAGTCACATGTACATAGGTACATATCCACACATACGTAACACTAGTTTCGTACATCAAGACTAATGTTAAAGCCTTTATATTTACATTAAATGTATCTGTTTCTTGGAAACCCAACCTAAACCACGCATAATGTATTACGCCTTTTCCTTGGCTTATTAAAATTTCGCAATTTTTTTAATGACAAAGCTTTGATGTTCCCATTATAATTTTCTAATGTAATCACAGAAATCTAAATAAACAGGTACTTATTTAGATTTCTGTGAATGTAATACATATAAACGACTGTATCACATCACTCCCACAGAGCGCCCAGTCAAGCCGTACATATAATAATGGCTTTCCTATCACAACTTAATATCTAAATACAATGGGACTTGTCAACAGTGATGGATGTAATGCCTCAACGGAAAATTAAATGTAAAGGTTATTAATTTTAAACGATTAAATTCGTACCCAGACACGTATAACTCTCTGTATATTCATCGTTCAGCTTAATCATTGCTAAAAGCAATAAATTGATTAGAATGAAGTCTACATTCTAAGATCCACGACTCTAATACATATGACTTAGTCTTGTTTGAGATTTTTAGTCAGCAAAGGTTCTAACCAAAATACACAAGTATAGGTACCTGGTGTAATGAAACTTCAGACTCATACGGAAGATCAACTACATAATTATGTAGTTTTGATATAACGATATATTCACGATAATATGAGTCTGTTTTGCTACCGCATTTAAAGGTTATTTTTTTGTACCTTTTAATTAGTAAGCAATTTAATATTAACTTTTAAACGACCACATAGGCCAACATCATTTCAACCCATCAGCCAATGGATTAAAAAGTCTTAGTTGACAGCAGTCCATGTCTTTCGGATGTAGCGGACACGCGGCTACTTCAACTTATTTATAAAACACATGAGAACTAACTCTTAAAGCGGCAGGTTTGATTATCAACTCTGCCGTGTTTTCTAAATGTTACAGTTAGCATATTGTCATAATGTTTTGATAGCAATTATGGAAACTAAAAAGTTAATAAGTATCTGATATTTATCAACCCACTATCTTACATCGGTACCTAAATAAGTTTGTATATTATTTACTGTAAGTTGCCTACTAAATATTTAAATTAATTTAATATTTTTATCTCCTATCTATTGAGAGTATGTCGAGTTATAGTATACTTAAGTGTCTCAATAAATGATTGTATATTTTATTATACCATCATTTCTTAAGTTTATTTAACACAAAATTGTACTCTCTATACATCTACCATGTATATTATATCTGAATCATGAAATTTACGAAATACAATATATGATTAAAAGAACTTACAAAGTGAAGTTCGATCAATATTATATGAGTAAGTTTCATGCGAAGATATAATAAACATGGTATGGTTATTTATTTATTTATATTTATTTATTATTGCAAACGGTTAAATTTTTGTTTTATAAATTTCAGAAAGGACTGAAGAATGTATTCGACGAGGCCATACTCGCCGCTCTGGAGCCGCCGGAGCCAGCGAGGAAAAAGAAATGTGTGCTCTTGTAATGCACCCACCGATTCACTCATAATATGGAATGTACGAAGAATAAGAAAGAATAAGAAACATAAGAAACATGAACACACGTTTCCACCAGACTAGACGACCAACCACAGAGTAGAAAGTCACCTATCACATCAGGACTATCTTTCGCTTATATATTTTCAGCTCTGTGATTGGTCCCTGAGTTGCGGTGGAAACACACCATGCTCGATTAAAAGACGTTCAGAATTGGCGGAAATCAATTCATCCTCGTATGGACATGATGTTATACACCACTATTAACACAGATTTTCAATTGAAATTAAAATTCGTTTGAAAAGTTTTTTTAAGAGATATAGAATCAACAAGATGACATAAATAAGAAAGATAAAGCAAATTTATAAATGTCATGATGACCAATGTTCATGACATTTATAAATTTGCTTGTAGTTTGCAGTATATTTTTATGTGATTTAATTTCTTAAACAAGTGAAAAATATCCTATGAATGTGTGGTATATTGTGATTCTGTTCGTATGAAGGTGAGTTGTTTGCCGCTATACCGTCGCAAATTGTATGCTGCCGTCTTTTTGCAATTATTCGCTGTAAGTGCCTATTTCAACGACCGGTCTGTCTGTTGCGTGCGATCAAATTTAGAAAAATCCATTTAATTTGTCTCATGTCAATTATTAATAGAATATGAATGATTTGTTACCACTTTTTTATGAACTTAACAAAATGTTGGAATGCAACAAAATGATTAATTTGTAAATAAATGACTAAATATGAAAATGAATTATAATATATGATGGGTGCTACGCCGATACGGAGTCGAAATAGTCATGAAGGGAATTATTTTATTTGTTTGTACTGACATTATTACATTTTACGAATTGTGCAAAGTTTTGCTTGATTTGATCGTTCGCTGGAGACTAGCCTGCAGACATATGTGGCTCTTTATATACATATTTTAAACTAACTAACCAAAATGTATTCCATTCTTTCTTCAGTTTATTAATTATTGTATAATAGAAACCTAAAGACAGTTATGAGCTACTTCATTATATTCATTGTGTATTTTATATAAATTATTATTTATAACAATGATATGTCACTTTTACCTTACGTTATTATTAATGTTTATATACTCTAAGATGGCATAACACGTTTCGTTTATTTCAATGTGTTGTAAAGTTAAGGTTATCAGCGAAGAATTTTATAATTTGACCTAAATATATTTTTATCTAAAATGAATTCAATTTTTGTGGCATTGACTGCAAGATCTATGTAATACATGATTGTTGAATTAAATTATTTATTGTATTCGTATAATTTTAATAATTCACGATAAATATTGACATGCTTAATTTTACTTTATGTAATTTTTCATGAAATATTTTACAATTCGTCGGAACATCATTTGGAGTAGTGTAAAGGCTCCAGTCACTGTGGCTACGCACAACGCAAGCACACTGCAGTGCGACTGGCATTTTGATAAGTATTATTTAGTAATTTTAAACGATGAACTTAAAAAGGAATCGTATTCTAGAACAATCGACACAACTTCTCAATTTTCCAATACACTTTCATTTGTAACCATTGAAAGTTTTACAATTTGTGTTTTGTTAGTATCGCGGCCAAGTGCGGAATGTTCTAGGGTACGTCGGCCTTGAAATGGCGCCTGCCATCCCTATATGTATTAATTTACAGATATATTGAGTTGAAGTAAAGCCAGGGCTCTAATGTACGCCTGACTCAATCCGTGACATATGTACATACATCAATATTCCTAGTCAAGAGGTGTCTCTTTGTTTTAATATACTGTTCTCATGTTTCGGAAGCATATCATGTTGTTAAGTATCACTTTAAAAGTTTCACGTCCGATTTATCCATAGTTGTTTGGGAATATGAAATATCCTCCCGAGAAAATGTATTTATTCATCTCTATGGACCTCCAATATACAGGGTTTTGCCTAATTCGGGATCGATATGTTTTAAATTATATGTAAGTTAAAGTTGACGATTTGGTTCCAAAAGAACAGTGAAGCTTCCGATTCTACGTTTACACGTTTCAATACAAACTTATCAACTAACACAATCTACGAATACAATGTCAAAAGCAACCATATTATGAATATAGTATAGTTGGTGTGCATTGCCGGCTCATTGGTAGCCAACAGCGGTATGAAGGCACTTCCTCCGAAACGAAGCTCGTAGGTCACTGGCCCGGTGCATATGTTGAACATACAACAATATTGTTTCAATTTAGTTTAATAGTACTTGTATATGGGCCAGACTGAAGTTTGGTCCAAAAACTCGAAGATTTTTTAAATTCACAGATGTGTGGGTGATATAGTTCCGATGCGAGCGTGACAACAATATCTTTGTTTTTCGACCTGGCTTTAGTACAAAGTGGAATAAAGTGAGCAGATTTAGAATGATTTGTCACTAAACTTGTTTGATACTATGTATCTAGCACAATGGTGTATCCGCTAGTCTCGTGAGCTATGTATTGCTTTAACTATGTAGTCTGTCTATAGTGTGCATAATGGAGCGGTTGAGTGTACGCAGGCCCTTATTGTAAGCCGTTGCTGCGAGATTTTGAAATGTTGAATTCCAATTATAATGTTTATTTTTATGTTAGCCCATATTCCCGCTAGGGATTCTTTTCAATACTAGTAGTTGTAAAGGGACCTCAATATAGACAAATGAAATATCGTCCGATGGCGCCGAGTATAATCCAAGCCACAATTATTGTAACTAACGATTTAAACAACGCTACATTTAAATAATACATTTGTAATAAACGGCTTTTTATATCAGAAGAAAAGTAAGGAACTTTTGGTATAGCAGCGCCAGTTTTAAGTGCGCTGAACTTGCGCTTTAGGCGGTAATTAAATATAACAACGCCTAGTATTTTAATTATCTTAACGTATGTATTATAATATCAGATTTTTATACGGTTAATGCATTTCTAATGAATTTTTATCCAATTAACTATGCTTTTATGAACTGTTTGTATTTAATTGCTGTATGAAGGTAATTCCAGGCTCAGTTAAACGGTGTAGAGGTGAATTGAACCACCACTTGAACTAGAAATATATTCTGCTCCTGGTTCGGCGGTCACCTCTACCACATCTAAATGGGCCCTAACAGATAATTCCCAAAATGACTGTCATTATTTACCTATTTTAATATTTGATAATTATTGGAATTTTATTATTAATAATTAATTGAATTTATAATATTTTTGTTGTGTCAGTAAGTTCGTAGATATAGGTGTATATTGATATAATAAAACAATTAGAATAAATTCATGTGTATTATTTGCGTTGTTAGTTACCATGTAGGGAATTTAGTTTTCGAAATAGATAAGACAGGGATATGTAACTTGCGCCGCCGATTGTACTACAGATAACTTAGCAGGACAAAACCTTTCTCTAACCTGATTTAAATTGTAGAATAAATTTAATATTTAAGTATATTATTACTCCTTATATTGAATATGAAACATACATTATTTACAATAATAAAATATAAAAACAAGGAAAGAGAAACTAAACATACTACTTTTAACTACTACAAAAAAGGGGCACTTAAAAAAGCCTAAATATAATCTCCAGCCATTGATTTCCATCAGTACAACTTGTACTGATGGAAATCAATGTCTCCAGCCCACTACCAGAGGGCAGCGTGCCCAGCATACTGGCCGTATTACCACGCTGGATGACAATGCTAATTTGATACTCCAAAGTAAGTATATTATATTACTCTATGCTCCAAAGCTACAATATTTATTTACTAATAAGGTTACGTTCAACAATCATTTAGAGCCATAGCTCATAGATTTTGATCGTCGATTCTTTTTTCAAATAGCACATTTTGATGCCATTTTGATCAGTTTTGACAGTTTCCAACAACTTTAACGTAATGATTTTTTAGCGATTTTACTGGATTTTACTAATTCATTATCATTTTTACTAAGTATATTGAGTAGTTATTCTCAATTAAAATTAGCACCGATATCGCTTGTACTAGATTGGTATGCAAATTTAAAGTTAAAATGAGCGACAATATGAAGTTATCCAAAGGTTAGTGAAGGTCCTGTGCCTCAGCCAACCGAGCATATCGTATATTTAACATTGTGGTGGCAATTTTAAGCAAACTTTCGTTGAGAAACCGTAACCAATGTTAGCTTGTATTTGTCAAAATATTTAGCAGAACCGATCTTTCACGCATTTATTATCAGCATCAGGCTCTTGTACGTGTTCCTACTACTCGTATGTATACGAGGCCTGTCTTTATTAAGTTATTTTTTATTTAGAATAACATATAATATACTTACCTATTTCTTTAAATAACATAAAATATATTCACAGTCATGCATTTTATATTGTATAAGTTAGGACGTTCACAGAATAGTTCCGTTGCGAGAAGTCTGAATGAGTAGGTAATGCCGCTGATGTTTGCAGATAAGCGTCACAGGAGTTCCAGCAGTATAGCTAGCGCTGGGATAGACACTACGCGATCCGAGCGCAAGTTGGATGTAAGAGGTAGGTAAAGGTAGGTTTTTTTAAATAAAATAAAAAAAAATCTTGAAATAGACAAATCTATAATGAGACACACATAAATTTCTTATTAAATGATAATTTTTAATTGACTTTTTGGCCAAAATAATGAAAAGATAAAAATACTGACGGGAAAATGCAACCCTTTTCGCAGAAATTAAAAAGATAAAAGATAAACTCACTAAAACCCCCCATCCCTTGTGCTTTTTACTGGAGGCTCTGGATTTCACCTGGGAATACAACCAGAAAACGTCAAAAACGTTGACGTCGCAAGTACTGCGGCCTCACCGCAGCACTTACTCCGTCATCACCAGCACACCGTAATTGAAAACACTTCTCTGGGTTTTTCTTCCTGGCTTACCTACAGTGTCAAGCACTGTTTTCACCTCTGGGCTCGTTTGTAGTTTGGTGGCCCGATCCCCATATCAGTCAGCCAACGAAGTTTCAAAGAGTCAAGTCTAGTCCAATAACACTCGACAGAATAGTTTCTGCTGTCCTCTTCGGTTCAATCTAGTCTTGAAAACCGCTGGAATCTAATTTATTTAATATTATTTTAATGCTCAAACAGTTCACTATTCTCTCGATACATAAAATGTTTACCTATCTCTTATGTATGTTGGAATATTTTGTAATTTCAGGCTTGATACCAGAAGTTGGCGATTACTTCGCCTTGGCAGAATCGCGATGCGACGACTTACAAGAAAAAATAGATTTGTTAAAAGTTTTAAAAAGAAAAAAGAAGATGAGTAAACGAAGGTGAGTTGTCTCTTTGTCTGACGATATTAGATTTCAACTTGATGCCTATATTTTATAATCGCATTCGCTGCCCCTCTTTTTCAGATATGTAATTATTATTTCTGCCCCTTTTTGGATTGAGGTCACAGGCATATTATCACTATTTCCTCGAAAACATCATGATAGTGGCTGACCGTGGCTTAGCTCGCAATAAAAAGTAGCCAATATCATTTCTCGGACCTCTGTCTTCCTCCATACAAAAAATATTAATTTGAGAATGAGACGTTAATTAAGTTTTAGTTTTGTTTGTATGTTTTTACCTTGTGTTGTTGTAAGCGTTTATTAATTTATCAATCTCATTCGAGTTTGATACGCACGTTAGTTATAAGGCATTAAAATAAGGCTACGTAATGACAATGTTTCAGTATGACGCGGGTGGACGGAGCCATACCTGAGAGCCCCGTGCCCTTGATATCAGTGCGCACACAGCCTAAGAAGAGTGAGTATTACATTCGTATACTTATAGAAACAACCAAGTAGGTTGGTCAGTTATTTGCGCTCGGCTAAAATTCGTGTGAACAGATTCAAGACACAAGATTCACGTTCATTTATTTGTCAGGCACACACCACGACAGACAGATAATAAAGATAAAGATAAAAAAGATAAAGAATCTTTATTGATAATGTAAAGTTGTAACATACATAGGTATAGGTACTAATATCATAAAATATGCTACACAAATTACAATATCTCGTAAAATTGAATTTATAACATTTAAGTAGTTTTTATAAAATTTTAGAAATTACAATGTCAATTTTAATTTTACATAATAATATATACATAATAATACATAATTGATGGTAAAAAACTTAGAGGAACTGATTTATTCTGTGCAGCCACGCAGCGCACACATGCGTGCACAACACACTGTCTGGTACCCGCCTGACTAGCTAACTGGCCCTAACCCTGGAAAGTAAAATCTATCACCAAGCGCTTAATGAGTGTCCGATACACTGTACAGGACTGTTCCAAGGATGGGTGACATTGGATTGGATTGGATGGGCACAAAGTGCATTACATTTTGGATGTTGCCGTGTGTCGAATGACACGTTAAATTTGAAGTACCGGCTGTTTGTCATCGTACGGCAGTCGTTAAGCTCTGTCTCGCCATATCAGACCCTTAGGGCGGTTTGAAAAGTCTGCCACCAGGGCAGGGTTGGCATCTCTTATTCGAACTTACTTAGTTTTATGTTCGCTTGTGCGGGTAACACTTCAGGTGAGGTTTTTTATTTTCAGCATAAATTACTTAATGTAAGTTCTTACGAATGTAAGATACTTTTTTTATTTATTTATATATTTATCAGGCGGGCTGTAGTCAAACGCAATCCAAGATGCCAATTTGTAAAACCTTTTAAAATGTTAAAAATGTATATAAATTAGCAGCTAAGTGTGAATAGATGGCTAAGATGGCTAAGATGGTAAAGACGCGTGTTAGTCCTGATCGTTACAGAGGTGTCGGGCCAGGCGGCGCGGCTGCGGCGCGTAGAGGGCCCGGCGGCGGCGGCGGGTGCGGGTCGCGGCTACGTGGACCCGGCCTACGTGGAGCAGCACCGCATGCTCGGCCAGGTGTGGGCCGCCGACAGAAAAACACCACAGGTAGCTAATTATTCTCCTGCTCTACTAATGGAAGTGGTCAACCAGCAAGGTGTTTCACAAATTCGGAATGTTTTCACTAGGAGAAGGAACGCCAAAATTGATGTTAAATCAAACCAACCAAACAAATTGTTATTTTAGCTACAGCCAGGTTATCCACCAATTAATTGATCAATCATAGATGTTCCAAGGGGCTCAGCAATTGGTATTTTGTTTCGTTTGAAACGTTTCAAATTTATATAACACTATACTGTTCTCGTGAGATTTTTAAGCCCGAAGTATACGAGGCTATATTTTCATCAAGCTAGTTTTATAATTATCCTTGCTTGCTGATTTGGCTCGGAACACGCTAGTTTTGTCTATACGAAGCCAGAAATACACTACTAAGCTAACCAGCACTAGCTTGCTACCTATTCTAGATTGAGAAACAAGCCTCATGTACCTATAAAGGCCTCTGACATGACTTTTGACTCACCCTTACTTCTACGTTTATTGTACGAGTACGTACCGCTGAGTTCTGGAAATCCCTGCCTGACTCCCTGTTCCCCATGAACTATAATCCAAAGATATTTAAAGCGAGACTGAGCCGGTTCTTATTGGGTAAGCACAAGCCATCTTAGACCATAGTTATTGCTTACTATCAGGCAAACTATGGTCAAGTGCAGACCTGGTTTAGTTAAAAAAAAACTCAAATCAAAAGAAAACTATCTTCGCGTTCATTTTTTCTTGGTCCACTGTTCGTGTAGCCATGGAATGTTTAATTATGTTTGCAGAATGAATACCAGGCGGGGTCGAGAGCATACCAAAGTCCACGGACCAGAAGAAATCGCGCTGACGGTGATGGTACGTTTATACAAAATCTTGTTTTTTTTTCTTTCTTAATGTACTACGGAAGTACCCAAAATGGCCACGTATTGGTCACCCATTCAAAGACTTATCACACGACAACTGCTTACAATTAGTAATCGCGTGCAAATACCTACCTCCGTTTGCTAAGCTAAGGGAGTATCAAATATCAATAATGGGCAAAATACCAATGTAACTGATATGGAGAAATACATTTGCTTACAGGTATGTGCGGACAGAAAATGCAAGCTGAGGTAGTAGGGATAGACGATGCCAATGCTTACCGAGACCACCAAGCTTTAAGTGATATGTAAGTTAAGTAGAAACCTACTTGAAGTACTTTTTAAACCATTTTTTTGTCCCAGGAAAACCTATTGCAGGTACCACCCGGCCCCGGGGAGGGCGAGTGATTATGTGGGAGTCTCCGCCCCGCTCCAGAGGGCGGTATACCCACTAAAAACCACCTCCGCATTGTTGGTCCAGGGCCACGAGAGCGCGGTGCATTCATACGCAGCCCTGGTGATGCTGGCCCGTTAACGGGCCCCGCCTCGGGGAGCTTCAGCTTAACCCTCAATGGACGACGCGTCAGAACACGGGAAACGTCATTCTGTGGGGACTCGTTCTAGGGCAACAGGTTCCCCGACCTGCTGCCCAGAGCCCCCAGGAATCAAGGGGTCGCGTGCCAAAGCGGCCGCCCTCCTCCAATGCGCCCTCTGCGCACGGAGTTCGGTTGCCGTGTCGCGGCTACTCGGCTGGTACACCAAACTCCTCTCGCCTTTCGGTGACCACCTCGGGTGATCTGAAAGAGCACCCAGCTCCACCTGCACCGCGAGTTGCGGCGAGCTCCACGCCCCGGGCCCTACACCAACCCTCTCGAAGGAGAGGTATAGGCGAGGGCTCCCACTCGATCGGGCATTTGGACACAGGCTAGCAAGTTCCACCAGATCATGGAAGTTACTAACCTGTGGACGGGGTGCACCAGGCCTCCCCAGCTTACCCCAAATCCTCATATGGAGAGATGAAATTAGTTGGGCTTACCCAACGTGAAGGTAGTCCGATCCACGCACCCCGGACTTTTGAAACCATTTTTGTTTTTTTAAACCATCACCATCGCTCATAAATTCCTATTCATTCAAATTAATAAAAAACAATTCATAGTTAAATCTTTTTTCCAAGAATCTTTTGATAATGGAGTGTGACTTATCTCGCTTTTTCAGATTCCATCAAGACAGCATAAAGTTTACGAAGAAGAACGAAGCGTCCGGAAGTAAGAAATAGTTTCATAATTATAATTGTAAATGCAACAACATGTACGTTTCTCTTTCCAATAAATATATATGTACGTTATGAACTGGGATTAAGTACATTTATCAGAGTATTATGAAGCAACACAACGTAATACTCTTCTGTCCTTATTCACCGAATTGAACCGAATCGTAGCGGGCGACAAGTAGCACTTTCTCTTAGTCGCGTTCCCAACGTACGGGGTCAGTGTAATGTATTCTTCATGCGATGTAGTCGTGGTGTCCTGCGGTTCACAGGCTCCATAGACCGCGCGAAGCTGAGCACTCCAGGCAACCACTCCGGCAAGGACGCCCCAATCGCGCGCCGCCGGCCCGCGCCCACCTCGCCGCCTCCGCTCCAGCAGTACCAGCGCCCACCGCAGGCCTACCAGCATCCCTACCAACAGCAACTCTGTAAGTCATTTCATTATTGTTAACCGACAAAAAAGGAACTTTTCAATCCAAAAATATTAAAGGTTCATTAGGAATGTTGTTTTTTTATGGTACTGATTTTATTTCATTTCAGTTATTTATTTTTCAATGTATGTACATAAAAGTACATATTTAATAGTCAAATAAGTACAATATTATGCAACTAATAAATCCTTGTTAAATTTGAGTCTAATATTTGCTCAGGGTCGGTATTGGCACAGAATACATGGTATTGGCTAATATTTAAGTCTACTTCATAGAGTCTGTGACCTGACCAACACATAGTTACATTAGTCTAATCTATTCTAATATACGTGACAAAGGTACCTTTTTTGTTACTCCATTGTTTTTTTTGGGCTTATTCATATTTTAAGTGAATACATAGCATAGAACCACAGATCGAAAAATTGAAATTACCCAACAGATTTTGATGTGTTTTTCGGAATGTCCCGTCGCAGCCCTGCCCAAGATAAACGAGCGGCCCGTGGTGGAGCTGTTCAACAAGAACCGCCCGGCTGCGTCGCCGCCGCTGCTGGTCAGTCCGCGCTCACACCCCGACTCGCGGCCGGACGACCGGGACAAGGCGAAAACACGTAACCAATAACAATACTGTACTTTTACGAGACTGGTTAAACATCGAACCCAATGGCATATCATGAGAGAGGCCTATACCCTGCAGCAGGACGAAACCGGCTACGGATAATGATCAAATGATCAAGATGATGATGATAAATTAAGACGTACCTCACTTGGCAAAAACGTCAAATATTGACGCACGTTTCGGTAAGTAACGATCATTAGGGCTGAGTAGTCATGCCACACAGCCGGCGCCAGGCGCGCGCGAGCAAAATGAGACTGATTTTACCAAAAACGTTCCTACGGTTAAAATGATTTACAATACTCTTCAAAGTACGTAATTAATATTTATTTAAATAATCTTACATCCATATAGACCAAAATATCATACATAGACCAAATAAAAGAGAAAGCAGGTGTCATGTTGATAAGGAAGTTAAAGAAATTGCAGAAAACCGTAAAGAATGTCGTATACTCCACCGACAAGAGCCGGGCTCTTAAATTTTGAACGAATGACTATACTTTTGACCATAACAGCCTGCCTGAGGTTAAGCACCACTGTAGTCTAAGATGTAGCAAGCCTATATCACTCTCAGGACCCTTTATCAGTTACAGCGTAGAAGCGGAACATACAGTAAATAAAACACTATCATTTTTATATAATGGTATGTTTGCCATACAAAATGTTCTCGGTTCCGTTTTTTATATTCTTGAAACTAGATTTAGTTGTTATTTTCCAGATGAAGAGGCAACCCGTTCAGACCTGATCGTCGGCCAGACAACAGCTTCAGCGGAGCCATACAAGAAGGTTAGCCGTTATATTCTAGCCGATTACTTGTTCTATAGACGTTGCCATTTAAAATTTTAAAAATAGGGCAGGTTTATAGCTCTCCGGACCGTATACCAACATATTGTAAGTAACTGTTTTCCGTCGATGCGTTAAAGCGATGCAAACAGATCTACAAACACACAGTCCATGTAATAAAAAGTAAATCTATAAGCTTGATGGGCACGTTTGCACCGGGAACGATTAAGGGCGGGTTATATAGTTGAGTTGACTTGTGATTCTGATTAATTTATGTATTATTTGTTTGACATTAGTTTTTACTATGATTGATTTAAAAAAGTAGCTATTCTAGGTAATAACAAATGACACGCTGGTGCATTTAAAAAAGAAAGCAAGAGTGGCTTCGGCGAGTACCCACGAGAGTACCCGGAGCCCTACTCCTCCTTCTTTTTTAATGAGGCTGCCCACCGTGGGGATTTTAGTGGGTAAAAATCCCACATAACCCGACTTTACCCCATTGTGGTCGGGTCAGATTTCCCCCTCGAAACAAAAAAATGGTAATAACAAAAATATTGTATCTGCATCAGGTCCGCCGCAAGCCGTGGAGCCGCAGCTACGACCTGCCCACGGTCGCCTCGCAGCTGAAGCAGGTTGAGGCGCGCCAGTCCCGGTCGGGCGCCGTCACCAACTCATCATACATACCCTTCGTTGTCTCCAAGAACACGGGCCCTTCCTACAACATCGGCATCAATGTGCAACAGGTAAAAATCACTTGACGGTGCAAGCAGTTCCACTTCTTATACCACAACTCCTGCTGTGACGGGAGTAGGAGTGGAATTAGTATGCGAGCAACCCAATGCCGTGCTCCGATATTTCAAGGAGAAAATTAAACTGACTTCTCATGACTGGCCTGTTAGCTTAGTTGCTAGTGGCTCTGCCTTCGAATATAGGGATGAGGGCTCGATTACCGCATGTCACAAGTAATTATGAATTTTAAAAATTAGTAATTACTTGTGTTTGAGTGTGGTCGTTTCTATGTACATATAATAAGTATGTATTTACAAAAGAAAAGTATATAAGTATTATACATAAACGTTATCTAGTACCCACGATACATGCGTTTGCTTAGTATGGGGCTAGATGGTGCTGTGTGCAATGACCCAGAATATTTATTTATAGTGCCCATATATAAATTCACTACAGGAAATATGTGGATCCCCATATACCTAAATATATATTCCGGGACATTCCGGGACATTGCACACAGCGCCTTCTAGCCCCACACTAAGCTAACGCTTGTGTCGTGGGTACTAGATAACGGATATAATACTTATATACTTTTTTTTTTGTAAATACATACTTATTATACATACAAACGACCAGACTCAACACAAGTAATCATAAATTTTAAAATGCATAAATACTTGTGTCACGCGGGAATCGAACCCGCAACCCCTAGATTAGAAGGCAGAGCCACTACCAACTAAGCTAACAGGCCAGTCAGTAAATAAAGTACAGATATATGTATAGTACTTATATGTAAAACTACTGAACTAGTTTTGATATTATTTGTTCTCTACAAAGAGTCTCTTTGTATGGATGTATGTTTGTCCACGGATTTCTCGAAAAAGCTGTATCGATTATCTTTATTTATAGTGTACAAGGTAGTCAGAGTGCTTTGAAAACTCTCAAAATTCCATTTTTCCGTGAATAGAACCACTAGGCGCATCTACATACTTGATAAACAAAAGAAAATGTAAATAATGTAAAAGTGTACCTACATGTTATTATACCCAATTAAAAACTCTCTTTCAGGTTCTGAACGGAATGAAAATTCAGCAGCCGCTGAAAGACATTCCTCTTACAATAGCGCATCACATGGGTAAGTCACTGAAATTTTCTCATAGATACTTATGAACTATTCCCACCAACATTTAGGTGTGGAAAAGGTCCAAATGTTCCAATGTCACTAGATACGAGTGCATTTAAAAATGTTTATAAAAGAAAGCAAGTAGGTAGGAGTGCTTTCGGCGAGTTCCCACCGGAGTAACCGGAACCTTCATCTTATTTTTTAGTAAGGCTAGCCACCGGGGGAGTTTTATTATTAATTATTAAGAGCCTATATTGTCCCCTTGTTGGGCAAAGGCCTCCCTACCCTCTTTCCACTTATCTCTGTCTAGTGCTATTGCATTAGTCTGGTTGGTGTTTATCCAGGTCGTCCCTCCATCCTTTTCTGAGTCTGGGAGTTTAAGTGGGTAAAATACCACATAACCCGACTGCGCCCTATTATGGTCAGGTATCTTACTGAAATACCCCCTCTCGCAACAAAAAAAGTCCACCAACTAAATTGATTAATTTGTAATGTAATTTTCTCATTGGTATAGCTTACTTTAAACTTCCACATTTAAGGCCAGGCTATTTTGGAATTTCCGACATTTGAGGGGGTAAAATGCGGGTGTAGAAATACACAAGTAGGCGGTGCTAACTGGGAACGAGCGTCGCCAATTTTTCTGTGGCATCGCGCGCCACAGTGCACAGATTAGTACATAGTAGTCCACGCGACGGCAAACTGCGTGACTACTGTTACATATTCTGTACGAGCTAGCGTTCGCGATATCCTTTCGTTTTTTTTATTAGGTATTATAACATTTTTTATTTTACTCTAATTTTTCATACACATACCATACACTAATAATTAATAAAACATTGTATTCTATTAATTGTTTGACGAATTAAAAATAGGTAGCTATGTCCAAATAACCCTGTATAACATTATTTTCATTTGCATACAATATTTACTTTTCCGTTTTCTTACGGACTCTCTATTAAATGTTTGACGAATTAAAAATAGGTAGCTATGTCTAAATAACCCTGTATAACAGTATGTTCATTTGCATACAATATTTACTTTTCCGTTTTCTTACGGACTCTCTATTAATTGTTTGACGAATTAAAAATAGGTAGCTATGTCCAAATAACCCTGTATAACAGTATGTTCATTTGCATACAATATTTACTTTTCCGTTTTCTTACGGACTCTCTATTAAATGTTTGACGAATTAAAAATAGGTAGCTATTTCCAAATAACCCTGTAAAACATTATTTTCATTTGCATTTAATATTTACTATAAACATTCTTCTGTTTTTAAATTGAGTCTATATTTTATGTTTGACGAGAAAATGTTCCATGCTATAGACATATATTATAGCCCTGTATGACATATACTCCCATAATATTATAACATTTTATAATTATGTTCCGGGACAACCTTCATCAATAACCTACATGTTCAAGTCAAACAAGAAAATCTCTTTGATTATAGTTTCATGTATTGAGAATACCAGCAAAGCGTAATAGGTATTACAATAACACTTATTCCACAGTGATATATGCATCTGGCTAGTGACATAGATTAAGAACGAGTGCTCTTATGTTTATTTTATGCCAAGATCTGAAGAAAGTAGGCGAACTCCAAGAACTCCTGTAGTTACTAAAATTTCGACATCATCGGGCCAATTTAATTGAACACGTTTTAATAAATTTGATAAAATACTTGTGCAAAATGTGCGGTCACGTCGAGCACAGGTCCGACCTTGGCAGTTGCCACCGGGTGAGCACAGAGTACTTTTTTGGGGTGAGTGAGGGACGCGGCACGACGTCTCCGCCTATATGTGACGGCGCAAGTGTAGGTATTTTACAATAATAAATTCATATAAAATCAACAATTCATAATATTCTTATTTTGAGGCTTTAGAACTCTAGATAGTGTCATTATCTATGCGTTAGAGTTAAATTTGTTTAAATATCGTCAATACTTTTGAAATAACAGATGAATCATATTTTAATACAAATATTTTTCAAAAAATAAAGCTATCGAGCGAACTATGCGTAATCGTGTTTTGGCGGGTTTTTTTTCATAAACACTGAATCAAAGACTCATAAAATTAAAAAACCGTGGACTTAGCACCTATATTTCTATTTTTTATGATTTTTTTAAAATGGCGATTTCAGTTCCCTGAGCGTCTTAATCTTTCTCCCACTAGCACACAAAGCTGTGATTCTTTAGTATTAATTATTTGTAGCGTATTAAATAATATATTAGCAATCTCATTACTCTTTTATTTCACCTGTTTCAGGTTTAGGCCATATACCGACGTACAAAACAAAAAGAGTGAATGTAAGTGCAATGTAATCTACGACTATATTTTATGAGTTTTATCAAGTAAATTTATGTCTCTATTCAAACAAAATCTAGGGTGACCTGTGTTGTGGAGTGGAGGCTCTTACTTAGGCTTAATAAGACATAGTTTAGACTAATAGATACAAGTAGATAATGTGATAGACTAATTAATTCAACATGATTAGTCACTTAGGAGTAGACACTTGTAGCGTCATGTGAATTTAGTTATTAATTATTTATATCATAGCTCAGAATACGACCCTCAGTACCTATGTAACAAGCAACAACACGCGAGGAGGGGGTAATCATTTCTGTGAAGTAACATTTCCTTACTTATAAATGTAAATGCATGTTTCTATGTGAACACTGGACTAAGCATGGGTCTCATATAGCCTATATACCGGTGATTTGACAAATTTAGACTGACAAATATCAGTATTCATTCAAATTGTTTCATTGCCGTAAATCTTACGTTGTACGTACACTATTCAGGTAGGTACACGAATCTCCAGTAGTTCTCCTCTCTTCTGCTGGTTATCCATGAATCCATGTCACATACCTGATACTTCTATCACGTGAAGAAACCCTGACTGCACTAGATTCTAAAAATGATCATGTTGTAATAATAATGTTAATTAATGATGTATGGTATTGCAGAAGTTGGAGCGGCCGTCGCTGAGTCGCTGCGCCATCAACTCGATCACGATGGGCGCGCGCACGCTCACGCTGCCGTCGCGGCGCAGCATCTCCTACAACCGGCTGCTGTCCATGTACAGCAGCGGCGACGGGATGGTGTCTCGCTTCCTGCGCGCCAACGCGCGAGTCACCGACTACCTGTACACCTCGCTCTACGAGTGAGTACCTCGCATTAGCATCTGCACCGCTTTTCCGTCTATTTTGATTGTTTACGTAACGAGTTCTAGCCAAGAGTTTAGAGAAATCTTAAGATGTAATTAAATCAAGCTTCAGCAAACACGCAAACGCCACTAGCGTTGTCTCCATAGAAAACGCTAGTGGAGTGTACTTATACACCAATGCGTGGAATCTGGTGTACCTATATGTATTGAATATGTTAGTTTGCCAAGGACGCGCGAGCCAGCTGAGAGCAGCGAGCAGAGCGTGCCGAGTGAACAGGCGGAGAGGGTCGTGCGAAACGAGCCAGACGAGCAAAATGAGCAGGACGAGCGAGCGGAGTGCGAGCGGAGAGCGAGCGCGAGTAAAAGCGCTCGCGCGCGACGTCACCGCCGCTACCAACAGCTGGCACAGCTGTACAGAGAGTACAAGAGGCTCGAACGTTTGGTTAGCCTTCACTGTAACTAAAAAAGCTATACTTATTATGAAACAAAATACTATAACTATAAAAGCTATACTTATTATGAAACAAAATTTATATCTTAAAAACTTCCCTAGTTTTAAGACCCGCGACACCAGAGTTGGCCACTTTCATTCGATAAGAAGAAGAAGACCTACACGATGTGGTACGCTTCTAACTTTTTCTAACCTTATTTCCCTCGAATTGAAAGGAAACTTCAAATTCAAACTTCAAAGCTTGAGTGAATCGGTTCTTGGACAATTACGCTGCATCCTAGTCTACAGGTAACAGGTATTGCTAACCATCAAGCAAAATAACAAATTAAAAAACAAAATGGTAACATAATATTCATACGTGAGTTAGTCAGGTGGCGAAATGCGATCTCTTCCTGACTACATAGGTACCAGTCTTTTTTGGTAGCCGAAGTTACATTCGTGTGGGTGTATATTGTGTTAGGAATGCGGTGCCACCATATAGCAGCCGTAATATTACGGAAACAAATAGACGGCCGTCTTTACGGAGATGACATGTGGAAAGTTCCACGGCCGTTTTAACACACCGTCAGACATTATCTGTACTAATATTATAAAGCTGAAGAGTTTGTTTGTTTTTTTGAACGCGCTAATCTCAGGAACTACTGGTGCGAATTGAAAAAATCTTTTTGTGTTAGTTGAATAGACCATTTATTGCGAAAGGTTTTAGGCTATATAACATCACGCTGCAATTAATAGGAGCGAAGAAACAATGGAAAATGTGGAAAAAACGGAGAAAATTATTCATCTTTGAAGGATCCCGTTGCGTGCACTGCAAAAACGGTTCAAGTCGTTGGTAACAGATATAATTTATAAAGCTAAAAAGGTTGCCCAAAATAACTATTCCACGCGGACGAAATCGCAGGCACAGCTAGTTTTTAAATAAACGTCAAACAAAAAGTATCAATAGCTTCACCGCTATCAATAAAACGTTCACCAAACTATCTGACACCGACAACACGGCCGTCATGCAAATGGCAGCACCGCTTTTTGATTTTACGATGTCAGTTACCGCTCTCTAGGAAACCGCGCGATTTTGTTTACATAGACAACGTTCCAGCGACGTCATTCAACGCTGTATTACGGCCGCTATATAATGGCACCGCTTTCCTAGGAAACCAAAGCTTTAGAGGTTTAAACTGAGCTTACTGTTGCAGCATGAAGATGGTGCTGGAAACGAAGAGACGGTGCGGAGATACAACGAGATTATCAGAATATTGCGCGCGAACAAGGACTATATGGCACAACAGGAAAAGGTACCTATCAAAAAAAATCTATAAAAATCTATCAAAAAACTTAAATCTAAGACACACTATTTGTAATAGCTAATATAGATTTTGTTTCTTAAAACAGTATGTACAGAAATGATGTGATCTATGTTTCCCACTCTAGGTTTTCCTGTATCATGAGGAACTCTCTCACCCTTGAGTATTCCAAGTTTCCTAAAAACTTGAACAAGCTTATATTGAACGATATTTGAAAAAAATCATATATTGTTTTTATTATTTGTAGATGCAAACTACTTTCTTTTCCGCAGTAACACTTCACGCCATTTAAGATGTTTTTGGTTCCGTATTTTTAGTTTTTAATGAGTGTTTGCTCCAACACAGCATGCGCAGGGAAGGGGCTCGTTGCCTCGCAAGACATCCACCAACACCACTTTGGTGAGTTCGGGAGCGGACAGATTAGACCGTGAGTCGAGCCCAGTCGCCCAGGTATGAGGCTTGGAACCATTTTTTTAATTTATTTTTTCTCTCAGTTTCAGGGAGTATGGTATACGCGGCGCCACTGTCGTATTTTTTACTATTTACTGACTTTTTTTAGCATAATCTCAATCTGAAATTTTATATAACTCGATGATGAATAGTTATTTGCTGTTAAACGCATCTTTATTTACCACTTTAGGGATTTCTAAGGCTGTATTTTGAACAGCTTTGAATGAATAAAAAAATAGATAAACCGGTCTGTATGACATGCACCTCGCATGCTACATTTTGATTGTTTCAAAACACGGTAGTTAGTACCGGTACTCTATGATATTGTAGAATTCATTGGTTAACATCAGGCGAGTTGTAATCAGGTGTGAGTTTTACAAAAGTTGAGTTGGGGTTGTATTGTGACAAATATGTGATTTTCTTTGTTGTTATTCTGTCTGTTTGTTTATTTGTCACAACAATTAAATATATATATATATATATATATATACTAGTACCCATGATACAAGCGTAAGCTTAGTATGGGGCTAGATGGCGCTGTGTGATATGTCTTGATATATATATTTATTACAAGACATATCACACAGCGCCATCTAGCCCCATACTAAGCTTACGCTTGTATCATGGGTACTAGATAACGGATATAATAAATATATACTTTTTTTGTAAATACATACTTATTATACATAACGACCAGACTCAACACAAGTAGTTACAAATTTTAATATGCATAATTACTTGTCATATGCGGGAATCGAACCCGCACCAGATTAGAAAGCACAGCCACTTCCAAATAAGCTATTTCTTTCTTTCAAAATAAAATAGGCGTTGTGTCTGCAGGTGGAGGAGTGGGCGCGGGTGTCGGCGGGCCGCCCTCCCAGCGGCGGCGGCTCCAGAGCCTCCGTGCACGACGTGCGCCTCTCCCATTCCTACTACCCCGGAGACTCCCGCTCCGACCCGAGGAAAACACCGACACTGTCCTTTCACTAAACTATAACAGAAGCAAGGATGCTCATAGTTAGTGCTAAGTTGACGCCGCGACCCGATCGGCCACCGACGCTGAGAGTCACCGATCTCCCGACGAAGTATCAAGATATTTTAAGCCTCATCAACATGCTTCTATTGTTTTAGCGGCAAGAGAATCTATTTTCGTATAATTTGTCATTTGTTTCTTTTACCTTTTGCTTAGCTCTATACTTTTTGCCAAAGCTTCTTGTTTTTGTTGTATACCTCATTACTGGGGGTCACGCCTCCACCATCGAATTAAATAGTTTGGACAGTTTTTATGGAGCAGCAATATCGAGATGGAAGCTTAGATCCTTTCATGAAAGACACCATGTCCTCAGAATTTATGATCTTCGAATTGATTCTAGCTTGAAGTAACGTTGGATAGATAACAAAGCCTTTTTCATTAAAGACCGGTATTAGTTAGATTACAGAATTCAATTCAAATCGCAGCATTAGATTATACTTAAATATTTTTTTATCCACAAAGCCATTAGTATAAAAGTGAAAAGATTTTCACATTTTCACATGAATACAGCTTTTCAGAAGCTGGAAACAAAATATTTACAACTAATGGCACCCGACGGTTTGACCTATGTTAATCTAGGATATAAAGTAACCTATGAGTTATAATTTAGTCTTATACATTCTCCCTGCCCAAATAGATTTAAATATGCCCAGGTTTCTTATAGTGAAGAAATAACAAATAATACACATCCGCTATCGTATCTATAATTTTAACGTGATGTTATTTTTTTCCTTATAGGAAATACAAATAAAACAACATTTTGACATGCACTAGTATATTTTTAGTACTGCTTCAAAATAAAAAATAATAAAAGATATTCGAAACGTATGTATACATATATAACATGAACTAGAAAATACAAATAGGAACATATACATTTTTCGAATACTTTTGAAATCACTCGTATACAAAAAATAATAAAACGTAGCAATCTAAGTATTTACATGAAAATATTTCTATTCAAATCCTAATTCAAGTAGGTATTTGGCAATTTTGAGAATAATTTTAAATTTGTATTATATTTATGTTGATCTATTTACATTACCTATAAATAAAATTACGATTATATTACTTTTTTTTTTTGATAAATATGTATTATTTATTTACAATAATAAAATATAAAAACAAGTGAAGGAAAACTAAACATACTACTACAAAAAGGGGCACTTAGAAAATCTTTAGAAAAGCCTAAAGATAATCTAAGTGCTCCAGCTCACTACCAGAGGGCAGCGTACCCAGCATGCTGGCCGCATTACCACGCTGGATGGCAATGCTGATACGTTGAGCCAGAAAAAAATATTACTTTTATTGACATTACAATAAAGTTTTATATGAATACGTTGAATTTGTGTATCTTTCCCTGGGTATCCTTGCGGTATATTTCGGAAGGTAATGTATTCGTTAAAAAGATGGTATAATATGTACAATATGAGACAAGACTGTTTTGATCAACGACAACCTATATTTATGTATCGACTGAAAAAAATTGTTGATTTTATGAATACGGAATATAGGGGAACTCAACGTGCAATATTCCGCAAATATTTTCATAGAAACTGCTACATTTAAAATAAGAATACAATTTTAAAGTTTTATCAGTAAGTAGATGATACATATCTGAATGCTAGGTGTCAGGATCAATCTTGGATTGAAAATTTAGTCATTCATAAAATTGTCTACTAAGTATTTGTCCGTTATTCTAAATATTACGTTTATTTACAACAATTTATTTTAGTTGCATAATTAATATTTAAACCTCCAATTCTCAGACGCCTCTCTAAATATTTAGATCTTTATCCTATTTAATTTTATAATTATAAAATAAAATGGATGACAGTTTTAAAAATATTTTTTATTATACATAAAATGTTAAGTTATTTAGAAATGCACACAAGAATTGCAGAAACTTTGGGTAAATATAGCATAGATATGTACATACATTTAAAATACAGATTTACCTTTATTTAACACGTAAAGCAGAACGATATTATAAAAACATTAACGAAACCATTGATACTTTGTATCTATTTACACATTTTGTTAAAGTTAAAGTACTTAAACTAGCAACGAATTATTTTAACTATTCACTACAAACTACTACTTAAGTATGTCAACTAAATAACGGTAAATTAACAGTAACGTATTAATTCTAATTTTTAGATTAATAATGACATCTCTATTGTATATTAACGGAGTTAATTTGTTTTCTTCTGTATCCGACATGACATTTTGTAATGCACGCTCACAATCTATTTTTGCAGGAGAACAACAGCTAGCATAATTATAAACTTATCTTAGGTCTAAGAAATAAAATGAAAACTTTCAAATACCTATAATTAATACTCTCATATAATAAAAATGTCATGACTTAATATATTTCTGATACGTTAACATAATATATGATTAAACGAACTTACAAAGTGAAGTTCGATCAATATTATATGAGTAAGTTTCATGCGAAGATATATACTCCCAGCCCTCCCAATATACCCCTGACTATAGGTACATTTTGTGTGCTTGTTTCTATAAAGAATGAGGTCGACAGCCAAGATGGATACCAAGATGGCTTCCAAGTGAAGTTAGAAGGACTTTATTTTACTTGTATTGACTATAGTCAAATCCAGTCTCTAAATTTGTGCAAATGTTGCCTGTAGGATAAAAGTACTACCTATGTTTATTATCTGAAGCATGAAATTTACGAAATATAATTAATATTATACCTTCTGCATATATATGTCTGCAGCCCGCCGATACGTGCTCTTAATATTTTATGTAGACCTTATTCAGCAACATCGCTAACCATGAAGACGAAGGTGATAGAATAGATGTTTTAAACCTTCGATCAATTATATTTGATCGAAGTTTTAAACAGACAGATGATAACGAATATTTACATAGCAAAGAATTACTTTTTGGATGTTATTTCTTTTCGTCTCTTTTTGTTTTACATAATAGACGCGATAGAATTTTGTTTACCTCAGAAATTTAATGAGCTTTCCCTCGAAACCGGTCTTGAATATATAAAAAAATATGTTATATGGACTCTACGAAAGTTTTTTATGCTACACCAGACAGCGTATGACCAAAAAGGTGAAAAACAATAATAATTATGGAAAGGGGTTGATACGTATTAACTCGGAAAGTAGTAGTGAGGAGCTCGAACCGTCCTCATAAATGAAACTCTTCCTTAGTGAGAGGGGTGTGACTGGTTAGGAAAAAAATAGCTAAGCGAGTGCCGGTGTCGTTTACTAATGGTTTAGTTGCGGGAGTCAGTGGATGAAGGCAGGTTTTCTCCATCGAGCTTGTGGCGAGCGGCGTGCAGATAGGCCTCCGCCGCCAGCGCGGGCCAGGCGTCGGCCGGCGCGGGCGGGGCTCCGGCGGCGGCCCAGCTCTCCGACGTGGTCACCTCGGCGGGCCGCTCGCCCGAACCCTTCGCGGCCTCCACCGCCACCGCCTTAGGACTCTCAATCCTGCACGCGAATAACATTGTTAAATCAGCATACTTGACTTAAATTGTCGAGTGATTTAACAAAATTATCACTCCCGGGAGTTTCTTAGTAAAAAACGTACGTATTAAAGTGATTAGAGGAGAGGTTAATTGAATATTTTAAATGAACATCCATCATCTAACGGTTCGTAGATCAAGGCAAAGCTCGGGGTTGGGACATGTTTAAGAAGAGTAAAAATAAAAGATATACGGATACGGTGACTTACTAATTTAGAAGGAGTTGGAACATGCAGATTTCCATGCAGAGGAAAGACTTAAATTGTTTAAAAAATATTTTGATATACTTATCATTACTAATTTTAATTAAAAAATCGTGTGGCGATTAATTTCGTGCGAGATGGAAAGCGTTTCGCTTGACCATTTCACTTACTAGTATCAGACGCAGCAATTTATTGAATATGGCTTGCTTATATATTTCGTTTCGATTCAACGGAAAATTTGTAAGAAGAACTAGAAATTGGTACATATGGTACAGCTGCACTAAAGCCTGGTTAAAAATTTGTACAAAAGTTACCAGAAACATTATGATATGAACAAGCTACTATCAGCCATAGCTATCAACATATTATGTATGACAAGTTAACCGTTATTGAAAAATCCCACTGTTCATTCTTGTGGACTCATGAGGTAGATGGGTGGTATACTGGTTCATTGGGATAAGTTTTAAAAATGGAGCTATTTTCCCTTCCGCTTCCGCGCAAAATGTGCGAAAAGAATGGAAAGATTTTGGCAGCCATATATAAAACTCAACTTCCATCTATGTTCAAATATGTACATATTTAGACTTTAGAAAGAAAGAAAACATTTTATTATGGCAGATTTATCAGAGAAACAAACACAAGTAAGAACATAATAAACAAACAAACATAAAATCTGCCACAACACAGCCCCAATTCAGCATAATGCTGGTTGTGTGTAAGCAGCCAGAGCTGGTCTTTCGTTGGGGCTGGCTGTGACGTCACGCACGTTACGACGTCTTTAGTATATCAGTAATTAATAAAGGAAGGGTTATAGAAAACACCTATAGAAAAAATACCTCACGCGTTCAGGTGACTGCATGGCGTCGTTGGTGCTGGATATCTCCAGGTCCTCCGCATAGCCCAGCTGTAGCTTGGCACTCTCGGTGCGGGTCTCCTTCTCTGCAAGACGTATTGGGACAGTAAGTCGATCTATTAGCATTTGTTATATGAGTTTTAATTAGATTTAATTTTAACTACGCCCTAATTCTCCTATAAACGGAATAGAATAGAATAGAAAATCATTTATTAAGATAGACTACAAAACATACACACACACACACACACACATAATAGATAAATAAATAAGTCTGCCTCAACACAGCCCCAACTCAGCATAATGCTGATTACTGGAAGTAATCAGCGCTGGTCTTCCGTTGGGGCTGGCTAAACAGGGTAAATGTAATTTAACATTGAAGGTAATTAAAAAAAAAACTAAATTGAAATTGAGGCTAGATGGTCCTGCGAACTACAATCCAGGGGTCTTCAAATCTAGAGTTAATAGGTATCTTCTAGGTAAGCGTGTTACATCTTAGGCTGCAGCAATGCTTAACATCAGGCAGGCTGTAGTCAACGTAAATCTATCCCACGTAAAAAAAATGGCGATGTGTGTAAAAATTCCCGGAATCTTTATTTTTTATTTATGGTGGCTCATGTTTTGGTCTTTAAAGAACCGTCCTACATTTAAAACTGCATCAGGCAGGCTGTATAAATAATTTCTTAATAAAAATGTGTTTTATTTCACTTTTAGTTTTCAAGAAATCGCGGAGATACTTACATCCAAACCAACATGACGTATTATGATTGTGACACATTAGAAATATTTGGGTATGATGATCGATGATGTATCATCATACTCAAATATCATCTTAGTTTAAAATCTGCGCAATGTAGGTGAGCGCTATATTCTTCATAAGATCCGTTCTATCAATCATACACAAGATCGTTAGCAATGAAGTTTTTGTTTTTAGTAAATACTAACCTACACACACACACATACACACAGAACACACTCACTTACACACACACCCATACATACACAGCACTCAAAATGTGTCTTCAGTACTCTCAAAGCACGCTATTTACTGACTTTTACTTTGTATAACTATAAACCACTACCCAAAAAAATATTAATAGCCGTATCTGCATCATGTTAATACTTGTTATTTAATCAACCGTGGTTTCTGCGACACAGGATGTTCCTAGTGCAGAACCCACAGGGATATCAAAAATGCAGTATTCCTAGTTAGATAAGTCTAATATGTTATTTAAGTTAATTGTTAAGGTAAAAAATAAATAAATTCTTATACTAGTAGGTAAATGGCAAATATATCTCGGATGTTGTCCAAGGCATTATAATCTTGGCGTAATTATTATGACCGACCATTATTTGACCCACAAGCCGATATTTATTTATTTATTTATTTATTTACAAATTAATTAAAACGGCGCGAGCCAATTACATTAATTAATAAATTATGATACAATAACTACAATACAGAGAACAAAACTAATAATACAAATAATTAAAATTGAGATAAAAGGTCATTTTACGATTCACGTGTTTGCTTAGGTATATTACATCTATTTCGACTCATAGTAATGAAGATAAAATGTCACAGCGTAGTACCGTCAACATTGATGGGCGCGTCCGGCCAGCCCAGCGAGTCTCCCTCGACGTCCACGGGTTCATCCTCAGCGTCGTACGCGGGCCGCTCCCTCGGACGCTCCTCTCTCGGCTCATCCAGCTCGTAGCCCAGCATGCTCTCCACCGTGTGGTGGCGCTTGCGCGTGCGCAGCTTCAGACGCCGCTGGCGGTTGGCGCGGATGCGCTGGTACGTCTGTAAAAAGGCCAATTAGTTACTTGATCGGTTACTATAGCATAGTACTTATTAGCGTTTGCTCAGTTTAGCGCTAGGTCTGGGAATTGTACTAAAATTTTATTTTATGTATTGGTTCGAAAAGTAGTCTAGAACATTCTTGAAGTTAATGTCTCATTGCTAGGTAATATAATTATCTCGAATCATTTTATGTCGGTAGAAACGCCGCCATTTTCGTTGGAGCTATGTAGGTTGGTGTATTCTAAATACTCAAGATCTACGGTTGCATACAGGGCTTAACTCCTCTAACTTCTTTCATCTAATATACTATTACCAGATTACCTTTTTTCACTTTGAGAACTCCTAAAGCATCAAACTGCGCGTCGGTATTCGACAAGAAGCTAAGGTCGATCGTGCTTAGCAGGACAAGTTCAAGTTCAATTTATTAATAATAATAGGTATTACAGGTCACATCTTAAACTACGAGTACTTACTTAAAAGTATCATGCGTATAATTTCATCTTATAAAATTGAACAAAATATAATGTCAATAATCAGATTAATAAAACAATCAATAATACAATTAATAGGTATGTACTTAAAACAATAATTATTATTTCTATAACAATTCTGCAATAACAATACTAGCAATAACATCAATATCACGTCAATAACATTGTCAGGATTAAGATCACCGAAAAACGGGAATGAATTCTTCAAAATTATAGAAAGCTTGGTCTTGGTCTTGGACATATTGTGTATTATCAAGGCAGGCAGGTAAAAATAACTTCTCAGGATAAAGAGCTGACCTCCCAGCGAGCATCCTCGTCCTGGTGGTGCATGGAGTGTCCAGAGTCCCTCGGCAGCGCGCTCAACGAGTACAGATGTTGCAGCTCCTGTAGGAAGTGCGCCTGCGCCACGCCCGGCCCGAGCCTCGCGCCGCACACGCCGCACGATGACTTGCGCTCGCCGTCCGCTGGGGGTTAGATTCAACTCTTTGTTGGAAGTAGGAATAAGAAGAGTTTCCTGACTTTCAGTGGTGTAAATAGCAATTAGGAGAGGGCTAATAACGCCATGAGCACATAATGCTCACCAAGAATAGTTTGCTAGTCACTTTCTGAGTCTCTCTTTGAGTCCCAATCCTCATTAAGGCTCGTGACGCCCCCGCACAATGAATGCATTGGTGAAGTTCTCTTATGTACAGCTTCGTGGGCACACAGGTCGTTTGATGGAAGCCACATACATACTTTCTGGGATTGGGATTGAAATCTTGATTAAAACTAGAAATAGAGATCACTAATATAACTGTTACTCACGCGAGAAGAAGTCATGTGAGTCGGTGCAGGCGGGCGCGGGCGGTGCCTCGTCATCCTTGCAGGGCCGAGGGGACGCCGAGGCAGCCGAGCCCGGGGAGCTGGTGTCGTCGCGCGCAGTGTACGCGTGCCGGTACAGAGGCGGCGTGGAAGTGTCGTCGCGGACACCCTGACATGAACACATATACAATCTAAAAATTCAAAGGTGACTGATTAACTGATATAGTGATCTATCAACGCACTGCCCAAACCACTGGACGGATCGGGCTGAAATTTGGCATGTAAGCGGATGTTATGACGTAGGCATCCGCTAAGAAATTATTTTTGAGAATGTCACTTTTAAATGGGTGAAATAGGGGATGCAAGTTTTACTTCTTATTGCGAGCGAAGCCGCGAGCCCCCACTAGTATACAATAAATTTAATGAAGGCACGAAAACTACTTAGGCACACGTTTCTCGTAAGATGGAAAGTCATTCGAAACAAAATGGACGGGACCAGGAGGAAGAAATAGGGAGGAAATTATTTAATATTTAACAGCTACATCGGATTATATAATAATTATTCTATGTTCATATCATTTTTTTTCCGGACCGCCGTTTAAGCTTGAAGAAGTAACAAACACACACATACATTTCTTATAATATCAGTGGAATAGTGGCAAGTAAGATAACTAGTGATGACTTACCCTCAACGCTTGTCCAACGCTCTGTCCAAGCACGTACTGCTCTCCCAGGTGTCTTGCAAAAGCCTTCCCCGGGTAGAGGGGGTGGAAAGCGCCCCCTATCGGTCGGAACGCTCCGCAGCCGAAGCTCTGCAGAGCTGGGTGCAGGAACTGCGGCGCCATGTGGTGCAGAAAACCCTCCATCGTGGGCAGCTCTGGGATAATATCACTAGTTTAGAATCATTACTTTAAATAGACCGGCCCGCACACAATCAAAATTCGTTGTAAACACCCTTGGAGGGTATATTGTGTTCTTCATGTACCAATTTATGCATAAGATCTGCAACATAACATAATATGTACTGTAATTGAAAACACAATAATACAATAAACGATTTGTCTTTGAATTTTGAATTTCACTTTAGCTACAAGGCCCGCTTGCACAACGACTATTCCTTTTAAAAGTTAATATCTTTGTGCAAGTCCTAACATCACATTAACGATTTTAATTTTAGTCAAGTACCGTACCGTAGACTGTGACCTAATAATGAATTATATAAATAATGAATATAATGTCTTTCATGAATTAATCCAGAGTGAAATTTTTGTAATTTATAAAAACGCGACAATGAAACATGTACCCTAAAATAGAGATAATTGGTTGATATGAAAGCAAAAGTTGATATCATTTTTTTTTTGATGTGTCAGATACACTTCTACGCCATAAATTGTATTCGGATATTTATTTCATTGGGTATTTAATTCGTAAGGTGTCTGGAACGTAGATAAAATATAGGGAACGGGGATTATGGCGTAAGACAAGGTAAATAATTTTAAGTTAAGAATACTAATTTAAGACCTTAAACGGTACAATGTGTAGAATAGAAGTGCGCTAATTAAAATAATTTGTACGAGTTGTGGGCTCTTTCTGGACCAAGATTGTACAAGATCGACGCAGCGGGCGCATACAAATAGAGGCCTATGCCTAGCAGTAGGATAGGGAAGACTTTGGTTGACGATGATGATGATGAAATGTACACCTTACATTTACTTTTAAAATAAATATTTTTGGTTGATTGCTTTTGATTGATTGATTAAAGACATCATATTCAATAATTTCAATGATAACCACCAGCCTGTCATCGAAGAGTGCTATAAAGTAAAGAGAAAAAAAATACCATCCACTTTACTTGTAAAGAAATCAGTCCTACTCACTTATTTTGAAGAATATATCCCTGCCAGATGGTTGCCTGGAAGAGATCGCTCTTGGCGATCCGGCCGCCAATTAACACGCAAATTTTATTTTCTATGTTTTTTTTTGTATTGTTTTTTATAAAGAACTTTTGTGAAAAGAAGAAGAAAAGAAAGAAGTAAGAATTTTGTGGTGTTTTAGTAAAGAATTTATCAATCAATCAATCCTTGCTGCAACGTTGCTAACTGCACGTTAGCGACGCGAACGTTACTATGTCTGTGTAACACACAAAAAACATCAAGTTCTGAGTCGGACCTTAAAATTGTGTGTGTGTTAGTATGGCTTACTCCCACACACAAGTTCACTTGTATACACTACCAACTACATCATGGCGGTGTTTACTTTTTGAAAAAAGTATGAAACTGCTTATAAGTAGCGATATATGGACATTTAAAGAGATACCAAAAATTTTTTCTGTCTGCGTTGACCAAACCAATTACAATTTATATGACAGTAAACTTCTAGCCGTTAACATTTTTTTCACGTCAATTCGATGAAAGTCCAACAACTCAGTCATAAGATTACGGTTTAATATTAATTTTGTAATAAAATACAAAATAAGGACAAACCCTACGAGAATTAAAAGTTTCTCAACAAAGAAGCCTTAAAAACGAATAATTTCAGTTTCACATGAACTTTTGCAATTTTGAAAAATTTCTTGCGAAATCGTTTTACAAGTTTGTGTTTTATACGTACATACATACATTTATGCATACGTTTTTTTCTATGAACCCTTTGCGTGAGGTGGAATAAATACATGTTCATACAAGAAAACATATATCAAATACGTCATGTTTTTATGTAAAAATGTTTTATTTTATTTTATATTCTCTTCCAAAACTTAGAGGCCTACGGAAGTGACCACCAGAGAAGGACATATCACCTTTGAAGAAAAAAAATCCTTTTTTATATAAAGGCTCACGCTTGGCTACAATCCGGCTGATGTTGAGCAACATTGTAGGTTACGATCTAGCGCGCTTGCATTAACCCGATTAACTCTTGACCTCCTGATTTTTTAGATACAAAATACCATCAAAATATGTTTATAATTTTCCTTTATTATATGTTAAAAACACAACTTCTTATGAATCCTCTCATCCTCTGACCTCGTGATAGCCGTCAGCTAAACTGTGCTGCGAGGCCAGAGTCATCTCCCAATACATCAACTGGATAATCTAAATATATAAAACTCAAAGGTGACTGACTGACTGATATAGTAATCTATCAACGCACAGCCCAAACCACTGGACGGATTGGGCTGAAATTTGGAATGAAGTTGTTGTTTATTTCATGTTATGACGTAGGCATCCGCTAAGAAAGGATTTTTGGAAATGCCACTTTAAAAGGGGTGAAATAGGGGATGCAAGTTTTACTTCTTAATGCGAGCGAAGCCGCGAGCACCCACTAGTCATTACATTAATTTTATTTAACGATCATTTTTATCATCATTATCCACAGCCTTCTCTATCCCACTGCTGGGCATAGGCATCTCTTTGAATGTGCCAGCTGCGTCGATCTTAATTAAACGCTACTTTCTGGAAATTGGTCCAAAGTTAACTAATCTGATAACCAAAAAGACTTCCGAAAATACCACCCACAATCACCCGAACTAACAAACAAAGAATTAAAACCTGAGCGCGGTTCGATTTTACAAACAAACTGAAGAGATAGTGCTTCGAATAGAAAAATGTTTGTTTTCATACGACCCGGGAACATATGGCGACAGAGTTGCGGCTACTAGATGCTTGGTATTAGAAACATTTGATTTCAAACGTTTGTACATTGTTTGTGAAGTTTGTTTTCATAGAAAACAATCTGAGCATGATACTATTGCGCATGTTTAATTCATTTAATCATTATCCTCAGACTATTCTAATTTAGAATAGTCGAGTCATTATCTTCAACCTTTATCCACGCTCCTCAGTGTATTCTCTTTTCTCTTTTTTTAAATCTCGTTTTTAAATATTTCTGGTTCTGAACAGGTAAATTTTGAGGGTGAGCGTAATATGTATATTAGTGCAAAAGCAACAGATACAAATACAAAAAAAGATCTTACAGAATTCTTTGACATGATTTTAGCTGTACTCGAACGTATGTAACATAGCGAAGGGTTTAAGTTAGTTTTTAAACGCTAATTTTCTTGCAGCGTATCCCAAAAGCATGCTCTAATTCCTCAAACATAATTCCAACATCTGAGTTACAAAATAAAATAAAATACCTAAGCATTAGGACCTCTGGTTTCTATTGTACCTACACTCTACATCGCTTTGAAATTCAGTTCAGTGTTACAGTGAATGCAAACAGGCACTGCGTACGACTTGCTTGATTAGTAACAGACGTCAGCACACTAGCGCCTTTGCCTTTGACTATCGACGTCAAGGAGCCTTTGTCAAGGCCTAGAAGTCCTTACATACATATAACTAGACTATTTATATATACTCGTATATCTATAACTCAATCGATAATCATGCCAGTAGTTCAGCTAGCAGAGGTATTGGGAAATGATTGTTAGAGCTAAGCAACTGTCGACGCGTTGGATGGGTGACCAATAATAAGCATCTAAAATCGTGTTCTTGGATATTTTCATTAAACGGCAGTTAAATCATATCAGGGACTAAAAGGGCGTTAAACATTCTAGCATTCAATAAAATAATGTAACGTAGTCTTAAGTCCGATGTTGATGTCGATTGAAAATGAGATGGAAACAGTCCCTTTTTTAAAAGGGTAAAAGTATTCTTTGGAAACAGTAACGCTTTTGAATCAATTGAATATATTAGTACCACTAAAATCACTAAAGTATAATGTATTAAGTAAGTTATAAAGGTACATTGGTGAGGTAAACTGAGCTCTGCACTAAGGTACCTTGTGTTGCAGCAGGGCTGCAGTATTTCTCGCGGCGGTAAGCGTAATATAAATAAGATCGTTTTTCATCCAACAAGTTGTAATATCAACAATTTGATTTCTAGAATCGGGGACTATTTCAACGATAACATGCTTAAAAGGCCCCACATTATCGCCAAATTTCGACACACATAAGCTACTAAAATTTATGCAATAACTAAAACATATGTTAAGCTATATTGCATGTCTGCATACCGTGTAATTTTTCTTCGTCGGAAACGTGCTGAAAATGCTGATTGATCAAAGCACAACATATTTGTTGGGCCAAAGTGTTAGTATGGAGAAAACATAAATATGAACAGTCAGTCAAAGCTTTATTTCAAACGATTGAAGACTTGTCTATGGTATTGGAAAGGGAATGGCGAAGTCCATGTAATTACAAAAAACAACATTATTCATCATGTGTCTCTGTTTTGAACTGATTTGTGACTATGTCGATCAGCCAGCACCAAAAATTTTATTTGTACAGGGTTGACTAAGCACGGGAAAGCCTAGATGTTAATGCAACAATGTATTTCATTTGCTCAACTTATACGAAGACTGACCGCGAAGGCTTAGCTTTGTTCGCAATCAAACTGCTGTCCAATGATCACAGCGTCACATTTAGTGGGAATATCTACATTGTAATGTCTATGGAACACTCTAAACAGCAATCGTTGCGCCGTGTGTGTCGTATCATAACATCGCATTGTTTATGTTCTACTGCGCGCCAAGCTATTCTTTTCATGATGTTTACACGAACTGACCGAGCAATGTTTACGGTACAATAGAATGATAGTGGCAAGAAACGGGACCCAACTGGCGGAAAGGGGAATGCGTCAGGGAATGTTTTTATATGTACTTTTAAGCTGTAGTACCTAGTTGTAGTCAAGCGTGAGTCTATCTAATGTAAAAAAAAAGCTGAAACTCGGAGAACTATATACTGTTGTTCCACTGCGACACGTTTCTCTAGAGTTTCATTTGCAATGGATTTCCACAAAGTTAGACCTGATTCAATATATTATGGACTTCTAAGCGGATGATGCTAAAAGAGAGATATTATAAGTTGGTGGCGCGGTAAATAAATGTTAGCCAGACAAGTTAACTCTCTAAAGAAAAAGCCAAGTATAATCGATTTTAAGAAAGATTGTCTCATAATCCTATCTACAACGTACATAGATGTATCGTTAGGAGAAGGTAGGTTATTTTTATTATTTCCTGTAAGAGATTGCCTGATTGAATACCAATAAGGCCGCCAATTGTGGCGCTAGCGTAGTTCTCATATAAAAAAATTGTTGTGTTTTATATGCGTTTGACTATAAAGAATTATCTATTGTATCTATATTTTTTTATTCATATCTATTTGTTTAACTATTGGGTTAACTACAAATATGTAATTAAATCCGGACTATCTTATGTTTCACTAGTGTTACGGCTAGCTACGATTTAACATGCAAACCTATACCTGCCTACTTAGGATAAGTAACAGTCCTAAGGGGGAAGTCGGGGTTGTTTGTCCCTTTGTCCATCAATTAACTAGTTGATTGCTCTATCTTTGCCTCTACAAAGACGGGCCCAATCAAAACACCTGGACAATGGACATAGCAACCTCATTACTGAACAGTGGTTTGTGCACTGATTACATGCCTACTGTGACATGCATACACGTAATATGAAGGGTATATATGTATATATATATACATATACCGAGAGTTTTCCAAGTATCAACAATTTGACCGAAACACGTAGTCATATACGACAGCAATTATTATAGAAATATTGAAAATTCGCGGAAAACACATTTTCATAATAATATGTGTATTTTGTAGGAGCGTGGTGAAATTTTTGTGTGAAATAGCTGTTATTTTATTGACAAATGCCCTATCCGTAAAACAAAGGTGTTTCTTATGATATTGGCTAGTCATAGGTAACTGGTGTTTGCGTTTCAGATAACGCAGTTAAGGTAGGAGGCGATGCGCTGGGGTGCGATGATCGGACTACCTTCACGTTGGGTAAGCCCAACTAATTTCATCTCTCCATATGGGGATTTGGGGTTAGTTGAGGAAACCTGGTGCACCCCGTCCACAGGTTAGTAACTTCCACCGTCTGGTGGATCTTGCTAGCCTGTGTCTAAACGTCGATCGAGTGGGGGCCCTCGCCTATACCTCTCATTTGACATTTGAGAGGGCTGGTGTAGGGCCCGGGGCATGGAGCTCGCCGCACCTCGCGGTGCAGGCGGAGCTGGGTGCTCGTCTAGAGCACCCGAGGTGGTCGCCGAGAGGCGAGAGGAGTTCGGTGTACCGGCCGAGTAGCGGCGACACGGGAACCGAAATCCGTGCGCAGAGGGCGCATTGGAAGAGGGCGGCCGTTTTGGCGTGCGACCGCCTAACTCCTGGGGGCTCTGGGTGGCAGGTCGGGGATCCTGTTGCCCTAGAACGAGTCCCCACAGGATCCACGACGTGTCCCGTGTTCTGACACGTCGTCCATTGAGGGTTGAGCTGAAGCTCCCCGAGGCGGGGCCCGTTACGGGCCAGCATCACCAGGGCTGCGGATGAATGCACTGCGCTCTCGCGGCCCTGGACCAACGATGCGGAGGTGGAACACCCTAGGTTTTTAGTGGGTATGCCGCTCTTATGGAATGGGGTGGAGACTCCCACATAACCACCCGCCCTCCCCGGGGTTTTTTGGGTGGTACCTGTAACAGGTTTTATTGGATCAAAAAAAAAGGAGGCGATGCGTTGTGGCGAATTTGAATAAAATCCGTGTTTTTTTTTACAATACATATTTATTCTGGAGATTATATTTTATTAATTTGATGCGGATAATCTTTAAACGCTGACACAGAATGTAATGCAAATGGAAAAGTAACAAACGTTATCTCGATAAATACAAAATGTTTCTTCAGCGAATACTCAGAAAAATATCTAGCTGCAGACAAGTGGTTTTGACTGGAGCAGTAATATCTTTGCAAGCGCTGAATTTGAAATATTTTACGAAAAGTGAAATGAAGTAGAGATGATTTATTTTTATTTTCGTACTTCAGTTCCCGGCAATAACAACCACGCTATAATGTACAGATACATTACAATATGGGTTAAGAAAAGAAAATGCTATATTGAATGATAGTATAATTTCTATACATACATATAAAAAAGCTGCAGAGGGTCGAAAATCTGCGAACATTGAAGATATTAAAACAATTTTTTTGGTGTTACTTCGAATTCATAGCAAAACACGTTCCAACAATTTCTGAAAATGTTTTCTGTTCACCTGTGTATCTATTTGTCTGTTTATTCAAGGCACAGATACATTACGCTCATCACACAAAAACAGATGAACGGATCATAATAATTTTTGGTATGTACCTAGATAGTATGAGGTCTTAGGAGTGTCATGGGCTACTTTTTATCCCGGAATAATGCGAGCGAAGCCGCGGGCGTCCACTAGTGCAATAATAAATGTATTACTATAGTAATGAGTTTGCTTATCTAGCTTCATCTGCACAAGTCAGTAGGGGGGTGGCTCGGCGTAGGGCGATCGAATTCCTCCGGAGCATAAATCAGGCCCTTCGCTTTCTTTCGCCTCTTTAGTTTTTATTAGCTACTTATTGCTTAGTGGCTGATATATGAGCGTTATTGGAACTCTATGAGGTCATTAAACATGTTCAATTGATATTTGGTGCTAAGACTTACGCTTAAGGTTCCCGCTTGTATTAATTACTCCCTAGATCACGACTTGTTGAAATAAATCTATCACCAATGATGATTCTAAGTGAATTAAATAATGGCAGAATTTTCAATGTGTTATATTTCTAAATATGTGTTATATTTCCAAATCATTCAAAAATTACACCCAAATTGATTGAAATAAATAAGGACCAAGATTCACAGTCCCCAAGTTCTTACTTTTCATGTTGAGTTCCCATAAAAAATATAGCGTTTTATGTTTGAAAAAGCAATAGGTAACTATCTCAATATGATAGAATTTTGCCGATCAATGCAAATAAATCTATAGTCCACACTTTTTGTAGTTTAAAACTGTTAATTTAATTAAGAGTGAAAACTCGTACATTGCTCGGAGCAAATCTGCCTGGATGCGGAATATCGATCAAAATCAGCGCCATGCAATGTAATTCCTTTTTTATTGAAACGAGGTCCGTGTTCGACTGGAAACTGGAATTTCTTTTGATAAGTCGAGCCAATGGGAAGCAATTGTCTCTATAAATTTTGCAGTATTGTATGTTTTTTTGTCACGAAATAGACTTACGTTTGACTACAGCCTACCTGATGTTAAGCACCACTGTAGGCTAAGATAAGTAATAGTAAGTTCGCGTTTTTCAGTTTATTTGTATACTTATCTATATGTTACAAAGCAAGACCTTAAAATGGAAATATTACGTATATTTTTTTAGTTAAGTAATTGTTTTTTAACACACTTATTGAGATGTTACTTTTTGTAGATTTGATTTATAGTGAGCATTATGGCTAGAGGAAAATAGTCTTCGGTGTCTATAAACTGCATATTTTATGTCAAGTATAAGTAAATGATGTTTTATAAAAATAATTTGTATTAATATTGTTTTATACCTAGTCAATATTATTTTTTTTAATTAAAAATCAAAACTATATGCCAATATTACAATACAATATATCTTTATTGCACACCAAAATAAATTAATTACAATAAAAGGACTTAAACTAAGAATAATGTACAAGTGGGCGGCCTTATCACCTTGATTGATCTCTTCCAGGCCTTCCAATATTTTTTGAAAAGAAAGACCCTAGATTTAAATGAAAGACACTCATTTTCGACGACTATATATTTCACTCGATCAGTAGGGAGATGGGTATAGTTTCCATAAAAGACTGGTAGTGCGACGGGTCAAACATATTTTCCGAAATATAACACTCTTGCCAGTAATATTACAGGAAACCTGCAAAAAAATTCGCAAAGCCGCACAGCAGTTTATATGGAGTAGTTACCATTCAGCAGACTTCGAGGTAAGCTAACCGTGGCTGTGGTCGAGCATAGGCCTCCGCCCGCCGTAGGCCACCGACACCTATTTGTTATGAGACATTTTTAAAATGAAATAAGTTGTATGTTATATAAAAGTGAGGAGAGCAATACAAGATAACAAAATTTACAAAAATATTACTTCTTTTATTGTTATAAATAAGTTTTTACCAAAGCTGGAAGTGACAACTAGTTTTATCTAAAAATAAAATATATATACGTACCTAAAGTGGTATATTCAAGTTTTGACTAGTTATTTCTAGTTCTAACTAGGAAAACGCGTTCTATCTAAAAACGAGTTTTTACTGTATCATCTACAATGCCTTAAATTTTACTTAGGATGCAAAATTTGTTGAATCCTTATAACTCTTCCTATTTTTGTTTGAAATTTTATTTCGTCTGAACTACATCCAAAACTAATATAATACTCCACACAGCTTACTTAAAATTTATTTATAAAAAAATATTTTGCAATCTAAATTCATATTCCGATATTTTAATGAAACAGCATTGATGAGCTAGAACGTATTTAAAATGGTATTCAAACGCAGTTCTATTTTTAGTCCGTACCTAGTTTTTGCATATCTGTCTATAGATCTGAATGTAGCTTTCAAGTACCACCCTGGGGTGGTGAAAGCGGATGATGGTACGACATGATAAACCTACAGACGCGCAATTATAGCAGAACAAAAAAATGGTTTTGATATGGATTGTATAGTATATAGGATTGATAGTCCCGAGGGTGATAAAGGCCGGAAAAAGAATCCCGGAACAATGACTGCGGGTATCTAGCAGTATGAAATAAATTTTATTACTTTACTTGTACTTTATATCTTCTGCTCTGTAGCCATTAGCGCGTGATAGGGCTAAGACTCTCACAGAACATTATAAAACGCAACGATTAGGAAATGAATAGATAGAATATTTAATAAAAAAAACATGATATTGGTTCAAATATAAAATAATGATTCAAATTTATATCAATTAAAGGTTTTTTTACCTGCGTATAGCATTGAAAAGGCAAAGAAAATATACAAATATACATATGCTGTTAGTTGTCTCTTGATAACAAGTCTATATCTGACACTAACCAAGGGCCTACTACGCCAGTTTAACAAATACACAAAGGTCCACAAGTACCTTTGTTTTTGTAAAAGCATTGAACTCGTATTTTCCTTCTGCGTATACCTGTTTCAATTTCTAATTTCTGATTCGATACTTCGATCGTGGCTTTTGCCATTCATAGTTTGACATTACGCGTCTCATTCTGATCCAATTAAAAATATCCGTTTACAATAATTAGCTATATACCTATATATAATGAATTAGCTAATTGAATTTTATTTAATTAATCTAAAAAATATACTGTAGCATATATTTTATAATTGTTTGGTCAATATAATTAGCTTGTGTAAATGATTACAAGTCATTATTAATTATTTATTTCTTAAATATTGACTTTTATATCTTTATAAATTATACCAACATTGTTGTTATTCTACGTTGAGAATGATGTATGCTTTATAATATATATCACAATAAAATGAGTATAAAATTAATTATTTAAAATGGATACTTGACTACTCTTTACACGAAAGTTATATTATATATTTTTCTAACTATATCATTCTATTATAATATTATAAATACTCGTAACAACGAGTTATATTTATCGTTCCCGCAAACCGCAAAAACAAAACAAAAATTAAATAATAAATACAACTTCAGTGTAAATTACAAAAATAAAATCTGTGATCACGTAGACAACGTAACGTAATGTGACGTAAGAAAGGTACAAACTTACCAAAGTCGGCAGGATGTCGTGAAGTAGGACGGATGTCGCGACGCGCACTGTCTACGGCGGCTCGGAACCGACTGACGCGCGCCGCAGCTGGGCGGGCGGCGCGCCGACACGCCTCCCCGCCCACCACCAGCGCTCACCACCTCTGTCTCCTTTCCACTGCATACAAACCCTGCCGAGAGAGAAATACTAGACTTTGAGGATCCTGGTACTTTTCACACACGAGCACTGTAGTGTGCTCTCACAGAGATTTACTAGATAAAGATTACGCCCGAGCTTCCATCGACGATAAAATATGCCATTTTGGAAAGTTGCGTGATTGGATTGTCGAAGCTGTATGGTGAGATTTAACTTGATATTGAAGAGTGCTGCAAAGGAATCCATTGCGGGTTTTATATTGTTTTTAACTTTCGCTTAAAATATTTTGGTACTTATAAGAAATAGCCTAAGTTTCACACACACAATCACTGACTCCACACACTACAATAGTAATTTATAGTATTTTTTTATCTAATTTGAATCTTTTGAACGACTCAGACCTCTACTTTTGAACTGAGAATTATAAAAAATCTACATGATATACCATACCATGTGACTGGCCTGTTAGCTTAGTTGGTAGTGGCTCTGCCTTCTAATCTAGAGGTCGCGGGTTCGATTCCCGCATGACACAAGTATTTATGTACTTTAAAAATTTATAATTACTTGTGTTGAGTCTGGTCGTTTGTATGTATAATAATTATGTATTTACAAAAGAAAAGTATATAAGTATTATATCCGTTATCTAGTACCCACGACACAAGCGTTTGCTTAGTGTGGGGCTAGATGGCGCTGTGTGATATGTCCTGAAATATTTATTTATTATTTATTTATTTATTTTAGAAAAAAAAAACCAAGTATAAGTTTATTTGTATAAGCTGGACTAAATAGGTCTAATCTCGAACTGAGCGGTTGTGAAACAAATGATTTCAAAATTTATACAATATACAAACGAGACGCTAAGTATTGATTAAAGCAAACAAGATCAGTTTTCTGCGCTTATAGTCATCAAATCTCACCAAATATCTACAAACGACATCCTTCTTCCGCTGAGGTGACATCCTAAACGCGCGGGGCAATAAATCAGTGTTGCCATCCGAAGGGCCGCCGCGTAATCATTTATTAGCCCACTCTGGTTGAGCGCTGGCAATAAAAATGAGAAATTATTTTTAATAACACGACGGGGTGGAACACCGCTCTGAGATAACCCCTTACGCACTTGACTGGAACACAGTGCCCTAGATTCCGACAATAGTGCTAAAATTTTTATAAACCCGAATAGAGTATATAGTGGCTTGGTGGGAAAGTGTCTGCCCTACAGTCTGATAACTCTGGTTCGATCTCAGCTTGGCAACAATGACTTGTTTGTCAAGTTATGTATAGAATTACAGTCGTTTAACGGTTAAAAACTGTCATTTATGAGGGCCAAATTAATTCAATGACATGACTGCATCATCCTAGGCGTCCACTTTCAGGCAGGCAGACAAGCGACTGTTGGTCTTTCTTCTTTTATTAAATCTGTAAATACAAATTGGCCTAAACAATCACATGTATGGTTAATGTTGACATTTAATCACAATAATCTTTATTCATAAAGATGTTTACATGTTATAGATAGATAGGTAGATAGATAAATACTTTATTTAAACACCACAAATGAAACAATACAAAAAAACATACAAATTAGAATCAGCGTCTTAATTGGAGAAATATAATAAGTACACTAAATACACATATTTGGTAAGCACAGAATCCGAGGATAAGTATTATGCGCCTGAGAGAACTTTCCCACTGAATGAATTTTGCTCTCAGTAATGGGCTTCAGATATCAAGAATACCACTCAAATGAGAAAAAACTGCGTTGTAACGTTTTCAAATATATATATCACCGTTAGATTGTAAAGATCGTTAGATTACAATCTATCTAGCGAGATTGTAAACTATCGATAGATTGTGAACCGTATCATTATGATTGCAATTTGACTCATTATTCTTCGCTATATTGTAATCTACCGAAGTGAAGCCGTCAAATTGTGAACCGGCGTAGGATGGAATGCAACTCGCGCTCTATGTTTAGGGTATTGCGAAGTCACTTGTCTGTGACAGGAGGTAAGATTAGGTTCGTTAGGTTGCTTTCTACCACGCACATGCGACGACGAGCGAAGCGAGGAGGAGCCAAGTCCTGTTGTAGTGCAAGTGTTGGACTCGAAGATGATACGGTTCACAATCTATCGATAGTTTACAATCTCGCTAGATAGATTGTAATCTAACGATCTTTACAATCTAATGGTGACATATATATGTCACCATTAGATTGTATATACATACATACAGCTGCCGGTAAAGACAGGGAGAAGATATAATATGCAAGCCATGATACTGCGGCACGCAGTTTTTGATCACCTCTTAATACCGCAAATTCCTTACTGAGAGGAGGCACTGCTACCTAATCTGTAGACACCTAGTAATATCCTGATAGTAATGTTGTTTAACGTCACTTTCTAAATCGTAGTAGTTTATCATTGATATAATGTTAGATTTCATGGTTACAAATAGGTTATGGAATTCGATATTCATACTAAGATTGTAAGTATGGTCAGTTGGTAACAACAGCGACTCCTGTATTATTCCAATGTTACATACACATATTTTACATAGGGATTATAGGTACGTAATCAAAACCAGAATTCTTAATTGGAACTGGGCTTGAGATATCTGCAGAATGAGCCAGGACCGTTAGACAAAGAAAATGGTGGAATGGATACCAAGATCGGACAAGCGAAAAAGAGGACGACCACATAGAAGATGGGAAGACATATTTTACCAGAGCCATGAAACTGGGGGAGGCCTACGCCAACGAGGCAACAGCTATGACACCATGATAATACTTACAGACAAGAGAAATCGCACAATACCATGACAATAAAAATGACATTTCCTCAAACCAATACCTACTTTACCATACCTTACCATACCTTAAGACGTTTTATTTTATATTACAACAAAATTACAGTGATATTCTTTATGAGGGTTTATATAAAAAGATAAACAGAGAACTGCTATAACGTGTTATGTTATGGATTTAAAGTATTCCCATACGTTTTTTTTTTACTCATATCTTCTATGTTCAGATTTTTGACCCTCTTCTGCTTTACCCTCTTTAGCTCTGTATAGATTAAAATATGTATGTAAGATACATACATTTTCATTCTTGCATTTACTGGCTGCTCTACTACCTATAGGTACATGTAGCATAAGTTACGTACCTCATGACAGTTGAACATGTTATCTAGCATTGTCCGCCCGGCGGCGGCGGGTAGCCCGCGACTCTGGAATGTGTCTCATTACCAACCTCCATTTGTCAACTTTTTATTGCCCACCCCAGCTTCCTCTATTGTGCGACCACCCCTCATCTCGCTGACATCCACTCATAATTTTTATAACTTGTTAACATTATTCGTGGTCGAAACGATTGCTTTAATTAAATTTTATCCTTTTTATGGTGTCTTGGGGTCGTTTTATGTAAGTGAAGTAGCTTACTGTGTTTTGGTAAGATTGGCTGCTTAATGATAAGAAAATGACGGTGGTGTTTTGGTTTTAATAATAATAAATAAATAAATAAAAGTCATTTATTTCAGGCCTGCACCTTGTTTTGGGAACATATTGTGGCAGTGTTGAGATGGTAGTCTTCTATGAAACAAATGTATGCTTTGTGTTGTAAAACATACTCAAACGAGGTAGTTCTGTTAGCGGAAATCTCTAAAATCTCTCATGTGTGGAAAACATTTGAGGTGTGACGATGTGACGAGCCGTCTACCTATATCTTAGACTTATGAAGTTGTATTAACTCTCAACATTGTATTGTATTAATTGTAATCATAGATAAATTATTATAATGTGGCTGCAATACTTACACGTTATAAGAATTCAAATAGATTTACTAATTAAACCGTCTCTATCTCTGAATCCTTACCTGAATTAGTATACCAATAGTAAATAAAGCTGAGTGACGATGAGAATATATTGTTTAATCACAAATATGTCAAAATCTAATAATCTTATCTTACGTAAGCCTATTTCGTGTTAAAAAACACTCTTTTTGGTGGTTTGAAAGATCTTAAGTTATTTAGACCGGTGGAGCTGAAACAAACGTTGTCTGGATGAATATTTTAGAGCACTTGGTTATTTAGAAACTTCGATGAGAGGCTTTAGTTTTTATTTATTATATAACAACTAAAAGTGCCCAAAATATCTTCCCGGCGGACTGCTTGAAAGTCGTGGTCTTTTTAGGCTTTCACTACCGTTTTACACAAAAAAATACCCATGTTACTTACTTTTATAGCCATTCCAAAAAAATATTAATCCATTTAAAAAACCTGAATGACTACTAGACCTTTTAATATTTTAACATTTGCTATAGTCACATAGTTGTTGCATTTTGTCAGAAGTGCCGCAGAATTGTTTCGTTTGGCAATGAACAAAATAAAGTATGCAGAGCTGACTGCCAGCCTTCACTAGTTGGAGAGGCACCATAAGAAGAAGATAGTCAGAATATTCATAATAATTTAGTTGGTTGCATATCTGTGAATGAACCAACAGCATGTTTTTAAGATTTCCAATATATGCAATTCCTTCTAAATTTTTCACTAGTTACATTTGTAGGTAGGTATATACTTATATTGAGTAAATCTTACATGTTCTGAAAGAAGATCCGATTAGATTAGATCTTGAATTGAAACACAGGCCGTTTTTAGCACAGAGTTCTGCTAGTCTCACATACATAAGGATTTGTTGCAAAATTTCCATCCAAAATTTCAATCATATTGGCATCACTAATATTTCTCACATGAGTGGAGACCACCGGCGGCGCAGTGGTTAACTAGCCCCGATATTAAACTGCAGGGCGTGGGTTCGAGTTCCTCTGACGCAACCATATCTTACGCTTGGACGATCAAAGCGAAACTCTCACATAACCACTATTGTATATTAATGTAAAATGTGTACATTGAATTTTTAATTTTGTATCTGGATCAATTGTGGTAATGCGGCCAGTATGCTGGACACGCTACCCTCTGACAGTGGGCTGGAGCACTTAGACTATCTTTGGATTATTTAAAAAAAAACATAGTGTTGTGTTAGAAACTGTATGCTCAATTTATTCTTCTTTTGTTTATTAATGTTAGATATATATTGTTGTTGAGTTTTTAAGATAGTCTAGAGTTAGCTATTTCTGGATCATCAATAATATGGTATATATTATGCAATGTTAATACATAACATCAAGCTGCAGTGTACGTATGTACATTGAATACGATTTGTAACTTTTGGTAAGCTTCGTTTTTCTGAGTTTAAAACATAAAAACACTTCTTCTTATCGAATGAGTGTAGCCAATTCTAGTGCTGAGAGTTTATCAAGCCGCCCTTAAGACATCGGACATGGCTTAACAACTGACACACTGTGACAAACAGCCGGGACCTATAATTAAACGTGTCACCCGTCCCACGGAAGTGCACAATATGGTATGCCTCTTTTTGGTCACCCATCCAAGGACAGACTGCGTCAGCAGTAGCCATAAAATACCTTGTACGTCCAAATGAAAATGCAGGGTTTAAAGTTTTGTTGATAGTGTTTTCTTGACATTGTGATCTTATGATTTGATATCAAATTATCATTATCTGTGCTATCATTATATTGGTATTGCTTTGTCAAGTACCTCAAGTGAAAGTATTTCGGCTACGGCAACCGCTTCTACTTGTTAATCTATATATTTCTGGAGCGTAGTTTGCACGCTCGGTTGTGGCTAATGTACCCAATTTGAGGTAGAAAACCATTTATTGTATGAAAGATCTCTTCATTATTTTACCACGTTTTCTCAGATATGATAAACGTATACCGTTCAATGATTTTATTTTAAATTATATAAAACACTTATAATAGAAGTAAATAGAATTTCTATTCCACGGCGAGATATTATATTTCCTGAGTATGCAGATGTGATTACATCTGCAACTATGCTATACTTAACTTTAGTATGTAGGTTGCAAGCCCGGCGATATACTGAAGCTATGTAAATTAAAGCGTGTATTTTGTGTGTTTGTTTATAATGGGTTTTGGTTGACTGGTTGGCTTCTGTTAGATAATTCAGTTGGTAAGGACCGGTATTGTTAATTCCTAGTTTCAATTTGACATCAAAAGCCTATCTTATGCCGTATAATACCCGGAAAAAAACAGTAGTTTTTAGGATGGCCAGGTAAGACAGATTTTCTAAAGTCATGTCAATTAGTGAATAGTTATTCTAGGGCAAGCGTATTAATAATAGCAGGATTCATGCAAAAATAAAAAGGTGTAACAATCGGAAACGGAAGACCAGCGCTTGATGCTTGCATGACTTGCGGCCGGGTTGTGACATGAAACTTTTAATTTATTCATGTTTTGTACTTACTTATGTATTTTTTATTGTTATTGTCTAATTTAAGGTTTCATGTTGCAATAAATGGTTGTTTATTCTTAATCGCTTACAATGAGCATTTATTACTGAAATTGCCATTTTGAGCGGTATTGCGGCCAGTATGATGGGCACGCTGCCCTCTGGCAGTGGCTTATGTGAAATATTATATTTAAAATTTTTCATTAAAATAAAGTGTGTTTTATTAATTATTAATTAATAAGTGCAGTATAAATTAAGTGCAATTGGCTTATCCGGATTAATGAATAGAATCACACAGCTACAACAAATTCTACAAAAAGCAAGGCACGCCGCAGCACGCAGTTAGTGTTGCAATAAAAGCGAAGAGTCCGCGAGGGGCGTGGCCTACTCTGGGCGTGGCGGTTTTTATCCACACCCCGCCAGACAAAACTCTCCGCCCTCGCGCCATCAAATAAAACGAAAATCCTCGGTTTGAATGCCAGATTAGCGCCATATCTACCGACTCGGGATTTAAGAGGCAGCTTGCTAAAATACCTATCTGTGTATATTTGGAGCCAGTGTTCCATGTCTTGCCGAGTTGATACTGGATAGTAATAATCTGTAGTACTGATAAAGATAAATCTCGGTAAAGAAAAGAAAGAAACATGAAATGTAGGCGTATAAAAATAATCGCTGCACTTACAACTATATTTGCATGTAAAATATCAGCAGCGTTCATATTTTCAGGCCTTCCACGCTTTTTCATGTTAATAAAACTTAAATACAAGTACTGACGAGCTGGGCTGATTTAAGAGGAAAAGCTCCCTAAAATATTGGTGGGGACCATAAATAAATAATATCAGAAAAATAAATGTTTGGATATACTTTAAATCCATAGCAGAGCACGTTTTTAGATGTTTTTGTCTCTTTGTCTGTTTATCTTTGTATTTAAACGCTCATCACGCAATAACGGCAGAACGGATCATCATGATTGTTGGTACCTCATACTACCTATGTAGGTAGTATGAGGTACCCTAAGACCATAGGAAATAGGTATGTTATAGGCTACTATTTACCTTAATAAAATGCAAAGTGAAGCCGTGGACTTCCACTCAGTCGGCGATCCACGCTATCGTACAACTCATCCATCCAATACGTACATAGAACTACTGCTATCAGACCTCCGCAACCCTGAAGGAGTTACCAATATCAACCCTGAAGGGGTTACAACCGGGTGCAATATTATCTAAAGCCTAAATAAAAAATAGGAAAAAATATTCAGAACAAATCTTAGTACGTTTTTCATTGGTCCTATTAAATTGAATGTCGAGAGTAAATCAGTTTTTTCTAGGCAAGCGCGCTTTGCGTAGATTATAACGTTGCTGAACATGAAGCGAATTGTAGCCAAGCGTGAGATTATCATATTTAAAAATAATCCTAAGAAGCACAATTATTGTTCATAAGTAGCAGCAATGTTGGTACAAGCAAACAGTTCTATAATCCTGTTTGCCATTAGATTACTGTGAGTTAACGACACTCATTAAAAGCGGTTTGGGGCACAGATGCATTGGTGACGTCATAACTAACCCGTCATCAAGCCTGTGGAATAAATAGGCTGATTAGTCAACGCGAGTATGGATTACTATGTACGTATGCATAAATGCATGAACATATGTATGTAAAGTTTGTGAAACTATTAAAATTACTTGTCTGTTATAATAGCAGCTCCCCACGTTGTTACTCGTGTTAAAACGGAGTTGAATTAGTTCATCCATATAGTCTCATCTATCTTACAAATTTGTACATATCTTTTTTTTTCAAGCAGTAGGCATGCAGGGAATATACAAAATATACCTACCAATACTGCATACCTCAATAAAAGTGTATTTGGGATGGCTCCGAGGATATACAACCACATTTCCAAGATAATTAGATGTAAAGATGACCTTAATGTATGTATGTTAAATGAACTATTATAGTAAGCTTTTTTACATTTTACTTAATATGTAAAAAAAGCTTACTGCAGTGTTGATTTGTTTTTCAAAGATAACTTTAAATAAGACTGTATCCTAAATAAAATTATTTAACTTTATATTATTAGTTGTAAAGTCTGTAAGCCTTTCAGGTGGAAACTAGTGACACAATACGCTATTAATGTTTGTCTAGTTAAGCAACATATTATATACTGTAACACCTTAGCACCTAGTTTCACAGACCAATAAATCATTCATTCATTCATTCATCTCTTTAATAATTAACATTATAAATTGGTTTAGCTATTTGAGAGTAAAGAAGTTAGAAATCTACATTTATTACACACACACTTTCTTATTCATAGTATGACGGTGGATATTGTTTTGCTACTAATAGCCTCATGTGATTTTCTCAGAAGAAATCTGGTCACTTTTATGTAACGTGGTTTCAAACAAATTCCGGTTTAATTATTAAACCTCTGAACCGATTTTGCAGAAATTTACTCTGCTCTGCTTTTTTGTTAAATGAAGCAAACAAATAAACGCCGTAGATAATATAACGTAGACATGTACTACTTGTAATTTTGTATGCTTGTATGGACAAACATACATATTATGTTTTCAATTTATTTATATAACAGTTATATAATGTCCCAAAAAATATCTGTCGCAGCATACCACAGGTCTCCACAGACTTACTGTATTGATCGCAGTGATCCAAAGATGTAATATTTTATCTAAAGTAAGTTTAAACTAAGATTACTACTCTTAAAATTACGCACAAACATTGCATCATGGCATAAACGATTATTTATTTATTCATTTACATACACATACATACCAAAATTTGGTACATGTGTTTTGTAGCCTTTATAAAAAACACTAAACTCACATTGTATCCTATTATAACAATACATATACCATACCTATCTATGTACGGGTCGATTTGATGACTTACATTATTCAAGAAATAGATAGTCTTCAACGTTTCCAAGAAACTTAGACTTCCACCTTATTTGTACACTGGTAATACAATACTTATGTATATCTAGTGTATTTGATTCGAACAAGACGATGCGTCAGCGTCAGCATATTTTGTAACAAGAGTATGCTTTCTAACGCTGTATTCAATAGCGCGATGCGACCCAAGTATTTGTTATTTACTTAATTATCACTCAACAGTAAATCACTGGCGTGATCGCGTCTACAATGCAGCCGTAGCCAACTCTGGGAACTATTGCAGACATGGTTTACATTTGGGCTTTTATGTTGAGCTGTTCTTAAACATTATTCATGTTGAAAATATTTCTTTAACCATAGTTTGCCTGATAGTAAGCAATAGATGGCCTAAGATGGAGCGACCCAATAAAAACGGTTCACTCTCATTTTGAAGATCGGTTATGATTCCGTATATGACTCGCAAACTCCAAACTATAGCACAACTAATGAAGTAGTGATATTTAGCGTGATTAGTGTGAGTCCCAGCCACAGTCGCAGATGCAGTGACGTCATTACTAACCCGTCAGCGCTCGGTCGGGACAAATTGGCCCATTCATCACGTGACATCGACGCGGGGTTGAGCCACAGATCAATTGCATACACGCGTGATACCGTCATGTATGCCAGTGGAAACATTGGTGTTTGCTGCTTTGATTTAGTATTTTAAACATACTTACTTACTGATGTGGCGCTGGGACCCAAAGTGGACCCTGGCCTCCGATACAAAAAGACGCCATGTTTTTACTATTACACAAGACTATTATATATGTACCAACTTTACGTTTTGAATTCATTAACCAATCTTTTCTCGTCATTTTAATTCGTATAGGTTTAAAATAATGGCACAAATTATACCTTTGTTTGGACAACGCACAAGGATATGTTTTAATTCATTTTAATAGTCATACTCTATTATAGCGTAACAACAAAATGTTCCACATTTACATGTGTAAAAAGAGCACTAACTTTTAGTTCTCATAAACAACAAAAAATATCTTTTACTGCCATCGCAAAGCGAGAAATTGATATTTCCACCCCAGATCGTATTAAACGTGTTAGGGATTTCTACGTCAACAACTGATATGTAAATTCCCGACTTAAGGGTTCGGAAAATGTGTATTTATATTATCGTTGTTATTTATTTTCTCTGTTGAGCCGAGAAATATGGCGGTATGAAAATAGAGGGATTTGGTATGTCATAGTTTGACAGCTGACAGTTTTAGGCGCGGGTAAGTAGGACCCCGCGATATCCTTGCATGGTTATGTTTGTATTACTAGTAACTCAATTAGCATCAACACCGACAATACGCTATAAATTCCTCAGAATACGAAACGTTATTTAAAAAAAACCTGTACTTTGTTAAAACTGCATGGAATACGAGTAGTCACTTTATCATTCAGTAGTCAACGCAGAATCATTATGAAAGATAACGAAGTAGTATTACTGCAGCAGAACAGGCCCAACTTGGTAAACACCAAAAGTTTAGCAGATTAGCGCAAATTGAGATATTTTTGCGCTATCTGTTGAGATTGAGATTTCAGGCCCGTGGTCACCGGAATATTGGCAAACCATTATTTTTGTGTTGACGACATAAGAAAAACTGCAGGGAGCACATGAATTCAATCTGCACAGGACTGGGACGAGTGCCGTGCGAGAAGAGAGGCCTATGCTCGGCAGTGGGCGATAACGGGCTGATGATGGTGGTAGTTTGATACAAACACATTCGTCGACATCGAAAAGATTTAAAAAGAACTTTCAACTGCCTTTTTCAAAGCTGCTTAGTTTTAAAGTGCGCATTCTTTGTTCTTGCAATAAGCTACAAAGAATGCCGGCGGGTACGCGAGACCGCGCTCGCTGGACCGTGTGATCACATGCACGATATGAGCCACGGGTTAACTGTACAAGGTGCCTGGAGGGATTTTAAACGGCCCTTAGCTTTAACGTTACTTGATGTGATAACATATAAAAAGAATCTTTGTCCTGACAATTGGGTAACCTAGAGATAATGCTCAACTTAAACGGTTAATCGTCCCTACGATTAGGTACGATTATTAAAATATGGAAAGCGTATCTGTCTTGCAGACTTTCTAGACTTTTAGACATTTTTGTAATTGTTATTGTAGTGTTATTTTTAAAGTTGTAACGACTAACTTGAACCAAGAACAAAAATAATATTTTATTGTTCCTATTCCTAACCAAGATACAAAATTGTTTATGTCTTCAAATAATCATCTTGTAAAGCTACTGTTTTAATAGTATTTTTTTACAGAAAAGAAAGAAACTAAGCATGCATGCATTTAAAGTGATAGTCTTTGTTATTCGATTGCATTTCATACATAGGCAATAAAAGTTTTTTCAGGGCAAGCGAAAGATATCTGTAAATTCGCCAATACTTTCCATCAGGCGAGACGCAGTCTTGATTTTATCCTTCCTCACCCAAACCGCGACTCTAAACCCGCATCTACACGCGCGAAAATTTCACTAACAATAAAGTATTGCTATCACCTCACGTTGTCCAAACACCCTGATAAGGACCCTGAGTGACATATGCTAAAACCAAACATGCCACAGCAAAATGGACCTTATTCCTATATATTTTGAGTGGGAAATGGTAAATGAAAGTACAGATTTACACACGTATGAAAAGCACATTTCGTTGCGAGGGTGAGGTAAGTAGTTGTTATCTCGCGAGGCCAATTTCAGCAAATGGATACTAAGTCCTGGCCAATGTATCTTTTGCGGCGTTTCTTTAAAGTGTGGAGTGTGTGCAATTTGCTGCGGATTTGCTTTACGGCCTCGTGAGATTAAGGTAACGAGATTGAAGTCATGTGATCGGAGAAATCAGTACTATAATACACGAACTGATAAAGAGAGCAGTTTTTGTAAGTCAACCTGTGTAAGGAAACGTTTAACGTATTACTTGCTGCTTTTTCATTTGCCTCTTGTTTCGGAAACCCTGTTATTAATAGTAGCTTTGTCTAATATGTTAATCTTGGAATAAAGTTATGACAGCGCTACATAAATCAACATTTACAAATACAAGAAAGCGGCTAAAATACCTACTGGATACTCTTACTACTTAGCCTACTCTTTCATCTGCTAGTTATCCAACAAAATTTTTGGTCCTTTTTAATTTTTATACTTATGAGCTATCAGTTACCTTGACCAACGAACAAATAAATTGATATAGGTAGGTATGCTGGGGATGACACAAAAGCTCTCGGAACTGACCGAAAACTCTAGACTATAAAGTTGCCCACTCTCATACTATAATAAGGCGATCTTTATTATGTAGCATTCTGCGAGACCAGACAAAAATCTATTTTTCAATTACAATTCCCAATGATCCTCAAATTACTTGCGGTGTGGCAACCCTACCCACGACCCGCTATTAACAGCCAATCGGTCGTTACGGCTCAACGGCCTTAACATTGTTATTGGTTCTACGTCGAAGATCAGACGAACGTATATCTAGTTTACCTGTAGGTAAGTACTTTTATTTGTTTAGTATTTGGACAGATTTTTGTAATTTTGACGGCAGAACACGAGTACTTTAACAATTATGACGATAATTTTGAGATTTGTGTGTTTTATTGTGTTTAAAAAACATAAAACTATATTTGAGCTTTCAAAATGTTTGTACAGTAAGGATAAACAAATGTTTATTCTTGTATGTTGGTGTTACCTATCTACCTATAAGTTTGACATGACTATTATGTAGATCTGAAACGTAACGTAGCATTTGTAGCTCACAAAGTACGAGTATTATATTATATAATGTTTTGTGGGTTTTTTTATGAAAGATTAATAAGTGAGTGTGGCTCAGCGGTTCCAGCTTTTCATCCAGGCGCACCCTGGTTCGAATCAAATGACTTGTATTTCCAAGTTATGTGTAGATTTGCTTTCGCTTAGCAGTGAAGGAAAACATCGTGAGGAAACCGACATGTTTGAATACGACCATATCCGAGGACATGTGTCTTCCCTTTAAAGGACCTAGGAATATTTTATCAGTCAATTCGATCAAATGATTGTCAGGATATTGCTGACAAAATAAACAGCTTGCCAATTTTTCGCATATTTTTTACGCAGATTCAAAATACACTAATGTAGTAAAACGTTACAAATAAGAGTACGTATATTTTACAGTACTAGAAATAAAGCTTCCATAGCATTAGAAAGATTGTGTACTAATAAAAAAATCAGTGTTGTCATCTGTAAGGGCGGTTATCGCGTCAAACGTCAAAGCGTCGCGCGCCCTTTGCCAAACCACTCATGTGAAAATCAGCCTTGTACAGAGTTAGTAAAAAGGAAAATATTTCTGTTACATAATTTATACATTTAATTTTAGTGTTTTGAGTATAAACATAGAAATATTTACTAACTCACATTTCTAATTATAATAGGAAACTCCCGTAGCTCAACTAGCGGAGGTACTACCATGGTACCAAAATAAATATCATTTACTTTTACTATTCGCATGTGATTACCAAAAATAAGTAAGAATCAGGCAACAATGTCAGTCATTGGTGGGGGTGACTAAAAAGGGGCATATCACCATTTCAATAATGACGATGATTTGTCTCACTTGTGGCGTAAGAACGGAACAAACAGACCAACAAACACAATTTCTCATTTGTGTTAAAAAAATTGTTAAAAAAATATTTTGTGGCACACATCGCCATCTAGCCCCACACTAAGCTAACGCGTTCATCATGTCAATCTAGCAAAGTGCAGGCGGCAGTCCAGATTTGTTCTAAACATCATAATACCTAGTGAAGTGTGTGGGTGCAGTGCACGTGAGTCGGCAGACGTCGGCTATTTTCACCGCATCAAATCGCATGCTCTGACATTGTCATTTGGTGAATGCTAAAAGTATGATATAAAATGTATGTATGTATGTACTTATATGTATATAAAATATTTTAGTAAGTCTGTACAGCATGTATTGGCGACATTTTTCCCGTTTTTCTCCGCCGTCCATCCGAGGCCGGTTCGAGGTGTAATTGGATCTGACGTCCCAGTGGTGCCTCTAATTAAATACGACGTGTGCTAACTAAATGTATCTCTGATACATGAAAGCAAATAACAAAATAAGATAAGATAAGATAAGATAAGATATTTCTTTAATGCACACCAAAAAATTACATAATGAAAGAAATTTAAAAACTAATCTAATGTACATTGGGCGGCCTTATCGCCTTAGGCGATTTCTTCCAGGCAACCTTTGGATGGACAGGATTTAGAATTATAAATAGGCGGTGTACAAGAATACGTAAATTAAATAAATAAGTGAAAGAACACAATACAAACTCAGATAATACACTAATAAATAATAATAAACAATACAATACATAATACTATATGGATGATAAGTAATGATGATACACTAGCTTTTGGAATATGCTTAAGGACTTAGCTTGCCTAACAGGCAAGGGCAACATGTTCCACAACTGGATGGCTTGGATGGTGAAGGAATTTCTGTACATTAAGTTGGAGTACGATGAAGAAGGAAACTCGAGGAGAAGGGTCCGGGACGAGCGCAGGGAGCTGGAGTGGGAGGCGGTCACAAATGCAAAACGTTCTTTTAAGTAACATGGAGTGGACGGAAAGAATAGGACTTTGTAAAGAAGGGTTAGGATATGAGAATTGCGGCGAAGACGGATGGGCAACCATTTGAGCTTCTGCCGATATTCGGAAACGTGATCGTATTTGCGCAGTCCAAAAATAAAACGTACACAGAAGTTTTGAAGTCGCTCGAGTTTGTCAAGCTGCTCCTCGGTTAAGTCGAGATAACAAGCGTCAGCGTAGTCTAATATAGGAAACAGAAGAGATTGGACAAGCGCAGTTTTGGTAGTAATCGGAAGAAAGTTACGAAGGCGCCTAAGAGATGCAGAGGAAGCAAAAATCTTTCTGCTTACTTCCGCAATCTGTGGACCCCAGGAGAATTGCTTGTCGAAAATAATGCCGAGATTTTTGACGGTATCGCTGATGCTTATTGGAATTCCATCAAAAATAACTTGTGGCAATCGAAACCAGTCAATCTTGGAGACCATCCGGGAGCTGCCTATTATAATAGTTTGTGTCTTAGCAGGGTTTATGGTCAGACCAAATGATCGGCTCCAGTCTCGAATGCGTTGTAGGTCGGAGTTTGTACGAGCTATTGCATCATGTAATTCTTCCAACGGAGATTGGGTGTATATTTGCAAATCGTCTGCATAGAGGTGGTAGGAAGAAGTCAAATTAGAAGAGATGGAATTAATAAATATGGCAAAAAGAAGAGGGGATAGCACGCCGCCCTGTGGCACACCAGCAGAGATATTACACCAAGACGAAAAATTATCATCTACGCGTATTCTCTGCCGGCGACCAAACAGGTAACTTTGAAACCATGCAATTGCCGCTGGAGACAAATTAAGTGAGCGTAGTAAACCTAACAGTACTTCAAAATCGACGTTATTAAAAGCGTTACTGAAATCTAGCAGTGACAGCACAGTAAGATGACAGTTCCCCAAACCAACTCTGATGTCGTCAGTAATTTTAGTCAACGCAGTAACGGTACTATGCCCAGAGCGAAAACCAGATTGGAATGGGTTTAGGAGGGAGTTATTACCGAAATAGGAAGACAATTGCGTGTAAACAAGTTTTTCTAAGATTTTGGAAAGGAAGGGAAGAATGGAAATAGGACGGAATTCGGAAAAAGAGGAGGGATTGGGTTTTTTGGGAAGTGGCGTTACTTGAGCTTCTTTCCACGCTGTGGGAAAGACTCCAGAGGATATTGAGTAGTTTAGCAAATACTGGATGATGGGAAGGATTTCATCTAGGATAGGTATAATCATCTTTCTACTAATACTGTCACTGCCGACAGCATTGGATGTCACGGCCAATATACACTTCCTAATATCACCAGCGGCAAATTCATTGAAATCAAAAATGTTGGTATCGGGGGGAGTAATAGAAGAAAGCATTCGAAGAGTACTGGCTTTAATTGGACCATCAAATTTTGAAGAAGAGGAAAAATGATAATTTAATTGATTAAGATTTAGATTATTTGGAATGGCGTCCTGACGGGACTTGCCAACTCCCATTGACCGAAGAAACTTCCAGACTTTTGCTGGGTCTTCGTCTTGTACAGAATTATAGATATGTCGGCGTTGTGCGTCCCTACACGCTCTATTACAGACGTTACGTCGCAGTATATACTTCTGAATATTGTCTTCAGATTCAGCACACTTCAACTTAACCTTTGCTACTAATTTGTCTCGAATCAGCGAACGAATTTCGTTATTCAGCCAAGGTGCAGGAGCATGCTTCATCTTAACGGCACGAATAGGGGCATGAATGTCGAAAAGCTTAGTCAAGGTACGATTGAATTCTTCAACTTTGACATCCATATCACTACCACTGACTACTGAAGACCAATCTAATTCCCCAGCATCCTTGCGCAATTTATCTACATTCATACTACCAAAACTACGCTGAAAGAGAACTTTGGGTTTGATTTTAGGGGGACGAATTTTATAAGACATATAGATAAGATCATGATGAGAAATAGCATCCGCCGCACACTGACCATGTCTCGCAACACGCTGAGGAGAGGAAACAAGTATGAGGTCAAGAAGAGATGGTTCATAGTGTGGCGGATTGTGGGTAGCATTAAGTGGGAGGATAGTTAAATTGCACGAAGTTACAAGTGACAAAAGTTTAGACGTTCTATAGTCTTGTTTCAATAAACATGTATTAAAATCACCCATAATAATCCTATGTTCGTAAGGTGTAGACAAATCTTCTAAAAGTTTTTCGAGAGAATAAATGTTCTAAAAACGAAACCTTTTTCACCCCATCACTGGATTTTTTTTTCTTTTTGTGTGATGATAAGCTATAATACGCACATCATAGAATATAATTGATAGAAGCATTTATTCAAAAGATATAAAAACATAAACTACGTCTAAAACTAAAAACTTAATCTAAAATTCTTTTAGTAGACGGAAAGGTGCCTAAAACACATATCTTTAAAAATACATGAAATATCACAAATAATATATGATAATGATTAATAATAATTGATAGCTTACCATCAGGCAAATTACGGTCAAGTGCAAACCCATTCCTTGTAAAAAAATATGTAATCTAATTTAGACTTAAATTTACAATTAGTTGACTTCAATTTACTTTTGCGTTTTTAACCACATTATCAAAAACAAACCCTACAACTCCATTATTGGAAAATCACTCCTCCAAGTAACGCTTTAAAATTACTAGTAAAAATGTTTACATATAAACTCTAAGTAAAAACTACAAACATTATAGCTTTTTAGTTTGAAGTGTAAGTAGCATCATCACAGATACTGTGCCTTTGCTATTTATAAGGGATGTATCATCAAGGCATAGCATTCAGGTTGTCTGAATGCTGAAGTATCACTAGACAAGAGGATTTAATAAACTGCTCATACAAAATCAAGTCGGAAAATTTGTTTATAAACAATAACTACGCTCCGTTCTTAATAAAATTTATTAAACAATTTCAATTCTGAGGGTTCTAATTCTGTTTAAACCGAATATTTTTGCATACTCTGGATGACACTACCGGCTAACGACATTACTAGAGATTTTTTTGTATCCATTCTTTCAAACACAACATCGTTTGCTTGTATATTATATATTATATAAGCCAACTGCAACTACATCAGACAAGTGCAATGGAATAAAATGACACTCAGGTAATGCTTTTACACAACCATTATATATTTTCACAGTATTTTACGAAAAAATAGAGAACACTACTCATCTTAAGTAGTTTAGGTTAATTGATTGAAATCAAGAATAAGTATTAAGAGGCTTTAATCCTATCTCTGTAGGTACCTATGCATAATATACATAAACAAACAACATGCAACCGTGAATACGACATCGCATTGCAGCGCCAGCGGCGGTTTTGCCAGATTTTACCTATTTCGTCCAGGTTTTGCGCATAAATAAAGTGGTGTATGTGCCGACCGCAATAATAATGTGTTTGTCGGAGCGGCCGGCGTTTTGCGGCGACGCCTGGTGACGCTTTTTGCGCCCTCTAGCGGACAGGCCGCACTGACCGCTTCATAAGTACCTAGCATAGACAATATAACACAGAGAAATATCTTCCCTAGCTATTCTATGTCACAGAAATATCTACCCTAGGATACTAGCTATTCTTTGGAACAATTTATTCAATAAAATAGTTACTCATTTTATGTAGGCGGATATGCATTTACGCAAAGGAAAAACCTTATCCCTCCTGCTATACAAGCTGTGCAAGCAGACTAAGTGCAGGACCTACAGGCTGACTGAAGTACGTGAATAACATGTAATGTAAACCCAATTAGTGAGCACAAATACTCAGCATAACATTGTTTATTTCAGTCGTAATTTTACTAATTTTATATTTTTAATAGCTGTGCCTGCGACTTCGTCCACGTGGAATAGTTATTTTGGGCATCATATTAATTTTGCAAGCAACCTCTTCAGCTTTATAAATTATAGCTGTTACCCACGACTTGAATCGTTTTCACAGCGCACGCAACGGAAGCCCTCAAAGATGAATAATTTTCCTCATTTTTTCCACACTTTCCATTGTTTCTTCGCTCCTATTAGTTGCAGCGTGATGTTATATAGCTTAAAGCCTTCCTCGATAAATGGTCTATTCAACACAAAAATATTTTTTCAATTCGCACTAGTAGTTCCTGAGATTAGCGCGTTCAAACAAACAAACGAACTCTTCAGCTTTATAATATTAGTATACAACAGTTTCAGTGCTTTTGCTTTCATTGACTACAGCCCATCTGATGGTAAGCTACATTGTAGCCCAAGATCACGATTAAATGTACGTTTGTGATAAAACCTATTTACTCTTAATTGTAATTTTGGAAATGTATGTAATGGGCCTACTTGTAAAAAGCTATGCTGTCCTCACTATGAAGGTAGAAGTAACTAAAGTATGTACATGAAAGTACAAATCCGTGAAAAAGTATCGCTTCGTTGCGTTTCTATTTGTTTTACCATTTTTAGGGCTCTGGTTTTTTATGTGTATTTTTTCTTGTAATTTCGTGTGACACAATTTTTTTAAGCATCTATCATAACAGACCAATCAAAACACAGATGTATTCTAACGATATTTTGTAAATAACACACTATTGTAGAAACAATGTGATGTCTTTTAGGTGGGAATGTCGTTTGCAAATCACGCAAGTAGATTAATTTCACGCTAATTTCGATAGTTTTTGCTGCAATTTATCCAAGTAGGTGCTCAGCGGGTGAAAGAGAAATATCTAGTAGTTGTAATAGATTTTTAGTTTTACACAAGTTGTTATAAAATTAAATGTTAAAAAGTAAAACGCAATGCACTTTCGGACCGACGACGTTCGAGGAGTCAACACGTCCTGAGGATGCCTCGTGGAGAGGCAAAATACGTGTCGATGAGAATATCTTATCGAAGGAGAACTATAGAAACTTGAGGACACAAGGTGCGGTGTTAGTAAGATCTTGAGATCCACGGAGGCCACGTTGGTTAGGAGGTGAGGTTTGGCGGTAGTATATGGAGGAACACACCTAAAAACTGTGAAATTTGTTGTTTGAAGTCGGTTAAGGAGCAGTTGCAGCGGAAAAACACTACATTTTTACTCCAGAGTTTCAAGTAAAACGCAAACAAAAAAAAATTGTAAAAAAGGGTTGTTTAGGGTTACTTGATACAATTTACCCAATGCTTTACACTAACTCGGTAAGTTGGCTTAAAAAACGTGTCTATTTTCGACCTAAAGAAACTATATTAACTATATTTATAAAAAAGAGATGTAACCTTATTTGGCATATTGTATCGGTGTCTTCTTTATGTTTCATTTCTTTATTTTGTTAATGTTTTTGCCGAAGACCAAATATTCTTGCAAAAATCTATGTTTTTTCTATAACTTGAAGATTTGTCAAAAATTTTTTCAGTAAGCCGAACGTAATAAATATAAAAGCAAGATGTAAAAAGCATTTAAACAGCCACAAAGCTAAAGGTGTATGACAAATCAGTCATGGCAACAAACACCTAGGTAGCCCTAAATCATGGCTAAAGGGCTAACGTTACCGCCGCGTTGACAGCATGCCGCAGACAAGTGGACGTGCCGTCACCGTCGTGCCGCCGACACCGTGTCGTGTCTGACACGTGACGGCGTAATTAGCGCGTGACCGCGGCACACCGCGTGCGTAGCCAACACCGCCCGACCGCACAGAATACCACAGAGGGCTAACTACGCCCCTAGAGAGGTTACAAAACAGCTCCTTATAATATATTTAATATGCTATATTACTATATGTTCGGTGCCTATGATTACGACCGTTAACATATTCCCATAATTTAGTAGGTCCGCAGAGTACGCTTGTGAAAATATCGGTTCAGGTAAACTAGTGTTGAAATGCCTGACGATAAAGTAAAAAAAAGCTATCCCTCTGCCAGTTAGCTGTTCAAGCTCGCATGACAGTGCACGGGCGCGCCACCGCGGCTTCTACGCGTGTTTATGACACAAAATTGAATTAAATATTAGCACAGGGGTGTTAGTAGTGCACAATTTGTATGTGAGCCTGTGTGGCAAACTATACTACAATACACATTTTGCTATTGTTGTACGTCTGTTTTGAGTGTCCATATTTATGTATCATTGCATTTTTATTACATACATCAATACAAATATCTGTATTTGTCTGAGCACTTATCCTTGACAGGGCGCGCTTAGTCCGGAGGTTCCTGTCTTTTGTAGCCTCTACCACCGGTAGCTTGGGCCCTGCTCCGCTGCCGGCGGCACCACTAGTTTAAAGTTTTTTATATATTGAAAAAAAAAAATATGTTGTAAATATGTAAATGAATGATCAAAATAAGAATATAAGTACATCTTCATAAAATATATTCGCCGAAATTGACTATCATTTTCCACGTACAAATCGACGCCGTAAGTAATAGGTAAACTTGTTCCAAGTGTAATAGACGCAGGAAGTGTCTGCATCCAACCTTCAGATGTGTCCCGCAATCAATCCGCGGTAAATTATATAAAAAATACATTTCAAGCCTCAGTTGGTAGCTAGATGGTTTCTTTATTAGTTTTGCAGCAAAACCCCCGACGTGTGAAAAAATCCGGAACGTCTTCAACCCCCGTTCAAAGCTCCTGCTTATAGTCTAGGAGTCGACGCTAGCCATTATTTACGGGAATTAAAAACTTACTTGTTTATTATATTGCACTCAATATTATACAATAAGGTATCGCAAAATAAATCTAAATTTACATCACTATAAAACCTGTTAAAAATGTATTACATATATACTTTTTATTTTCCCACATAAGTGACACAGAATGTTAAAATTCTTGATGTGTGCTGTCGATTATTCAATATATATTTTAAAAAAATCCATTGCAGAGCATAAGCCTTCTCCTTTGTACGCCAATACTTCTTGTCTACCGGTCTTATGCTTTTCTTGCCTGACATCATCATTATCACAAATTTAAGGGCAATGGGAGTCTGTATAGTATGCGCTTTGCTTCGTCTTCTGCCAATTCCTTTACCTTCTTATACGACATGACGCCCACCTTTTCCTCTACTTGGTCCTTATATGACTTTCTTCGTCTTCCTCTTCCTTCTGTGCTTCCAGTTTACCCTAACTGATGTGTTTTCCTTTTTCTTTCTTTATGAGTTTTAACCATTAGGTATAGCACAGATTTTTCTTTCTTATACAAATACAAATAATTTATTAGTAACTCTTTAGTTACAAGTCAATTTGATGTATATTTGTGGTCAATACGAATTCTTTTTCGTTTTTTAAATTAATAATGCCAGAATAAACACAGTTAGTATCTACTTAGATTTACAAGTACCTACTAGATACACAATAAAAATAAAAATGATAAATAATACGAATTTAAATTCTCATTCGCGTAATTAAATACAATGCAATGTAGAGGCGCTCAAGAACCAGTAAATACGAAAACTCTCTGGTTCAACAAAAACTCTCTGGTTCACCGATCCTGCTAAGTATATCCGCCTCTTGCACCACATCCGTGTCGCTCGCAGCAATGGCCCGGGTAATCCGTGTCGTGTTTACCGAGCTCCTGTCACACTTGTATTATGATTACATTTTTAAGCGGCGCCTTTGCAACCCATATCCGGAAATTGTCAGGATATGTTTTTCTTTTTTATACTTACTGTAGCTTTGAGTGTAAAATACTGCTTGAATATATTTTGGTCGAAGAAACTTTGTATTAGATGTGTTATTTTGCCTGCGTAGAATAAGAACACACAGGAAAAAAATCACTTACTCAAGTCTTTTCGCCGAATTTGAATTGAATCGTACGCGTAAGTTTATTTTTTCATACTACTATCCAACAATTATTTTAAAACACGTCGCAAACTCTTGGGGCGCATTGAAATGTTTTGTCTCTTGAGTTCACCAATATCTTTCAAATACATTTCAAACCTGATATTTAGATATCCGACATATTAATTGTGTACAAACAGTTTTTTGGACTCGCTGTCATAAGACACCCTTGCTACTTTGTGAGCTAATCTATAAAAAGTACAACAATCCTAGAGATAAATCATCCCCGGCTGAGTTGCAAATCCTCGCAAATTGAATGCCCCATTATCGAGTGCGCAATTTGGCCACAGCTGTGCTACGCTGTAGCGAGCCTACGGCGTAGCGCTACGGGCCGTAGACAACTTCGTAGTTATCATTTTATTTCAACCTCGCTTGCCGCTGGATTTGATTTTCGTATTAAAACTAAGCCAGTTCCGTTGATAGGAATTGTCGTATTATTTGAGGAGAATAAGTCCTGTGGTGGGGTGAGCATGGATTACATACGGTTCGGTGTTAAATCTTTCAACACCACAGCTAAGCATTATTATAAAACCTTACTCGTTTGAACATTAAGGGGACAAGGCGTACTTTACCTACATATCGTGATTACAGAATCAAAGTTACACTATGATACATAAGATAGATATGTAAATAGATGTGAATCATGAATGAAAAAACTAAAAAAAACTTACTTGCAAGTATATATTTATCTATCCAACTCGGTGGAAAAAAGTGGAAAACAAGCAAATGAGTGGTGGAGTAGTGGAGGCGTCATATGGGTCGTTAGAGCTCGTAAACAAGAGGAACGACGACTAGCGAGGGGCGCCGGGAATCATAAGTAGTGTTGCTACAGAGTTACTAGAAAAGATAGCATTTTTATCATTCCAATCGAATGAGAGTGGCCAACTCTGGTGTCGGGAGTTAATCAGGGCGCTAAGGGCCTTTGACATGGCTTAACGACTGCCGTACCATGACAAACATCCGGGACCAACAATTTAACATATTTTTATATATATTTTTATTTAATAAATTTAGACAGCGCAGCTAAAAAAGCTTATTGTAAAGCCAAAAGTGGTGATAAAGTCGATATCTTACAATAAGATAAATACGTACATAATAAGTAACTCAACTCACGATAGCTTCTTACCAAAGAAAAATAATAACTTTCATACCTGGGATATGCGTGCGTGCGTGTATCTAATATATATATATATATATATATAGATACACGCACGCCAGCAAATTGATTGATTGAAAATCTATACTTACTCATATTATATGTAAAGCTAAAGAGTTTGTTTGTTTGTTTGAACGCGCTAATCTCAGGAACTACTGGTGCTAATTGGAAAACTCTTTTTGTGTTGAATAGAGCATTTATCGAGGAAGCCTTTAGGCTATATAACGTCACGCTGCAACTAATAGGAGCGAAGATACAATGGAAAATCTGGAAAAAACGGGGAAAATTATTCATCTTCGAGGGATTCCGTTGCGTGCGCTGCGAAAACAGTTCAAGTCGTGGGTAACAGCTATAATTTATAAAGCTGAAGAGGTTGTTTGCAAAAATAAATATGATGCCAATAATAAACTATTCCACGCGGACGAAGTTGCAGGCACAGCTAGTAAATATATAGCTAATATAAATATTAACTTGACATACTGAAATGTAACAGGTTTAACTGAGTCCATTGCATCGCATCCTTGAACTGTGTTCTTCTACAGTCCCGATACATAAAAATACTAAGAGAGAACCTTTATTCTTTGACTCCCTTAGTTTTGTATTGCAAAATATTTGTCACCGGGAATATTGTGCTAGTACATATTTATAATACAAAGAAGGGTTACCAGCGTTGTTTTATTATATACTGTAATATAAATGCAATATAACATGAAAAAGGATAAACCCAGACGTTTTTTGTTATACTCCAAACTATCCTAGTAGGATTCGAGATTTCGATTCATATGAAAAAACGTTTTAAGATCTGCGTGTCTGAAAAAGCATATAAAGAAATCATCAGTCTTCTGCATGGTTATCTTATGTGTTGTTATTAAACGATACCGAATTATTCAACAATAAAACAAAATGGTCACTCAGAAACAAAAGTAAACCCCAATCAACATTTTAATGCTTCGCCGCATTTACGCCAAAATTAATAATTAATGCGAAACATCATTTATCACACATCGCGGCCACAAAACAATGGCTAGATCGCGTCGCTTACCATCATTTTGTCATAATACCTCAAATTATATTAAAACATCACCAGGGGTTAACGCACACAGCTAAGGGTTACTCCTTACCACTGCATCATAAAACAATCGACTACTTCAATACATTCGCTGACTACTGCTTGGTTAGTGAGCTGAACTGTTCAACACACAGACACAGACAGCAATGGTTTTTGTGTTATACGTTTTGGTCGTGAAATTTGGCAGTGATTAGTAAAAGTATGTTCGATGCAAGTCGCAGAAATGCGTATTGCCGCTACAGGCGATTAGTACGCCAATAAGGCGAGCGACTTAATTGAAAGCATTACTTTGCTTTTGTGATGTTTCGAGGAAATAATACTGGAAGGGTTCCGGGTCTTGCTTGTTTAAGATGGTTTTATGTTAGGTATTTAAATGTTTAGAATAATGAGCTATTCAAAAGCTTAGATATTTATAAAACGTTAAATTGAGATCTACACGAAAAAAAACTGAAGATAAGTGAAAATATATAAAAAAAAAACAAAAAAACTTTTAGGCACTTTCTTTGAGCGACTATGTTGCTGGCTCTATTTTCTGATTCTTTTCTCCCGTTTGTTTTTTTAAAAATTAGGGCAAATAAATACAAGATTCAAACCTCATTAATAAAACATCAACTAAATCTAAATCTTAATCACTTATATTTTCTTCACATAACAGACCCAAATCCGCGTATAGTTTTGTTATGAGACCTATTTTAAACTTACGTACAACTAAAAACAACTCTGCGTAAATTGATTTGATGCCATCAAGCACTGCCTGCTTGTGACCAGGTAGCACAGCTGGCGCCACCCCACATTACAGCGCGCGCGGGAACTAACCACCGAACTTGTGAACAACATTAACTCAATCTGTTTTACAAACGCGGATATTGCGAGAACAGACTAACTGGCTTTGGTAAGTATAGGGTTGGCAAACTTTTCAACTGACTTCAAAAAATGAGGAGGTTCTTAATTCGGCTACAGTTTTTTTAAATGTTTCGACAAGTTATAAAACGATTTCTCAACGACGACTATAAATCGATTTTAATTATAAATTTTAGATTGGACGGTCAATTATAAGACGCAGCACAAAGGTTAGTTTTTTCCGGAAAAAAATAAAATGCCTAAAGCCTTCAGAATCACACGATTATGAAGGCTTTAAGCATAACAAAATATACGACCAGACACAAAATATTGAAATTGGTCAACTAGTTGTGTTGCGCAGGAATCAAATCCGCGATTCCTGGCACTGAAGGCAGACACGCTACCAACTGAGATAACAGATCAGTCGACATTGACTCTGTTGTTCTACAATAGTAAACACATTGTCACAGTAGGTTTTGCAAAAGGCACGACCGCAGCCTGCTCGTCGCCAATCACTCGCATAAATCGCTCGCCGCAACAGAACAACGAACATCGGCTACAGGGTACTTACTAAGCGAAGGGTAGGGTACAACTCAAGTCGAATAAATAGTTTCAAAGAAATCTATTTTGAGTCGTAATTCCTCATGACTATGGGTCGTGACTCGCCCGCAGAATTGATTTATCAGGCGAGTTCTCTTGGGCAGTTACATAATGGTGGGCACCCAGGTCCTTCCACGGAAGACACATGTCCTCGGATATTGTGGACCTCAAACATGTCCATTTCCTGACGACGTTTTCCTTCACAGCTAGGTGCAAATCCACACATCAATTTGAAAATACACACTCGTTTAAACTCTCATCCACTCGTTTCAAAGACAGTTACTCTCAAATCACTAAAATGTATACCTATCTTATTTTTTAACTACTTGAATGATAAATCTAAAAAAATACGTATAAAATTTAAGAAACTATTTTAACGAAAATTGGTTTTAATGCGGTATAGTTGTCAATTTTTGGGTTAAGACTCATTTTAAAAACCGCAAATCATAAATATTTTGTTATTCGGACAAATTTTAGTGTAAACCAAAGTTACAATTTATGGAAGGTAAATTGTACTTGGCTTCTTTTTTACGCTTTACAGTCACATGTTTAAACATTAGTTTACTTTAACCGTCACCAGCACCGGCGACATTCTATACGAACGTGGAGAATAAAAACAAATAAACGTAGTTTAAATTCCTAAACACTTCCAAATTTAAATATGAATAGCATAGGCATTTATATCTTAATAAAAAACCAACATGTACAGTTCTGCCTTCCCGACATGGTCTGTCTATAGACCGCCGAGTAGCGGGTACAATCAGTAGGCTTGCAAAAGCGCGGTACACCGTCCATTTCGGTGGTCATATCCGCTCACAGACTCACTTCCGGACTACTGACGTCTCCATTCACCGACTGACTGCACCTACTTTACTCACTACTATTGCTCTTCTATGAGTACTTGAGTAGACTACAAATGAATAATGATAAATAATCATCATTTATTTCAGGTATTACACAGATAAAAATGAGTAAATCTACAGAAATACAAATAAATACACTACTTTAAATTTTCTCTCTATGAGTCGTTTTACCTCACGATTACGACTGAGAGTCGTGACTCCCCCGCAGAATGAATTCATTAGGGGAGTTTTCCTGGGTAGATACATCGTGGTGGACGCCCAGGTCCTTCCACGGAAGACGCATGTCTTTGGATATTATTGTGGTCCTCAAACATAGCGGTTCCTCACGATGTTTTCCTTCACCGTTAAGCGAGTGCAAATCCACACATAACTTGAAAATACAAGTCATTGGTGTAGGGCCGGATTCGAAACAGGGTGCGCCTGGATGAAAAGCAGACATTGAGCCACACTCGCTATAAAGTTTAGTCTTCTTCGCAACTATAGTCTTTAATGGATGTATGGTATGAAAGTGGTAGCAATGTGTATTGCGCACACTAGACAAATGCTATGCGTATTTTATCGGGCGCTTTCTTCAAAGTTTATTGCTCAGATTACATAGTGCGATCGGCGAACGCGTACTCAAGTGTCAGATTAATTATTAAAATTGAGGGTGTCTGCGTAAACAAACCATTTATGTTCAATGGTATTTTATTGATTTACGCACCTTGAACACTGATAGCTGCTAGCACTTAATAAACAATATTATATGGATAGTGTGAAATGTTGTTTGTTTATTTTATCACCACGTTTGTGGTTTCGTATTGCTTTGAAGATCGCTTGCTGCGGTCAACAACTGCAAACATCTTTACATGGCCCTACCAATGAATAAATACAACCCTACATAGCAATGTTAGCCTAATTTTGGTACAGGACAAACATTTGCACTATTCCCGCTATTATGTGTAAGTATGTATTTATTTAGTGTATTTTTTTTGTAATTGGCTTTGTGTTCTGGTTTCTCTTTCAAGATTTCTTTTTTAGTCACAAAACTGCGCGGTAAATCAACAAAAAATATTTTTTTACAAGTAAATTTTGACAAGTTAAAAAAGTTGCTAAGAAGTAGCTGACTCAATCAAAGACTATTCCAACTTTAAAAACCTCTACAGAAAATCGTAAGGCTCTACTTATTATTATACTGGATGTATAGGCACTATCCAAATTACCTTACTAAGACATGTCATCCCTTATGTCAGAGGTCCCTCGTCTACCCAAAGCCTCATCTATACCATAACCTGTCCGAATGTAAAATGCAATAAAACTATCTTCTTTATCGTAGCTCTGAAAAGAAAGAATTTTGCAAAGTGCCTTATAAAACGTGTTAGCACGCAATAAGGCCTTTGTTATTGTGTGGGGTCCAAACTTATTCATCCTGCAAATCCGCTCATGTATGAGCCAAATCCCTGCCGGTCACCGCTGATTGCATTGTCATGTCAAGTGGGCATTTCTCCATACCAATACCAACCCTAAATATATTATATAAAGACTATTTTAGCGTGGTGTTTGTAAGGGTATCGGTTTGTAAAACAACCGTGACCACGTGATCGGAATGCCTCGACCCTCGAACATATGAGCCCGCTATGATGAATGTTTTTCCTTTTGATGCGGAATTTATCGCCCGTTTAGGTGACAATGTGATTAAAATAGATCGGTTTGCGGCGGGCATTTAGTAATTTGTAGCTTTCGTGGACTGTATGTTTGTAGATATTTAAATCAGACGGTCAACTGAGCCCGTATAATACTCATTTTAAAATCATTCAAATATCCATTGCACTATGTGCGAAAACGCAATACCTATGTAATTTTAAAAATTAGTTTCCTTAAAAAAAATAATGTTACAAAAATTAACTCCAAACAAATACATTACGGAAATTATTATTATTCTTCGATGGAGAAACTGCACTGGAAAGTTCTCTCCAAGCCCTCCCTACACCAGAACAGAACTAGCCATAGATTAAGTAGATATACAGAGGGTTAGTTTGTTTTTCCATCACGTACTTGCTTAGTGACATCACGTCGTCAAACTTGTGTAATATCTGCTATCTGTGCACTGTAGCTTATTCTGTGACATCACAACTTTGTTCTTATAGTTCGGAATCGACCCTTTGTCGCAACTAATGGAGCTTTTCATAGTTTGTATAGATTTTTTTTGGATTTTTTTGGTTTGTATATATGTTACGGTAAATGTAGATAATCGGGAATTATGCATAATTCCCGGGAATTATACATAATTACCAACGCACTCGGTAAATGTTGAGAATTATCCACATTTACCGGTATAGTTATATACAGGGTGTTATGTAGAGGGTCCGACAAACTTAGTGAGCGTGTTCAGGTACGTATTTAGAGAATACAAGTTGGCCAAAAAAAATCCCTGACCTCCTATTTTTTTTTAAAGATTTTTTTTGTAAATTTTACGTTTTTCACCGAAATTGTACCTATTCACTTAAATAACATTTCTAAAATCCGTTTTAGACCGGATGTTTTCATGTGATTATAATCTCAAATGCATGCTTAAGCCACGAAAAGCAAAATTACATACAATTAGAACTACCTAACTGATGTAGAACTCATAAAGTGAAAAAATAAATTAAAGCTTGACATCTAAGTTCAACTTTCACAGTGATTTAAAAATAACCATACCCTTTTGGTTAATGTACAAAAAAATTAAACAACGTTATAATACTTATAATCTACGATCCAGCGCACTTGCCTAGAAGAAACCAGTTTGCTTTCGCCTTGAAGACCGACAAATTATAATTCAGTGCGGTTTTTGGTTCAGTGCCTTGCCTATTTTGTTTTTTGCCATGTTTGATTTCATTATTTTCTACATTTACCAAAGGGGTATGGTTATTATGTATAATTACCGGTAAATGTGATTAATTCGAATGTTTTTCTCACTTTTACCAAGAGCACTGGTAATTATGCATAATTCCCGGGAATTATGCATAATTCCCGCATTATCCACATTTACCGTAACATATACATTTTGACTGGCCTCTTAGCTTAGTTGGTAGTGGCTCTGCCTTCTAATCTAGGGGTTGCGGGTTCGATTCCCGCTTGACACAAGTATTTATGCAATTTAAAATATATAATTACTTGTGTTGAGTCTGGTCGTTTGTATGTATAATAAGTATGCATTTACAAAAGAAAAGTAAACAGGTATTATCCGTTATCTAGTACCCACGACACGAGCGTTTGCTTAGTGTGAGGCTACATGGCGCTGTGTGCAATGTCCCGGAATATTTATTAATTTATTTTGTAAGTCAGACAAAAATATTACGTTAAAAATAATTGAGTTTGTTAAATAGGTACTCACAATTTAAACTACTTATCACTCCTATATCAATGTTGTTGACATCATTTACTACAACAACATAATGGTCATATACGATTTTAAAGTATCAAGAAGCTGAAAGTCTGGTCGTGATAGTTTATCCCTCCATACCAAAGGACTCAATTATTCTAGAACTATTTTATGTTAATGAAATGTAAATTTAATCTCCATAAAATGCTCCTATGACTCAGACTGTTCAGTGCATCGAAATATATTACTAGTATAGAACAGACAACCCGAACCAAAGCTATGCTCCATTTTGGAAAAGATTGAACTAAAATTCGCTGCAGCGCGAAACCATTGTTACGTCGTCTAACCAAACTATTAAAATACGCAGCGCTTAAAAGCGTACAGAGTACAGTTTTCTCGCCACCAAAACGACTTAAGCGCCGTGTATTTGCAAAATGGCGGCGCCTGGCAGCCCGTTTCTCGTAAGCATTGTTACATCGCAAAAAAATTAAATCAAAGAGTTTTCAACGTTTAAATGTCTACTTACCGATGATATGTTAAACCATCACTTTTTTATTTTGATGTTCTGGAGTGTATACGGCAGTCTTTAAGAACACAACCAGACATTTGATGTTGTTATTTATGCGAACACAACTACGAGTACTCTCCACGGGCGTTGGATACTGGATAGCTGATGCACAGCGTGCAGCAAAAGCGTGGCGTAAGATCATGCAACGCGTTGCCTTCTCTTTACGTAGTAGTAATAACTCTATGGTTCAGTGTAGGTAAACATGTCAGTTTTGTAAAGATCGTCAAGTGCATGCCCTATAATATGTTAACCCTTAGACGATATTATTTACAGTTCATTGAGACAAAGCTTTGCGTCACATATAACCTTCAACACCTTCAACAAAAATCAGGTTTCATTACCGTGACATGGTGTTTACTACACATCTGAATAATGAATCTGAATAAATTAGTATTTCACTCACTATAAAAGCCCAGGATTCTTTCGTCTTAGCACATTCGATTCCTTCATCTTATCGGAGTCATTACAAAAACTAAACAAGTCAAAATGAAGTTTGCAATATTCGCTGTGTTCGCTCTGGCTGTTTCTTTCTGTTTTGCTCAGCGCCCCCAAGTGTATTGCGGCAGAAAGTTGGCCAACACGCTGGCAGACATGTGTGATAATTCTTTCCTGCAGAAGAAATCAGTGAACGAAGTGAACTCTGGAGTAACCTGGCCATGGTTTCAAGACGACAAGGCGCTCGTACTGGGATCCATAAGAAACAAGCGAGAAGGCATCATCGAAGAATGCTGCGATAAGCCTTGCGCCCTCGACGAGTTGCTCACCTATTGCTAATCACCTAACTACTATCAACAATGAAGCTTTGTTCAAGAGCTTTTGAGCTTTTACTGTCGTCAACTGGTTTATATATAACACCGTTTTGTACGTATGTTTAAGACTATTTAAACAATAAAGAAGTAATCCTTACTTATATGCTCTTTGTTTTAACAAATATTTAAGGTATGTATACTAACCACAAAATCAATGTATGTTTAAGGTTGGTTTTAAGAATACGGTACTTTTCTGCGAAGATAAACTAATGCGATGTTGATACATACATATACATTGTACATTGCGAATAACATGATGACAATCATCGAACTCTTTCACTGTTTTTGTTTGCAAACACCACTTAATGCAGTTGTCTAAAATACATTTAACCAATCAGGAACACCGCACTCTCCTTTATTTAAAACTTCACTGTCGATGAAATCAGTAAAAGGTTTTTATTTTATTTTAAATTTGTTCCGGCTATATTTTTTTTTTATAAATCTTGTGCTTCTTGTTCAAATAATATATCTTGAATTGTGTCATCATCGATTGTTTCAAAATCATCAGACATCACAAATTGCCGATTGGAAATTTAGATAAATGAAATTTTGTTTTTTATTTGACTTTTTTGTATGAAGTTCTTTAGAGCTTGATTACTGAATGTGCTACTAGCTACTTCTACATTTACGTTCATGAGTTTGTGAGCAAGGATAATAGTGTGCCTCAGCTCCAATAGCAAAATTTACAAAATAATATTATTTAAAATAAGACTGCTCTGTTAGCTTAGTTGGTAGGACTGCTCTGTTAGCTTAGTTGGTAGTGGCTCTGCCTTCTAATCTAGGGGTGCGGGTTCGATTCCCGCATAACACAAGTAATCATGCATATTGAAATTTTAGATAAATGAAATTTTGTTTTTTATTTGACTTTTTTGTATGAAGTTCTTTAGAGCTTGATTACTGAATGTGCTATACTAGCTACTTCTACATTTACGTTCATGAGTTTGTGAGCAAGGATAATAGTGTGCCTCAGCTCCAATAGCAAAATTTACAAAATAATATTATTTAAAATAAGACTGCTCTGTTAGCTTAGTTGGTAGGACTGCTCTGTTAGCTTAGTTGGTGGTGGCTCTGCCTTCTAATCTAGGGGTGCGGGTTCGATTCCCGCATAACACAAGTAATTATGCATATTAAAATTTGTAATTACTTGTGTTGAGTCTGGTCGTTTCTATGTATAATAAGTATGTATTTACAAAAAAAAAAGTATATATGTATTATATGCGCTATCTAGTACCCATGATACAAGCGTAAGCTTAGTATGGGGCTAGATGGCGCTGTGTGATATGTCCTGAAATATTTATTTATTATTATTATTATTTTAATCTCATAATTTTGAACTATGTAACTGGAGGACTGAAATCACGTACCACGCAATTTGTAGGACAATGAAGGTAGTTAGAAAATCTTTAGATTGTTTTTATATTTTATTATTGTAAATAAATACTTTATTATTAAAAAAAAAAAAAAAAAAAATGAAGGTAGTAAACTATGCAAATGTTAATTGTACAAAAATAAACAGTTGGTTAGTAATTATTTTACATGACCTTATTTATGATTCATTTTGGAGAGAAGGGACTCCCTAACAAAACCTTATATTTTGCAGGGCGAATATTATTTCACGTTATTTAGATAACTATATCGAAAATTAAAAAACAAAAAATCGGTTGATAATATATTTTATTTAAATTCTTCAAATCAACATATTTCATCTCTTTTATCTTAGTTATAAACTACAATCGAGAATTTTCGTACAAGAATTTCTTGGGCGTCTCATTGAAATGAAGCTATTCTCGAACATTTAGCTTGATAGTAATTGTATTAGTACTACAACTTTTATCGTAGGACCAAGATGACATACCACGAAATCTGTAGGACAATGTGTAAGGTATGCTAATGTTAACTAACCCATTAAAAAAATAGCTGATTAGTTATTATTTTTCATGACCTTGTTTATGATACATGTAGGAGAGAGGTGACTCCCTTACAAAATCCTATATTTTGTAGGAAAAATATTTTTTCACGTTATTTAGATGATTATATCGACAATTTAACAAAGAAAAATTCAGTTAGTAATAAGTTTTTAAAATTCGTCAAATTAACATATTTCATCCTTACTATCCCTATTAAGCTACGATATACCAACATTACTGTAAGAAAAATCTTGGGCGTCTAGTCAAATGGAAGCTACCCACGAAAAATCAGCTTGATAGTAAATAATAAATGATGGAAAGTGTACCAGGGATCCTGCACTAATATAATAATTCAATTTCAATTTCAAAATAGATAGATAGATACTTAGATAATCCTTTATTGTCACACACTTATAAAACAAAATTAACTAAAAATACTTTCATAAATTAATCTAGTGCCACAAGTGGCGGCCTTATTGCTAATAGCAATCTCTTCCAGGCAACCATTGGATGGAGAGGCCAAATGTCGTTATTATTATAAGATTCAACTTAAGTAACATTGTCAGTGTACATATTATATTCTAACAGTTACAACAAAACATAAATTGATTTTTTTAACACTATGGTCATACAAAATTACTTTTATCATAAACTAGCTGGTGCCCACGACTTCGTCCGCGTGGAATAGTTATTGCCACAAAAACGGTTCTAGTGAGTTAATCTTAAATAAAAGATAGAGATGTACTGTTGCAGACATTTTGTTAGATCATTTCAAGATAAATAATTCCTTCATATATTTTTTTGATATCTTATACCGTTTTCGTAGCGCACGCAACAAAAGCCCTCAAAAATGCATAATTTTCCCTGTTTTTTCCACATTTTCCATTGTTTCTTCGCTCCTATTAGTTGCAGTGTGATGTTATATAGCCTAAAGCCTTCCTCGATAAATGGTCTATTCAACACAAAAATATTTTTTCAATTCGCACCAGTTGTTTCTGAGATTAACGCGTTCAAACAAACAAACAAACTCTTCAGCTTTTTAATATTAAAATATTAATAGTTATAGTATAGATTAGTATAGACTTTAACGTACAATAATCATAGCTTCCTTAATGTATAATATATCCTATGCTTTTGCCTGGCTACGCTACGGCGTAATATTGTGGGGAAACAGCACCGACGTTCAACAGTTATTCATTCTGCAAATAAAAATGTTTCCGAATAATAGTAAACATCAATATCAGTACCAGCTGCAGATCACACCTCATAGAAAGAAAAATCCTAACATTGCCCTGTATTTACTTCCTAGCTGGTTCCCGCGACTTCGTCCGCGTGGAATAGTTATTACCATAAAAACGGGTTAACTCAATAGGAGTTAACCTTAAAAGATAGACATACTGTTGCAGACATTTTGTTAGATCATTTCAAGAGAAATAATTCTTTATCACATATTTTTTTGATATCTTGAACCGTTTTCGCAGCGCACGCAACGGAAGCCCTCAAAATGAATAGTTTTTTTCCGTTTTTACACATTTTCCATTATTTCTTCGCTCCTATTAGTTGTAGCGTGATGTTATATAGCCTAAAGCCTTCCTCGATGAATGGTCTATCAAACTCAAATAGAATTTTTCAAATGGGACCAGTAGTTCCTGAGATTAGCGCGTTCAAACAAACAAACAAACAAAAAACTCTTCAGCTTTATATATATTAGCGCGTTCAAACAAACAAACAAACAAACAAACAAACTCTTCAGCTTTATATATTAAGTATAGATGATATCTTGAACCGTTTTCGCAGCGCACGCAACGGAAGCCCTCAAAGATGAATAATTTTCCCCGTTTTTCCACATTTTCCATCATTTCTTTGCTCCTATTAGTTGCAGCGTGATGTTATATAGCCTAAAGCCTTCCTCGATAAATGGTCTATCAAACACAAAAAGAATTTTTCAAATCGGACCAGTAATTCCTGAGATTAGCGCGTTCAAACAAACAAACAAACTCTTCAGCTTTATATATTAGTATAGATATGGAAATGCTGTCTTCGTCAGGAAAAATCTCAATCTTTACGCAATAGACCCAAATCCAGAACATTTAAAATAGTACTTCCGGAATAAACAAGAAATATACAAGAAAGGGCCATACTACATGTCTATACCAATATACAATAAACTACCAAACTTCATAAAAAAAAAACAAAATATTAAAACTTTCCAAACCAAACTAAAACTATATTTCATACAGAAATGCTACTACACAATAGAAGACTATTTTAATGACGAAAATAAGGAATAGGATATAATAATAATGATCTCAACGTAAAGTAGATTAATAATAGATAATATAAGAAAATATTGTACACATACATACTAGTTTAAGTTTAAGATTTTAAATTTTATATTAAGTTTTAGATTTTAGAATATTTAGTTTTAATTTTAGCAACGCCCTAATTCCCCCCTTAACAAGCTAAATGTAAATACATTTAAGTATGTTAATAAATAAATTTGAATTTAAAAAGATATTGTGCAATCATAACGTATATCATGCAATCTTTATGTTTACTTTGATTACAGCTTTTTTAATAAATACAATTTGCGGGTGACGTAGGCGTAGGCAGCAAGATCCGGCAGAACGCTGCGTTGTTTCATGCATAAGCGAGCGCGTGCCGCAGCCGCCCGCCGCGATAGCCGCCGCGGTCCGATACCCACTGGTAAAGCTGCGGGGCGACTCGCGCGGCGGAACGACCCGCAGATCGCGCGCGCTCATGCTCATGCGCTCAATGGGCCACGGCCTTATCTTTGCACTCAAGTCTGTGACTCAAGAAAGACATGTTGGGCAAGTTTGTATCGACAATAAGTATCGATAAAATTTAAGTTAGTGGCACGAGTTGTGCAAAGTGAGTCTATTAGTTTGTTTTTACTTTAAGAATTAAGTAGTATTAAGATAAAACTTTACGGAAAGTTTATAAATATATACCTACATGCATACGTGGAAGGCCAAATTGTTATGTGCAAGTTATAAATGTTTTCGTAGTAACCTTGGGGTATTATATGAGATTTTAAGCGCTTTGTTTTGTAACACCTGCAGTTTATTTAAGTTGGTTACGCATGTACTGCTCCAGACTGGACAAGCGTAAGTAATGCACGGGCGGACCAGGGTGCAGTAGATCTGCAGTTTAGTGTGGCAGCTGAGATTGGATCTCCTGTTCAGCACGGGGCTCAATGCACTTAAGGCTTTAATATGTACCTTTTAAGCGCAACATTTTTGTATTTTCTGTCCAGTTGAGCTGCTGTCTAGAACAGTGCTTAAATACTTAACTGATCTACTCCAACTGACACTGTGGCCATTAATATTGAGCACGCGCGTAGGCAAGGATCTTTGGCGGGTAAAGAGAATCGCTTCCATTTTAAACCCGTTAATTTAGAGCTTCCATCTATTAAAGTACTCAATTAGGAAGTCATAGGCTATACATATAGGTATAATAAAAAGTCGCCAATTAAGATCGCCATATGCCTTACTAGACGGTTTTATTGCTATTTTAATACAACACTGTAAAGATTTGAAAACATTACTTCATAAAAAAAAACATTACCTAACTTTATATGACTTTATATTCCGAACATCATAGGGGAGTTCAAGGCTCAGAGACTTCGCTGGATGGGCCATCTAGAAAGAATGGGGGAAGATCGTCATGCCAAAAAAGCGTATCTTGGAATCCCAAGTGGTCGACGCCCTGTCGGTCGACCCAGATACCGCTGGAGAGACGCCGTGGAAGCTGACTTGCAGGAACTTGAAGTTGCAGACTGGCAAGTGGCAGCCCAAGACCGGCGAAGGTGGCATTCTCTTGTGCTGGAGGCCAAGACCCACTTCGGGTCGCTGCGCCATAGGAGTAAGTAAATAAGTAACTTTATATGCCTAATAACTTACTCTCCTTATCCTACCTACACTTTAGCACTCAATTATACAATGCACAAAGAGTTAGCAAGTCAACACGTACCCCTATTATCGTAGCAGGGTTGTAGCAGGCTTATTGCAGACTTACTATAATCCCCGTCGACACCAACTCGATTTATGCGCGCCTGGTAATTTGCCATCGAGATATTGACCGGTCGGCTAATGCCAGGTAATTAATGAAGGGTCAGCTGATTGGTTGCTTGCTGACAAACGGTGGCGTTTGTACAAGGTGACTGAATTAGTTTTAACTGTGATAATTTGATGTTATTTGTTACTTGTTTCGCTTGCTGTATTCCTATATGTATGTATTATTAGGCCATGGATAACTGAACAGATAATCTTCTTAAAGTTCTTAAAGCAGCACATGTTACATGCACTGTTTGTATTTTGTAGCAAGTACAGCGGAGGTTAGATCATAAGAGTTGGTAATATCAAATTTACAAATAAATAAAAAAAGGTTTATATTGTGTTATACTTATAGCATACCATTGAATGAATATCAAAAGGCATCTGAACTAGCTAATAAGTGTGTTATTTATTTATTTATTCTCACAATTAGAACCGCTTAAAGCGAATTACTCTATGTTTTCAGATGCCGGTGGCTTCTCCCAGTTAGCTTGACATGACAATAAGTATATAAAGCTAGTCAATTCCTATAATGTTAAACTAAACGGTCTCATAGTTTTCAGTGAGCTAGATGAGCGAAAGAACAAAGATCCATTTATTCACCTATGTACCACAAGAACTCAAATCTTCACAAAAACATAATTAATTGCTATCACATCTGTGTAAGGTACGAACATTTATTCTGCACCTATTTACCTTCAGCCTGCGTGGAAAAGCGTAAGCCGAGCCTTTAAGCTAAAGCGGTGTCGCTAATCCGGGCAAAGCCGGGAATTTCGCGCTGTTTATTACATTAATTTAAATGTTTGCGATCCGGCACGGAGCGGGGACGGCGCCGGCCCGACAAATGTGTCGATTTCACCGGATTTAGCTTGTCACACACACCCGGATTATTTCACCTGTGAATCTGAAACGAGGTTCTCTTTTCGTAGCGTTTTATTTTAAAAATCTGTTTTTCATGATTAAGTTTCTAAACCAACGCGTGATAGAGTTTAGAAGAATAACCGAATACTTACAAAAAGATAGTAGCGCAAAATTATAATTCTTGCTCATTTAACTGCGTTTTTAGACCAATGCCTGTCCTTAGTAGTATGCCTTGCGGCGACATCACTTCGACGGCAGACAGTGCTAGCATGTGCTAGCTGATGCTGGCTGACGCAGCGTCAACAATCACCGGACGCGATCCGCTGCACAAACAAACATAAACACATGTACTGAGTTACTTGTTAGAAGTTATCATTGTATTACTCGTATTGTAGTTTCATATTCTAAGTATAATATTTGATCAATTTCTTTCATTGTAAGATTTTTTTATATTCCCTAGATAGCTAGATTTTGTCGTAAGTCGTATAATTTTAAAATTCAAAATAGACGGTTAACTATCGATTTTCGAGAAATAAAACAGCAATGATCTTTATTTAACCTATTACAAATAAAACCCTAATAGATCAGATAATAAAAAACTGGGTCAATTCACATAACTCTACTAGCCTTATGCTAAGAAAACACTTTATCGATTACGAATATAAAGTATCTCTGTACATACACAAGCATAGCTACTCACATTACACACGGAAACGCGCCAAACTTATTGCCAAATAATCCGATAAACGCAGATATCTCGTTGGAAGCTCTCGAAAATTGCATTATCGCCGCTGTAAAGCGTTCACAAGTCGTCGCTTTACGAGAGAGCGGGGGCATGCAAACATAAAAATTCTCTATCGGGACTAATAGGAACGAAACAAATAAAACGATACGTAAATAGAACAGGATGAATTCCGGCGGGGCCTCGTAAATCCGCGCGATTTGTATCTGTGACAGGGTGCGGGCGACCCCTCTTCACACCCTCGGGCCTAGACCAAACTACACGGAGATATCTAACTGTCTGTCTATGGCCTATGCTAACTGCTGTCAATAAAATTTAAAGAAAAACTAAGCGTCCTACTACTTACTACTACAAAATAAAAATAAATCACTAAGAAAAGCATTGAAAAGCTTATAGTTGGGGTAAGTCCTCCTTATAATGTAGCCAAACTAAGCTAATTAAGCACGCTAACTAAAATATCGTCTATAAATGTATTTCAATCCTACCCCGGACTTACATTACATAATTATTGTTAATGATACCTCACAAACAATATTGAAGCAAAACGGAACAAAAATGTAATAATTTGACTAGATTTATAAGGAGTTTTATTTTTATTATTTTGTCATCGTGGTACGTAATGTTTACTAGATATAATGTCGATGCCCCGCACCATCCCTCAGTGGATGCTGATACTGGTTGACACTCACATTTAGCTCACACATTAGTGTCCGGCGTCAGATTTAATGAATAGGCAACCATAGTTGGTAGTGACTTCTTACTTGGTATGAGTTCTACTTATTGTTTCTGTGCTGACTGAGATTAGTTTATAAAGGAAAAAAGAAATATTTGTTTTGGACATAATAGTAGTTTATGCAACTGTCATATAATGAAGGGTATTAAAACACGAGTGTTGCGCTCGTTTCATAATAGTAACGAGTGTTTTAATACCCGTGTTATATGCAGTTGCATACACTACTTTATCTTCATTAATGCAATTAATCAAACAACAAGAGTAAAAGCTATTCATAATTTTTCATATAATTTTCTAGATTTTTCTGTCAAAAGATTGTGAGTTACTTTTGTTGCCAATTCTAGAATATCCGGAGGCGTACAAATATCATCGTCACTATCCATTTTTAACTTTTAATTTGTATTTAAAAAACAAAACACATTGCGAAACGTTAAATTCACGCATTTTGCCGCCATTAAAATCTAACCAACGAGAGCGCAGCGCGACCAACCTGATTGGCCCTGCAATCAGGTTGGTCACGCTTTATTGATGTTATAATGAGCTATTACGATATCGATGTGGATATTATAACATCATGTGAAATTGCTTAAATTGAGTGTTTTGTTGTCTGTGCTATAACAGTAGTAATTATAAGTCAAGTATTGGAAACATAAGTAGAATGTTACAACATTAGTGTAGATAAATAAACATTACAATACTCAAAGGCATTCAAAGATATTGTATGGTAAACATAAAGACAGCACTGCCAAAAGATAATTGAAAAGTATTCGATTTTTTTACTATTGATTTATTAATAAAACTATGAAGATTTTTGTACTGGATTTAAACAGTCGTTGAAATGATAGTTGATTGCTTATTCGGAATTAATTCGTTTTTTTTTGTAAGCAACAAAGAAAATCTTTTCCAAGGAAATTAACAACAATAATTCATCGCAATTCTAGCATGGTGTCATTAGAAAGTAGAGAAAATTCGTCACTATAGAAAAATGTATGCTGAACACGATTACAAGTCACGACATAAATCACAGGCGTGCCAATGAAAAACTAATTACAAAATATCTGGCACATCCATAGTAATTATACCAGCGCAAAAGTGAGGGAATCGGAACCGACGGGCGCCGGCCCACTCCGCACTCCGCAGGTCACGTTTATGCAAATGATATTAAATTAGAACCGCTTAATAACAACTGTGGCGGCTTTCCTACGGCAAAGAGATGCTATTACACCAATCAAATTGAAATTTTGGAGTACTAATTGCGACTGACGTGTTTTATGAGAGCGGATTAAAGCAGTAATGTCTGTCAGAGTAAACGGACGATTAATATCTCGGGGAAACTCGCCCGATTACACTTCTGATTTCAATTAATCGGTGATGAAATTAATTTTAGTTTCAAGTGTGGGTTCGGTTTCTATACCCCAGTCAGAATGAATGTTTCTCCAAAACTCTCCGTACTTCGTGCAGCCGGAACCTAGCAACCTCTTTTTTTTGTAACTTCTAGCTTAACTTGTTCCTAAAATGGCTTCTGTAGTTTTTTAACAAAGTTTATTTTACACAAAACGGGGGTATTGTATTAAAACTTACGTGACCACATTTTCTACTGCCATAGGTATTTTAGCTTTTACTTTGGTTGTTAACATTTTAGGGTTAGATTGATGTGAAAGAATGAGAATTTGGATTTCATAAATGTTTATTTGTCTATTACGTAAAAAAAACATATTTCAAGTTCAAATTGGTTAAAAAAGTCACTTTTCGTATAATAAGTACAGATATAGAGTAAATTATCTTAACGGCAAGAAATAAGCAATATATAGGTATTTAATTTACATAGCATTCAAGCATCTACATTTAAATCCTGTACGTGAACCCAAGAACACTGGCTGCATTCCTGCGCTGGATTGGCTTTGAAACTGCTTTAGTCACCAGTGCTTATAATCATAATGGCACTGCAGTGCGTTTGTCACGCCACCCCAGTAAGTGTGTTGTGTGTTGCCCCATCGTAATATAATAGTTTGTGCGGTAAGCCGCCGCCACCTGGGCCCGACAAAGCTACCGAAAGCCGTCGGACTTAGCGCGTCAACACGGTCATACCGAAAATATTTCCTGTTTTATGAATATTGACTGTTTGGTGTATTAACATTTAAACTGAAATGCATTTTTTGCACACAAAAAACTAATGGAACTTAGTTTATTAGTCATATGTTACTAAAATTTGGTTGTTCAATGAACTATAGACATTATTTAGGATTCAAAACTTCTCCCCCTTCACATCAGTCATTTTTGAGGTCAAATCTACTTGCTTAACTAGGTGTTGTGTTGAGCTAAAGTTAAGATGAGTCCATTTGAGACAATCATTTCTAAATAGACTATTACTATTGAGACAATCATTTCTAAATAGACTATTACTATTGAGACAATCATTTCTAAATAGACTATTACTCTTTAAGACTATTTCATTTTGTTTATTTTGATTCATTATTTATTTAAAAAATTACGTTTTTATATTGCATTTGGCCGTTCATACAAATAATGATTAAACTGAATGAAAAAGTTGGCCATATATTATCTGAGTATTATTGAAAAAAAAAATACACTTAAAATATGCAACGTTTGTTTGTTGTTTGCAGAGCAGAGGCGGAGCTGGCCCATCAATAGCGCGGTAAGCCCCACCTGCGCCCAGCGCTCGCATTACTCACGGGGCAAATACTTGAGTGAAAACACACAACTTGAAATATATATTTCCTTTTCCAATTTATATATTTGAAGACAATTATATGCGTAAGCTATAATGATGCGCTATTTTTATACGTATGTACATACTTGACAAAGACTGAGTTATTACGAAAAACACAAGTAATTTCTCACTGTTAGCTTAAAAGAATCTAGGTGTCAAAATTATAAATTAAAAGATTGTCTAATCCAGCGATCACAAAAACAAGCTTTTCTTTGCGATAAACACGCAACCATGAAACAAAAGCCACTCAGTGCCCATTTAACTCAACTTACAAAACTTTATTGTTCACTCGAGGCCATAAAAGACATCAACTTTTAATATAAAAACTTGAGAAAAAACGTAATAATTTTTCGAAACAAAGAGGCCAACGCTTCGGGGGCAAGAGAGTTTTTCTTAAAGGAGTTAGATCGCGTTAAAATGATTTAATTCCCCCCAGATAGCGGCGCGGCGGCGGGCCTATTGAGTCCGGCTCGGCGGCTAATAAACGCTTATCAACGCCCTCATTATCACACCCTTAACATCGCTTTAATGTCTTGCCCTTGAACAAAACATATTTAATCGCATTTTTTCGCGGCGAGGCGGAGAACTTTCGAGTCGACAATTTCCCGCTTACGCGGGGGTGAGTGCCGGGTATCCACTTATTAAACTCATCCCAGCGCTTTTATTTTGTCGCGGAGACGAGCTGCGTCAAAATGTACGAACTCGCGTCTTTATAGCTTTTTGATGCTGCATTTTCGTGTCATTCGGGGCGAGTGGCAATAAAATAATACAAATAATTCCATCAATCACATTTCGCATAAGGCCGGCGATCCGTGTATTTTCATGTGTTTTGTACACGTCCATAAGGTAAACATTTACAGCGTCAATCGGCAATATGGATCGTTTAAGTGGACCCTACTCGTCGCTAGCTGATCTTTTAAGCTTTCGTTTACGACCGAAGTCGCACTAAATTATAATATAACACATCGTAAATTTTGCGAAGTATCCTTCTATGACGCCCGTCTAAGCTCGCGCAGTTTAATAACGGACGGTGCTTCCGACCGGCGGAATTACTTGCCCGTGGAAAACAATTTTAAAGTAAAGAAAATAATATTCTGATTACGATGACATGCATGATATAGGTACTACTGGAGCCCTCACAGATAAAAAGCCAGTCTGATCCTCTTCGCAGACCTGTAGTGCACTCATCAACAAATCGTATGAAAATAAAAGCAAGCAGTAGCTCAGGTGCAGTGCCTCAGAATGTCTCTCTAGCTTTGAACCCCTGTTTAAACTCGAAATTAAGAGACGTAAAGTAAACAGTATCGTTGACTCGGTGAAAAAATAAAAAGGGTGTCGTGGTACGTACCGGTACGTAATAACGAAAGAACCGAATTGAATAATAAATGAAATAATTTATGCCATATTTATCATTTTGCAAATGAGCAGTCTCACCTTAATGAAAACGTTGGTTTGGTATTTTTTGGGGCTGTATCTTCGGATTTTAGATTTTTAGAATTATTTGTTTAAAATACCATTCTTACCTTCATTTACAAACATTACATTATACAGGTACTAACTACCACAAGATTGAATGTCTGGCTATACGCCTAAAGCCTTTGACATGGTTCGACGGACTCAGACTCACGGAAGCGCCCAGATGTAAATAAGCTTTCTGTTTACTGCGGTATCCGTTTACTAAAGTTAAGCAACTACTATCGCTGTCAGTCCTTATACATCGAGCAACTTAATCTTTTAAATTGGTCAAAGCGCCCTCTGTTTGGGTCGTATTTCCTCAAGACTGAGAGTCGTGACTCCCCCTGCAGAATAAAGTTATATATTGTTATGTAGTAAAACAAACAGTAACAAGTCAGTTACTATGGGTCCACTATTATAGTGCATGGATTAGTGCGATGGTAAGCAGCGTAACTGGCTAGTAATTGGCCAATCGAGGCCAGGTGTGGACGCCAGTCATCATGACTCCATTAGTCAACCTTATCGCTGTCGGCGCTACACGTTAGGAAAATTAGAGACAAGTATTTCAAAAATGTGTGATAGAGACAACAATAAAAAGTCAATGAAGGACAATATACTTTCCTTTCGTTTTCAGTCAGAATGCGTTGTATTGCTATTAAATTGGAGACATAGTAGGTAGGCACTTACGTAATAATGAAGTAAGTACCTAATAACTTGTGTTAATTTTAGGACTTATCCAGCGCACTGTATATATAACATAACGTCGGCAGATGCTTAACTTAAGTAATCGGGTAGGTACCTACTTCAGTAAATTGAGCTACTACTAATATAAATAAAAAACCAGTATAAATAGGTTTCTTCTAGGCAAGCGTGCAACAGGCAGGCTGTAGTCAAACGCAAACCCATATCGTCTTAAAAAAAGTTACGATTACCATTGGTATGGTTGGTACTCTGTCACTTCGTTAAAATGTGAAAAAGAAAACACTATACTACCAAATTAACAGAATATAATAGAAGTTATTTATTTCGGAATTACATCCAAATACAATTAAGGAGTACAGAATTTATAAAAGTACTGTAGATGATAAGAACCAAAACACCGAATACCTATGTGGTTTATAACGTGCGTAATACGGGCGCGGGTCAAACAATTGTTGCGCCAGATCGATGTAGGTATGTACATCTTGAAATATAACTTTACTTTTCATCAGAAATAGTGATAAAAATCCATGAGTATCATATACTTACTGACATAATAATACTCAGCATTTTCGACTTTGTTGGGGACTCAATTCCGTTCAAAATATCATTTGGTGTCCGAGATAAATTAATAGCAAAACAGAATGAGTCATCAGCTGCATACCAAATCAAACCTAAAGTGTCTAAAGTGCGCTTAATTACATTGTTTACACCGTCCTTAAATTGCAACGCAGTAGGCGCGAGCGCTTCTGTAGAAACCGAATCAATAACCGGTTTGTTATTACTAGGGCATGTAATATCGGATGATGTTTGATTCCGGTACTGAGTATCGATATTACTGGTTCAATTTCGGAATTCCGGAATCAGTACCGGAATTACAGGATTAAAAAAAAAACATTAAATCGGGATTAAAATGTTTTAATAAATGAAATCTTACAAGGAAAATGAGATCTCTAAATTTTAACTTAGAGATCAATTAAACAGTCTTATTAAAAAATTAATCAACTTACAAAAACATTTTAGAAAAATCGACACGTTCTCTTTCTCCTATATCTAAAATATAGCTTATTGAATAACTGAATATATATACTCGTAAGCATTGGATAAAGTTATGATAAATTAAACAGTCAACAATAAACTAAACAAAGTGTTATCCTCTTTAGAGATCATCCTTAAGAAAAAAATAAAAATTCTTATTACATTAAATAGCAAAATACTTGCGCTATCATATTTTTTGGAAATCAGAGATCAATTAAATCACACTTACGAAACTAAAAATAAATCTCAATAAGATAAAAATCACTTTTTAAGAAACGATTGCTCTTTCGCAATAGAAAATTCTGTTACTGATTGTGGTTTTTTCCATCAGTAAAAAATAATAATTAAATCAGTATCGGATTGCGATATTACGATATTGACTTCAATTCCGGAATCGTAATATCGAAAAAAAACAGTCCGAAATTTCGGAGTTACGAAATCTCGGAATTCCGGGATCCATGCCCTAGTTATTACTCGACCAATCTCTTATCTCGAATCCACCCTGCTTGCGGATGGAAGTTATATCATGCACTAATTTGATACCTAGTATTATTTATATCTGATGTCGAATATAAACAATCTAGTTATCAAGGCTATTTATGATGGAGTCAGTGGCTTCAGAATTATTGATATCTGCATATTTGAGTGCATTTTTATTTTTTATGTATTGCGCCATAAAAGGTGAATATGTCGCACTAAAGACAAGACCTTGCATGACACATATATTAACCGGGCTATTAATAGATTATTTCCAGAAGAATTTAAGTACATGTTGATCTTTCGGATTTAATTTTATTCGCAAAAACATGTCACGTATCACCAATTATGACAATAGGTTTTTTTTACAAGAAATGGGTTTGCACTGGACCGTAATTCGACTGATGGTAAGTAATCATTATCTTTGATTCTCACGAAACCTAAGCATAATACCATACAATGAGTTGTATAAATCAGGACCGGTCAGTAAAAAATCATTTAAGCTAACACCATGTAGGTACTTCGGCGGCGGCATCATAAACAAGACGTAATTTACCTACTTTGTTTGGATTCTGCACGCCGAAATGTGGAAAATACCACACGCGATCAGATGTTAATTCGTTATCAGTAAGCTCACCGTTATCAAACAATTAATTTTTTTCTTGTTTATACCTAGTTGCATACGAGCTATCTTTTTCAAACTTTTTCAACAACAACTTTTGTCGGGAGTAAGCGTTCTGATAAGAATAAGGCATTGTAAAATCATTATTCTTAAATGGCAATCCGACTATCCACTGTTTGTCAACTTGGCGTGAAGTTTCATCCAAGTCGATCTATTTGTTTAAAACGTATAATATTTTTAATATTGGCATGATAATAACTTTTATAATAACTTAAGACAGAAGGTCCTTTAAGTAGAGACTAAATAGATTAACCGACTTAGTATTACATGGATCTCACAACTTTTTACGGTAGAAAGACTGAGCTGCGAGACTTGGGTTTTTTTACAGGATGTTTTTGATGGCATTGCTCTTACGTGATCCTTATTCTCACGAAATAAGGTCGATATTCCTATCGAATCAAGACTGAAAGAATGTCTTATCAGTTCATTCAACTCATCTGGGGGCACGGCAGTGTCCCCGCCAAGTCGAGCGCGAAGCAAACTGCCGTACCATCCTTTTCTCGAACCGTTTCGCCGCATTTTCAGCCCCCTATTTGAGAACCTCTGGATAAAATTTTCGTCATCTAGAAATTCGTAATAACACACTTGAAATCCAGAATTTCAAGTTGGTAGATCAATTAGTTCCGAAGTTATGCTAATGCAAAGTTTCGCATTTTCGACACTAACTCACTCACTGATTATCAAAATAGAACTAGTACTTCCAATAGACCTAGAGAGCTGAAATTTGGTACAGAGGTAGATTTTAGCGCCCACATAAAGGAAAAATTATCAAAACAAGATTTATGGAAAATCTGGACTACCTGGTGACCCTGATGAGAAAACGTAAGAGTACAGCCAAATTAGCGTTTTTACGAGAAATATGTAACGCAGTACATGCGACGTCAAAATGAGCGGGATGCAAGGCCGAAGGCCGAGTATCACCATCACTTTGGCCATCAGACCTTGGAGTACCATAAGGGATCTCGAAAACTATAAGAGATAGCGGGTTGGTGCTTGAACTAAACATGATGAGAACTGGTGGTTTGTATCGGATCTTCAAAATCATCATCATCCTCAGCCAACTTTCTACTGCATTCAATTTTCTATATTTATATATATAACTGTATTCTACTCAATAAATAAAAAATATTAAATATATATATATAGATAATATAAAGTCACGTAAAATTAACTATAATAATAAATAAATCGCAGTAAGGAACCTTAGACTTGGCTTAACTAATTCTAGAGATTTCATTACTTTTTAGAGATAAACAAGCAGCTCTATCGAGACTTGGCAATTTTTTACAGAATGTTTTTGGTGGGATTAGTTGTACACAAATCACTACTACAGGAATAGTCCATTGAAATGTTACAAAATATTGCATTTCTTAGAGGACGCAATTTTATTTTTGGGGCATGTTTGGGGGGTCAATAAAAGCTTAACTTCAAGTTTGTGAGGTAGCCACTCTTGTCTCACTTGTCCCTCGGCCGCCTTCTTGGGAAAAGGGGTAAAACGCTTTTTTCGCTATATCTCGGAAACTATGCGTCTTACAAAAAATTGGTTTAGACATAATTTGTAGCAAATTGTTTTGCCTACAAACATGTTTAAATAATTTTTAGCCCTAAATTTAAAATTAAAGATGTTTTTATAAGCAAAAAAGAGAAATAAAAAAACGTTTGAGAACAAGGTCAAAATGCTTTTTTTGTAAATTCATGACGTACGTTATATATTTTCTTCCTTATTTTCGAGTTTTGTGTGGTGAAATTTTCATTTAGTTATAAACATTGTGACTTTATAAATTTTAATCGTGGGTGATTTTTTCATATGTAAAAAAACGACGATAACATATTCCGTGCGTTTTTACAAACTTCCATCTATCTCGGCGCATCGCTAATGTATAAATGCTTTTTTCACAAAATAAGCATTTCTTCTTATCGGTGACAGAGGCTGTGTACACAGTGCGATGTCGTTTTTCTTTATAAGATCGCTTGACTGTAACGGATTCCGTCGGCTTCTTGTTTTCTCTGTGCTGAGTACATCCAACGAACGATATCATCTCAGCTTCTACCTTTGAAAAGTAACTAACAATTCTATGGTACGGACGTGTAGACGGGTGGTTATTACAACTTGCATATCATGGTTGCGTAATATCGCCGAGAAGCCATCAGTGCTCGCTCCATGCTCTGCAAGCACTCGCCAGACATGTTGGTAGAAAATTGTACGAAATAATACTGGTATGATTTGGACCCTTGCAGTTGGAGGATTGACGCTAACAGGTATATTGTAAGTTACTTACTAAAAGATTTTTCTAGGACAGCATAAAATATATAGATCCAATTTTGTTCGTTAAAACTCTTAGTTAAAAAATACATTTGTAGATAAAATAATTTAGATGAATTTTTGTTAATAGAAGTTAGGTATTGCTGTGTATTGGGTTAGTTATATTGTTTAATTGTGATCTCAATGTACGCTCATATTAAAAAGGTGACATTTCGCGTGTAAGACTGTATTAATGTTATTTTTTCCCGCTCAGATATACTTTTTTATAGGTGTTTTAAGTTTATTATAAGTTTTAGTTAGTTATTAATTAGTTAAGTTTTTATTTTTAATTAGTAAAATTTGCTTTGTAAGTTTTTTCAAATAAAGTCCTTATATACTAAAAAAAAATGATTTAACCGATTTGAATGAAGTTTAGTATGTAGATATTTTACTGCCTATATTACCTCTGACATGGCTTAACGACTGCCGTACTAGACAAACCGCCGGGACCTACAACTCAACGTGTCATCCGACCCATGGAAGCGCCCGAAATGGAATTCCACATTTCGGTCCTCCATCCAAGGACTGACTGCATCGACCTTTGTATTTTATTGATAATCGCATGCGCTTGCCTCCGCTAGATGAGCTAGAGGCAATTTATATTAAATGTGTACCTTTCCATGAGCACCAAACAAGCAAAAAGCCTTATCGCTAAAAGAAATTTCCAGCCGCAGGACGCAAAAGAGTCGATATAACAATGTATTGTTTAAAAACGGAACTTACAGGGCTTTAATGTAGCCGTGGCTGTAGTAAGCACCATACCCCCTAAGTCCGGTCACTTAGCCGCTTATAGGAGATGTCTTGTTACTTAGCCTGACGGTGTTATGTCACAGGTCAGTCGTAAATCACGCCACGTTGCATTCTATCTACGTCGCCCGCGTCACGCGCTATCTGCTCGCTGTAATCTCACCGTGACTGGCACAGCCGGAGTATAGAGTACTCGTACCAAGGAATTCATGTACACCTTTATTTTAATGTGAAAGTGTGTTTGTGTTGTGTTTTTAATGGTCTGTTGTTTCTCGATAATTGGGATTTTTGGTACGATGGTTGCATAGATGGTTACTAGGTATTAGCGAGGAAAATAGGGAAACAGTGCTATTTTATTACCGAAACAACTCAAGCGTGCCACAAATACAACTAAATAAATAATTATACCTAGTCAGGTCATAAATTCTGTCACATGTTTAGTATAAAATAATTGAAACAACTTTATTATTTTATTAAGGTTCGTCAGGACTGTATTTCGATACACAACTGCATTCGTTTTTACACCTTTCTCTCACCCGAAACTTCCACCCAACCATACCATGAGCGAGGATGGAAAATGACGTCGTTGGACACGCGGAATACGTTTGCTCGCTTCTTCACTACTGTGTGCGTACACCTTATCATTTTGTTTGTTGTAGCTCTCTTCTACGGTAATTTTTTTTTCATCCGAAAAAATAATTTCCCGATATTTTTTACCCGCGTACCGCTTCAACAAAGCGCGGCATCTCTTCAGTCTCAGGTCCATTAGACGAGCATTCAAACGATGTCCTGTTTTTCTTCGATATGCCCGAAGCCCTACGTCTTCATTTAACACCCTTTTCACCGTGGTTCTGCTTAACCCCATCTGAAGGGCAAACAGTTTCTGCTTACGTTTGGGATTTCTTTGAATTCGCGCCTTCACAGCTTTTATCACTGCTGGAGTCCTAACAGACCGAGGGCGACCACTTCTTGACCTGTCATCTAAACTAGAGTCTTCATTGTATCGTTTGATGGTACGATAAACGAATATTTTGGTTATATTCAAATTTTTCAGTATGTCAAAAATTTGAATTGGCGCGTAACCGCAACGATGCAATGCAATAACTGCAACACGGTCTTCTTTAGGCGTCCACTCCATATTTAAAAAATGAGTAAAATTCTAAAAAGTATACATTTTTATTTTCATGAACAATTCGAAATTCGAATCCAATAAACTTTTTTGTGGCCAGCATTCTAAAAGAAAAGTTTTTACTGTGTGACAATACTTATGACCTGACTAGGTATATTAACTAAATAAAATTCTATGCTCGATTCTAAAGTATGTATTGTATATTAATTGCTATATAAACGATTCTCAAAAGAGTGACATAAAAACACAATTTATAAAGAACAAGAAACACAAGGTTTTGTATAGGTACTTGTATCATCAAAAATGATAAGATTTGAAAAGCATTCTGCGCTAAAGTGGCGACTGCGGAAACATCAAAGACAGTATCTGTTAAAAACGTGGAGTGGCAGATCTTGGTAATTAAAACATTGGCCAGGTGAGGGGGGAGGGAGTAAGAGGGGGTTCGTTAAGGTTTAATTAAATCGTCCTCGGCGGCCTCTCACGCTTTAATTCCACCGTTATTAACGCTGTTAAAAAGTGAGCACTAAGAACAGAGGTGGCATGGAGCAGTTTTAAAAATGCGAATAACAGAAGAATATATTTGTAATTTTCGTGGAGTGAAAGAAGAATGTGGTATACTCCACAGATAAAGGCCTTAGTATACATTTCAATGAATGCGTCCTCTCTGACATAGGACACTATAAAATAACTACAATTAATATGTACATATGATGATGGTTTGGGAGAAAATATGATTTTAGTTTTATTGGCATCTCTTCACGTTCAAACAGTTGGACCGATTTTGTTGAAGTTTGCTTAAGAAGGCTATTTTTTACACTGGACAAGATAAGATAAAATGAACTATTTTGTACCAGAGGTGGACGCCATCCTTTCACTGATGTGGTCATGCCAGATAGACAAGTAAACGGAATCATTTTTACTTCTTTTCTTGTCTTTTTAGTAGTTAAAAAGAAGAATAGTGGTATTACGAGTGTCGAGTCAGAGTGTTGTTCCGTGGATGTGGTCGGCTTCCGCGATAAGACGCCGCGCACCCTCGCGGACGACCCCGGGACCACGGAACTATACGCACTTAGACATGGAACACTAACACATAAAAAAAAAACTTAAGTTAGACATTGTTATTGTTAAGGCCGCCAGTTGTGGCACTATTTTTTTTTAAGTCTTTTGTGTTTCTGTTTGTCTATTTTTTTTTGTCGATGTGTGTTACAATAAAGAGTTTATCTATCTATCTATCTGTTATATGACCTATCATAAAACTTAGCTGCGGTTAGCCCAGATCTAAGAGAAGCAGCATCGGATCGCAGTACATTTTGCCAGTTGACCTCCAAACTTCTATAGAAAGATGGCACCCAATGATAATGATGATTGATTAAGATAAATCCCTTTATTGATAACTAGCTGTGCCTGCAACTTCGTCCACGTGGAATAGTTATTTAGGGCATCATATTTATATTTGCAAATATATAAATTATGCTGTTACCCACGACTTGAACCGTTTTCGCAGCGCACGCAACGGAATCTCTCAAAAATGAATATTTTTTCCCGTTTTTCCACATTTTCCATTGTTTCTTTGCTTCTATTAATTGCTATATACAAGGTGTAACAGAAGGGTGTGACAATACTTATACTATACATACCTATGTATATATAGAATACAGCCCACTAGGTTTCAGAATTCTAAGTGTCATAGATTTCGAGTAATCATAAGTTAAACTTTCATTAAAACTTTAAGACTTGCAACCCTACATCTTATCATTTGAGCGTTCATTGACTTTTGACGCTATCAAATGACACGGCGCGGCGGTGTCTCTCTGAGAGCGCGAGAGAGAGAGAATACGTTGCGTTAAAATTAATGCTAGAACGGGATGAAAGAATGTGTGCTTATTTCGGTTTCGTTCGGTCAGTGATCACTCGCTAGGGCTGCCACGAAATCAAGTGAAAAATATTATCTAATTTTTGTATGGTAAAAAATATATGCGATTTAATTTTTCATATTTTGGTATATGACTCCTTACATGATATATATGTATACTCTTTAATATTATCACACCCTTCTGTTACACCTTGTATATATGTGATATAGATGCCTTCCTCGATAAATGGTCTATTCAACACAAAAAGAATTTTTCAATTCAGACCAGTAGTTCCTGAGATTAGCGCGTTCAAACAAACAAACAAACTCTTCAGCTTTATAATACTAGTATAGATGTTATAAGCAACTAAACACTAATTATTTAAATATATAATGCAAGCAAGACAGACACACTGATGCACATATATATTTACAGACACATTATATATGTATATCAAACGTATATACCTATACATATTTGTGATGAAAGGTATTTTTTTCGTTATAAAATGAGAGCCAGAAATGTATGAGGTATTTTCAGACGTTCTTTGATAAAGTGGAATCTTCTCCTGTCACCTGTAAGTTTTTGTCGCAAGAATCTCAAGTGGCAATTAATTTTTATTATTTGATACTTGAGATTCTTGCGGCAATAACCAATCAGATAACTTTTTTTACTACGGTAAATAACGGCACGGATAAATCACACATCATAGTACTAGGTTGCTGTATGGGCAGGCGCGCCATCACATACATTCTGCCAGTGCATGTCCCGGTATTTATTGTTTCAAACACAAACTGTTTGGATTTTAATAATACGCTAAGTGTTGTTTCTAAAGACGTTTACGGCTAAGTATCCAGTAATTTGTCCCCGACTAGAGCTACGATTGTGGGTCTTTTGGATTTAATTGATCGAGAGAAGTGAGCTCCCTAGGTCAGCTAGAAATGTTTTTGTGCATCTTAATAATACACACATACAAAATCTTTGACAACTCGTCGCAGATTTAATCTGAGACGACTAATGATGACGATTTTTTCAGTGAATTTCGAAAGGTCGCACACAAAAGATCTTAGTTTTGGCTTATAATGTAGGTACTGAAACCACCCTAATACCTAAATGTTATGCCTTTGATATAGCAGTAGCCTTGTATAAGAAGAGGGTAAAAACTTATTTTTTATTATTATAATTGTTCCTAACTTATACAACAAGATATGATTCCGTATGTTAGTTAAGACTTTATTTACAATAATAATACATAAAAATACAGGAACTATACCTAAACATATAATACTACTTCTAATTACAATACAAAAAAATATAGTTCTTTAGTTTACTATCAGACATCTGGATCTCTTTGTTGTGCGAAATAAAAGCATTTTATTATTTTATTTCTCTATTCTCGGGCCTTACGCTCGGTATTTTTAAGGCATCGGTGAGGCCGCAGCTAACACACAGGCCTTTTACAATAAAACACTTAAAATTAAGTACAAAATTACAGAGAGTGGATGTTATTTTATTATTATTATTTAAAAAGATAAAGATAACAGATATTTATTTGGTACCATGGTGGCATTTACAATGTTTAGCTTAATATTAACTTATAACTAGTGTAGTTTTAGGGAATATGTGAAATCTTATAGTTACAGTTACACAATGACATACTTAACATAATGTAGTACTTAATAACTAGATAATACAGATAGAGGATTTAGGCTTAAAATACCACGATCGTATTAATTTACAGGTTCATAGTTCTCGCCACAGAAACCTTATTTAGATTTCTGTGGTTCTCGTAGTAGGATACCCTGAGTTTGCGAGAGCTATTTCTCGTCGTAGGGTGCATTACTGCAAGTGTTAAGTGAAGAAGGGCAATTTTAAATAGATATTATAATATGTATATTCATGTATATGGGTCTGAGTGTGTGTGAGAGTGTCTGAGTGGATGTATAAATATAATGATTGTGTGTGTTTTTTATATACTTTTAGGTTTGTATGGTTTAAGAAAATCTGCGTTTTAAGGGGTAGGGTGCTTGAGTATCACCAGGAATTAATGCCGGGCGGCGTGACGATCCTACCTAGTGTACATAATGTATAAATTTATCATGCAAAAATGTTACCTCTATGAAATTAAACGGAGGGTTTCCTCTGTTTCCTTAGAATTAAATGTGACTAGATAGTCTTTTAACTTCTTTTTACAAATATATTTAGTACAGGTAATAATGTTTAATTTGAGGTTATTTGTTTGTATATAAATAAAAGGACCTAAGATATTGTAGCATCTCCTTCCTGTTGCTGTTTTAGATCCAACTGTGTTCCAGCGAATTTTGCGTTTGAATGTAACGTCTAGGTGTGTGGCTTTGTGGTATCTGAGGATGCACGCCTCTATGAATAGCTGTCTGACCCTGAGTGAAGATCACTGAGAAGTGTGTCTGTTCAAAGTTCAAAGTTTTATTTCTGTAGGCAATTACATGCTCTTAGAAACGTCAATTACAAAATATTTATACACAATAGTGTAAATTAATAATAAATAATTAATTAATTATAATTTATGAATTACAAAGTAATTTGTCTATATCTCTAAATAAATCTTTATCATTGATAGCGTCTTTTAGTGTATAATAGGTTTTATCCATTAAGTACTGACGAACACAATTTAGTATCAAAGACTTGTTATTACATTTAATTATATTTTGGGGCAATCTATTATATAACATAATCCCAGTGCAGAGGAAACTGTTAGATGTTTTAGCTAGTCTTCTCTGAGGTATACTAAGCCTCTCTTTATTTCTTATTTCGTACCTATCTGACAATTCATCTGCCACTGTGGTGAACTGATCTAAGTTCTCGAGAACATAGAGTACATTTTGATATATATGTTCACTGAATACTGACATAATGCCTACTTCCTTAAATTTATTCCGACATGAGTCTAAATATTTTAAGCCCAAGATATAGCGCACTGCTCGTTTCTGTAGTACTAGTATTCTATTTGTATGACAGTTAGCAGCTGATCCCCAGAACAGTAATCCATAAGTCATTAGAGAATGGAAGTATGCAAAGTAAACAGTCCTTGCTGCCTGTTTACCGGCAAGTTCTTAAATCTTTTTGATGGCATAAGTAGCTGAGCTTAATTTATTTGCAAGTTCATGAATATGAGTTGACCAATTAAGTTTTTTATCAGTTGAACTCCCAAGAATTTTACATTACTTGATAGAGTAAGATTTAATTCTTCGAGCACCTTTTGTAAGGTAGCATTTGGTGGATTTCTAACGTACGTTGCGAGATTAAAATGAGTTTTTTCTACATTAAGTAACATGTTGTCTGTGGGGTACCTAAAATGTTTTTATGAGCTACTTTAAGAATAAGTCTTTATGCACTTTCTACTTTCATGAATTGGGTGATACAGGCGCAACCCCAAGAAGTAATACAGTAAGTCAGGGCAGGTATGCACAGAGCCATGTACACCAAAAAGGGGGCGGCACTTAGAAAATCTTTAGAAAAGCCTAAAGATAGTCTAAGTGCTCCAGCCCACTGCCAGCGGGCAGCGTGCCCAGCATACTGGCCGCATTACCACGCTAAGAACAAGCTCGATTTGAAATACAAATTCAACTAGCCAAGGTCCCTACCAAATAAGTATTTGATATTATTGCGTCTTTGTTATTAATAATAATAATAAGGGACAGATACAGAAGGCAGTGATTCTTGATACGGCGCATATTGTCCGGAGGTTCCTTTCTTTGTAGCCTCTACCACCGGTTGCTTGGGTCCTGCCCCGTTGCCGGCGGCATCACTAGTTTTAAGTTTTTTATGATATTTGTTATTTTTTTTATACATATATTGTAAAAAATTTAAAAATAGTTGTTAATAAATGAATACCGAAAATAATAATAATAAACCGCAGGGGCGACTTCATGGCGAGTCGTCGGTGAGTAGCGTCACCGCGGACCCCGATTCCCTGGGGGCTAAATGAGACCCCCTGCCTCCCGGCTTGCCTTGATTGGCCGTCCGGGAGTGGCAGACGCAAGAGCTCAGTACCTAAGCTCCAGGGTGGAAGTGTTAAAGGGCATAACGCCGCTAGTACCGCTCAGAGAACGCGCAGCACACCTCTAGACACCCTAAGCCACTCACACCAATGTTGCCCTTCCGGCGTCATCTTAGGCTGCCTTTTGTGAAGGGCCCATTTAGTGAGTGGCAAGTCATCACCCGCTATAATTTTTATGAATGAGGCATAACTGGCGGGTGCCGTTCCTCGTACAATAGACCAGTTTCATTAAGTCAATGAACAACTCAACACAATAGCCTGTAATATTAATACCATGTCTGCAATAGTTACTTTATATACCTAACATCCTCTATCTGTAATTTTTACTTAATTTTAAGTACCTATAATATTGTAAAACGCGAGTGTGGCTCAGCGGTTCAAGTTATGTGTGGATTTGCACTCGCTTAACGGTGAAGGAAAACATCGTGAGGAAACCGACATGTTTGAGGACCACAAAATCCGAGGACATGTGTCTTCCGTGGAAGGACCTGGGCGCCCACCACAATGTATCTGCCCAAGAAAACTCCCCTAACGAATTAATTCTGCGGGGGAGTCACGACCCTCAGTCATGAGGAAATACGACTCAAAGAGAGATAATATTGTAAAAGGCCTCTCAGTGTTGGCTACGGCCCCACTGATGCCTTAAAAATACCGGGCGTAAGGCCCGAGAATCTGTGAAGATAATAATAATAATCATTTATTTACACTTAATAACTAGGTACAGATCTTAATGCTATGTAGGTACCTGCTTAAAGTAAGATACATATTCAACAAAATAATAATACTACATAGACAATAAGCACAGGACGGTGCACTACATTGCACACTAAGTCGAAACTTGTGTCGTGCAATGTAGGCTCTTTCCATTCAATCATAGATGAGTATGAAATATAAACAACAAGTATTACCTATGTACTTGAGTAGGTATAGTTCTTAATAAATCATAATCAAAATAAAAATACAACTACAGAAGTTATTATGCACAATTTCGTCAAAACATATACCTACATACATAGTTTCGCTAAGATAATTATACAACATTTATGATAATTCGTTTTATTATCGAAGACATCTCAAAACAAATAAACACACAACTCATGACATTACATTACATCAAATTCTAAGATCTAGTGTAAACATATTATGTTCCTATAGCGTATTTTTTTTTTTTTTTTGTGGGTATACCTATCCTATGATAACGCGGTACGAGTATTGTGTGTACCTATTCAATGTGTTATGATTGGGGCCTGCATTTCAAAACTAAATTGTCCGGTAAACATGCGTGGTATTGCAAGTAAATGTTGCGCTCGCACCTTTTAAATTTATTATGACAACTTTCCGCATTCCCGGCCGTGAAAAGTACATAAAACACTGACATCATACAAATGTTATTACCAATACCAATAATACTTACTTATATTAATTAGATACGATATATAATATTCCATTACAATTCGACTATTCTTCTGTAACGTTATCTAGCGACAGATTCAGTAAACTTGCACTTGTTTGCAGGGGTGGTATAATGTCTAAGTTGAGAACCTTACGAACCCGACACTTCAAATGTACGCAGGATATCACATTACTTAGTTACGCAAGCACATGCTAGATGGGGCTAAAATAAAAAAAAATACCAAATCGTTATTTCTATTTGATTTGCGAGTATATAATAACACACATAATGCACAGTAATTACGTGTGTTCATAGAATTTCCGACGAAAGAAAAAATAATAATAAGCAGTTATGAGAATCCAAGCATTTGTTAGAGCAAGATTGTAAGATGTGTTATAAAATAAAAATATTTTTATTAAACTAGTTAGGCTCACTCTTGACTACAAGTCACCTAATGTTAAGCGACGTTATAATCAACGATCCAATGCGCTTTCCTAGAAGGAACCGGCTCTCTCGACTTGAAGTCTGATAAATTATAGTTCGAGGGGAATAGAGATTAGGTATACGTAGACATTCATTCTTATTGAATATCCTATACCCCGAAAACTGCGTGTCCCGGCTGTTTGTTACGTAGAATCGTCAAACCATTTCAGACATCCCTAAAGCGGTTTGAAAGCTGTCGCTACTGGATTTGTGCACTCTTATACAAACTTACTTTTGACTGGGGTTGCTTGTGGTGGTATGCGAGGTTCTTTTTTTTTAACATGAAATAGGCTTACGCTTGACTACAACTTGCCTGATGTTAAGCAACGTTATAGTCTACGATGTTACAGATAACAGTTATAAATAGCGAACAAAGGAACTTTTATGCCTCTTTTGTTCTATGTATAATGTTTGCATGTTTTGTTCTATTCTTATATCAAACAGATCAAATGTCAAGCGGTTAGTAACAAAAAAGTAAAATTGATAAAATAAGCATATGAGCCTGATGGGAAAAAAGGTAGTGCATCTTGCCAGTTCCATTTATTTATTGATCACAGAACCCAAAGGAAAAATAAGTCCAAACATCAGAGAATGAAGTGACTAGATGACTTTAAAAAGCGAACAAAACTAAGCTATTCGCATCTAAAAGAAGCAGCATGGGATCGTAGAAAATTTTGCCAATTTACCTCAAACTTCTACATGATAAAGACAGAACCTAGTTAGATTAGTGACTAAAAAATCCTAGGTATCCATTTCTGATTATAGAGGCAGATTGCTGTATGCATGGCGTCACAACCACCCCAACGGAAGACCAGCACTGGTTGCTTCCACACCACCAGCATTATGCTGTGTAGTGGAATATTTTACTTGTCACATCACATCGCACTTATATTATGTGAAAGCGTAAAAGGCGAAGGTTTGTGCTTGAGTGTGTGCGTGTGTATGTCCGCGGCGTCGCCCACTGACATCTCTTATCAGCCTCATACTATGTAGCGCACTAATCTAATTATAGCAGCCCTGTCTGTTTGTTTACCAAATCTCATATATAAATAACATTTATGAAAGCAAACAATAAAAATTTATACAATTATTTATTAATGTTAAATCTTATAGACTATAACATGTGTTCATTGCACTCTTAACTATGGTAACTTGTGTTGTGGCGTTCAGGCTTTTAATAAAGCTTTCGCTTCGCTTAAACTCTCGAATTGTGCAAACCAATATCATTTAAAATTTAAAATACAAATGTAAAAATACAAGTTTATGTTAAATGGTTTTATGACACACAAAAATGGTGTAAGTAGGTACTAAAAGCAAAAAGAAATCGTAGATCATAAAAAGTCATAGCTTCCAGATAACGCCAATCTTCTCATCAATCTGGGGTATCGACCAAACAAAGAGAAGCGTCGGGCGTAGCGTATCCAGAGTAGGTATATATAAATACTATGATGGAAATTTCATAAACCCAGGTATAGTTCCCATTGGTGCAACAAGTTATTCATTATTCGATTTAGTATTTAAGCTGAGAACGCTGCTTTGAATAGACACGTATCTACGGCCCCTACGACAGTCCTCCCTTAAAATGGTCCTTACCAGACTTAACTCCATACTAGCATCGTGCAGAGTAAATATACAAACACGCACCTTACATAGACTTGGCAGAATACAGCTCTGCGTATGGATAGAATTAAAATAAAAAAGTGTCGTGAAGACTTAGCTTTCACGATACTTTCAGAAAGATGTGATATCGCTTGCACCTTTTTTATTTTTATATTTACCAATACATTATTATCTTTACTTGGTTGTATCTTGACCAGTACGTTGATAGCAACAAGATATTTAGGGGACAATATCTGATACAGCAATAGAAAGACTGAATGGTGTCAGCGACACAGGATATCCTTGTGCTACACTCACAAGCATAGGTATAATGTATGTGGTATTTTTTGTAAGATACGTCAAAATATTTCTTATAAATTTGTTGGCAAATAAATTTCATTCTTTAAGTTGGTACCTACGGTGCGCAACATATTACTCGGTTTGGAGCGAGTGGACCTATGCGCCCCAGCCAGTAGCTCATATAAATTGCAATGTTGGAAGGAGCTCGTTTTAGTCGGCAGGTGGCTTAAGTTGCAGTAAGGATGTATGGCATAGTGACACTGTACTCTGCTCTCGCCCTGGTCCTCCTGGCTCGGGCGCAGCCAATTCTTCAGGACTCCAAAGCCACCTGCGTGACCACCCTGACCGATATAATGGAGGACATCTGCATCAACATCGACGGGGACCCTCAGAACCACAAAGCAGCCGCCATCACGTCGGCTGAGAGAAACCAAATAATTCAGTACTGCTGCTCCACTAGCTGCTCCATTGATGAACTCGCAACCTCCTGCTGAAGATATGAAGTCGAAAAGTTATAATGTTAAGTGCGCTGTCAAGAGTTCCTCAAGCCATCATCTATTTTGTGAGTCTCCTCGTGAAATCATCGTGTGATCTTAGCTCAAAATGGCGGAAAAATTACAAAGTTGATGAAGTATGTCAAACCCAGGTACCTAATTTTACGAGGTACTTGCGTCAAGATTTGAGAACAAAAACAAGGAACCACTTAAAGGAGAAAAAAATACTTCAAAAAACAGCCCATTTTTTGTTTGTACCTTATTATATTCTACTGATTGTACCTGGTAATTGTACTGTGACTAATGTTGTTATATTTATTTTAAATAAATGACTACTTTTTGGCCCCTTAAAGATTGTATTATTGGTTCCTTATTTATAGATTTGATCATTATTTTGACAAATAAATGTATACCGATATGAGGGTCCATAACAGGTACTCACATAGTTAATGCAGTACAGGCCTCTCTATTCATATCACAATCTAAATCAACTTTTTGGCCTATTTGCGCGCCCTTTCTGTACTTACGTGTAGTTCTTATAGTATAACAGTGTTTCGTATCTAATCACGCCATTTGGCAAATACGCTACTTAACAGCAAGATGTAGTTAAAATAGACTTAAAACTATTGTAAAATTAAGATTATTAAATTAATTGATAGATAAAATACACTCAATCCATAAAAAATACATGTACTTAATATGATTTATACACATTATACAAACTAATTAAGTAGACAAAAGGGTTTTTTTTCTGAGCGTGACAATATTTTATTGAATACCCCTATATTTATATACTTAGTCATTATATTGAGGTACTTGTGACAAAATATTTAGGGACCTACAAACCACTAAGATGTATACTATTACTAAATACATACATAATATTTTTTTCTATTCAGAACTAGGTATTCAATTTATTGCTTGGCTATACATACATACTCAAATTAAGTTTAAAAATGACGTATCATATTAGGTTTGTATTGTATCGATTGGTCAACAGGAAGTTGTTATTTTTTTAATTTAAATATTTCTAAGTTTACTAATATCGAGTACCCCTTTAATTAAAATGATAAGAACTAATTAGGTAGGTAAGTATAATTTTTTTAGATACCTACATGCTTTTAATTTTATCATTATGTAGGTATAGTATTGTTCTCATATTTGCGCAGGATTATTCCATAAAGATAAGAAATATTATCTGTAACCATACCCTACTAAGTAGCGGCCGCAGCTCAGCTAACAGAGGTTCATGCGATTACCACGAAGAGAACGCGGTCAGTCTTTGGATGGGTGGCCAAATAGTGGTATTTTAATTTGGATAATACGTAAAAGTATAATCTATTTTGAGGTAAAAGCCTGGTGTTTTTCCAAACGACTTTACTCGTACTTACTGTCTTCATTGTACCTACTAGCATGATTGACATCCTGAAGGGTCGATACGCATTTAATTTGCATCTGCGTACAACAGTTCTTAACCTATTTTCTCAGAATAAACCCAACATGTCCACTATTAATAATGTGGGTCGATAGACATTTGATACAATTTATTGGCATGCTTGTTGTTTAACAAGTCGTCCTTTATCTTACTACTAATTATATTACTAGTAGTTCTGCGTACAGTAGACCTATGGAATAGGTACTTACTTAATTACTCCTATGGCGCAGCGACCCGAAGTGGGTCTTGGCTTCCAGCACAAGAGAATGCCACCTTCGCCGGTCTTGGGCTGCCACTTGCCAGTCTGCAACTTCAAGTTCCTGCAAGTCAGCTTCCACGGCGTCTCTCCAGCGGTATCTGGGTCGACCGACAGGGCGTCGACCACTTGGGATTCCAAGATACGCTTTTTTGGCATGACGATCTTCCCCCATTCTTTCTAGATGGCCCATCCAGCGAAGTCTCTGAGCCTTGAACTCCCCTATGATGTTCGGTTCGCCCACCAGGTCTTCGATCTCTTGGTTTTTACGAACCCTCCAACTTCCATCTTCTCTCTGAGTCTGCCCCAGAATTTTCCTCATTATCTTTCTCTCCGCTACAAGCAGCTTTTCTTCTTCTTTGAGGCTTAGAGTCCAAACCTCACTGCCGTACATCAAGATCAGCTTTATGACAGTCTTATAAATCCGGATCTTGGTCTTTCTGCTCAGAAGTTTAGACACCAACACCTTATGAAGCGCCGCACTGCACCTCAGGGCATTATGGATTCTGATGTCTATCTCCTTTTCCCTTCTGTTTGCATCAGTGACAGTGCAGCCCAGATACTCAAACTTAGCGGTACCTTTAAACATAGTATCGCCCAGCTGCAGGTCCTCGCGCTTTTGCCTTATGTCTTTGTACCGCTTCATATGGAGATACTCAGTTTTTTCAGCATTAATTCTTAGGCCAACCCTAGACGCTTCAGAAGCAAGAGTCTGCACCGCAACTTCCACTTCTGCCTTAGTTTGACCTAGCAGAGCTAAATCGTCAGCGTACCCCACAACCTTGTGACGCCCGTTGAGACTTACCCCGACGTTTAAAGTCATGACTTTGCGAATGACATGCTCCAAGGCTAAATTGAAGAGCATAGGAGAGAGGGCGTCTCCTTGCTTTAGCCCGGTAACCACTTCAAATTCTTCTGTCAATTCCCCTGTCCAAAAGTTGAAAGTTTCCCAATGACAGATGACTTGTCATCACACACGTGTCGACAAGGGTATATCATTGTTATAGTGTTCGGTGCTTAGTTACAAAGATCTTAAAAAAACTAAGGCGTTAGGATTTTAAAAATTGCTTAGTGCGGGTCTTTTAGACTTGAATCACAGAATACATAATACAACTTGAATCAAGAAACGGTGACGTTTTACTGCATCGTTGCTCGTCGCGTGGGGAAAAATGCTTTCACGCAACCGCAATATTCTAACTCTTCTGTGCTCTTAGCTCCTGATCGTCTATGAGTCATAATCATATGTTTATCTTACTTATTATGTAATCTCGCATCTCTTATAGTAGGTATATAGCTCTAGTTTGGTATGAAATATTGTGCTAATTGTAGGCAGGTAAGTAAGTATGGCAAAGTATTTTTACGAAACTCGATTTTTTTTGCTAATGTCGAGCAAGCGTGACGGCAATACTTTTCCACTAGAACAACAGATACAGGCAAACAATGGGCACCAACCAAAATTTTGCGAAAAAGCTTAGCAACCACATATTATGTACTAGTTAGATCTACTATTCAAACTTTTTCTGAATATTTATGCGCTTTCAACTATCATAGCCAGTAAACAGTGTGAGATAACTTACTAAGTTGTTATCTATTATTAATTATATCAGTTAGGTATATGCTTCATAGACAGGTAGGTATAGTAGAATATAAGTAAGCAGTTGCTAAGCAGAACTGACTCGTAGATATTTACCAATTTGATGAAACGAGAGTCATTCGGGCCGAGGTCATTAGAAGTAGTAGCATATTTGTCAGAAAAATCTGTTACCAAACAGGACCTAGTGTTACTGGCACTAGGTACAAAGCACTGATACATTTTTTTAAAGCAATGTGTACGAGGCCAACTTGATCCAGGGGCGGAGCTTAACTAATTCAAACGGCCACTTTAAAAAGAAGAAATTATTCGGCAGGTGTTTCTTATGCTAGTTTTGAGACTCAACATCAGGCGGAATGCAAACGCCGCATAAACGAGGTTTACACAAGGTCGACTCAGATACCACGCGCGGATCATCTCGCCAAGGTCAGTTCTAGACCAAGTAGTTTCCGAGTGCAATTCTGGACTTTGCGTCCATATAATCATTTTAGCAGTGAGTACTTGAGTGCAGAAAAACAAACTTATCTCCCATTGTTATATATGTGTACTCCATTTGTTATTTGTTTCAGTCATTGATCTCCATCAGTGCGTACTTGTACTGGTGGAGATCAATGGTTTCTGTCCTTGAAAAACGGCTCTATAGAAATATATTTTTTCAGCTTAAACGGGTTTGCACTTGACCACAATTTACCTGATGGTAAGCAATAGCTATGGACTGAGGAGGAAGCTTAATAAGAACCAGTGCACTCTAGCTTTGAAGAACACTGAAACTCGAAAAATCACTAAAATGTTTATTGGTTTTATACAATACTTACTTAAAACTATGAAATTATCTAATTATATCTGATTACAAAAAAATCACGCGGTGTGTTGGCATCCGGACGAGAAATACCTGAATATTGATACCACGGAGTTAGACAGGAAGTCCTACAACGAAACGGGAGCCGGATTTTTACCTGAAATTCAGCCAAAGAATTGTATTTCCAATATTGCGAATACAGAATTGGAAATTAAATATGCCCTAATTTCAGGTAAATCTTTGGCTCCCATCACAGCGATGCAGGATGCAGATAATGATGATCATGAACATGGAATGAGACAATATTATTATCATGTTGTTTACTTGCAGTTGCACTGATAACTTAGTAGATATTTTCGTCTATGCCAACTCAGTTGCTGATTATAAAGTAGGTAGTGAGATAAGTGGTCGTACAAAGTTGTTGACTGAGTTGATACTCTCCACGTGCGGCGCTACACGCGCTAGGTCTCGCTCAGGCCGCCGGCTCACCTCCGACCTACTATCTGAGATGAAACTTCTCGCCCTTAGCATCCACTGCGTGCAGACTCCCCACTCTTTTTTAAATATTCGAAGATGAATTGGTCTCAAATTGAACAGTATTTCTTCAAGAATAATGGTGTTTATAGATGTACATAAAACAAGGGAATAACAGCTAATTATACTACTACCGGTAATTAGTACTAATTTTACTGGTACATAATATACCCGGTGGTGGTAAAATATTTATGTATTTTTTAAACTAAGGAAATACAGAGAGTACAAGCAATAATTATATTCCTAGAAAAGTATAGGATATAATAACGCACGCCTTTTTTATTTGTTCACTTTTAAAATCGCGATAGTAAAAATATTGTATTATTAGAATGACTATCTCTGTTGTCGAGAAATTTCGTATTATTTTGAGTACTTATGGAAAGCTCTAGGGTATGGTACATAAAATTTTGTAAAGAACAATTAAACATGAAAATTAAATCAATTTCCTAGACATATCTTGAAAATAAATTATTGTCTAGCTGTTGAGCTATGTACCTAATCTATACTAATATTATAAAGCTGAAGAGTTTGTTTGTTTGTTTGAACGCGTTCATCTCAGGAACTACTGGTCTGAATTGAAATATTATATTTGTGTTTAATAGACCAATATCGAGGAAGGCTTTAGGCTATATAACATCACGCTGCAACTAATAGGAGCGAAGAAACAATGAGATATCTGGAAAAAACGAGGAAAAATCTTCATCTTTGAGGGCTTCCGTTGCGTGCGCGGCGAAAACGGTTCAAGATATCAAACAACTATGTATGAAATAACTACTCCTCTTGAAATGATCTAACAAAATGTCCACTACAGTATATGTCTATCTTTTAAGATTAACTCACTCGAACCGTTTTTATGGTTATAATTATTCCACGCGGACGAAGTCGCAGGCACCAGCTAGTCTAAAACAAAAATCAAAATCCCGCACAAGGATTCCGCTTCCTGGTCCAAGTTCCCAAGACTCGCACCAAGCGCTGTTGCTTCCACTTTTATAGTGTGAACTGCTAAAATTCTGGAACTCCCTGTCTGACTCCCTGTTCCCCGCGGAATATTCACTCTCGCTTTGAAGATCTTGCGATGCTCAAGATCTCCAAATCTTCAGAGTGAATCGGTTCATACTGGGTAAGCACGCTCCATCCTAGATCGTCTTCTTCAATCTTACCATCAGGCGAATTACGGGCAAGTGCAAACCCATTACTTGGAAAAGTTTATTTTCAATTGGTAATTATTTGTGTTGAAATTGGTTGTTTCTAGACATAAAATGCATGTATTTACAAAAGAAAAGCATATAAATATTATATCCATTACCTAGCCTAGCGCCCATGATTTTAGCCTTTGCTTAAGCTTTGGTTTCCTAGGACAGCGTGCCTTCAAATACCGGCTGTAATATTACGGACGCAAAAATAATTAAAGTAAATTACGGTGCAAGTTACCGCTCTCTAGGAAACCGCGCCATTTCGTTTACATAGACAACGTTCTAGTGACATCATTCCCCGCTGTATTACGGCCGCTATATGTCGGAACCGGTTTCCTAGGAAATCAGAGCTTTAGTATGGGGTTAAATGGCGCTGCGTGAATTGTCCCGGTTTTTTTTAAAACCTTATTGTCCGGGAAATATAGTACCTAAATTGTAGTGTACTGTATCACGGCAGTTTGTCATAGTTCGGTAGTCGTTAAGCCATTTCAGAAACCCCAAAGGTGAGTTGAAAACCCTAGATACCAGAGTAGGCCACTCTCTTCGAAATTGCTAACGTTGTGGTCTAAATACATACACGAAATTTAGTAGACGTGTTAAGAATTCTAGTTAGATAATTATACCTACTCATATTGTATCCAATTGTGACAATACACAGTTACTAAGTAAAAAAAAACCGGCAAAGTGCGAGTTGGACTCGCGCACGAAGGGTTCGTACTATCATGTATGTTATGTACCTATTAGTTTAGGTATTTATTTTTTAGTTTATTATTTTTTAAATATTTACTTAGAAATATTCAAGTTTCTACCTGTTTCGAATAAAATCGAGTAAACACTGCTTAAAAATTACGTTTAAATCTCTCATGTTCGGTAAGTAGGTCCTTATTACCCCCAAATGGGGCTTGTAAGTAACCAATTAGCGCTCTAGGGTAATAATGTAGCTAGAAAAGCCCTAGGGCGGTAAGTAATTAAAAAAAACTTTAAACTCTTTCAAAAAGTTTAAGTAGTAGACAAAGGAGGTCGCTTCGCTATTCATACTCAAACTTATTCGTATGAGTAGGTAAAATAGTCAAAGAATACTATTACCCTTATAAATAGTCATTAATTTTAAATATCGAACGGCGATGCTCAATTTCGTTCCGGACAAAATAAGATGAAAAAAGGCGGGAATAGAAAACTTTCATTTTAAATGTTGTTTGTTTTTGGGATTTTTTTATAAATACGTGCTAATTAGGAAAAGACATGAGTTTAGCAAATTATGACGATATATTATGTAAGCTGCACTCCTGAGTCAATGAAAATGGAAGCTGAAGTAGCAATTATAAATATTTTGCTTGAAAGTTCTAAAGAGAGATATTTGAAAACTTACGACGAGTTAATGAATTTGCGAAAAGAAAAACGAGTAAGTTCTGATTTTGTCTGTGACCAGCAAATATCACAATCTCAAACTTTTAACATACACAAACACCTGTCCCTAAAATGGTTCTCATTTCACTATATATTTTAACCATTATAATGTTTTATTATCTATCTATTACCTCACAATCGAAATGTAAAGCAGAGTAGTTAGCTCATGTGTAAGCATCAATTGCAGCCCGAGTAGTTAGGCGCACGAGCGCAGCGAGGGCGCCTATAGTTCGAGGGTGCAATTGATGCTTACAGCCCTTGGCTAATAATCTACTATTGTTGTATGGGACCCCCCTTAAATATTTATTTAACTTGTTATTTAATTATTAATTTTGAAAGATAATATAGAAGTAAATATTCTGTGAAAATTTGCAGCGTCTACCTGTTACCGTTCTTAATATTTTGTAAAAAATGCAAAAAAAAACACGTTTATTGTATCGGAGCCCCACACTTATATTTATTTTATTGTTATTTTATAATGTATTTTGAAAAGTAATATACAAATAAATATTTTGTGAAAATTTGAAGCGTCTACCTGTTACCGTTTTTAATAGTGAGCAAAAAAATACGAAAAAACACGTTTATTTAATGGGGACCCTCCTCAAGTTTTCAGAGAATATTTGTATAATATCTTCTCAATATATTCCATATCTTAATATATATTTATGAGTTAATTTATTAAGTGCTAACCTGCACTATGGTTGTTTTAAATTAAACTTCTCTAAACTTGAAATGATTTTCGCGCCTGGCAGTTAGTAGACCGTAGCCTAGTGGTTAAGGCGTTCTGACGGTAGCAGAAATACGCAGGTTCGAATCCTGCCGGTCGTGATTATTTTCGCTCATTTTCCAATAAAAGTTTAATTTAATATATATTTGTTTAATTATTAGTGGGTATGTATTTGTTGTTATAGCGGCCACGGAAATACATCATTTGTGAACATTTCAGCTTTCTTGCTATCACGGTTTATGAGTTCCAGCATGAAGACAGACAAACAGACAGACAGCGGAGGCTTAGTAATAGGGTCCCGTTTCACCCTTTGGCTACGGATAGGAAGCCTAAATACAGTTATGATGACGACCACAAATAATTGTAAAAATTAAAAAGATGGTAATACATGAAGTATGTATTAATTTAGTCCTTTCCTCGATGGTTACTTAGGTACATAAAAATTATATCACTGTAGCTTTTATACAATTAGAGGAAAATTGTATGTAAACAAAAACAGTGTTACAAGGGGGTGTCACAGGATAGGAATGGCCAAATTGGCTTCATTTCTTGCCTAACCTGTAACAGTGTTACAAGGGGGGTGTGACTGGTTAGGGAACACTCCCAATAATGCCTTACAAAATATTATTAGCAAAGTATGATAGTAGGATGCTATTATCGTTTTGTTTGGCTATAGGAATTTCAAAAATATTAAAGGATATATTTTTTACATTGTAAACTACTAAAATCAAATTAAAAAAGCTAAACAGTTTTAGTTACTTTTAGTGGCCAATTTTTTTGGACAACTTGTAAATTTATTGGCTGTACTTATTCAAAGGCCACGTATTTTTTAGGTTGGACATTATAATTTATTTGACACTGACATAAGCGTATGTGCTGACAACCAACATCAGTCAACCAAATCAAGCTAATTTAGTTAGACCCTACCGTAGAACAACTTCTCAACACATTTGCTGAAATTCACGGTTCATTTTATGATGGTACTTGAAATAAATAACCCCTGACTTTTGTTACACTTTCTTGATTGAAAATCCTAGCATTCCTAGCAAAGCAAAGCCGTAGTTGGTTATTTTCTTAATCATTTTCGTGTTTCTGGTTGTTCTTAGAACTTTAATTAATCATCCGGTAAGCATGGTAAAGTGCGATGCAAAAGTTTCGTGTCATGTGTTGGTTGTTTGGGGCAGTTGTAATAAGTGCGTAACATAGAATAGTTAGACATAAACATTGGTTTCAGTGCGGTGAATTGTTTTCCAAATGAGATTAGCCGGAGTGTGGAAGAAGAGGTAATCCCGGGCTGGTGCGAGCATGGCGGGTCCGACGCTGCCCGAGAGGGTGGCTCAGATATATTACAGCTACGGACTCATTTGTTCCTCGTATCCTTCTGCCGTGGTGACTTTTGCAATAACCGTGATACTCTTATGTTGGTAAGTCACTATAACAACATGGTTTTCTCATCATTATCTTTAAAATTCTTCCTATCACTTATTTCTATAGCTGAGCGCCGTTATTGATTGTTGTCAGTCATAATGTGATTGAAATGTTTATCACTGTTTGTAGGCAAACAAATGCTAAGACTGGTCTGAATTGCTTGAACAGTGGAGTATGTACAGACAGCACTGGAGTAATTACTTAAATATATCTCTCTGAAATTACTCTTAAATTAATTATGTAGGTACCTACTATTATCACTACTTGTCTACACAGCGAAGTTGAGTTGTGTTGTGTTGAGTTATAGTAGTGTTTTATTGGTATGTACTATAGATATACATATTAGATAATGTAAAATTTGTAAGAGAATAATAAATAATATCAATGTTGCTTAACATCAGGTGAATTGTAGTAAAGCATGAACCTATCAAGTATAATAAAAATTAAGCTTTTTACTTATTAGTTACTATGTTTGGTACCCTCTATCTTATCCCTCTTGCCTGTTCCAAGTATTATTTGACTATTTTGTATGTTTGTTGCAGTTATCCATTGTTAAATGTGCCTTTACCGGGCAATATACCAACAGTGGTCACATTCCCACTCCGTTCAGACCTGAAATCTGCGGAAATGGATTGTATTGGAAACAAGTGTCATCAAGGTAAGGAAATTGAATTTTATGACATTAAAGTGAGAAACATAAACCTCACAGTGTGCTGATGATATAGAATGTATTTTTATCCAGCTATGGTGTGAGTTTGTCTTAAACATATCTGATGTTGGTGTAACTTTATTTTTCTAGTTTGAGCCATGGCTGGCTAATCTAAGCTTCGTCTGGCACAAAACATCATAAAGCTATACCATAATTACTTGCATAACATGCCTTAATACAGCAGGGAGTCACAACTCTCAGTAACACAGAATATGACTTGTTGCACATTTAGTCATATACTATCAATATATCTATGAATTATTCACTTAATTCTTTTATAACTACAAAATGCTTGTTATTACAGATGGGTTGTCACAATTGGACCTCATTCACAACGAGACACAGCGGCTGCCCTATGTCTGGACCAAAGACAAGCCTCTGCTCTACGTACATCAGATAATCATGAAGATAGGTAAGACTACCACTCAGATAGGCAACACACCAGTGTGCAAATGCTACTTGTATAAATATTATTCTATTAGTATTACATTAATTAATTTAAGCAGGTATATTATTTGTATTAATTAATCTCTGTGCTATATTGCTACCATAATAGGTCTAACATACTCAGTAATTGTTGATGCACATGAACTTAATGAAACCGTGTGTTGACATTACCTTAAAATAAACATTTCGATAGACGGAGGTTAGCATATAAACAATAAAGCAACGTTTGAATGACTCAAGTTAAAATTCATTGCATTGTTAAAATCCTTGAATATAAAGGGGCGTGGCTAGACAGAACAATCAACGACGATGCATTTCGTTGCACACTACGAGTATAAAACCTAAAAATCCTTATAATGTTTGTATATCGTTTGTATGCTTAGTGACATTTGCATCGAATTGACTGGCTTTTCCAAAACGCTCTATTAAAGTATACTATATAATTTGCCTATTTCATTTTTTATGCTAAGAAAACATCTAAACAAAAAATGTCAGGTAGTGTGCACTAAACATAATCTGCTGGCGTCAATGTCTCTATGACTTAAAACAAAAAACGGTTATACATCAATATTTTAGCGTCATCATGTCTACAAAGTACGTAATTTTACAATTTGCTGCTCATCCAGATAATAAAGAGAAAAATAGTTAAGTAATAATATTTTTTCAAATAAACAACATGTGTTAAAAAAAACCTTGTTTCAGGAAAAAACGTATTTATTCTTTGTAGAATATTTAATTTAAATTTGAGTGCTTGTATGTATGTATGTGCCGCTTACTGATTTTATTATTTATAGTACTGTCATTATATGTATATCCACTCAGTCTATGTAAGAATACTCGCTTTAAAATGCTGCACACACATACGAGTATATACATATCCTCAGACACAATATATAAATACACAGAAGCGTCATAATCAAACTTTTAATCCATCCAATTTTTTACAAGCCTAATGTTTAACATAATTTCATCAGCATACATTTTGGAGAGCTAAATATCCTAATAGCCACCTACATTATATTATAAAACATACAAGTATTGTAATACGAATTAGAATGCGGACATAAAACTGCGCGAGGCTGGTTCCAGCACTTCTGGCTCTCGCAATGAAATCACGAACTGGAAAAAAACTATCTACTATTTGGAACAGCTCTAAACTATTTAGCTCCAATTTTATCCGCGCGCAGAGTTATCGAACACGGATTTAAGCACACGTGGTGTTGTTATCAGCGAGGATCTGAGACAAGCCCGTGGTCAAGGCCATCGGTTGATATCGTCCAACGACGGCCGTCGCAGGTACACGTAATTCGAACTCACCGGCCGAATGAGCTTCCGGCCTACAAAGAACTAATAAATATTATACAAAGGCAAAGTAATGAACGTATGGAATGTAGTAGAGAGAGACTGTTACATGAAAGATATCACACGAAAGAGTTTAACACTAATGTGAATTCTTTCGTGAAACAATCTCTAGATATAATTGTTTTTACCACTTGCACTTCCATCTGGATCTAAGTTTTCTATAGAATTTGCAGTTTTAAAGTGGTGATTGCCCATTCAATAAACTGTCTGGTAATGCCCTGCGAACTTAGGGCTTGCGCCATCCCAAAACAAATCGTTTCTAGATATCCCTATAATCATCGTCATCCTATCTTATATCTGTCGACTGCTGGACGTAGTCCTCTGCTAATGTTCTGCATTATGCACAGACGGTTTAACAATATAATCTTTGTAATGTCTAGACTGAATTCGTCTGCGCGTCGCAAGTTTTGTTCATTCATTTATATAAACGTTTTAATATTTATTTAATATAAAATTTATATAAAATAAAGCAATAAATACGCCGTTTGGTCAAGTGAACGTGTCGTGTGCAAGAGACCTCAAACTCTTGTTTTTACATTTATATAGCAGTCAAACTGTGGATTTCCTTACTGAATTCTCTATTTATTGCATGCCTTGAAATGGTCTCAGTTTTGTTATTTACAAAACTCGCCTGATATTTTCTTGTCAAATGAGAGTAGCCAGCTCTGGTGTCGAGAGTTTTTAAGCCTGTTGTCAAGTTATTTCAAAAGCTCTAGGGGCGGCTTCTTAAATAGCATAACAACAACCGTACTGTCTACAATTTAACGTGCAACTTTTCGCAATGATGTAGCGCTTACCTATAAGAAACCGGTATATTCTTGATTAGTGATAACCAAATTCAGTATTAATGTATACTCCTTTCTATATTTGTGGACTCATTCATTATACAAATATGTATGTAGATTAGATAATACACGCCTGGCACAGGTTTCTAACCACTCTCACTAGTAACTGTTATTTTTTACCCCATAAATTAATAAAAGGTGGTAATCAATTTGACTAGTTTGTAATTATCAGGATTTGAAAAAGAAGAGTACGTAAAGATTATATGCTTCTTTACACAGCTCTCTGTTGCTCCAGCACTTATAAAACATATTACTATCACCTTTGTAATTATCCCTAAATCAGTTCCGTCTGCCTCAAATTGTAGACGCTAGAGTTATCAACTCTCTTAATTAATTTTTTGTAGCACAGAAAGAAGAGGGGTCATCGGATAACCTCATAAATACTTTTTTAGAATTGGTTAAAGATAAACACCTCACGCCACGCCGCGTCTGATATTAGGTACGTAGAGTACCAAACATGTAATAATACCACTAAAGGCGTAATACTAATGAAAGCCGTGTGATAAGCGAAGGTTTACAATACGGTATTAATTTATCTATATATATAAAAGAAAGTGGTGTTAGTTACACCATTTATAACTCAAGAACGGCTGAACGGATTTAGCTGAAAACTGGCGGGGAGGTAGCTTAGAACCAGGAGACGGACATAGGATACTTTTATCCATTTTTTTTAAATTGAATCGAATAAAATCCTATATCTTGTTATTTATTGCCTCTAAGGCGGCGGCGGAACAGAGTTCGCCGGGTCAGCTAGTTATTTATAAATGAAATAGCTTTTAATTCCGGAATCCAATAAAAATCAAAAAAAATATTTGCAAATATGTAGTTTATTACACGTTAAATTTAGTTCTTGATTGCATTCTGCATGTATTTATATTTTTTTAATATCAGGGCACACTAGTAAAGGCCTCCCAACAAGCAAACTAATCCTATAACGAAATATTATAAGTCTACTTCTGCTAATAATGTTCTTATTAAGGCTTTGGTGCAGACTGTGTATCTTATAATGGTATAAGATAAGATCTAATACACTCAAGAGCATTAGGATTTATATCTCAGTCTTATAGTCTGCTATATGATTACTTACAAAACAGTTACAGGACTTTTTTACTTATAATAGCATTTCACAAGAGTATATATTCTCAAGAGCATTTGTTTTTATTACTCAGTCTTATAGTTTACTAGTAGATTATCTTATAAACAACTAATAAGAATATGTATCCTATAAATGTCTTCAGAAAGATAAAATAGTCTTGAAATCTTATAGTAGCATTTTGTAAGAAAAGAAGCTCTAATAACACTCTTAGCTAAGATAATTATGAGTTTGTCCCGTTACTGTCTTATTCAAGCCTCTTTTAAATACAACAGTACTTTATTAAGGACGTTACACAATCAAATAACCGTGTAAGCTACTTGATCAATCACATTATTAGTAAACATCAGCCATTTTGTTCAACTAATTATTTTCTAATTCCAATTTGTCCTGAGAAAATAGTTTGTTCACAGTTTATTATGGATTTAAGGGATTGGAAACGATTTAAAAGAAGTGGTGGATTCAAAAGAAAAGTGGCAAAAAGGTGTAAAGTATCAGTAAAGCCAGGTTCTTCAGGAATAACAACATCGGTATCAGAAAGAAAATCTAGCGTATCAAGTGCGAATGTAGGTGAAGTAAATGAGGGTTCCGCAGTGACAAATAATTCTTTACCCATAGGGCATGAATCAGAAAGCGAAGCATTAAATAATTCTTTAGCATTAACTCACGATTCTGAAAGCGAAGAATTTGAAATTTTTCTAGAAAACTACGATTTCGATTCCGAAGAAATCACTGAATATGAACAAAATTGTGAATTGGTTGATGATATAAAAAGTTGGGCCATAAAATTTAATATACCTCACCGAGCCCTGAATGAATTATCTGCTATTGTAAACAAAAGATTATGTAATGTTTTACCAAAAGATGCACGGACCTTATTAAATACCAACAAAAAAACGGTGGTTATACAAACTTCAGACCCAGGACAATATTGGCACAACGGATTGATTAAATGTTTGAAAAATATACTACAACGAATAAATTTGAATATTTCAACGACTGAACTTGAAACGATTTCATTAAATATAAACATAGATGGGTTACCAGTTTACAATAGTTCAAGACATCAACTCTGGCCAATTTTATGCAACATCTTTGAATTATCCCACATTCCTCCATTTGTGATTGGTAAATATTTATACGATTTTTAAATACTTTAACAGCTTAGTTATATTTATGTAAATAGCTGTATTTCTTTTTATTTTAAGGAATTTATGCAGGAGATGGAAAACCCACTGACCTGAATGCATATTTGGGGCCTTTTGTAACAGAAATGAAGGAAATAGAAAAAGATGGATTGGTCACAATAGTAGCTGGAACTAAAACTACAATCAAAGTCAAAATAAGAGCTTTTATATGTGATTCACCAGCAAGGGCCTTGATAAAAGGTAAGTTTTGGATTTATATTATATTAAACCATAATATTATGTACAGTTTATGATAACTTCCATTATAAAAATATTTGTTTTACAGGTGTCACAAATTTCAATGGAAAACATGGCTGCCTTAAATGTACAGTGATCGGCGAATACTCCCATAAGTCAAACACTGTATTTTTTCCCAATACAGATTGTCCTAAAAGAAACGATGTAGACTTCCGTGCTAAAAAGTATGAAGGACACCACAAACATGACTCTCCATTATTGAAGCTGAACATTGATATGATAGAGGATTTTCCCGTTGCCGACTCATTACACCTGATAGATCTTGGTTTAATGAAGCGATTGTTAATCGGGTGGCGTGATGGAAAGTTGGGAAAGTATCTTACCAAATGGAGCTCGCGAGATACTGATATTGTCAATAGTTTTTTATTGAATTGTCGAATGCCTAAGGAGATACACAGAAAAATAAGATCTGTAGATGTTGTAGCGCACTGGAAAGGTTCCGAGTACCGAACCTTCTTCTATTATTTAAGTGTCGTAATTTTGCAACACGTGCTCAAACTCGAACCATATCATCATTTTTTGAACTTGTTTTGTGCTATAACGATTTGCTCAAATAAAAACCATTTTCCATTTTTACGGATTGCTGAAATAATGTTGAAAGATTTTACAGAAAGTTTTAAAACCTTCTATGGGCGAGACTATGTGTCCAGTAACATACACAATTTGAGACATATTGTTGAAGAAGTAAAAAAATTTGGAATTCTACAAAAGTTTAACGCATATCCGTTTGAAAACCATCTTTTTGCTATAAAAAGAACCATTCGACAAGGAAATAAAACACTACAGCAAGTAGCAAATAGAATAATTGAGAAACAATCAATTGAAACAGAACACCTTAAGGAAGAAATTGCAGACTACCCATTAATTAAAAAAACCAGCGAAACGGTCTAACTGTGTTGCACCTAGAAAAATATATTTTATCATCAAATGATCATGATAAGTTGTTTCTTACTGACGAAAACCATGTAATAGAAATCAAATCCCTCACGCTGAAAGACAACACTGAGCCAGAAATTGAAATAAAAGGGTATCGTATTGATCATCTCCATGATGTTTTTGATAAACCGATAAGATCTTCTTTTTTGAATATTTATAAATGTGATTGTGCTGCTATTGAAAAATCTGATGTAATATGTAGAGTACAAAATGTAAAATGTAAACTTGTAAGTATTACATATAAGTCAGAGATATTTTTTTTCCCTTGTTACATACTCTATAAAATACAAAATTAAAGGTATAAAATAAAACAAACTATTATTGTATTTATGTTGTTTTATTGAATCAAAATATTTTTTTTATATGCAACATGACATATAAAAAAAATAACATGTCAGTCTCAATCATGAGTATCTAGTTTCATTATAATATCAATAAAATTTTCTTATGCCTCTTCATGCAAAATCATCCTCTACTAAAAAAGATTAAAAAAGAAATCTTAACATCCTGTACAAATAAAGATTATAAAAGAAAACTTAAGTAAACACACAAAGTTAAAAAATGAAGCTTATTTATTATAAACGATTAAACAAAATCGGAATGAAAATGTAACAAAGATTTTGTCATAATAAACAAAACAAAAAACACTAAAAACTAATACTAATACAAAACAAAAGTTAAGACTAATATTGATTAGGAGTCTCATTATTCATGTCTAATCATCTTATCTAGTTATTTTGCACCATCGACATAGAAATAAATATGTTATTAAATATATAACTAAAGTTAATACAATATTTGTGTCATTTGTGTGTCACAAAATATTGTCTTAACTTTAATTACATATTTACTAACACATTTTTGATGCCTAAGTGGAACACCCGCAACCATAACACTTTTTGGATAGGATGAAATGTGTTATTGTCCATGGCCATTCTAATTCTTCGAGTTTTTGTATGTCATCTTTACTCAAAAAACAGTCAACGTCTAAATATGCCACCATTCCGAGAGGAACTGCAAAACAATAGCAATTTCATATTTAAAAAAAAATATTAACTTATTACAAAATTAAAAAAAAAACACAAGATACCATATAAAAAAATGTAATAAAGGAACTAGTATTTGTAGAACTCTAGTAAGGTCACGCAAGGCGGGAAGAAGGTGTAATCTTGTGGTTGTTTTGTAACAAAGTAAGTTGAAATAGATAAGTAGTCCGATTTCATGAGGAACCCTAAACTTGTTTGAATATGGAGGCAAGTTATCTTGGTTGAAACTCTTTAAGTAATAATTTGCTTATAATTGTCTTATAACATACTCAACGCAGAGTATTTGAATAAAATGGCGAATGATCGTAAAAATCGTCGAAATATTATTTTACAATAAATACTCTATGTGCTTGTTTTCGAAGCGCGTTGTAAAATTAACTAGATCTTGGCACACATTTACAATAAAAATGACTTCCCCGGCGTGTTCTCACTGTATTATCAATATTTTATCACGAGTTATTATGTTATGCAGTTACTAAAAGTTACATCTAATATTATAAAAGGAAGTATACTTACATTTTGAATATTTCGTTTTATCACCACAATAACCAAACACGCGAATCAACAAAAAAAAAACACTTTATAAAATTTACTTATAACTAATAACTAAAGTATATTACTAGAGCATTATAAACAAGATTGCTTTAGTACCATACTTATGTCAGATACTAATCAGAGTGTCTGTACTTCAAATTGTGTTGGCTCAGAACATTACAAGCAATATTGCGCTTGCTCAAGTATACTATAGGGCTAACTGACGTTCCGTAAGTTGATTATAAGATAGTTATTAGGAAAGAAAGCTCCTATAACAGTACCCAAATCCAACATTGTAGTAAACTACAAGTATCTTACAAGCACAAGAAAAAATAGTATTGAAGAATACTTCAAGTACTATTTTTGCTCCTTGGGCTCATTCTTGCCATAGAGGGGTTGATCAACCTTTTATGACAGACAGATATGTCACTTAACGCGATCTTACACTAATCATTCGTTGAAGAATAATTTTTATGAGTCAGACGGATAATACATGTGAATACAGTAGGCATTGATTCATGTGTTTTTTTACTATACCAAGTGCTGTATAAAGTGCTTTATAACTGATGTGTAAAGAACTGCACCCTGCAATTTACGTTCCTTATCAGTCAAGATATGGGCTACCTACATGCAATTAATCAGATACGTTGTGGTGGGCACCCATTACCTATGATGACACGTCTTCGGATTTTGTGATATATAGTAAACTATATGACGGTTTCTTCACGATGTTCTCTTTAACCTCTAAGCGCGTATAAATCCACGCATAATTTGTAAAAGAAATTATCTCATCAGAACTCGTTTCGTTGTAAGGAAGACGTTTTCCTACCGAGTCAGACTCTTATGACATCGATATTATTTAAGAAGTCGTATACAATACAAAATCCTAGTTTGTAGCCACACTAAGTTATAAAACCGTAGCCGACTCAAGGAGGCAATTTAAACCAATCAATTGCTACAGTAACTATACCTAGATGAAGTACTCTTGAGACTGCCCGACAAATCGTGTTTGAAGGAATCAAATATATTTTCGTCTCTGCAGCTCAGACGAGCATATTTTGCTGCAAAGATTCGGTGTGAAAACCTGTTTTTTGTTGAATTCTAAAAGCTCATGCATATACGAGTAGCGCAGTTATCAACTGAATTAATTAACAATGAATAATTTAACGATCTCTTCTTTTTCGAAGTCGGTTATATTTTTAGTGATGTAATGATTTCATTTAAAAGTTGAATACGAATTAACACAAAACATTGTTTATTGTGCATAGTTTACAGTAGTTTGCTTAATTGTAACATTTGCAACCCTTACTTTTGTACTAGGCATACCTGTGTCGCGGAGGGTAATTAAATTAATTGCTTAACGATCCGGACTGTTGCTGCCTATATATGAGTACATCGATATTATATCTATACTATGTCATATTAATGTAAAGTACACTAAGAAGATTCATAATAGTTTGTCTATTTAATAAATTATAAACATTTATGAAATGTTTTTAGTTTTAACGGATATAAAATTATTATCTTTCAGGAGTATCGCCGTGGAACAGTAACTTGAAGATGTGGGATGCGTTTCGTGCTCCTTTACAAGAAGTTTTCCGGTTGCTTGAAACTATACGAAACCACGAAGACCCAGACAGGTGAGTACAACAGTAATTTTCACCATTATACTAGTACTTTAGGTTTTCTGCACAAACTATATTTTATTAGTATAGCCTCCCCTGGTGATCTGATACCCTAACAGATATCTAAAAAACAATTATAAAATTAAAATAGGGTTGTAGTTTTAGAAATTGTAGCTAGGTATTAAAATTAAACAACTCATAACAATAAAACTAATTCCGTTATTTCGTTTAAATTTTATGCAAAGTACAAAACTATTGTTAAGGCAAGAAAATATAATTGTTTTTGAGCAATTCATTATAACAGGACACTATATACAATATATAATAATATAATAATTTCAATTAAATACCCAATCCAACGGGTTAAGCCTGAAATAAAGCATGCTTAACCCGTAGGTACTATAACTAATTTGGACGCTGTAAAGGCTCAGTTAACTAAAATTACGTCTGAGATAGTCAAATAAAAATAATACCATCGAACGCTCGATGTCAAGAACTCTATGATTCCCAAGTCCAGAATAGTATAAAAACTGCTCTAACATGCTCTAAAGCTATCATTATAACTCATTTATAGATAAAATTATGCTCAGTCTGTTATTCATCGGTCAGAGAACAAAAAGCATAGCACCTGCTTATAAATTACACGAAATCTGTTTCGGTTTGACGTCATTCTAGCGTTTATAAAGATGTCTCGCTTATGGTTTATTTATTTGATTACGAGTTTAAGGAAATTGGTTTCGCCACGCGATTTTTAACGTCACTTTTGCTTCATGTCGTATCTCCTTATGACCGTGGGACATTCCACGTTAATAACTACTGGATTGAAACATTTAAAAGCATATAGGATGTCTTTGTATATTATTAATCATCGTGTTAAACTATTTATTCCATTTTGCCAGAAATCTTAGCGTTTGCAGTTTGCAAAAATTCTAGCAAAAAAAATCTTCGAAAGATTTAATCGATTTTTTCTATAAAAGCGCTAGATCCTAGACTGCTTCAAATAAAGTGTGGGCAAGCATGAGCCAATCAAGCTTTAAAAAAAAAGCGTGTTTCATTTTGCATTACAGTATGTACAGACAGGCACATTAAATATATTATATACATCTCATACCTACATCATACATTGTTATGCCTACAAAAGTTTCGTGTGGGTCGTCATAATAGGTAACATTCATAGCGCAGAGATATTCGTACCAAGAAGTGATAAAAACTGGCAAAATCATCCGCTCGGAATGTTAGTGGGCGAAACCAGATCGATTATGCCACGATATGACTTCCTTAGCCACATTTATAGTTTTAAATTATTTTTTCTTAGCCCATCCCAATAATATTACAAAAGTAAAAGTTTGTGCGTGCGAGTGTGTGTCTGTCTGTATATGTATTTATGTTTGTTACTCTTCTCGCTCAAACGGCTGAACCGATCTGAACAAATTTGGTTTGGATATATGTAGTTAATTAGTATTTAAATAAAAACCCAAAGTTCTTATAATGCAGTGGTATATTAATTTACATCGTACAAAAAATGCCTATGACTATGTCGAGAATTCGACAAAGTTGCCGAAACTTTAAATTTTTGTGATTGTTTAACCAACAGAAGTGGTTGCATATAGCGTAATAAATATGTGCTTACGGATTGTCTCGTAGCAAGGCAAATTATTTTACGATCCCGGTTAGTATGCTTTGCAGAAGAAAGTTTCATACAAAATATACTGAACTGATCGAGTTAGGTTTAGGGTTAATAAGTGTTCTACCACCTTACCTAAATGTATAAAATTCAAAGGTGACTGACTGACTGACATGGTGATCTATCAATGCACAGCCCAAACCACTAGACGGGTCGGGCAAAAATTTGGCATGCAGGTAGATGTTATGACGTAGGCTTCCGCTACGAGGATTTTAGGAAATGCCATTTTTAATGGGGTGAAATAGGGGGTGTAACTTTTAGTTTCTAATGCGCGCATCCACTAGTTCAAGTATATGAGAAGATTACCAAATGTTTTTTTTTGCTCTTTTTATACCGTCATGTTATACAACGATATCCATAGAAGGACCTGGGTGCTTACCACGGTGTACCTGCCCAAGAGAACACCCCTAATGAATTAATTCTGCAGGGAAGTCACGACCCTCAGTCATAAGGAAAAACGACTCAAAGAGAGTTATACGACTTATTTCAGTAAAACAACATTGCTGCAGCACTGCTACCAGATCGACGACATCCAAAGACGCGACAGCAAGGCGAGCGTAGAGCGGGTCCTGCCAGAGTATGGCTGCCTGCTGCTATCGCCCGCCAACCTGTGGCAGCAGAGCTTGCAGACCTTCTCGCTCGATGCCAACATCGTCAGCACCGTGTACAACTATCAGGTTAGTAGTCTGATGTATAGTACGTGCGTGACATCACTTACCGGTCCCAACGGAAGAAAAGCGCTTAATTTTTTTGTCGATTAGAAATTTCTGACAACATAAAGAATATTGATTTGATTAGTCTTTCTTCCCCTTAATACAGTTTTTAAAAACGTTCGTTGCTATTGTAAATTTGATTCGGTGTACATTGCAGAGCGTGCAAAAGGCTAAGTGGTCTATAGCAGAGATGGCGTTCGGCATGCAGCTGCGAGACACGGGCATCAAGCGGTACCCGCTGCGGGCGCGGCCGCGCGCGCTTCAGTACGCCGTCACCGCCTTCTACCAACAACCAGACCACAGGTGAGCTTGCCATCTTATTGAAAACTTGTAGACCTGCAGGTACACCTTCGTAGGACAGCGAGATTACGGAAGTCTCTACCCGGATCTCCAGAAAATGATAACCTAGGGTTCATCAAATCCAGGGGTGGAAATAAGGGTCAAATTAAGGGTTAGTGGGTAAAAATCCTACATAGCTCGATTGAACCCCATTGTGGTCGGGCATCTTTCTGAAGATTTCCCCCTCGTCAACAAAAAAAGGGGTCATCAAATCCAGAGTAAAAAGATCTTTCGTAGGCAAACGTGCAACATCTTAGATTACAGTTGTGCTTAACATCAGGTAGGTTGTACTCAAACGTTGGCCTATTCCGAGTAAAAAAAATATCAGGCTTGTTAAACGTGCCATGTATAAGTGTCTTCATACCAAGTTTCATCCGAGTTGGCTCAATCAGTTGAGCCTGAAGAACCTACAATCGTATTTACTCACTCCTAAACTTTCTCCTTGGTTAGAGACCGCTATTTACTCTAAATACCTATTACTTAAAATTCTTAACAACCCAAAACGACGTGTGTTGTAAAAATGTTGTAAGTATTTATAATTATCTTGTTTTAATCAAATCATCTTCTGCATTATGTGACTCATTTGATAACGATTTAATTTGATGTTATCTGTTGATAGGGATCGCTCATTCGTTATCTCGTACTACATACTCTGTAAAGTGTACACAAATATTCGATAATGAGTACACGTTATTTCCATTACAGGTTCATCGTGTCGCTATCGCAGAAGTTGAAGGACATGTACCCGCTCTACCAAGACAAGCCTCACACGCACGTGGACGAGGCTACTCTCGTCTACTACCCAGGACAGTTCAACTACCATGAACTCGTGCCCCTGACCATCACGTTTGCGGGATTGTTTCTCTACGTCTACTTCTCAGTCCGCAAGATCGAATTTATCAAATCGAAGTTGTTGCTCGCGACGTGTGCGGTCGTCACCATCGCTGGAAGCCTATCCATGTCCATCGGAATTTGCTTCTACTTCGGATTCTCGCTAAGTCTACAAGGAAAGGAAATATTCCCATACCTAGTGATTATAGTGGGCCTAGAAAACGTCCTAGTGTTGACCAAAAGCGTCACATCCACCGATTCCAGACTCGACGTCAAAATCAGATTAGCGCAAGGTCTAAGCAAAGAAGGATGGTCCATCACAAAGAATTTACTCATTGAAATAACTATATTGACCGTCAGTTTCTTTACGTTCGTTCCGTTCATACAAGAGTTCTCGATATTCATGATCGTGAGTTTGATTTCCGACTTTTTTATACAAATGGCGTTTTTTGCGACGATACTCGGCGTGGAGGTGCGAAGGATGGAGTATGGAGACCAGAACAAGTTACACTTGAAGGAGTACTTTAACGTGAACAACGCTCTGAACTGGCGGTTCAATAATAGTGACGATCACTTTTCACCGCAGAGAATGAGGAAGTCTAAATCTCACCCGCGACTGAACGGTCTCGCATACGCTCCTACAGACGTCGTTGCGAAGAGAAACGCGAGTCCCAGCCATCTCGACAACCGAGTGCCTAAGCGAATAAGATTGGTCAACATTTGGGCGCGAACGAGATTTTTCCAACGTGCCTTTATGGTCTGGATGCTAGTGTGGATATCTATGATAGTGTACAACTCCGGCGTCGTCGACTATTTCATATCAAATACGGAGAAATCGGACACAAAGACAGAAAACAACAAGAAAAACGACAAGTCGGAATTGAAGCAGACTTTGTACTCGTTTTACAACGGAAGCGAGAAGAATCCTCTGGTTTTCCCTCCGTTAGTGGACATGGGTGACGACAAGACCGGCGTCGACACCAATGAGACTATCATGTTGAAACATTCACCGCATGCCAGACCATGGTCCAGGTGAGCTTATTATTATGATCATTAAAGACTTATTCTAAACTAGCTGTGCCAGCGACTTCGTCCGCATGGAATAGTTATTACCATAAAAACGGTTCTAGTGACTTAATCTTGAAAGATAGACATATACTGTTGCAGACATTTTGTTAGATCATTTCAAGAGGATTAATTCTTTCATACATATTTTTTTGATATCTTGAACCGTTTTCGCAGCACACGCAACGGAAGCCCTCAAAGATGAATAACTGTCCCGTTTTTTTCACATTTTCCTTTGTTTCTTCGTTTATATTAGTTGCAGCGTGATGTTATATAGCTTAAAGCCTTCCTCAATAAATGGTCTATTCAACACAAAAATAATTTTTCAACTCGGAGCAGTAGTTCCTGAGATTAGCGCGTTCAAACAAACAAACAAACTCTTCGGCTTTATAATATTAGTATAGATTTAAACTGTTTACTTTTTTCTCTGAATAGCTCTCACTTACATTATTTGTAAACTTAAAAACAAAAATTACTAGATTTAAATTTATGAAATGATTTCAATCAATTCAATGTTCCGCATTAAATTGAAGCTATGTTAGGTACTTACATATATTTGTGTTTCCTAATATGTGCATAATTAATGTATTGTTAACAATACATTAATTATGCACATGCTGTTGATTATAAAATTATCTACACAATTCATCATTAATCAATTGTCCTATAGATAACTTTAAATAAAGCATAACATGAGTCACAATATAACTATAAGTCATAATATTTAAGTACAAATATAAAAACGTGTACTAGATATTGAACTTCCTGGTAAAGTTTTAGTTTGCACAAAATTTTGATTGTGTGTTAAATTCGAGAGTCAGTGTATTATACGATAGTTTTGTATGTATTATTTTCAAAGACTTATTAGTACACATTTAGCCATATTTACCAAGTAATTTAGTTGTGATAGGCTTTTAAGAACCGTTGTGCTAGTGGGTCACAATTTAATCATCATCATTACAATTTAAAGGCGAGGCCCTTGTCTGTGGAGCATGCGCCATCCTTCCCGATCATCTGCCAATTCCTTGACCTCCTTTTACGACATTACTGCTTCCTAATCTAGGATTGCAGGTTCGATTCCCGCAAGACACAATTAATTATGAACTTTAAAATCTATAATTAGTGATGTGTTGAATCTGATCGTTCTTATGTATAATAAGTATGTATTTATAATAGAAAAGTATATAATTAGTATATCTTCTAGTACCCACGACACAAGCGTTTGCTTAGTGTGGGTCTAGATGGCGCTGTAGGAGTGCGGGGATGCGAAAATGCATTTCTTCCACGGAAAAAAAGGTGGCGCTGTGTGCATTGCCCCGGAATATTTATTTATTTATTGCTATATTTATCCCAATTTTTTTCTGTTCCACGCGACTGCATGCAGACTGTCGGCGCAGCACTGGTCTGGTATCCTGGGCCAGTACAACGAGTCCCTGGCCGGCCGCTACATCGTGCTGCTCCCGCCGATGCTGCTTTCGCACAGGATAGCTCCAGAGGTGAATATTTGCTTTGAAAAAAGGCGGTTTAATTTATAAACCGTCTTCTTTCAAAGCACCCTCTGACAATTAGTAGTTAACCATATAGGTTAACTGTCTCAATAACTTCTTTTTCTTTAACTTAAACGTGTTTGCACTTGGCCATAGTTTGCCTGATAGTAAGCAAAGGCCATGGCCTCAGATGGAGCGTGCTTACACGATAAGAACCGATACGTTAAACAGTTAATAAATTAACCGGTCCACTCTCGAAAGAGCCGTGATAATCCTCCTCCTAAGTCCTATTGCTTATAACTGAGGGTCGTGTTTCCCCCTCAGAATAAATATATGTAGTTGTTGTCTTCTTCAACTCTATCATGATTTGAATGATATAATATGCAATGATAGTATTATAGCTCTCATTGATATGCCATATGATATGAGATGGTATGAGGATCAGAGGAAGGCAATAAAAGCGTCGGGAAGACTTGGACGAGAGTTGCGAGAGAGAGAAACAATGGAAGGCTTTGGAGGAGGCCTTTGTCAGAAGACAAGCTGAAGAGCAAACACTACCAGCACTGACTATTAAAATATTTTTTATCTACACTAATGTTGTAACATTCTCCTTATGTTTCCAATACTTGACTTATAATTACTACTGTTATAGCACAGACAACAAAACACTCAATTTAAGCAATTTCACATGATGTTATAATATCCACATCGATATCGTAATAGCTCATTATAACATCGAAAAAGCGTGACCAACCTGATTGCAGGGCCAATCAGGTTGGTCGCGCTGCGCTCTCGTTGGTTAGATTTTAATGGCGGCAAAATCACTGTGACAATACACGTACGCGTGAATTTAATGTTTCGCAATGTGTTTTGTTTTTTTAAAAACAAATTAAAAGTAAAAAATGGATAGCGACGATGATATTTGTACGCCTCCGGATATTCTAGAATTGGCAACAAAAGTAATTCACAATCTTTTGCCAGAAAAATCTAGAAAATTATATGAAAAATAAACTATTGTCAGCTTTTAAAGCTTTTTCTTGTTGTTTGATTAATTGCATTAGTGAAGATAAAGTAGTGTATGCAACTGCATATAACACGGGTATTAAAACACTCGTTACTATTATGAAACTCGCTGCGCTCGTTTCATAAACTTACACTCGTGTTTTGATACCCTTCATTATATGACAGTTGCATAAACTACTATTTCAGTTATGTAAATAATATTGTACACCAGAAAGAGAAGCTTATTATTTATTTAATATTGCAGGTAGCGGGCGGGGTCCGCAACCCGGAGGAGCGCGACCCGCCGCCGCTGCGCTGGCAGGCGCTGGCCGCCGCGCTAGACCCCATAGACACCGTACCAGGTACTTACTGTGCTGGCGCACCCAAACTGGATCCTGACCCCCGACACCAAGAGACGCCACTCCCACCGGTCCTGTGCCATGTCCCGCCACCGTGTAGCATGAAGCTCGCGCAGGTCCCTCTGCCCCGTGTCACTCCAGCGGTACCTAGGTCGACCGACCGGACGACGGCCAACAGGTTGTCCTAGACATGCTCGCTTTACAGCTCGATCCGATCCATCCTCTCTACGTGGCCGAGCCAGCGAAGTCTATGCGCTTTTGTTTTACCTATAATGTTGGGCTCGGCCACAAGCTCTCCTATCTCGGCATTCCTAAACCGTATACTGCCATCTTCTCTTCGCGCTGGCCCAAGAAATTTTCGAAGCACCTTGCGTTCCGTGACTAGCGACCTGTTTCTCTTCCTTCCGGGTAAGTGTCCAAGCTTCATATCCGTACATCAGGATTGGCCTGATAACCGTCTTGTAAATACGGATTTTGGTGCGTTTACTTAAGAGCTTGGACACTAAAATTTTGTGGAGCGCTGCACTACACCGAAGGATATTTTGAGCTTGGATTTCAATTTCCTCTTCCCTCTAATTCGTGTCTGTAATAGTGCAGCGCAGGTATCTAAAGTTTTCTATCTTTTTGTTTTATTTTATTAATACAGCATTCACAAATTATATAAACTAATTTAACTAACTTCTCATATTTAAGCACTTTAACGTGTAGATAAACAGGTTAGGCCGTCGAGCCACATTCGCTTGAACATTGCAATAAAAGTGTATAAATATATCTACTTGTTATATATTTCCCCTCCAGAGTTCGAGCTACTCGACAAGACACAGCTCCCTCCGTGGGGCAGCGGCGCGGAGCTGCCCATCTACCCCACTACGCCGATGGAAATCCTGCTGCTGGCCATACTCTGCACCATTAGCGTCGGCGTCATCGCCTACATGATGGTGGTGCTCTACAGGTACACTCATACATTTACATCTACTAATGTGCTACACTTTAATTTATAAATGACTTTAACTTTAACTTTAGACTATAGTGGTGCTTAACATCAGGCAGGCTATAAAGATAAAGATATTCATTAATGTTAAAAAATGAATACATCAAAATACCTATGTACAGTATGTATCACATTATAAAATCTCGTCAGTAATATAATTCATAATTCCTTATAGTCAAACGTAAGCCTATTTCGTGTTAAAAAAATAAATAACATAGCGATTTTCAAATCGAGACAGAATCAGTTCCTGCTGGGTAAGCTCGCTGCATCCTACGTGGCGGCTATAAAAGTATACACTGGAGACATGGATAGTAAACGTGTTTCGTGTTCATATAGATGCGGTGGGTCCCCGTAGATTCGTCTGCGTGGTATTTGTATAACCTACCAACAATCATGATGATCCTATTTTTAGGTGTGGTATAAACATATTTTATTTATTTTTATATTGTATTATTTGACGTTCAACATTGTACAGCCATGTACAGTCAAGAAGGCGTAAGCTGAGCTTTGCATTTGTGTGGGTGTACATAGATAGTGTAGGTGAGACAACCGGCTTCTCCATCGTGCGATAGCGCCATCTCACTCCCCCGCCCACCTGCCATACTTCACCTCTTGTACTGATAGCACCGTTACGTGTTTCATTTTAAATACCTATTTAAACAAAATAAAAGTCAAAAAAATATAAAGTCAATACAAAGCGAAAAAAACGTATCAATGAATATGGATACAATAATGAGGTTAGCGAAAGAAAAAAAATGAAACTATCACTATAAAAGAATGGAAATATGTATGTGATCACGCAATAAAAGAAGGAAAAAAAGTTTCATGGATACGACGCCGCTGTTGATAATAATAATATAACGATTCATTATTAACACAAACGACACATAAGACGAGAGTGAAAATTAAAACGATTGTGATAAGGAAAATTATGACGGTGCAATTTCCGCTGTAAAAGAATTGGTAATATATTTTTTATTTGTGAATTTTGTATTAAATAATATAAATAAAATTTGTTTTAGGATTTTATTGTCTGAGTGTACTTTTGGTGATCACTCACACAAATGCAAAGCTCAGCTTACGCCTTCTTGACTGTACCTTCTTAACTCTATACATATAACAAAGCTGACGTTAGTCCAAATTCTGAACATTGAAGATATTTTTAAAAATGTTTGAAGATACAAAGAATTGATAGCAGAACACGTTCCAACGATGCCTAGAGATTTTGTCTGTTTATCTGTATCTCTGGTTATCTGTTTATTTAAACGCACGTCACGCAAAAACGGGTGATCAGATTATTTTGATTTTTGGTATATAGGTATTATGAGGTCTTAGGAGTGTCATAGGCTACTTTTTATCCAGTAATAATGCGAGCGAAGCCGCGGGCGTCCACTAGTTAAATATATGAATATATATAAACAGACAGATCAACAAGGAAACCAACTGTTTTTATTTAAGGTTTTAATATAAAAAAACCGATATATTGTTGTTGGTTCCAGGTGTGTCTGTTCCCGCCACTATGCCGAGTGGCGCGCCTCGTGGAGCGACGAGGATAAATACAAGAAGATCATCGCGAAACAACCGGCCATACAGGTATATGTTCAGACTTCATAAATGGTATTATAAACAAATAGAAAATATTACATTCATTATTTATTGTGACTGACCTATGAGGTAAAATACAATTTATATAGTTATAGAATAAAGCAGGGCGTAGCTCCCGATTTATATACATAATGTACAAAAAATGGTTGCATCACTTGCAGTACTTATTCAATTGATTTGTCTTTTTCAATGATTACTTAATGAACCTTTGTTTCACTATGAATTTGCCTTGTGGTGTGCTTATTTATAGTCTTGAAATAGAAGTGTAGGTAGTTCGGTTTCGTTACAGTTTTATTAGAATATATGACAGCAGAGTCTGTCTAGCTACTTTTAGGATTGTAGCTCACGCGCTCTGGATTCAATCAACCCTACCTAAGCAATGCCTTACTTACAGGGTATACGTAAATAGTGCTAATTACTAATATTTTTTTTTTTTATAAATAGGTACATTTATGAGACTTATTTTGTACAATATCAAAGTTAATAGTTTGTGTACAGAACAGAATGATTTCACAACACATGAGAAAAGGCAAGTCATTTATTTAATAACTTAAAAAGTACACAAACATACAATAATATAATAATAATAATAATAAAAATGTTTATTGGACACACAAATTCTCATAATATTTACACACTTATTTAATTTTTTTAATTTAAAATAGGACATTTTAGAATACAAAAAGTATGTCGAGCAGCTGCTACGCTGAGAGAAAGTAGTCTCTCGTGTTGTAGCAGCTGATTCCTTCAGGGAAACAGATTTTTAGGAGGTTGGAAAACTCATCTAACGGAAACAAAGCTATACAAAATTTAAATTGAAATTAAGAAATAAAAAGAAAAATATTTAAAAAGTATAATATTTAACTAAATAATATTTAACTTATGAATAAATAAGACATACGTTTCAGCTGGTAATGGAGGCAGTGCCCCTGGTGGTAGCGGGCCACAGCCAAGAAGTCGAGTGCATCGTAACCGACGGCGAGAAGGTGGTGTCTTCTTGTCTGCAGGGCAACATCCGCGTGTGGGACTCGCAGAACGGAGAGATACTCACCAACATTGACCGAGGCGCGTGAGTACTAGCATTTTTTTATCCCAGGAAAACCTATTACAGGTACCACTCGGCCCCGGGGAGGGTGAGTGGTTATGTGGGAGTCTCCGCCCCGCCCTCCAAAGGGCGGCATACGCACTAAAAACCTGGGGTGTTCCAACTCCGCAGTGTTGGTCCAAAAAAAAAACGAGAGCCACGAGAGCGCGGTGCATTCATCCGCAGCCCTGGTGATACTGGCCCGGTAACGGGCCCCGCCTCGGGGAGCTTCAGCTCAACCCTCAATGGACGACGTGTCAGAACACGGGACACGTCGTGCATCCTGTGGGGACTCGTTATAGGGCAACAGGTTCCCCCAAATGCCGCGCAGAGCCCCCAGAAGTCAGGCGGTCGCGCGCCAGAGCGGCCGCCCTCCAATGCACCCTCTGCGCACGGAGTTCGGTTCCCGTGTCGCCGCTACTCGGCCGGTACACTGAACTCCTCTCGCCTCTCGGCGACCACTTCGAGTGCTCTGTAGGTGCACCCAGCTCCACCTGCACCGCGAGGTGGGGCGAGCTCCACGCCCCGGGCCCTACACCAGCCCTCTCGAATTGAACGATACCCGTGACGCTCCGACATAATATATATTTGTGGGTAGGAAAAGTGGGTAGGTTAAAATATAATATCAATTATAAATGTTTCAGTTTCTTCAAGATGCAAAAGGAATTATACGAAAAGGTGCATTCAATAAGGAACGCGGTAGTAACTATTGAAGGTAAATCCACAAGCTATTTATTAACTTAAAAATCACTCAAACAAACGTGAAATTAGCATCATTCTGTTTTAAATTTATCGTACTACAACTTTACTTAAAAAAACTTTCCATAATTTTAGTCGTTGACAAGATATTGTAACCAATAAACTAGAAAAATACCTTCTTGGGTGTGCGGGTAGGCTCACTCTATGGAACTTTTTACCTGGAGCCCTGTTCCCAGAAAACTATAACTCAGGGGTCTTCAAATCTAGGGTAAATGGTTTCTTCTAGGGAAGTGTGCTACATCTTAGACTATAGTGGTGCTTAACATCAGGCAGGCTGTAGTACAACGTAAGCCTAATTCGTGTTAAAAAAATATTCATATTAATGCACAGCTTCGAAAGGGTAAAGAATTGCTGTAATTGTTTTCTTATAATCATAATCACACTTGTTTGGTTTTCAGATCCGTGTATTGAAGAAGTTACACCAAAGAAAAGCGAGGTAAGCTAATTGAACGTTTAATTGGATTTAACATACCAAACGATATTTGTATCTCAGAGTACAGTAATTTATAAACATTCAACGTGACTAATATCGTAGCATATTCTATGATATATCTTCTAAGCGATGTACATATATTGCTTAACAGTATCAATAATGTTTTGTGTTATGGTCTCTTTCATCATCATCATCATCCACAGCCTTCTCTATCCCACTGCTGGGCATAGGCCTCTCTTTAAATGTGCCAGCTGCGTCGATCTTGTGCAGACCGCATCCATAAAGAACCCGCGACTCGTCAATGTTGTCGACCCACCTCGCTGCCGGACGACCTACATTATGGTCTCTTTACATTGTTTGAACTACAACTAATTTTACCTGAATATGTGAGCAAAGTCTGTTTTATATTTAAATAAATCCTATCTTGTTGTAGAACATTCCGCGCCTGCGCAAGGGGCTGGGCAAGCACCTCAGCGGCCTGAAGTTCAACGCGACGCCGCGACACACGCCGCGGCACCTCTCCGTCGCTGAAACTACTAAGTACGACTTTGCTAAGAACTACAGGTAATCTATTTACTGTTTATAACACGAATACACTACAAGTGTAAATTAATTTGATGTATACTAGAATCCGGTTAGTTTAACAACGACATTAATAATACCTACATGGAGCGGCCCTCTCAGTACTTTACCATCCAAAAATACAAGTCGACATCTGTTAGATTTAAATGTTACAAAGTTCTAAGTAAACATCGTAGCATAATTGTTAAAACAAGATAGGCAATACAAAAAGTCGCAAGAGAAAACGAGAAAACAATATAAACATTAATCAGTTGACACAATCGCGGCGAGCCTATTGTCATTTATTGTCATTGCAGAATAGGTATAACCATCCGGCAAAATTTGCCGAGACAGTTATCTTTTTGCCGGATGCAGTAAATGAATAAAAAAACAACTTGAAAAATTGTTCAGTTTATTTTTTAATATTTATAACATTGCTATATCAACACAGTTTGACACAGAAATGAACTAATATTACATTTGAAAACTTATGATACAACTATTATTAACCCTTCGACTCTACTGACACCTGTCAAACTTTACTACCGTAAGCTCGCAGCGCAAATGGCGGCGCGGCGAAAAATATTTCGACATTCACTAAAATTGCGATTTTTCAGAAACGATTTTATGCTGTGTAAGAAAAAAACTGTAGTATAATGATGCAGTTATATTTTATATGAAAACCAATAGTATTTATCGTCTCGTACATTTATAATTTTTTCGTTAAAACTTACACACACGGAAATGTATGAGGTGTTTACAAAAATACTGTATATTTAAATTTTAGCCAACTTTATAAATTTAATTAAAGCTCATTGTAATTAAAAATATGTGCCTAAAAATCCTGTGTATTTAGTTTAAATAACAAACAATTCAATAATCTTCACAAAACACCGCGAATCCCGAACGCAAAAATGCCGATTTTTCACTTTTTTTTCTAATGGTAGGTTCCCAATGCCGTCGACAATAATAGACGAGTATTATACACCAAAATAAAGAAGATTTATTTGTCTTTGTCTTTTCCATACAAACACTATGGATTTGGATAGAGAAAGCTACACAAAAACGACTTTTTAATTTGGTCGGCGAGCGAGGAATAATTTGTTCGCGCTGCGAGTCTACGGTAGGTAACAATGGTGAGAACAAATTATTCCGCGCTGCGAGTCGAGTAGTTAACTATAAAAAAAAAACACAAAAAGCAGTCAGGTAAAAACGTAGGTTTATAAATAAATATAAAGCTAATGTGAAAAAAAATATTCACCGTCGCCCTTAATTAAAAATACAATCCGGCCAATATTATGGCCGTATTGCCGGATACGATCAAACTCTAATGTACTAATGTTCCATTCCATGCTAAAAATGACAAGTCATGATTTCCTTGTCGCACTAACCGCAATCATATAAATTACATTTTTCATTATTTTCCTCAAAATGTATATAATTATAATTTGTTGTAAAAATTGTTACTTAGGCTCACAATAAATAACGATAAATCGTGCAGAAATCAGTACTGACGCGTGAAATGTGCTACTTTTACACTTTCGGAAAGCACAAGAAGGCATTTTTATTATATTTATGAATCGCGTCGAACGTATCGCCTCATTCGTGGCCGAACACAGAATGAAGTGCCAAGTGAGAGAGTTTACTCAGTTTTTGTATGCTTAAACTTTGAGCTCGGCTAGGCCGGTCCATGTAGGTATTATTAATGTCGTTGTAGTTTAAGATCGTTTTAATAACTGACGGTCAGTTACTAAAACTTAAACAGTTCCATTTTCTTAGTACAATATAGTTATTCCATGTTTGCTAAAATAAAGGAATGATTTTGGACGCCACTTAAGACCTTTTTATCTAACCGGGTTCTAGTCTAGTATTAATTACATACGTATAAATACAACAAACTCATTTATATAATTCAAAAAGCTCTATCAATATCACAAAGAAAAAAAACGTAACAAAATTGGAATATACTAATAACATACACAAATCTTATCTTTTTAGAGACCTGTACTGCAGCGATCAACTGGAAAATCTCTACACAAGCACCAAAGAAAACGAGAGTGAATCAAATAGCAATACAAATCCGAGTATAAGTAGGATAAAACATTTAGATCATAGTAAAGTGAACGGTGATGTGAGTGACAGTTTAGTGAATAGTTCAGTAAGAGGGAGTCCAGTGGACTGGCGAGGACGAGCGGTGCAGGAATCACCCGTCTGGTGTATGGACTTCTGTAATGACTTGATCATTCTGGGCTGTGCCGACGGCAGGCTCGAGATTTGGGACGCTAACACGGGGAAGTTGAAGGTAAGACGTTTTCTAATAATAAAAAAAAAACAAAATTAATTTGTTTGCACGAATATTGTCATACATAGTAGGTGTTACATAAATTTGGTGTAACAAATTTTCTGCCGATAGGCGAACAAATGTTTGTTTTATGGCTAGTCAAATTATGTGTATATTAATTCAACAATTTCTAAGCGATTTGCGCGTCTGTGCTCGAATTGTTTCGGAACAAACAGTAGCCTACACATTTTTTGGACCTTGTATCACTACCATACCAAAGATTACGACGATTCGTCACTCTGTAGCAGCATATTGGCGAAAACTGAACAAGAAACCAACATAGTCTCAAATTTTATTTATAACCAGTGGATGCTCGCTCGGTCGGTCGGTGCTCGGTCACCAGTCCCTAAGTGGGACTGGTGACCTCGAAGTTTTATCTCTTTGGAGGGACTGGGCTCCGGGTCACGCAGGCCCCGGGGAATTGAGAGGGAGGTTTCCTTAGCTGGCCAAATATTTTGCGGCTCAACCACTAAGCCTGGTTGTGCTCTTTTGGCTGGGCTGCTTTGTTAATAGATGGGAGCGTGCTGGTTTTGCTAGGAAACCCCCATCATAAGCTACTGTCGGTAATTACTGGCCTGTTAGCTTAGTTGGTAGTGGCTCTGCCTTCTAATCTAGGGGTTGCGGGTTCGATTCCCGCGTGACACAAGTATTTATGCATTTTAAAAAAGTATAATAACTTGTGTTGAGTCTGGTCGTTTGTATGTATAATAAGTATGTATTTACAAAAGAAAATTATATAAGTATTATATCCGTTACCTAGTACCCACGACACAAGCGTTTGCTTAGTGTGGGGCTAGATGGCGCTGTGTGCAATGTCCTGGAATATTTATTTATTTATTTATTATTAAAGTGATTCTATGTAATAATAAGTAAAGAGTTAAGAGTAAGTGCAATATCACGGAATATTTATTTATTTTGATTTGTTCTTCCAGTGCGTCTGGTGGGGCTCGGAGTCGCACAGCGAGTGGTGGGGCGTGTCGCACGTGCGCGCACTGTCTGGCGGCGCGCGCGTGGTCGTGGCCACGCTCGGCGGACACCTCACGCTTTTGCGCCTGCGCGCGTACGGCGCCCCCCCGCGCGCGCCCGCAGACCACACCACCAGTGAGATATTTTTTTATTTAGAGGCTAGATCGTACGTTTGTATTTCGCTTTGTGGCATTACGTGTTGGTTTTGGAGGGTCGGTCGCATTAGTAAAATTTATTATCCGACAATATACCTACAGTTCTATTTCCCTTTTTTTGCCCCAGGAAAAACTATTACAGGTACGACCCGGCCCCGGGGAGGGTGAGTGGTTATTTGGGATTCTCCGCCCCGCTCCAAAGGGCGGCATACACACTAAAAACCTGGGGTGTTCCACCTCCGCATCGTTGGTCCAGGGCCACGAGAGCGTGGTGCATTCAACAGCAGCCCTAGTGATGCTGGCCCGGTAACGGGCCCCGCATCGGGGAGCTTCAGCTCAACCCTCAATGGCCGACGTGTCAGAAGACGGGACACGTCGTGCATTCTGTGGGACTCGTTCTAGGGCAACAGGTTCCTGACCTGCCACTCAGAGACCCCATAAGTCAAGCGGCCGCCCTCCTCCAATGCGCCCTCAGCGCACGGAGTTCGGTTCCCGTGTCGCCGCTACTCGGCCGGTACACCGAACTCTTCTTGCCTCTCGGCGACCATCTCGACTCTCAAATCCGCCTGCACTGCGAGGTGCACGCTCCGGGCCCTACATTAGCCCTCTCGTAGGAGAGGTATAGGCGAGGGCCTCCACTCGATCGGATATTTGGACACAGGCTAGCAAGATCTACTGGACTGTGGAAGTTACTAACCTGTGGACGGGGTGGACCAGGCGTCCCCAACTAACCCCAAATCCCCATAATTGCAGAGATGAAATTAGTTGGCTTACCCAACGTGAAGGTAGTCCGATCCACGCCCACCCCTCAGTTGTATTTTCAATTTTTCCAACGAATTGTAAAATACCGTCTATCAGTTCAAGTACTACGTTGTGTTTCTCCACGCCACAATACCCGCGCTGTGCCGAGTTTATTATTAATATGAATGACAAATATGCTCCACTGTCCCCGCACATTAGTACATGAGTATGTCATATTATTTCAGCACACAAGCGGACCGGCTCGACGGGCTCGCTGCGGTACGACGGAGCGCGGTACTACGACCACACTGACGATCTCAGTGACGGAGACGGTAATATACACACGTATAAATCGTTATATAATATATACACAAATATAATAGGTCTTTACCTATGCAATTGCAAATTTTTTAAATCTTTTAAAAAAATTGCCAAAAATAGTTTTTTTCTAACATTCTAATCTGTTTGTAACTTTTACGTGCAGCTATATTTTTTCCAAATACAATTTTTATTGTAGCAATTGTTGAATTATGTACCTTTAAGATAAAAAAATGTATTACTAGTGCATATTAGGTACTTATAGGGAAGTCATTGAAAACACCTCTTTCAATGTGTCGTCGGTTTCACTACTTTAACTAGGTATATTTTTATCATATACTCTGTTTTTGAGAAACTGATATACGCAGTGCATAGCTTTTTTTCCATCTAACTATAGTTATCAATTGTACCTAAATCTGTTCATACATTTTTCTCATTTTCGTCATACAAATCGGCAATTTCATAGGTAAAGACGAAATATATCATTACTAAACAGAATTTGAACCGAATTAATTCTCCGGTGGAGTCTCGACCTTCATCCATGAGGAAGTACGACTCACAGAGAGAGTAAGATACATTTGAAATAAATGAACTGTGTCGTGTTCGCGTAGAGGTGGTGGCGTCGCGCGTGGCGCAGGCGCGGCCGCACCAGCAGCCAATCACGGAGCTGCAGTGCGAGGGCGGGCGCATCCTCACTGGCGGACAGGACCACGTTCTCAAGGTACCTACTATTTCTGTCTTACCATCTAAATATATAAAATTCAAAGGTGACTGACTGACTAACTGACTGATATAGTGATCTATCAACGCACAGCCCAAACCACTGAACAGATCGGGCTGAAATTTGGCATCCAGGTAAAATAAATAAATAAAGATGAAATAGGGGATGCAAGTTTTACTTCTAAACGCGAGCGAAGGCGCGAGCATGCACTAGTAGGTACATATTTCCCTTCTCCGTAGTTGCAGTCGCCCATGTGATATTTTATTATTTTAGTACAGACTTTTGTTTAGTAAGACTCAAAAATTTAAAAAGATACTAATATTTTTATTAGATTTTGCCTCCAAAAAAACCGAAGACATAGGTTTTGTTTGTTGTTGTTGACCAAAATGCAGCCTTTTCCTGAATCAATGTATCAGCATTGCCATCCAGCGTGGTAACGTGGCCAGTATGCTGGGCACGCTGCCCTCTGGCTTTTATTTATTTGAAATGATTTCTAGGTTACTGAGTGTAAATGCTTGGTTGCAGGTGTTCTGCAGCGCGGAGCTGCGGCCGCTGTTCACTCTGCACGGCCACTGCGGGCCGGTGTCCAGCAGTTTCATCGACCACGCCACGCCCACCATCGCCGGCAGCGGCTCGCAGGACGGCGCCCTCTGCGTCTGGGACCTGCATACTGGTAACACCACCCTTCTTCATCTTTCTTCTTATCGAATGAGAGTGGCCAACTCTGGTGCCGAGAGTTCATCAAGCCGCCCTAAGGGCCTCTGACATGGCTTAACGACTGCCGTTCTGGACAAACAGCTGCGACCTACAAGTTATATTATATTAGTTATAGGTTTATTGGTTATATGAGTATAAGTGAATGAAATGAATGAAAGATCTTTAAACAAGTTGTAGATCTAAAAATATGATAGGTATGGTACCAATTTTTGTTTATTGCACTATTCGTAACAATACTCGTGCACCTCAAAGTTGGATCTATCGCTTATACAAAAGTTCTTTTCACTTGCGAATAAAAATGCCTCTCGACGAAAAATGTAGATTTTTATCTATTTTTATGTCAGATAGTGTACTGGTATGCTTCAAGGTCCCGGTTACAGCATGAATTGTATCTAGACGATGACGTGACCTTTTTCTAAAGATAATATATAGGTAGATAAGATATAATTTAATTGTAATAACCGGCTAGCACTTACGCGTCAATAATTATGTCGAAACAATAATATTTTTATAAACATGCGATTCACATATGGTTGTTGCAGGCGCGTGTGTGTACAGCATGCAGGCGCACGACGGCGCCGTGACGTCGCTGGCGTACACCGCCTCCTACGTCATCAGCGCGGGCGCGGACGAGCGCCTCTGCATCTGGGACCGCTTCCAGGGACACATGCTCAACTCGCTGCACATCGTGAGTACACTACAAATAGACAAAACATCTTTTGAAAGTGAAGTTTGTGAAATTTGGTATGGAGTTGGAAAAGATCTTGAATTCGATTGGAAAGCTCCAGCTTCGCGGTATCATATATGACGTGCTATTATTACATTAGGTACATTATATACCGCGAAGCAAATACTACATGACACGAAGTAATGTGTGCTCTATTTCCATGCCTGTAGGGTCTAAATTACATGAGCCGCATGCTGCCGCTGAGCCACACCCTGCTCGTGATGGGCGGCCGCAGCGGACTTACCGCCTACGACCTCAGCACCGGAGAAATCATACGACGAGTGTTACTAGGTAAGTCATTTAGTCATAAGTTTAATTTTCTAAACTCACGAAGCCGGAGTTTTATGCGACGCCGCTGCCGCCGCGGCAGCGATTATAGCCCGCAAACCTGGCGGTTGAGTATCGCAAGAAGGACCATCGCCGGACTTTGATCGCAGAGCGCGCGGGCGGAACCCGCCGCGGAGCGGTGCCGCGAGTGGCGCTCGCCCGTGGCGCCCGCCCGCCCGTCGCGGGAGTAAACCGCATCGTGAAATGTGCTTGAGTTTTTTACATACATATCTGTATTCTACAAAGGCTGCGGCGGAAAACTGCTCCGTGATTCCTTAGCGTAGACACCGTGTTCTCAGATTGTGTGATAGATATGTAACACTGGAAAGTTGTCTTATGTCGATCCTTATCAAATATCTGCTCATCAAAAGATACATTTATGCATATTTTTCTCATATTTCAGGTTCAAGCGACGGTTGGATTTTCGTGCGCCAAATACTCCCCCTCAAAGACGCGATTGTATGTGACTATGCGAACCAACTGCGCATAGTACGCTTCCCGCTCGTCTCGAAAGTATCTGACAGAAAGGACGAATGAAAATTCCTAAAACAAGTCACAGGTTAACAGATTTATTGAGCAAACTGTGAGCGGTTCAATCATAAAAGTCTATGGTTCTACATATGTTTTCAATTATTATAAAGAAGAGACAAACCACTACTGAGCTATTAGTCTGTTATCAGAAATCAGCGTCAGCAGAACATAGAACTTAGAACATAGCATATGAATAACTTTACTTAACTGGCAACCATAACAATTTTGTGATAAAATATAAATTTGCCGAGTGGTGGTGCTTTCTATATTAATATGGAAATTATAAACCGTTGATATTCTATATTTTGTAAACAGAGATGTCAAAGAGCCTTTGAAAGGTTTACGATAGTGTGCAACCTTTATATTATTTCGATTTTGTTGATTACTTTTCGAAGGTTAATAGATTTACAAGTTCTCTAGATATAGGTGTGATTAAGGATATCCATAAATTTATTTTAAAAGTTTATCAACGAAAAAGTGCCTTGCATAACGGTCTTATATTATGTTAACCTTTTAATCACAAGAGCATCCCAATCTTATAGACTTGCTAAGTGTCTTATTACGTGTAATGTAGAAAGTACCTCGGTGACAAAATTATTATTAACATGTTTTATTATGCTGTGGCTACATTAGCGGGCTATGGCGGATATTCGGGCTACGGCAATGTATGTAGCCGGGTACATCGCGACAACGCGGTGTATTCGCGCGGAGACGATGTAGCATCGGGGCAAAGGGATTTGTCGCGACAATATTCGCTGGAGTGGCCACACCTACGTCATTTCAGTCTGATTCAAACATGGAATTAATATATAACAACACAACTGAACAACGAATATTCGCCATAGTCCGTTTACCGATTCTTCGCCGCCAGGTGTAGACAAAAACATCGTGTAAGCCCGATACACGATGTTTTCCGCGCCAATGCGACACGAATCTTCGCCCGCTAATGTAGCCACAGCATTAGTCGTAACAAGTAACAATTGTCGTATAAAATTAGATTGGGACTTTGTATCACTTCGAATACATAAGTTACAATATTATTAGATTGAAACATGTAGCAGTAATCTATCACATTTAAGATATAATGTATAGATTCCGATGTGCATAGTTGTAATAATTTATGATTCTTTGTCGGTAATGTTTTTTTTTGGTATAGAAGTATTCGTGGATACAATGTTATTAAAGATTTAGTTTTAGACTGTGTATGTACCTACATATTTAATCCTCCTTGCCGATGTCGGCAATGCGAATTCTCACGCTCTGTCTAAAAGAGTGCGTACGTTCTATGATAAAAAAACAAACTTTAATATTGGTTTAATATATTATGTTTGTGACGTTGTGATTTTCTTGGAATAAGTTGCGGCTGTCTGGTTGTCACCGTGCATCTTGTATTTTAAGTTTAAGTAATTAGGACAACATAGTTAAATTGTAGTAATTGATGTTACTCTGTTGATAATGTTTTGTTGTTTTTTGTTATAAAAGTGTTTGTATGTTTGTGTGTGTATACAATGTTACTAAAGTTTATACATGCTACATACCGCTTTCGGCTATGTTTTGTTTCTGCTATAATTTATTCGGACTGTTCTCAGCTAGGATACATAGATAAGTTAATTATTGAAGCTTCGACGTGAGTCTCTATGCTGTACAAGCCACCTACTCCGGCCAGATGGTCCCGGTCAGATAAGCGTGAGATATTCACAACGCCCCCGATGATGCATTGTGCGGGTGCCCGTTCCGGATTTCCCCACGAAACTAACTAGAATAGTCTAATAGAAATAAAATAAAGCACAAGGCGCAAAAAAACAAAACGATAAAATTATTCAAAAATATTGTACATAATGTAAGTATAACATACATAGGTAGTATTTTAAAAAATGAACCAAAATTAAATGATTATAGACTCGTAAGTGTACTCTACTAAGTTTAGTAATTTATAAGTTGATGTTTTATATTTCTAGTCTATTTCTTTTTTAATTATTGATTTCTATTGCTAACATATACGTCCAATGTATGATGTGTTAATGAAATATTGTGAAAGTGTTGTGATGTCAATTGAATCTGCAGGGCGTTTCACGAAATCTGAAAGGGTTCACTCTAAAACGATCCGCCCAACTTAAAAGCTTGGAACTTCTACGTTTGGTAGTTCATTTCATGCACATCAATTTAGGCTTCTGCGATTGGCGTTTTGTTTCAGATCAATCAATGTTCAGTCGTTTGCAGAAATGCGTAGGTTACGCAATTTTGTTTTGTTTTATTTATTTAAGTCTCGATGGTCTCGACCAATGAGAACTCATTTTATTTGGTCAAACTTTTTATGAAATTGATCTGTGAATTCATATATCGTTAATTTACGGTTATAAAGCGTCCAATAATGTACAAATAAGCGGAAAAAATGTAATCAAACTTGGATCCTTCAAGAAAAGCCCCTAACTTCAAGATTATTTTTGTTACTAACCAGTTTTTCTGTGTTTTTGAGGGATAGGGACCATGTGAACTGCTTTGATGTTTTTTTTTAACTTGTTATAGTTAGTTTATTTGTATTATGATAAATCTAGGTTAAGCGATAATTGATCAAAACAAAATAATTTATTGACAAACTCATACGGCCTGGCCACATTGATAAGTTTTTTTCATTACTCATACTCTGAAAGTAGGTGTGAAGTTGCCTGAGGAGCGGGTTGAAACTAGCACTTTTCATCCCTAGGGAGAATCGCTTTCAACTGACAGCTATCAAATTATAAAAAAATAGTCCATTTTCACATACCTATCTCTTGAACCGTGTTCTAACTCTATACAGCCGCGATGTAAAATTGAAATAACTTAAAGTAAAGTATTGATTACAGAATACATATTTTTTAAATAACTTTATTATAATTTAGTTTCAACAATTTCTTTGATATAACTTTGATTTTGGCAAAATATTTACCATTTTTTCAATGATGAAAATAAAAAATAATGGCTAATAAAATTAATAGCTGGCCGGCCACAGAAAAAAAAACAAAATAGGCGGGAAAGCGGTAGTTTGTTTTTTTTTTCTTTGGCCAAAACTTTGTATTAAAAATAAAAAAATAAAAATGTCATTTATTTCAGACTTTGAGTCCATACACATTAAAGATAAGATTAAATTAAAATTATTACATAGCAGGCATGTCAAACCATGCAGGCATGTATTGTGCCATTATTTTTTCGATTTGAAGATTTTTGTTTATACGTTTAGCAAAGATTTGTATCTGATTTTATAACCGAAGAGGCTAAAGCGGTAGTGGAAAATCATCATACGATTTGAGGTATCTTTGTTTTGATTTGGGTGGTAAAATAAAATTTACTCATTCACTCCTTTTCGTTAGCTAATTCATGTTTTTATTTTTACTTTCCTCGTATTTGTAATGAAAAGCACAGTGTTTACCTCGGGTTAAAGACTTATAGTCCCTCGAATTATTGGCGCAATGAGTTACTTTCACCACTAGGGTAACAATGTACTATTAATGAACCACAACAATATTCGTCCTTCCTGAAGCGGGTTCCTCATAATTACCAACTGCGGGGGTTTTGTTCACTACTACTACAACTATAAAATACAGTGATTGACTATGACACTGCTAGTACCTCGTACTGCCTACCATTGGTACCGAAAATCATGATGATTCGTTCAGCCGTTTTTGCGTTATAAGCGTTTAAATAAACAGATATACAAATAAACAGAGACATGGATGAACAGACAACAATTCTATAAATTGTTTGAACATATTTTGTTATCAATACTAAGTATCTCATCATCATCAACTCAATCATTTTTTTTAAATATCTTAAATGTTCAGATGTTTGAACCCTCTTGAGCTTTATTATATGTATAGATAATTATTAAACAATTGTATCTATAATACTGAATGTTATGGTTTTTTTTATATAAAATAACAACAAATATTGCAATTATATAATAAAATCATTTTACATAATTCCTATTTAGTTATACCGTTTATTTTATAGCTACCTAAAGCTAAGCTAAAAAACAATATTTTTTGAAAATAGAAACGTATTGCCTAACTAGGTAACGATAATCTCTTTTGCAGTTTCCTGTAAAGCACATAAAGCAATAATAAATAAGATGATATACATCAGCATTACATGTACATTATTCGCTATAATATATACCTACTGTACAAAGATTACCTACATTACCTTATAAATCGCGTTGTTTAATTTTCTGTCAGTTCCTATATGTAAGTAACTAATTTATTCTACATAATGATATGTACCTCTCGTGTTGATTCAAGTAAATTAAATGTGCATAGATTTATGCTGAATTATCACAATATATTATTCTTGATATCCACTCAATTGTTTTATTACCTTTTTACCTATTAAATCCTATATTCAAACGTGAATGTTGTTAGTGCTCACTTTATTTTACCTTTTCACATGCTATGAACTATCTGAATATAAGAATCTATCATTTACTCAGTACCTACTTATTATTATGAGGAGGCACCGATATACAGTTGAGGTTCCAAAGACTCGCACCAAGCGTTTTGCTTCGACTTTCATCGTGCGAACAGCCAAACTGTGGAACTCCTTGCCCGAATCTCTATTCCCCTTGAACTATAATTTGTCGGTCTTCAAGTCGAGAGTAAACCGGTTTCTTCTAGGCAAGCGCGCTACATCGTAGACTATAACGTTGCTTAACATCAGGCAAGTTGTAGTCAAGCGTAAGCCTATTTCATGTTAAAAAAAAAATTATATAAATCAAGTAGCCATCAACGCTTTAAATAGTACTAGAAAATAGTATATAAACTATCACTAAATCACCCATCGCCGCGAAGCGAAACAAAATGAGCGATATAAGATCTTGAATAATAAGTAATTGTTAGGTGCACCTAACTAGTACCTAAGTATTAGTATGAACCATATTTTTATTTACTATAAACCAGCCATATTTTCAAGTGGCCGGGCCGGCCAAATCGGGAGCAATAGGTACGGCGCGCTAGGCGGCGCCATCTCTTAGCTTAAAATTAACTTAAATTCTCAAAGCTAATGAGTACTGTAGAATAGCTCAACTAATTTCCAGTACTACATATTTAGCTTTTAGAATAGTTTTAGTTACCTATAGTTTTATTATTTTGTAAGTACCTATTTACACTTTTTTATTTTAACTAAGATAATACTAGCTATATTGCCCACCAATGCGGTGCGTTGACAACATTAGAATAACCGCAGGGAGCACCTGGATTCGAACTGCGCAGGACCGGGACGAGTGGCGTACGAGAAGAGAGGCCTATGCTCAGTAATGGGCGCTAGCGGGCTAATGATGATGATGATGAGAATATTACTTATTAATCAGTTTTCTGTATATTTTGTGTTACATAAAAGTAGTGTCATTTATAAGCAAAAGAAGTTACTAAAATACACTTGAGTACTGAAAAATCGCCCATTCCAAGAATATTTGCATTTAAATAGGTCAAATATCCAAAAAATATCTTCAACTAAGTATTTGATAATAAATGTTATTCAAATTTCCCGCCAATTCTTTATGTTTACAGAGGGACCCATAATCTTAATTTATATAATAAATAAACATTATAATATTATGTATTTTACATAAAACTTGCAAAGCTAACAACAAAAACTAATCGATGTACATTAGCCGATTTTCTAGGTCGTACAAATTCGTGTGTATGGATTGGCTGAGTAATATAATCTACTCGTCCATTATCGCTTTTATCGCGTCACAAACTTCTAACTAAGTGGTTCATTCACAGTTCTGAGCAGGGTATAAAAACTTAGAGCTATGAACACGGTCGGTAAATTTAGTATCGGTCGGCACTTTCAGATGGCGCTTTAGTAAGATTCTACATATTTTAACTTGTCAAACGTCAGTTGTCAATTTCACAATAATTAAATTAAATTACAGAAAAATTAACCTCCATGGCGGTCGGCCGTGTTCGTGTTATTTTTCTGTATTGTTGAGCTCTTTTCAGTGCTTTTGTCCCTAAGTTTGTTGAGTTGAGTTTTCTCCTCCAAACTAGTGATCTCGCGCTTGAAATGGTTTGTGTACATTGAGATAGGACTCTAGTGTTTTGAGACAGGACTCCAGTGTTTTGAGATAGGACTCAAGTGTTCTTTTGTGAGACAGGACTCCATTAATTAGTTCATAGTTTTTAATTCCGTATGTAGTGAACATATCGTACAAGAGGTGCTGTGTTGCAGGTTGGGTTAAACTTTCCAAAGCCGCCATTCAAGGGGGGTTGGGGGGAGGGAGGAGGGAGGAGGGAGGGGGAGGGGTTAGCCCTCCCCTAAAAGGGGGGGGTGCGGAGATCAATAGTTTTCGAGATATGACCATTTTTGTATTTTGAGGTTAAGTACTACGATTTCACTATGGGGTACTTAACTACCTAACCCAACACTTGCACTACAACAAGACTTGGCTCCTCCCGCTTCGCTCGTCGTCGCATGTGCGTGGTAGAAAGCAACCTAACGAACCTAATCTACCTTCTGTCACAGACAAGTAACTTCGAGTCCAACACTTGCACTACAACAGGACTTGGCTCCTCCTCGCTTCGCTCGTCGTCGCATGTGCGTGGTAGAAAGCAACCTAACGAACCTAATCTACCTTCTGACACAGACAAGTGACTTCGAGTCCAACACTAGCACTACAACAGGACTTGGCTCCTCCTCGCTTCGCTCGTCGTCGCATGTGCGTGGTAGAAAGCAACCTAACGAACCTAATCTACCTTCTGACACAGACAAGTGACTTCGAGTCCAACACTTGCACTACAACAGGTTAGGTTAGGTTTAGCGCCCCGTAAAGTACACCCCAACCCGCTACGCTCGCTCACTCGACCCCGCCATCCCCTTCTATTCTAACCTAACCTCAAGCATGCATCGAAGAAGAAAGAAAATTACTTGACACTGGCAAATACGCGAAGAGTGTAACGCCAATACTAAAAAAAAAACAATGGCGTCACGTTTCGTTCATCAAGTTACAAGTTACACACAAAATATTATAACTACGTAAAAATTTGCGATTAAATAATAAATAAAATTACGTATTATATGTATTTTTCATCAATATATACGTAATTGTGACAAAAACTAAACATTACATACACATTAGCAAATAAATATAATAGTTTGATAAGTCGCACGCTTGTATGTAATAGCAGTCCGTAAAACGAAACGCTAATGGCCGTCATAGTGTCAAGAAACTGTCAAAACGAAGGATTATTTTTCGATTTTAAAAAATTAATATCTCGTAAACTAAGCGTCTCCGCACTTAAATATTTAACGTGTAGCCTTTTCTAAATATTATCTACTTCTTAAAAAATTACGACCTCCAACGCGAGTGGCGGCTTTGGAAAGTTGAGCCGCAGGTTGCGATTGCCAGATTATTGCAAGTCAACCATTGTATTATGTAAAGTCATATTGATTTCTGGTCTGGGGACCGGTATATTTTTGTCTCCAACAAAAATAACTGTGCTGTCATCTGCAAATAGCACCACTGGATGTTTTGTAATAAAATAATAAACTTAAATGGTTTTTATTTTAAATGGTTTTATTGCATCCATTTCCTTTTATAGAAAGCAAGCTCGTAGCTATAGATAGATACCCAATATAGGTAGATTATAGGTATAGTAAATTGTATAGATAGCTATATACGTAGGTATGTATGTATAGCATGGACTTTAGTTCAGTTCGGCAAATACAGTGAGCGCCACTGTTCTACGACCAGTTCTGACAGTAAAGTGACGTCTCTATTTCCGTATATAAAAAAGTACTCTGTGGTTCTGAGTTCACATGAGCACAGTGCTTACTGCTTGTGTGCCTGTGTGGCGCGAGAAGAGAGACGTACCTAATTTGCAGTGATTTCGTTATTTTATTACAAGTTATCAATATATAATAGCCGGCGCTGTACAAGATATAATCGCCTAATTATCTAACATTAAAGTTCAAGTTTAGCAAGAAAAATAATTACCGGGTAACAATGGCACAGTAAGTTTCTTATTCTAAGTTTCTAATCTTTAACTTTTCCAATTAGATCTACCAAGCATGACTTTCATAAATTTGCTAATAGAGACATGGTTTGTTCATTTAGCATTAATACTTGTGCCTTTCTTATAAATTTTGTGTTACTGTTTTAACCTGTTGACATTCTAACCTATGTTCGGGAACTAAGTTTTAGTTTGTAATATTCTGTTATTTTTTGTCATTGAAATTAGATTAAGGATGAGAACCCCTTAGTTGGACGATCATTTGTTTCACTTTGGCTTATTTTACACCAATTTCGGCCTTAAAACCCGTAATGAAAGTAAGTAATCAGTAAGCAATAAGGTTAAGTTCAAGCAAGGTTACTTCAAGGTGAAATAACTACTTAGCACTTGAAATAATCAACTACATACTTAAATACCTACTTAGATTGGAGTTTCAAATCTATTTTACATATTTTGATTATCATTAAGTTTATTAAATTTATTTCAGCTCTAGTTTCCTTATATTATGTCCATGAGAATTGTGATTTCTTAAATTAGTAAAACACAAATTTTGCAAATTATAAAAACGTTTATAGCTTCATTGGGAAAAATTCTATAGACTAACAGCTGATTACATAGAACTTCATGTAACTATTCTATTAACCTAGGAATCTTATTCTTCTCCATGGCCTACCAAGTTACCTGCAGTTGATATTGCTCCACTCAATAAATCTGTTAAAATTTGTCATTTAGATCTAAATGTATTGGTTTCCTCACAATAGTTCGGAATAACACAAATATAATTCATCTAAATTTAGTCATCATGATTAAAAGTAACTTTTTGTTGTGAGTGAATTCTAATTATATCATAAGTTTCGATAAATTTTATATGATATGCATTGTTAAGTCACAAATACATTAAACTGTGCATACTGGCTGGTTGTCATATCTAAACAGTGGACAAGATATGTCAAAGTAAAATATTACAACACAAAAGTTAAGGTTACCTATTAATTCTAATTTAGAGTAGAAACAATCAATATAAAGTATAAGTCTGCATTGGCCCTTACCTGAAGTACCCTAACTCTAACCAACCAAGTTCCCGGAAAAAATAGAGTTTAGCTTTGATTTGCTGCAATATCATTTGTTTTCCATTCAAATCAGCTATTTTGCTTGGAGATGGATATGCTCATATGGTCACCTATGTATGTTTAGATAATAGTATTATATTTGAATTACTGAAGAGTCCTGACTCCTGATTCACAGATATGCTGGGTATAATCTGTTTTTTTTTCTTGTAGACCTCAAGCGGATATTGCCCTGATTGGTTTGGCTGTGATGGGCCAGAACCTCATCCTTAATATGGATGACCATGGCTTCGTGGTGTGTGCTTATAACAGAACTGTTGCCAAGGTAATTCCACTTAAATTAATTTTATATCTAATGATTTATTATGAATATTTATTATAATCTTCTGATGTGGCTGTACATTGCATTATTTATAGCAGGATTATAATGTATAAAATTCATGTAATGTTTTCTATAATAAATATAATAGGAGCAGACTGTTATGGATTTTTCAATATACCTACCCTTTTAGTACTTTATGGTTATCTATTTCTGTGTTTGTTAAATAGTATATGAAGAAGTGAACCTGTACTGGCTCTACTTTAAATAACAAAATGAACTTGAACAAGTATTACATTTTACCTACATAATGTAAAGTATGCTGTGCTCTCTGTGAAGGGTCAAGCAAAAAGCTTATTTTTAGTGGAATATAATTAATTTAGGGAATTGGTTTTTACTAAGCCATCTCCATCCTAGACCTCAACCGTAATGATAGCTAATATCAAGCAAATTAAAGTCAAATGCAAATGTATTCATTTGATCAAATAAAATAATGTTGTGTAAATGTTTGCAGGTAGAACAGTTTTTGCAAAATGAAGCCAAAGGCACAAAAATCATTGGAGCCACATCTTTAGAAGACATGGTTGCCAAACTAAAGAAGCCCAGGAAAGTCATGCTGCTGGTCAAGGGTAAGTGGGAATCCATCACACAATACGCAGTTGATAATTTATGGCAGTATGTATGTTCATTAATTCCTTTATGTCTTCAATGTTCTAATTCACCATTGAAACTAAAACTGGTACTGAATAATTCTATTATATCATGAACTATGATATAAAATGTACTTTTTTATGACTTTTGACCTTAATAGGCAGTACATGTATGTTCATTAATTCCTTTATGTCTTCAATGTTCTAATTCACCATTGAAACTAAAACTGGTACTGAATAATTCTATTATATCATGAACTATGATATAAAATGTACTTTTTTATGACTTTTGACCTTAATAGGCAGTACATGTATGTTTATTAATTCCTTTATGTCTTCAATGTTCTAATTCACCATTGAAACTAAAACTGGTACTGAATAATTCTATTATATCATGAACTATGATATAAAATGTACTTTTTTATGACTTTTGACCTTAATAGGCAGTACATGTATGTTCATTAATTCCTTTATGTCTTCAATGTTCTAATTCACCATTGAAACTAAAACTGGTACTGAATAATTCTATTATATCATGAACTATGATATAAAATGTACTTTTTTATGACTTTTGACCTTAATAGGCAGTACATGTATGTTTATTAATTCCTTTATGTCTTCAATGTTCTAATTCACCATTGAAACTAAAACTGGTACTGAATAATTCTATTATATCATGAACTATGATATAAAATGTACTTTTTTATGACTTTTGACCTTAATAGGCAGTACATGTATGTTCATTAATTCCTTTATGTCTTCAATGTTCTAATTCACCATTGAAACTAAAACTGGTACTGAATAATTCTATTATATCATGAACTATGATATAAAATGTACTTTTTTATGACTTTTGACCTTAATAGGCAGTATATGTATGTTTATTCATTCCTTTATGCACTTCAATGTTCTAATAAACCACTGACACTACACAAACTGCTACTGAATAATTCCATTATATCATAAACTATGATATAAAATATATTTTTTCGTGACCTTAATAACTTAAGTAATCTGGTAATTTTTTTTTCGGGATTTTAGAGTGAAACTGTGTAGAGTACAGAAATAAACGTGTGTACTTAGGTTTCGATTCACTTTTATGAAATTTCTCAGAAAAAAATAAGACACTCGGCTATTAATAGTGCCCCAAATAATAGAACATGTTAAATATTTTTTTTTTACAAAATCAAAAACCGACCTACTGTCACTAAAAGTTACTAAACAATTTATTCGGGACACGTCGGGATTAAAGAATCTATTAAATTATTGAAACTTACAATCCTATAAGTAGTCATATTGAAATCGGTAATATTTGTTGTTGACCACCTGGTGAGTTGTCATCGTAATACATAGCTAGAAAGATGCACCAATCAAACCTCAACACATCACAGAAAACTGTATCAAAATCTGTCTAGTCGTTTTGGAAATATAAGTAAAATTGGTTTGCGTAAACTTTATCAATATGTTTTTCTTAAAAAAATAATGAAAAAAAAAGATATGGTACTATTTTGGAAACTATCCCCATGAGTAACATACCAACAAAAAAAGAGAAAAAAAACTTACAGATGACTTCATAACCTCCTTTTTTCGATGTTGGTTAAAAAGAAGATCGCTGTTTATAGTTTTCGGATTCGGAACCTGTAGGATTTACTTTAAGTAAGGCCCAATAGGGGTGACATGGTCAATGGTCATGTCAGACCAAACCCTTTTCAAAATCTATACTAATAAAAGCTGAAGACTTTGTTTGAACGCGCTAATCTCAGGAACTACTGGTGCGAATAGAAAAATTATTTTTGTGTTGGATAGACCATTTATTGAGGAAGGCTTCAGGCTATATAACATCACGCTGCAACTAATATGAGCGAAAAAACAATGGAAAATGTGAAAAAAAACGGGGAAAATTATTCATCTTTGAGGGCTTCCGTTGCGTGTGCTGCGAAAACGGATCAAGATATCAAAAAAAAAGTATGAAAGAATTATTCCTCTTGAAATGATCTTACAAAATGAAAATTATGACGGCACTAGTCAACGTTTATAAATAAGACACCATCTTATTAATAAAAAATGCTTTTGAGATTAACTCACTAGAACCGTTTTTATGGGAATAACTATTCCATGCGGACGAAGTTGCTGGCACAGCTAGGAAAGAATAAAAAAACCTGTAGGTTTCTCTACCTACTGACACTAATGTTTTATGTTTCTTGCAGCGGGTTCTGCCGTGGACGAGTTCGTGGAGAAACTCCTGCCGCTATTAGAGAAGGGAGACATTATCATCGACGGCGGCAACTCTCAGTACATCGACACGCAGCGCTGGTGCCGCAAGCTCGACTCCACCGGCATCTACTACATCGGCATGGGAGTAAGACATTTTTCTTTCTTTGAAATGAAATCAAATAAGCAAAAGATTATGGATGAAGCCTAACTAGCACATCTATTGTTAACTCACCTGGGGGTACGGTTCTCCTGAGACACAAGCATTCTTGCTTAGTTCAATAGAACCGGTCCTATTCATTGCACAAATAAAATGCACTTTACACATATTTTCTAAGATTATATTACAGGCTACAACTATTCTATATTTTAAAATGTTATTTGTGTCAATTAATGATTTTATATTATTATTATTATATTGAAAGCAAAAAGCTTAGTAATGAGCTCTTTTTTTGTAATATAAGGAAAAATATAACAATATTCATGTAAATAAATGTATTATTTATTCATTAAAAATTTAAGAGCGATCTCTTGTCTGTGAAGTAGGCGCCATTCTCTTCGATTTTCGGCCAATTCAAAGAAATATATATGTATATAAAATAAAAATAAAAAACCCGTTCTAGTTAAAAAAAATGTTTTTAAAACTATATATTGACACAAATAATCTGCCGACAGGCATAAAAATATCATGACTAGTTATTAGGTATACAATATTTATACTATCTGTTCATTTTCCTATTCGAGCTATGTCTCCTCTTCCTCCTTTTCTCTATTCATATATCCTCGGTATATTTTATTCGTTACTCCTTTTCGCATCTTCTTTTTTATTTTCTTATCTTCTCTTTGCTTTTTTATTTTCAATGTTTTATACGCGTCTCATCCTTTGTTTCAATTTTTTTCTTGTCTTATCTGCTTCTCCTAAAAAACAGGAAAAGTGACGCAGATACCTCTACATCATACTACATTGACAACAGCGGTGGAAACTCTTAGTAGGTACATGAAAATTTATGAGAAATGGTACAGATAAACCGATTATGGTACTATTTATGCTTTGTCATTATAATACGTATAGGTATTGAGTTCGAACAAGTGACTTGCTTCTAACAACAATGAGACACCAAGTAATGCTTCACGTAGGTTTAATAATCTCAATAACGAATTCGGCTGAATCATGATAAATCGTTTAGGTTGTTACGGTACAATCAGTCTGTAGCTATCTGTTTAAATAAGTATGAGATTACGCGATTGTTTATTAAAAAAGTCATATGTACCTACTATTCAGTTAAATTATATCTAGAACACGAAAATAATGATGACATATAATGATAATAATCTCTTGACATTTAATCTGATAATCTTTTTGTAATTTTTCTTTAAAATGTGGTTTTTATAATGTGTGACAAGGTATTTCTTTTCAATGGAATGTATCATAGCCATATTGAAATTATTTGTATTTAATTTTAACAATGTCTGTAAGTCCATACGGGCAGCGACTAGAGTACTCTCCTGCCTTATAACCTGTCTAGCCCCTAGATTATGCTTTAAGTTTTTTTTGACCACGTGTTAAACCTAGTTGACAAAAAAATTCAAATTCAATATACATATCCAATGATTTCATACCAAGCCATAGATTGTGTTATGTGTAAATAAATATGTTTTGACGAGTAAATGTCTGTGGCTTCTCTGTTAATTCAAACTGATCCGCCGCCTTGTCGACTTCAAGTATGAACAAACAAAACAATGTCATAAAATTTGTTCGTAAATATTATACGACTAGTGGGCGCTCGCCGCTTCGCTCGCATTAAGAAGTAAAACTTGCATTATTTCACCCCTTTAAAAGTGGCATTTCCAAAAATCCTTTCATATCGGATGCCTACGTTATAACATCTACCTTCATTCCCAATTTCAGCCCAATTCATCTATTAGGCTGTGCTTTGATAGATCACTATATCAGTCAGTCAGTCACCTTTGAGTTTTATACCTATATATAGATTCTGAACTTTAAACCGCTGGCTTGTTTGTTCATGATTGTATGTGGTGGTTGTCCTAACAGAGTATGTGTTGCAGGTGAGCGGAGGCGAAGACGGCGCGCGGTACGGTCCATCGCTGATGCCGGGCGGACACAAGGCCGCCTGGCCGCACGTCAAACCCATCTTCCAGGTAATTAGGCGGAAAAATTGACAGTCACGTGCAGTATCCCGGTATCGCTTTTAACCGTTTTGCTTTTACTTCCATCGTGCGAACAGCCAAACTGTGGAACTCTTTGCCCAAATCTCTTAATAAGGCGAAACAAAAAATAATTTACAGTTTGTGCGAACAGCCAAACTGTGGAACTTCTTGACCGAATATCTATTCCCTTTCTTTTTAATAGTATTTTCGGTATCTTGGACAGAATCCAAGGCTTTCCACTTCCACATAGTGTTTTTATTGACATAGCTAGATCCATACACGCAACTCGGCGATACGTTCTGTATTGCACGGGTGTGCCAAAATGTACATATCTTCTTTATAGTCTGTTTAATTTTGTTGATATACATATATACTGTATATATATGTACTTAACGTTTTCTTATCTATCTATTTATTATGTTTTATAACTTTTTTACATATTTTTTAACAGTACCTATTGCAGAAATTTGTTTTTGATATTTTCATTTGACATAATATTTGCTAAATTTTCTTTCTTTATTTCATAGCCTATTTCTTGTTCTAATTCATATATCCCTTTGAACTTTAATTTGTCGGTCTTCAAGTCGAGAGTAAACCGGTTTCTTCTAGGGAAGCGCGCTAGATCGTAGATTATAACGTTGCTTAACATCAGGCAAGTTTTAGTCAAGCGTGAGCCTATCTCATGAAAAAACAGAAATGAATTAGTTAGTGCCCGCGGCTTCGCTTGTATTGATTATTATCAATTAAAGTTTTATACAAATTTGCAATCCCTATTTTACCCCCTTATTTTTTTTTCCTAAAATACTTTCTTCCCATTTTACATCCCGGTCAATCCATTGGTTTGACATAGGTATGCTGATACTGATAAATCAGTCAGTCACCTCGGCTTTTTATTAACATATATATATTTATTTTCTTAATATAATAATAATAATATATCTTTATTGCACACCAACACAAGTATATAGTACAAAGTAAAATATGAACAAATAATAACGTACAAATGGGCGGCCTTATCGCCTTAAGCGATTTCTTCCAGGCAACCTTTGGATGGACACGACAAGTAGAGATAAACAGAGTCAGAGGTGTACTAATTAGAAATATAACGATTTTTTATTCAAATATGTTCCTAATCAAAATAATACCTTTATAATTATAAACAATGCCAAAAATATGTATACAAAGAGAAATACTAACATAAATTACTATCTACAAAAAAGTTATAGATCTGTCATAGACATAAAGTGATAAAAGACTTGATTCTGAAAAATGGACAGAGATTTAGCTTTCCGAATAGAAAGAGGCAATGTATTCCATAAGGTTACAGCGCGTACTGCAAATGACTTATGAAAGTACATATTGACCTGACTAGAAGAGGATGAAGGAAAAGTGAGAATAAGAGATCGACTAGGACGTAAGGAGACAGAGTGGGTGGGAGTCACAAAATTGAAATAGATTTTCAAGTAATGAGGGGTGACAGGATGGAAGAGAATTTTGTAGAGAAAGAAAAGGATGTGAGTATTGCGGCGAAAACGAATAATATTACACTTATAATGTCTTATCTGACGTACATCAGTCTGATGATCCGTTTCAGGTAGTGTAGCATAACACTTCGCCAATGTGTTTATTTAATAGATTTGATGTTTGATTCTTTGTGGACAAACCAACGGAACTCGCCTTTGACCTGGTAGAATATGACGTCAACAGTGCAATCATACCATTAGGGATTGTTGGTTGCTACGCACTTGGTACATGAATACTAACAACTATACAACTGGTATAACTATACAACTACTAACAACTAGTCGACTGCTCTGTTAGCTTAGTTGGTAGTGGCTCTGCCTTCTAATCTAGGGGGTGCGGGTTCGATTCCCACATGACACAAATAATTATGAACATATAAATTTGTAATTATTTATGTTGAGTCTGGTCGTTTCTATGTATAATAAGTATGTATTTACAATAAAAAAGTATACATGTATTATATCCGTTACCTAGTACCCATGATACAAGCGTAAGCTTAGTATGGGGCTAGATGGCGCTGTGTGATATGTCCTGAAATATTTATTTATTTATTTATTATTAAACGAATTCTGGAAATAATAATAATTCCTATGTATATCTACGGAAAACGGTGGGGAAAAGGAAAGAAAAAAGTAATAAAAAATATATATTAACTACGGCTTTATGATTACTAAACATTATTTCAATTACGAACTTATTATATCGAAATTTGCTTTTGAACTTATTTGTTTAATTATAATATCTAATGAGTATATGTGTACGAGAGGATTGAATGTGGAGATGACGAATGATGGAGTACAGCGGAAGAAAGAAATATGTTTTGCCGACCCCACATGAACACGTGGTTAGGAGAACTGATAACAGATGGAGTAAAGCAGTTACAGAGTGGTGGCCTAGAACGGTTAGGCGAGGAGTGGGTCGTCCGGTCGCGAGATGGGCGACGACATCGTCAAAGTCGAGGGTCCAACCTGGATGATGTCTGTACAAGATCAACGCAGATGGCACATACAAAGGGAGACCTATACCCATATATGCAGTGGGATCCCAAGGGCTGTGGATGATGATGATGACTTCACATAGTGGGATTATGTATATAAAAAGAAGAAGAACTTTATGAGCCAGTAAGGGTGACCTTTTCACTTGAAGTGATCCTTAGTACCTATTAATCAACATATTTGTACATAAATGCTAAGTGTATATTATGAAATATCTACTAAGTGCTAAACCCGCACTAATAAAGGTGACATCGTTATGAGTGCTTGTTAGACATATTTTAACAGCGTAACTAGCGCCTTCGGTCGCTCAGACAGGAAATTAAAGTGACACTCTACCGTGTTTGAGTGGTTTAGGCGTCCTGGCGTTTCCAGATATACACAGTTTCCAATCCTGCCGGTCGTGATAATTTTCACTTATTTTCTGTTATACGTTATTAACGTTATAGCTAACTCTATATTGTTGTACAGCAAACACATTGAAATTCGCTTGGTGTTTGTCTCGCAGGCTATCTGCGCCAAGGCGGAAGAAGAGCCATGTTGCGACTGGGTGGGGGAGGACGGCGCCGGACATTTCGTCAAGATGGTTCACAACGGCATCGAGTACGGAGACATGCAGCTCATCTGCGAGGCCTACAACCTCATGAAGGATGTGCTCGGTAAGTAAAACATTAATTGTAATATAGCTCCTGTAAGGCATATAACCGGCTAGCGCTTAAGGCCACGATATTTCACCCGAAAACGCTTTGCGCTTGGTAAAATGCCTACAGTTGCTTTTTCGCATGCAACTCCACGCCGTATTAACATGAGAGCAAGGGCGAGCATCGCGCGCATAGCTCCGGCCGACGAGTCTTGTCCACACGCAAACAATTTTGCACAATTTGAGCAGTTTTGCAGACGTTTTTGACGAAATAAATTCATATAAAATCAGCAATTCAGAATATTCTATTTATGGTATTCTACTTCTTTAAATAATAATATTACCTTCTAGATATAATTAAACTGGTTTAAATTTCTGTACTACATACTTTTGGAAAAAAAGGTGAATAAGATTTCAAAACAACTATTTTTCAAAAATAAAACTATTGAGCGAAGTATACGTAATCGTGTTTAGGCGTTTTTATTGTCTTAACACTGAATCAAAATTATATAAATTGAAAAAAAAATTGCTCTATCTTATATACTTCTATTTTATTTGATTTTTATGAAATGTCGATTTCACATAGCACCCCGTCTTAAGAAAAAACATTAAAATTTTATTAACAGCTTTGGTTTCCTAGGAAAGCGGTGCCATCATATAGCATTATCTAAACTAATATTATAAAGCTGAAGAGTTTGTTTGTTTAAACGCGCTAATCTCAGGAACTACTGGTGCGAATTGAAAAATTATTTTTGTGTTGGTTGAATAGACCATTTATCGAGGAAGGTTTTAGGCTATATAACATCACGCTGCAACTAATAAGAGCGAAGAAACAATGGAAAATATGGAAAAAACCGGGAAAATTATTCATTTTTAAAGGCTTCCGTTGCGTGCACTGCGAAAACGGTTCAAGTCATGGGTAACAGATATAATTTATAAAGCTAAAAAGGTTGCCCAAAATAACTATTCCACGCGGAAGAAGTCGCAGGCGCAGTTAGTTTTTAAAAAAACGTCAAACGAAAAGTATCAATTGCTTCACCCACAGAGCTTTGAAGTCCATGCTTGTCGCCCTGTGACTAGAGGCGAATTCTTTCTTTATTCGATACAAAACAGGTGTCACCATTTACTAAAACTAACACACTTTCGGCACGCACACTACGACGCACGAGATGTTCATGTACACAGTACGCTTCAACTTCATCGGCTGTGCAATGTCGATATTTTTTTATCGATTATTTACACATTTACTTCGAAGATATATGTCTTTAATATAACTATTTTATTTAAGTACAAATTATAGTTAACTAGCTATGGCCCGCGGTGTTAACCGCTGTAAAAACGTTTTTATCCCGTGGGATAAAAACTATCCTATGTCCTTACCGGGGACTGAAACTATCTCTATACCAAATTTCATCGAAATCGGTTCAGCGGTTTAAGCGTGAAGAGGTAATAGACAGCCAGACAGAATGACAGACAGACATACGTTCGCATGTATAATATTAGCATGGAAGTATAGATTAGCATGGATTTATCATGAAATAAAATAATATTCAAGCATTAACTCTTGTATTTGTATATTAAATTATAAAGTAAACACTTTAATATTGGAAAACCGAAAAATTTAAAAAGCTGTTCTAATACATATATCTATTTCAAGAACAAGATCAAAACTTGAAGACAGAACACATTCGCAGATATAGCCTATTGCTACAGATTGTGTGCTATTGTCCGGAGAACAGGATAGTTTTGTTGTAATGAGTGCGAAGAGATATTTGCTCAGTTTTCTTTTTACTCAGATATGATAATCTAATGTCTGCGTATTTTTCCATGACAGCTAATCTCGTGACTTTATTCGTGTGAATTATCAAATCATCTTCAAAATGACTGGAGCATATTCTAGCATTTTTATGAGGAAACCAGTTGTATCCTACCGGTGGCCAATAAATCCATTTATTTTTTAACACTGGATTTTTGGAAATCTGTAAATTAAGTATGTGTTAATTAAAAACCGTAATCCAGAAGCATTTCCATACAAAGCTAGAAACATCATATACATTATATCGTTTATCGATAATTTTCTAGGTTCCATTTACACATCACTTTGCTATCGAGAAGTAGCGTCGTCAAGACAACGAATGTGTTAATGCCATTCAAAATGTCAAAAGTTTTTTTTATTAAAATTACGAAATTTTACTACTTACCGATGGTATTTCACGCCGGTAACACTGGAACTATTGTTCTTAAAATTTTTAACTTCACACCAAGACATATTTAATAATTTATCATGCTGTAAAACCGAGTACGTGAGGCTATCTTCACTGTAAACACACTTGCAGAAAGAGCTATAGAGATGCAGCAACCAATGTATTTGTGCTTTATTGATTACGAAAAGGCTTTTGATCGAGTACAACACTATAAAATGATGAAAGTACTGCAAAGCAAGGGAATAGATCAAAAAGACCTCAGGTTAATTAGTAATCTTTATTGGAAGCAGGAAGCTGCAGTTAGAGTAGACGGAAAGTTGACTTCGTGGAAACCAATTGCAAGAGGAGTCAGACAGGGTTGCATATTATCGCCACTCCTGTTTAATATATACTCTGAAAGCATACTAACTGAGTTATTAAGCAGTAAACCAGAAGGCATTTGCGTAAATGGACTCAGAGTCAACAATATACGGTATGCCGATGATACCATATTAATAGCAAACTCAGAAGCTGGCTTGCAGAATTTGTTGACTGAAGTGGCTGAAGCAAGTGAGAACATGGGACTCTCCATCAACGCCGCTAAAACGAAATCAATGATTATATCAAAGACACCGCAAGTACAACCATGTCTTCATCTGAAAGGCAGTCAGATTGAAAATGTTAGCAAATTTAAATATCTGGGGCGTATCTTTACATCCAACCTTTGTCACTTAGAAGAAGTAAAGTGTAGGATTGGACAAGCAAAAGCTGCTTTCCACAAAATGTCCAGAGTTCTATGCGACCCCAAAATTAATTTCAAACAAAGACACCGCATCATGAGATGCTACGTTTGGTCCACCCTCTTATATGGATGCGAAACCTGGGTCCTGCTAAAAGAAATTTGTGACCGGATACAGGCGTTTGAAATGTGGACTTTACGTAAGATGTTCAAGATTCCTTGGACCAGCTTCACTTCAAACGTCAAGGTACTGCAGAAAGCCAATCGCAAGAGAGAGTTAATGTCGATTGTCATGAGACGTAAGGTCGCTTTCTTTGGACATATGCAAAGAGGATCCATATATGAATTCCCACGGTTGATCCTCGAAGGCAAGATTCCGGGAAAAAGAAGCCCTGGCCGTCAAAGGATGAAATGGCTAGACGACATCAAGAAATGGACAAAGCTAAGCTACCCGCATCTAAAAGAAGCAGCATGGGATCGCAAGAAGTTTTGCCAACTGACCTCCGAACTTCAATATGAAGATGGCACCCGATGATGATGATGAAAACCGAGTAAAACGACCGAAAACTCTCTCGCTCGGACTATGGTCGACAACAGACTGACAAGCGCTGTCGTGGTTAGCTTGGCCTGTTTACTGGTCCAAACGAGAACCACGTATTATTATTCATTTCGCTTCTATGGGGGGGCGCGCGCGGGGGCGATGTGGCCCGATCGTTGTACTGTGGCTTCACCGCTATCAATAAAACGTTCGCCAAACCTTCTGACACCGACAAGATTCAGATTCAGATTTCATTTATTCGCATGTAAAATGGGTACAGTAGATCATAATTAATATAAAGTTTCACCATTACAACCTTACATAAGGTACGCAAATATAATATTTTTTCTTAAATTCATATAGAAGGTACTTGATTAAAATTCATTGAATATACTAATTTTTATTATAATTTTATTATTTTTCGTGGTAAACCTGAAATCTACAAGCTGTTTTGTCCAGAAACTCCTTTACTGTATAAAAAGATCAACCACTTTTTCAACTCCGAGTAAAATTTGCGGTTGGGTAATTCTAGTAAATGATTAGGAATGGAATTGTAAATGAGAGGCGCCATGTAAATGCAGTTTTTTCGAAACAACTCTAACGAAGGCATCGGCATTTTAAGTTGCTCCTAAATGACAAAACGATTGCTCAGGCTAGAACAGACAGGGAACAGAGATGAATTAGTCCGCACGAATTTAGCAATTTCAAGAATGTATATACACGGAACAGTTAACGTTAAGAGACAACGAGACTTGAAAGTAGGTTGGCAAGACTCAGCCCATTTCATTAGGAACATGGCCCTGACACATTTTTTCTGTGCTATAAAAACCTTTTTCATAGCGCTTGCATTCCCCCATGCTATGATACCGTACCGAATCACTGATACCACATAGGCGTGATATACGGATAGGACAGTATTTATAGGAGCACACCGTCGCAACCTCCTAAGTGCAAAAGAAAAAGTGTGCAACCTATTCGTTAACATATCGATATGATTCTCCCACCTTAAGTGGGCATCAATATTAATCCCTAAAAATTTTGTATAATCTACTTGTTCTAAAACGTGATCTCCATATTTTACGGTAATGTTATTTTTTGTACTCTGTAATGTCTGAAAATGAATAAGTTTAGTTTTGTTAAGATTTATTTTAAGTTTATTTATATCTAGCCAATGAATAATTTTTGTGAGGCAATTTTCAGTATCATTTATTAAATTTGGAATATTCTTACATTTTAGTATTATTGTAGTGTCACCTGCAAAAAGAATACTACTGTGTTCTATGCCGCTCGAGAGGTCGTTCACATACATTAGGAATAGCAACGGTCCCAATATACTCCCCTGAGGGACACCATTGCAGATAACTTGTTCATTTGAATCACAATCACTAACACAATTCGAGACTTTATCATATTGAGTTATGCGAGTTATCTGTTTTCGATCTTTCAGGTATGATTTGAACCATTCATGAGCCGGGCCTCTGACACCATATTTGTCTAGTTTTTTAACAAAATCTCATGGTTTACGAAATCAAAAGCTTTGCTGAGATCTAAAAATAAACCACAGTTTTTATTATTATTAATATTATTAAGCACCAAGTCAAGCAGATTACAAATAGCGAGAGTTGTTGATCTACCTTTTCTAAACCCGTATTGTTGCTTGGCCAAAAGCCCATAGCTCTCTAGGTAAGAAAGAAGTCTTGTATAAACTATCCGCTCAAAGATTTTTGACATAACTGGGACTAAAGATATGGGACTATAATTATCTTTTTCTGTTTTTGCCCCCTTTTTGAATAAAGGTTTTACAATTGAAATTTATAATTTATCAGGCATACATCCCTGCTCTAATGAGAGGTTAATAATATAAGCAATCGGTTCGTTAATAAATTGACAAATATCTTTAAGTAGGGTAGTAGAAATATTGTCGTAACCTGTTGATTTCGTATTATTAAGATTTTTAATAATTTTGGATACTTCACTAGGTGTAGTAGGGCTCAAGTATATACTTTGCAATGCCGATGGAATTGAAGAGGTGACATTGCATGAAGATTGCAAATGAACCATACCTATCTGAGATGGTTCGCACGTTACATCTATAAAGAAATTATTGAAAGAGTTTGCAATATCGGTGCCATTACTAAGTGTGATTCCGTTGTCATTAATTGAATCTATCTAGTCTATCAAGATAATATCAAGTCTAGTCTATCAAGACGGCCGTCACGCAAATGGTGGCACCTTTGCGGTGTCAGTTACCGCTCTCCAGGAAACCGCGCGATTTTGTTTACATCAATGACCTCCATTACTACACGTACTTTTAGTAATAGAGGTCAGTGGTTCACATCAACGACATTAATGTCGTTGGTTTACATAGACAACGTTCTAGCGACGTCATTCACCGCTGTATTACGGCCGCTATATAATGACACCGCTTTCCTAGGAAACCAAAGCTTTGCTTGCACATATAACGCATATATATGTACAATGATGACTGATCTATAATATAGCTTAGTTGGTTGGGGTAGTTGGTGGCTCTGCCTTCTAATATAGGAGTGCAAGTTCGATTCCCGCATAACACAAGTAATTAAAAAAAACGTTTCCTTGAAGGAATCAGTTGCTACAACACAAGAGACAACTTTCTCTCAGCGTAGCAGCCGCTCGACATATATTTTGTTTTCTAAAATGCCCTTTTTTATTACATTATTAATAAGTGTTAATATTATAAGAATTTGTGTGTCCAATAAACATTTTTATTTATTTATTATTATTTATTTATTAATTATGAATATTAAAATTTGCTATTACTTGTGTTGAGTCTAGTTGTTTCTATAAAAAAAAATATATTTCGGGACATGGCACACAACGCCATCTAGCCCCACACTAAGCAAACGCTTGTGTCGTGGGTACTAGATAACGGATATAATACTTATATACTATGTATGATAAGTATGTATTTACAAAAAAAAGGATACATATCCTTTATCAAGTACCCATGATACAAGTGTAAGCTTATTATGGGGCTAGATAGTGCTGTGTGATATGTCCTGAAATATTTATTTAATAAAAATGTTATGATTGTTTCGTGACGCAGGTTTGGAGCAGGGCGAGATGGCGGCGGTGTTTGAAGAATGGAACAAAGGAGACCTGGACTCGTTCCTTATCGAGATCACTCGGGACATACTGAAGTTTAAGGATAATGATGGTAACTTGTACATTACTTCTTACCTGTAAAAATTACTTATTGACAATGGCGTCCTCACTGAATAAATAAATAATAAATAACTTGTACTCACTGCAAGCGGGCATATAAAATTGGCCGTAAAAGCCATTCGAGAGAATGCCAGCTCCGCCCCATAACTGTTTCTTCTGACAACATACATTTGTCGTGTTAATGTGCAGAAGATGGTCATACAACATACAAAGTTAAAATTTTGTGAACTTCAAATTTGTGTTGTGCGGGAATCGAACCCGTGACTCTTGGAACTAGAAGTAGACATTTTACTAACCTAGCTCCGGATGTGTCAATTTATACAAACGATTTATATGTGCAGGCAAGTATTTGCTCAGCAAGATCCGTGACACGGCGGGCCAGAAGGGCACGGGCAAGTGGACAGGGATCGCCGCGCTCGAGTACGGAGTGCCGGTCACCCTCATTGGAGAGGCGGTCTTCGCGCGCTGCCTGTCTGCGCTTAAAGGTACTGTTCTACTTTCCATCCAATTCCATTTTAAAAAGTGTTTATTTAAACAATATGCGCATATTTTTTAATGCGCTGGGTGATCGAGCAATCGTTCTACAGTTATAATAAGGCATGATTAAATTTAGTTGTAATAACCGGCTAGCACTTACGTCAGTAATTATATCGAAAAATTAGCAAATATTTGACAGGTTCTGCGTTCGTCACTAATATTTTTTTAAACCATAAACTTCAGAGTTCAAAAATAAGGTTGCATTTCGGAGATTGTGCGGAGGAATTGCATAATTTAATTCCTGCAGCCCCATTTTACCATCGTACGAGTACAGGTACGACAAGAAGGCACCGTTATACAGTGGAGGTTCCAAAGACTCGCACCAAGCGGTTTGCTTCGACTTTCATCGTGCGAACAGCCAAACTGTGGAACTCCTTGCCCGAATCTCTATTCCCCTTGAACTATAATTTGTCGGTCTTCAAGTCGAGAGTAAACCGGTTTCTTCTAGGCAAGCGCGCTAGATCGTAGATTACAACGTTGCTTAACATCAGGCAAGTTGTAGTCAAGAATGAGTCTATCTAATATAAAAAAAAAATGACATCCATTTAAATTATACGTAATTGAATATGTAATTGAATGATTTGTTTGAATTATCTTTTAAACAAAGCTGCCGACATATAGGACTTGCTGGTTTGTAAAGGAGTTTGTTAATTGTACGTGATCACTGTAGTTTTCGACATTATTACTAGCCGGTGTTAATCTATATTTGTTGATGTTCAGATGAGCGAGTCAAGGCAAGTGGGGTCCTTCCCGGCTCCAGCCTGAAGTTCACTGGAGACAAGAAGGTGTTCCTTGAAGATCTTCGCAAGGCTCTCTACGCCAGCAAACTGATCTCCTACGCACAAGGGTTTATGCTGCTGAGAGAAGCAGCTAAGGTAATGACGACCAGTTTTTAATATAAGTAAATTTTTAATGACCATTAATGACAAAAATGCTGGCCGCAACTCCACGTTGAATGGCCATGCTTGGACATGACTCTAGCAGTGTTATAGATAACTGGACATTTGGTTTGTTGACAGACACAATATTGATCAGCTCTATGTAACTTCCACTATAGTATTATTCTACTGTGCTACAGAAAGTCTTTCAGGGTTCAACTTGTTGTCAGCAAAAAAAAAACGTTGCCGGTTCAATTGCACTCGTAGGTAGTTCAAAGAACATGATTTCTAGACATGAGTTTCAGTTACACCGTACGTAATTCAAAAATATGATGCAAAACAGTGTATGCATAAATTTTATTAGTAATTAATAATTAAAATTTAATTGTTTAAAATAAAAATATAATTATTAAGTGAAATTTTAATTTTATATATCTTCGGTACTTCTTACTGAGTAGGGGATGCCTGATGCCTTCTTGCACTTGCTCTACTCGTGCTGTACATATTAATTACCATCTATTCAAATAGTGGTGCTTAACATTAGGCAGGCTATAGTCAAACGTAAGCTTATTTAGTGTAAAAAAAAATCGAGTTTCAAATAAAAGTATATATAATTTTTAGACTTCTATGGAATTTGCACATTATGCTTGTAAAATAAAATTGACAATGGACATTTATCATGTAGTAGGTACTTACACAACATCATACTAGTGGCATACTAATACTCTTCAAGCTGTTATGTCCATTCCATGCATCCTTTATGGAATGGAATTAAAACAACTTATTATTTTCTTCAGAACTTTTCTTGCAATTCTGTGTTACTCTGAAAGTGAACTAGTTTTTTTAGGGTTTTTCTAGACACAAACCTTATCTATACATATAATAAAGCTGAAGAGGATCAACAATCTGTGCATAAAAGATATTTAGAAATACCATATTTGTGTATATTTTAAATCGATAATAAAACACGTTTCAGCAGTTTTTTTATAATTATTGTCTGTTTGTCTGTGTCTCTGTTTATGTAAACTCAGCACTCAAAAACGGCTGATCTAAGCATGATTTTTGGTATGTATGTACCTAGGTAGTATGAGGTCGTATCAGTGTCATAGGCTACACAGGCTTTTTATCCTGAAATAATGCAAACAAAATAGTAAGTAGGTAAATATTGATAGGTAGGATAAATGGTTAATGTTCAAAAATCCCTGTGTACCGCTTTACATTTGCAAGATAGTATCACTATAATTGTGTTTTTTTTGCACATAAAGCTCTCTAGTCGAATGATAGTTTATTCTGCCCAGTTAGTTATACTCTTAATGACGTAGCCATGATGCAAATTTCCAGGCTAACAAATGGAACCTGAACTACGGAAGCATCGCCCTGATGTGGCGCGGTGGCTGCATCATCAGGAGCGCGTTCCTTGGGAACATCAAGGTCAGTACTTATATACATATAACTAACAAATAAGAATGCGTAAACAAGTTGATCACTAAACCTTTGAATGCTACTCTTAAAAAACATGAACGTGCCCGTGGATTCCAATTTCGTTGTCAATTTTAGACGTAGTTGACGCACAGGGCCCCAAGTGATGGTAAAGAAGTATATCATTATGAAATTCAAAAATTTTATTGTGTGCCTATGGGTGCCTCCATTACTCAGAATATCTTTATAATAATATTTATCATAAAAAATGCACTCATGATAAAGATGGTTTTGCTTTAAATGTTAATTTATTCCCAGCCTGGGTTACCACTGCTGGTCACCCTAGGCCCATGGGTCAGGCCCTCACGGTAGCCTTTGCATTTTTTCAGGGACATTAGGCGACCAATACCATATCACTAAAGTGATCTCTTCCAGGTAACCTAGTTTGGACAACACTAGAGGAAATCCGTAATGCTGGCGTACTTATCACAATATTAAATAATAAAAAAACACAACAACAAGTATAACATTCAAAGTAACAACATACTTACACATAAAACTACATTTTTTTTTTTTTTTTTTTTTAGATAAATGTACATACATGAAATGGCGGCTCTAGATACCAAACTAGGCGTTAGCCTGTATCTTGGTACCTAGTCCTTCCCAGTAGAAACATTGTTTGTGTACATGTTACATAAAATTGATATTGATATTGATTTTTGTTGCCATGCCATACATTATGCCGCATATCTAAATCTATATATAAAAGAAAGTAAGTTATATCATTTATAACACAAGAACGGTTGAACGGATTTAGCTGAAAATTGGTGAAGCTTAGAACCAGGACATAGGAACTTTTTATACCGTTTATTTTAATTCAATTGAGTAATATCCAAAATATGTTTATATATTGCCTCTAAGGCGGAACAGAGTTCACCAGTTCAGCTAGTGGAGAATAAAATATAAAGAGGAACAAACACATCTCTGTTTTCATAGCTAAAATAAATAAATATTCCAGGACATTGCACACAGCGCCATCTAGCCCCACACTAAGGAAACGCTTGTGTCGTGGGTACTAGATAACGGATATAATACTTATATACTTTTCTTTTATAAATACATACTTATTATACATACAAACGACCAGACTCAACACCAGTAATTACATATACATTTTTAAAGTACATACTTGTGTCATGCGGGAATCGAACCCACGACCTCTAGATTAGAAAGCAGAGCCACTACCAACTAAGCTAACAGGCCAGTCAAACATACATTATTTGTATTGTTTCCTTGTTTTTTTTTTAAATTAAATGTTTAACTATCATAGTCAGACCCCACAGTATTTCGTTTCAACAATAGCTATGTATGCTAATCGCGCCAAATACCTTACTCACCTCTATCTGACCTCTGCTTGTATCGACGCGTTTGATTGAGGTCGCGGCGGCTGCTATCATGTGACCTGTGGTATCATGCCATCTTATATTTCGCTATAATTCACTCTTAAGGCTCGCTTGCATAACCACTCTTAAACACTCTTACATGTTTTTTACTAAGTTATGCCAAATGTGTTTAACAATTGTTGTGCAAGTAGACCCAAGTGTTATGATACGAAGTACATAAATGTTGTCTTCAATGTAATGTATCTTATTACTAGTTAGGGTTAGTTCCTATGCTGTTATTCTTATTTCGATCAGTCTTTTTGATGTTTTTTAATAATATACGATCCGAATTGCAGTTAAGACTATTTCTATTTAACTAAATATCGTAATCTTCATATTTAAAAGAACACGAATAAGATGTTTTACATACAAGTTTCAAAACTATTCAATTAATAACTAATTTATGTTACTCTATCATATGCAGACGTTATTCTGGATGTTCGTAGTCGACGTCGTCTTTCAATTACTAATAAGTAATTAAGAATTTGTACTGAAATGATTAACAACATTATATTATATCATAATCGATCATAAAAGTGGCATTTCCAGAAATCCGTTCTTAACGGATGCCCTCGCCATAACACCTACCTTCATTCCAAATTTCAGCCCAATCCGTCCAGTGGTTTGGGCTGTGCGTTGATAGATCACTATATCAGTCAATCACCTTAAGTTTTATATATATAGATATCAACTTTGTTAAATAAAATTTTGAGTCTATTCATCTCTGAGTTCGAAAGTGTGTGGCATGCAGTAAGGTCCCTTATAAGGTCTTAATTTAGGATTTTTTAAAATCATACATCACTATACTAGATATCTTTCGTGTAGACACACATGTATTGAACTGAGGGGAAACATACTTATCCTCATCACTTGTATACGAGTACCTACTTACACATATTGTTGTAGGTTTGTCATCAGTGTGGTTAGTAGCCCGAGAAACTACTTCATCCTACATAAGTCTATATGTATAAAGACAGCTTTAGTTATTTATATTATACCTTAAACTGACAATATTTATCTCTCACCTGAGTGCCTATTCAATCGATTTATCTTTTTTGGCCTTGTAATATTAAAAAGTCATCGTTAACTACTAATGACATAGGTTAATAGAGCGTTACCTACTTGCATGTTGTTAAAACGTGCGTGTTTGAAAAATATTGCGAAACAGCGGCCTTAATTTTTTTAAAAGCTGTCGTTATAAAAATGTTTACACAATTGACGTGCCGGTGATGAATATACTGTGAGGCTCTTCGGAACCGAACATCAGAGTAGAGTAACACGATTATCTATAAATTCAGGACGCGTTCAGCAAGAACCCTCAACTGTCCAACTTGCTGCTGGATCCCTACTTCCGCGCGCAGATCTCGTCAGCGCAGTCTTCTCTGCGGCAAGTGGTCGCTCAGGCGGCTCTCGTGGGAGTGCCTGCTCCCGCTTTTTCGGCCGCGCTCGCTTTCTACGACGGGTACCGATCGGCCGTGCTACCAGCCAATTTGCTGCAGGTAGATACTTTATTTATATCCCCTCTAAAACAGCAGAACGCAATTTAACAGACTAGCCCATATTATCGCGTCTAATTTACTAGCCGAATAAAAGCTTGAGATTACTGTGCATGGTACAACCTGAATGAAGTCTATTTTATGGTTCATGGTAAACATTTTTTCGCTCGTCTGATGTTTAACTGCGGCAAAATTATCGAAGTATCAGCTAAGCAACAATGGCATTAAAAATCTACTTAAATCATCTGCAGGGCAAGCACGCCACGAGGACTAAGTCTTTCCACCATTTTTATTCACTCTTTGGTGTCGGACAGGTAAATAAAATGGTGGAAAGACTTTTAGTCCTCATGCCATGCTTGCCCTTCTAGTAGGTTTATTTTTGGTTGAGGACCTCTATTATTATGCTGGACGTCGAGCGGTTTTCAACGCCTAACTCAGTAACATCACCGAGAAATCTGTGAACTGTGTGTATACACAAGCAAACACTGAAATAATGTAGCATACGTTTGATGAAGCCTTCTTACATACATTTCAAATTGTTTTCGGCCTTTTTTAATTCCCGGTAAAAAGGTCTTGTGTCATCTGGTTAGTACCTACATAATTTATAGGGCTGATTTTGATCTAGCATTTTTTGTTTCAAGTTTTCTTATTTTTCAGGCGCAACGTGATTATTTCGGCGCGCATACTTACGAGCTACTCACCAAGCCCGGAGACTTCGTTCACACCAACTGGACCGGCCACGGTGGCAACGTGTCCGCATCCACCTATAACAACTAGGCCTCGCACACATGTATATGTAGCTACCATATGTCCATATCTATACAAACTATATCTGATATATACTCGGTTACATTCCTTTTCAATGCGCCGTTTAAACGAGCTTTTATTCTCGAACTGTCTGGCTTCTGATTAAATAAGGCAATATGTATAAGTCTTTGGTCATATGGTAGGTAAAATAACAAGCTATGATCACACGCGAGTAAACTTGGCTAAAACAAACGTAAATCACGACAAATAACAGACATGTTGATTCTGGATATCGGAGCGACTACTCCAGTAGTCTCTCATCTTGCACAAGTCGAGCAATAAAGCGAGTTGGACTAAAATATATTAGTGTACATCTCGCTGTTGTATATTTTACTTTTAGCCAAGCATGTGACTCGGTGTAATCGTAGTGTGACAGAAAAGATATTCTGAAATTAGACTGACAAACATTCCTCAGTCTGAAGTGCCTGAAAAATTCGCTTGGGGATAAAAATATAACTTTTTTGTGTATTAGTATAAAGTGAATTTTATTATGATGACGACTTGTTATTCCTAAAGATTCCAATGTTGCGACTTAGTGTCGAAACATTCCTTTTTACATTTGTTGGTGACTGGTAAGATTATTATTTATTTAAATGACTAAGATTGTATGCTAATTATTAAATCGCTTAACTTGTGAGAGAGCTTCTATTTTGAAAAATATACATATTTATCAGTACATTCTAGACTTGTTTTATTTAAGTTGTATCCTAGAACCTATATGTACAAGAATCTGTACTTACTGCTTATGATGAAATGTGATGATATGTCGCTCATTGTGTATGTTATTTGGTTATAGGTACATATCAAATCGGGTGGCCTCTATAGACAATGAGACCTTAACATAGCACAGCACTATACTATGCACAACTGTTCAAGGTATTAAATAAAATAAATTCGGTAAGGCTGTTGTATCTGTATAATCGCACTGTCGTTGGTGCGCCCAATCTGTTCGCAGTGCTCGGTGCATTGACCTCTTACACGTGTTAAAAGGTGTAGTGACTCGGAGGAAGGTTTTCGCCAGACAAGTCATATTGTAGAACAACGAGTAAACTTTGCAGCTAGAACATAGCTCTTCGGCCAGCTTCCGGAAACCGCAACCTCTGCACATACTTATTACAAATGAAAATATCTGAAATGTAATCAATATCATCGCACACAATGCAAATAGCAAAAGAAAAATAATAGTATTTTATTAACTATAAAATTAAACACGTACTTGTGGTAAGCGCCTTTTTGACGAAAATCAAGCTTATTGACTACGATGAGGAGCAATGCGGAAAGGAAAAAATAAATAGGAAAGACCTTAAATACTATTTTATTAATTAAATTGTAGTTAAAATAATTTTCTAAACATGTCTTAGCTAAAAACAACATTAAAGTACACCTTATGAAATATATAATGCTAACAAGATGGAGTTGTAAAGAAGGATTCGAACATTTCCACTTAGATATGAAATTTTCGCAAGTTAAATGGATAGACAAGACACGCTCAGCATATAATCCTATTATAAAACAAGAACAATACAAATTAACATATAAGTACATGTACATTTCGTTACGTAGCTATACATGTGTGACCAAGCAGCAGTGGAAAGACAAGTTTTTACCTCTTAATATTTTACAAGGTGGCTTTTACCAGGAGTGTTGTGTTTACAAGTACAACTTTCGACAATAACAATTCATACAATTTTTCTCTTCAGTTACGATACGACGATAATTATTACTAAGCATTGATATATATTCCATATTTTATATATTATACTTGCCTTTCCATTGCCATATTATTCGACTGAATGATAGTTTTTTCATTCATTAGAAAAATTGAGCTTGTTTTAAAACGGATTCATAAATAAAATCAAATTAATTAAAACAATAATTCATTGTAATGGCCCGAGTGTATATACAGGGCTATTTGCATATTATTGTCAAGAATTGTAAAAATATTTTTTTTATTTAAATAATTGTAATATTTGTATAAATGTTATTTTAAATAATTGTATAATAAAATTGTAACCTTTGGCATATACAAAATAATTAAAAACTTGTAAATATTTATTATATTTTATGGAACGCTTTATTAACGCGTTATTTGATATCGAATTGTGTCTTAATTTAGTGACCACGCGGTTACGCGAATATGCACATAACCATGTATACAAGATCTCGCTTCGAACAGGTAGAAACAATTCGGAAAATAATTGTAACGAATAGTAGGCCTGTACAGACAGTGAATAAAATCTAGGTTTCATAGATATAAGGATAGTATATTGATATATTTTTATTAATGGTTTATAATAATAATAAAAACTGAACAACTTTCATAAATAATAGATATTTGATGCTAAATAATCTGGCTGTGGGAAGGATCTGTTTGTTTAACTATTTCTCGAATTGGTTCTATGCTACGTACTTACATACATCTGAATGTGAGTTGTAATCATTACATGAAATATTTGAAAGCTTCAACATGATCAGTCCCCTTAGACAAGAGGCGTATTTTAGTAAGCGTACTGACGCATATTTATGAAATAGAAAGACCAATAATGATGGGATTGACGTCACGATGCGTTCCGCGGGGGAAATTCTTACGTCACTCCCATACATTGGTCCTTCTATTCCATAAGTATGCGCCTGTACGCTTACTAAAATACGCCTCTAGTCTAAGGGGGCTGAACTGTGTATCAGGAAATGTTTTGAGGCCGCGTTTCTTTCATCAAATAATATTTTGCACTGAAAGTTTAGGCGTTATTTGAAATAATTCATCCATAAAATAAATATAACACCTTTGCAAGTAGATTTGAAAGCAGCAGAAATACTTTTACAGATCGTTCAAGAAACTTGGAATTTTAACAAATAACACTTAATAGAATAAAACACCATCTCGTTGCTCTTACATAACATAACTTACAAAATATCATAAGTTACATATTTACTCTATCACTTAAAACTATATTATTGATGGTCAGACTTTGTAAAAATATGGTATAGGTATAATAAAATGTAAGACGTCGTGTATAAAGTCACAATACAGCAATAAACAGAGGGTATTTGGTAGTGTCCAGGCTATGGGGACGTAATTTGATTCAGGCAGGAAGACCCCAAGGTGGCATCCTTACAAGGCATTTTCAGACAACAAAACACAGCTTTTCCCTCTAAATGGGCTATGACGAAAAGGGACAATTGAAAATAACTACTGGCAAATCTATGTTAAATACTTTTTTAAATATCATAGCTTTAATTGGTTCTGTTGCACTGAAGCCGCCTTGAGAGCCCGATGACCCAGCAACCCTGGTTTTAAGAAGAGAAGAGGACAGATATGATATCTTGCTATCAAGCTACCTGGTAGCAGAATTCATGATAAAATATTGGTTAAGCTGTCGATCGGCCGCAATGCGTGGTGACTAGAGTGGACTAGTTAAATTACTGATATTTATTTCATATGTACCATCAGTTGATTGCAAAATATCTGATTACTTTACGTTATTATACAGTAATAAGGACTTTTTAAGTACTTATTAATGTATGTAAATAAGTCATAACTACATACACTCTATTTAATAATATCAGATATCATTTTCAAGATATCAAGTACATTCAGTAATTTAACTGTTTCGGCATCACGACAACTTAAATATTATAAAAATAAATTTTGCTAAAATGCAATTGGTCAAAAATGTTTATACAAACAGATAACATAATTCATTGTAATACATTGGATGTTAAAATTATTTGATTTTATGTACAGACATAATAGATCGAAGCCACGGCGGTCTTGTAAGTAGACGGTAAATGTCTATCGGCAAGTAATACATATTTCAAAACTACTTGTTTCTTCATTATTTTCATAAACCGAACAAAGCGATGTAGTGTTGATTGTCTTATACGTTTAACGTAAATAACAACACTTACAGATAACATTTTTTGAGTTTTTTTTACAAACAATATGCGTTTTGTACTACATATTCATTGAACGTCTTGGCTTACCGCCTCAGTAAAATTATATTATTCCAGCATACGTACGAGTATGAAATTGATAATCGTTTGTATGGTATAAATAGAAACCAATAAAAATATGTTTTTTAAAATTGTAGATTACAGGTCAGTGCTGGTACGAGTAGGTAAGAGAAGGCTCTTGAAGTTACGTTTAACTCAAACAACAAGCACGGAACTGCCGCAATTCTGATAGCTCCCTCCATACTTAATTTAAATACCTACATATTTAATGTCGCCTATTTTATTTCATATTCTAACAAGCAATTAAACTAATATCTATTAAAAAGCAATCGCCGGGCCTTACACAACATATTGATAAGAAACTCATGAGATTTATCAATATCATGCAAAAGTATCATAAAAATACTATATTAATAGATTAAATATTTCTTCCATATTCTGTGCGAATTCATCTTAACTTATCTTAATTATTAACTATATATAATGTTAATAAACTAGACAAGGAACCATCGCTATACTCCATTCGCGGAGTCGAACTAATAGTGAAAACAAGCGCTGAACGTGATTGGTTGAAAATAAGAAGCTAAGGGCGCGTACACCGTGCGACATAATGTTAGTCCGATACTGTTACTTGACCGGTGCGGACGTGTTCTTTGTTTGGCGTTATTTCAGTGTGTTCAGTGTTAGGATATATGTTGACCTGACCTGTTAATAGGACTGATTCTTGCTTACTTTTGGATTTGGGTTTACTTATTCATTTGGTGTATTTTTTCTACGAAGCCATTTCGAAGGTTGACAGCAGCAAGTGTGTGCGACATGTGATAGAGGTGGTAGGACCACAAATGAACGTTATTAAAAAAATTCTTAATAATTTAGTTATTCTTATCTTGCGTTCAATCTCTGATATATATTAAAATTATTATTATTTTTAGATGATAGATCACCTTGCGTTCAATCTCTGATATATATTAAAATTATTATTATTTTCAGATGATAGATCACCCATTTAAACGCACCCTTACATTCCCATGAATTAGCCACACCCGCTGACCAATCCTGACAATTTGAGTCTTTTTTATTTAACTTTAAAGGGTTTGCACTTGGTTCTGCGTCCATATTAGTTTCATACGGTTGTGCAAGGGAGAGGACGCTCCATAAGTTCGACTCCGCGAATGGAGTATAGATTATATTTTATTATGATTATGATTACGAAAAAGTTTTTGTAAGTCACAGAATTTAGACAAAATATGGAAAAATTTAGGAACTAACTATCTTTTGACAAGGAGAACCTTAATAATTTCCTGTCACGAAATATCAGAAATTCCGTAACAGTGCATGGGATTGAGCAGGACGATAACAATTTGCCTCAGTAGAAAATACGCGTAATATCTCGTACATGGGCATTTTCAAACAGGCCAACATACCGCCAGTAATTAAATTGAAAAAAAAAACCCGGTCAGTTTCTGCTACTTCATTAGAAAACTAGAACTAGAAAGAAATTTAATAAAAAAACAACGATAACAAAATAAAATTAATGAACTTAGTCAATAAAAAAATTTTTTTTGGTCATGCGTACGAGCGTTTGCTTAGCTTTTTCTAAAAAGAAAATACCGCCTTGACTGTGACTAAGTTTGCACTCTCGCGTCGAAATATAACAAACGAGCTTGAACTTGATTCCTAGAACTGTCTTGCAGCATAAATTACGACTTTTTCCAGTAACTTTGGTCGCCTTTATTAACCTATGTAAAGGTAGGTCATATGCTACATGTTTTAGTCTGGCACCTTAATATGACTTGTTCGCATTTACAAGATACTGCTTTTCGGTTAAGGCATAACGTATCGTTTCTCAATATACCCATTAAAACAAAAACTTGGTTCTACTCAGTAAGTATATCTACGGAATATTAATTGATTTATAATTATTTTTTAATTCATTTCAGTTCTTGTAACCCGACTACACTACAATATTATTGCTTAAATTATTACACATTAAATAGTAATTGATTTTTATGAACTGCATTTTGCTCTGTATATTAGAAAATAGTCTGACTGTATATATGTACTTACCTACGGTATTTAGTAACTACACTTCATAATCTGCGCATATGAAATGTAAGTATGAATAAAGCCTACTTAGAGTACCACTAGCAGGCTAGGTCGAGGATGGTACAACTGCTCGCGAAAATGGCTGCGACCATTTCTGTGACTAACTTGCATTTGCAATTCAGACAGAAATAAATGATAGCAGCCATCAATTCAAAAATGTAATTAAAAACAATTCTGATAATTTGAGATAAATTGGTTTATATCAAATCAACAAGATTTTATACATACATGTCGGTCCGACATACACGGTATATCAACCGGATCGCAGCAGTTAACCATCTCCGAGCAACCTCTATGGGCAATTTCAACACTTAACAACTAATATACACAATATGTTTCCCTTGAAGGCTTATAGTGAGTGAGATGAAGTATTACGTATGTACAGATGTGTGGTGATGAGCGGGAGCCCCGTCGCCGACTCGCCGGCTCGCAGGCTGCATCCCGGTGCCGCCGTCACTCTGCAACAAGCCGCCCACTCATTACACCGCTGTTTGTTCAACACTAAATCCAATATTTCACCAGCACAGCAAACTATTATATTATATTACTTACGTTCATATCGCACTTTTTCATTCTTCAATATAACTTTCGCTTGATTAGTACACTGTCGGCAAACACTCGCAGTGCTATATGATGCTGATATTCTAATATAATAATTTCTTTTTGTGTAAGTCTTTTTATTTGAATTATGTTCTGCTTTCTTTTGTTTTTGTGTGATTTCCTTCAATGTATATATTTCCTTTAAATATCAGTAATATGTAGTTCTATGTGTAAGTATGTTTGTATGTTGTTACTTTGAATGTTATACTTTTTGTTTTATTTTTAAATATTGTGATAAGTACGCCAGCTTTTATTTGCCGAATGGATTCTTAAGTTTCTCGTAGACTTCTCGAGTTAATGACATAAGTATTGATCGTCTATGAGTATTATATAGTTACATTATTGTGGAAGCCTAACACTTCACTCAGTTTCGGTATGAGAAGTAGTCTAACACAACCACCAAAACTCGTGATGTTGCGGCGTGAAAGAGGGACAACCATACATACTTTCAATTCTATACAATATATGACGGAAACTGAACTATCAAGCATAGATGTTTTTTTAGTTTTTTTACCCTGGATTCCCTTACGGTCAAGTGCCAACCAATACCGCTTAAATAAAACTAAGCATAGATGTGTCTGCAAATGTATGTATGATATACGTGTCAATTATATCTGTCAATTATATCGTGATGTTTATTGAAACCACATTACAATTAGACAAGCGCAGCGTGATGGTGATGATCATACAAACAGGAAAAAGGTTCATTTGATATGCTCATTTGTACTGTACATTACTAATGCTAAACTAACTTTACTCCGCTGAACTCTCACATGGTTGGATGCGAAGCCTATTGGCACTGAGAATCTTTACGCGGGTAAAGAAAAAAAAACTAAGACTACGGTTACGGTACGCGATATATGCCCAATAAATAGCTCTGCCAAATATAATTGTCACATGATATTATCGACTTTCCTGCAATCAGACGAATATCGCATACGTATTAAAAGACAAATTATTTCAGGTATAAATAAAACAGAAAATCTGATTCAGTCTTATATTTTTATTTAATAACACATTATTATAATACTGTGACTAGCAAATAATTATTCAGTATTAAATTCATTCCTTATTAAGTTTTAATTAAAAAAATAGTTATATTTTGGAAGCACCAAATGTTTTGTAAATCTAAGTAAAAATCAGGTACTTTTGAATAATTATTCAGTATTAAATTCATTCCTTATTAAAATTTTAACTAAAAAAATTGTTATAGATTTTGGAAGCACCAAATGTTTTGTAAATCTAAGTAAAAATCAGGTACCTTTGGCTAGTGCTTATATAAATACGCATTTTACAAGTGAGACCCGTATAATGTAGGGGTTTTCTTCGTATAAATTTATACATCTGGCGTCAATTCGATAACATTGCAAGTATAAAGAAAGTAATCAGGATAGTATGAGTTGCAATTGGAAGAAATCTACAATTTATCCGTACGCTTAGTATTAGAATTCAAATTGATGCCAGCAAATAGCTGGCTAAATATAAATGTAGGTGGAGACGACTTCACTTAGCGACATAATTCTTGGTGTGGCATACAAAATCCCTAAAGACAGGACAAACCAGAATACAAAACAATAAAAAGTCATTTCGCATAATACACTTAAATATATAGTTACACAATCGCAATTCTGCTACGAATTAAAAAAGTTAAACATAACTTACATTATACAATAAATCAGTTAGGTTAGGTTTGGACGCAAATGAGTATTTTAATAGCTAATTTAGATGACTCACAACTTGGCATTAACAACTATCCATTACCTTATTTGGTAAAACAATGAAGCTTAAGTTTTCATATGAAAAAACACAATATATAAATGGAATGTGGGCATCATAAGTGATTGTTTCATACTAATATATGACTTATGTATATATCAAAGCAAGTTACATAACTAGACACAACGAACTCGACCACTGAATGACTATTACTTTGTTCATATCCATGAAATTAAACTAGCTTAAATTACTCAATAAAAGGACAAATACTCGACACAACGCATACAATATTAAAAAGGGTAAAAGGAAATAACACTTTCTGTTAAAAGTTTTTGCTCTCTAAAATATAATATAGTATTTGTTATCTGATTTATTATGATGATTATTGTATGAAATAAAGGAGTGCCATACCAGGGGAGAACACGGATATCCCACCCCAACATACAGCCTTTGACCATCTTTCGTATTCTGTACAAGCCGTGAAGAAATAACGAACAAGAGAGCTTGTTACACACATTACATTACAAGTAGTTAAAACAAGCAATCTGGAACAGTCAACAAGAGATCATGTATGTAGAGGAGCACCGGAACACGTTCAAAAAGCGGATGGCCGCATCCATCCCATCATTCAGTCCGTTGAAATGTTACATGAGCTTTGCATTTTTTAAGGGACGCAATTTTAATTTTGGACCATGTTTTGGGGTTAATAGAAGAATGAGTCGGACATAAATTAATTTTCTTTGAATGATGGCATCAAACAAAGTATACATCCTCTCATATGAGCACATATCTAACCATCTTACCACCCATGAACAAAAACATTGGTATATATGAAAAACGATGCTAAAAACACATCGATCAAGCTGACGACCATAGCTGGGCATTAACTCGTTAATCTCTAAATTAACGACTTAACTTTTAAGTTATCTCTTAAAAATGTTAACGGACACGTTAACTTCCGTTAATCCTTCGTTAGTTATGCAGAAGTCTGTTAATCGTTAATCCAATGCCTAATAATAGTTACCGCACGGCACTGACAAGTACCGACAAGTGCAAAAACTAGATATATTTTGTCAGCGCATGCGAGCGAGAAAGAAAACTGCGAAGAAAGTTGTTTCCTTTGATAATTTAATTACTTAGCGCCGCCGGCCGGTGCTTAGAGTGACGAGTGTTTTGTTTGTTTTAAGATGCCTTATTTTTTTTTAATAAAATTCCACCAACGTCCCTGGCGAAGCCAAGGTTTTTTTGTATCTTATCTATGTATTTGATTCTAATTTTTATTAAATATTTTCTAACTAATTATGCTGTCCCAACTGATATTCCTATAATTTAATATAGTATTCAGTTAGGTTTATATATCTATTTGTTACTATTTATAACTTTTTCAACAATTTTGATACTGAAATTAACAAATACATCTCGTAATTTTTTATCTGCGAATATTTTACTAAAATTTTCCTTATCTATTTTTACACCTATTTCTTGCTCAACATTGAATCTGTCGCGTGCGAACATAGGACATTCTGCGAGTACATGGGATACAGTCTCATCCTTTGTAGGGTCACAGGGGCAAGATGGACTCGCCTTTATCTTAAAGCGGTGCAGATACTCGGAGAATCCACCATGCCCCGTGAGTATTTGTGTAAGTACACCAGTAGGAGCCAGTTCTCTAACAATTTTGTATGCCAGTATAGCGTCCGGCAAGAACATTTTTGTCACTGCTCCTTGTTTAGCAGATTTATATCTCCTACTATATTCCATTTGTCAAGTGATTCCAACCGGAGTTGCCTTTTGACAAATGAGACCGGACACAGGTCGTAGTTAGGCCTGGTTTTCATCTTTAGGGCTGCATCCTTGGCCAGCACATCCGCTCTCTCATTCCCCTCGAGTCCCCCGTGTGCCTTAATCCAAAAAAGTTCAACTTTTTTGTTTTGAAAACAATTTTTCGTAAGAAAAAAAAAGAAAGGGGTAAAAATAGAAAGGGGTGCGGTGATCGGACTACCTTGACGTAGCGCAAGTCCCAACTAATTTCATCTCCATGGGGAGTTGGGAATAGGGGAGCACCGGAACAAAAATTCAAAATGCGGCCATAGTCCATTGAAATGTTACATGATCTGATAAAAAATATCATAGTTGCCTGTATCGTAATACTATAATCATCACCATTACCATCATCATCATCATCACGATCATCATCATCATCTTCAAAGCTACAATCTGTTCAGAGTAAGTAGTAGTTCAGTTAACAGTTTATAAAATTGAGCTTGTATGTTATTTTTTATAACATCAAAGTATAAACCTGGCTAACACTGTTAAGTTTGATCATGATTATGATACAAACCTGTCTGTTCTAGTATTATTATTACTTACTATTTACCTACACTCTAAGTTTTGAAATGCAAAACTTATGATCAGAATGACAGTGCTATTAATGTTAATGTAATAGGTAAATATGGAAAACTATGTACAAAGACATAGGTAAATATGAAAACTATGTAAGACATAGGTAATTATGAGAACTATGTACAAAGACATAGGTAAATATGGAAAACTATGTACGAAGACAAAGGCAAACATGAAAACTATGTAAGACATAGGTAAATATGAGAACTATGTACAAAGACATAGGTAAATATGGAAAACTATGTACGAAGACATAGGTAAGAAATAAAAATATAAATGGGTGCGGGGATCGGACTACCTTGACGTCAGCAATCGATCAAGCTGACGACGCAAGGCAACTAGAACTATGACCATAGACATAGGTATATATGAAAACTATGTAAGACATAGGTAAATATGGAAAACTATGTACGAAGACATAGGTAAATATGGAAAACTATGTACAAAGACATAGGTAAATATGGAAAACTATGTACAAAGACATAGGTAAACATGAAAACTATGTAAGACATAGGTAAATATGAGAACTATGTACAAAGACATAGGTTAATATGGAAAAATATGTACGAAGACATAGGTAAGAAATAAAAATATAAATGGGTGCGGGGATCGGACTACCTTGACGTCAGCAATCGATCAAGCTGCCGACGCAAGGCAACTAGAACTATGACCATAGACATAGGTAAATATGGAAAACTATGTCGATTATACCAAAGCTTTTGACTCTATATCACACAATCATTTATGGATAAGTTTGAGAGAGCAAGGTATAAATAATAAATACATATCTATACTCAGAATAATATACAGCAGATATAAGGCAAAAATAAGAACAGAAGCCATTGGACCACCGTTTAACATAAAAAGAGGAGTAAAACAAGGGGATCCAGTGTCCCCAAAAATGTTTGCAGCCATCTTAGAGTCCATGTTCCGCAAACTTGATTGGTCTATGTATGGTTTGAACATAAACGGAGAGAAGCTCACACATCTACGGTTTGCGGATGATATTATAATCATGGCTGAAACACCGGAAATCCTAGAGCATATGCTGAATAAATTGGATAGCGAGAGCAAAAATATTGGTCTTCATATGAACCTTTCTAAAACAAAAATAATGACAAACGGTACTCAGACTCCTATAAAACTTCAAGACACATTCATCGAGTATGTAAGCGAATACATATACCTGGGACGTATTATTTCCTTTCAAGATGCAGATAGCAAAGAAATTGACAGAAGGATAGCCACAGCATGGAGAAAATACTGGGCTAACAAGGATGTCTTCAAGAGCCGTATGCCTATATACTTGAAAAAACGACTAATGGACAATACAACCCTGCCTTCTTTGCTGTATGGATGCCAAACATGGGCGCTAACACAAGACTCTGTTGACAAAATTGCCAAGTTCCAAAGAGCAGCCGAGCGTTCTATGCTTGGACTCACCCTCATGGACAAAGTAAGGAACACAGAAATAAGACAGCGGACCAAAGTTATAGACGCAGTGACGATGTTGTGCCGCTTAAAATGGAAGTGGGCGGGACACCTAGCCCGCTTTACCGACGGCAGATGGAGCGAGCGCATCGTGCACTGGTGCCCGCGGGACGCCACGCGCACGCGCGGCCGACAGAAGAAGAGGTGGAGAGACGACATCTTGGAGGTGGCTGGAGTCACGTGGACCAGACTAGCCCAGGACCGCAACGCCTGGGCCAGCAAGGAGGAGGCCTTTACCCGCTTTTGGGTGCCCTAATATCAACTATAAAAATCTTCATAATTAAAATTAAATATTAAACATAATTTGAAACAACCTAATTAAGAAGTGAATGAAATGTAATTTTATAAAGAACGAGGGAAATAAAGGCTATTTTATTTTATTTTATTATGTACAAAGACATAGGTAAATATGAAAACTATGTACGAAGACATAGGTAAATATGGAAAACTATATAAAAAGACATAGGTATATATCAGTTCCTTAAGTTTTTTTACAGTGAAAGTTTAAGGGAAGTCTATTAGTTATCAAAGCTAAAAAACTATTACAAAGTAATTTGCTCCACTGCCAAATTGGAAATAAATTAAGACTACAATATTAACTAAAATGCAAATTGGAATGTGTGACTTCACAACAAAAATGTGTGGGCAAAAGTGTGAGTGTACACTATTTGTATATTTAATTAGTTTAACATTATGCCAGTCTCTGTAAAAACTGTAAAACATGTCATGAATTTTGAAAGTGTACACATATTTCTGTTATTTTTTGTATGAAATATGGAAAACTATGTACAAAAACATAGGTAAATATGGAAAACTATATACGAAGACATAGGTAAATATGAAAAACTATGTAAGACAGGTAAATATGGAAAACTATGTACGAAGACATAGGTAAATATGAAAAACTATGTACAAAGACATAGGTAAATATGAAAAATATGTAAGACATAGGTAAATATGAGAACTATGTACAAAGACATAGGTAAATGTGGAAAACTATGTACGAAGACATAGGTAAGAAATAAAAATATAAAGGGGTGCGGGGATCGGACTTGACGTAGCGCAAGTCCAACTAATTTCATCTCCATGGGGAGTTGGGAATAGGGGAGCACCGGAACAAAAATTCAAAATGCGGCCATAGTCCATTGAAATGTTACATGATCTGATAAAAATATCATAGTTGCCTGTATCGTAATACTATAATCATCACCATTACATTTAAAAAGAAGAAAGTATACATCGACTTGTAAGTTCTTTATTGCTCATTCATTTGTGTTAATGTAAATTATTACTACGTATTTATTTAACATTAATTTATTGATTCTAAGACTGCATAATTTTTGCGGCGCTGCCTTTGTTTTCAACACTGGCATGCCAGTTTACGTACTTACTTATTAGTTATATTTGTAGTAAGGCGACTGTATAATTGTATGTCAAATACTCGTTTAGCTAATTTCTACGATTATAATTAAAAATTAAGTTGTAATTCAGAAACAATTGTGTAAATAAGATAAACCTACATATTCAATATCTCATATTTATAAATCTGAGATACATGAAAGAAAAAAAAATATACTATAATATACTGTTACCTTGTTTCTTTCTCTTAAGCAATATACTCTCTAGTGACTGTGATTTGGGTTACTATAAACAAAAAAAATACTGCACTTAGGCAATCTCTGCTATAGTGTAGAAACAGCCTTACATAATATATAACCTCTGTATTTAAATGTCTTATTTATTTGCTGGATCAAATAAATAATGGGAATTTAGTATTGTACCCAAATTATTGTAAGAACAAAGGGAAACTCTAAAAGCTAAGCTGGAAAGAAAATACTATTTCTTTTAATTGTATTTGGTTTATTATAAGGCAAATTATGTAGTATTTAAATAATTTTGTTTTTACGGTAATGCCTAATTTAAATAATGATGTATTACTTATGTATAAAGTTTTTTTTTTTTTTACGTGTCCCCTGGATTGTAGTTCGCAGGAAACACAGCTTCTGGTAAAGTGTTCCAGAGCTTTGCCGTCCGTACAATAAACGTAGAAGCAAAGCGCTGCGTTCGACACTTCGGCACTTCCACCATAAAACGATGTCTACCTGCGGACTTTCTGCTTGTTCGGTTATAAAAGGGAGCTGAGGGAATCAGTTTATGTAGCTCCTCTGCACACTCTCCGAAATGTATTCGATAAAAGACCGACAGACTGGCCACCTTGCGGCGATGTGCCAAACTTTGGAGTTTTGCCTTCTTAATGGTGGTTTTACCTACTAACCTCTTAGCTCGCGTTTCAATCGAATCCAACGCCTCTAGCTGGTATTTTGCTGATCCATCCCAAAGATGCGAGCAGTACTCCATGCACGACCGAACTTGTGCTTTATACAAGGTAAGCAACTGTTCCGGATGGAAGTACCGACGCACCTTCGAGAGGATACCAAGCTTTTTGGCAGCCAATTGAGCCTTTGACTCAATATAGGACCCAAAATTTAATGACGAGGTAAGGGAGACTCCAAGTAGGTCCAGCTGGTTTGTGATTGGAATCGAGACATTCCGGAAAGTAGGGGCCAGGTGGAACGGCCTCTTTTTGGCGGAGAAAAGACACGCCTGCGTCTTAGTGGCATTGAATCTGACTAGGTTGGCATCGCCCCAATCGGAGACTGCCTGAAGAGAAAGATTCATGCGTTCGACCATCGCCTCTCTGAGTGTTTGGATTTCGGCCGCACTAGTTCGTGCAGTGGACACATAACTCTACAACCGTGCTGTCGTCTGCATACCCAAAGATACCGGGTTTGAGCAGATCGTTAATATGCAGCAAAAATAGGGTTGCAGACAGTACTGACCCTTGGGGGACTCCGGCATTAACAGCCATCCGGTCAGACGAGCAGCCATCAACGACCACCCGAATAGACCGATCCCTCAAAAAGTCTGAAATCCACGTACAGAAACCAGAGGGCAAACCGTACGAGGAAAGCTTACTAATAAGGCCATCGTGCCATACCCTGTCAAAGGCTTTTGAAATGTCAAGAGAAACCGCCAGTGCTTCTCCGAATTTCTCCATTGCCTCACTCCAGATGTGAGTGGCATACGCTAGAAGATCCCCAGTTGAACGATTCCGGCGAAAGCCATATTGTCGATCGCTGAGGAGGTCATTCGATTCTAGGTACGCCAGGAGCCTGCCGTTCAGGACGCGTTCCATACTCTTACAGAGAATGGACGTGACTGAAATGGGCCTGTAGTTTGCAGGGTCAGCACGACTACCTTTTTTGGGCACAGGCTGCACGTTAGCAAGCTTCCACGAACTCGGTACTATACCAGTCTCAAGAGAGAGCCTGAAGAGACGTGTCAATACAGGAGACAACTCAGGCGCACACGTCCTCAGTACTATTGCAGGAATACCATCAGGGCCACTAGCCTTATTCACATCCAAATTGCGTAGTGTTCTGCGAACCTCCATTTGGCGAATCCGGATTTCAGGCATAGCCACAGAACTGCCGGGTAAGACTGGAGATGTCGCACTACCAGCATCTAGACGCGAAGACTCCGCAAACAGAGACGCAAGCAAGTTTGCTTTCTCTTTGGCGGTGTGAGCCAAAGACCCATCTGGTTTCTGCAGTGGAGGCAGCGAGGGACAGCAGAAGTTAGCTTCAACCGCCTTGGCTAGAGACCAAAACGCTTTACTACCCGCTGGGTACGAAGCAAGTTTAGTCCCTATTCGGCCAACGTGGTCGAAACGAGCCTTCTGTAACACCTTCTTGCAGGACTTGGCTGTCTTGTTAAATTTTTTCTTCTTTTCACGTATGTCAGAAGCCTTTTGCAGTCGAGCGTCAATCCATGCAAGGTATGCCTGATGTTTGCTCGCCTCAGCGCGCGCACATTCAGGTCCAAACCATGGGCGAGCTGTGCTTGTCGATGGTACATCTGAATATGGAATAAAGTATTCCATTCCTTGACGCAACACATCAGAAATAGCTTCAGCGCAGGCGCTGGGATCGCTCGAAGAAAAACAAATTGACTGCCAAGGGAAAGATGCAAAGAATGACCGCATCTCATCCCAATCTGCTGACTTGTATCGCCACAACCGCCGCGAGTCCCTGGGGCTGGGATCAGGCGGGGAGTAAACGGATACAGATTTCACCAAACAGTGATCGGATTTGCCTAGGGGCGACGAAATCGCCACCGAATATCTGTCTGGATCAGTTGTCTTTAGAAGGTCTAGACAATAAGGTGTGTGGGAGTCAACATCCGGTACCCTAGTGGCTCCCTGGACTAGTTGGGTGAGATTTAACGAAAGGGCAAGCCGCTTCGTTTCTCTTCCCGCATGGTCGGTGTCTCGGTATGGATAGAGCCAATCTTGATGATGGCCATTAAAATCCCCAAGTAACACTAGTTGAGCCGACGGGTACTCCTGTTGAGCTTCATCCGCCATCTCGCTGAGGTAGTCAGTGAGCCTGGTCGTCTCTGAATCTCCAGTGTGCGAGCGGTAGACACAGGCATAGAGGATTTTCTCAATGCCAGTGTCCACCAGGTTCCATAAAACCGAAAAGCTTGGGTCCTCAAATTTACGGAGACGCCGAGAACAAATGTCATCGCGAGCGTATAAGCATACGCCCGCACGTGGTTTAAAGTTGTGCTCCAGGGTGTACCCTGGGTAGGAAAGGTACGACACGTCGGATGTACATCTGATCTGGGTCTCCGTTAGAAACAACAGGTGCGGCTTCTCTGTCTCGAGGTGATAGTGGACAGGAACGATGTTGGAGTGCAGGCCTCTGATGTTAGAGAGGTGCACTTTGAGTGAGACGGAAGTGAACCGCTGTGGAGCACGTTTTCTTCTGTTGCTTCTCATATTGGGAGTTTTTGTAAAGGTAGGAAGTCGGCAGTAGAGCGAGGTGATGTGAAGTAGACCCAGTGAAGCATATCAACTAACCACGTACATCGAATGGGGACTAGTCTGGAGACCGCGGGGACGCCCGTGCCCCCCCCCCTGAGGTGTTCATTGCGCCCTCTCGTCCGGTAGCCAACCGGCGCAATGACGCACCCCCGGGATTTTTCGTCAGTTGGCGGGACAGCCTCACGAGAGTGGCGGGCTCTCGGTTGGGTCCCCATCTACCTGCGGTCGGCCAGCGGTGCACCGTGCCACGGATCCCGCTACCCTCCATAACTAGCCTCCCGATGCTTGTGGTTCGATACGCCTCAAGCTCAGTATGTACAATACATCACCGCTCTGACCCGACACCCATGAACGGTTTCACCGGACCACGCACCGGAACACGGCTGGGCCGCTTGGCGGTGCGACTTAGTCCGATGGGTGGTAACCAGCCACGGCCGAAGCCTACCACCGGTGTCGCCTAGTTTGCACCACCCGAGGACCACGTGTGGGGTTTCAAATCAAGGTATCCTCCCACGGACGGGGGCGATTTAGTCCTCAAGAATTCATTGTCAATTGTAATATATTAGATTAACACTGCCTATAATTTTAAAATTTTAATTATTTTTTTATTTTTTTTTATTTATTGATAAATCGAGACTTAATTGTAGGCGTATAAACAAAAACATTTAAACGAATAATTAATAATCTACCTATATCTAAGTATCTACGTTATACCCACCCTCCAAAACCACCCGCCAAGTCCTGCCCCCATCATAGAATAGACACACATACATACATATATAAACATATATATATACATACATACACATCCATTCCACGACAAGAACAAATCCCAGCAAACGATTCTAGAAGGTAGGCATAACGCTAATAATAAAAAACAAAAATTATTTTAAAATGGGTAGGCCATTGTAGTACCTACAGTCGCAACACTCCCCCAATCAGCCACCGCGGCAGAACTAAGCAAACTGCTTGTATATTATATATTAATAAATATGGTTGATTGATTGTTGACCATAGACATAGGTAAATATGGAAAACTATGTACGAAGACATAGGTAAATATGGAAACTATGTACGAAGACATAGGTAAATATGAAAAACTATACACTAGTAATTTCCACAGTCTGGTGGATCTTGCTAGCCTGTGTCCAAATGTCCGATCGAGTAGGGGCCCTCGCCTATACCTCTCCTTCGGAAGGACTGGTGTAGGGCCCGGGGCGTGGAGCTCGCCGCACCTCGCGGTGCAGGCGGAGCTGGGTGCTCTTACAGAGCACTCGAGGTGGCAAGATGAATAGATATGTGCTATAATATGAATAATGATGAATAATATGAGGACGTATCTATCGTTGTACACGCAACGAGTCTAAAGCCAATGTACAGACGTTGATGGATAGTTGATTACATAGGACACGATAGCGCAGGTCCAAAGCTATTGTCAGTTTTTTCGCATAGAGCAAACCATATATACATTTAAAATTACACAATTAGCACGTGCATTACGTCAAATAAAAAAATTACACCTACAACATATGACTATGACTGATTTTTATAACAATACAATCGTATTCTGGCACTTTTGCAAAAACAAACAGAAGCCTTTTAAAACATTGAGATTTTGGATATTGAAATAACCTTATAATTTATATTTTTTTGTAAATGTATAAGCACCATACATACTGACTAGTGTATGTATATATATTTGATTAAAAATTTAATCCTTAATAGTTAGTCAGTCAGAAGTCAGTCTTTACAAAATGCATTTTCTAATCTAAGAATTTGTGAAAAACACATGTAAGATTAAAAAGTATTGTCATATAAGTAATAGTGGAGCGAGGGCGTGGCATACCTCTGGTGGAGCGATGTTATTGGTAGGGGCGGTAGTAGGGGTTGTCGTGCGGCATGCGCGACAGATACTGCTGGTAGGCGGGCGGGGCCGGGCCGGCGGGGCGCTGCGCCGGCGGCATGCCTGCAAGCGAGAGCACGGTCAGCTGCGGAGCGCGCGAGGGCGGAGGGGAGCGGGGCGGGGCGGGACTCACTGGTGCCGGGGGACGAGTAGCCGTAGGACGCGGGCCGCGGCGGCTGCTGGGGCGCTTGCGGCCGGTACGAGTACAGCGGGTCGGCCGGCGGCGAGCGAGCGAAGGACGCCGGCTCGCGGGTGAAGGCGGGCGGGTAGGCCGCCGGGGACGAGTAGCGCGTCAGCGGCGGCGACGGCAGCTCCGCGCCCAGCTGCGCCAGTGGCTCCAGCGCGATGTCACGCCGCTCGCTCGCTGGAATAAGCCCGTCAGTTAGACGCCATCACTACGTGTTAACTGTGAAATGACACATTCTAGGCGAAGGAGTGTTGGTAGCGCAGCACGCGTGCCGTGTAACTTACAGGCGACTAATCGCTCTAGCAGCGCATGCAGCCCCTGGGGCTCCTGCGGCCGCGACAGCCGCGTGAGCTCCGCCGGAGTAAACGTGCGCCGCGACAGCACGTCTAGTGACGGCGTCTGTAAGCAACCAATATAATATTTTTACACAGAATGGCTCCTCGCTTCCCCGGTGAGATCTGATTCACTCTCTTTTATGTTAAAAAAGAAAATAATAAATATTCTTTATTACATTTTCAACAATATGAATTTAAACAGGGGTCGAACTTTATTAGGGACCGAACTATTAAGTGATACTGAATACTGACACATAATCATTAAAGGACGGCTAGCTAGATAGGACGATACGATAGGTCAAAAAGTAATAATAAAGTTGTGATATTTCTTTTCATAGAACAATAGTAATCGCTTTAGTAGCCCTGTATATACCTATATAAGTCAATACAACGTGGGCCCACATTACACAAGCTAATTACTTAATAACTAACCTCGGTTTCCGCGTGTATCTCGTTCATGAGCAGTTCCATCAGCTGGAAGATCCGCTGCTTCGAGAACGATGGCTGCAATAGACGATACATTCACTATTTTTAATCATTCATCAAATATACGAATTTCTGTGAAAATTTGAAGCGTCTACCTGTTACCGTTTTTAATATTGAGCAAAAAATTAAAAAAAAAAACACGTTTTTGTATGGGGACCCCCTTAATGTTTTTTTTATTTTCAGTATTTGTTGTTATAGCGGCAACGGAAATACATCATTTGTGAAAATTTCAGCTTTCTAGCTATCACGGTTTATGAGATACAGCCTGGAGACAGAAAACGTAGTCTAAGTAATAGGGTCCCGTTTTACCTTTTAGGTACGGAACCCCGAAAAACACATTTTTTTTTTAAATGGTATTTTATCTTTCGAACATGATTTTCGAACTGTTTAGCGTTAAAATGCGTTTGTAATTAACGATTTCGGTACTTTTAGACAAACAAGGTTGTAGCAAAGTTTTGTTTTGTGTGTTTATTATACACTAGCTGTGCCTGCGACTTCCTCCGCGTGGAATAATTATTTTGGGCATTCATTCTTTTAATTTTGAACCGTATTCGCAGCGCATGCAACAGAAGCCCTCAAAGATGAATAATTTTCCCCGTTTTTTCCACATTTTCCATTGTTTCTTCGCTCCTATTAGTTGCAGCGTGATGTTATATAGCCTAAAGCTTTCCTCGATAAATGGTCTATTCAACACAAAAGTAATATTTCAATTCGCACCAAAAGTTCCTGAGATTAACGCGTTCAAACAAACAAACAACTCTTCAGCTTTATAATATTAGTATAGATATATAAGCCCGTATATAGATATATAATGGGTACGTACCGCGCTGTACGCCGGCGAGACGCCCCCGTACATATCCGAGGGAGCATTCACCGAGCTCTGGAAACAAACATAATCATAATCATCATTTATTCATAAAGCCATTTTACACGTCACATTGTATAGTTGTAAATACTAGATAATAATTACAGTACTATGTATACTTAAGTGTATGTGTAGTGTATGCTTAAGGCGATAAGGCCGCCCATATGTACGTCATCATAAATTTATCCTTTCATGTATTTCTTTCATGTTGGTGTGCAATAAAGACATATTATTATTATTTCACAGACTCTCGGGCCTTACGCCCGGTATTTTTAAGGCATCAGTGGGGCCGTAGCCAACACTGAGAGGCCTTTTACAATACTATACTTAAAATTAAGTACAAAACTACAGAAAGAGGATGTTAGGTATATCAAGTAACTATTGCAGACATGGTATTAATGTTACAGGCTATTGTGTTGAGTTGTTCATTGACTTAATTAAACTGGTCTATTGTACGAGGAACGGCACCCGCCAGTTATGCCTCATTCATAAAAATTATAGCGGGTGATGACTTGCCACTCACTAAATGGGCCCTCCACAAAAGGCAGCCTAAGATGGCGCCGGAAGGGCAACATTGATGTGAGTGGCTTAGGGTGTAGAGAGGTGTGCTGCGCGTTCTCTGAGCGGTACTAGCGGCGTTATGCCCTTTAACACTTCCACCCTGGAGCTTAGGTACTTAGCTCTTGCGTCTTCCACTCCCGGTCGGCTAATTAAGGCAAGCCGGGAGGCAGGGGGTCTCATTTAGCCCCCAGGGAATCGGGGTCCGCGGTGACGCCACTCACCGACGACTCGCCATAAAGTCGCCCCTGCGGTTAGTTAGTTAGTTATTATTATTATTATTATGTATATATTTCAGGTTAGAGATCTAATCATTTATTTATACAATTTCATAATGCAACTTTCTTAGTGATTCATTCTATTATTATAGTCTAAGATCTCGCTACCAGTTTACAAATAAAAATCAAATCTTTATCTTATTTTAATATGAAACTATTTCAAAATTATGCTTAGAATGTACGCGTCTATCGCTATCCTTCTTGTTTTTAAGAGCAGAGAGCATGCGCACTCTCTCCCTTTAAAAGGCCGGGCTACAAACAGCTGTCATGTTGTGTCCTCTTCTATCGCATGGGACGGTTGGCAGGGATCTCTCAGTCGCACACATTCACTCGGTGCAACATTAAATCATTTGAAATTCGGCAACCCGTATTCGGGACTGATCTTTCACAGGCAACACTTATATCACCGTGTTTGTAATTTTATTTTAGTTTTATTAACTAACTAGACCGGTGCATATTACTAGCATCGATTCACCTGTTCATACCTCTGCCGTGCTAATCATAAGAGCGCTATGTGTACGCCGGCAAGTTTTGAGAAAATGGCGACTAAAATTTAAAATTTAAATTTTGCATTCTTTGCTCAAAATCGCCATTTATTTAATTTTGATAAAATAGTAACTGTAGAACAACTGTTGTTCTTTGTAATGGTTAAAAATAAACTCTTAAACTATAGAATAAATAGCAAAATGTCTTTATGTTAGAAACTCAAATGTATTTTGATAGAATAATACTTAAAATAAGCGCAGTAACCAACACAGTTAGAGCGTTTATTCTAAGGAAATTACGTAAATGCGCCTTTTGATAATGAATGAACAGGGTTGTGACAGGAAAAATATAGTCAACCTACTTTACCGTAAGACAAGCTAGTGTGGCTCGGCGGTTTAACCCTTAACCACTGACGTACGTATGTCATACGTCACCCAAATGGTTTTTCGTTCATAATTTGAATTTGGGTAGGGATTTGGCCGTATCCTTTTTTGTAGTTTCCCGGACGCCAGTGATGCTTGTGTGGCGGAAAAATGCGAACACGTAGCACGTGCCAAAGCAGGTGAGATTGCCTACCTGACGTATGTCATACCATACGTATGGCCAGTGTTGGTGTAACTATTTTATGTAAAAAAAAACTTTTATGATTTCGTTATTTGTGTTAATTATTTGATAAAGTTAATCGTTAGCGGTCAAATACATCTCCTGGATTGTTAACATCTTCAATCTTCATCAAAAAAGGGGTTGATATACGTCAGTCAATTGTAATTTGCACGCCCTGTGAGTGGAAATATAGCGCACTCATATGTACATAATACCACCATAGTAAATACCTATATTTCGTAATGAATAAATTATTTTTTTCTCTTTTTAATTTTCAGTTTCCAGTCAAAAATCGCACACCTGCACTCAGTTATGGACGGTATCACGAAGGAACTAAACCTAATGTCTTTATGTTTCAAATAAAGGTTCCGATGATATCATCGATGCACCATGAAGAGAATACCAATTATACTAAAGTTATTCTTGAATTAGGTAATTTCATAATATATCGAAAGTGTTTATTCTCTAGATGAAAAGTGCGGCAAATATAATCGTGTAAGATGGTCTATAAAGTGGTCATTGGTCATATTTTACGGGCTTCTGGATATTACTAACGCTAATAATTTTATAATGTCAAACTATATATAACTCATCTAATTAATTTTTATCGAACCTTTCGAATTATATGAAAAATCTCGGGAAAAGCCTCGTGAAGCCGCACCTCGAGCGTAGATACGCTACGTCGCATATGTCACATGAGCCGTATCTTAGACAAGGATAAGGTTCCAGAAATTGGCCAATCTGGCATTGATATTAAGAGATTAGATCCAATAATTCTTTAATGTTTCTGCTTAAAACATGTGTGGCAACTCTTTGCTACACGAATGTCCAGTGCGCGGCAAATTCGTCTGCTTGCAGTGCTCTAAACCGACCTGCAGCAACTGCTGTTAACGCGGGGTGCTATGTGAAATCGACATTTCATAAAGATGTTTATATAATTTTGATTCAGTGTTAAGACAATAAAAAACGCCAAAACACGATTACGTATACTTCACTCGATAGTTTTATTTTTTGAAAAATAGTTGTTTTGAAATATTTTTCACCTTTTTTTCCAAAAGTAGTACAGAAATTTAAACCAATTTAATTATATCTAAAATATATAATGTTATTATTTAGAGGAGTTAAGAGCCATAAATAGAAATTCTGAATTGGTGATTTTATATGAATTTATTTCGTCAAAAACGTCTGCAAAACTGCTCAAATTGTGCAAAATTGTTTGCGTGTGGACAAGACTCGTCGGTCGGAGCTATGCGCGCGATGCTCGCCCTTGCTTTCATGTTAATACGGCGTGGAATGGCATGCGAAAAAGCAACTGTAGGCATTTTCCCAAGCGCAAAGCGTTTTCGGGTGAAATATGGTGCCTTAAAAGTGCCTAATTTAAAGATATATGACAATTGTGATTTATTTCTATTTTAATTCGTCCTTAATATATAATAAGACCTAAACGTAAAAATCCTAATATTTCAGATTTTATTTTTAATGATTTAAAAAAAATTAAACTTAGCTATGCATATACATTAATGAGTTATAAATATTTTTCCATTAATATTATAGCATTTTTTTATTTCCTCACTTTGTATAATATATGTGTAACTATATAAAAAACAAATAACACTGCAACCCCACTTCATGGATGCACCAGAGGTCATACAAAAATTTGACGTAAGACATACGTACGTCAGTAGTAGTATAACAAAATCACACGTCAGTGGTTAAGGGTTAAGCGTCTGCTTTTCATCTTTACACACCCCGGTTTCGAAACCGGCCCTGTACCAATGACTCTGTTTTTCCAAATAGTATTTATTTGCACTTGCTTCACGTATGAATTAAGTGGGGGAGTCACGAGCCTCAGTCATGACAAAATACGAGTCGAGGAGAGAGTCCGTTTGAGTACTCACGTCAATATATTCGTCGGCGGCTTGGAACATGTGAGGCGTGAGCTTGGAGCGGAGCACCGCGCGCCCCTTGTCGTACTCGTCCACCATGCCATCGTAGTCCGCGCGACGCGCCTCGCTGTCGCGCTGAACCGTCTCGCTGTCCTGCGCACACAGCTCCGTCCTGGAACACGTCACACGTTTACTCACTCATACCACTTCATAGGAAACAATACCACGACCTCGCTAGTGATTCGGCAGCCGAGCGACGACACCAGGTTGATAAATAGGCTTTAGAGAAATGAGTTTACATCATCGGTGTGACTGGGGGATGCGATCAAAATGTTCGTCTTAGCACGTTACCGTGGCAGTCGGTCGGGTGGTAATCTCACACAGACGAGATACACACACAAGTGCGGGCGTGCATTGAACGCCGCCACCGCTGCGGTATATGCATGGCTCCCTCGCGCAGTCGCCGTCTCGCTCTCGCAGCGGTCCCCTTACACATCTACACTCAGCTCGTCGACAAATACTAACAAGTAATCAGCAAACGACGACATCATATTTTAATCATAGGTCATTAGCATAAAGCAACCAAATGTACGTTTGCGCACAGCTATGTTGAAATTAAGCGATACCCGAAGATAGTAATTTTAATTGAAACAAGATGTAGAGTTATTTTTTCTAGAATAAAAAAACGGATGGAATAATTCGCTGCAAATTTGAGAAGTTGAAGAAGGTCTAGTTTTAACGCGATAGGATGGACTCGAAGCCCGCTCGATACGTCGGGGACTCGGGACCAGGCGCCGACACTGGCACTTGCCATTCTAACGTGTTTCTGGATCGATTCCATACCAATGAGGCCACTTTTTATGTGCCACGATAATCATAGTCCCGCTGATGACAACCCAGCTATTCGATCAACTTGAGTATATGTTTTATATTTTCAAGACGAAGCTGGTTTTGTAAATTGTTACCGGTTCATTTGTACAGAAGTACACGCAATAATCTTGTTCGAAAAGTCACAATAAATACAAATGTGGCGACTCGCGGTTTAGCCGATATCGAAGTAGACTTGGACCGTCCTGGTCCTAGACGCGCCCAATATAATAGACATGCATAAGTAAACATACATAATAAAGAAAAGATGAAAATGTCATTGTTCTACCTGAAGGAAATCTCCACGCAAGAACCGCACATGGGCTCGGGGTAGTCGTCGACCTTCGCCAGCTTGCTAGGACCGGCTGGGAACAAAATCAACGAGCGCCGGGCGATATAGGTACACTCAATACAACAGCAGGACACGCAATCATGCACGCAATAAACAACGACTCTTCAGGACCTCTTTATTTTATAACATCAACTATATTGAATTCAACTAGTGCTTTTCTTAATAAAACTATTAAAATCATCAATATAAACTAAAGATGAAACGGACAATGATTTGGCCGGATACCGGATATTCGGCCGCTTAAGCGTTACAATTTGATTTAAATAAAATCATCCATTCTTATATTATTAATTCGAAAGTAACTCTGTCGGTTTTTGATGAAATTTGTTACAGAGATAGATTAGACAGCGAGAAAGATAAAGGCATAGAGAAAATTTGGTATTCCCACGGAAAAGCGCGACAGGTGTCACGGGATACATCTAGTGAAATACTTATATATTTATTTATTATTCGGTATTCGGCCGGATAATGCGCTACTATCCGGATAATAAAAATCGGCCGGATACCGGATATTTACCGGATATCCGTTTCATCTCTAAAGTCATGCTGATTGTTACATTTGAGTAAATGAAATATTTTTTTACAAAATCATATCATCGTAACATAAAAAAGGAATGTTTAATAATATGGTTGCTTTCACATTATGTAAAACGTATCTCTAAAAAGTCGCTAATTTATTGGGTGGTCATAAAAAATATGTTTAGGTCAATAAGAAACAATATAGTTGATTTCTGTGCTACACCTTTCAATACTATGATAACATTGTTGAAATAAACAGAATATGAACAATTTACTCATACTTCACATTAATAGACCCGAACGTTTTCTCCAAGGTTTAATATCAAATAAATGCATTAGTGAAGCTTGAATCCCTCTTAAATCTGACTCTTCTTTCCTTATTAATGTGCTCCTTTCAAGGTAGTCTGGATTGCTTTATGTGAGAAAGATGTCCACATGTTCCTTAAGTCACATGGTAACTAAATAAAGAAAAACTATAATATACATAATTATGTAGCACTGAAATCCAAATACATTAATACTTTCCAATCGTAAGTAAACTTTTATATGTGGTATTCTCAAAATAGTAGACAACAGACATACCACTGTCTGATATATCTTAAAGCGAGTGATATTATATTGAAAATATTACTCCAACATTATCATTCATTTACTTCTATATTCAACATATTGGTATTATAGCTTAGGAGCTGTAAAATCAATATGTTGAACAAGTTAGGACTTACTTATATTAACTGTTCATAATTTAGAAACAACATTTAAAAAAAATGTTTTAAAAATTATTTACAATTGGCATTCAATGTTTAGTTTCTAAAAAAAATGGTATACTGATATTGATATAATGCTCATATGGTATAAAATGTCCAAGAATTTAAATGAAGGTTATTTATGATGTGCTTCTGATTTATTAATTGTAAGAGTAAAGTGTCTCGGAACTCTCTGCTCCAATGACAAGCGAGCATCAGAGCAGGTCGAGCTCCATGCCAGTCAACTTCATATGATTACAAACAGTTTTTTATCTAGAGCTAATAAATATGAAGCTAATTTAATAACCTATGAAAATAATCAATATCAGAACACAAATAAATACACAATATATCACACTAATCAGAATCATATATAACAAATTTTTCAATGCAACAAGAGAGACTAAAAATAATGTTCAGTTACTTGCTACATTATAATGTCAAAAGTTTAACTTCACAACCATTTTCGCTGATGCTAATTTGAAGTCTCTTACATTTTAATTATTTTGTTGTATGATGTGAAGTTAGTGTTGAAAATGTAACTTTACACAAGTCGCTAGCATGTTGTGTTAATTTTGTAACTTAAACATTTCAAATTGATAAAAAGATTACTAAATACAAATAAATTTACCTTCTGGCTCCTGGATAGCCGGGCGCTTCTGTGCCCCAGGCTGGATTGCAGAGGGCAAAGGTGGAGGGGGAACCGCGGGATTGAATCTGTCATCAAAATGTATGAAATTCAAATTCAAGGCATTTCTTTGGACACACAGGACACAACAATATATACATACAAAAGTATATAGAATGATTCTCACTTCTGTTCCTATCAAACATACTGGATAGTTTCTCCAAGTTTTTTAATGAAAACAAGTTACATGTCATCCTGTCCTGTGTGTACCTCATGTCACAGAAATAAAAGTAATAACTGACAATACACGTCCTTCTATCTCTTAGGTCTAACATAAGTTTATGTATTACATAAGGTTTATTATTAGTTATCTTGGACAGTGTCAAAAGCATTAGGATCCCATTAAAGTTGTACATTGATTGGTTTTTTTCTGAAGTAACATTATTTACTTTACCAATCACAATAAATTATGAATTTAATAACTGGTATGTCACCGTACCCCTGTACATATTCAGATTATGTATTAATTTGGGTGAGCAGCAGATGCTGATGTGCCCATATCACACTGGGTCCAATTTTTACTAAATATATAGTCCACACAAGGTTTACACACAGTCTACTGGTGCAATGATCACAAGTTAAAATGAGAGTTTTAATTTTAAATGTATTTTTGCAATACATGTTAATATTTTCGATATCAAGAACAATAATACAATAAAACTACAGTCACTTAATTGAAACTATACTGAGTATGGTAGTAAATAATATTACTTCAGCGGTAAACCCATGCATACCCTGCCATAGATAAATAAAAGTTTATATATAGTATTGCATATAGTAAGTACCTAGTACTACATAGCGAGTGTGGCTCAGCGTTTGAGTGTCTGCTTTTCATTCAGACGCACCCTGGTTCGAATCAGGCCCTACACCAATGACTTGTATTTTCAAGTTATGTGTGGATTTGCACTCGCTTAACGGTGAAGGAAAACATTGTGAGGAAACCGACATGTTTGAGGACCACAATATCCGAGGACATGTATCTTCCGTGGAAGGACCTGGGCGCCCACCACGATGTATCTGCCCAAGAGAACTGCTCTAACGAATTAATTCTGAGGGGGAGTCACGACCCTCAGTCATGAGGAAATACGACTCAAAGAGAGAGAGTACTACATAATGACTAGTCTGGTTGGCAGGACACTTACATGGCTGGCAGAGAATAAGACAGAGAGATCTGTTGTGACTGCAGCAGGGGCGGGGCAGGAGTCACGGGGTACCCGGCGGCCACAGTGTGCTGCATTGGCGGACTCACTAGAACAACATAGCAGTCAGCTACATATCCTTTTCAACACACATACAGCAATTCAGTCATTGAGGAACTTCTCATAAGAACATCATGGTGAACTACCAGATTCCAGCATTAAAGACATGTTCTTGGATTGTGTGCTTCAATATTTAAAGCAGGATTCCCTACTCCCACTTCAAATAAAATAATAGTAAGCCTCACTTTTCAGAACTGCTTAATTTAGAGATTAATTAGTGTAATATTGACTTTGGGAATCATAGGTAAGAATGCCATGGCAATACTGAATGCAGTTAAATAAAACATATGCAACAATTATATACTATAAACTTTGAAATAAATCATGTTTTATTAGAATACTGGCACATATGAACAATGAACAAAGGAGATAATATTGTACTTACTTGTATAAATTGGCTGAGAAATGGGTGCCGATGTGATAGTGAGTGTAGGCGGAGGCGGTGGCGGTGGGCGAAGGATGCTCGGCAGAGGGCCCGGCACGTGCGGCATCAGTGGCGCCACGGACACCTTGATGCCCATGGGCGCCGCGGGCGTGGTGGCCACAGCGTCGGGCAGCGGCCGCGCGCTGGGCCCCGCCGCCGGCGGAGCGGCCGCGGGCGGAGGCGGCGGCGGCGGTTGCACCATGTACTCGTGGTACACGTGTATGCTATGCTCTGCCCGGTCCGACGACCCCGACATCGCCGCGTACCGGTCCAGCAACACCCGCGGGATCACAGCACTATTTAAAAATTGATTTTCTTCGTCTCTGCTGCAGTGCAGGTATGTGCAGTCGGGCCGTGTACACCCCGTGCGGTTCTGATAATCGTGACAGAACTTAAGAATATGTCGCATAGACTCGAACTCTAGTTCGTGTCTATACCTGCACTCTTTGCTTGTACAGATGCCCCACACGTAATCTCTGCACAACTTTAGACAGTCGGCCGTCGGCGGAGGGGCTTTTACGCCTCTAAGTCGAGGATCCGTCGGTGGCGATGTAGGATCCGCTGGCGAGCGGCCATTTTGTTCATAGTTGCTCATGAACTGTTTATATGAAAATAAAACGTGTTAGCGATCATATAATATCAATCCTTATCTATTTCTAGACAAAACATATTAAAAAGCATGTTTTAAAATAACATTCTAAAGATATTCTAAAGATAAAAACTTACCGTTTGCTACACTTTCACCAGCCTTTATAAAACCAAATATTCCTCACACACGAACGCCTGCATGAGCCAAACCGCTTAGCTATTTTGTTGTCACGCCCCAACAATATGATAATAACTATCACTCCAAGTCATTTAAAAAAATATATTAATAGATTAGATATTATTAAAAATAAATGCCGCCACGCCACCGTTAGCTGCGCAGCATTGTCAGGTATGCACTATGCAGTATGCTCTGCTCACGGCAGTTGTCACTTGTCAGCGACCACACAGCCTTGATTCTGATTTCTGTGTACCAGGGTATACAAACATAGAGCTATGAACACGGTCCGTAAATTTAGTATCGGTCGGCACTTTCAGATGGCGCTTTAGTAAGATTCTACATATTTTAACTTGTCAAACGTCAGTTGTCAATTTCACAATAATTAAATTAAATTACAGAAAATTTACCTCCATGGCGGTCGGCCGTGTTCGTGTTATTTTTCTGTATTGTTGAGCTCTTTTCAGTGCTTTTGTCCCTAAGTTTGTTGAGTTTTCTCCTCCAAACTAGTGATCTCGCGCTTGAAATGGTTTGTGTACATTGAGATAGGACTCTAGTGTTTTGAGACAGGACTCCAGTGTTTTGAGATAGGACTCCAGTGTTCTTTTGTGAGACAGGACTCCATTAATTAGTTCATAGTTTTTAATTCCTTTTAATTTCCTTTTATAGAAAGCAAGCTCGTAGCTATAGATAGATACCCAATATAGGTAGATTATATGTAAATTGTATAGATAGCTATATACGTAGGTATGTATGTATAGCATGGACTTTAGTTCCGTTCGGCAAATACAGTGAGCGCCACTGTTCTACGACCAGTTCTGACAGTAAAGTGACGTCTCTATTTTTTTTTTTTTTTTAATTTTTTTTTTTTATTATTATTTTTTTTTAATTGGCCATAACTTTGTATTGTGCCAGTTCTCAAGTAAAATCTCTGTGCTGTGTACTTTGTATTTTTTTGTAAAGATTAAAGACTATAGACAGCCAGACAGTGTTACCAGATGAGAGAAATGATATTACAGTGTTTCGTGCTTAAATTTACAGTGTTTACCACAAAATTACAGTAAAATAAAAATAAGAATACAGTGAATTTTACAGTAGATTTCAAAAAACTTTTACTAACGTTTATAAACTGAATTACAGTTTTAATTTCCACTGTTGTCATTTCGAATAAGCATGATACATGATATATATGTCGTGGCCGCATCGTAGAATTGCCCATTTCATGAAATGATCGGCCATTTAATGAAATGGTTGCATTTCATGAAATATTTCACTGTCCATTGGCTATATCATGATGTGCTCAGACCAGATCAATGATAAGAAATCGTTTGATGATAGGGCCAGCTAGACGCACTGCTATTTCATGAAATAATCAATCTTAATCGATCATATCGTGGAATTGTTTCATTGACTACCGGTAGAGGCGCTGTAAGCGCCTAAGCGCTTTGTTTGTGTCAAGATGGCGGCCCTTGTATGCGAAGATCTCTCAAAACAAAAACGCGAATAATTCGTTATTAAACGTGAAAGAAAGTGATAATAAAAGAGTGTTTGATGAAAAAGTATTAGAGTACTATGCAAGTCATGCAAGTTCCGAGCAAAATGTGAAAAAACCGTGGAGTTTGGAACGTATTTCACAGATTATTAATATTTTACTTAATATTATTACATTTTTATGCACTTAATTGAATTAAATAACGTATTTTATCAAAATAATGTGAATTTATCTGATATTATATTGATTGTCAAATGTCTAATAGGTACTTACCCAAAATAATTTTAATTTCTTCTTTGGTTATAAAACAAATAAAGGAGAGTAGGGTGACCACGAAGAAGAAGTCTATGGACTACAACTGGTTATCAAAATATGATATTATGGAAACTGTCGAAACTTAGGTACCTTTTTGTTCAACATTAGTTAATGTTATGTGACCTATATTTTTAATAAATAATATATTAGTTACTTAATATAATAACCTTTTAGTAAGTATGCGATTAAGACTCATGTAAAGAAACATTCCTACCAAAAACTTGTGATACCTATTAAAACTCTAGTGCGCGCCAAAGATCGTGTCGCGCGTCACGTGTGGTTCAACGCATGTGTGCGCGTTCGTCCATATGCCTATTTAGATGTAAGTTTGTTATACTTATTTTAAAAATATTTTAATTCTATTTAAACAACTAAAATAAACAAGTACGTAACACAAATTGTTCTGGGTTTTCATTAAATATTTTATGGTTACCCCATTTTCACGATATGGTCAAACGTGGGTGACCAAATCGCTAAACGTTTGTCGTTTCATGATTTGGCTACCATTAGTTGGCCACTTCATGAAAAGTGAGCACTTCACGAAATGCTCAACCATTTCATGAAATGATCAATTCAGCGATTTGGCCACGACATATATATAATGAGGCTTTTTCTGACAGCTGAATTAAAAAATAAAAATGGTGTAAAAATGCTCAACAGATGGCGTTGTATGCTGCCCCTGTACAAGCGAGTTCTTCATAATACGTGAAACGGAACGTTACATAAACTTTACAATGCAATTTTATTTATATATTCAGTATGAGTGAGACAAGTTTTTGGTAAAATTAATTTATTCTGGTAATCAATTTACAAAATACTAATAAAAAAGTTAGACAACGATGTCTTTTTTTTTTTTTTTTTTTTTTTTTTTGTGCCAGGGGGAAATCTTCTTAGATCCCCGACCATGGGAATATGGTCAGGGTATGTGAGATTCTTACTCACTAAAACCCCCTCTAACCCATCCCTTGTGCTTTGTTCTAGAGGCTCTGGGACTTCTGCAGGGAATACAACCAGAAAACCACCAGCACATTGTAATTGAAAACACTTCTCTGGGTTTCTCTTCCAGGCTTACAGTGTCTGGCACTGCTTTCACCTCTGGGCTCGCTTGTATCTTGGTGACCATATCCCTTAGGACCTAAGGACTTTGGCTTATCAGTCTACCAGCGAAGCCCTGGCTCCTCCTTTTAGTCGGCTCTTACGACAGGCAGGGGCTACCGGAACAGTATTCTATTCTACCCCGGTTCCAGGGTCAAGGGGGCAATCTCCTTCGCCACCCTCTTGTCGTCTCATTGAAGCATTGTTAGCTCTATCTCTTTCTCGACCGGCAATTTCTTTTTTCGAAATCACTTCGTCACAGAACTCTACCACTGCTTTCCAGGCTGATTTATCTGCCAACATTTTCACTATTAGTGTGCTCGGAGTCAAGTCTTGTCCAATAACACTTACCAGAGCTTGTCGTTCCATCCTCCATGCTGGGCATTCCTCCAGAGTATGTTGCGCGCAATCCGCAGCCACCTCACAATGTTGACAAAGAGAGGTGGTCGCTCGCTTTATTTTATGTAGAAATGCACCAAAACATCCGTGTCCAGTCAGAATCTGAGTGAAATGAAACGTGACTCGCTCTTTTCTGCCTAACCATGAGTGAAAACTCGGCAGAATAGCTTCTACTGCCCTCTGCTGTGAGACCTGTGGCACGACTAGACTCTGCCGCCATCTTTCTAGGGCATTATCGTTTTCATCTTTGCGCATCTGCGACCAAGAAAGAGGATCGCTGTCTCCTTGATGCATCCGCTGGTATATACGAGCATCCATATCTGCAAGGATATCCATAGGAGGAAATCTTGCAATGAGTGTTGCTGCCTCAAAAGAGATGGTGCGATATCCCCTTGCTATTCTGATAGCCACCAATCTTTGAACACTCCTAAGTTTGGCTTGGTTGCGTTTAATTTGCAGCCTTGATGACCATACTGGGGCACCGTAGAGGGCCATAGACCGTATCAAACCTGCGTATAACCGACGAACTTCCTCGTTTGGTCCTCCAAGATTTGGAAGCAGCCTTTGCAATGCACCTGCTACTTTTTTGATTCGGGGGACAATGCGCGTAAAGTGTTCATCGAATCTCCAGTGGCTATCCAGGGTAAGTCCAAGATATTTTAGAAATTTCCCAACCTCCACTTCAGTATCTCCGACTCTTATCACGGCTGTACCAGGGTCATTTCCTCGCCTATGCTTGTGGAACCACAGTGCTTCTGTTTTATGAGGAGCCGTCTGGAGACCCATCGCGTGGATGTGGCCAACGACACTCACTACTCCAGTCTCGGCGAGTTGAAGTGTCTCGCTAAAGGTTTGCCCTTCGGCTAGTACCAAGGTATCGTCACAATAACAAACCATGTTAACACCTTTGGGCAGCTCCTTTCTGAGAACCGTGTCGTAGGCCAGGTTCCAAAGAAGAGGACCCAGAACAGACCCCTGCGGTACCCCGCAGAACATTTCTCTAGTGTGAAGGACACCGTCTTTGCCAATATACTGTATGGATCTGTCCTTGAAATATTCTTCCACGATTTGTCGCAAGTAAGTAGGAATATCGTGATACACGAGCGCTTCCTGTATTGTGTGCCATGGGAGTGAATTGAAAGCGTTCACGATATCAAGACTCACTGCAATTGATTTCCTTCCCTTTGCCGTTGCATTTTCACACAGCTCACGTACGCGTAGAATTGCGTCTACTGTTGATCTACCACGTCTGAATCCAAATTGGTGCTCAGAAATGTTTGGCCCTTTTTGTTGTAAGTGCCTAGTGATGCGACCAGCTATTACCCTTTCGAATAACTTTCCGGATTCATCCAAAAGGCAAATGGGGCGGTAGGCAGAGGGAGAGTCTGCAGGCCTTCCTGCTTTCTTCAGTAGCACCAATTTAGCTTTTTTCCAATTTTTTGGGAAGACAGCGTTACGGAGACAACTCGTAAACAATGCTTTAAGTCTGTCCCTGAGTTTAACAGAGAGCGCAATTCCCAAAACTTTGCCCGAAATTCCATCTGGCCCTGGGGCCGTATTACGTGATTTCAGTTTCTTGATGGCAATACTGAGCTCATCGTCCGACACTTCATACTCGTTTGACCACTCCACAATTTCGTTTTGGACAGTAGTTGGAACTCTATTAACATCTTTAGGGAAGAGAGCATCGACCACCGTTTTGACAAAAGTTATGTCTAATGTCTCAGTTAGGGGAGGCACCCATGGGCGTAGCTTTCCTAGGACGGTTTTATAGGGCCTTCCCCAGGGGTCTCTGTTTAGGCTATCGAGCAACTCTATATGAGATCGAGTTCGTGCTTCGCTCATAGCGTCGTGCAGTACTCGAACGCTTCTTCGAAATGCTACGTATAATCCCAAGGTTTCTTCTTCTGATGTATTACGTCGCCTGCGAGATCTGGTATATTCTCGCCTATTACTATTACAAGTTTCTCGCAGCAACGCAATGTCGTCTGTCCACCACGGTACAGCGTCACCTTTAGTTGCTTTTGCTCGGGGCATCGAAGCGTCGCAGATCGTAATCATTGCCTTACTGAACCAAGCAGCTTCGGTTTCAGGATTGTTTAAGTCTGCTTCGCTACATTTTCCCCAAGACATGGCGATTGCATATGCTATGCTCTGCCCGGTCCGACGACCCCGACATCGCCGCGTACCGGTCCAGCAACACCCGCGGGATCACAGCACTATTTAAAAATTGATTTTCTTCGTCTCTGCTGCAGTGCAGGTATGTGCAGTCGGGCCGTGTACACCCCGTGCGGTTCTGATAATCGTGACAGAACTTAAGAATATGTCGCATAGACTCGAACTCTAGTTCGTGTCTATACCTGCACTCTTTGCTTGTACAGATGCCCCACACGTAATCTCTGCACAACTTTAGACAGTCGGCCGTCGGCGGAGGGGCTTTTACGCCTCTAAGTCGAGGATCCGTCGGTGGCGATGTAGGATCCGCTGGCGAGCGGCCATTTTGTTCATAGTTGCTCATGAACTGTTTATATGAAAATAAAACGTGTTAGCGATCATATAATATCAATCCTTATCTATTTCTAGACAAAACATATTAAAAAGCATGTTTTAAAATAACATTCTAAAGATATTCTAAAGATAAAAACTTACCGTTTGCTACACTTTCACCAGCCTTTATAAAACCAAATATTCCTCACACACGAACGCCTGCATGAGCCAAACCGCTTAGCTATTTTGTTGTCACGCCCCAACAATATGATAATAACTATCACTCCAAGTCATTTAAAAAAATATATTAATAGATTAGATATTATTAAAAATAAATGCCGCCACGCCACCGTTAGCTGCGCAGCATTGTCAGGTATGCACTATGCAGTATGCTCTGCTCACGGCAGTTGTCACTTGTCAGCGACCACACAGCCTTGATTCTGATTTCTGTGTACCAGGGTATACAAACATAGAGCTATGAACACGGTCCGTAAATTTAGTATCGGTCGGCACTTTCAGATGGCGCTTTAGTAAGATTCTACATATTTTAACTTGTCAAACGTCAGTTGTCAATTTCACAATAATTAAATTAAATTACAGAAAATTTACCTCCATGGCGGTCGGCCGTGTTCGTGTTATTTTTCTGTATTGTTGAGCTCTTTTCAGTGCTTTTGTCCCTAAGTTTGTTGAGTTTTCTCCTCCAAACTAGTGATCTAGCGCTTGAAATGGTTTGTGTACATTGAGATAGGACTCTAGTGTTTTGAGACAGGACTCCAGTGTTTTGAGATAGGACTCCAGTGTTCTTTTGTGAGACAGGACTCCATTAATTAGTTCATAGTTTTTAATTCCTTTTAATTTCCTTTTATAGAAAGCAAGCTCGTAGCTATAGATAGATACCCAATATAGGTAGATTATATGTAAATTGTATAGATAGCTATATACGTAGGTATGTATGTATAGCATGGACTTTAGTTCCGTTCGGCAAATACAGTGAGCGCCACTGTTCTACGACCAGTTCTGACAGTAAAGTGACGTCTCTATTTTTTTTTTTTTTTTTTTTTAATTTTTTTTTTTATTATTATTTTTTTTTAATTGGCCATAACTTTGTATTGTGCCAGTTCTCAAGTAAAATCTCTGTGCTGTGTACTTTGTATTTTTTTGTAAAGATTAAAGACTATAGACAGCCAGACAGTGTTACCAGATCAGAGAAATGATATTACAGTGTTTCGTGCTTAAATTTACAGTGTTTACCACAAAATTACAGTAAAATAAAAATAAGAATACAGTGAATTTTACAGTAGATTTCAAAAAACTTTTACTAACGTTTATAAACTGAATTACAGTTTTAATTTCCACTGTTGTCATTTCGAATAAGCATGATACATGATATATATGTCGTGGCCGCATCGTAGAATTGCCCATTTCACTGTCCATTGGCTATATCATGATGTGCTCAGACCAGATCAATGATAAGAAATCGTTTGATGATAGGGCCAGCTAGACGCACTGCTATTTCATGAAATAATCAATCTTAATCGATCATATCGTGGAATTGTTTCATTGACTACCGGTAGAGGCGCTGTAAGCGCCTAAGCGCTTTGTTTGTGTCAAGATGGCGGCCCTTGTATGCGAAGATCTCTCAAAACAAAAACGCGAATAATTCGTTATTAAACGTGAAAGAAAGTGATAATAAAAGAGTGTTTGATGAAAAAGTATTAGAGTACTATGCAAGTCATGCAAGTTCCGAGCAAAATGTGAAAAAACCGTGGAGTTTGGAACGTATTTCACAGATTATTAATATTTTACTTAATATTATTACATTTTTATGCACTTAATTGAATTAAATAACGTATTTTATCAAAATAATGTGTATTTATCTGATATTATATTGATTGTCAAATGTCTAATAGGTACTTACCCAAAATAATTTTAATTTCTTCTTTGGTTATAAAACAAATAAAGGAGAGTAGGGTGACCACGAAGAAGAAGTCTATGGACTACAACTGGTTATCAAAATATGATATTATGGAAACTGTCGAAAATTTAGATTTAAGTTTGTTATACTTATTTTAAAAATATTTTAATTCTATTTAAACAACTAAAATAAACAAGTACGTAACACAAATTGTTCTGGGTTTTCATTAAATATTTTATGGTTACCCCATTTTCACGATATGGTCAAACGTGGGTGACCAAATCGCTAAACGTTTGTCGTTTCATGATTTGGCTACCATTAGTTGGCCACTTCATGAAAAGTGAGCACTTCACGAAATGCTCAACCATTTCATGAAATGATCAATTCAGCGATTTGGCCACGACATATATATAATGAGGCTTTTTCTGACAGCTGAATTAAAAAATAAAAATGGTGTAAAAATGCTCAACAGATGGCGTTGTATGCTGCCCCTGTACAAGCGAGTTCTTCATAATACGTGAAACGGAACGTTACATAAACTTTACAATGCAATTTTATTTATATATTCAGTATGAGTGAGACAAGTTTTTGGTAAAATTAATTTATTCTGGTAATCAATTTACAAAATACTAATAAAAAAGTTAGACAACGATGTCTTTTTTTTTTTTTTTTTTTTTTTTTTTTTGTGCCAGGGGGAAATCTTCTTAGATCCCCGACCATGGGAATATGGTCAGGGTATGTGAGATTCTTACTCACTAAAACCCCCTCTAACCCATCCCTTGTGCTTTGTTCTAGAGGCTCTGGGACTTCTGCAGGGAATACAACCAGAAAACCACCAGCACATTGTAATTGAAAACACTTCTCTGGGTTTCTCTTCCAGGCTTACAGTGTCTGGCACTGCTTTCACCTCTGGGCTCGCTTGTATCTTGGTGACCATATCCCTTAGGACCTAAGGACTTTGGCTTATCAGTCTACCAGCGAAGCCCTGGCTCCTCCTTTTAGTCGGCTCTTACGACAGGCAGGGGCTACCGGAACAGTATTCTATTCTACCCCGGTTCCAGGGTCAAGGGGGCAATCTCCTTCGCCACCCTCTTGTCGTCTCATTGAAGCATTGTTAGCTCTATCTCTTTCTCGACCGGCAATTTCTTTTTTCGAAATCACTTCGTCACAGAACTCTACCACTGCTTTCCAGGCTGATTTATCTGCCAACATTTTCACTATTAGTGTGCTCGGAGTCAAGTCTTGTCCAATAACACTTACCAGAGCTTGTCGTTCCATCCTCCATGCTGGGCATTCCTCCAGAGTATGTTGCGCGCAATCCGCAGCCACCTCACAATGTTGACAAAGAGAGGTGGTCGCTCGCTAAATAAATATTGTAATTGCTGCAAAATGTTTATGATTTTGATCACATTGCCTCCCTGTCAATTAACCGAATCGATACTATTATAAGTTACAAACTGAAGTGCATTTTAATTTGTAAGTAAGTTTGTTGGTGTTTGTTACTTAACGCGTCAATAGAGCTAAGGATCATCATGACTGGCAAGATGCAGTTAAAATAGGACCGCAAAAGAGACTGCTCCCGATTTGGTAAGAAGATGAATTGATATATCCTAATTACCTATATAATTTATTGTCACCCTAGTTAGAAAAAGACAACTGCCTTTCATACTTCGCCTCGCTCTGCTCATATTGGATCAGCAGTAATATTTCCCTATATATTACTTCCATGCTTTAAATATATTCCCCATTTTTTTTGTAAGAAATGGGACGTTTTTTATCTGACATGACTTAAATTTTTACATCCCACCATCCATGATTTGTGTTTGTGTTGTATACATTTTGTTTTGTGTAGTATTGTCTGTGTTTGTGTTTTCGAAGTAAAATGAACTCTTTGGTGTACATCAACAGTATACAGCGACATCTATTGAACCTATTTTAAACTTTTTTTGTTTTGCTCCCGGAAAAGCCTCATTATACATTAATAAATCACTAAAAAATAAATAAAAAAAACATTATCATGTAGCCCAGTTTTATTTACAAATTGTCTAGGTAACATAGAAGCAATAATTGAAAGTAATAATATTGAAGCAGTGTATATTTTAGGTGATTTTAATGTACATCCTGGTAAAGTATTTGATAAAGGGTTAGAAAGTTTTTGTATTGAAAAGATTGCTAAAAAGATTCTGATGCTTTTACATTATGTGAGTGATGTATACGGCACTAAAAGCTGGCTCGATCAATCAGCTGAAAAATCTTTCCAATCTGTAAAAGGTCTATATGATATTTTTAACTCCGACCATTTTCCATTAGAAATACTATGCAATATAGGAACCAATTCTCGAAAGACATCTGTATCATCTGGGTTTTTTTGTGAAGGATATAAGCCATTGCCAAAGGATTGGCCAATAAACTGATCCAGAACGACCTAGGCCCATTCTCATAAAACTGTGTTACCTATCTATCCGCTCGAAGCAATATGCTATGGTCAAGCAAAATGGCACTCAAGGGCACTGGTATTACACCGTCCGAGTTCTTAACAAAGCCTAGGCACGACGCATTCATGGCAGCTCGCCAGAAATTCAGGATTTCCAAGTGCTGGTCCCGGGATGGCTTCGTGCTCGTGCTTGGGGCTGACGGCAAGCGCCACAGGATAAGCAGTGTCGCTGAGCTGTAAAACATCGAGATACGCATAACTGCGGTCGAGTCCCCAACCCCGCAGAAGCCTAGAAAGGATGTCAAAACTTCCGACAATCCTAAACGTAAACTTGTGAAATAGTGCTCTATTTTTATAATCTTTTACAACTTGTATTCAGTAGGATAATTGGGTAATTTCATATCTTCTGCACACCCACGTTCTTGGCTATGTTTCATTTTTTTTAATAATGGACTCTGCGGCACCGCCGCAATTTCGCCAATGTCACGTCACAAGGGAGACAACTGCTGATTAGCCAGTAAAAATAATTAACATTTGATCGGTGCGGAATTACTATTAACTTATTTGAAATTTAACATAATACATATATACAAGCATAATTACAATTTCATTTTATTAGAGACAATAAAATGATACAAAATATATACAAAAGGAGAATATACAAGGGGAAGAAGATTGGAGAAGTTACAAGGACGACGGACAGCATCTGGGATTTTATCATACAGTGAGCAGCGCAACCTTGGACAGCTAAAGAAAATATGATCGGTGGATCCTTCCTCTAAACCACATTCACATAATGAGTGGTCACGAACTCTGATTTTGGAGAGAAAGACGGGGGTACAAGCATGACCCAACCGTAGGCAACAAAAACGCGCCATGCTATCGAAATACGTTCACAGCGGACGTTCGTGACCCAATATTTAATATGTAACAAAATATTTACAAACCTTTTTCTTAGATTTTTACTAAATTAAGCCTGTTTCTCTCGAATTCGACTCCAAATTGCTTATTTAAGTACTTAGATCTAGTTATAAACCGAGGCAACTATCTGTAGCGCTGACCGTTAATGCGCAGAAGTACAAAATAAGGTATCAGAGGGGGGCTAGCGGAATGAAGGGCGGGCGTGCGGAGCGCTGATTGGCTCTCCAGGCGCTTGCCGTTCCCCGCGTACATACACCACCCCGCGCACATCCCGTGGTACAGTCGCGATATTAATTGTATTGTTATTGCTGTTAATTTTTGTTAAGTTTGAATTTATTTGTTAAATTTAGACTTTTATGTTTGTGACTAAAGTGTTTTATATATGCCCAAAACAAATAAAATAAATAAATATTTCGAGACATATTATACTTAGCGCCATCATGCCTCATACTAAGCAAACGCTTGTATCCTAGCGGCACGTAACTCTAGCGGTGGCCGATACGTGGAAGGGATTGCTGCGCATGTGTACTGTAGCGCACACAATACATTATAATGTACCTATTATTTTGGACTCCAATATCTTTTTTTTAAACAGAATTACGCAAAATAAATAAAAAATAAACTTTAAGGAATTATTACCTAAGTAACGATCTAAATCTAAATCAGAAATATCCTTTGAGGACTTTGTTTCGAGCGATGATGGAATTATGACTGCTGGAACATTATCTAATGACGAAATTATAGACTCAGTAGCTCAGAAAACCGATTACTAATGATTTTGATGACACAGAATACGTGAATACTGTAAATAATACATGCGCGCCATGGGTTTCCTTTCCCAAAGAGGCGAGAACCGCATTGAATACCTTACGTAATTTTATAGAGCAAACAAGTAACTCTGAAGAAGAAGAATTTTCTGGTCTTTATAGTATAGGTCAATGCTATAAATAGAGAATAACCAAATTATCTACCAAGATACAGGCTAACGCCTGGTTTGGGGTCTACAGTTAACACTATTATTGTATTGTAAGTTAAACAAAATATAAATATTGTAATATGTAGGTTAAGTTTTCAAATGGCAAATAACCATATTTTTACTTTACTAAAGCAAAAAAAATACTGACCTTTTTAATGCCACATTTTTTTAAGATGATTTGAAATAATGTTGATTTATAGTAAATAACAATGTTAATCATTTGATTGTTTATTTATTTTATCTCCCTTACTCAATATTCATAAAAATGAACCTCAACCTCCTTATGTCGAATCAAAATCCGCCTAAGTCGAAACCCTCAAGAAGTCAAAAACTCTAAAATGTTCGACTTAATAGAGGTCTTACTGTACCTTTTTTGTAAATACATACTTATTATACATAGAAACGACAAAAATCAACACAAGTAATTTTAATATGCATAATAACTTGTGTTATGCGGGAATCGAACCCGCACCCCTAGATTAGAAGAACAAATAGTGTTTTGAAAAGACAGGCAAGGAAAATGGTTTAAGACGTGAATCTTTTAAAAAAAGGAATCTTACGAATTAATTGATTCTATGAAACAAATCAAAAGTGAGATTGACGAAGCTAAAAATACTTTACTTGATTAAAAGTTTATTTTTATTTATTTTGCATAATTCTATTTGACAAAAAGACATTGGAGTCCAAAATAATAGTTTCATATAATGTATTGTGTGCGCGACAGTACACATGCGCAGTAGTAATCCCCTCCACGTACCGGCCAGCGCTACAGTTATGTGCCTACCCCTATACTGATACAATTCGAATTCATTTTTATTCTTATGCGACGCGGCCAGCGAGCGAGTGATGTGCCGTTTGACACTCGACTGTCGAGCGTACTTTACTGTGCCCTCCGCTCGCTGCGTGTTCGAAACAGGGAGATAGGTTTCTGTTGTATTATTTAATTTGTGAATACACTCACTAAATTCCTGTTTAAAAATGGTTATAAGGAAAAATGGAGGAGGCCTTTACTCTAAAGAAGAGGTCCTTAATAAATGCATGACTTCGAATAAAGAAATTAACATAATACATTAAATTGTTAAAGTAAAAACTAAAATCTATTGTAAGAAAATAATTTTATTACGGAAAATAAAAGGCTTAGGTATATACATGCATAGATTTATTTATTTTCAACTAATTTTATTTTAAATTAATATTTATTTTTCTTGAATACGACCATCAGTGATAAATTCTACGACTAATAAAAAGCAAATAAATAAAATTAAGACATAAAAATAGGTTATAGTGACAACTGAAGAATAGCTACCAAAAGAAAATGAAAATGGTAACACATTTTTTTGTCTTTGACCGTAGACAAAAATATCTTTTCTTTACCTAGTTTGTTTCCCTCACCCGGGAAATTCAAAGAATAGTTCAAATATAAATATGCGTGACACGTAGGCGTGACATAATAAAAAAAGGGTAATAGTATTCTTTGATAATAAATAAGAAAATCTTTGATAAATCTGCAGCCTACGCGACGTCTGCAGCCCTTTTTTTAAAGGGTAATAGTATTCTTTGAGAGTAATAGTTTTCTTTGATAGTAATGTTATGCAGGTGAATGCATAGCAATACGGTGCTTTGGTAAGTTATTCTAAATATTCTTTGCAAAGTAGGTATATATTTTCCGTGCATATTATTAAAGATGAAGATAAGGGTAATTATTTTATTAAATAAGATGTTTTTTTTAAAATTAATAATAAATGAACTTTATTTACAATAATAAAATATAAAAACAAGTGAAGGAAAACTAAACATACTACTTCTAACTACTACAAAAAGGGGCACTTAGAAGATCTTTAGAAAAGCCTTAAGATAATCTAAGATCATCTGTTTTTCTTGTATCATCTTAGATTATATTTTTGTTGTTTTTTTATGAAAGAACAATAGAATTCAATTTATTTATTTACTTTCTTAAAAAAATACAGATATACATAATGTAGATACAATGTATTTCATAAATTTAGTTACATAAAGTATTGTTAAGTAAACTTTAAAGCTTCAACTACTTTATAAAATATTCTTTTAATTGTAGTACCTACCTACCTTTTTTGGTAAACTTTTATTATGAGTCTGTTTTACAGAACAGAAATGGATTGTATCATTAAAGTAATTATAAAAGTTAAGCTTCTATGAATAATATATTACAAAAAATTAACATGTGCCCCGAGGTATTGGCGCGTGGCATGAGACACTACTAGCATATAGCCAGCGTCTTTACAAAATATAATTACATCTTTTAAGTATACAAACTTAACTTGACATAAACCTATTAAAAAAAATGTTTGGTTATCAATATTTTTCATTTGGAAAATCATCTATTTTGTAAGGACATACATTGTGATTAGAAGGTTATGAAACTTATTTTGGAATTAGTTGTCTCTACGTTCACTTCGTATGTTTTGTGCTAGATGGTTAGATATTTGAATACATTTGTAGATAGAGCCTTTTCTAAAACATTCAAGGTTGTGTTGACGACAATTTGTGTCTCGTTCAAATAAGTTGTTATGTTTACGAACGAACATGGCCGATTCTAAGATGTAGGCTACATCTTTAAATCGCTTATGTTCTTTCGTTCCCTGCAGGGAAAATCACTAGTCAGTATGTTTAGATGGACGTACCTATTGTGGTCTATAGCTTTGGTGCGAGTATTAAGCTGTTTCAAATGTAAGTAGAAAGTTTTATATTAAATAATACAATTTGTTGAAATCTTTTCTTTTCCAGATAAAAGAGGTGCAATTCAACGATGTTATTAAACAAAGTAAAGACACTTCTATCCAACTTACAAAGCACATACGGAAATAAGAGAAACTAATCAAAAACTAAACCTTATAATAAACATAAAAAAACTATAAACTATAACTATTTGTTGCATAGTCCAACGACTTAAAACTAAAATATTTTAGCTTTAATCTCAAGTCAGACAAGTATTTACCTAACAAATAACCTATTTTAAATAGACGCTAGCACGTAGACTATATTTTACTTTTATATTATGTAGTAAATAGAAGAGGTATTTCCAATGTCTTTAATGATATATAAAAAAGGAAAAATAGTAAGCATCCTACTTCTTCCTACAAAAAACAAAAAAAACATATTCAGGGTAGTCTAGAGATAAGCCGAGTGCTTTAGTCCAGTGGTAGAGGACAGCGTGCCCAGAATGCTGGCCGCATTGCGACGTTGGATGGTAATGCTCATACATTGAGCCAAAAATAGTCATCAAAAAATGTCACCAGTTGCGTGAGCTTTGCCTTCAAAAGCCTAGGCCTCTAGGCTCTATGTCACCAGTTGCGTGAGCTTTGCCTTCAAAAGCCTAGGCCTCTAGGCTCTATGCCCTCACACTCACATATTATTATATTTCGTACCCAAAATGTATCGTCGGCTTGAGACTAGCATATTTTTGCCTCTTGTGTTGCTCGGCAACATTCGCAGCCGCTGCAGTAAGAAAAATGCCTAGTATTTTTAGTTATTCCTACTTTAATAATCATTAAGCCTTGCCCTAGAGAAAAAATGTGTTGGAGAAGAGAGAGAAGTGGGAAGTGTGCTGATATATATAGTTGTGCTTTATCTTTTACTGTTTATTTTGTTACAACTTTAATAATCGTCATTTCACACGATTGTAGTGAGTGCTTGTGTATGTCCCCAGGTATCGTAGAGCATGGTGTACACGCTGCTCGTCCTGGCGGCGCTGGCGTGGCTGTGGTCTCCGTGCGTGCGCCGCGGCCTGCTCGCGCCCGAGTTGCAGCCCATATACGCTCGGGACCGCTCCAATCGCCTCTTTGGGATCACTCCCACTGGCCAGTGCTGTCGCAAGTGTGAACACTGACTTCATACATAATATTTATATGCTTCATATAAAATACCTACCGCCTGCGGAAATGTAAATACATTATGTTGGCCGTGTATTTTGTTACTTAACTTATTTTTCCTTTTTCATTTACAGACTTCTGTAAAATATAGGTTTTCTGACATGTAGTGTAGGTACGTGATATTGTCGGCTTATGTTGATCTATTGAAGCTTCTTCTGTTTATCTTCTTAAGCGTGGGTTCTATTCATGAATGAATTAATGTTTCTGCACGTATTACTCGGAAATTAAATGTGAAATTTATCTAATTATTTTAGTGCCAGATACCTAATGTATCTATCTTGATTTAGAATACACTCCAAATTCAGCAAAACCTTTTTCAAATACAGTTTTGGAGATGTTGTATGAGTTGCAGTTTTAATATAATTAATTATATTACGAATAATGGTTTACCTATTTACAATAGAATGGGACAATGACTATATTATGATATTGATATAGTCATTATAGTCAAATGTCGAGAGAGCTTCATATGAGTATTGGGTACTACGAACGCCACCATAATTATTGAATAAAGCTTTCTACGGTTCACCCAGGTGGTCTCAGGAGGTGAGCGTAGTAAACCAGCGAATATTAAGTAAGTCTGATAGATTCTCCCTGCAATGCAGCAAGGAGTCATCGTAGATTTGGTATTGCTGGGTCCAAAAAGTGGCATGTTACTTTTATACTAAAACCAATGCAGTTTTATAGGACCTATATACTATAACATACTTTCTTCAGTTTCTGACTTATTTTGCTGAATAATGAGATGGCATGGATGGTGATGGTAGTGTTTATATTTACTTGCTTATTTTATCAAGTACTTCTTGCCCGTGGATTCACCGCCTAAGTAGCCTATGACAGTTCAAACACTGCCTTCATACAAAAAGTCATGATGATCGGTTCAGCCGTTTTTGCGTCTTGCTATTTACAGGTTTTTGACTCTCTGCTTAGCTTCGTTATATATATGTATTGATTCATGTTATGGCCTTTTCAAGTACTGATTAATTTATTGACTTTATACTAATAAAATTATGTATTTTTACTAGTAATATTTTCATATGAATAATAATGTGCATGAGCAATTAGTATTTAGAATTGTAGTTCAAGGAAAACGGGGAAACTTGGAACTTTGACTTGGAAAAGACTAACGAAAGTTGGATGGAACTCTCTCGAAGGTGTGGAAGTTGAAAGTGTCAGCTAGGGCGGCCGGGGTGGCATAGCCGTGTACCTACTCCACTGTATACGCTGGACAGGCTTCATGCAGCAGAGAAGCCCTCACCTCTATTTTCACACTTTACTTAATAGTCCAGTCAATAAAGCCCAAAACCCCCAACAAATTAGTTACCTACTCAGCCAAACTTTGAGAATTTGTTCAGAAGGGTAAAATAAGTGACCGTGTGAGTTTGCACCCTTGTGGGGTGTACGGAAAGGGTTGAAAAGGGGTGAAAAGTGTTTTTTATTAATAACATTGCCTAAAAAATAAGTTACTTTGTGCAAATTTGGAATTAAGTTTTTGTTACCGTTTTCTAACATGTATCAAATTTGCACACTTTTGCAACATACGGAACATTGTTTATTTAAAAACAATGATTATTGTTAATAACACGAGTGAAAAAATTAGTTACTCGCAGCAAATTTGGAATTATGATCTTTGTTTGGTTTTCTAGCATGTACATATTAAATTTGCAACATACGGAACTTTGTTTATTATTGTTTTTTAATAATAAACAAAGTTCCGTATGTCGTAAAACGCTAAAAAATTCAGAACACGATGTAAATAATTTGTCAAGCACAGTTACTCCAAGTTTCAACCCTTCGCAGATATTTTTATCCCTGTTATCAGCGAATATCATGATTTTTTTTTTAATAAACAATGTTCCGTAAGTTGCAAAAGTGTTTTGGGCTTTATTGACTGGACTATTACAGTCATGCTTTTCACCTCTAGGTTACCTGAACCAATAACCGCACAAGCAAATACGATGGCCAAGGTGAAGCGTACACTTTACCTACTACAATCTAAATATATAAAACTCAAAGGTGACTGACTGACTGATATAGTGATCTATCAACGCACAGCCTAAACCGCTGGACGGATCGGGCTGAAATTTGGAATGGAGGTAGATGTTATGACGTAGGCATCTGCTAAGAAAGGATTTTTGGAAATGCCACTTTTAAAGGGGTGAAATAGGGGATGCAAGTTTTACTTCTTAATGCGAGCGAAGCCGCGAGCACCCACTAGTTTAATATAAATAAATCAAAACTTAGCTATTATCATCATCATCATCTTCAGGCCTTCACTGCTTGCTGGAAAGTTGTTTAGTAAATCTTCGACTCAGGCGTAGTATGTATGTATAAATTTGTTACGTTGTCTAGTTTAACATTCGAAATATTATATATGTAAGTATACCTACTCTTACAAGGAATGAATCCTATTCGGTATGAAAAATAAAACAACGTTGGTTTACTAACATTAATTTGGATTTAATAAAAATAACACACATTATACATATCCTTGACTGCAATAAAGGAATAAATAGGATACTAATTTAGAACTAAGTATACACAATATATAAAAGTTCATGAACAACTTAAATCTAATTACAATTTGGTGGGAAATGCATTCTATTGTTTCAATTAACATATAAAAGCAATTAAAAATATGTTACATAAAACTGGAGTGTTCACTGACTTAGATCGAGGATCGAATATAGTTACATTTTATTTTAAAATACATAAACCATTGATTTGTGAGTGAATATACAATTTATAATGATCCTTCTCAAACCTGAATGTACTTGATAGAGATTTGACCAAACCTGGCGTTAATGTTTGGTTCCTGTACCACAGATTATGAAAGCTGGTTTATCCGTTTATCTTTACAACTAGTATCAGATTGTATTAAAGATCCTACTTAAGTAAGTTACTAAGAAAAAAACATAATATATTAGTAATCAACCCATCATTCGTTAATTCAGGTGTCGGGGTGAGACTTTTGTGACTGTCCGTGCATTATAATTTATATTGACAGCTGTCATCTCCATACATTGAACGTCAAATTTGAATAATGTATGGAGATGACAACTGTTGAAATGAAATGTAAGCCCCCATGAGGTTTAAAACATCGTTCATCATCGTGGTCGTGGATGATTTTTTACAATATTTGTATTAAGTACCTACTTAAATAGTTAAGTTTCTCTGTGTTACTGCAAATCAAGGTACATTGTTTTAACAATACGTGTATAGGGTACAAAATAATTAAACTCAATTATGCTTTGATCTTTCATTCAATTTCATTACCTTATTATAGTATCTATCTAGATCGTACAAAAATACTCTACCTTGAAATATTGAATTTACATCGAGTAAAACGTAATCGTGATAATGTAGAGTTCTTATAATTTTATTTTTAGAAATTACTGTCACCCTACTTTCTGTTCTCTATCCACACAAGAAAATACAATAAATTTGAATTATTTAAAGATGTTTCAATCTTCGTAACACAGTCTCAGCCCTGACGAGACCAAAGGATGCTCTGAATTTTTATTACGTCTAACATAAAAAATAAATTTATAATAGGTACTACCACATGACCAGGTAGCAGCTTTCCCAAATACTAGATAATATGACATATATTCCAGTTGGATGGCAATGCTGATTTATTGGTCCAATAAATGATTGTTTTGATTAGCGTGTAATTCGAAAAAGTAATATTAGTGCCACGCAACCAGGTAACTCAGTTAATAAAAGGATTTTTAAATTTTCCAGTGTTGCTAGGCGAGTGAGACTCACTGGGGTAAGCGTCTGCCAACCAATGACTTGTTTCTCAACTTGTGTGTGGATTTGTACTCGCTTAAAGGCGATGAAAAACCATCGCAAGGAAACCGACATGTATGTCCTCAGATTTTGTGGTCCCCACCACACAATCTGAGGACATATGTCTTCCGTGGAAGGATCATGACCACCACGATGTACCAGCCCAAGGAAACTTCCTCAATGAGTGAAAATCTGGCGGGGGAAGCACGACCCTCAGCAACGAGGAACCTGACGCGAGGAGGGAGTGTCGTTAATTGTTAAATTGAATTGTTCGAGAATAGAATGGTCTACTCGATGGAAATCCAATATTTTCTTATCATAATTTCATACTGCTTCTAACTTTTCTCGTAAATTGTTTTTTATTTATTTATGTTGATACATCTGAAGCAACGAGGACTCTCGTTTATTGTGTGGTCTTAAAGTCGAAAACCAAGCTAATGGTGCATCGAAGACAATCATATCACAAAACCAAGTAGCCATTAATGCCAATGTCACTTTTGTTTTACTTTCCTATGTTTAACCGACTTCTTCAAAAAGGAGGTAGGTCTTAATCATATCAATCTAAATGCTTCAGATAATGGTAAAAAATTATATGTATTGAATACTGGTTTCGACTTCTCCTAACACAGAATATGTTTATAAATAGGTACTTTTGAAGCAGGTTCACTTGATAGCCATAGAATCTCGAAACTCATGTCACCGTATTGCTTAAAAATTAGGTAAAACAATCGATCCTGTAAGTATGTTATGTCGTTGTTGGATACATTTTGCGGTATTATGTAGGGTCTGATGGTCTATTTAGGCTCCCAAACGTGTGGGTCAAATGTTTTTTTGCTGATGCGGCCAATTCTCGGATGGGTGATCAATAAAAGCATTTCATTTATTTCGGATGATACGTTTAAGTATTGTAGGTCCCGGCTGTTCACCACAGTAAGTCAGTAAGCCACACCAGAGGCCCTTTAAGCGGTTTATACATCTCGACACTAGTGTGATCCACTCTTACAGGAAGTTACTTATAAATAAATAAATAATAAATAAATATTTCGGGACATTGCACACAGCGCCATCTAGCCCCACACTAAGCAAACGCTTGTGTCGTGGGTACTAGATAACGGATATAATACTTATATACTTTTCTTTTGTAAATGCATACTTATTATACATACAAACAACCAGACTCAACACAAGAAATTATACATTTTTAAAATGCATAAATACTTGTGTCAGGTGGGAATCGAACCCGCAACCCCTAGATTAGAAGGCAGAGCCACTACCAACTAAGCTAATAGGCCAGTCAATTATGACTTTAACTACTGAGTTATTGAGATGTATATTATTTGGATCAGCATTTATACTACCAGAATATTGAATTGAGAAGATACTCCTAAAAATGTATTAGATTAAATGCATAATACCCAAGTGATTTAAAAAAAAATGGATGAAACGAAACGAAAAAAACCTAAATACAAATCTGCATAGGTACTTGTTTTGTTTATTTTAGATTTTTTTTTTGTTTTTGTTTTTTTAAGCATCACGACTACAACATTGAAAATTATGTACAATTACATGAAATCATCGAACAGAAGCGGGCCATCGTTTTGTGCCATTGACTAATACGATTAGAATAATAAAATTGAATTTATTAAGTTAATGTATTAGTCGCCGTGTTTTGGTCCCAGCCTAACTAAGATGAAGATGATTTTTAATATTTTTTTTCGATTTATTTGTTTTTTGTAAACCTAAGTGATAGATGATCCTTAATATATGTACATATTTGAGCAATTTTTTTATTTTTATACTATTGCTAACTGCTTTTTTTGAATTTTATATATTTTATTCCTTTTTTGTTCTTTTTTGATGGAAATGAATGTATAAACCTATTATTTACATCTGCTATGCTGCATATGCTATATATTATAAACTAAATTATGTTTATGCGCTATAGTAATAAGTAAGCGAAGAGTACAGTATATAAGGTCTGTATTTCCTTTACTATTATATTTATATTTGAATTCAGAGGTAGTCCCATCATAAGGAACCGTTAAGCAGGTATACTGTGTAGCGATTATAATATAGGTATGTACAAACCAGGCTAAGAAGAAAGCTGGATATTTTCCTATTTTCTATTTTGTATAATATTGGTAGCAAAGACATCAATCGCCCTAGAGGTCGTTGATATAACTGTCGTGAACAAAGTTTACTAAAATAGTCTCATATAAACAAACATAATCAATGTTTACGCCGACCAGTGTAAGCCGTGTTGATTCAGATGACCCTTATCGTAAAACTTGATCATACTTGTTTCTTTATAAATCTTCTTTAAATTTTCAACAGTTATACATAGTTCTTTCACAGCTTGTGCATAGGAACTAATAGTTAATTCTATGTCTAAGTAGTCGCCCTTGAGCTTGCTTTTGTTTTTGTACTCAAATTTAGTAAATCGTTCGAAGGCACCAGCTATTTTTAGTCTGGCTTATTAAGAGCGCCTTCGATTTAGATTTCTTTCAACCCGTATGATACAAACTGGCAAGCTGGGCGTTGTTAGTTGTTTCGCCGCCTCTCGGCTCCGCCAAGTTGGTTTGCTTATCAGCGGTAGAGTTGCCGGCTCCGGTCACGGGCAGGTACTATAAACCGTTACAAAGGCCTAGTCAGCGGCCATTTTGTGCATATTCTGTAACTTGCGAATTGAGCAGCTAAAGCTAACCGCAAGGGCTCATTTTCCGGTAGCGAATCTATCTAATAATATGTACACGAGCTGCTCATTCTCAAGTCGGGTTAGTTCAATCTTGGGTTAAACTAATTTATGTACATATTAGTAAGCTATTGTATGTAATTAATGGAAGCCCTAGAAGTTACACCGACTTAATAAAACTTAAGGCTAAGCTTAATGTTAAAGAAATCTACTATGATAGCAAGAATGCTGTTTAACATCTTATGGCTACTTATTAATAAGTATTAAAAGTGCAAAAATACATACATCTACTCGTAAATACAAACCTATGTGGATAACTAAATTTATTTATTATTAAAATCTAGAAAGGAAAATAATGCTATATATTAATTACTACTTATAACAATTTCCTTACGTTAGTGCATTAAAGTAATTTATTTATGAGCTTTCTATAATGAATTTGATGGTTTTTTATGAACTTACTCCAGATTGAACACAATGGTAGGTGATTGAGGCGGATACTTTCTAGTGCATGAAAAAGGAATAAGTCCTATTTAGGGACCTAAATTATCTAAAGCCTATTTAAGCTAAGATAACATGTTTATTTACAGCGAATCCCTACTTAAAAACTAGGCAAAATATTTTGAGACCTAACTTATTTCAATATTATACTCTGAATTCAAATATAATTTATTACCATTACTTAACTAGGATTATTAAATTATCTAATCAAAAACAATTTATTTATCTACTTATAAATAATATTTAATCAATTATTATTAATAAAATAAAGCTAATAAAATTTACTGTAAACTTGTGCGTATAGTGCATTCAAACAACCAAACAGGCATCGTCTTTAAGGCCCACCGTACAACATTGTTTATGGATGGTAAATAAGGACTGCCTGACAATAAACAACCGTATAATAATTAATAATATTGACACGGGCCTTAATTTCTACAGTGCTTCGTTCACGCTAGTTTCTAAAAGCAGATACTAAATATGCCTCAGAAGTCTTGCACAAAAAAAACACTGTAGCTCTCATTTCTGGGTCACTTTTTCACTTCACAAAATTTAAAAGCTAATATTGCTTTTATCTCAAATCATTTTTTATTACTGTGGTGTGCGTTTGGCAGAACTTTTCAGACTAGCGCATATCTTCAAGTGAGATTGGGCAAAGAGCCGGCAGTTAGCATGAGCACGCAAGCAATACTCGTGCATCTCATCAATGTTAATGAAAGGGTGGTCGAGCAACTGCAAGTAGGTCCGATGAATGAGTATTGTTATTGTTGGCATGCTAAAAGCCTGTGCTGGTTTTTCGGTACATGTTTTAACCAAAATATTCAAAAGAACCGTTCAGTTTCTATTGAATTAGATTTATATTTTTTGTAATGGAAATTTATAGAAAAGGAAATCAGAGAAAACAAAAAAAAAATAATAAATCACTCTACTGATGATATTAGCCGCGCTTCCATCACTTGTGCCATGCTGTATCCAAGGTCAGGACGCAGCATGACAATGTACCTACTCTCTCTGAGATTTAAGGTCGTGTATCTCACAATTAGCCCAGTAATATCCGGTAACATTGCCATTGAAATCACTTCACAGTAGCGTTCGCACACTACCGCTAGGTGGCCCAATATTTGGCAAAGGTGTGGTCCTTCCCCGGGCGGCCTCGGCTAGAGACCTACCACTACAGGATACGAGTATGTTTCATATCCCAATCATAGTATGTGCAGTTATGAGTTTGTACCATCTTCACGCTTTTACGGCTGAGTCGATTTGTAAGAAATTTGGTTTAGAGACAAGTCAGACCTTGATCAGAGAAGCTACTTTTTATCCTGTATAGACACGGATAAAACAGCAAGGCGATAGTAGTTTATATTGCTGAACAGATTTTGATAAAATTTGATGTGCGCCTGGATGGAAAAGAGTGAGATTTACTTAGCTTGCACTTTGCCCAATCTACACAACGCAGTGAGGAGCTAAACTCAAACATTGATATTATAAAATTGAGTCAACATTTTAATTCATACTGTAATCATAACAGCGATCGAATTAAAATGTTGATTTTATTTCATGTCCAAAAATCACTATCTTCCAGTTCAAGCCTTAACGGGACTTTAGGCATTCTTTTAGTTAATTTAATCTATTGGATATTGCCATTAAGCATGAGTATTTATATCACAGATGTTCTTACTAATGTTCTCATTTAGAATACTTTGTACCGGGAAACTAATTGATTCAATGCAATTGGAGGCACGAGATCGAAGTATCCAAATATTAATATAATTTCTAAAGTGTGGAGCCGGTCACGGAAAAATCATCTGCTCCACAAATTACTTCTCACAGAAGTTTTTTCCGCCTTTTTAAGACAGGCTTTATGTCAGTTGTTGAATCATACTTGGTTCCGAGTCTCACAACTCCCATCGCATGGCTATTGTAAAATATTAATTGTGTTGTAAGCGACCAATGATATTCTTATCAGATGATCTCAGTTAAATGTGAAATAGTAAGAATTGTCTGATCGGTTACATTTGGGTGCCTATCCAAATTGAGTAGTCCTGATTAAAATGATCACCTGAACACATGTTGTGAAGCATCTGAGAGATAATGTACGGATTGATATAAATAAATATAATTATTGACAATAAAGAACAGAGCTCACAGGTTCATTGTAGGCCGAAAAACTACTTTAACGTAATATTATATCAGTAAGTTCTAGCGATTTCTAATTTACTAAGCGTATATAATATTGCTGCTACACTACAAATTATTATAATATTGCAAAATTTATTTAAATTTATTATATTTAAAACTTTAATTATAATTATATGCTTAATTTCTTGATCAAGTAATTTACTATTTAGCTACTCTACTCAGCGATAAATTTACCCTAATTAAGAACAAAAATTCTAAGTCAATATGGCCAACTAAATTTGAAAATATTCCATTATGCGATAGGTACGTAAAACAAGTTTTAAGTTATAAGCGGAGATAAAAAGCGTAAGTATGAGTGAAATAAATAAATAGCAATTTTAATATGACAAAATGAGAGCATTATAGTACACACTAAAAAGCAGAAATGATGCGAGGTCGTTTGTTTTTAATTTAACTGGTTTACATAACATTTAGGCCGAGTCTATAACCGAATGGTGGTATGAAGAATGATGACTGAGGACTACACACGAGAGCCTCGCGTGTACACATCCCCACACTACATATAAATAAACGTAACTCCTCACTATTCGTCTTTCATTAGATTCAAATTTAATTATATACAAAAAATACAAAATACAAAATTATTTATTTACATAATAAAACAGGTAACAATAAATTTCGTGAAACTTCTGGCCTTGTGCTAGTCGTGAGACTGTGTTACAAGGCCAGTGTCTTCTCCCAATTGTAAGGCTTATATAATATACATATATTAAAAAATACGCAGTATTATATAATATTAGTGCGTATTTTTTATTATTATATATTGCTTTCTTTGTTTAAAATTTAATTTTCTTAAGACAATAAGACATCAAAATACACTTAATGGCAGTTATGTGTATCACGGGGTTTCACCATTTGATTTGTCTTTTAGTACCACTATTTCCTTGAGTAGATAAAACTGGCACACATTATGTACAAAAACCGTAATCAAAATGTAGAGAAAATAACTAGATTTTTGATGTTTTAAATGACATGTAAAATGTTGATAATATTTTCTGTAAGAACAAACAAAAGTAACGAATCGCCAGTATTGAACTAATCGCCAGTCCATTTCGCCGGAAGCATGTCCCATAGCGGGGTTTGTCGGACTCGGACCCAGTAAGACTACTACCGACTTAAACCTACCACGATTTCCTTTCCGGGTAAGGACGGGGGCTAGCGATTAAAAAAAAATAAGACTAAGAACTACAAGTCAGGTTAACAATCGATTGGAGGAGACCTATGCATAGGAGTGACGAACAATAAGTTACTGAAAACGTTACTTATCAAGAAAATAGTGGCACATTATTTTGTATTCATTATTTCAATTTTAAAATGCTAAAATTCTGAACACATGAAAGTGTATTTAATCTAAATACCTGATCAATTCTCTCGAGTGCGCAGTACAAAGTCGTTTTTTGTGCAATATTTGACATACTTTATTGTTTACTACATTCGACGACCCGGTGTTATGAAATTTCCAGCATTCCTCATCAAATCTGGTGGCAAGAGAGTGAGAGAGAGATATTATGAACAAATTAATGCTGGTGGTAACTTCAAAGGTAAAAACTACATCGAAAAAAAGAATCTTTATGTTAGGAATTTAAAAGACATAAATCAACAGTTCTTTACAAACTTATTTATGCCAAACGTTTAACACATCGGTTTTAAAATTAGTAAACGATCAACATAATTTGGAAATTGAATAATCTCTAAAGAAGAATTTAAAGAGTGAAATGGATAGCATTAACAGAACAATTAATGTCTAATACAAATTATTTCTTTTAATGGGTTAACAAAGTCGATTGCCACTACGTAATTCCAATTAGCACTATGCCATCGCCTAATAGTAGGACAAAATAAAAGGCCATTTTTTTACCTGTCCTTTCGATACACTTTGCCATTTGACTCAATATGTACTGAAACAACAAGTAATAAATTATTACCTTATAAAGCTGTCCTATTGAATGCACGTTCATTAGATCTCATTCTGATTCTTTCCATTTCAAGATTACAGTACATACTGCGATGAATTACTCTGGAACATCAATCAGATTGAGAATTGGTTTTGTGCTAAAACGCGCAATTCTAATCCGTACAAGTGCCTAGCTAGCGGGTCGCGACGACGGTAATAAAGTGCGGCTAAGTGCGATAACTATTTAGGTACTTACCTATATATTATTTCTCTCTAGACATGCATCCTAAAATATACATTATTTAATTGCTATTCTTACCCTAAAAGAAAAACATCGATAAAATAATAAATAAGCATAATTTAATTGTCAGAACTAATATTAACAAGTAAAATTAAAACTTATAAATATTAAATTAAATACAAAATTAAATTCACAGATTGAATCTATGAATTAAAATACAAATTATAATAATAACAACAAGGGACAGTTAAAATATTAAAGAAAAATAAATTATTCTTTACTGAATACAACGGAACAATAAAACCTCTATATCTCTATCGTTACAAAAACAGAAAAAAAAAATCTTCTCAAAACAATAAACATTAGTAGTAAAATGTACCTGTTGATCTATTCGTTCATTTTCCAAGCCCAATTATCGTAATATTTGGTATGGAGTTTAAATAGAATTCTGAAAAAGACATGTTATGTATTTTGCTGAGACAGTATGGACGAAGAGACAAATGAATTTACAAACCTTGCAAGTACCGCGGCTCTGCTTTCAGCATTGCTCTCATGTTTAATCTGATGATGATGACCACAGTCAGGTTGTGCAATCGGGATTGAGCTTCTCGTTTCTTGCGCCAAAAGTCTTCGCAAGATAACTAAATATGTAACAGTAGGTGACAGCATAGATAGATGGCAGCAGTACTGCTGTTATATACCCAAGCAAGCAACAATTGGGACAGGTTTTCCACCTTAGTCCGCTGAAGATTTATCTTGCGAAAACTCAAAGGGAAAGACCGAGTAGTTTGGGCTTTCAGCTTCACCGCGGCGTTGGCTCGGTTTGTAACTGGCGGCCATGATGATGTGAACTAATCAGGATCTATCAAATTTAAAGACAATTCAATTAAATTATATTCCTTCGAAAACAGTTTGTGTCGAATTTTGTTTCGCTTCAGCTAATAAAATGTATCCTTGTTAATAAAGTAGTAAATGCAATTTTAGTTCAGTGACAACCTGAGTTTCGAAATTCAAAATTATTTGAACTATGCTCATAAAAAATCAAATTTCCATGTTCATTAAGTAGGATTGTAAAGCTGACGATCTTTTCATTGACTGGGGAAGAAGTCGGTAATGAACATTGTACCAAGACCTTACTGTATTTTTTGTTGTCGACTGCTAATGTTGTCTATTATGAGAAGTAATTTGAATCTTCCTCAAGATGTTCAAGATACAAGAAAAGTTAGTCGGCTGATGGTAAACTTTCAGTTGCAGCATCTGAACTATTCCATAGATGTTGTTCTACATTCAAGATTACATTCATCCCTTTAAAATAAGGGGTTTGATACATACAAAATTATAAATCAATATTTAAACGTGTGGGAATCACTTATGTAACTACTTATCATTATACGGGTTTTTAAAACAAATGAAATGATATTGAAGCCTCTATTTTACCAGAAGTTAATTCATAATTACTGACATGGGGTAAATTAATTACAAAACTCTGAATAACTTGATATTAAATCAAAACAAATTTCAAATACCACGAAACTTTAGTATACAACTTTCATTTTATTGATATAGGTACATATATTATAGAAATAAATAAACATGTTACAAAAATAATCCTAGAATATACTAAAAATATATAAAACAAAACTGAGCACCAGTCTTACCCACCATTCTGCCTCAGTTCAGAAAAATAAAAATTGGTGGCGAGTGGAGGCTAGCCACAGCACGAGCTACGTCTAAGGTAAACTGTACAAGGCTGTAAGTCAGTTCAGTGGCGAGACAAACAGGTCGTGAGCCTGATGTTAGCAGCTCACTTGCTCATTTTAGATGCAGAGATACTTCAATTTCTGAACTTTTGATTCCAGCGTTAGTTATTTATTTAGAAAGAGCCGGTCTATGCATTTAAGTTTTGAATTTGGAGTTGGTCTATGAGTATTTTAGTAACCTGTTTTTATATCATAAAGCAATGTTTTAGAGCGTATCACTGCACTGTGCTCATCACCGTGAGACTTGGCTGTTATGTCTCGGTGCCCAGTAATTAAATCCGGAAACATTGCCCTTCAGACCGAAACAGTAGTGTTTGCACATAACTGCAGCGGTTGAATAACAGGCAAAGGTGTGGTACTTCCCCGGGCGGCCCTTGCACAAGAGGCCTACCACTACAGTCCTTTAAGATGGTACAATTTCCATATAAATCATTATTTAAAGAAATAAATAAACTGTAAATAACTATTTTATTCTGTTACATGTAATTTTCCGCCAGTAAACATCGAAACCTTTTTTTACGTAATACGCCTAATGTAAACTTTGTTGCAGCTAAGGTTAGGGTGCGCACCGTTATAATTTAAAAAAAAATTATATTCCATTCAACAATATGAAAATCGTACCATTACGACTAAATCGACTGACAAAAAGACCTGTAATAAATAAAGTAATTAATCAATAATGAAGTATTAGACGTAGCTCGGTGTGGCTAAGGGTGGTAAGATGTGCTGCACTACATAGTACACCCACCCCGGAGCTTATGCTCCTGGCGTGATCCACTCTCGGGAGAATATGCGGCCGAGAGTCAGGAGGCCTCAATTAGCCCCCAGGGATTCAGGCTCGCGGTGACGCCACCCACCGGCGACTCGCCTCAAAGCCGCCCCTGCGCTCAAAAAATGCTTTAATTCGTTTATGACATTTGTGCAACTATCTTTACTTTTATATTATTTTCAGTTGAATTTGTTTGTTTTTTAATTTTCTGTTAGAAAGCTCTATATTATAATGGGAATTTATTAGCAATATAGTTTAAATTCATATTAAGGAGAAAGAAAGTTGGAGAAGGGGGAGAGACGTACGTCTAGCTGTGGGATAGGTCTGGCCCGCCACCTCCCATGGTCTTGCCAACCTAATGGTTGTGAAGACCGAATCTGTGAACCTCGCGGCAGAAACCGTTTGCTTCTACAAATCTTTTTCTAAATGATAAGACTAACAAGTCGCATGCCTTGTGTTAAGCATCGCGCTTGACCATTTCAGTGACGCTCTGAGAATTGTATTTTTTATTTACGAAGTAAGTTTGCACTTGACCATAATTCGCCTGATGGTAAGCGATCAAAAGTCAGCCCGTCACTGATATGTGCTTATCATCGCGAGACTTTGATGTATAGTCTCTATGCCCAGTAACGTAATCGGAAACATTGCCCTTCCAGCTGAAACGCAGCAGTGCTTGCACATTACTGCATTTCTGCGGAATATCTGGCAATGCTGTGGTACTTCCCCGGACGGCCGCTGCATAAAAAGCCTCCCACTACAAGTAAGCGACACTATCTCCACAGGCAAAACTCGTCTACTCCCAAGGGCATTGACCACCTTACTTAATACAAAATTAATAAAATATTAGTTTGACAGTGTTTTGTTTGTACCCACATAGATAAGACATTGCGTGAAAAAGCAAAACACTGTTTAACTAAGTGGTTCAATTTATCATTATATTAAAAAAAGGTGGCAAATTCTTAAATAAAAATATGATTAACAGGACAATGTTGGTTGAATAAAATGGTAGCCTATGGACCGGTAAGAGTTCTACAACATTGCTTGTTGTTTCCGAAATAAACAACATTACGTATTATATGAATCATTTTATAATTATGGTGATTTGTTTAATATTTGTGTATTATTAGACTTTATGTTATATTTTTTTATTTAAAAGTTAGTTTTTATGTTATTCGATATTACCGCAGCTTTTAAAACTTTCAAGAAAACAAGTGTAACAAGGAGGCTTCAATATCTGCTCGTCTTCTCTATTGCATTAACATTTAACTCTTAAATATTAGCTTGACATTTAAAATTCTATAATTTTACGCACAAACATCCATTGATAAAGCAAAATAATAGATTTTTTGGTTTTCATCACATCATATTAACATGGTTGAGGGCAAGAATAACCTTTAATTATAAATTACAATCGACTGGTGAATTATAACGTTAGGAAGGAACAAAAGACTGATTAACTAATATATAAGACCATAAGTGTTTTGATGTAATTTCTTTCGATCTGTTTAAGTTACTAATTATTATATTTAATTGTAAAACGACGAGAACCTAACTGTGAAGACGAGCATCTCACATAATATGCACTTAATCTAGAAATTTTAAATCAACCCGCACGAAGGCCAACGTTGATAGGGGCCTTATTTGTGTAAGAAGAAAACTCCCATAAGACATCGGGCGAGCGGATTGCCATTAAATTTTAATGGATCTTGCCGAAATAATTGAAGGTATAAAAAACTATACTTAAAGAGAGATAGAGTAATTGAATTTGAGTTTAATAATAAAAACCAACATCTGAATGCCTAAAGAGTTGGCAAGACCCTTAGAGAAATTTTAGGGATCGTGAACAGATTGGCCTTTGAATAGTCGAGATTAGTAAAAATGGAAAACATCAAGTAATTTTTTTAAACTATAGAAACTTCACCTTTTCGTCATCATGGTCACTTATCACACTTTCGAAATTTACAAAGTGTGTGAAGTAACCGTGTCAAAATAAAAGCAACTAAATAATAATGGGGTCTACCGCGATTTCGCCGCTAGAGATAATAACAATAGAGCGTAAGATTTTCAAGCTGGCAAATGTTTCCAACCGCAGTCGCTCCACTGGTTATCCGATACTATCGGCAGTGTAGCTTTAGGTCTGAAACGTCATTTGTCAAAATACGATTGTCCCCATTCTAGAGTCCTTTTCATGAAATAAGTCTTGATGATGATATTTTTATATTGGCTAGTTTCGCTTATGACTACAGCCTGCCTGATGTCAGGCTTTACTGCAGCCTCTGAGCTTACAAAGAAGGTAGGCACGCATGTTCAACTTAATAACATTGTAAAGATTGTTTGAATTAACTCCCCGAGAAAAGAGTGAAACTAACTTATTAAAGCTATAGTAGTTGAGCCGCAAATGGCGATACTTATTTCGTGAACAAGACTCTAATTAACAACTAGAATCACTTGTTTGTCAAGCGACTCGATACTAGCGCGCAATATTTTGTATTGTAGTCGCTAGACAAATAGCCGTGTCGCTTATATTTGCATGCAAGTCTATCCATAGAAATCAATGCATAGAAGTATACAGTATAGACTCGGACGCAAACGAAAAATGCAATCTAATACGCTACTTGCGCCGCCGGTTAAGGAAATTTTAAGAGACTCTTCTTCTGATCCACCTGCTTTGGCTGAATATCAGTTTTTACATGGAGCGCATATGCCATCGGACCTCCACAACCCGAAGGACAACTAATATTTGTTACTAGGTGAGATCAGGTGCCAGTTAGTGTTAGGTGCTGACCCCCTATTACGACTGTGGAATAAGTTCGACAGCCGAATATTATTAAAAAGAAATATATACTCGTGCTTGGTGTAGCGGAGATATATTTCGTAAGCTTCCCTCGGATCAATCCTGAAATGCTTAAATCCCATTCAAAGATTTGCCCGGAAAGGAATTGAAACTCTAATCCTCATTCTTAACAGTCCTATAAACGAACCGTTTACAAGGCAGAGGAAAACAAAATAATAAATTAAGGACGTATGCAGTTATGTTACGATACAACATACGGAAATCAATGTGATCCTTAGAGATCTGAACAAGTATGACTAATCAGATAATCTATCAAATTTAAGGACAATTGTTAATGATAATAATATGTAATGAAAATTGAATTAAATTATTTTCCTTCGAAAACAGCTCGTGTCGAATTTTGATTTGCTTCAGATAATAAAATTTATCCTTGTGAATAAACATTAAAATTTAGAAAGCGAGTGCCAGAGGTGGGAAATTCAAATTCAATGCATAGTTTTTCTTCGACCAAAGGGATGAGAAGTCCCCTGTAGTGCTGACCGGTGAAGTTAGTGGAATGAAGAAGGGACAGCTCGGGTTCCACATCCACGAGTTCGGTGACAGCACCAACGGCTGCATTGCATGTCTGCCGGACCTAACTTCAAACCCGACAAGCAGGACCAAGGTACGCCCGACGCGTCCGCGAGACACGCGGGACCTGGGGAACATCGAGATCACCTCCGAAGAGGGCGATACTAAGGTGTGCAAGCATTAGCACTAGCATAATATTAAAGTGTAGGTATCTCATATGTTATATATCAAAGTAAATATAAAATGTATATGCCATGGATGACCCCGACATTACAGTAAAATTATTTAAAGTCAGTGTAATTTTATTAGCACATAAATAAAATAAATAAATAAATATTTCAGGACATATCACACAGCGCCATCTAGCCCCATACTAAGCTTACGCTTGTATCATTGGTACTAGATAACGGATATAATACATATTTACTTTTCTTTTGTAAATACATACTTATTACACATAGAAACGACCAGACTCAACACAAGTAATTACAAATTTTAATATTCATAATTACATAACATATAGATCACAATTATAATATTTTTAAAAAGTGATTCCTATCATCAGGTTGACCTTAAAAATGAAAGATAAGTAACCTTATAATAGTGAAGTAAGTCAAAACGTTGGAGTGGCATTTAGAAATTACATTTAAAAATGTATGTTTAGTGTAAGTTTGTACTAGGACTTGAATAATAGCATTCCTGAATGAACAAAACTGTTGGATCTTTTTGTTAGTTTGTTTGTTAGTTTGGTGCAGGGCACAGGTGTATCCTGATTTCAAAAGCTTGTTCTATTCAAGTTTTTTTTTAAATTTTAGAAACTTCACCTTTTCGTCATCATGGTCACTTATCACACTTTCGAAATTTACAAAGTGTGTGAAGTAACCGTGTCAAAATAAAAGCAACTAAATAATAATGGGGTCTACCGCGATTTCGCCGCTAGAGATAATAACAATAGAGCGTAAGATTTTCAAGCTGGCAAATGTTTCCAACCGCAGTCGCTCCACTGGTTATCCGATACTATCGGCAGTGTAGCTTTAGGTCTGAAACGTCATTTGTCAAAATACGATTGTCCCCATTCTAGAGTCCTTTTCATGAAATAAGTCTTGATGATGATATTTTTATATTGGCTAGTTTCGCTTATGACTACAGCCTGCCTGATGTCAGGCTTTACTGCAGCCTCTGAGCTTACAAAGAAGGTAGGCACGCATGTTCAACTTAATAACATTGTAAAGATTGTTTGAATTAACTCCCCGAGAAAAGAGTGAAACTAACTTATTAAAGCTATAGTAGTTGAGCCGCAAATGGCGATACTTATTTCGTGAACAAGACTCTAATTAACAACTAGAATCACTTGTTTGTCAAGCGACTCGATACTAGCGCGCAATATTTTGTATTGTAGTCGCTAGACAAATAGCCGTGTCGCTTATATTTGCATGCAAGTCTATCCATAGAAATCAATGCATAGAAGTATACAGTATAGACTCGGACGCAAACGAAAAATGCAATCTAATACGCTACTTGCGCCGCCGGTTAAGGAAATTTTAAGAGACTCTTCTTCTGATCCACCTGCTTTGGCTGAATATCAGTTTTTACATGGAGCGCATATGCCATCGGACCTCCACAACCCGAAGGACAACTAATATTTGTTACTAGGTGAGATCAGGTGCCAGTTAGTGTTAGGTGCTGACCCCCTATTACGACTGTGGAATAAGTTCGACAGCCGAATATTATTAAAAAGAAATATATACTCGTGCTTGGTGTAGCGGAGATATATTTCGTAAGCTTCCCTCGGATCAATCCTGAAATGCTTAAATCCCATTCAAAGATTTGCCCGGAAAGGAATTGAAACTCTAATCCTCATTCTTAACAGTCCTATAAACGAACCGTTTACAAGGCAGAGGAAAACAAAATAATAAATTAAGGACGTATGCAGTTATGTTACGATACAACATACGGAAATCAATGTGATCCTTAGAGATCTGAACAAGTATGACTAATCAGATAATCTATCAAATTTAAGGACAATTGTTAATGATAATAATATGTAATGAAAATTGAATTAAATTATTTTCCTTCGAAAACAGCTCGTGTCGAATTTTGATTTGCTTCAGATAATAAAATTTATCCTTGTGAATAAACATTAAAATTTAGAAAGCGAGTGCCAGAGGTGGGAAATTCAAATTCAATGCATAGTTTTTCTTCGACCAAAGGGATGAGAAGTCCCCTGTAGTGCTGACCGGTGAAGTTAGTGGAATGAAGAAGGGACAGCTCGGGTTCCACATCCACGAGTTCGGTGACAGCACCAACGGCTGCATTGCATGTCTGCCGGACCTAACTTCAAACCCGACAAGCAGGACCAAGGTACGCCCGACGCGTCCGCGAGACACGCGGGACCTGGGGAACATCGAGATCACCTCCGAAGAGGGCGATACTAAGGTGTGCAAGCATTAGCACTAGCATAATATTAAAGTGTAGGTATCTCATATGTTATATATCAAAGTAAATATAAAATGTATATGCCATGGATGACCCCGACATTACAGTAAAATTATTTAAAGTCAGTGTAATTTTATTAGCACATAAATAAAATAAATAAATAAATATTTCAGGACATATCACACAGCGCCATCTAGCCCCATACTAAGCTTACGCTTGTATCATTGGTACTAGATAACGGATATAATACATATTTACTTTTCTTTTGTAAATACATACTTATTACACATAGAAACGACCAGACTCAACACAAGTAATTACAAATTTTAATATTCATAATTACATAACATATAGATCACAATTATAATATTTTTAAAAAGTGATTCCTATCATCAGGTTGACCTTAAAAATGAAAGATAAGTAACCTTATAATAGTGAAGTAAGTCAAAACGTTGGAGTGGCATTTAGAAATTACATTTAAAAATGTATGTTTAGTGTAAGTTTGTACTAGGACTTGAATAATAGCATTCCTGAATGAACAAAACTGTTGGATCTTTTTGTTAGTTTGTTTGTTAGTTTGGTGCAGGGCACAGGTGTATCCTGATTTCAAAAGCTTGTTCTATTCAAGTTTTTTTTTAAATTTTAGAAACTTCACCTTTTCGTCATCATGGACACTTATCACACTTTCGAAATTTACAAAGTGTGTGAAGTAACCGTGTCAAAATAAAAGCAACTAAATAATAATGGGGTCTACCGCGATTTTGCCGCTAGAGATAATAACAATACAGCGTAATATTTTCAAGCTTGCAAATGTTTCCAACCGCAGTCGCTCCACTGGTTATCCGATACTATCGGCAGTGTAGCTTTAGGTCTGAAATGTCATTTGTCAAAATACGATTGTCCCCATTCTAGAGTCCTTTTCATGAAATAAGTCTTGATGATGATATTTTTATATTGGCTAGTTTCGCTTATGACTACAGCCTGCCTGATGTCAGGCTTTACTGCAGCCTCTGAGCTTACAAAGAAGGTAGGCACGCATGTTCAACTTAATAACATTGTAAAGATTGTTTGAATTAACTCCCCGAGAAAAGAGTGAAACTAACTTATTAAAGCTATAGTAGTTGAGCCGCAAATGGCGATACTTATTTCGTGAACAAGACTCTAATTAACAACTAGAATCACTTGTTTGTCAAGCGACTCGATACTAGCGCGCAATATTTTGTATTGTAGTCGATAGACAAATAGCCGTGTCGCTTATATTTGCATGCAAGTCTATCCATAGAAATCAATGCATAGAAGTATACAGTATAGACTCGGACGCAAACGAAAAATGCAATCTAATACGCTACTTGCGCCGCCGGTTAAAGAAATTTTAAGAGACTCTTCTTCTGATCCACCTGCTTTGGCTGAATATCAGTTTTTACATGGAGCGCATATGCCATCGGACCTCCACAACCCGAAGGACAACTAATATTTGTTACTAGGTGAGATCAGGTGCCAGTTTGTGTTAGGTGCTGACCCCCTATTACGACTGTGGAATAAGTTCGACAGCCGAATATTATTAAAAAGAAATATATACTCGTGCTTGGTGTAGCGGAGATATATTTCATAAACTTCCCTCGGAGCAATCCTGAAATGCTTAAATCTCATGCAAAGATTTGCCCGGAAAGGAATTGAAACTCTAATCCTCATTCTTAACAGTCCTATAAACAAACCGTTTACAAGGCAGAGGAAAACCAAAATAATAAATTAAGGACGTATGCAGTTAAGTTACAATACAACATACGGAAATCAATGTGATCCTTAGAGATCTGAAGAAGTAGGTACGACTACATTTAGGTTAAAAGGTATTTCAAAAATCCGTGAACTATGTATATTTCAGCTATCGTATGGTAGTTGCTGTTAAAACTTATAAATTTTATTTGCAATTTAATCTACAAACAAAATGCGAATACATTGAAAGTAGATTGTAAAACAAGCAGACTAAGTTCAAGAACGCCATAAAAAGGCCTTTAATACCTATAATTTTTAAAATTGGGTGTGTTTTTCGTAATAAAGATGAAAAATACCAAATAACCTAATACTAAGACGCTAAATTAAATTATTTGATGTTATAGTTCATTGTTCACTTAGTTTGCACCACAATGTTACAAAACATATGGTGCTAACCATCTTCACCGCCTTGTTTTACTCCGTAGATTTGATCTTATTACGATATAGTGCCTAATTAATTAACTTGGCTACCCCCACACTTGCAAATTATGTAACAATTAAAAAAACGTAATATTTTAAACAGCTTTTAGAGTCTAATCAAAATTAAGCTTTGTCCCCTACTTTTGAAAAATCAATAAAAAATCACAAGAAATAATTTGCTATAAGGGTGCTTAATTTCACGCCATTTTAACAAAAACATAAAATAATCTTTTAACTATTTGAAAAACATAATTTTGGTGAGAGGATATCCAAGCTGCACTTTACGTTAGTGACTTCATACGTTTCTTGAACACAAGACGCTTAGCACGTTTAGTAAATCAATTCTCAATCTGATTCACATATCACACGACAGTTTCAAGATACATTTTAAGATCATGGTGATGATAAAAAGGGATTTCTGGAAAGTATACTGTGAACGGTGTTAGGAATAGTTTTAAAATCTTTAATTGTTATATGGTCTTAAAAGAATTTCCGATCATAATCTAGAGTTTTAAATTCTTAATATTGCGATTTATTATGCCAAAATATTCTATTAGCTTTACTAGAAGTTTGGATAGTGGTCTACTGTTTATTTTCGATTTGTCAAAAATAAGACTGATGGTGAACTGCTAATGCTGGGCGCTTGCACCATTAAAAATTTTAAGGATCAGTTTGCGTATTGGTTTTGCAATCGTGCTAAGAGTGCTGATCAAGATGTTATCTCTACGTTTCTCAACTAAGCAGTAGCAGAACTCCCTTAGCCGCCTTTTACGTCACCCACGGGAAGAGATGGGGCGGTCCTATTCTTTAAAGCCGGAGACCGCACGGCTTATGGTCGATAATCAGACTAAAAAGGAGCGCATAAATTGGTTGATAACCAATTTAATCAGGCGGGCTTTAATCTAATGCAAACGTATCCCAAGTAAATATTATTTAAAGGAAAAGGTGAGTTTCTTGGTTAGATTCTCCAAAATATAAAACAAAATAATCATCCCAGTAACCAATATGTAATATTCGGCCTATCAAAGACCAATCCGAACTGATATAACAATTTTGTTTAAAAACTGTTTTTGGAAAACATTTAAGCAGGCACTTTACTCTATGTTAAATACACACAAATCTAGCTGCCCACAAAGAACTACTTACATTTATCAATTTTTACGCCAAACAAACATTTTCTTTGTTATGTTTATGTTTGATTCAAAAGCTTTGGTTCAGTACTCTGATATAGGATGAAGCAGATTACAATTTGAACAAAATATAGCCAGATTTTTTTTATTGTTAGAAGTTTATTTTAATATGTAATTTAATTACTTATTGGTGGTCGCAGCTTCAATGTTATGCATAGATGTATTGAAGCTTATAACAGCAGACATTAATATATTATGGCTTATGTTAATTTAACAGTTTATATGTTCTATATTGTCTCCGTTTCAGGTGTTAACGCCTCATCTATCAATTATCTCTCAAAATATGTTGATCTAATCAACAATAAAAAGCATATACTACGTGGAACTGTTTCATCCGATTGTAAAGTCTTACTTTCCATCCTTTTTCTATATTTCCATTGTAAATTGACGTATTTTAAATGAAATATATTTACAAAAAAACATGAACAAATTACATCGTTACGAAAATTATTTACATTCAGTTTTCTATAATGTAATATCAAGCCATCCTCCCCTAAGGTTGTGTTATTATTTTTCCAACATTATATTTTATAGTAACTGTGAGTTGATCCATCATACAAAATACATAAAGAACAACTGAAAATATAGTTTCTAAGATATCAGTCAAATTTATATACACACAATTTGTGTGTTGCTCTATGTAACATACCTACTATAATATGTACGTCTATCGTATATTTACTAACTTAATTTCATAATATACAAACTATGTACAGTTAGTTTAGTAACAGTTAGAGCGATGCAAATGATTATATTTATATACCAATACTCTCTCCAAATATACATACAATACTCGTAGATATAGCTACGGATACGTTGACTGCGTCAATTAATAATATCAACTACATAATATATTTATTTCTCATTTTCTCTATCTCGTTATTTTATCTCATAGCAAGCCATTACAGTCCTAACTTGAGGATCGTATCGTATGATATTTTGTAAAACACATCTACAAATTCGCAGTTTTAAAGGTACGACAGTAGCTTAAATCTGGAAAAGTTTTCATTTTATATACATCAACACGATACCAAATTAAAATTGACTTTAATTTTCATTTACTAAGACGCGTTTAATTCGTCTACAACACTAAGTTTCTACTAGAAATGATTATAGATAAAACATTAATCTAGATATATTAATTATTTTGATTAATTCGTAATATTGTTAAAATGAAAAATTTTCGTTCGTATCTATCAAATGTTACTTAACATTGTGTACAATTGTTGCTTTAATATTATTACTAAAAATATTTCTACCACAAAATATCTGCCATTAAAGTGTTCTAGCACAATTTCAGTTTAATACAATATTCTCTCGATCTTTGTTTAAATAGTGCGATATTTACTTAGGTTTAAAGAACTTTATGTCACACAAAGATACATCAATCACTTACGCGTGGAACATGATTAAAATTTAACGTACATATAATACGACGTTCGTCGTCAAATCAAATTTCGTAACACCCCTACATCTAAAACACAGACAAATATGACGCTGTCCGTCCATAGGTGGTGTCTGTTGCTTGTCTTATTTATCCATAATATGATCAACCGTGTAGAACTTTTTTAGGTATAAGAGTTATTATGTATTAATATATTATGTTTCTGTAATATTCGTTGTAAAATTGACCCAAGATATGATTTAATTGGTACATTTTGTGTATTACTATTGACTATATTAATGTTGTAATGAATTTTATAAATCTACAATGTATAATGTCAATCTCTGTAAAACATACTATTTCTATGACAAATTGATAAATAATGGTTCTGATGGATAATCAATTTAATATTTTTATAATATGTACATCCATCCGAACCATCAGAACCATCTAATCTCTTAATTAAAATTGAGAGATTAGATGGTTCCGAGAAAAACAGTACACGCCTTTTCTACGCTAAACAATTAGTTCAAACACCAACCCGCTATGCCTTATAGTTTTTGAGATCCCCTGGGGTACTCCAAGGTGTGATAAGCGGTGGTGATGCTCGGCCGCAAATATATTAATATTTGTTTATAACACATGAAAAAGATATGTGCAAAGTATACCATCACATTGCTTTCGTTAACTCTTATTCACATTTTTAAATCTTTTCTTTCCAATCTTGAACTGTAAAACTTAAGTTCTATAAATAAACAACTCTAATCCTAATTAGGTATAAAAAGTATGTCCAATAACATTTTTCTAAAAATTTTCGTCAATCTTAATTTTTGTATGATATTGAATACATTGTAAAACGCTCTGTAAACGTCGTATAGAGTACTTTCTACAAATATTTTAACTATAATATGTATATTTATCTACTGAGGATTTATTACTTTTTAAAGCACTTGAAGAATCATTGCGATAAGCACCATAATCGTTGCAAAGATCATTAAGTAAATGGATCGGTTATAGGAATACCGAACATGGCACGTCATGATATATAGCTACCTACTGTACTGCTAAGTACCTCACCAGTCTCAATTATTTAATGATCTATGGTTAAAGCAAAAGCGTTTTTAAATACAATAGGATGCTCGCAGGAGAGCCAGGATCATCTAGCTAACATCTACTTTCTCATTCACTATCATTCACTTTTATCTTTATTTATCTTATGCCGATCAGTTTTCATTTTAGCAGTTGATTTATCCGACTTGTCTTTAGGACTCTTTTTTTCATCGTCACCTTTTCCTTTACAACTTTTCCTACTATCTTTTCCATCGTCACTTTTCGTTTTGAAGCTCCATCTGCCATCTTTATCATCATCTGTAGCTTTAAACCCTCTTCTACTATCTTTTCCGTCGTCACATTTTGCTTTGAAACTCCATCTTCTGTCCTTGTCGTCGTCACTGGGCTTAAAACTCTTCCTGTTATCTTTTCCATCATCACTTTTAGCTTTAAAGCTCCATCTGCCATCATCTTCATTTGGTTTAAAACTTTTCCTGCTATCAATTCTGTCATCGCTTTTGCTTTTGAAGTTTCCCTTACTCTGTGTTTCATCGTCTCCTCTTTCTTTGAAACATCTTCTACTATTTTTGATACTTTTGTCATCATCAGCTTTGCCTTTAAAGCTTAGTCTGCTTTGTAAAGCATCTTTGTTTTTACTTTCTCTGCCTTCTGTTTTGTCTATGGCCTCTAGTTTGTTCGTTGGATCATCGATACGTAAGCTGTGGTCTACTTTAACTGGCTCTGAGCTGGAAGCTTTTGCTCCGGCTTTACTCCTGTGAAAACATTTTCTTCATTGATATTGAATTATTATTGTATTAACTTAGAACTTACTGTTATTTGCTACTGTATTATGTACCTAATGTGTGGTACTTAATAAGATAAGACGTGAGATTGCGGTCTTAAAAATGTTTAAAGTGTATTTTTTGTTTTTGTCGATCACTACGTTATGAATACAATAAAAACATATAACCGTCAGAAAACAAAAGTAAACCTGTGAAATCCGTGAAAACAAATGAGTGACAAACAAACAGACAGTTTGGAATCATAACACAGTGTTACTAATAACATAGGTATGGACCCGAAAAGTTCAGGTACCTCTTATTAATATTCGGAGACGTTTGCTGTAACAACCTTTAACCATAGGTACAGTAAAGATACTTTCTGAGTTAGCTGATGTTAATAGTAACTCTGAATAGATCAATGACGTAAATAAACAATGCACACACAAATTTCGCTGTTGCGCAGTAACTGCAATGTTTGAGCAGAAGCGAACTTTTTTTTTAATCTTTTCTTTTCTTACGTCATTGGTGTAGATGTATAGAACCTACCGTGCAAAGTTCATGAGCTTCCAGACCCTTGAATGTCATCCCTCCAGCTTGCAATGCCAGCCACCAGAGCTGAAGAAAGAGCTGTCCACACAAACAGACGAACAAACATATAGATACATATTATACAAGCCCCTAATACCTACCTTACATGAGTCGTATAGCTGATGTGGGGTTGACACATATTTTATGTCAAATATACGTAATACTTTACATGTTATATAGTTTGTTTGTTGAAAACTTAAATCAATAAATTATGATTTTATATCTTTTTCTGAATATTTTTAAGAAAATCTTGTACCAATTTATTTTATATTGAAAACTTATTTTATTCACCTATAGGTAAATATCAATCATTTACTGAATTCTGTTTGTTTCTTTTAAATTCGAAATGACGAGACGGCATTTCTTTATCTTTGCAAGTAAAACTCAGCTTCGTAAATGAACGTCACTCTGACACTTTTAGCTCGAGTCGTATGATATATTATTTGAAATCAGGTAAAAATAGCACTGCACTTAGCATATACCATACGGGACAATCTAGATATTGACATAGTACAGCAATGGATCAAGTCTAAGCACATCATTTGGTTGGCGCAAGGAGTGTACTGCATATTATTATATTGGATATTGCTAATGTGATGTGCATGGATTCTAGTACAGGCATGTAGGTACAGTCTGCTCTGCATTACGCTACAGTGCTAGCTTGAGCGGGTGTTGTTTCACATGACGTGGCTCAAATTGCCTGACTTTTTTGTGAAAATTATAGATCTGCCTTATGTTTTTACGAAATGTATTGACAAGGCTTGTCCTTGTCCATTACTATTTCACGTCGATGAACGAAATTAAGGCACATAACCCAAAAGGATCGAAAAGGCCCTTACCTGGAGAGTTGTTTCTTTTTGTCGGTTTTATCCGAACTGATGGCCGGATCTTGGGATATTTGGGGTACCACAGGTACCTACAAATAACGTTTGTATGAGACAAGCACATGGACACAGAAAGCCCACAAAAAGAAAGCAGATGTTCCCAAAACGTGTTCACCATCACCATGATTTTAAAGTTTAGAATGTCTTGAGATCGGTGTAGACAAACTGTGTGTGTGTAATTTACTTTATCTTATACTAGTGGCTGCTTGCGGCTTCGCTCGCGCTAAATCGGGATAAAAAGTAGCTCATGGCATAGGGATCCTAAACACTGTTTAGGTACAAGGTAAAAGATCATCGTGATTTTAGGTGTGGTGGTAGTAAACCAAGACTTCTATAATGATATAAGAAAAAATCTTTTACCCTCTATGATATAAGTTACTATAATTATTTAAATCATAACAGCGCAAGCAAAGTCGCGGGCCCCCTAGTAATTAATTAATATTTCGTTGTGTTTGTGTCACTCTACTAGACATAATAATGTTGTGGTATGTCAAAAGTTACTTCTATGTTTTTAAGTTTTTTTTTATTTGGGTCATAAGTTGACGCACTAAAAATATTTTGCGTTTGTTAGGTACTAATATACATGTACCTGTATAATGTTTCATACCTTTATCTGACTAGTAGAAGCTTGTGAGTGGTCTATGATGTTGACTTGCGACTGGCTGTTCACGTGGCCCATCTTGGACAGAGGCGGGTTCTTGAATGAGTAGGAGAACGCTAGACCTCGCTTCAGTGATGCCCTGGAAATAGAATAATCTTTAGTATTATACAGCGTAATAATCAATCAAATATACCTTATTGTACACCAAAATAAAGCATAAAATTCACATAACAACTCAGAAGGTAATCAGGGACATTGGGCCACCCTATCACTAAAGTGATCTCAAAAATGAACAAATTTTGGTAAAAGAAAAATATGTAACGTAGTCAAACAGATACATTTTCTATTGAAGACAAAAGGAAATATTTTATCTAAAGTGCACACCAGAGAACGCCTTGTTTATAACAAATCTAAAGACTAAACAAATGATTAGTAAAACATTATTCTGTCGTCTTTTTGCACAAGTTAAAGTAGCTAGGAGTCGATCGTGGCTTAATGGTTAAGGCAGGGAAGACATACAGCTGGAAGATGCACGTTCGATTCCTACCGGTCGTGATTATTTACGCTCATATCTACTTGAATCAGGCCTCAGTGCGGGTTTCACACTTAGCAATAATGAACTACATGATATAATAATTTACATTTAGAATCTGTTCTGGATCAAATCCAGCTTCCAGTAAATTTAAGGACTTTTTATGTTTTGTGTGCTTTAAAATAATCAATATATACATAATAGGGTTCAAGTCTGACCTGGTAGGACTTTTTATATTTTGTTTCCGTGTTCCTTGGACGGTATCCAAGGTCTTGTCTAGCTTGATCCATTACAACTTGTCGCTATATGCTTTTTGGCATTGTTCTTTATCAGATGAGTCTTATTATAAATTACCTGGTGGGACTTGGCGGCGGGTAGCTGGTCCCACGGTGGTCCGGACTGAGGTAGTGGTGCTGCGAGGCTGCGAGCCGGTTCCGCTGCAGCAGCTCCTGGTGGGACTGGTACAGCTTCTCCGACGCTGACTGCTGGACAGGTGTCCTGGACAAAGTTGCTCTGGTCAATACAGCTTTTGGATGGGCTTTCAAACTTTGTTTATTCGTCAAATTTGCGTGGAAAGTTTAGGTTTTATTTTAATAAAGCTATTGGTGTGGAACACAAAATTTTTAAGTTCATGGAAAACTTGTATTCTTATCTTTTAGTGCATATTAGACATGTCAAGCCGTTATTTTGTGGTTTTAATAATTTTGTGGAATCCAATTAGAATAAATATGATGTTTATTGTTCTACGCCATTAATATTATCATCCAACGTAAAAAATATCACTGGTGTAATTTTGTACAAACTTCTGAAAAATGGTGAAATATGTAGGTTTAAAAGTTATGTCAAAAAATTATTTTCTTATACAAACAGTCTACTCATAACACTTTTGTTTTTAAAAACTGGGAAAGGTATTTGAAGTCCCAAATTCACGACATTTTTCCGTTCCATTAATTTCATAAAAATAGAGGCAAAATTAAAAAATATATAATAAGTAAGGTTCAAGAATTACAAGACTTGAACATGCCGTACAAGCTAAAGAAAAGTGATTTATTTTACTTACGTAGGTAACATTTTTATTGAGCAGCGTAGCTTAGGGTGCGGTGCTAGACCCTTGGTCCCTTGCCCGGAACGGTTTCTATACTATTGTCTGCACAATACATCAAAAGTAGGGTCCGTATATAAGACCCTATGCATTGATGAACCAGATGTATCACCCCTGCTATATCGAACCCTGCTACCTGCAGTTCGTTAGATCTATAATAATGCGTTCTGAGAACGGAAAAGTATTTCTAAAAGTAATTATTGGATGGCCTTTTGTTTAACCTAGATAACCCACGCGGTGCCCAATTTAAAAACGTTATCATTAGCATTAGCTAATTATAATATAATGCACTACTGAGCATAAGCGATGAGTGAGGAAGTATTTTGGTATTTTTACGTGGGATAAAGACTAAAACAAGTTTATTGTAAACAAATAATATTTTACATTTACAAAAAGCTCTGCCTCCTCGTACATTAGTAAAAACTTTGTCATAGAGAGGCAGGTTCTTCCGGGGGTTCTTGTTTACAACAATAATGCATGATAAGTTTGCGTTTGACTACGTACAGCTTGGCTGATGTTAAGCATTGCTGCAGCCTAGTTTTCTGGCTACTTTGTAAGCTCTGACTCTGTAGGTCTGGAAAAAAGGCTTTAAAGGTATAAAAGACTCACGGCGATGGTTTGGTGACGGTCTGCTCGATACTGAGATCCGGTAGACTGTGGACCATGGTGACGGAGTGCTGCGGAGACACGCGGAGAGTGTTCTGGCTGCCGCCGGCGCTGGCGCTGCGCGGGCCTGGCGAGTGGTGCGGGGACGACTGCTGGAGTACCAACACTGGCGGCTGGAAGAGGAATGAGGTTATATTATTCTGCTTATTATGGTCTACTCTTCATCTATTTACTCTTTTTTGTTTATTTTCTTATTTAACTCTTGACCCCGCGCGACTCATAGGGTCATACCCGAAAATCAGCGCTGTAGAGCAACCTGCAGCATTAGTGCTAAGTTATGACCTTTTTTGACGCACGGGATACACCTATGTAACGCATATATCACCTTTGTAATCTACGTGTTGTCAACTTTTTTATGTATACATATATAGTTGTGTCCCGTGTGTCAAAATAAATGCCTTGAGTTTGAATTTAGGTTAATTATTGAATTGCACCGAAGAGGACTTGATCCAACTGTTTTTGTTTACGTAGGATAGGTTTACGTTTGACTACAGCCTGCCTGATGTTAAGCATTACTGCAACCTAGGGTGTTACATGCTCACCTAGAAGATACCTATTAACTCTAGATTGAAGACGCCTGGATTGTAGTTCGCAGGCAACACAGCTGATAAATGATTCTTATTCTTCTTCTTGAATGTACATAGGTACGAGTATATTACACGATTTCTCCACCAAGTAACAATCGATGTTCAATTTAATATGAAATTGAGTTGATATAGTTTTTTAATCCAATAATGTCATGTAAATTGAATTTTAGTGTAAAACAATAATGTTTAAAAAAACTTTCAGAAGACTTGATAACCTTCTTTTTTTGAAGTCGGTTTTAAAAAGCATTTATTAAGCTAAACATAAACTTACAGAACACATACATTTATAGTTAAACATGCAACTTATACATAGGGTGTAGCTAATGGTGTTCTTTTTTTCATACAACTTACCGTAGGTTGTCTAGAAGGCACCACGGTCTCGCACTCACTCTCGCTAACTACATTCACGGTGATTGAGCGAGCAACTGTGGACAAACAAACTACCTTTTAGAAAACATTGTTTTCCTATGTATTGCTATTTATGTACTTACGTAGTAATTAATATATTAGGTACCTTTTAACAGATTGTTTAAATAATACTTGATAATTTTGTAATTATAGTTATCAGTTAAAATGACTATCGCCTCAAATTAGAAGTAAAACAGTTTACACTTAAGTACATTAGGCAAGTTGTAAATAATAGAATACAATTAACTGCTAATAACATAGTCCTCTTAAAAACTATATAACACAATAGAGTAAGGTCTATATTTTTGTAGGTATGTACTTTTATATACTGGAAATAATTCCGATGCCGCCGCGCCGCCGGAAGGAAAGTTTTGCCCTCTCCAAAAGTTTTGTATACTTATACAATGCAATCCGTATTTTCGGATTGAAGAACAAGAATGATTAAGTTTTGTTCGAAATCTAGGTTCTAAAATTCTCAGCGCCTAGGACCGCGCCGACCATAACGAAATTATGTTATAGTGTTGAAGTACATTGAGCTAAACTTTTGTCGATTCTATTTCTTGTTATGTAGCTATATTTATTGTTAACTAGAAGACGCCCGCGGCTTTGCTCGCATCATTTTGAGATAAAAAGTAGCCTATGACACTTGTAAGAGGTCATACTACCTACATAACAAAAATCACGATGATCCGTTCAGCCGTTTATTTGCATTATGAACTTTTAAATATACAGACAAACAAAGAAAAATTCTAAAATGATGAATCGTGTTCTGTTATAGATTTAAAGCATCCCCAAATATATTTTTTCTAATATCTTCAATGTTCAGAGTTCTGACTCTCTTCAGCTTTATTATATGTATAAATAGATAAAAGTAAATAGGAAGTTATGTTGTCAATTGTATTGTACAAGGGTCAAGGTATGGTATTTAAAGACTTTGATAGAACGTTAGTTTTCGCAGGTGTTTTCTGTATGTGACATGACAATTAACTATTTACTCATTTCTTACAGAATTATATTTAGACATCAATTTTAATTGTCTTCAAGTGACAAACGTTAAATGCTTTGTGATACAGTTAAGAATGTATATTATGTATGTACCTGAACAAAAACATACATTAAATATGTACATATTTTTTTAAGATCGTGAAATGTATTATATAGTGTAGATCCTAGATCACTAGTGCTTGAAATATGTAGAATAAAAAATAAGTATTGCCTTTAAATTATGATTAGTTTGATATTAAATAGTGTAGGTGCTATATTGTGAGGATTCGCTTTTGTTCTCATTGTTCACTTCACAGACAAATGCTGTCACCTTCAGATGTGAGAAAGCTTCAGTTGATTTATATATTCTAAGTTTCATCAACTAACTAAAGTAATATTACTTTAGTTGGTGTCAACACTTAGAAAGCTTGAACTGTCGAATTCATTTTATTCAAGCGTGTTTCTGAGACTTCTGTGGTGTTAATATCTGGAAAGCTGTACTCGTAGAATTAAGGCATGAGGATTTTTTTCTTTCAAGTTTCCTATTAGTCGGAAACAAATCTTGGTTTATAATCTATGTAATTATGAACGCAAATGTCCCGCCACAACAAATAATATATCAACTTAATTTTATTTTTTGAAAAAGTAAACATGCTAGTCACAAACTTCGTAACAGTATGTTTTTTAGGTCGCCACATGTGGCAATTGCCACAGAACAAGTTTTTTTATTTTCTTATTTTGTGATTTGTTAGTAGTGTCTATCTATCTATATTTAATAAATTTAAAATAAATGCACATTTAGATATACAAGCAACCTTGTACGTGAAACTGACATGGCACGCAAATTTCCTGGTACTTAATTTGCCACTGCATTATAAGCTTAATTGATAGCAAGTTAGGGTTATAAATAGGTATTTACCGTCGTCCGGGTTCTGTGGAGGGATCAGGTGTTCGACGGAGCTGCCGGCTTTGTACAGGTACTTGAGGGCGTTAGGAGGCTCGTCGTGCGACGCGGCGCTGGAACAGACACACCAATTTTACTAACACACTACTGGCGTGCTACTTACTGGTCTACTTTTTACTTCCGAAACACATGGCCCCTAGGATCTCACCCTGAGCTAGGGATCTGTCTTGCAGAGATCTTACCGAGAAGTTTAATATCTTTGTGTAAAACTTACGACAATAGAAGAACAGTTGTCAAAAGTGTGCCGAGCTTCAAAGCTCATCATTGTTTATACGTACATAAGTTGTACATAAATGAACATATATTTCTCAGCCACGTAATTCCACTAAGCGATGTTCTTCATTAAACTCTCTCCAGGACTCTGCTTGAATAATTTACCTAATTACTAAAGATCATGAGTTCTTCGCAGAATTGATTCATCAAGTATGACACATATTCTCGGAATGTGTGGTCCACAAACAAGTGGGTATAGTCATGATGTTTTCTTTTAATGCAAAGCGAGTGAAAAATTGCTGGGAGCTTAAGAAGCAAGTATATATAAAGAGCTTGGATCGATACAATTCAACGGCACCTTTATTAAAACTCACACCATTTTCTAAATGGTTAATATCTTTGTTAGTATGTATGTTTGGTCTTCTTTCACGCTACAATTAAACAGACCGACGGATTGTAGTGATATTTGGTATAGTGATAGTATATGGTAAAAACATGACGCTGGAGAGAGTATTCATTTAAATGACAATATCTACCAATCATGGTTTTGATTCCGAGATAGACTTTTTGCACAAATTTTAACTTTATTGATGCTGTGGTGTTTAATCGGTGCCAACATACAGAAGTGATGCAAACATGTGAATAAACATGTACTCACCTTGCAGATTGGTGGAAACTTGATAAGCGTGAATTTCGTGAACTGCAAAAAGTAAAAAGGAAATACTTCATGTTGCTGTCTGCGCAGTTTTATTGTGTCATAATATGAGAGATTGGCAAAGAAGTGACGCAAAAAGTGTTAGAATGTCATTTAAAATGTTCCTGACTAAAAAAAGAAACTTTATAACGAAATATATTTAATGAAAATTCTGATAATTTTCATTAAATATATTTATTCTGTCCCCGCGTTAATCTACGATTGAAAGTAGCCTATATATTAATACAGGGTCTTATATACTTCCATACCAAATTTCATCAAAATCGATTCAGCTGTTAAAGTGTAAAAAAGTAACAAACATACACACACACAAAACCTTTTCCTTAAAAATGTTAGTGGGATGATGAGACGAATGTACGTATTATGATAATATAAATTAAAGATTTTTCAACTAACAAAATAATATAGAATTCAGCCATACTTTGGCAGTCATGTTATACAGGGACGCCAAAATTACAACACCCTTCATTTTGTATTGTAGGCTAAAGTAGGTAGATTTGTTACTTAGAAAATGATATCCTTAGCTGTCATTGTATTACAACGGTCATACCCAAGGTACTCCCATAAAGAGATTAAAAATGGCTATGAATAATGGACATTCCACATTTTGCACTAAGACCTCTATATTATCAACAATGGGGCCGATTGGAGCCAATTGTCTAAAAAGGTTATGTAACATTTAACAATAACATATCCTTGGTCCCGCGTCCTGTATCTACGCTTTGGGTCTCATTATCCCTTTAAAATACCAGGTAAAAAAAATGGGCCTAGTACCCTTCCGACCCTAGAGGACAAAAAATGGTCCGAAATGCATTATTTTGCATCTCTAGATAAAGAGGCCGCGAAAATGTGGGTTCTTTTCGCCGAAAGGTGGCTGTCCCGTAGCTCGGGTCTGGTATCCACACAAAAAAACAGGGTACTTACTAAGTCGTGAAATAAAGGTTCTGTCGTATTTTTTTGAATTATACTCGCCTAGTTGTAAGTTGTTAATTTGTCGCATATGTACATGTACAATCACTTACGTGATTATATTTTGCACATTCTTCGTCGCCATAGAACTAAAGATTTGAAATGCACCATTGATGTATGTAAGTAAATATGGTGGGCATGGGAGTATCAGTGAGATATAGCTTTATGAGAAACTAGCAATAAATTCACGGTATTCCATATACATACTTATGTATATATTGGCGATTCTTGTCATGTTAACTGGACTACGGAGGTTATGGTTTCGAATATTTTTAGCAAATTAGTTCGATATTTTTTTTTCAGCCAGCGTTCTTGGTTCCATACCATATATTTAGATGTAAATACTCTTTTTTATTTCTATTAGTGTTAATATGTGTAAATATTGTTTCTTATTATTGAATAAAATATGTTCGATATATTTCACTAAACGTTCCATCCGACTCTTTGAGTACTGAACCCTAGAGATAGTATAGAAAGAGAGCACCAAACATGCAAAAGCAAACATTTTCCGCCTTTCATTGTTCGAGACCTTCCAAGGGACATTCGAAAATCTTTTTTATTTCTTTGGTAAGGACTTAGTACTGTCTGATGAAGCTTATTTCACAGAACAATTTTATACTCCGAGCATTGAATTTTGTATCAAATTAGCAATAATTGTTTTATATAGCACTAGCTGGCCCCGTGGTGTTACTCGTTGTTTGAATCCAGGACAAAATAAGCGTATGGTTTTTTTAACTTGAACGGGTTTGCACTTGGCCATAGTTAACTTGATAGCAAGCAAAATCTATGGCCTAAGATGGAGCGTGCTTACACGATAAGAACCGATTCACTCTCCCTATCCAGTTGTTGGCGACGCGCATCATTGTTTTGAGTACTACTAGCGCCATCTACTGGCACAGAACAATAGTGTAGTGTGGTAGTAGGCAGATTTGAATATTTTTAATTAATAAAGTATAGAAATGCGGGTGCGCTACACTATTAATAATAATTTGCTAATCTATTTTTTTACATGATATAGGCTTACGCTTGACTACAACTTGCCTGATGTTCAGCAACGTTATAATCTACGATCTAGCGCGCTTACCTAGAAGAAACCGGTTTACTTTCGACTTGAAGACCGACAAATTATAATTTAAGGGGAATAGAGATTCAGGCAAGGAGTTTCCAGTTGCTAATCTGACATAATATGAGTTGTAAATTCTGGCTTGCTGTCCGACCGCGCTGATGGCCGGTCGTGTGCTTCAAATAATCCCCGATTTCTCATACAAAGGCACTCTGTAGTGTTGTGCGCGACAAATGTGTGACCCGCGCCCGTATTCCGCACGCATCCCATACATTCGGTGTTTTCGTTCTTATCATCTCTACACTAGTGTTAAATCTAATTGGAACGTGAAGAAGTAACACACACACATACACATACACACTTACAAACTTTCGCTTTTATAATGTTAGTGAGACGGGATGTATGTATACTGAGAGCCTAAGCATACTGAGATATCAATTTGATGTCAGGATAAAGTTTCGTAGTTGCGTTAGGACAGGCAAATAGCTTACCATGTATTATAACATGTAAGTAATATACATATATTCGTAATTTTAATTAAATTAGAAACTTACTGGGAGATGACTCTGACCTCGTAACACAGCCTAACGGCTACCACGAGGTCAGAGGATTCGAAACATTTTGTGACAAAATTTGTTTGGCAAATAAATGATTTTGTATTTGTATACATACATGCAAGTAAACAGGAAATACTTAGTAAAAAGAAATCTCTCACTAATTGATTTGCTTGCTAATGCTTTCAAGTGAGGAAGAGAAAATGATAAAGACAAATACGTTGCCTTCAAAGCCTATTTGATTCGCTAATTGTCTTCATTTTAGAGTATATATAAAAAAAATTATAAAATTGTGCCTTACCCAGTATAACGTATTGTTATCGACATGTTTATAGCCTATAAAACTCTTCGATTAGAATATGTTTTTAGGTAACTATATCAAACAATATCTACAATAATGCTATAGGTACATACGACTTCTGCCAGGGCCTAGGAAATCTTAAATACATATATATATACATTCTACTTTCCCACTGCAACGTTCATTTAGTTCTGACAAGTTCTTTTAGACATCCTGTTACTACTGTATTAATAAAATTTTACTACGACAGGACTATTACATTCACAAATAGGTAAGTAGGGGCAAAAAAGTGTGTAGTGAAATACAAAAACACTCACTGATTACAAAAAAGTAAAAATTTGTGACAGACACATTTTATAATGGAATGCTGTAATGATCATGAGCATATTATTTAGAGATATCTACAATTAAGAAGTGTTTTTTGATCATTTTCTAACAATTGGTTTTACGACCCAAAAAACATTCGTATTGTAATCAATACATATATTGAAATTAATAGGAAAATACATTTAATTATAATATTAAAGTGGTGCACTTCAATTTTCTTGAAGGTCGATTGAACGTTTTAAATTTATATCAAAAAAATATTTGAATACTACAGCATTCCACTACAAACTGTTTGCTGTATGTGGTAAAGTGAAACAGTGAACTGACCTGGTAGACTGCTGGTGGAAGCTGGAGAGCCTGGAGTTTCTGGAGCTGCCACCCGTGGAGGTGCGGTGCAGCAGGTGGCGCAGGCTGGGAGGGCCTCGACCAGCTAGGCAGTCAGGAAATTATAAAATAAAATGAATATTTTAGGACATTATTACACAGCGCCATCTAGCCTATGTATTATGCATTACATAAATAGAAGAAAAACAAATATAAATCATAGTTTTTCTTTGAATTTAATAGAAAGAGGTATTATTTAAAAAAATTGCCCATGCAACACATATGTATTAGGGAGATTGGACTTCTAAGATTTTTTATTTTAACCCCGTGTCCGTTATGACCGTTAGCAGCGGCTGCATTTAGATCAAGAGTTAGCGTGCGTTGTCAGTGAGTGCTTGTTATGCGTAATCATACTTTGCGTAAACCTAGATACGCATTATATTAATATATATATTGCTACTACTTTACTTATAGATTAAACTTCGCTTCAAAATTTTTGATGTGATCAGTGTTGGTTGGACAACATCTCCGACTTCTACATGTTGGTGGGTTGATCGACGAACATACAAAAAAAAACATCCTTTGCGGCATAAGAACTATTTATTGTTAAACGTCTTATACAAAGCAAGAAATGGTTCAATAACTTTGTTTTCCTAACGTCACGTCGACTGACAAGCGGTGAGTCGATGAGGTACGTTTTGCACCGCATGCGTTCGCACGGACCCGCCCACTTACCCAATCTCCCTTTGTTTCTGTTATCTGTGTATATATTTGCCCGAGGAGTTAAGCAATAAGTAGGTATACCTACATAGAGCCCTATATTGCAGGACTATTTGTCACGGATAGTAGTATCTAATAGGTAAACGATTATTTTGAAGTTGCTATTTCTTTTTTAAGAACCTAGACTTAACAACAGTTTGCTTGAATATATAGCCCCATGTATCTTGGTTCAGTGGAGTGCCACTGACCTGCAGACTCACGTTCGAAGGAGTCGCTCCTGATGGTGGTCACCTCCTGACAAGTGGACGGCCGCCGGTTGGGATGCAACATGGCTGCCACCAGCTCGCGGGAGCGACGCTCGATCGCCCACTCGTCGGGGTACTCCTTCTATACATATAAGAGAATAAAGAACATGGTGTAAAGACATCGTCATTATACAATTTGAACAATAATGTTAGTCCCTGCATTAAACGTGATGATTTTTGACACGGATGTGTAAGAGATAAAGTTGTGAATTTGAATAAAAGGAAAAGAAAAAGTGAATAGCATCATGAATATTTGTTAGTATACTGCACGACGTAATAGCAAATTTTAATGATTTTGCTTTCAATTTACTACGAACCTTGAATCCCTCCGACGTATAATCTGCCTCCACCTCGGACAGGTCTTGGACCGGGTTCCTGTAGAACCATACGCTGAGCTCATACGAAAGACGAGCCTCTCTTATCTTCTGATCCCATATCTGTGGAGTAAACACATACATAATTATACTAAATATCATCATCCACAGCCGGTTTCGGCCCACTGCTGGATATAGGCCTCTCTCATTTGATGCCATTGGCTTCGATCTTTAGCCAGCCTCATCCTGGTTTGACCTGCGACAGATATTTTGTCGTTGACCCATCTTGCTGCAGGACTCCCGAAGTCATGAATGACGACGGTGATCAGTCTTTGAGCACCACTCGGTCATTGCCTTACTCCACCTGTCATCTCCTCGTGTAACCAAGTTTTTATTTGACCTAGGAAAACCTATTACAGGTACCACCCAACCTCGGGGAGGGCGGTTGGTCATGTGGGAGTCTCCACCCCGCTCCAAAGGGCGGCATACCCACTAAAAACCTGGAGTGTTCCACCTCCGCATCGTTGGTCCAGGGCCCCGAGAGTGCATACAGCCGCAGCTTTGGTAATGCCACCTCGGGGAGCCTCAGCTCAACCCTCAATGGACAACGTGTAGACAGAACACGGGACACTTCGTGCATTCTGTGGGGACTCGTCCTAGGGCAAAAGGTTCCCCGACCTGCCGTCCAGAGCCCCCAGGAGTCAGGCGGTCAGAGCGGCCGCCCTCTTCCAATTCGCCCTCTGCGCACGGAGCTCGGTTCCCGTGTCGCTGCTACTCGGCTGGTACATCGAACTCCTCTCACCTCTCGACCACCACATCGGGTGCTCTTTTAGAGCACCCAGCTCCGTATACACCGCGAGGTGAGAACTCCACGCCCCGGGCCCTACACCAGCCCTCTCGAAGGAGTGGTATAGGCGAGGGCCTTTACTCGATCGGACATTTGGACAAAGGCCCCTAATAACCCCAAATCGTATATGGAGAGATGAAATTCGTTGGGCTTACCCAACGTGAAAGTAGTCTGATCCACGCACACCTGTCTGACTCAACTCCATTTAAGGTGCATATCTGCAAACCCAGCGTCTCGAACTTTCGCTCGTCGCCTCAGTGTTTCGTACACGATCTAAAAGTTTGAAGCCCAGCATGGACCATATATAAACCCATTTTAAAATAATTTTTGTTTTTTATATTAGCGTTATACCTACCTTCTAGAATCGTTTGCTGGGATTTGTTCTTGTCGTGGAATGGATGTGTATGTATGTATATATATATATATGTTTACATATGTATGTATGTGTGTCTATTCTATGATGGGGGCAGGACTTGGCGGGTGGTTTTGGAGGGTGGGTATAACGTAGATACATAGATATAGGTAGATTATTAATTATTCGTTTAAATGTTTTTGTTTATACGCCTACAATTAAGTCTCGATTTATCAATAAATAATTTTCTTTCTTTCTTTCTTCATACATATGTATGTACTTAGATACATTCCTTTTTAAGATATGTGAGAGTCTTGCGAATGTGCGATACCCGTTCCGGCAGTCATTTGCGCTCAACAAAATTATATGAATGCAAGGGCTAGGTTGGCTAGCACACAACACCTATATTATGTAAAATATGTCGTCACCTTAGCACCTTACAATGTGTTACAGCAGCCTCATCTGAGAGTAAGTTCCAATCCAGTTTAGGCATGTTCTAATTTGGGCCAAAGGTTCGTTTGCCAGGATCTCACTTCGGGTACCGTGGTGGCCAAACAAAAATAAATTTGCGGTTCAAGCCTCCACTTACCCGTAAAGTCTGTTGCGGATTGGGATCCTTAGCCGGTTCCGAGAGGCAGAAAGCAGTGTAGGCCGTACCATGCTCGTCCAGTACCACGTAGATTAGACCGGTGACTTCCAAGGGGTTGGTGCGACTGCTGAACCGGGCGAACGGAATCGTGCGCTCTAGGATATATTTGGGCCTGGAGACAGAAATATAAGTTACATTAAACATAACCCGTTGGTACTTGCCTTAGACAAGCTGAGGACTGTACATGGACAGTGCTGGAGAGGAGGCCTATACTCAGCAGTAGGTAGGTAAAATCTGACGATAATAAAAAATCAATAGTTACCTTGTTTAGAAAACAAGATATTTAATTTTTTTAATTAAAATTTTCTGTACTTCTGTTATATACCGTTCCTGTAGGTAATCTAGCGATCTCCAAAATTAAATAAAATCATTTCTTGTTATAAGAATAATATGGGTAGGCAAGCTACCTACTAGCCTAGCCTAGCCTACTACCTAGCTATTGACGCCCGTGGCTTCGCTCGCGTTATTTCAGGATAAAAAGTAACCTATGGCATCATGATGATCACCTGCATACTTAAAATCATGATGATCTGTTTAGCCATTTTTGCGTTTAAATAGACAGACAAACAGAGACACAGAAAAACCGACCAAATTTCTAGATATTGTAGAAACGTGTTCTGTTATAAATTTTTGGCATCTCCAAACATTCTTGTTTTAAATATCTTCATAGTTCAGACTTCGGACCCTCTTCAGATTAATTATCTGTATAGATAGATAAATACATTTCACGGGAAGACAATTTTTGGTCACATGCAAATGCAACAAACCTGATTATAAAAAAAAAACATGAATGTATGTATATCAATCTGCCGTTGATTATAAGCTTCTTCTAACACGTACACTTAATACAAATACTGTCAGACTCATCAATTCTTTTCAGCGTGCTTTACGATGTCATCCGAGCATTCACAATTCATTTAATTCTTTATTTCGATTAAAAAATCTAATTAATTGAGGTTTCCAATTCTTTTTTGTGCCATAAGACGACTGTACCTACTTGACCCAAACTAATGAACAAAGCTGATAAAACATCCAATGAACGAAGAATTTCATTACTCAGTATAGCTAAAAGACCATCAAATAAGTTCAAAGAGACAACATACCTTATCATTTTGTACGAGTAGGGCCCACCCTTTGAGAGTTTCTTGCATATTAGCAACATATCCGTAAACAATATTGCTCGGACTTCGGTCTGTAACATAATAAATTTTGGTTAAAAGACGCACAATTCTGGTAAATGAGTTATTCGTTCGCGATTGCCTAAGTTATTCATCTGAGGCTGCATTAAATTTTTGACGGAGTAACTAAAAATTGTACTAAAGTTTATTTTCGTACTATGGATGTCCCAGAGCGTATTTATTTTTTTAATATAGAATATCATTGTTTGTACTTACTTTAAGTATATTTATTCAAATCTGGATGGCTTTAAATTGCAAGTAGCAGCTTATAGTAAGGTATTAAACCATGTCAAAATCCCTTTTTGAAATCTTAAGGAAATAGAATTTACCGCTCTTATATAACATTTTAATAGTTCGAACATTAAAGTGAAATTTTAGGTCAGAGCTTAAGTGAAGCTAAAGCAGACCGCTGATTAAATTTCTTCTGACTCGGTTGTGTCTAAGTGAATCGATGCGGCATTCTGCAGCGATGCAGTCGAGAGGGAACTATGGATCAAACAGAATTTAATAAGAAATGCTTTGTTTCTTTTGGTCTTATAGATCTTGGCCCACGAGAAAGAGTTATATTTATTTATTTAGTTTTGAGGATCACTATGAGATCAATGGAATTAAGATGTGCTTGGTGAGTTCCAACTATTTCTATTTATGTCAATAGTTAGTGGATATAAAAAAATGGTACAGATTTTTGGACATCCTGCTATGACATTTTTTTTTATACATAGATTTAATGTTTATACGATTTTCTAGGCTTTTTAAGAGATGTACATTAACTGCTTACTTATATAGTATATACATAAACATAGGTATATCGATATATATATATAACATTGCGAGATGGGTCCCTAATAGAGCTGGCATTATTCCACCAAGACCTTTTTAAATGCGAAGAAAACGAGACGAAAAGGATTGTTTTACGGATGGCTTACATTCTTTTGTGTTTAAAAATCTTAACATGAAGCTGGGTTTCCCAAAATAACTCTGGAACCACAATAAGTACTCTTTACTTTTGAATTTCGTAATCATCTCGGGTAATGATGTCCGCCTGATGTTTGTCTTGCGTTTTTTAATAAAATAAGCTTATGTGTTAAATAAATGCTTTAGTATTCATAGTTCATAGATTAAACACGACCCGAGTATGAGTTTGTGTGATCTATAATTATATTTGACTTAAGTAAGTGTAATTATTGAAACTGGTTATTCCATATAATTTGAATAAGTAAATCTATACTAATATTATAAAGCTGAAGAGTTTGTTTGTTTGAACGCGGTTGTCTCAGGAACTACTGGTGCGAATTGAAAAATTATTTTATTGTTGGATAGACCATTTATCGAGGAAAGCTTTTGGCCATATACATAACATCACGCTGCAACTAAAAGGAGCGAAGAAACTATGGTAAATGTGGAAAAAACAGGAAAAATTATTCATCTTTGAGGGCTTCCGTTGCGTGTGCTGCGAAAACGGTTCAAGATATCTAAAAATGTGTATGAGAGAATGATTCCTTTTGAAATGATCTAACAAAATGTCGCGAATAGTTTTATGCCCATCTTTTAAGATTAACTCACTAGAACCGTTATTATGGTAATAACTATTCCATGCGGACGAAGTCGCTGGCACAGCTAGTAAATAAATAAGATGCAACTAAAAGAAACATTTATTTTTATATTTTTACGATTTGTTTTGTTCTGTGCTATATAATATTTCCTCACAAGAGTAGAAAGGTTGATCTTATTAAGCTTGAGTAAATTTAAAACAGCGCCATCTATTATAAAGAGCAGAAACTAACCTCTTTCATGTTATCCTTGAAGCGTAGATCACCCTGGTAGATGACGGCGCGGCTGTTCTCCGGCCCGCAGTTGACCATGGGAGTGCGAAGGTTGATTTCATTCAACATATGGAAATACCGGTCTAACTCTTCGTCCCGAAAGTCCTGTAAAAAAAAATTAAGCTATTTAAAGAATTTACCTTTGATCCACCCGGGGGGGTTCTTGTTTATTTATTACTGATATTTATTGGTTTATTTATATTAATATTTATTATAACTATAACTATTATTATAACTAATCTCTATACTATGGCATTATAAAGAATGACTCTTGTCAACTCACTATATCATACGAGTCCACTGTCTTCTCCATTTCCTCCAGTTTGCTTAGTTCCTCTCTCTGCCGTATAGCTCTGTTGACTCGGTGGACAAACGTCACCGCGGCGTTTTCCTGCAACCGACATAATATTTACACGTGTCCTTATTGGGAAAATGTAATGTCGAATTGGAACGGCAAAATAATAGTTTTGGCTGTTATTCGTTTTAATCTAAAGTATTAAATAGTAATATTAAAATATTGTGTCTTCGAATTATGTTAAAACTAAGTTATCACCGGTAGCAAAATATTGCAACAACTTAACAAAATGATAAAATAAAACTAGAGTTTCTACCATTAGAATATATATCTCGCAAAAGAAAAAAACATTGTACGTTACCTTTACGACCTTTCAGTCATAAAGATCAAACTCAAACTAATAAATAAATAGTAAAATGCTTCTTTTGAATTATTTAGTTTAATAAAGTGAAAACAAATCTAACCAATATCAATAGTTTATTTTACTACATTTGGGGAGTTGGTTTGAATAATTGCTCAAAATTTTTGTATTGCTCTTTAGTAAGTTTTTAATTACCATTCTGTCGAGAGCTATCTTGGGCTCTTCAGCTTCTGTGTAGGTGATGATGCGATGAATGATGAGGCTGTACTTTGTGAGTCTCTGCATTGGTTTCACTAGAATGTCTGCCAGTTGTAACCTGAAATATTACAAAAGTGGTTTGAGTCCGCAAGTTGTCAACTTACGAGTAGCATGAGCGTACCAATTTGGATTCTGACACTTTTGGCTTAGACTTTTTAACAAATTACAGACCAATGTAGTAGTCTGCCTCATAAAATCTGACAGTCAGCTGTCATTTAGAGACGCGCTTCATTTGTTTTATCTATCTTAGTTAATACTGGTAGCACCAAGTTAGCACTCCTTTTATGCTTTAGTCCTACATTCATGGTTTATCTCCAGTGAGATAAAAATACAAATATGTATTTATAATATCTTTGCTGGCGTTATTACGCACTCATTTGTTTTATTTAATGATAAAATTTACAATGTTACCTGTTAGTAGGGTTCCTATTGTTGCACCAGGTGAGATAGGACATGAACTCTGCGTTGCTGGTCAGGCCTCGTAGATAGTCGACTGCTTTCGACTGATCACACACGTAGTCTTCGTAAGGCTCGAAGATCTCCGCGAACTGAGTGAACCCTGGAGCCATCAGATCCGTGTTGAAACTAAAACATAAGGTGTGTGATTAACGGCTTTCTGTTTTTTTTTCTTTTTTTATATGAGATAGGCTCACACTTGACTACAACTTTACAACTTGCCTTATAATCTACGTCCTAGCGCGCTTGCTTTACTCTCGATTTGAAGACCGACAAATATAAGAGTCCATGAGAAAGTCAATCCAAGGTTTGATTTCTCTATGATCAAAATTATGTCATAATTTGGTCCATTGTTGTCTTGAAGTTAATGTTGAATCATACTCCATAAATATAACATAGCATAAGTACAAAACGTGTTTTGGTTTTGTAGATTATAGGGAGTTTCAGTTTAACAAAAGTTTGTATACAAAACACTGTTGAAAAGACTGCTAATTCAAAGTTATTTCTACTATTATTTCGGCATACATAGTAACACGCTTTTATATAATAGTGTAATGATAATGATGTTCGTACTCACCAAGTCTGATTTCGCAAGGAGTCCTCGATCATGGGGTACATGACGAGCTCCCAGAACCTCATGTTGGCGTTGAGCACGTCAGGGATGTTGAGGAACAGCCTGCTGGTGTCCAGATCCAGGAGTTTGTCCACGTCTTGCAGAGCGTGCGCGGCGGCTATGTACACCTGGAGACCACAATATTGTTCAGTACATTCTAGTGGCTGAAGTCTGTTAATAGAAGGTACTATTTCCTGCCTCTTGCACGTGCGTGACGTCACAGCCAGCCCCAACGGAAGACCAGCGCTTATTATGCTGAGTTGGGGCTGTGTTGTGGCAGATTTTATGTTTGTTTTTTTTATGTTTTTACTAGTGTGTGTTCTGTTAAATCAGTCACAATAAATGTTTTCTTTCTTTCTTTCTTCATTTTACTAATTCTACAAGGTTACTTTTTTATTGGTGGGTATAAAAAGTAACCTAGTCATTCTTGGCATCCTTTTTTACTTCCATGCATTCCATAAATAAAGCCACAAATAAGCTTTCACTTTTATAATACGAGTAATAATGGAATGACCACGTGGTACACACAGGAATATTCGTACGGCTAACTAATGACAAAGTGATATTAAATTGTTTCTATTCCGATGAGTTCGTAAAAGAGTGGCATACTCTGGTGGGAGATTTGAGACCACCTTTAAATACATAACATGAATAAACAACTATATACCATACCTATTATATGAACTACCAGAAACTTGTCATGTAGTCCACCGACACCACTTTTTCCATGCGTCAAAGAATTTCAATTTACTTTTGATTCACTTTGAACTATTCGTATGCGAGGACCTATTTGACCGGTAATTTATCTATCAAAAAAATAAGAAATAATTTAAAAAAAAAAATTAAAAGTATATCTTTTAATTCTTGGCGTCCTAATACAAAAAAAATATATGAACCAATTTAATGATTCCTGAAATTGAGATAAAAGTATTTGGAGCGATTGAAATATCCTTAAAACCAAGTAAACAAATAATAAACCTGATGTATTTGTAACATTTAAGTCCATTACACGGGATATTAGGCAGAAGGACAGATCTGATATTATTGTAATTTGGAATCGAGATTTGCGTCTGTTAGCAGATCCCTAAAATCAATCTTTTGCTTTAGAATTTAAAGGTTATATTTGTAAATCGAACGAGGCTGCGGTTGAGAGATATGGTATCCAGGGAAATGTTTTAAGTCAGCTTTATTCCATTTCCAATAAGGATTCGTATTGCTTGACGGATTCCTGTTATTCATGTATCGCAGGTTTATTAAAGAAGGTTGCTAATCCAAACCCGTCTGAACCAAGCGCGGGTTTCAAGAGCCTCGACCCACAAAAACATATTATTTGAGTACGTGCGTTCAGACATTCTGCTTTTAAGAATCCTTTAGGCTTCTTAATTTGGTGCTTCTTAAATTTCCTATTATTAATTGTATCATTGTACTGCTAACATAGGAATGCAATTAATGAAGAATTTGAATGTGACATATTCTTCAGCAAAACAAAATATGTGAACTGCGTCACCTGAGTAATATTTGAGATAAACTTACAATTAAAAAATTTCTATGCACTACAATTGACGTAAACAGCACATCTTACCCTAGACTCCGAATATGTATATAAAATACACCTTGGAGTAAAAATGTACCTATGTACATGCGTCATTTAATGTGACGTTCACCGCACACTAGCCGTCGGTGCTGACAGCAAAATATACCTACTTTTCACGCCTAGGCTATAAGCTACGCGTCTATCAGATACGCTTCCTGGATTTAAAACCATTTAACCAATGATTCCCGGGAGGATAACATGCTATTTTTAACCCAAAAACTAATTCAACATAAACCTAGATAACAGAAAGACTAGCTACAAAGTCCTTGTTAGGTGACCTAAAAATGGCATAACATTTTGGACGTTTCCGTAAGTCGTAAATTAGTAGGTCTTGGCTGTAGTACAGCTGTCACTAAGCCAAATCAAAGGCCTAAAACAGGTATAAAACATTAATGCTAAGATATTCATAATCTAAGCTCGTTATTATGAACACAAAAACAATGGCTTCGATCTCACAAAAGCAATCTTGACTTAATTGACGCATTGACGAAGGATTCATCAAAATACATTTATGTAAATCAAGCAGATATCGATGGTTCGATTTCGAGGTATTGGAGTGCCTTTGAAGGTTTACCTGTAGTAGGTAGCTAGCAACACGAGTTTGTTTGTCAAATGGTTTTAAAAAGTCATGTAATATTGCACATACGAAAATAAAAATGTATCTATGTATAAGTAAGGGGATTATTTGGATATAATATAGAGTAGAATTTTACATTGCGTCGCCAAATGTAAGTTAAAATCTCAGTGCTTTTAAAGGTTGGATATTTTTCTGATCTTATTTAGAAATGAATGGAAATAATCACGACCGCCGGATTTCCACCTGCGTTCATTTCAAAAACAGGACGCCCATAACAAAAAAATAAGTAGTATGATTAGTTTTTCTTCCCTTGTTTTTTATATTTGGGTCGTTCTCAACAACTGATTTATTTTTAGGGTTCCGTACCTCAAAAGGAAAAAACGGAACCCTTATAGGATCACTTTGTTGTCCGTCTGTCCGTCCGTCCGTCCGTCTGTCAAGACCCTTTTTCTCAGGAACGCGTAGAGGTGTGAAGCTGAAATTTATATCAATTACTCAGGTCTACTGTCCCTTGAAGCTGTGAAAAAATCAAACTTCTAAGCCAACGCAATCAAAAGATACAGCCATTTATGCCGCAAATTTTCGACACTTGCAAGGGAATCAAAACCTACAGGGTGCTTCCCGTGAACTCAGAATCTTGAAATTTGGTACGAAGCAACGTCTTATAGCATAGATAAAGGAAAAATTACGAAAACCATAAATTTTACGGAATCCTCGGTGCGCGAGTCCGACTCGCACTTGGCCGGTTTTTATCACTTCGGTGTGATTTTTTATTTTCAACGATATAGCCATATACTTAGTGCCATTTAAAACTTAACCCATTTATGTGACATATACGTGAGTGGACGTCAAATTAAATAAAAATATACTGAAATATATAAGGTTGAATTTTTGTGAGTCTACCGTTATGATAAGTGTGCACCGAATTGATAAAAATGACCACTGAAATGATAAAAATGCCCACCGAAATTATAAAGTGTACAACGAAATGAATTAAGTCCACCGAAATGATAAAAGTAAGAATAAACGCCTTCTAATGGTTAGGGTTCCGTACTTAGTTAAGTTCGATTATAACTAATTTATTTGATAGAAATGCTATCATTAATACCTAAATTGATAACCATGTTAAATTAGTAAAAATACCAGAATAATTTTAAATTGTAATTAATTCAACCCTCTGAACATATATACAACTAGTGGGTGCTCACGGCTTCGCTCGCATTAAGAACTAAAACTTGTATCCCCTATTTCACCCCTTTAAAAGGGGCATTTCCAAAAATCCTTTCTTAGCGGATACCTACGTCGTAATAATTACCTTCATTCCAAACTTCAGCCCGATCCGTACAGTGGTTTGGGCTGTGCGTTGATAGTTCACTATATCAGTCAGTCAATCCGTCAGTCACTTTTGAGTTTTATATAATTAGATAAATAAGTAAAACATCAAAATTCCAAATAAACTGATATATTTTTAACCAACTTTAATGAAATCAACTCTCGATATAATCAACTAACTTAAGAATACAAATAGCTAACTGAAAGATATTATTTTCTTATTAATTTATAATTCAGTTTTTTTATATTTCACTAATCAGCCTGTTTTTGTCATTATATTTCTGCATCACAGCACATGTTATAGTTACCTACTAGGAACATAAAAAATATACAGCAATCATTTCTGATAACAACACCAAATGACTTAGATTTTTTCGTACTTCGATCGAAGTTTTCGTACGAAAAAACCGAACAAAAAAATATTATTAAAATATTTAACAATTAAATAAAAAATGACATAATTTTACGATGAAGACGAAGATCTTCTTATTGTTCTGTTCACAAATTTGAACTTGTTATCTTCTGTGCTGTCAATATATTTTTTGTAGCCACGGAGGCAGCAAACCCCTATCATAATCCGTTGCTGAATATACCTACATGATATATTGATAGGTGCAGACTGCAGATAGCTTCGATTGTTAATCTAACCCCCACTATAGGTTAAATGTACATCACAAAATTATGATTTCATATTTGACATAAGGATCTCTAAAAAATGTATGATTTTATCATTTCGGTGGTATATTTAATTTCGATGGACTGTAACCAGTAGTTCAGTCCACCGAATCCACTGAAATGATAACACTGAGATGATAAAATTTAGGTTAATTTCAATTTAACAAGAAAATAAAATCATTATGAAATAAGTACACTACTGAAAAAAAAAAGTTTACAATTAATTGTCAATTTTTTTTGTCTATATAGAGAAGTACTTACACTATATAAACAAATTATAAAAAAACATAAGTGAGCAAAGTGCACTACCGTTCTCAGCACTCCCGTCGTTTTTTTTTACTTTTGAGATTCACCCATTTTATTATTGTAAAAATAAAAACAACCAATAAACGGCCACTATTAATTGACTGCCAGGATCATTATTGATACATTTACACGATTTATCTCGAAATTCGAGACTTTTAAGTGGCTTAGTAACTTTAGCTTGGATGGTAGAAAACGGAGGGTCTTATGACATGGAATTAATAATTCCTGATACTTGTTGTAAACAGTTATCTTCAGTTATAACGAGCAGTATCTCGAAGTGGCGGCAGATTTATGATGAAACTGGGAAATATTAAAATACCTAATCTGTTGTTGTATAAGTTGTTGTAATGCCCTGTGGACCAGCTAGCTATACATTTGAAGTTATGAAAACGAGTGAAGAAAACCAAACACCGATCAATTCATACCAGATGAAGATGATCTAATCCAGATTCATTGAGAAAATAAGTTCCTTTTAGGGAATTATGCTGTCAGAGGTTTCAAACCCTCGAAAGCCCTCTGAAACGTTTTAACGACTGTTCTCTGATATGAAAAAACGAATATGAGAACAACACGGATCTAGCTGCTATTTAACCAGATACCGTATTTAAAGTACATATTTACTAGGTCATTGTTCTAATACATTTATAATAACTGGTTCTCAGCAATTTCACCGGAAATAAACCGTACGTGCTGTGCTCTATGTTAAAAACATGTGAGAAAACTGACATGCTTGAGGACCACAATATCCAAGGATACCTATCATCCATGGAAGTACCTGGTCGCCAACCACAATTTCATCTGTTTAAGAGAACTGACCCAAAGCATAAATACTGCAGGGGAGTCACGACCCTTAGTGAGGAATAAGACTTAGAAGAAACAGTAAGCGTACTACTGCTTGGCCGTTGAGTAACGTAAGTAGTAAAGACGAGATTCTACTTACTAGCTTTCATAAATACACTTATTCTAAGCTCAAAGCATATTGCCATGTAACAGTAGTGAGGAGACAATCAAGTTATCGTCCGCCATTAAGACCGCCATCTCCGAGCGAGCAGATTTACGATGGAACCGGGAATTATAAACCGTAAGCTCTATGTTGGTGCAGATACGTATAGTGAGTATGGATCTTGGACAAAGGATATTACAGATAGAGTAATTTAATTTGAATTAGTCAAAGCCGATAATTACGTGGATGGCCTGGATATGGGATAATGTAAGTGTTAAAAAATATGTTTGGTTGCGCTGTTAAAGACGGGCACGACCCACGCAAGAGTTGTTTATGAGATATTATCAAAAAATATCGTATGTATAATATTAAAATAATCTTCGAATCGGAAGAAAGATACAGTTTGAAAAATACACGCAACTTAGCATTCATATACCACACGGCTTGCGTGGCTTATACATATACTTAATATCATTTCTTTACTTTCTTTACTTTGACTTGTTAGCCTACAGCTGTAGAGACAAAATAGCGCACGGTGGAAGTTGTATTTACGTTCGGTCGGGTATCTTAGCGGTCAGAAGGCAGGATTACTGCGACCTCGCCAGGGAGCAAATTTTTGACATTTGTGCCGTACACTTACTCGATGACGACATACTAGTAATAGGCGTGTACCACTCCAACGCGACGAGCGACAGTGATTACCTCGAGCTGTTTGAATCGCTTTTATGCAAAAAATCAGACGAGTGCATAGACTGCGTTATCTTGGGTGATACCAACATTAACCTTTTAGAAAGTTCTAGATCGCAGAGACAACTACTAGACATTCTAGATAGTTTTAAATTTACACAGCTGGTTAACAGTCACACGCGAGTTGACCCCGGTGGTAAAAAATCGCTGTTGGATCACGCGTACACGAACATGCCTGTCAAACGTGTCACGCGCGTATCTGTCATCGATACGAGCCCTCTCAGCGACCACATCGCTCAGCGTCTCACGCTGACTAGTGAGACTACGCCGATCTCTGTGCCCGTTCACCGCATGTGTCGTAGCTTTACCAAATCGAATGAGCAAAATTTTATCGAAGCCCTCCGTTCTGTTGACTGGGAACACACTATTCAAAGAGCTAACGGTAGCTGCCAGATTCTTTGTGATAAGATTACGAACACTTTAAAATACACATTCGGCGTATGCTACCCGCTAAAAAAACGACTGTGTAATAATAATAAACACTGGGTTGATGAAGATGCGCGGAATTGTAGATACCTATTACGTGACGCCCATCAGCTGAAAATGACGTTTCCCTCGGATGATACGCTGCGAGACAAATGTGACGCACTAACTACTTCGTATCACAGTATGTTAAAAAACAAGCGCGTCGAGTTCTTCTCCGAGTTAGTGGGAAATAACCCACGACGTATGTGGCAGGTCATAAACTCGGAGCTTGGTCGTAAATCGCAAGAAAGGGTTGATTTTACTGACTCAGTTCGAGACCCCCAAGGCCAGGTGTATGCCACTAAGAAGGACGTCGTGGGTGCTCTTTACCAGGAGTTCGTCTCAGCAGCAAAGAAGTGTGGCGCGCCAGCTGCTAACAATATCGGTGCCATGGGTGTGTTAGCGTCGGGAGCCCTTGTGAGTGACGTATCCATTAGGCTGGAGCCATTCACCCCTGCTGAGTTAGTGACGCTGACCCTAAAGCGTACCGACCGATTTACAATACAATACAATACAATATTACTTTATTATGCACACCAAAAATAAATTACAATATGAGATGCTTAAACTATAAAAGAATGCACAAGTGGGCGGCCTTATCACCATGAGTGATCTCTTCCAGGCAAGGCGATTTCACTGGTCCCGGCCCTCAGCAAGCTGTTGGAGGCAGGTTTGAACAGGAGGCTTCTGAATTACGTGGCGGCGCGCGATATCATGTCTGAGAGGCAGTACGCCTACAGGGCGGGCCGCGCTACCACAGATCTGGCGCGCGAGGTAGTCTGGCGAGTGCTGAGCGCGCGCGAAGCAAGATTGCAGGTCGCAGTACTCTGCTGTGACTTATCACGCGCCTTTGATACTTCTAATCACGGACTTATAGCTGAAAAGCTATTTTGTTATGGTATCAGAGGGCCAGCCCTGTCAATACTGACCTCGTTTATGTCAGAACGCACGCAGGTAGTAGTAGGCGACAGAGGCCGCGCCGTTTCCTCGGAATTAGAAAACGAGATGGGTGTCCCACAAGGTTCGTACTTGTCAAACACGCTCTTCAGCTTGCTCTTGAACGATCTGGCAGCCAGCATAGATGGAGCTGATATATATAAGGACGTGGTAAGTCGTGGTAAGTGCCCCTAGTCAGGAAGAGCTTGAAGCCAAGCTAAACGTCGTTGCGAACGACCTGGATACTTCTTATCCAGGTCGTTTTCCAGGTTGGTTATCCAGGTCGGTTTAAATCAAACGGTCTGGCACTAAATAGAGACAAAACGTGTTTTTTGTCCTTTTGTCTCAACGGCCATACACCGAAGAGTTATTCTGTAACCGTTGGCAATACCGTTATACAGCAAGTCCGTTTCACGAAGCTTCTTGGCTTTCAGTTAGACGGCGCGTTGACGTGGGAGACACACATTGACGATTTATGTGGGAAGCTCTCGAGCTCGTGCTACGCCCTCCGGCGGCTGGCGAGCACCGCTACCCGCAACGTCGTGCGCTCCTGCTATTTCGCGACCGTCCACAGCGTGATTACGTATGGGCTGGAGTTGTGGGGCCGATCGGCTGAGATAAACAGAGTTTTCTCAATGCAAAAGCGCGCTGTGCGTGCTATTTGTAGAGCCAGAGACGACGCGACCTGCGTAGAGTTGTTTCGTGAGCTTGGCATATTGCCACTGCCTTGTGAACTCATCTTCCAGGTAGCTCTTTTTACACATACGCACCTGCACTTGTTCCCTCGCATGGGAATTCATGGCAAGTACGGATTGCGCAGCGACAGTAAGAAAGAACAATTAGTAACACCGTCGCATCGTCTTGCGAAGTCGGAGAGGTCCGTGTACGTGATGGGTCCCGCGGTATACAACCGTTTACCCGCTACCGTGCGTGATGCACCCTCCACCGCGCGCTTTAAAACCAAGCTTAAAGCTTGGCTGCTCGAGCAGCAATTTTATGACCTTGACACATTTTTCAAGGCACCTGAAATGTGATATATAAAACAACTTCAGTCATATATAATAGACTGACATGTAATTTAATTTAATTGTATGACTTGTAATAATGGAATTATCAATAAATGTATTGTATTGTATTGTATTTAGTATTTTCCGAATCCCGGCTTCAGATAGATAACATTGTTTTCAATCTGTTTGGATTACTGTCCTCTATATCTATACATCACCTTTTTATTATCTCTGCGAAAAGTTATTAATTTAGGCCGCGTCCCGAGCCCACCTGCGTTTTTTGCTCAAATCTCCTCTTGTGTTCCAATTTTTATTTTATTTACGACCGAGGATGTAATTTTGTACGTTTGTTTCCACATTGATTGGGTTTATTTTTATATTCGCCTCTTTGTACTCTTATTTTAATTGAATTACATGTTTGAGGTATTTGAATGGAGCGTTATTTTATTTATTTGTTCTAAATTATTGAGTACTATCGCATTGGTGTTAGTTTGCTCCTACTTCTTATTCTTCTTCTTTAAACCGCCTAGGAATCTCTGGTAAGGCTTGGAAAGAGCAATCAGAACTTAATATATTCCTATTTTTTTTGAGGTTATTCCTATTCTATCTACTAACCATCAAACGAAATAAAATACAATGATATCAGTCTGTACCTACCTAGCTTTATACTGTCACATTTAAAATATTTTTGTTGACAACGAGATAAGTATTTCAAGAATTTGCTTAGGATATTATCATTTCCTTCGATTTCAGCTAGGTATTATTCGGAGATCTTCGGAGAATATTAATATTATTTATTTTTATTTTGCTAACACACCTTTTTTATAAATCATGTTGCGTTTCTTGCGATACAAAGAAAGCTATTAAATTGTGGGAAACACTGAAGATATTGTTTTAGCTGAAATAGTTCTTATAACCTAACTCTTATCAAACAGTTGTATAATAAAACTCAGAAACTGAGAATCATGAAGACATTAGTAAATCTCTAACTCTAGGAATTATAAATAAAAAAAAAATATCTGCAGCCAACTACATAAGTTTTTTGGTTTTAAAAGTTGTAAACAGTAAGTAGCATTAGGTCTTAGTCTCTTTGACCCCAGTCTTACAACACAAAACAGTTTCATTTTTGTACAACTCTTCTCCATTCTACGGTTGTCTGGAAGAAATCGCTTTTTTACGTTAAAGCCGCCAGAAGTTGCGCTTTTTTCTCAAAGTCTTTTGTGTTTCTGTTCTTCTTTTTTCTTAATTAATGTGTTACAGTAAGATAAGATAACTTTATTTAGTATAAATTTAGGTACCTACTTATACAACTTTGTTCCGTACACTCCACACTAGGATGTAATTTACCTGTATTGTGGAGTGCAGACTCTTCCTTCGGTTTAGACTTTAGACACACATTTTAATAGGTTGGTAGGTGCCAAGAAAGAGATAATGTCCTTGTGTTGCAAGGCAAAATAAGTAAAATGATTGCTATGTGTTGGCATTCCGCGTCCTCCACTAGGCTAAGCCTGTGATGTAAGACTCGGTCAGTCTGAGCCACACCTGTGCTATGTGTAACTTATTGGTTTAATTATTGGCACAATAATGAATTATCAACAACCTACAATGAAAATACATCTTGGACATTCTCAATAAATTATTGTTATCATAATCTGTGATGGTAATATCTTACCTCGACGATGTTCATGAGGTGCCGTATATGGTCTGCCTCGGTGTGAATGAGCTCCTTGATGACTGCCTGTCGAGCTTCATCCACCGGCGTCAGTTCTGCAGATAAAAGAAACAATAACAAATTTAGTTTTAAATTGTTCGGCAGAACACACATGGTTTTTTAATGAGATGGGCTCACGCTTGACGATCTACGATTTAGCACGCTTGCCTAGAAGAAACCGGTTAACCGAAACATGAAGTAATAAGACAGGTGTTTACAATTAATTAAAAAAACCCAGTTTGTTTCTGGATGTTATAAAAGTTGTTTTTCTTATGTGAATCGACAATTCTTTTGTTATTGGTGTACAATAAAGAATTATTGATTGATTGATTGAAGTAAAAAGCAGATAAAGCCGATTTATAACTCATCATAAAACCCTACTAAAAGCTTAACTAGACACTCCAACAAAATATTTTGAATTATTAAAGTCAAATACGCGGTAAATCGTTTCAGCAAGCAAATTAAAATTGACAGGCCGTAATATCGGAATGAAACAATAATGCTTTCGATCACTTAATGTAATGAATCAAAGCGGTATCATCGAAATGTTTTTGACGTTTGTTTTATATCGTTGACAATAAAAAGGTGGATATCACAAGTGAGAACCAAGTTAACAAATTAAAAGAAATCTCTTTGACATAAGTACATAGATTATAATCGTATGTAAAAAACAAGAATAGTATAAATACAATTTCTTATGTACATACGAGTAGATGTACGCGATATTATAATATGCGTTGGTACAACAGAAGCCGCAACGTCACCGTCCGCAAGCCGTCTTTTAAGTTCTAAATAAACAATATAATTTAGGTCCGTTAGCTCAATGTTTGGACACTTGGACGCCTGCGACTTCGCTCGCATTATTTTGGGATATAAAGCCTATGTATGACACTTCCGGGACGTCATACTTCGTACATATTAAAAATTATGAAGATCCGTTTAGCCGTTTCTGCGTGATGAGCGTCTAAATAAACAGACAAACAGACACAAAAAATATAAATTGTTGAATATAACGATTTTAAATTTAAATCTTCATGTGTTTTATATGTAGGTAGTATAACATCCTAAACATGTCATACATAGGCTTTATGTATATCCCAAAATAATACGAACGAAGCCCCGGGCGTCCACTAGTAAATAATAATAGGTCTTTACCTATGAAATTGCCGATTTGTATGACGAAATTGAGAAAAATGATATTTCCATACAAACATTTTCAATGTTTGTATGGAAATGTCTGAACAAATTTAGATGCAATTGAAAACCATGTTAGATGGAAAAAAGCTATGCACTGCGTATATCATTTCTCGAAAACAGAGTATATGATAAAATTATACCTAGTTAAAGTAGTGAAACCGACGACATATTGAAAGAGGTGTTTTCAATGACTTCCCTATAAGTAATATGCACTAGTAAGATTTAGATATATATTTTGTTTATCTAAAAGGTACATAATTTAACAATTGATACAATTAAAATTGTATTTGGAAAAAATATAGCTGTACGTAACAGTTACAAACAGATTAAAATGTAAGAAAAAAACGGCAATTTCATAGACCTATTATTTAGGTTGTTGTTGTTGTCAACAATGAGTTTTCAATTATAATAACGGTATAAAAAACTAGATGGATAATTAGACATTTTTCCCTAAGTAATTTCGATACTAAATGCGTTTACACAATATTCTGCAAGTTGCTTTAATATCAAATAAAAGCAGGTAATAATGGCTGGATGATATTAGAAAGTTAAAAGGAAACATCTAGGCAAGAACAGCGCAAGACAGGGAGTATTGACGTAAGAGGGCGGAGGCCTATACCCTGCAGTGGGTCCCATTAGGCTGATGATCATGATGATGAATAGCATGTAAAATTGTTAGATTTTAATATATTTCATAAATCAAAAGGACACGATCGGATCTCCTTTCAGCGTTAAAACAATACAAAAACCACGTCAAAAGAGCCTTTGGATCATTTGCACCTTGGAGTCCAATTAATTTTGCTGACGTGTGAAGCGTGTTAAATGTACAGGCTAACAGGCTACGAGTTTAATATTTAATATTTTTGATAAGTAAATAAATATGCTGTAGGCTAGAGCCTAGACATACAGATAGACGCTAATCTCGTAGTAATTAAACAAAGATTTACATGAAAATACAGATATATTTCTTATTTTCCATATCATTAATGTCACAGTACAATTCATTTTTCAGTCGGCTATTTCCATGGCAACGATCAATCAATTAATCAATCAATCAATCTTCTAACTGTCATTGGTTTTACTTTTTGAAGTCTATAGTTACAAAGAGTTTTACATTATCAGGTTTGACTCCTTTAATCATCAATAAGGTTTGCTTACAATGCACCTTCGTATGTGAGTAGTCAACTTTGTTGCGGACAGTTTTCAAACCCTTGGACCGAATAAATTACCGATTGACTGGGAACTAGCGTTGCTTAACTTGTAATGGTAAATAATAATTATTTGGTCAGGTTGCTTAATATTTTCGTAGCTTCTAAGCTTTTACAAATATATTTAACTATAAAAATATGTTATTATATTAATGGACATGAAAACTATCTCTAATTAGTTTTGGCATTAATTCTCTCTGCTCGACATTTACTCCGTAATATAGGTATCGTATTATCAACAACTCTGTACGCTACGTTTAATATTAAATAAAATTTAATATGTGATGTTATTGATTTGGCATGTCATGGGGACATAAGTAAATGGCTCGCCGAACAAATAATGACGCAGGTTTCATTAGGAAATAATTTCAATTGATATCTAGGTTCGAATGTTTTGAATTGATACGGAAATCATTAATATGTGTTGTTTACTGGCATACGATCTGACAAAGAAACTCCATCGTTGATGATACAACTACTTTTAGGCTTTTTATTTCAGGTGACTACGTCAGTCCATAGTGATTTAGATATTATCAGAATGCCTTAGAATAGTTTGAAAACTCACAAAACCAAAGCCTGCCAGTCTTATAAGACCATCATTTTATTGGCATTCAACTTGGAATGTCAAGAATACACATAATGGCATCGCTGACCTTTCCAACTAAATCACAAGAAAAATGTTGTTACAATGTCCTACATAAATAGGACATCATACAAGGTATTTGAAAATCTTTCGGCTGCTTCGCATTCAATTATTTAGAAGGTTGTCCGACCAACTGTGGCCCATTTTGTTTTTTACGTGAACCTTATAGACTTGAGAATAAAGATAACTTTTCCTTGTGTTTTTGTAAAGAGACGGTATGTTAGTGGTGGGGTGAAGCACGTAGCATAAAAATTGAGATAGAAAGCGGTTTCCACATATTCTAATAGCATTAGCTTGATATGTTATTGTACCTGTAGCATGTTATTTTTTCCTCAAGTGAAGCGTAAGATACGATCTGTTCAGGCTCGATGGCTGGGTGTACTCAGCCGTGGGGGAAAAGGTTTGATGGATTAACATATTTAACATATTTAGTACGAATTTTATGGCGATTTGGGTTCAATATCTTAATATGGTATCAAATTATACTACCACTTAATTTTGTATCAAGATTTTCTTTCTTTAGTGCGTTTAAACTGATTTAGATGATTTTTTAGTCAGTCGGATGATTTGCAAATGTTCAACATTTTTTTTATTTAAATAAATAATATAAAATAAAAATTCCGTATCACATAGCGCCATGTAGCCCCACACTAAGCAAACGCTTGTGTATATATTTTTTAATTAGGTAAGTTCGTGGAGATTTTTTTCTTGGTTATTATTTTTTTCATATGAAATTATTATGATATCAAAAATATGACGAAACATAAAAATCATCAAATTTATATCTACGTCCATTATAGGTTTTTATTTCAACGAAAACCTAAGTCCTGTCTTTGAAGCTGTCAAGAGCTAGATGTAGGTCTCTTTATAAAATCTCAAGATTGCAATGTGTTTGTCCGAGGCGACTAACGAGGCCCTCAACGTTCGAAGATAATCATCGCATCTCGGCTAGCTGTGTTGGGATTGCATTCATTTTACAAGATATACTGAAATATTATGATATAACAATCGTATTAGTATTGAATAGATTTCGAAAAGCTGAAGGTTCTCAATTCGACTCAATCTTCTATGTGTGTGGTGTGGTATGTATCTATGTTACACGTTATCTCCAATTTATAGATTTTGTTTTATCAATATATTTTGTTTTAGTGTTAGTATGCTTAATGAATTTTTTCAAGAAATTGGTTTAGCGTTTTAAAAAATAAACTGGTCTTACGCGTACAGACAAATGTGAGCAACCAATATTTATATATTATGTACTAGTGGACTCTCACGGCTTCACTTACTTTATTTTGAAGTAAAAAGTAGCCTATATCACTCCCAAAACCTCGTATTACCTACACACCAAAAATCATGATGATTCAGGCGTACAAAAAATCTAAAAAGTGCTGAAATGTTTTCTGTTATCCATTCAAAGCATACCCAAACAATTTATCTTCGAATATATTCCATGTACAGTTTATTGACGCTGTTTAGCTTTATTCTATAATGGGACATTGCACACAGCGTCATCTAGCCCCAACCTAAGCAAACAAAGAAGCGAAGAAACATACGAAGATAAGCCCCGATTAAATGATGGCCACAAAAAGGAAGCCACTAATAATGTTAATATAATATATGTAAATATATATGAACATTATTAGCCTTTAGACAATTTGATTGTTGATGCAGTTAACTGACAAGGGTAGTCAATACTGAATAGTTTGTGTCAAGTTTAAATACCCATCAAAAACAAGGCGAAAGCATTATGACGCACAGAAGAGAAAATGATCATAATTATATGCACATATTGAAGCGAAACCCATTGGGTGGAACATTGAAGGTGTCACACATAAATTATATTCACGTCTGTAAGAACGTGCGGGTAGTTTTACATAATCACTAGCTGTCGATATTATTTTTAATCAATCATCGTAAACTAAAGGATTTTTTTAAACCGGCGAATTTTACTGAAATACCGTTTTAGAACTGTTCTAATTTTATTACATAATAATAATATTTCTTTATTGGTCATCAAAACCTTATAACTACGTTACAACATTTGTTTGTTAGTACAATATTTATACGACTATGTTAGGATCGATTACAAATGATGTGATCTATGCTCCCCACACTAGGTTCCCCTGTGTCGTGGAGAACGCGCTCATCCTTCTGGATTTCAGATAACTATCTATATACATTAAACAAAAACAAAAAGATTTCAATAAAATATGTTAGTTAACGGAGGAAATAATTTACTTAACTGTCTCGGGAATGGGAAATGAGGGGAGGGGTTGATGAAAGAAATGAGGATGAGGAAGATGTGTACTTACTTGTGTGATTTCATTCAATCATGATTTGTACTATTTTACCAGAAGCTGTGTTTCCTGCGAACTATGTATGTGTGTGTATATATGTGCTCTGTAGGTCTTCAAATCTAGAGTTAGTAGGTATCTTCTAGGTAAGCGTGTTACACCCTAGGCTGCAGCGATGCTTAACATCAGGCAGGCTGAAGTCAAACGTAAACCTATCCCACGTACTAAAAAAATATATTTATTAGTAAATTATGATTATAAAAGAAGAGAAAAAGAAAATCAAAACTTGCCAAACAAGCAAGTTTTTAATCTGTATATTCAAAGATAATTTTAATTTCCATTATTAAAAATCAAATTCAGTTACAAGTGTTTAAATAGCAACGTTATCATTGGATTAATATTTTAATGTTCCGAGTTTTTTTATTCTTGTCCAAAGTTTAATAATTTTATAAATTTATATATACCTAGTTAGGTCATAAGTATTGTCACACAGTAAAAACTTTTCTTTTAGAATGCTGGCCACAAAAAAGTTTATTGAATTCGAATTTCGAATTGTTCATGAAAATAAAAATGTATACTTTTTAGAATTTTACTCATTTTTAAATATGGAGTGGACGCTTAAAGAAGACCGTGTTGCAGTTATTGCATTGCATCGTTGCGGTTACGCGTCAATTCAAATTTTTGACATACTGAAAAATTTGAATATAACAAAAGATTCGTTTATCGTACCATCAAACGATACAATGAAGACTCTAGTGTAGATGACAGGTCAAGAAGTGGTCGCCCTCGGTCTGTTAGGACTCCAGCAGTGATAAAAGCTGTGAAGGCGCGAATACAAAGAAATCCCAAACGTAAGCAGAAACTGTTGGCCCTTCAGATGGGGTTAAGCAGAACCACGGTGAAAAGGGTGTTAAATAAAGACTTAGGGCTTCGGGCATATCGAAGAAAAACAGGACATCGTTTGAATGCTCGTGTAATGGTCCTGAGACTGAAGAGATGCCGCGCTTTGTTGAAGCGGTACGCGGGAAAAAAATATCGGGAAATTCTTTTTTCGGATGAAAAAACTTTTACCGTAGAAGAGAGCTACAACAAACAAAATGATAAGGTGTTCGCACACAGTATCACTACTAAGAAGCGAGCAAACGTATTCCGCGTGTCCAACGAGGCCATTTTCCATCCTCGCTCATGGTATGGTTGGGAGTTTCTTATTGGGGCTTAACATAGGTACATTTTTGTGAAAAAGGTGTAAAAACGAATGCAGTTGTGTATCAAAATACAGTCCTGACGAACCTTGTGGAACCTGTTTCTCATATCATGTTCAATAACAAGCACTGGGTATTCCAACAAGATTCGGCGCCAGCTCATAGAGCGAAGAGCACACAAGACTGGCTGGCGGCGCGTGAAATCGATTTCATCCGGCACGAAGACTGGCCCTCCTCCAGTCCAGATTTGAATCCGTTAGATTACAAGATATAACAACACTTGGAGGAAAAGGCGTGCTCAAAGCCTCATCCCAATTTGGAGTCACTCAAGACATCCTTGATTAAGGCAGCCGCCGATATTGACATGGACCTCGTTCGTGCAGCGATAGACGACTGGCCGCGCAGATTGAAGGCCTGTATTCAAAATCACGGAGGTCATTTTGAATAACCTTTATTGTCATAAGAATCTATGTTTTGTTATGTTCATTTTGGTATATAAATGGTTACATAAAGAATAAAGTTGTTTCAATTATTTTATATTAAACATGTGACAGAATTTATGACCTGACTATATGCCAACATGCTTTTTATATATACCGTCAAACAACTACTGCATGTTACTGATGCTACTGTTCATCAGGCAATCACTGTAATGAGATAACAGTAATCATGTGGTTAACCAAATAGTAATTATAATGGGAAAATAAAGCTCCTATTTCGCCGTTGGTTCAAATATAAATATGTACCTATACCTAACTATCGGCTATAGAAGCCGATTGTAATTGGCTATTGAAGCCGAAGTACGACTATAAAAGCTCGATCACATGTCCTGATACACAGATTTTAATGAACACTGCATTAATGGCACAGGGTTTTATCAATTGACAGACGGTTCTAGTCCGTCCGAATTAATTACACAAATGCTATGAATGAGGGATGAATAATTTTTTTGTTAGTCTAGTTAGTCTAGTTTTCTGTTAATCCAAAATCCGATCAGTATACATATTTTATTTATGGCATTTTATGGTTTCGTTGGCCTGTACACCCATCACGATGTAAACTATGTCGTCCTAAATGTGCAGAATCGGTCGCCGTAGCCGAAAACGGCTAGGACGATTATATGTATAGAAAGTATTTATATGTACGAGTATGTATTAGGTCCTTACATATGAAATACGCGTTTTGTCGTGCTGGACACCTTAATCACAAATTGGTCTTCCTTGGTGGTCCAAATTCAAATTTATACAGCCATTTTCACAGGTATTTGGGTATATCACAGGTATACACGATATTCATTTGTTTTTTTTTTATTTCTGATTTTCTTATATTTTTGTAAATAAACGGAAAACTTGAAATATCGTGCTTGAGCGATGTGATTCAACCAAAAGAATGAGTTTCTTATCTTTCTGGCAACGTGCTATATAACCCTCAAAATAGTAAATCTGTCACCAAGGACCTAAGGTGGTTTTCGTTAGCTTTGTAAGAGCCAGTTCAATTATTAGAGTATTTTTCGAGAGTAACTTTATTAAAACTGTGATGTTATATATATAAATTCTGTACATATAGTACATACGAGTATACAAACAATATACACAATATGACTGATGTATAGATAAAATAAATATAAGCACGTTTAAAAATATTTGTCTATAATATATTAATGCAATTTATTTTACCTTTTGTAAGAATAAATACTGTAAGTTGTGTGAAAATATGAAACGCTTTAAACAAACAATAAATAGTCCACTTAAACAAATGAAAGCCAATTTCTCACAACGAAGTCGTACCAATAAGAATCCAGTACTATTTTCATAATTGAGATTTCTTAAATGCTATCGCTTATTTATGACTGCCCTTTGACATTTTAAGGGTGATTTCTTTCAGCCACATGCCTTTAAAGCTCTCTCTCTCTATGGCTTTATTAGAAAATTACCTTAGGAGGGCTTTATTTGTTTTCAGTGATTTTGATTAATAAACGAATCCGGTGCTTTGATTGGATAAATAATATTTTCATCCCACCATCTCGGAAAGAGTATTTTTGCTCTTCAATATCTGAGTGCAAAAGCCGTTTTTATTCTCTAGAGGATAAAGTAAATTAAATTTAGAACATCGTGTGTTACAAGTTTTTGAATTAAAAAAATCTTTAAACCTATTTACTGCTACCTCTATGGTGCCGAATATATCATACAACTTTTTTAAATATGTAAAAAACTCAGGCTCGGAACCTTCTTGGTGTTCTTTTTTTTCAATTTGCTTTGTACGCGGTTCTTTACGCGGCATATTTTCACGTCATTGTTAAACCTTATATTAAAAACAAGAAACTTAAAAACCAGTGAAAAAACTAAAATGAGTGATTCTAGCGACGAGGAAGTTTGTTTGACGCCAACAGAATTGACTGAAACTGTAAATAATGCGCAAATGAGCTTTCTCCCTCAACAATCACGCGTTTTGCATTTAGTCATTTCCTCGCTGAGGTGGAATAAAAAGTTACGTGTTGCACTCGATTGCAAATATTTTTCACCTCGTGCTCTTTTGATTCCCTCCGAGTGATTCAATTTTAGAATTCTTCAATGTTCAATGTTCATTTATTCGTAAAGATTATTTACACGTCAAATTCCATAATTACAATCTTAATAAATTGGATAATTATAAATGTCAATTTGTATACAATTAATATAATATAAATATATAGTACAATGTACTTTGTACGTTTCATTTATTTATCTATTTTGTAGAACTCTTCAAATGTATAAAAAGCCTGTTCTATTAGCCATTCTTTTAATTTATGTTTGAAGACATGAACACTACTGCTGTGACTTTGTCCGATAGATTGTTGTATACGGTCGGAGCCATGACATGAGTTAACTTAGTCGACTTCACGAGAGTCTTTTTACAGTTTTAAACTTGCTTCCGTTTCGCGTAGGGTACCGGTGACATGAGCCAGGTGTGGTGTATTCGTCTAGGTTCGCTCTGGCATAAACTGCTACCTGAAAAATCAGTAAAGCAGGCAACGTTAGGATCCCCAGATCTCTGAAATAAGGGCGAGTGTGGGTGTCCGGGGGGACGCGCGCCAAGCAGCGCACCGCGCGCTTCTGCATGCGGAACACGCGCTCCCAGTCCGCAGCTCTAGCCCATATTTCAGCACCATATTGTAGCTGTGAGTGTACCGTGGCAAAGTAGCACGTTCGCGCTACGTCTCCAGGCACTACTCTTGCCACTCTCTCCAGTGCGAAACAGGCGCTCCCTAGCTTACCACAAACATTTTCAATGTGGGCTTCCCACGTCAGACCGCGGTCGATCTCAAACCCAAGGAACATTGTAGACTGCTGTTCTTCTATTCTCTCTCCATCCACCAGGACTGTCATGGGTCTCAGTGGCCGACCTGACAAGCTGAACTGGATGAAGTGAGTCTTCCCCAGGTTGAGAGCGAGCCCGTTCATTTTGAACCATGCTGACAATTCAGAAGCCGCACAGTTGAGCTTCCTCTCCAGTTCATCAGCTGATCTTCCTACCAGAACTGCTCCAACATCATCGGCATACATGAGAACTTCAGCACTGGGAACAGCTCCAGGAAGGTCATTCATGAGAAGAGAGAACAGGATATTGGAAACAGATGAACCCTGGGCGACTCCCATATCTGACGACATGGAATCCGATCTGTGCTCTCCCCCTCCACCAACTACTACCTGCGATCTCTCCTGCATGAGACTGATTATCAAGGAATGTGCTACCCCTCGTATGCCATAGTGGTACAACTTTTCTGCCAGCACCAAGTGGTCTGCCACATCGTATGCCTTAGAAAGGTCGCAGCAAAGAAGAGCGACATTCTGCTTCGTTCTGCTATCCCTGGCGGCAACAATGCGGCGTACCACCTCGCGTGCCACCATTGTAGTAGAGCGCCCCTGCCGGTAAGCGTACTGTCGATCTGACATAGCATTTGTTTCCGTTAAAAACTTAACTAGTCTAGAACTGAGGCCATTCTCCAAAATTTTTGCGATAGCGGGAATTATGGAAACTGGCCTGTAATTATCCACGCTATCTCGTTTGCCCTTCCCTTTATAGAGCGGTGTCACTTTGCTAGTTTTAAGCACGCAAGGAACGACGCCCTCTCTTAAGCACGAGTTGAATAAGTCCGCTAGTATTGGGGCGAGGGACATTATCGCTTCGCGTACAAGTTTCATTGACAAGTCATAGATGTCCTTCGATGCCTTCGGAGGAATGCGAGTCATTACAATACTATATACCTCGTCGGCAGTGAAGCGCAGTAATCTAAGCGAGCGGTCTGCTGGCGCACCTGCGCTGGCAAGCATATTCTGAACGCCTGTGACGTCAGCGTGTGGCGCGCCGCACGCAGCCGCCGCTCTTACGAATCTAGTATTAATCGCATCCACTGCTGATTTCGCACAATCATACCGTGATCCATCAGGCGACCTCAGCATTTCCGTGAAGTCGACATGCACCGAATTGTGCTTACCACGCTCGGTGTTAACTATTTTCCACATCATCTTGGACGCATTATTCCCCGAACCAATTATTTTTTTATAGTGGTTGGATTTGTCATATCTAATCAGCGCATCGTACACATTGCTCATCTTAAAAATTAAGGCGTTTAATTGTTCATTGTTAGGATGCTGCTCACTAAACAACGTAATGTCAAATAATAGTTGTTTATAGTTAAGTACATCCTGCGTCACCCATGGCTTGTTTTTCTTAGCGAGTCCTTTTTCAAAGGAAAACATATGTCATGCAAGTTTTAAATTATATTCACCAAAGCACTCGCTTTCGTTACCGCGCAATTATTACGAACATAGAAATCATACCAATCTATATTTTCTATTGCGGCGGCAAAATTGAGCTTATCGATTAAATCGATTCAGAATATCTCCTGACATACGGTAATCTCGGTACTTGCGAGTATCGTTCTATCGAGCACTTAACACCGTAGTGATCGCTTATATTCCCCGTATACACCGGTGCAGTGCTTATCGCACCCGCAGGCAAATTGGTATATACGTGGTCGAAGCTCGTGCATGTCGTCGCAGTGACGCGGGTCGGGAAGTCTACACAGTTTACCATGCCGCGGGACGACAACAAATCTACTAAGTAATGTCTTTGCTTCACTAGGTCCGTCTAATACATTTATATTAAAATCTCCAACAATTACACATTCGATACATAGTTCACATATTTTATCCAATAATTGTTCAAAATATACTAAAAAATCTTTGGCTAATACAGCGTTAGTTCTGTACACACATACAATTGTCAAATTATAATTTATGACATTAATAGCAGAAATCTCTAAATAACGCTCAATAGAAAGTGAAGTTAATTCAGAGTTTTCAATACATTTCAAGTGGTCACCTATGTAAATACACGAGCTACCTTTCTCAAACTGTTTCCGACCATAATATGATGCTAACTTATACCCTAGCCACATATTTTAACTTGTCGTTCGTTTGATGATGCTCTGTCATCGCCAACACATCACACTTCAGGTCGCTATGTAGTTGGACTTCCAACCTTCCGGTTTTGTTATAAACAGACCGGATATTTTGGTGACATAGCACCAGTGTCTTATGTACGATAGAAGCATTATTTTTTCTAGGCATTGGTGACACAGGCACGTCCTCACTCCTCACCGCCGCGCTCGGCGATACAACTGCCGGCTGGCAACGTCGCACGCACTCTCTCGCAGTCGCACCTCTCCTTCGGTTCTACTCGTTCGACGTCGACGCTCGCGTACGGGATTGAAAAAACCAGTCAGCAAATCGTGCTCCTTGCGGCCAGGCATTTGGCGTGGCGACTTGCGAATATATACTTTCCGGCACACCGATTATGAAAGCTGCGTGTCGGTTTGTTTTAATTTCCCTCTTCTCAACAAAATATAGATATTTTATCAAGTAAATTTTTTATTTGGTCAACAGTAGTATTAGGTTTGAATGAACCTAGTCTTCTCCACGACTTCTAAGCCGAGGTCATCAGTGCACGTACCGGTTACTACAGTCTTTGCTCGTCTATTACTATTACGGCGGCGTTTCCGAGACCCAGCTACTTGCCATTGTCCATTCGCTGTAGGCGCATCCGCCTGTTCAGCTACTACTGATTGTGACGTCACGCTCGCAACAAGCTTCGGAGTTGATCGGCTCGCCTTCTTACCAGTCACGTTGGTAGTCGTCCTCTCGCTCACTTCTTCAGTCAAAGTAGCGGGCTGATTCTTGCTGGTCGCTCTCGCCTTTTTACTATTGTTTGGTTCCAGCGTCGCCTCGGTGGCAGTGCGCTTGCGCGCTTGTCGCACCGGTCGCTGGCTCTGCGCCATGAAGTTAGAGACCTCTAACTTCATGCTCTGCGCAGAATGCGACGTTGCCGCTTCTCCGCGAGAGTTGCTTGCGTCCACATCGGTTTGGACGATAGGTACTTGGGACTTACCCACGATCGCTTCCTTGATTGTTGTCACAATGGCGTCAGCTTGGCTCGTGGAAATTGTCCCGTGATTTAGTAGTAGGGCTTCTATGGCAGCCACCTTCACTCCAAGCTCCGTAACAACCCTCATCACGTCGCGTAGGGTTGGTTCAGCACTCTTCGGAGGCATTTTAAATTTTTAAGCTATGTAAACACACGGAGGTGCTAAAGAGACGTGCAGCGCGTGGCAACGTCGCGCCGAGTCGAGCCTTCGCTTGCTCGGTCATCAAAATTGAGCACGCGGTTAAAAAGCAACTTTGCTCTCTTGTATAACAAATAACTATTTTCTTTTGTTTTTAATTTCTTTACTATGATTTAGCTTGAAGTCATTATTAATAGTTGCCTTTAGTATAGTTAAGCTTAGCTCACCAAGTCAATTTACTTGGTTACAAAGATAATTTTGAATAATTGGTAATCATGTTTTTTATTTATTAATATTAGCTAAAAGTTAGCTCATATTTTATTAAAATCCCTAACGAGAGTTAGGGAGTTAGATTAGTTAGCAATTAAGATCTCTATAGACATGGCTTTGCCATTAAAATAAACAATCAATACAAATACCTACTTACCTTTTTTTAAACCAAAACAAGTGTATAGGTAGTTTACCTGATGTTAAGCAATAGCTGTAGCCAAATATTGAGCGTGATTACCCTATAAGAAGTGGTACACTCTTGCTTTGAAGATCGTGATAGACATATAGGTACTTCGACTAACAAGATAACCATATTCTACGGTTTTTTTAACAATCAACCATAACAAGCCAGCATTTGACTACAGCCTGTCTGATGTATGTATGTACGTACGTCTATGTATAGTCTTCTTCTTCTTATCGAATTAATGTGGCCAAACTCTGGTGTCGAGAGTTTCCAAACCGCCCTAAAGGCGTCTTTGTTTTATAGTGATTAGTATTTATAATTGGTTTATTGATCTTTTAATTATAGTAGTTCCAACCATTTATTTTCTTTTACAGATCTAATTGTCAGTAATAGTGTTGTGACCAAGTGATTATAGTGGACACGATATCGATTTATTTCGATATGTGATCAACTAAATAGCTGCAGAACATGGTCATGGGGTTCTTAGACTTCCACAATCTTCTTGTTTTCAAAACAAAATTCTTGTCAATACAATGCCATTGAATTAATATAGGCTCAAGTAAAAGGACACGCTGCTCGAAATAACACAAAACCCCCATTCATGGCAAACAAATAAATAATAAATAATAAATAATAAATAATAAATAATAAATAATAAATAATAAATAATAAATAATAAATAATAAATAATAAATAATAAATAATAAATAATAAATAATAAATAATAAATAATAAATAATAAATAATAAATAATAAATAATAAATAATAAATAATAAATAATAAATAATAAATAATAAATAATAAATAATAAATAATAAATAATAAATAATAAATAATAAATAATAAATAATAAATAATAAATAATAAATAATAAATAATAAATAATAAATAATAAATAATAAATAATAAATAATAAATAATAAATAATAAATAATAAATAATAAATAATAAATAATAAATAATAAATAATAAATAATAAATAATAAATAATAAATAATAAATAATAAATAATTAATAATAAATATTAAATAATAAATAATAAATAAATATTCCGGGACATTGCACACAGCAACAAAATGCTTGATTTATTAAAAAATGCACGTGTGGAAGTAACTGCGGAAAACTGGCAAAATGTAATTAAAAAAAACACAAGAAACTACAATGGCAGAGTGGGATAAACACGTGCGATAAATAATACGAATCAACAATTAATTATAAATGTCGGCGATAGCTCGAGTGACAGCGACGATGAATCCGATTTTGATTAATAAATAAATAAAAATAAAAGTCACAATAATTGTTCCATATCATTTCAAACCAATCTATATTTATACTACATTAGAATGCTACATTATACCAGTATAAAAATGGTTACTAAACAATATATTGATATCTCAATCCTAACATCACTATGTTGATAGCCATAGAACGTAAAATTTTAAAAACGTTTGTAATTTATGTTATTTATAAAAAAACTACTACTCTTATGGACTCAATTTGTTAAAGATGATTATTATACGGGATCAAGGAGCAAACTTAGGCCGTTGCCATATTTTTAAAACCTCGCATTGCAAAAGTGAACTTTTGAGTAACATGATGCAGTTACGTTCTATTGCAGCTGCTGTCAAATTGAAAATAAACGGTTGGATCCACTATTATAGGCAACGTATTTATTGCGTACCGAACCTACGCTGGCCGCCTTGAAAGTAAAATAATACTAAACGTGGCTATTTATACTTGTTCCTATGTATTTGTGGCCCAGAGGTTTACTCCAGTAAAGATTAGGAATTAAGCAGAAATACTCATTCAGAAAGAAATCACACTTTTCAAAACAGAAAGTTTTTAAGAATAGTAGTTATATTAGTTAAACGTATAGTAATCTTCGCCAATGCGAATTAGTTTAAGGGATGATATTTAAATTTTTAATTGGTATTAAAATTAAACTATATTAAAACAAAACGTAGGCATTCATTTTGAAATTGCGTTTAAACCAAATATTCCTATTGTACAATAATTTAGCAAAAAACCCACAGTTGTTAAATAAACTGGATGAGTTTACTTTAATAATTTAATTTGATTGTGATGAGTTTCCTGTGTGATATTAATATTAGTGTTACTAAACTACTAATCTAATCTAATTCTAAGGTGGGGGCGATGAGTCCTGCACTGACATCCCGCTTGGGGCGTTTTGTGCATTTCCCCCATTTCTGCCTAACCCAGCCAGCCAAGCTCCTTGAAATATCGGAGCACAGCCTTGGGTTTCTGGCATACTAGTTCCACTCCTACTCCCGTCACGGCAGGAGTTGTGGTATAAGAGGTGGAACTGCTTGCATCGTCAAGTGATGCTTCTGTTTGAGCCTGTCTTAGCATCTTTCTTTCCTCTTTTGTTGCTTCGCAGTGTAGTAGTACATGCTCCACGGTCTCGTCATGTTTCATACAGCCTCTACACAGAGGGCTGTCTGTCGTTCCAATAGTGTACTGGTGATTGTTCAGATCACAGTGTCCGGTAATCACTCCAACTAAACTACTAATGTGATAACCACAAAATTGTGAATGGTCTCATTTGTGCAATTTTTACAGGAAAAAAAGCATTGATTGATTTTTATCGAGGTATTTACACATTTTTTCATTATTTATTTGTTATTTTCAATGAGTATCATGCAAACCATGTTATTGATAAATATTTTTTAAAACAAACCTATTTTTAGTACGCTATCTATATTTGTTCTATTTAGCGCGCCGACCACAGACAATAGGAAATCTTTAGTCTGAGGCGCCGACCCGTTTGTTAGAAAACACTACAAGTCGCTCATTGTTATGACTTTCCTCCTCCTCTAGGCGATAGCTCAATGCTGAGCATCGTGATGACCCCGACCAATGACTTTAATCAACTTTTTTTTAAATCAACAGTCTGTTATGTTTTATTTATTGTGTTATAATAGCCTAGAATATGTTCTATCGGAAGCAATTTTTTTTCTGTATTGTTGTTTTGTTCAGAATTATCATTTATTTACAACAGGTGAAAGTAATAATAAAAAAAAATAGATCTCGTGATTTATGTATATTAAAACTTTCGTAACTATATCAACAAGGCATATTTATATAAAGCTCAACCTGTCTACTTTCCAAAACAACCTTTAGAACATTAATGTTATTGCTTAAAATTAGGTGAAAACGGAAAAAACGAAAAAACCATACGCGGTATTTTGCGGTTGGTAATTTGTTTGTCCGCGCAGCGCTTTTCGGCTAGGCTAGCGCGTTGCGCCAGCGCCTGAGTGGTAGATGGCGCTGTAACTGCTTAAAACACACAAAAGTAACCAATTGAATGTAATGAAAAGTTTTGGTTGGGAGTTCGTAACAACAATCCTGAAAAGCAGCATAATGTCTTTGTCTGTTAAATTTTTGTAGATTGTTCCAACGGGTAAATAGTCTTTTAAGGCGAGCTCGTTGTACCAGTCCCATAAAACCTGACATTGTGCTATAATCCAGGGGAATTTAAGATGGATTATTGTATTGTATTACCTTTCGAAGGGCGATTCCCGCCAATTATACCTCATTTATAAAAAAAATATGTATTTATATTACTTATAATTATTAATTACTATTATTGTACGTAAAAATATTAAGAATGCTTGTATGAATCCATCCATCAAGTTCGTAGCTAGAACAAGAGATTACGTCGAGAATAGCATAGAATTATTGTACAATAGCAAGAAACCCACGGTTGTAGTTAAACTGGATGACTACCAAGTAAGTAATAAGCTTGGGATTTTATATTAACTAATTTTTACTTTTCCATATGACATGACAACCGTGTAAACGATATTTTGTAAATTGTTTGTTAAGATAGCAAATTAATATTATTCACGCCAAAGTTGTGAGTATATGAATGTGTTTTATTATAGGTATGTAATTAGTTGTCAAGAAAATATTTAGTACGGTACCTAACCATTTTGTAAGCGTGAATTTGTCAACGAACAGACACCAAACAATCTTTTACCGGACATTAATCGTGCCTTTTGAAACCACTGTCGGACTTATCCACTGAGATTCGGTAAATCTTAGGATTTAGGTACCGGGAAATCTTAGAATTAACCACAGTTCGGGCTTTTATGGTAACATTACAGATATCTTTTATACATTACATTGACAAACAATCTTAACCAATTGCCAAGAGTGACAATCTTATCGCTTAATACATCTTCCTCGCAACCTTTGTGATCGGGACGTGTCACTACATAGATAGAAACCCCCGTTCCTCTGGTTAAATACTACTCTCCCAGACCGTTGCGTGTCGGTGACTGGCGTGCTGCTAATCTGTACATTGTTGTGAACCCACTAACTCTATGATTTTCTTTACTATAGCTTTGGTTCGATTGACGAAAGATGCCGATACTATTGTGCTTTAATAATGTGTTGAAATGTCCACGCAATGTAATCATATTATTAATAACTATTATAGGGAAGCCCCGTTCTGTTAACTGGGAAGTCATGTGTATTCATAACTTTAAGAAAAACGTATCGGCAAAAATATTTGATTAATGTTGTAAATGTGGAAAAAATGTGAACATTAGTGAAGCGCACATTAATAGTTAGCGAATATGAGAGATAATTTTAACTGTTTCTCTGTAAATTTAAACGCTCATCGCGCAAAAACGGCTGATCGGATCATCAGAATATTATGTATGTAGGTAATATGAGATCCCAGAAAAGTCAGAGGCTACTTTTAATCCTGAAATAATGCGAGCGAAGGCTTTCACTAGTAGTATTATTAGATCCTGAGAAGCGAAGCGTAAGCAGCCTATAGTTTTACTTATCTTAATCCGATTAAGTGGCATTACCTAATCGGAGTCTAAACAAAATGGTGTAATTATGGACCACAATCGTTAAAATTGGCTAAGTTCGAACGATTTATTTATAAATCTCTAGATAATTATTATTATATATATTTTTGTAGTTTAGATCTTGGATCTATCTATATATACTTTACTACAAAAATACAGCAACATAACGATGTAATACATGGTTTAAAAATCACCTGTGATAAAAAATTAATCAAATGCAATATCGGCTAGTAAAGCCTGATTTTCTAGTGGATGTCATTGGTCAAATCGGTTTAGCTACGTAGCCACGTCGGCAGGTGCGGGCTCGGCGAGTAGGTGAATGATAGAGGTAATAACACCGTATTCATTAGCTCAATAGTTACAGAGCTGGAATTTAATGGACGAAGTGTAAGAGATATCACTACTGCTAGGTTACTTCTATCTTGATTCTTAATTTTGATCTAGTTTAGCGACTGTCATCGGTTAAGAGTTAATTTATTGGTTATTTCTGAAGACTTTTTTTATATTTATTGAATATATGTTTTTATTTAATAAAAGGACGGTGTCAACCAGGACACATGGCGAGATTTAAAATAATAAATTAAATGTTTATTTGGCTATTTACAATTTAAGAAACTTAACATTTTCCTTGTAAAGAGACAAAATAAACAATTTATTTATTATTTATATAATATGAATGGAATAAATTAAATATGAAGGCATTTAATCTCAATACCGTATCTTTCTTGCCTTCTTGTATCTTACTCTGGGGCTTAATTTTACTATAATCCGTGTCTTATCCGTTCGGATGTAGGCTCGGCCAGGTGGATAAATAATAGTAGTAATAACACCCCACAGGTACTTATTCTACTTCATCAGGCAGGCTATAGCCAAACGTAAGCCTATTCCATGTTTTTTTTCTGAATTATTAATAAAATCGTAGCGGTGATCCGAGATTATACCCTGGCAATACTAAATAAAAAGTACTGTATTTGTCTAAATATCTCCATACCTTATTTCATCCAAAGCGGTTCAGCCGTTTGAGCGTGAAGAAATAACAAACATTCTCAACGCTGTAGTTCGCTACTCTCATACTCATCTCATAATAACCTTGGGAACTGAACCCCTATCTCACGATTGCAAAACAGACATGCAGCCACTGCGCCACCGAGGTCATAAAAATAATCGAGTGAAACTGTGTGACTGAACTAGTGCTAACGAGAGTTAACTAGACTAATGAAGAAAGCAATAAATTAAGAATCAAGTCGCCAGTGAACTGATAAACGAGAGCCAGCGTCGCACCTTCCATTTACTTAATTATGCCCATAAATAGAAATATTAAAGACAAATGGCTTTAATTTATAATCATTTTAAGCCATTAGATGCTCGAGTAGCAACGTGATCACAGATGTCGAAAGCACTATTTTAATAATTCTTCCCAAAAGAGAGTGGTGAGTGATGCTATTTAATTTAGGTATCTGCTACGAACCAATAGTGTAGACATATTTCTGATCTTAATGTTCTTGTTTGTGTTTGCTTGTACATACAATGCAGAGTAAAAAAATACTAAATTGGGAAATATTACAGACCAATAAACTAAATTTCCAACTTTTATAAAACAGAATTTCTGTTTTCTGTGGTAAAATCAAGTAAAAAGGTTGTAACGACCTATTACACATTTGATTTTAATGGCGAAATTTCTCACAGTAACCTAATAAATAAAATTATAAAGGTATATATTCATTATTATCAACTAAAGCGCTCTTTAGATGTAACTCGTACAATTCAATAGAAATCATACAAAGTTTGTTCTCGTTTTTTTAATAACCAACTAGCGCCCTTACAATTGTGAAAACCGCTATTGTTGTGAAGGAGACAGGACTGTTGCCAGCAGTTACAGCGATACGTTATGAAATAGATGAGGTTTTATTTCTATAATTTATACATCATTGAATAGATTTTGTTTTACGTATGCTTATGATTTTTAAGGAAACTAAATCTTACACTATTTATTAAGATTGCTTTTCATATGTTCTAAGCTTAATTTGTGGTTTTTGAAATAATTGAACACTTAAAAATCTAGGTATAAAATCATCATCAGTAACTTATACGCTAATATATTATGTAACTAGTAGACGCCCGCGGCTCCGTATGCAAACTTTTAAGGCACATCTATAAAATTATTAATAAATAAATATTCCGGGACATTCCACCCAGCGCATCTAGCCCCAAACTAAGCGTACAGCCCAATATTTAATAGTCCAGGGTAGCCCTTTCCTGAGTTAGGCTTGTTACAGACATGTTGTATACAATCAGAGCTCGCCGTCATTTTTGCGGTCGGAACAAAAGACCCGTGACAAGAGAGCGGCGTTGCCAAATATTTTACTGCTCTCTGGTTGTTAGAACGAAAACAACGAGTTCCAACAAATATTACCGAGATACAATCTTAGGATTAGTTCGGAAGGTGGTGTGACTTTTTGCCTGCACGCATAGCCAATGTTTACATTTCAACCTAACCTAACCTTATTTTTATACAAAAACATTTAATACCAAGTAGCCAATGTATTTTCCTGTTAGATAACATGTAGATTGTGAATGTGATCAAGAACATATGTGTGGGTACAACTTACCCATGTTTTACAAATAAAAATTATTATTATATTATTATTATTAATTACAAGCCAGGGCAATAATTAAATACCATACTAGTCTCTCTCAAACGATGTCAAAAACGCATTTGTGGCATTCGCTGGCTTATGTAGTCTCGAGCAAAAACAGCACGAACTTTACATAAATATATCTAAGATAATATCTAATATCCCACGATCTTTAAAGCGAGAGTGAACTGCTTCTTATACGGTAAGCATGATCCATATTATACCTGTAGCTTACCATCAGTCAAACTGTGGTTAAGTGCAAACCTGTATTAATTAAAAATAAAAATAAAATCGCTCGTAGATGTAATAAGGCCGTGATGTTGATAATGGTTATGGCAGAACTCTCTCAAATGATATGATAATTTTCACCCTTTTTTATCATTTGAAAGACTCAATTAGTTTTTTTAAAGACTCAATAAGTTTATTTTGCTATAATCAAACGCAAACCTTTCCCACGTAAAAAAATAGGAGTAGGTTGTGCTCCATTTCAATTTACAGTGATGCTTAACATCAAGCAGGTAGTAACCTCAGTCTATTCCGTGCTAATATAATCTTGCTTTGTTTCCCGTCCGGCCGGTTTGAATGGCAATACCGTCGCGATATGACGACCAAATATCGACCGTACCTACCCAGAGGTTGAATACAAAGTAGGTATCTGCACTGGGCTACTCTACTAGTAACAATTTATATTATTTTTCTTCTTAGTCATAGCTCTCACTGCTGAGGATCATGATTCCTTCTGATTTGTTTAAGTAACTGTCGTCATTTGTTGCGTTTTGTAGTTAAGTTCATTGCAATCATAGCACTTTGGTACTTCAGCCTCTCAGTCTTGGCATTCATATTTCCCGGTCACTAAAAGGCGCTCCTAATTACTAAATAAAGTTTAAAAAAATATTTTAAGTTGCAACGAGTCACACTGTGGTACTATTAGTTTTTCTTAAGCGCAAATATAGTAAACAATCGAAACCAAACATAAAATATTTACGAACCAATAAATTTTGTTTTACAAACTCGAGATGCATATATACATATGAATAGATAACGATATCTTAATCAATTAGTTTTCAAATAATTAAATTTACGTGAATTTACTAACAGTTTTGATTTAAAAGTACATTTCGCATAGCAAGAAATAAGCCTGCTCAAGGCAGGGCCGCGACCCTTCCGCGCGAGTCCGCTGTTTTTGTCAACAACCGTTCAGATAAGTTTCAAATAGACCTCTGGAATACGAACAATGCGCCCACGCGCTTAATAATATATACACTCAGGACCGTTGACGAAATTTTAAATCATTAGTTATAATAAATCATCAAACAGCACACTAATATTAGCTGGAAGAAAGCGATAAGGCCGCCAGTTGTGGCACTATTTTTTAAAGTCTTTTGTGTTTCTTTTTTTCAATTCGTGTTACAATAAAGAGTTTTATCTGTCTATCTATCTAATATTATAAAGGCGGAAGTTTGTGCGTGTGTATGTTAATTACTTCTTCCACTTCTTCTAGCTGAAACGGCGAAACTGACTTGGATGAAACTTAGTATGGAAGTAGATTAGACCATGGATTAACACATAGTATACTACTTTTCCGAATTAACGCGAGTAACAGCGCATGATACTACATAGGTCAATTTCTCGTATGAAAATAACATTATATAGGTACAAGTTGACATTATATCTTGATGGTTGCTTGGAAGAGATCAATCAAGGTGAAAAGGCCGCCCAATTGTACATTTATTTATAGTTTAAGTCCATTTCATATTGTATTTTATTTATTTTGGTGTGCGATAAAGTGATATTGTATTTCATTGTATATCTACGAGAATTCCAACATTAACAAAGTGTTGCTTGTCCTCGTACAAATTGCTGCATAATAGTAGCCCGTTATATTCCTGACTTAAATATGGAAAGCAAGCCAAGCAAGCAAGCTAACGACCATTTCCCATCTTATAAGTAAGGAACAGATCTTGTGGTGTACTATTTTCCAAGTTTCTAAAGTTGGACAAACTTTAGAAACTTGGAAAATAGTACACCAACACTCACACAAAGTTCAAATGAAATCTGACTTTCGATGTTAGATTAGCTAGTATGCTAGAGATCTTAAACAACAAGACATCATAACAAGATTATAACCTAATCTTCTAATAGGTCTTTATTCAGTTCAAAACCTCTCGACACTAGAGTACAGTTGTAAAAAAAACAATAACAAAAAAAAGTTGTTCCAGTCAAGTTTGGTCGAATTCATTCAAATAGAACCTTTTCCATTTCAATTTTCTCCAATCTCATATTACAAACAAACAATACACGTTAGTTGACGTACAATATGCATTAAACAGGTAAAAACCTCAAGGGCCATTAATGTCGGTGAACTTTCAACTTTCAACAACCCGGCTCATGTGATATTCAAGCGGTCAGAGCATTTTACACAACGTGGCAATAAAATTTAAAAAGTACAATTAAAATTTAGTTCGTATCAGAGCAGCTGACTCTAGTGTCAGAATTTGTAAACTGCTCTAAGGACCTCTAGCGTGGTTTAACGCCTGACGTATTATTATAAACAGTCGGATAAGTAAAGTACAATAAAACAGATATGTGACTGGTGGAATATAATTCGCAATAATACTTTCTCTTGAGCTCGGATTTTATAATTCAAAAACGTATATGACACTGCCTTCTATTTGATTAGAATTTTGCTTTAATCTGAACGATCGTTGAGAGTTTTCAAACGATAATAAAAATTCGTAACTGAATAACCATATTCTAAGGACAAAAAAAAACCAGTGACAATAAGCTGAAGATTGTATTTATTAAATGAAAATTATTAAAACAAGTAAGCATTGCATTATAACTCAAGACGCTACATATTCACTGCGGCTGGCTACAAAAAATATTGGCTGGAAATTGAATGCCACGTTGTATGAAGGTAGAATGCACCTGCACTCAGTTATATGTTTGTACAAAATGTTTACCGACTCGATTGTATTACTAGTGTTTGTTATTTACTACTTGGCCGATCTAGCTTTATACGAAATTTAACCTTTTATTGCAGTAAAAGTGTATACAAAAATAAATCTTTCTCTAAGGAAAAGAGATGATTGGCTATCTTACGAGTATATATAACTTCATATAACTTAACAAAAAAAACTGAAAACTCAACTGAAGAATTTTCTTTTCTCGGTAAAAAATTTATCCACTCAGGTGTCGAGAGTTTTCGACCCATCTTAAAGGTTTTGACATGATTATAATCACTGTCGTACTTGATAAATAGCCGAGACCTATATATTTATGGTTTTTGTCGTAAGCAAGTATCCTTTTATCTATTCAAAGCTCAGAACAAACCCATTTTTATAATAAGACGGAATAACTGGGTAAAATCTTACTTAAATAAACATATTAAATACTACCATTTAATAGTATTTCATTTTTTAAATAACAACTTAAACTCCTTATAAAACTAAAAACTTTATTGTTTAAAAAATTAACTCGTATACACATGTAAATTTTACATGTCTGAAGTTTTATTGAGAATTAGTGGGTGCTCGCGGCTTCGCTCGCATTAAGAAGTAAAACTTGCATCTTCTATTTCCCCCCTTTAAAAGCGGCGTTTCCAAAAATCCTTTCTTAGCGGATGCTTACGTCATAACATCTACCTGCATGCCAAATTTCAGTCCAATCCGTCCAGTGGTTTGGGCTGTGCGTTGATAGACCACTATATCAGTCAGTCACCTTTGAGTTTTTTATAGATATTCATATAGATATCCCCGATAGTTGAGCTATGGATACCTATCTCTGATAAGTAGAAGAAAAAGCTGGAATCTATTCATGAATATATGATGTTAGGGAATGAGACCCATCCAAAACGGAGAGTGGTTGGAACACATTTCACTGTTAAGCGAACACTTTTAATTTAATTCATCATCATCATCATCTGTGTGTTATCGCCCACTACTGAGCATAAGCCTGTCTTCTAGTAGGCCACTTGACCCGATCTTGTACAGAATTAATGAAACGAAAATGTAAATATGATCGCGTCAGTCCACATTTTGTAGGGCCGAAAAAATACAGGTATCTGTAACAGGTACCTAAAGTACTGAACCGGTGCTTCTCGCTTCAAAATTACTTAAACAGGATGTTTATGAAACCCAAAAGCTGTTAAGGCTAATAAAACCGCGGCGCTGTTACACACTCTTAATAAGGTTGTATGTATTGTTGTGGCTCGCGGTCGGTAATTAAATAAGATAAGACTACTTTAGTTAAAATACTTGCACACACTTACGCTCGAAGGGAAAATAGTAGTCATTTTTGGTCACCACCTAAAATGTGTTATTGTTTTAGATTTACTCGAATGTGCTACATCTTAGACTATAGTGGTGCTTAACATCAGGCAGGCTATAGTCAAACGTAAACCTATAAACCTAGTGTAAAAAAATGTAAGAAATGTTGATTGCTTTGGATTTAATTAGATAATAAAGTTATTATTCACATATTTTACAGACATTATGATATTATCTATTGTATAGTGTCTTTAATACGCGTGCTAAGTTTTGTGATTAGACAAAGAAGTTTGTCGAATAATTTTTTATATTAAAAAAAAATGTAAGATTGCAAATTGCATAAAAATTCATTCTCCTTTCCATAAATTTTCATGTTTTATACAAATTGTTATTAAAATGATCACCACTCGTATCCATAAAACTCTTTATATCTAGTCATTAAACAAAAGTCACATCCATAATTCAAACGGAGGCAATGCCCCCAAATAGACTTCCACAAGCGTGGTTTGATGGCGAGCGTTTAATTCGACCACTTTCATTTTGAATATTGCGCGCTTCGCTCACAAATTATGGGATAAACATTTTACCTTAATTTTATTTTCACTAATATTTAAATTTCAGTTGGCGTGGGTAACGCTCCACGGATTTAATGTAGGAAATGTCCTTGAGGCCACATTTCTGTGGTTTGGCTCAGGGGGAACTTTTTGGGGGCCACTGAAAAGTAGGACGTTATTGTCGATATGGTTTGAGATGACATGGCTTTAAATTTCAGTTCATTGTTTTTATTTTTACTGGCTCGTTCGTCTAATTTATCTTTATCTTTCTTTATTTATCCCTTTATCTTATAAGAGGTTTCAGCCATTTTTAAAAACTCTCAACTACATCTATGTCATTTGTTATATGCAAAATAACAATGTCACAAAATTATCACATATTAACAAAAACCTACTATGTGCTACCTTCATATAACCAATCTCAAAACTGACCGCCATGAGTATATATTACTTAATTTGGTAACGATATATTTAAGCCACATAAGAAGTACCTAATTATAAATGTTTGTTTTTTTATTGAGACTTATTTGCCTCTCTCTTTCGAATTTTCGAAGAGCAATGAACCTAAGTCTGAACTTAATTTTTTCGACCTTCAGACATGGAAGAGATACGTCTCAAAAATTAACAAAAAAAATACTACATATGTATGAACCTTCTGTTAAGCGAATAAAAAGTATTTGTATTGCAGTGAATGCCTATTAGGTACACCAGCTGACAACAAATAGCTCTATTCAAGAATTCGCTACGCAGAATGCTACGGTATTTGCTACGCTGGATCGTAGCACTCGTAGCACGCAGGGGCGAAGGCGTCTACGCCGCAACTACGGAGCATGCCGGCTACAAAATACACACATATTTACGGGAATATGGCTACCTCTAATACCCTATCCACACGTTTTGGAAACAGTCGCCTACAGTCGGATATAAGAGGATAAAAAAAAAAGTTAAAAAAAAATTGTCTATTACTCGTATAGAATAAGAAGAAGATTACATGACCATCTTGATATCTGTCATTTTCAAACATATTGCTTTCACTACTACTAAATGACTAAGGCGTCATTATTTTCATTATTGCATTAAAGGAATGGCACTTAAAGGAGGGGGCCTATACACAGCAGTGGGTTGACAAGGACTGGATATGATGACGATGAATAAAGGATTCATTTCATGAGTCAAAAATTGGATCCTACGTTTTTTTTTCTATTAATCTTAAAGTAAATCCGTGGCTTAAATTGCCTATGCTTTTGTGTAAGTATGTTACACGGACTTTCCTATGATATAACACACAAGACACAAGATTTTTTACATTAATTGCACCATAATGACTTCTCCATGAATAACATGCCATAATCATTGTAAAATACATCGTGCTATTTTATATTGTGATGAGTTGTGCTCTGCAGTAGGTCTCTAAACGAGCCTGAAGCGCAGAGCACGTTTCCGGCCGTCGATAATGTGTGAAAGGTATTCAAATCCTTGTTTATGAGAGGTTTGGTCTTATCTACGAGTGACTATAAGCTTTATCAACCACCTTCACATTTCATGGGTTTAGTAGATAGTAATACAGAGTTATTGATAACTAACGCATAACTTTTTATGAGTGGCTTTAGTCGTTAAAAGCGTAAATTTTTGTTCAACAGCTTTTCGCGAGAGAATGAAGACCTTGTGACTTCACCCACTCTGTGTCGAAATAGAAAGTAGTGTCAGTTTTAGGATACTTATTTTATAAAAAACAATCTTTGCGATAGCTTTGTTCTAAAATGTGTTAGTTACAAGTAACTCTGTAGGTATCAGCTTTACTTCATATAATTGAGGTAATACGTTGGCAACGGAAGACCTACGTCTCATTTTATCTACCCGTGACTCTTTATTAAAAACTAATTATATTCGGATTAAATAAATCTTGCAAATGGCAACATTAATTTACTTTCCAGGGCTCTTGGTAATACTAATCCTTATTAGTCGTAGCCATATTTATCAGAAAAAATGGAGTGCAGTTGCAAAATTAATATATAAATCTTTTTGTTTTGTCTGAGAAACTTTACAGATATATTTATTTTTTAATCCGATTAGGTATTACTTAATTAATGATAATTGTTAAACATAAAATACTGTTAAATATAGACCAAGGCAGTGTAGTTTTTTATTTCATTTCCAATGACCACTCTATCTGGAGCTGTATGTTAAGTTGTGGCCTAAATACTCTACAACATATTCTATCCTTTTACAAGACTAATATTTCATACGAAATTCCGTAAAATAACTTTCGGTCATTGTCTGATAAACAGGGCCGTAGCACTTGACATAGAAATCCCTTTAGATAATCGCCAGCAAAGGGCCCTCGCCTCCCCTGACCTGCCCTTACTCGAATATTTCCTCCGTTAGCACAGACGAGTGCTTTTTGAGGAATCAATTTCGCAAAGGATGACGTCATTGGAAAATATTAGCCGGTATCTTGAAACGGGTAATAAATTTGACTTTATAGTTAAACTATAGCAATGCTTAACATCAGACAAGCTGCAGGTAAACTTAAGCTTGTGCTAAGAAAAAACGTGATATTTGAAAATCGATGATTCGTTGTAGTTGTTATTCATACGGTATGCGTTGTCTACTAATTTCTCAGTAAATAAAACATCATATCATCAAGATAACTTAATAAAAGCATCTACATTCAATTTGTGTATGCGTACACCGCATTGGTCACATAATATAACACGTTATTATGATCCCGCTGACCTTACTTATCATTAAACTTACTTGTCCTTCGTAGACAGTTTACTCCCAGCACATTGAGTGGAGAATCTACCGTGATGTCTCTATTTGAAATAAGCTGGATGCCACGTTGTATATTACTTACATTTCTGACGTATTGTTTTATAAGCGAACGCGCTCCATTATAATGTCAAATGCAGTCAGGCGTAAAACCTTCCTTCTATCACTTCTTACTCTTCGAATTATTCCAACCTTGGGCTCGCTCTTGCTCACAGCAGATGGATGAAGTAGTTGTCCGGAATGGACCAGATATAGAAATCATGTAGTGGCATGCCAAAGCTGACTACGAGACTAGTTGTAGTCAAACGTGTAGCCATCTAACTACCACTTACATTTTAGTCTTACCTACCATTATTTTGCAAACGCGCTCTAATACACGTCAAACTACGATCAGGCGTAAGACCATTTTAATACTGGTTCTATTTCTACTACTTACTCTTCCAATCGTAATGTTCTTCCAGGTTGGGTTCGCTCTCTGCCCACAGCAGGTACGCGAAGGCATCGTCTGGTATGGATCTGATCTGGAAGCCGACCAGCGGCGGGACTCCGGAACGGGAGAACTCCGCCAGACATGCTGACAGCTCGTTGTTGCCCTGTAACAAGGTAAAAGGCTATTATTACTAGTCCTCTTTGGATCGTATTCCTCAAGACTGTGGGTCGGGACTTTCCCGCAAAATTAGTTTATTGAGAGAGCTCTTCAAGCAGATACATTGTGTTGGCCGACTGCTATGATTAGAAACGTTGTTCTTAAACAAATGTAAATCAACGTATCAGCATTGCCATCCAGCGTGGTAATGCAGCCAGCATGCTGGGTACGCTGCCCTCTGGTAGTGGGCTGGAGCACTTAGATTATCTTTAGGCTTTTCTAAAGATTTTCTAAGTGCCCCTTTTTGTAGTAGTTAGAAGTAGTATGTTTAGTTTTCCTTCACTTGTTTTTATATTTTATTATTGTAAATAAAGTAATTATTTATATCACATAACTCTTGAAATAAATCATTGATGTATGTATATTGTTGGGCCAAGTATACCTTTTCGCTGACTATATGCAAAAGGCTGAAATATTAAGGTCATAGTAAATGTTTGAAAGATACCTACTTCATTAATAATACATATACTACAGTCTTTATAATACAGGAACAAACCGGTAGTTACACGCATAACACGAAGATCGTAAGTTTTAACTATCGCCCACCTACATTTGTTATTTACTTACATATGTATTATATGGATGTACCTACATAGTAGTTAGCAGTTAGTTAATAAATTACAAGTTACCGTTTTTGTTTTATGTTTTGTGTAATTGCGGGCATTGCCCTCACTAAATTACTACAGATGGAAACAAAACTTATGTTGGTTGTTGTAAGAAATTGATTTCAATTACAAATAAATATATATATATAGCTAAGTATATGCAACAATTTTAGTTTTATACCTAGAATTAAGGTGATGTGTGCGATTTGGTAAATTGTGGTATTTCTAGACTCTATACCAGCTGATAACGCGATGAGTATATGAACCTATGCAAATGAAAATATATCGAAATTTCAAACTGGTGCTTCCGTGAAATGGATTACACGTCAGGTTGAAGGTTCCAGTTGCTTGTCATTTTACAATCGTCATTATTAACATAAAAAAGCCACGCGTAATTAAAACTAGGTAAAACTCTTCAATCTAGGTAACATTTCAATCTACCGTTTGTTTACTGTTATACATGTGTTCATTTGATTTTTAACCGACTTCAAAAAGGAGGTTATCAAATCTTCTTAAAGTTTTTTATGTGTTCATGTCCTAAGACATTAAATCTGTTTTACATATTTATCTTACCATCTTCCGCCACTTTTTGTCTTGTGTTTAAGAAGTTCTTTTGTCAGTTGCAAGCTCAGTACTACTGCATAAAATAGCCAGAACCAGTTGAAAGAGACTTTAAAATGCTTATTTCACTGTGGTGTAGCCAAATAGATATTATAAAGAGGGAACATGGTAAATGGTAGGAAGGTGCACTCACCGCAGTCAACTCGTACAAAATCCTGGGGTACCCCTCAGTTTTATCACACCACAGTATAAGGCTCACACACATAATTTACGTTTATGGGCTTGTCTTTAGCGAGCAGTTCACCTTAGACGTATTCATTACAAAATATCACACGGGACACATAATTTAATCTCGGTGAATTTGTCTTTTTTTTCTTAGCACCACTGCACTCGCGGTACACATTTATATGCCGGTGTCCATCTTGCAACTCGCTAGAGGGCGCTAGCGCACCTACTTATCTTCGCCGTACATTGACGAAAAGAGGCACCTTCGGGAAAGGAGTGGGAGAGGGACAGAATATCATACGAATAAAATATAAATAAATACATGTGGCGACACCACACTGTACATTAATGACAACAAGGACATGCAAAATTCTCTTTTTAAAATTTCAATCTGCGCAGGACTGCGACGAATGGCGGTAACTCAGGTAATACCGCTGTTCGCTGCTAGTATTTATACACATTTTCATAACACAACCCCTGATTTCGTCATCCAAAGCTCAGTTGTTTAATATAGACAAATGTTTGCATTCAGTAGGAGCGCTTCGATCAAGGTTACCTAACAATATGGGCTGTACTCTGTTCGCGCTACTAGGCTCAGACTTGCAATTTTAGTCACAAATATGAACTTTATTACTCAGCAATAAGGTTGCTGGTTGCAGTTTATGTAACTGAGATCAAGACGAGGGGCTACAGAGGTTATGGTACAAGCTTACTTTATACGACAGTACGAGTTCACTCAATAAGGTATATTTTGGTGCTGCTATTTGTAACAAAAGTTATTCGGTGTATAAAAGTTGGAGCCTTCCTGTACCGTTAAACCAGTAAAAATGTACATATAACTTGAAACACAAATTATTCGTTTAAAATCGAACCGCGGCGTGTCGAAATGTAAGGCGGACGCTTCGATCCAGACACACTCACTTATTTGGAAGCTACAATGCCACAAATCTCACTAAAAATATATAAGCGAATATATTTGTGTAGGTGTATATTTGTTTCATTTTTAATCTCAAAAGCTGTTGGGAGCGAAGAAGAAACATATGAATGAAATTTTTGTACGAAACAAAATTGGACCGGATTAGCACATAGCGACTTGTTATTCCGGATCAACAAGAGTAAATCCGCGGCATCCGCGGGGTGCCCCTGATCTACACATTCACAATCAACGGATCATACACATTCTTAGATGCATCGAAAACTATGGGTTGAAGGCCCAAGAGTTATGGTTTAAGACGTTTATTTCTGATAAGAAATTATACATTCACTTTTACGAGCTAAATTTAGTATTAAACTTATAGTTAGATTAGTAGCCTAGTTTTAAGGCGGAATATAGGTAAGCAATTTATAAAAAAATAGATAGGTTAGATAAACTCATATTTAAAAAAATCCGAAAATAAACATTTTATCATATAAAAATTGTAATAGTGACACACAGCGCCATCTAGCCCCATACTAAGCGTGTATCGTGGGTACTAGGTGACGGATATAATATATAACGGATATATACCTACTTTTATTTTAGCAAGTCCCTAAAGTAAAGTTTTTTAAAGAGTTTGGCTCCGTTACCACGACTATGCTACCCTACAAAGGGCAGTAGGTTGGCCCCAAGGCCAGCGGCGGGGGCTCCGACGTCAGACCGTATTGCAGCCGTAAACGCCGCGCCTTCTTGTAACTATCGCTTTTATTGCTTACGTTTACTTCTTTACATCGCTGCTCGATCGAAGCTATAGCTTAGTCATCCTTTGACTACGATTTGGAGATTCTCAACAAAGTTTACTATCTATATGGTTGTAGTAATACGTTTGTATATTTTTGGGCATAAACATGAATGATGTAACAGAATTTAAACTAATTGTGAAATTTCACTAATTATCCACCTCAATTACTAGTAAGTAAGTGTAATCATTAGTGTGACTTGACCACATGTGAAAAAAGTCACAGATGAAAACACATGGTTCATATACCTACTGATATTGTATAATATGTGAGAATTAAATTAGAAGAATATAATGCAACTGCAGAAACAGGACCGAGACGAGACGAGAGTGGGAAAAACTGACTATGGATGATGATAATGCAAAAGCCGTATCTAAATTATCAACTAACGAATTTGAGCCTTATCTTCTAATATTGATAAAGTAGCGATACGATAAGCCATATTTTGTTGCATAAATCAATGTACCAAGAATAAAAAAAAAACTTTCATTCTTCTAGTGCCTCTCCTTAATGGAGGTTGGCTGTCAGCTCAGCAAACTTCTCTCTTGCGCTAAGACTTGATAGCCTCCTTTTTTGAAGTCGGTTAAAAATAGTGTTTGCTGTCAGCTGGCTTGTGTCTTCCTATAAAAGTATATCAACTGTAATTGTAATAGAAGTCAGTAGAATACATCTTAAACTTGTTTCTTGCATAAATTGAACTGAACTAATCCAGTAATCGGGAACTATTCCGAATATGACTCAAAATCGGTGGCATTTTAAATAACGTTCTTTTTGTGTAGAAATAAAGATACACAATTCAACTGATCAAAAACGTCTATAATTTGCACATTGCATTTTTTTCTTTTGCAAGCAGATTAGTGCAGGAACTATTTCCAATGAAATTTCTGTTCTGCTTAGTGTCGAAATGTTCGCGTACTTTAGATCAAGTGCTGCGGTTGACAAGCTATGGCAATTTTAAAACGAGTGTATTTAGATGAAGTTGGTACGATGTAGAGGCTCGATAAAATAGTTGAGTTGAACCTGTACTTTGTATACTCGTAACTTGTGAAAAAAGCTTGTGAGTCCAGGACTCTAATTATTTAATTTAGAACCTTATTGAAATTAATCTTAATAACTTGTAAATTTTTACACTTATAAATTTGTAAAATTTATCAAAGTTTTCTGTATTAGAACAAAAAAAACCTAAAAGGTTCAAAAAAGTTTATGTGTTAGCTAAGGGCCTGTCCTACCTTTTGCCGCCCATAACTTCACATAAAAGACATTCAAATTTAATCAATTATAAAAAGAAAACCGATCAATTGAATTTTACTATTAATTAGACATTTGTAAGTAAACAAATAAAACAACAAATCATTGACATCCGATCCATTGAGAGACAGAGAGACTCTGGACAAGAAAAGCACAAGACCGACGCCAAGGGCATCTCGGGGAGGAGGCTTATACTCAGCATTAGGTCGACAAGGGCTGAAGAAGATGACGATGAAGCAAACAAAGTTAGTAAAAAACACATTAATTATATCTCATACATAAAGTAGGTTAAAAATGAGTCTTCTTGTCGAATAAGCACAGTCCTTATACTACTTATGCAACAAAGAGGCACCGGACGTAGCCGCAGAAAGCAAGCCAAAGTACCCCGAGGGTAGCGGAAGTGAGGTTACAAGGGTTTGCTTGTAAAATTAGCTCGTCCCAAACAGCTCTCACTAGATTATGTTGCGTTGGAATTTATGGACGGAGTTTTGAAGCAAGACACGGTTTATTTTTATCGTCCTGCTTAAGATTACGTATATAGCAGATATTAGTCATCTTAGCCATGGTCCCAAATCCACGTTACGTTAGTGGAAGATACCTGAGATTTTGCAGAATACTAGTTTGTACATAGAGCGACAGTAGATAAAATTAATTAATTAGCATATTTTCAAGCCCCATTCACGGCGGGCTTTATGAAACCATATATAAGCTATTGACATACTTATAAGCGCCCCTTTTCAATGCGCACACCTACTTTGGCCAGAGGGGTGGTTTCGACAAGTTATTTAATATCGAATGGCCTTCGAATGCTCGACAGAAGGGCCCGACTAAAACTCCGCTACACCAACGCTGATGGTAAATTAATAAACTATAATGTTTTGTTTACAGCAAAAAATAATGACTTATGTGTTAATTTCGTAAAGCCAATAGGTACATGAGAAGTTTAACAAGTTGATATCTAAGTATCAATTGGTATGTTAGGAAGTTTGTGTCTCGTTTCAAAAACAAAACAGTGTTTAAAACTATGATGCCATAGAGAGACAGATAGGTACATTTCAATATGTTGGTATGTTAGTATATTCATTACCATGAAATGAAATGTCTTGACTATATTTTCTAACAAACTATTGTTTGTGTATACTCAATGGGCCTTATTACAAAACGTGGTTTAAATATTAGTCCAGAACTTTGAAAATATGCAGTTCGTTTTTGCTGTTCGAAATTTGCCTGTCTACTGTCATAATAATCAAATTGTCAAAATGTAACCAATAATAAATTAACGTCTTTTACTTGAGAACTGGCACAATACAAAGTTATGGCCAATTAAAAAAAAAAAAAAAACACGTCCCCATGGGGGATGAAATAAAAAATCATTGAACGTCCCAATTTGAAGTTGACATTTCATTGTTGATTATATAATGTTTGAACAACAAGAACCGCCTTTTTATTTTCAAAGTCCTCTACTAATATTTAAACCACGTTTGGTTATAAGACGGAATTTTCCTTAATATTTCAATGTACATATATACAACTTACCACCATGAAGCGTACGAAGCATTAATAAGTAAGTACAAGTACATATTACCTGCAATTTAAAATACACAAAGGCTAAACATAAGTGATTTATACAGTTTCTTTGGAAATTTACAAAACTTGGCTGAAAGTTAGGTTCAAACAGCGATCAATATCTGTAAAACTTAGTCATTTCAAAGTCAAACTGATTTTAGTCTTTCTACTTAGAAATATGTTGCAAATGAAACCTAAGTGTATTACCTACTTTGAATTTTAAATCCATTAAGTAATATCAGGTAAATGTAAGTATGATTTTTTGTTTTTGACGGTACGTGTCTGGATATGGTGTATGAAATGAGTTTATTTAGGAAATAATTTAGATATAGGGAAATAAAAACGTACAACACCAAAAATTTAACCAATGATTATCATATAAAGTAAACAACAAGACAAATCCATATACAAAAATAAAATAAAAAACAAATACATATACTTAAGCCAAATATATAGTAATTTGGCTTCAAATATTTATAATAAATAAATAAATATTTGCTGAATGCCTTCGAAAACATGACATAATCTGTCTATTAGATACCTTCACACTGTTCCCAAAAATACAAACTTTTACTTAGACTCAACTAATAATCTACTAAGTCCGAAGTCCCTAAAACTTTAGGGTCTTGTTTTAGTACTCGGGCGTATAAGCTCAAGGCAAAGGGCAATACAACTTGTATTGAATCCGACAGCCCTTGGCACATATAAACAAAATAATCCAAAGACTCGTTACTATTTTCTTCTATACGGAGTTGGAAAAAAACTGGACATAGATATCTATATACATACAGTATGCTATTACAGACTAATTCGTGTATTTCCAAAAGTCGTAAAGAAAAAGTTCTTGCTTTTAACTTACTACACTCACAGCTAAAGCTTTGGGTCAACCAAAAATGGATTGTAATGGGACGGATATAAGAAAGATACAGTATGAAGAATGAAAGAACGATCCGTAGCAAAAGCGAGAAGGTACAAAAGAGTCAGCACAGCCTACTTCTTTATTCTGTGGCACAGCATAGCCTCCGAAAAACATGATCTCGGAGGGTAGGGCATCGAGACAAAACTAACCTACTCGTATTAAAACCACCCTTCAAAGGTAATAAGTACGTACGTAGCAACCAATAAGTAGTACCAATAAGTACGTAGAAATACTTTAATTTCGTTGGCGTTATTTTTAACAGTAACCATGTACATTTTCTGTAATTATTGGAATGGTGGGTTCACAATTCACAGTGAAATTATAAAGAGAATGTACCATTCTATTCAGTTAACGTTGCGTAAGTCCGCGAATGCTACGGATTCCATGGACCGCGTTTCGGACAAATGCTTCCATCCTAAAAGAGCTTAACATAAAGCAACGCATGTCCGCCGTATGTCTGAAGCGAGTACTACAGTACTTTGTGCATATCGCACGGAAACCAGCGGACAATTTGGAGAAGCTCATAGTGACTGGAAAAATGGCAGGAACGAGATCCAGAGGTCGAAGCCCTACAAGATGGTCCGATCAGGTGGCTGAACACATTGGCGCCAAAGCAAGTGCTGCCATACACGAAGCTACCGATCGTGACAAATGGCGTCTAATGGTCCATAATTTTGGTCGGGGGCATCACGATGCTCAGCATTGAGCTATCGCCTAGAGGAGGAGGATTCAGTTAACGTACCCCTCGGATTCTACGTATTGCTCGTGAATGGCTATCGCTTCCTACTGTACGCTCAGATATATTGTGGATAGAATGATATAGTCATAGGTTGAATGGGTTTAATCACAAGCAAAGCTAACTAGAGACCTCTGATTACAAGAATAAGAATCTTGGAACTAGAAGAATAAATGTACTTTACTGCTTACTTTAAGACAAATAGATCGGACCGCATCGCAACTAAATTGTTTGCAAACATCTAATTAGAGTATTGTGTATTTTTGTCCAATGTCCACTGTATCGTTAGCATAAGAACTATTTAAAACACAAATAATGTAGTAATGGCTTGGACTTTGACACCAGTAGGTACAATTGTATTTTATGTACCAAGAGGTCTCAAGCCAATCGGACAACGTGATTGGTCCGGCGAGGACACGTTGGGTCGACAAAACTTAATTTTACTATAGAACTTACAAAATAAAATAACAGGTTAAGAAAAAATTACTTCATTAAAAAAAGAAATTAATTATTTTGGGTACTTGATATCGTATTAGATTTTCAGCGACAACAGTCTAGTAATTGGTAATTTCAGGCTCAAAGAATATTTAGGACATGCGAGTATGTGGGGGTGCTTGAACTAAAACTGTAAAGTACTCAATGCATATGTCTAGTCATCCCAAAGGATTTGAAAATCGCTTCAAAATAAGATGAGGGTTAGTGCTTTATTTCTAGTTTCACGTGTAAATATCAAACTCGATTGACTCGAACATATGTTGTTATAATATCTTTAGAAACAGCAGTCTATAAGGCGGCCTGTGGGTTCAACGAACTCAATGATAGAGCAATCGAAAACCTGCACTGGCCTGATTTGATACAAGCTTAGCATAGTTTTGTATACTGATTGTCCCAACCTTTAACGCAACCAATACTACAGTGTTTTCAAGTTCTATACCTACATTATATAGAATGGGGCTATATCATATGGGGTTCTGTGATAATATGTCCTGCAATATTTATTTATTTATTCATTCACCCCACATCATGGCCCCAATGACATGAGGCTAGTTTTCAAGCTACGATAGCAAGCTACTGTTAGTTCACTGGCCTATTAGCTTAGTTGGTAGTGGCTCTGCCTTGAAATCTTGAGGTGTAGGCTCGATTCCCGCACACAAGTATTACTGAATTTTAAGTTTATAATTACTTGTGTTGGGTCTGGTCGTATATATGTGTAATAAGTATGTGTATAAAAAGAATACAAGTGCCAGCTTAGTATGGGGCTAGATGGCGCTGTGTGATATGTCCTGAAATATTCATTTATATTTATAAAAGAGAACTAGCGTGATCCAGTAGCTAGCTAGTTGACTAGTTTGAAAAAGTAGCCGCGTGTCCTTCGGGCATGCAGGCAGGCAGGTGAAGTGTGAGTATAAATGTTTATTACTTCTTCCCGCTCAATTAGCTGAACCGATTAGGCAGAAATTTGGTGTGTAAGTTGATTAGACTTCGAATTAACTTGTTACCTCTTTTTTATCCCGTAATAATGGGGGCAAAGCCACGATGCGCAGCTAGTTAAGTGAAATAATTAATCTAAAAAAATAATTAGCAATATAATAATTTATAATAAGTATTATTACATACAATATGTAGACGTGTATGAATTATCTAAATATATAAAACTCAAAGGTGACTGACTGACTGATATAGTGATATATCAACGCACAGCCTAAACCAATGGACGGATCAGGCTGAAATTTGGCATGCAGGTAGATGTTATGACGTAGGCATCCGCTAAGAAAGGAATTTTGGACAAGCCGCTTTTAAAGGGGTGAAATAGGGTTAGCAAGTTTTACTTCTTAATGCGAGCGAAGCCGCGAGTATCCACTAGTTCAATATAAAAATGATATTTAATATTTGTTATGTTACGAATATGTCCAATGTTTTAAGAAGGCTTTTAGTAAGGTATTATTATTCCTTTAGGCCGATAACAGTGGACACAATACAGGGACCGCCCACGTTACGACATAGAACAATGAAAGACAGGCCGTGTCAACATATTTCTTTAAAAAACATAACGAGGCAATGTGGTAGGCAATTTAAGAACGTTATCCATTGGCACCAGATTTTTGTATTAGTTAGGTTTCTATTTACCTTAATATCATTATACCATTGTTGTACATTTTATATTTTAGTTATTTTATTTGTTTCCGTTTAGTTTCTGTTATCAAACTAAAATAAAAAAACAATAAAGTTTAGTTTAGTTTCTGTTATCAAACTAAAATAAAATAAACAAAAAATCGAGAATTCCATCAAACACTCTTACTCTTTTATGAACTTTGCTTTCCGATTACCAAAATTAAATGCTCTCACATAAAGCGCCCCAAATGGGTATCTAAGGGCATTCAAAGATGCGCTAGGAAGAAAATTACACTTTTATGGAATTATAGAAAATCAAAAACCAACACATCCAGGGAAGCCTACATCAAATATTCAAAGAGATATAAAAAAATAATTAAGTTAACACAGCGTGCACAAAATGATTATTATATAAAAAACTCTACTAACAAAGGAAAAGCGACTTGGGATGTGATAAATAGACAAAAAGAAAATTACCCAAACGTACCCATTACTCACATCAAAACAGGAAATGACAATATATCGACAGACCCTACTGATATAGCAAATTGTTTCAATGATTATTTCATTAACATGGCAACAGAAACTAGCAATAAAAACAATAGCTATCAGTCGTATTCGCAAGTGTCTCAAAATAACTCAATATTTTTTGTGCCTACAACCCCAGTAGAGATATACAACATTATAACCCACTTAAAGAACACTATTAGTGTTGGGACAGATGGTATTACTACGTCTGTTCTTAAAGACGTCAGTGCAGCTATAGCCTCAGTCCTAAGTTATATTATTGACAAGTGCATAGCAAAAGGAATATTTCCGAAGGATCTGAAAACATCGATTGTTAAACCAATTCATAAGAAAGGAGATATATCCATAGTAGGGAACTATCGCCCAGTAGCACTCATACCCGTACTGTCAAAAGTCTTTGAGAAAGTAATAAGCAACCGCTTATATAACTACTTCGAAAGTAAGGGCATTTTGGCACACAACCAGTATGGATTTAGAAAAAATAAGAGTATAAATATGGCAGTGTACAATTTTCTGAGTAAGGTCATGACAGCCCTAGACAAAAAAAGATGTGCAATAGCTATATATATGGATATGTCAAAAGCTTTTGACAAAGTCCATCACGGAATACTACTAGATAAACTGTGGAAATACGGCGTAAGAGGCAATGTACACACCCTTATAAAATCATACCTATGCAATCGGCTACAAGTTACAGAAATAAGTAGACTTTGTAATAAATCAATGAAAATAATGAAATTCAATTCAAATATACGCGAGGTGAAATATGGTGTTCCGCAAGGAAGTGTGCTGGGTCCGCTCTTGTTCCTCATATACATAAACGACTTACCAAATGTAACGAATCACCATTTGACATTGTTCGCCGATGACAGTACAATTCTGTTTACAAATTCAAATTTAAATGACATACAATCTGACATTAACGATACATTGACAACAGTAGTAACCTGGCTCAATAACAATAATTTAGAGATAAATATTGACAAAACCAAATTTATGTATTTTAGACTTAAACACAATGATACGGCTAATCTGGACATAGACTATAACGGACAGAAAGTAGAAGAAACCAATATGACACGATTCTTAGGCATCAATATTGACAACAAATTGGGTTGGAAGTATCATATCGAAGTTGTATGCAATCGGCTGCACCAAGCAGCGTATGCTTTGTATCAGATGCGTAAGGTAGTGAGCGAAAACACGATGTTAACTGCATACCATGGTCATGCTGCCTCAATCCTACGATATGGCATTATTTTTTGGGGCTACTCGACAAAAGAATTAAACTCAAAAGCGCTACTGGCGCAGAAACGTTGTATTCGCGCTATATGCGGCCTGAAAAAAACACAGTCATGTAAAAATCATTTTAGTAGATTAAAATTACTCACCGTCCCCGGAATATATATAAGTGAAGTTGCCATGTTCATAAAAACAAACCCTGACCTTTTCAAAATGACTGAAACGGGTAGTAGACGTGAGGGAATGATATATGCCCACAATAGAAGAACAGCCTCCTATAATAGAAGTGTGTTTGGTATTGCTCCTCTAATATACAACAAAATACCCATTGACATTAGATCACAAACCAATGTTAATATATTTAAAAGACAACTCAACGACTTTCTTGTAGGCAAAGCATATTATACGGTAGATGAATTTATTTCGGACAAAGATTTAGGTATTGATATAAGACTTTAATGATTGTAACATATAATTGACTGAATGCTCTGAATAAATTACCAGCTGAAATTTGCGATTGTCAAAATGTTATAAAATTTAAAAAACAATCTTAATGTTCTAAATGAAAGATTTCTTTTGTATTTTTTATATTTTTATTTTGTTGTCTGTAAATTGCGTGCCCTATGGGTGGGAGTATAGAGGTCCATTATGTAATATTTTAACAACTGTGTAACCTATATTCCGCAATATATATTTTGAATTTGAATTTGAATTTGAATTTGAATTTGAATAAAACATCAACACAGTTAGAGATGAATAATGGCACAAGTGCACGAAATACTTACGTTGAAATGAAATTGTTTATTATCAATCAAATCAAACTACATTTCAAAATTAGCATTGCCAAGATATTTTATAGAATTAATTTACAATAGTGGTTGATTTGTTGTATCAGATAAACGGATAAACATTTTGTTAATAATTTGTTCGAATTATTTGTCATGGATTAATTGAACATTTTATTAATAATTTGTCGAATTATATGAAATTAAAGATACATTCTAAAGATGTACTTAACTTATATATATGTACATAATTAAGTAGTTAAATGTCAATTCGATTAGTTTTATCAGTTTGTTTGAAGTATGATCCGAGTTCTTAGAAAATTATGTCCATTGGTGTTCTATGTCACAGGCCCACGCTTACGCTGTTTTGTTTGTCTTCCGCTGATAAGAGGGTTAGGCACATACAAACACCAAACACAAATTAAAATAATTCTTTGTATAAAACAACCTTCAGTTTTACCGAATTCGATAGAGTTTTTTTTTGTTTTTCAATTATTAATTTGTGTTCAAAACTTTTAAACTTATTTCTTATACCTTAAATAAAAAGAAATATAGCCTATCTGCAAATGTGTACCTATAATATTAGTGTTTATAAGTTACCAAAAAAATAAATTTATAGATAAATAATTATAATAAAGTATTTAATGAATATTATAATTTACATTGATTATTGTCGTGTTGTAAAACTTCCGGTTATTTGAAGAATAACTTCGTGGTTTGATTACTTTTTTTAAATGGAGTTAAAATAGCAAGCAAAATTAAATCTGCCGCCCAGCGCTCAGCGCTATTTTCGGTCCGTTCGACTTACAACACAGAATAAATAATACAACTTACAGTGCAATGTTCAATAAGTAATATATTTCTTATGTGTATTTACCAATTAAAACTGTTTTATGGCTTTCTGTATTGGAAATGTTTATGACTCATAAAAAACTACCAACATTTTATTACTACTTCTTTAAGTGATATGAGCACTTGTTAACATTTAATATGAATATGAAGCGCCCACAGCTCAGTTAGCGGGGGTAATCGCTTGCGATTACCAATGTTAAGCAAAGGTCGACGCGGTCAGTCCTTGGATGGGTGACCGAAGAATGGTGTAGGGACTTGGCTTGCCTAAAATCTACATTCATCAAGTCGATGTACAATCGAATATATGTCACTCGCGCATTCACCCCGCGCTCGCGCATCTCTAAAATGAATGACATTTTCATACATCGACAGTGCTGCTCCAACCTTTGAGCAGAAGATACGTTATGCAAAAAACAATCTAAAAATCGCGAGTGTTGTAACCTAATCAGTGTCCTCGTTTATCTGTTTTGTGTGTTCCGATAATTGGACTTTGCCTGGATGCCAGGAGGCGTCCAGGACTCGCCGACGACCACATTCAGGAGGACTTACTGCAGGCCAGGTTGTTTTAATAAAAAAGGGGTACGTAAAACTTTCGCGTAGTAAATTGTAGTTTACAGAAGTCCTTATTACAGGGCTGTCCAAGTGGCATATTCCATTTTGGACTTCCATGGGTCGGATGAAACGTAAGATTATAGGTCCCGGCTGTTTGTCCAGTACAGCAGTCGTTAAACCATGTCAGAGGCTCTTGGGGCGGCTTGATAAACTCTCGACACTAGAGTTGGCCACTCTCTTTCGATAAGAAGAAGAATTTGAATATACATAGGTATGCATACTATATACATATTTAATAGTTTGTTTACTATATCTATTACGAATCTTTATGAAATACTTGTAGGTCAACAGGGAGAAGTATTCTTTTGTGGTTTCCAAAGTTAGGTTGCGGTCACTTCTTGAATGTATGTCTATGACTAAAAAGTGATTTGACAGACAACTTAGTAAGGGCGTAATTACTTGCCCCTATGATTAAATAGTATAATTTCTAGAGACCTGCTATTCTTGTAGTAACTGGAAAAACCCCTAGATAGGTACATATAAGTATGTATTTTAAACATTTTAAACATTGTAAGTTGCCCGAGAGCTGACCCCGACATAATATGATTTGATTTAGGAATTCTTTTTATCGGCACCCAAATTTAATTTCAATGAATCCGCTTTCAGTTTGTGAAACAAAATCAGTGCTTGTAGGTATATGTAATGTGTCCGTAAAACAAATGCATTTCAAAAGCTGTAATATGTCTTTGTGCACAGACCATAAAAAGGTTTATTTTCACAAACTCGCCCCAACGTCGGAGTTTATTGGTCCAACCCGAATGCACTATTATTTTTGCTACACCTTGCTTGATCCAATATTTGCGGAACCTCGCGCTGTCGATGTTGCGGCACATAAAATGATCAAGATTTATTTTAGCAGCTTTCAAACGACGCGAAGTTGAAATCCAAGGTCTTTAGTACGATTTTTAATGTTTTTATGAAAGATGTTTGCTATTATCTTTAAATAAGCTATTTTGACTGTTTATCAAATAAATTTTAATGTAATGTTATTGTGCTCGCGACTTCGTCCGCGTGGATTAAATGTAATGTTATTGTGCTCGCGACTTCGTCCGCGTGGAATAGTTATTACCATAACAACCGTTCTAGTAAGTAATCTTAAAAGTTAGACATAAACTGTCCCGGACATTTTTTTAGATCATTTCAAGAGAAATAATTCTTCCATACATATTTTTATCATATCTTGAACCATTTTCGCAGCGCAAGCAACGAAGCCCTCAAAGATGAATAATTTCCCCCGTTTTTTTACATTATCCATTGTTTCTTTGCTCCTATTACTTGCAGCGTGATGTTATATAGCCCAAAGCCTTCCTCGATAAATGGTCTATCCAACACAAAAATAATTTATCAATTCGCACCAGTAGTTCCTGAGATAAGCGCGTTCAAAGAAACAAACAAACAAACTCTTCAGCTTTATAATATTAGTAAAGATATAGATTAAACTTAGGCAAGCGAATTGGACTTAGTCTGTAAGGTTTATTCTTATGTAGTGAATTAATAAATAAATACAGCAAACGTAGCAAAACGTTCGTCGGTAATCGACGTGATTGTAACGTGATAATTATAATAATTATATCTAAAATAACTAAGTATCGTAAGCAAACATAGCAAAGTAATACGAATGGATTAAGGTGTTCCCAAGCTATTAATAATACTTCTCAATGCCAATCAACGATTATATAACTTGTAAAACATGACTATAGTGTAACACGAAGATTCCACTTACGTAGTTCCTTGTTATTAAATAGGTTACATGTTTTTAATTAAAAAAAATGAAAAAAAAAATACAAATTTTGTATGGACTTCAAAGCAACATATATAGCCAAATTAAAAAAAAGCATAGATTATAGTTCGAAGATATACCTATATCATAATCCATCTATCTTCAAAGCGAGAGTGAACCGGTTCGTATCGGGTAAGCAAGCTCCATCTTAGGTCATAGTTTATGCCTATCATCAGGCAAATTATGGTCCTATACATACATTTATTTTTTAACTAGTAAAAAAATATTGTATTGGGTTCCCAAGTGTGTAATGCCGGAGTCCCCAACATACATACGTATAGGCATAGTTAACGTACCCCTTGTTGTCGAATGCCCTTTCCGTTTGACATTTCGCATCCAGTGGAGACCTCGTTTACTTTTATTGACAGCAGAGCGGCCTCGCTCACTCATTTCGCCACAATGCAGACAATTCTAAATTAGCAGCAAAGTTTAGCAATAGCAAGACTAAGCATGTGACCTCTAAACTAAGTCAGTGTACTGACTACAATACATTGATAAGTTTACGGGTCATTAATCTGTAGACAACCACTAAGGTAGTCTTTAGATTAATAAGTTTCAAAAAGTATGTTCTGTTGAAAGGAATCTAATCAAATACAAATTAAGAGTATATAATTATACAAGCTCCGCCTTCTAACACAATTAAGTAAATGTATAAATTAAGCATATAGGGTTTTTGTAAATTAATTTATTTAAAGCAAATTACTGATAACTTTTTACAAATGTACATTGTTTATAATGATTCTAATAGAGTTTCTAGAAGCTTTTAAAGTACCTACTTTTAAGGACCGCACCATATTTCATATACTTGGCGAGATATAGGGTAGCAGAGAAGTTTTCTGTGAAACAAAATGAAATAGCCAAGTCGTTATTCCCAAATCCGGTTGATCTCAGAATGACTACTAGTCTAGACTGTTTATTTACCTAAGGCAGTACAAGTTAATATTTACTATTCTCGACGGTCGTAAGCTCGTTTTGCAGCGAGTGCTTGCAAATCTCTAGCAGGTAAATGCATAGGAATTTATGCTCAAGTCCAGCAATGTTTTAGGTCTTTGCAATATAGGAAGGCATTTCCAAGATATGTGTGTTTGAAATAGCTAGTTGCTTTCTTGTGTTTCAATTTACTTCTTTAAACTGTGTATAGACGTGGGTATTAATCTATTTAAAAATAACAGAGATGTTCTTCAGTTTATGGTCACTTGTTTGTGATTTTGAAGAAAAGTTGATGGAAAGAGACCGAGAGGCCGGAGTCACATACGGTGGTCTGACCAAATAACTAAAGAGCTGAAGATGCCAATAAATGTTGCAATGCACCAAGCAACAGAACGAAACCGATGGCGACAACTAGTCAACAGTATCAAAAGGAGTCACGATCCTCAGCAGTGAGGGACACGACTAAGAAGAGTTTGTGATTTTATATGAGGCATTGACATAATGAATGCAAAAATCCAGCTGACCGTAAGAAAAAACGCTTAGATATTATTCTAAAAAAACTACGTTTTCGTTGTTTAAATTGTTTTTTTTTTCTATATTTATTAATGACATTAAAATCTATCGGCTGTACTTTCACCCGAATTTATTATTGAACATATGTTCGGTGCTTCCACTACGTGTAAAACTTGAAACCGTCCTATCGCTATCTAAACTTCAGCATCAATAAAAAAACGCGAGCATTGAATATGCATTTCATGTTCCCATACAAACACCCGCCACGCTAGCCATTAGGGGTGCCTATAAGTGAAAGCCCTAATAATTTTATACGCCCTCTGAAGGGGTAAAGCCAGGCAATAACATAACTAGCGCTCTTGCTGACCTAGTTATGAACAGGGTTATTGCCAAAGAGCAGGATTTGCTGTATTACAGGTACATAGCGAAATCGTGGAGTTCTTTGATGCCACATTTCCTTAGAGATACTTTTACTTTTTACTTATAAAAGAGGGTATTAATTCCGTATGCGTGTTATACCTGTAAAGCTATACCCTAGTTAGGTTAATCTAGGATAACAGTTAGATTAATCTACCCACGTGCTGAATTTTATCGAAATTAGTTCAACCGTTTCAGCGTAAATAAGTAAGAAATATGTATACTGAAATTGGTTCCCAATCTATCTTATTGTGGGATGGAAAGAAGATTTAGATTACTAACATTTGTGTCTCATACAATAAGTTATGTATGGCTTTCTGTTTGATATGCAATCATGATATAAGTTTTTATTCCACGACTGTGACAGGTGACAATGCTTTTAAGTCGCGCATAGCTCCGACCGACGAGTCTTGTCCACACGCAAACAATTTTGCACACTAAATAAATAATACTTTTGGAAAAAAAAGGTGAAAAATATTTCAATACAACTATTTTTCACAAAATAAAACTATCTAGCAAAGTATATGTAATCGTGTTTTGGCGTCTTTTATTGTCTTAACACTGAATCAAAATTAGCTCTATCTTATATACTTCTATTTTATTTGATTTTTATGAAATGTCGATTACATATAGCACCCCGCGTTAATGTTTTGTATTATATAGCTGAGATTGTACAAAGTTTTTAAGCTGCCTTATATTCTTGGAAAGTGTAAATGTGTAATCTACTGGATTTAATCTATCGTATGCTGAGTTGCAAGAAGACCAACACGCTTTCAAAAGTCAATAGTGAGATTTTCGTGAAACTCTAGACACTATGACAATATTATTCTGTTAGTTCAACTTCAACTTTCTTAACGGCTACTGCAGCATTATTTATTTGTTGTTGGCATTGATAAAATAAGTAATAGAATTTGACTGCAATCATTCATTGAAAGTATTACTTGAAGACTTAGTTACATTATTTCATTTCGGTCACCCATCCAAAACTTAATCGCGTTAGTAACCCACCCTTTATTTTTTCTGTTCATTTCTCCGCACATACGAGGTTAACTAATCCACTAATTTCATTCTTGATGTTATTTCATTTCGCTCTAGTTGATTACAGTAGGCAATAGAATTAGGCTTTAGTTACGACTACATTGTACAGAGTCACGTCTCACGTGTTTCCATCAAAGATCCACAAATGTCTATGCAAATGTGTGTCGAACTAGATTTAATTGTCATAGCATATATTATAAAATTGCTATTTTGTATTGAATTTTTATTATGAGTACGAAACAGTAGATTGTGTTATATTGAAATTGTAAAGTTATACATTTTGTATTAATTTTTGGTCATCTATTTTTCACCTAGCATTAATAGTTTTTTTTTCAAATGCTACTGTCTACTTAGTGATAGTAGATTATTTTTTATTTACAAAAGATAAAAGCAGTTTTGCAAACCTATTCACTTAGCCGACTCTATCTTGTGAAATCTGGCCTAGATTGAACTAGTGTCGGGTAACCCTGAAATAAGTGTTCCAGGTCTATGTTCGTAATTAGCAGTAGACAATCGCTCTGTCTGTGTGTCGTCTAATCCGGCTCCACTGTCTCAGAAACCCACAAAATTACTAACAATACTCGTCTATTCTATAAACACATATATAAAACTCAAACTTTGCTGGCTGACTGAACTTGGCATGCAGATAGAAGTTATGACGTAGGCATCCGCTAAGAATTTTTAGAAATGCTACTTTTAAAGGGGTGAAATAGGGAATGCAAGTTTTACTTCTTAATGCGAACGCAGCCTCGAGCACCCACTAGTTAAAAATATTACTGACACATATATTATGCCCATATATCATACATATTATAGTCATAAATCAATTTTAAATCTCACACGATAAGACAGCACGATTATTTTCTGTACTACTCTTGGAAAAAAAGGTGAAAAATATTTCAAAACAACTATTTTTCAAAAAATAAAACTATTAAGCAAAGTATACGTAATCGTGTTTAGGCGTTTTTTATTGTCTTAACACTGAATCAAAATTAGCTCTATCTTAAATACTTCTATTTTATTTGGTTTTTATGAAATGTCGATTTCACATAGCACCCGGCGTTAATACGGCGTGGAATTGCATGCGAACGACAACTGTAGGCATTTTTCCAAGTGTAAAGCGTTTTCGGGTGAAGTTTCGTGGCCGCTTGCCTTACCAGTTGGATAATAATGAAATTCAAATGTCAGGATATTTTTGTAAGAATTATAGCCAATCGTGTTTTGGCTTTTATTGTCTTAACACTGAATCAAAATTATATAAACTGAAAATTATTTAGCTCCATCTTATATACTTCTATTTTATTTGATTTTTATAAAATGACGATTAATCACCGTTGTTGCGTTATAAGCGTTTAAATAAGCAGACATACGGATAAACAGACAAAATACTAAAAACTGCTGAAACGTGTTCTGTTATGAATTTAAAGTAAGTATACCTTATCAATATTTTTTCTAATAACTTTTATGATGATGATTTTGTTGACTGATTTTGATTTTTGCCCCCTTCAGCTGTATTATATGTATAGATATAGTCTCACCAACACCTCTGTGCAAGGAATGGATTTGATTCGCGTTTGATTGGGCGTCTACGAACAAAGGGATAAAATCGCTTGTTGTATGCCTAATGAACTATCCGAACCATTCTATGAATGAGACGACTAATGGAATCTTAATCCTATAGAATTTCTATCAGGAATCATAATGATATGCTTATAACCGTATAGTTAAAATATATGACCTTGCTGTTTGTCCAGTAAGGCAGTCATAAAGCCATGTCAGAGGCTCTTAGGGCGGCTTGATAAATACTCGACACCAGAGTTGGCCACTCTCATTCGATAAGGAGAAGACCATATATGGTTTCTTTTTAGATTACATATTATATAAATACTACAATTATTTATTTATCTCAGACTTTATTCATGTTAGGCACGTGCACGTTAATTGATAAGACATTGTATTTTTTTTACGTGGGATAGGTTTATATTTGACTACAGCCTGCCTGATGTTAAGCATCACTGTCTAAAATTGAGAATGTTTGGCTAGAGAAATCCGCAAAAATATTCAAACATGTAATTTTAAACATACTTGTGAACCGAATCGTTTCACAGAAAAGTAAGTTACTATGGCCAAGTCCAAACCCGTATAAATTAAGAAAGTTTTAAGAAATTATTGAAGTTTGAACTACTCATTCGGCAGCCATATTTAAGTCTGTAAAATCTATCTAAATATATAAATAAAAATAATAAAATCCTTTATTTATATATAACAGAGTGTATACGCACCACTAAAATCACTAAACATAATGTGGAACTAGTAACTTACAAAGGTACGTTGGTGAGGTAAACTGAGCTCTGCACTAAGTGTAACGCAAACTAATTAATATAAAACTCAAAGGTAACGGACAGACAAACTGACTGATATAGTGATCAATCAACGCACAGCCCAGACCACTGGGCTGAAATTTGGCATGCAGGTAGATGCTATGACGTAGGCATCCGTTAAGAAAGGATTTTTGGAAATGCCACTTTTAAACGAGTGAAATAGGGGATGAAGTTTTACTACCAGTTGGTGCTACTACTAGGTGCCAGTTCACCAGTGCCTAGAATGGTTAATTTAGCCAATAGATACCACAGTAATGCAAGTGACCTAGATATATTTTGTGAATCTGTATCCAAATTCAAAATGCATGTGACTTCTGCGCTGAGGGCCGGTGAGGCCCACACCTAAAACTAAACTACTTTGTTTATAAAAACAGATAATTCCTTGTATATTTGCTAAATGTACTGTAGCCAAATTTCCATATTAAGCTTCTTGATGTAACCTTGGTATCATACTAAATATATTTTATTGTTGCATAAATTTCAAATCCATGACTTGTTGAGTTCCTAAACAACAATGTTTTCTACCTATTGTTTTCAACTAGGATTAGTTTGTAAATATATTTTCATTATCTTTATGTATTGTAATAAAAATAAAATTGTACATGCTGTGCTTAGCTTTAATAGGTAATACATTTTGTTTATATATAAAAATACTAGTGTAAGTTAATTGTATTAATGTTATTACCAATGTAAGGCCGAAATAAATAAAATAAAAAAATACTTAATGCGGGCAAAGCCGCGAGCACCCGCTAGTTCACTCATAAGTTGCTTGTACTTAACTGATATATACAATTTGGCATGCAGGTAGATGTTATGTCGTAGGCATCCGTTAAGAAAGGATTTTTGGAAATGCCACTTTTAAACGGGTTAAATAGGTGATGAAGTTTTACTACTTAATGCGAGCAAAGCCGCGAGCACCCGCTAGTTCACTCATAAGTTGCTCGTACTTAACTGATATATATATGTACCTAAAAACACAACGAAGCTTCAACACCTTACCAACACGGCAGTAGCTAAGGTAATAGGCCAGGTATATTCATGGCTGTAAATTCAATTAAGTAGGCCAAACTAACTACGAGCAAGTTTTAAATGATGTAGCGATGCAGCCCCTGGACCCTCGCTGCCACTTTACTCGGCAATTACACCTAGACTACATAACAGCTGATGTTTGCCAATATATGGAGTTATAGGCAACTAAAACAAGGTAAATTAAGTTATTTTCCCCTTGTCAGCTATTATAGTACGCCTCAGAATAGGCCTAGCTTTTTTTAGTTATAGGCAATAACAAATGTATGTATGAAGCGCCCTCTAGTGAGTAATCAACGAATCACATAAAAACAAGCATTTTCTAAACAAATCTAAACGTATTCTTTTTATTAACGAATGAGAGTAGTAAACGCTGGTGTCAAAAATTTGTTAAGATATGTTAAGGGCCTAAAGGTAGACATTAAAAATCGATATTAAACAACTATTGTTAATTGCGTTTTGGAAATACGCAGAAAAAAGTATATCGAAATTAGGAAAAAATGGTAGGTGGAGTTAGGTACCTGCAAAATTAAGAAGTGTGGTTTCACAGAAAATTTTGCTAAATTGACCTGCTCTATATAAAGATGGACACCCGAAGATGACGAAAACAAAATAATCTACAAGCAATGAAATATACATTTGTAATGTTTTTTCCTAGTTCCAAAACTATGAGGCAAAACTTGTAATATTGATTGATATCTCCAAGACACTTTTCGAATTTTTAGTTTTGGCCAGGTGGCGAGGTCTATGTCCAGAACTTGACGTCTAAAGGTTGATGATGACGAATAAGGGGTAAAGAAAGATAAACTTGCCTAGCTAATATTAGTGCAAAGAAAAGTACTGGTAACGTTTTTTTACGATATTTATCTATTCTTATCTTATTTTTTTATTACTTCCGAGCAGACTGTCCAGAACATGGTACTCGACTGTCCTCTAATTAAGTATGACGGACAAATAGAAGATTTTAAAACTGCACATCTTCTTCTTATTCAATGAGAGTGGCCAACTCTGGTGACAAGGGTTTTCAGGCCGTACTAAGGGCCTCTGACATGGCTTAATGACTGCCGTACTAGACAAGCGCTGGGACCTCCAATTTAACGTATCATCCAACCCACGGAAGCGTCCAAAATGGAATGCCATTTTTCGTTCACCCATCCAAGGACTGACCGCGTCAATCTTTGCTTAACATTGGTAATCGCAATGTGTAAAAGTGTTTTTAAACACTAAGTCTATGAAGAAGAGATTGAAATAAATGCCATACGATAAATAAATCTATTCTTATAAGCTCTACTTCCATTGCAATTCGATTTAAGTTTTTACGAGTTCGATAGATTGATTTGATAGGGTTTATCGGGCGGAGTGATTTGTATTTACTTTCTTTGTTCTGCTCTAGTGCTCTTCTCAAACAAATAGTTGTTCCTTTATAAGACCTATTTCAATAGCCCTATTTAAACGTTCTGTCTAGATCGACAGCCAACCAAAAACAACCAGTAAATATTATAACAACCTATCAACCTTTTATTAAAAATTAGTCTTTATTTATGATTTGTGATAAAAAAAAATGTTACATCTTGAAATCATAAATATAATACGATACCATTATTTTCGTTTAAAAATCTTATTTATAAAATGTATTATCATTTTCTCTCACTCTCATTCATTACAACAAGAGAATAGACAATAAATACTTATCAACGCAGGCAACACCACCAAACAACCTTTGTGAGTAAATTGGTCACTTAACAAAACCTTCCATTTCATAAAGAAGCAGCAATGCTTAAAGTGCAGGCTGCAGTCAAACGCAAAACTATTCCACGTAAAAAAAAATACATGGTCAAAAAGTTGTTCACTTCGATGGCTGAAGTACCAATACAGTATAGCTACGATTCTACGGTGCATTTTGTCAAAGGTGTAGTGAAATAAAGCTTGTAGAGTGCTTGCCGTGCATTCCAACCTATCAGGCTGAAGGCAAAATGGCTCCATGCTACTGTATGTGCGAGCGAACAAAGCGGGTGAAGTGGCCTTGTTACTTCTTCAAACGATTTTTTAAAATCCCAAAACGATGTATTGATATTAGTGTTAGCTAAGTTTTTAATTAATACGTAATGAAAAATCCCTTAAGTCTAGGTAAGCATGCTATATCCTAGTTTGCAGCAAGGCAATAACAATTATTACGAAGTGTATCAGAAGTGCTGAAATGCCTAAATTGCCCATGAGTCATAATTTTAATATGTAAATCTATTTCCAAAATTATCGTTCTGAAAAAAGAGATAAAAGTGATTAATATATATTTATAAATTATATATTTATAAATTGTAGTGATGTTTGTTTTACATAAAAAAAAGTATGTCAGTGTGTGTTCCTACTAATATAGCAAAATATTCAGTATTCGAGCTATTCGAAGAGCTACAGTCCTATTTGTATGCTTATTTTGGAAAGAGTATTTCTTGCAGTAAGACGGATAGAGCTTTTGAGTAAAACTTTCATGGCTGTAAAACTTTTTGATCAAATAAAGTGAAGCTTTCAAAGCTTTGCTTTGAGTTATCGGAATCCTGATTTAGTCCATATTCTAATACTAAATAGTAGTGCTACGTGAAACGTTTTTGTTAATTAAATTTATCAGAAGTTTGCAAGACTGAAAGAGTTTTATAACTAACCTGAAATAATTGGTTGACCAAGTTTTGGAATTATTTTCTTCTTATTAGTTATAAGTAATGATGTGCGTGACCATAATTCGTCTGATGTTAAGCGATAAGTTAATAATTATAGTATATTTTGAAATATATATTTCATAAAAGCATTGGCTATTGAAAACACAAGCTCTAAACAAACTCTAAGATTCGAAACTGTCAGCTTTAGACTTTGTTCTCATTCGATCTTGCAACTACTACTACAATTGAAAAAAAAAACTAAGTACTCACAGAGTCAGCGCGGCTGTGACCCGACAGTGGAGTATGGCTGCCCGTCATAGTGTTCAAAAAACACAAATAAAAAAGTATCAGATTAACCAATCAAGGACTATGGCATTAAGGCACCAAACATCGCGGGAACAACAAATAAATAAACAGTTTGAACAAAAAATAATATGAGAAATGAAAAAAAATAACTCCTTAGGGTCAGACCTGCGTAAAAACACAAGAAGATTAGAACATAAAAACATTAATATGGGGGTAATTTTAACTCTATAATACTTAATTAGTTATATGTGGTTATGTTTGTGTGTGTCATATTTTAATCTATTTCATTTGCCGTGTAATTGCTCATTAATTTATCAGTTTAGTTGATACTGTTTTGTTTTACCACTCATCGTCGAACTATGGAAGAAAACAAAACACTATCCAAGTATACGTCAATTTAATATTTGATAAAAAATATATCTCTGAAGTGGTTAGTTCCAATCTTATACGATTGATAATTGTGCTAATAACGCTCTTGTTCTTTTATTAGCTTGTTTTCTAAACAACTGAAATGACTAAGAAACAAAAGATTGTTGAGGTAATTTTCTGGGTTTAAAATTAACACGGGTAGGAGTTGATATATCAATATGATGTTATCGTAAATAGTAGATACTTTAAAAAATCTTTCAGCGTTATCGTTTCTACGTTGATCTTTGGGTCAGACTTTGTATATTTTTTTATTTTTTTTTTAATAATTGTGCTATCAATAAAAATATGTAGGTATATTAATATTTTAAAATAACTTTTGCCGAAATAAACACCGTCGCGCAAATATCGCCAAGTAAATCGCTTCTTTCTTTCTTTCTTGCTTTTGCCGTTTTTTCCAACTACAACATTTTAGGATAGTAATTATGTACTCATTCTTTAGTTATTTTTTTCCATAAAAATAATGCTTGAATTGAAAGGACACGCAGACAAATTTTCATCATAAAATTATTCTTGTAAACTAGTACCTAAGTCTTGTTTAAATAAAATTTAAAAGTTACAAAGTTAGCGCATCCTAAATATGCTGACCAAATGGTAGTTTATGTAGTCGTAATTCACTTATGTACGTATTTTAATAAATTGGTATATTTATTGAAAGAGCTACTAGCGAATATATACGGAACAGTTCGTACTGCTAAGGAACTCCGCGCCGTTTGACTGTCAAAAAAGTGGCTCGATCACTGAACTCTGCTTCCGACGAACGAAAACCAATACGAAACTGGAGGACTTGGAGATTTAATTAATTAATTCCATTACAGTACAATGTGCTTGCAAGTATGCTTTACCTACGGCTGGGATGTTGTGCACTTTTACCATATTACAATGTTCAACGCTTTAAGTTCAAGTTTTATTTGACTACGCATAGTATAAAAAAAAAACTTTCAGAAGAGTTGATAGCCTCCTTTTTGAAGTCAGTTAAAAATGTAAAAAGTAAATATACTATTTTTTGTTACAGACGCCTGAGTTAACTTCATATAAATAATCAATTTCACATTTTTGACCCGTTCAAATAACGAGTTAATCAACTCAAAAAAATCAATCCATTAAGTTCTTAAACTATTAAACAATTTACCTATTCTCAAATTCCTATAAACGCAATTGGGGTTTTATAGCTAATCTTTCAAAAATAGTTATTTCGTTAAGAGACAGATATAACGAAAACCCACTTAATATTATTATACATATATACCATGTTATATAATAATATAAGTAGGTAGCGGATTTTTTAATACATATGTAGATTCAGTACCTCAAAAGCTACAAGTTACGATTCAGGACTCATGTACATAATATTTGTATGTATATGAATTACCAATGAAATACTGCTCATCAAAAGTTTAAGACAATCCCTTGAAAATACCATTTGTCTCCTGTTGCTTAGGTTACCCATCATAAAATTGACCGTGACAACATTAGCTTAACTAAACGCGTCCTGAGTGACTAAGTTACCGGTGGCTGGATGATATTAGAAAGTTAGAAGAAAACATGTGGGCAAGAACAGCGCAAGGCATATGTATAGTATTGGCGTAAGAGGGAGGAGTCCATATACCCTGCAGTGGGTCTCATCAGGCTGATGATGATGATGAAACTACAAGTGCCCCAATGAGATGTAATATCTGTTATTGTTATCTATATATATAAAACTCAAAGATGACTGACTGATTGACTGACTGACTGATATAGTGATCTATCAACGCACAGATCTATCAACCATTGGACGGATCGGGCTGAAATTTGGAATGAAAGTAGATGTTATAACGTAGGCATCCGCTAAGAAAGTATTTTTGGAAATGCCACTTTTAAAGGGGTGAAATAGTAGATGCCACTTTTACTTCTTAATGCAAGCAAAGCCGCGAGCATCCACTAGTAATTTACATAATTGGCAGATTTGTACCAAAAATGAAACAAAGAAATAAGTGTAGCCTGTGTAAAGCATCACAGTTTATCAAATTAGATCATTTCTCGAGAAGCTGTACCTTTTACAGGCGCTTGGTAAATATTAAGTAATAATTAGTATCAAAGCACAATGCTCTTTCCAAATAAAGAAACATTTAAAGTCGCCATTACGACTTGGCTTTGCAAGTTTTCTAAGCAGGCCTGCTCTAGGTCACGTTATCTAGAGCACAAAAGGTTAATTAGGTAAATTATTATTTTATTAAATCTGCATAAATGGGTAAAAACCAGAACATGTTTCATTGACAAAAAATAAGGTTAAAATTATTAATTAGTAAGTTACACTTAAGTGTTACCCAATTTGCCAGTAAAATTATGAATTGATAAGCTATTCCTTTTTAAAAAGTTGACAATGCTTCAGTGTATAAACTAGCTGTGCCAGCGACTTCGTCCGCCTGGAATAGTTATTGCCATAATAACGGGTCAAGTGAGTTAATCTTAAAAGAAAGAGAAAAGAAGGCATATACTGTTGCAGACATTTTGTTAGATCATTTCAAGAGGAATAATTCTTTGATATCTTGAACCGTTTTCGCAGCACACGCAACGGAAACCCTCAAAGATGAAAAATTTTCCCCGATTTTTACCACATTTTCCATTGTTTCTTCGCTCCTATTAGTTGCAGCGTGATGTTATATACTTTAAAGCTTTTCTCAATATATGGTCTATCCAACACAAAAAGAATTTTTCATTTCGCACCAGTAGTTCCTGAGATTAGCGCGTTCAAAAAACAAACAAACAAACTCTTCAGCTTTATAATATAGATTTCGTAGAAGAAGATGAAGATCTTTTTAGACAAGACCAAACCAATGGTCTTGTCTAAAAAGATCTTCATCTTCTTCCTGTAACACCTACAAAAAATGAGCAACCTTATTGAAAAGACAACCAAAAAACGCGGCGTTATGGTTCCTTCACATTTATTTATTTATTTATTTATTTACATTGTTTGACAACCTATATTTTTTTCAAAACGTGCGTTTTTTGAACTATGAAGGGGTTTGCCCTTGATTGTAATTCGCCTGATGGTAAGCAATAATTACGGTCTGGGATGGAGGGTGCTTACCCAGTAATTCACTCGATTTTTAAGATCGCAAGGTTATCAAGGTTACCTATATTCCACGGGGAACAGGGAGTAATAAAAACAATTGAAAGAATGTATAATGCGTATATACAAAATAAACAATTTTTATTATATTTATTCATTTATTTTAATTAATAATTACTGGCAATTAAAAACCCCTGCGCCCCGGTCCTGGAATCCGTTCATAGTCGGTGAATAATAGTGCGCCTGATGGCAACATTAGTCAGTGTCGGCAGAAAGGCCTCTCAGACTTTCCAGCTGCAAATACGTTTTAAGAATTTAAAACTTATTACAAGTTTGACATTCTTCGCGTTTGGATGAAATCATTTCCGGGACAATTTGGTGTGTTCTATTTTCACTCGAAGCATTTTTCCACTTCTGCCTAATTTCCGGATATATAGGTACATATGTATACCATTTTGTGAGTCGGATTATACGTAAACTCGTTGGTTCATTCTCTAACACGAAATAGGCATACGTTTGACTACGACCCGCATGATGTTAAGCACCCTTGCCTGGATGTTTACTATAATAAAGAAGTTGTTAAGCCACGTTACAAGCCTTAACGGTGGTTACAAAACTCTAGAATTGACCACTCTCAAACGATATCAAGAAGTTTGTAGAAACTTTTTGTTTCCATTGGTCCGGTACGGCGTTAAGTCGTATGGTGATTATAGACTAAGCTTGCTTCTTGTATCGACCAAATAAAGGTTACCAAGGTAAGTCTCACATAAACTGACATTGTAGTTCGAAAGTCAGGGGCTTAGCACGGGCTGCACTGAGCCTTAAGTTTAAAGTGTGACGCCAAGCTAGAGTTTTCAGGAACTTGCAAGTGTAATAAAGTTTTACGAAGGTTACAGGTTTACAAAAAAGTTGTTTTATAGAAAAAAAAAGTTAACAACATACAACAACGTAAGTTAAAAAAACGCAAGAATATATATCTTTTACATATCTTATTTCTCCGAAGATATCATGATAAATTCTTACTTTTCATTTTCAAAAAGTAGGTCTACGTCTGAATGTGTTTTTGTATGTACATATTATTTATGATGATATGATTAATAGAAGAAAGATTTGATTATGGTGTTTATTTATCTTATAGAGATTATGATAACATAATGCAGATGATGTAGCCTGTATAGTGACCGGAAAGTCTTCCTCTGAACTGCAAGATTGCCTAAATAAGACAGCGAGTGAACTGGCGAAGTGGTTTAACCATAACGGCCTTGTGCTGAACCTAAAAAAGACCCATTTCATTTACTTTTCTGTATCAGGGCGATCTCAGGATAATCTGAAGGTGGTCATAGAAGGAAACAAGATAGACGAAGTAGACTCTACAACCTTTTTAGGTTTTGAATTAGATCGCGGGCTTACGTGGTCGTCGCACATTGATAAGCTCTGTACTAAGCTAGGCAGCGCCTGTTTCGCGTTGGGAAGACTTTCTAAAGTGGTTTCTGCCGATGTGGTTCGTACTTGCTATTTTGCTACAGTGCATTCTGTCTTGCAATACGGGACAGAACTCTGGGGGCACGCGGCCGACAGACTGCGTGCTTTCAGAATGCAGAAGCGGGCGATACGCGCAATATCGCAAGTGTCGCGTCGCACGTCGGCGAGACCACTTTTCAAGTCATTAGGTATTATGACTTTACCATCGATGGTAGTATATCAATGGGCCCTATATGTTAGGCTTAATTTAAACTTGTTTAAGACGCGTGGAGACCAGTACTCAGGTACCATGGATCTCCGCTGCGCAGACAAGCTGGCCACGCCGCATGTGCGCCTCGCTCGCGCCGGGAATCTAACACACGTGAGAGGGCCGGAAGTGTATAATTGCCTTCCGGCTGAGATCACTAACACCAGCAGTGACAGCATATTTAAAAATAAGTTAAAGAACTGGCTCGTTTTACAATCTTTTTACACGATTGACGAATTTTTAAATACCAATAAAAGAAGCTACCAGTGGGCCTAGCAGGAATATTACCATCGCAGGATCCGACAATTTGTCGAACCATATTTCATACAAAATTCGTACAGCGAACCTGGTGGCGCGTAACTGAACTATTTTACTTTCGAATACGTTAGCTCCGTAGGATTCTAAATATGATTATGTATGGACGTTTACGTAGTTTGTGTGATAGAAATTGTTTTTGACAGATGATCCGTGAATACCAGACCCAGCCTTCGACAAATAATCGGAAGTTTTCTCACCTAAATTTTTTCAGTGAGAATCATTGTCGACAATTTTGCCATTGATTTTTAATGGATTATTTATTCATATATTTTGATAAAAATAATTTAGTACGGACAAATGTTACTTTATTAATTTATGTTTAGCGAAATGTCATTGTAAATATAGTCTGTGACACTAGTAATAATAATAATAACACAATACAATTGATGTTGAAATTGTTTTGCTGTTGTTGTCAGTTTTTGTTGTTTTGCTATTATTATTAGTTTTTTTTTTGCTTTGTGTTGTTTCTGGATGTTTTCTGTTGTTTATTGTTGATTATCTAATTATTATGGTTGTTCTTTGTTGTTTATTGTTGTTTTCTGTTGTTTATTGTTGTTTTAGTTGTTTTTGTTGTTTTTTGTTGTTTTTTGTTGTTTTTTGTTGTTTTTTGTTGTTTTTTGTTGTTTTTGTTGTTCCTGGTTGTTTATTGTTGTTTTTTGTTGTTTATTGTTGTTCTTTGTTGTTTTTTGGTGTTTCTTGTTGTATTTTGTTGCTTTTGTTGTTTTTTGTTGTTATTTGTTGTTTTTTGTTGTTTTTGTTGTTTTTTGTTGTTTTTATGTTGTTTTTGTTGTTTTTTGGTGTTTTTGTTGTTTTTTGGTGTTTTTGTTGTTTTTTGTTGTTTTTTATTGTTTTTTGTTGTTTCTTCAACAAAAAACAAGAAAAAACAAAAAACAACAAAAAACAACAAAAACAACAAAAAACAGTAAAAAACAACAAAAAACAGTAAAAAACAACTAAAAACAACAAGAAACACCAAAAAACAACAAAGAACAACAAAAAACAACAATAAACAACCAGAAACAACAAAAACAACAAAAAAAACAAAAAACAACAAAAAACAACAAAAACAACAAAGAACAACAATAAACAACAAAAAACCACAATAAACAACAAAGAACAACAATAAACAACAAGAAACAACAATAAACAACAAAAAACAACAAAAACAACAAAAGAAATAAAAAAACAACAAAAACAACAAGAAACAACAATAAACAACAAAAATCAACAAAAAACAACAAAAGCAACAAAATACAACAAGAAACACCAAAAAACAACAAAGAACAACAATAAACAACAAAAAACAACAAAAATCAACAAAAAACAACAAAAGCAACAAAATAACAAGAAACAACAAGGAACAACAAAAAACAACAAAAACAAAGCAACACCAACAAAACTAAAAAAAAGCACATCAACAAAAAAATAATATACCTACCTAGACCAATCTACTTAATTGAACAAAAGAAGGAAACAAATACGTACTTAACCGGAAGTAAATATAAAATTAATCAAAAAGGAAAGAGAAATATTATGAAATAGTTCTTCCGGGTATGATGACTTTCCATTACTTACTATCGAATTCTGACTCCAGCTACCAATGCATTCAACTCGTTAGTAATACTTTCGACTTTACGCACGGAAACTTGAGCTAGGGGCACTGAACATTAATGGTAGAATATGTGTGAAATAAGTGATATTATTGTATTTTAAATCACAATAATTAGTATTATAATTATTTTAAATTGACATGTAATTGTACAAATTATTAATAAATTGTTTTATCTTGTTTATCTTGTACTTGTATATTTTTCGTACATCAAATGTACTAGCAATTATTTATGTTAAGTTTGTGACATGTAATTAATATTATGAATAAATGAACTTGAACTTATTCTATTACTTGAATACATCGTTAATGAGGAGCCGATATAGGTTATTGTTTGTTTTATGTTTTCCTAATAAAGTAGGTCATGGTTCACCGGTGGTCCCATTTTGAACAAATGGCTGTTATTTATTTAAGTTTTTTTACAGAAACAGGCCAACGCTTGACCACACCCAGCCTGATGTTGAGCACCACTGTAGTGTAAACCTTTTTATGACTTTTTTCTTTTGAGTTTCAGTCTTTAATTAAATTTGACGTATATTGTATAACTGAAAATAATTGCTCTTGAATTGTATTTGTAATTGTGGCAATAATGAATTAAGCGAATCTTAAGCGAAATTAAGTTCCTACTTTATCTTTTGTTATTAAATTATATGTCATAATTATAGCCTAGGATTTTGTAAAATAAACGAATTTTGATTTGATTTTGAATACAAATTGTAATCGTAGCTTGGTAAGTTATTTTTATATACATATTATTATTATTCTTTTGACATACCAGCTATTTATAAGTATCTCTAATGTGTATAAATATTAAATTACTATTTGAGTTAATTAGTATTTTGAATATAGTGTTAATTTTTGTCTAATCATCTAGTTTGTGTCGTGTTTTTATTAAATACGTTACCTTTATTCGATAATTCGATACCTTTATTTCACTTTAAACTAGACAGATTGATGCAATTAATAAATGATCAGTTAAAATAGACTTAAACTTTGACTTCGATAGAAATAGAGAGTATACTAAACACAAATTTGGTAAGCTATAATTGTGGTCTACAAATTCAGCTCACTAACTTTTTTATTAACTTAACAAGACCTTTGAGTAAGTTCTATAGAGACCCAAATGAAACAGAGATCGAACCCTCTATCGTGTTGTTTAAAAATCTTACAGGACTTGAAGTGAACTATCACAGCTTCTTGTATCGGTAATGGCGCAAATTATAACTTGTAGAGTTGCAGTTACTGGGTGGGGTTACGATGAGATATTATAAAAAACATATAATATGTAAATGTATATACTTGAAGTAAGATTAGTGTGTATTGTTTTTTGACTATCAATACATATAATAAAGCTAAAGAGGGTCGAAAGTGTGAACAAAGAAGATATGTGAAAAAAAAAACCCGTGATACTTTGAATTGATTACAGAATACGTTCCAACAATTTATAGTAATATTGTCTGTTTATCTGTGTCTCTGTTTATCTATTTCTTTAAACGCTTTTCACGCAAAAACGACTACAGTCATGCTGATCATCATGATTTTTGGTATGTAGGTAGTATGAGGTTTTAGGAGTGTCATAGGTTATTTTTTATACTGAAATAATGTTAATAAATATGTAAATAAATAAATCAATATTTGATTTGTTTCCATTTATGTATGTAGGTACATATATTATTTGAGCGTATATTTAGGTGGTTCTAAGTAACGTTATAATGACGCTTTGTTGTGACTTTTGGATGAGGATAAATATTTTGTGATAAAATGAAGACCATAATATATTGTGATAATTTAATTTGCATAAAGAACTTTGATATGTGGCTATATAACGCCACATCACCCCCCTGCGGAGAAAAATACACCGGAGGAGTATTAACAACAATAATAATAACTTTCAGCCAGTGCGAGTTATGACTGGCGCTGAAGCAGGCGCGGGCGCGGGCTGGCGCTTCGAATACACCACAGGTGCCCACCTGTGGTGTATTCGAAGGCGCCGCGTGCGGTTGTGCACGCTGACTTCGTTGGCCTTGCCTATAATATCCAGTGTTACTTTTATGTTACCTGGGCAGTATTTTGTAACGTCCCGTGTAAGGTGGTTGTAGTGGTCGTCTGACTCTGTCATCTCTTAGAAAAGCATGTGTTGCCGTCGGCAGATTTTTAGAGATAAATGTCGCCGGCTGCGTGTGTCTGCTAGCGGGTGTGCTCAGGCAGGACATTTTCGAACGGAGTCTGTCTACGTAGTCTTCGGGGTTGCTGCTGTAGTTATTTGTGGTCTGTACGACGAGCTCTCCAGGTAGGCGGAGTGGTTCACCGTACAGGAGTTCTGCGGAAGAGCAATGCAGGTCCTCCTTTAGTGCTGTGCGGATGCCCAGCAGGACTAAAGGGAGGGTTTGTTTTTTTTCGCCAGAGGGCGCAGTGACGTAAACATTGCTTTCAAGACGTGCTATATAGTAAAATTAAAATCAATTGATTTTCTCAAGTTTCAGGCTCTAAAAGTGATTTTTCAGCTAAATGAAGGAAGAAATCTAGTGCAGAATATATAATCTCAGTGAAAAAGTGGCAATTTACTCAAAAATTAAGATAAAACCGCACAGAATTCAAAAGCGTATTTCGGAGTGAAATCATACACGAAACTAACAAAAGTGCTTAAAATCAGAGGCTCAGATGCAAAAGGAATAAGCATATTGAAAGGTCAGTGTAAAATAACAGTGAATTGAGATTCATTGTTCAAAAATAACCTAAAAATTACAAATCATTCACTGACTGCCACTCTGAGTAAATAATAATATTGTAAACAGCGCCATCTGGTTTAACAGCAGACAAACACTTCAATATTCTATAACTGCCACAGCTAGTACAGCTACCCATCAACAGAGAGCGCTAAAAAGGCTAAAATGAAGAATATGGAACAACTTCTACAAGCACTCAGAATTGACATTAATTAAGACCAGCAAAATTGACTTTCTGGTCTTGAAGTCAGAATTACAACAAAAATTAATGAACATACGGACCAAAAACTTAGCATAATATGCGAAGAGATAGAAAAATTAAAAAATATGGCTGTCGACCACAACAGACAAATTTTAATGTTGGAGAAACAAGCCCGACTGAGAATTTTTTTTTTCGCTGTAGTGGAAAGTGAAAAATCATATGAAGATCTACAAAGCATAATTATCAACATTATAAACAATGATCAGAAAATAAATTGTCAGTTAAATGATTTAGAATTTGTAAGAAGAATGGGCAGAAAAATCGAAGGAAAAACGAGACCAATTATTGTCACATTCACAACTGTTAGCAAAAAATTATCTGTCCTGAAAAACAAATATTTGCTGAAAAACAAAGATACATATTTAAAAGAAGATTATCCTCCTCAAGTTTTGGAGAAAAGAAAGCAACTACAAGAACTACTTCAAAAAGAAAGAAAGGAAGGGAAGAAAGCATTTATTAAATACGATCGCTTAGTAGTCCACGAGGCCCCGAGTACAAAAGAAGTAAACCAACGAGATCTACCGCGGGACAACAAAAAACGAGAGCTAGAGATAACTCCTCCTAGTCAAACTGGAAGCCTATACACAACTGAAGGTTTCCCTAAGACGGTGCCAAATATCCAGGCGGCTAAAAAAAGTAGGCTTAAGAAAAACAAGAAAAATACCAGCTGTCAAAATACCATAGATAAATACCTGAGCCAACAGGCTGAGCACTCGGTCCCTGCCACTAGCATTTCGTCCGGAGAGACATCGGGAGAATAGCAAACGGCTCCGCTACTTCAAACCGCTATAAATATCACTGCGCCATCAACAACATAATAAGCAGTACAATACAAGAACAACACAGTATCCCCCCCAGAACGGCCGGTCACCGCGGCGGGGGTTGTTGACCACCACCTTCCAATATCATCTAAAAAACATCAACTTTGGTACAAAATCAACTGTCAATCGCATGAAAAAATAGAGCAGGCTTTATAATGTAAAATTGAAAACTGAGACGATGCATAATTAAGGAGAATATATTATCATATACGAATTTAAGGATATGCAACTTCAACACCATCTCGGAAAGAGAAGAGGTACTAAAAAAATAAATCAACAAAGAAATAAGTATAATCACAGTTATGAAAAAGCTACATACAACAAATACGATACATGTCTCCGAACAAATCCTTAAATAAACAAATAATTTAAAAAATGCCTGAAATATTACTCTCAAGAATTGCTATAACCACTGAGATTGGACAGCTTCAACCAGAAGAAAAATTGGAGGAGGCTTTTCCCGCCACAGGCGGACCTAACACCATGAAAGACAACTCAACTAACCAATAATTGAATGAAAGTAAATCTTAAACAAATTAACTAACACAAATGTAAAAAACTCTGTTTGAAATTCGGATGTTATGGAAATAAAAGCTTTTTTATTTTTATTTTATTTTATTATTTTTGTTTCCAGGAGTTGTTATAAGTAGCACATAATTGCAGCCTTTAATTGTCGGTGCAGGCGTTCCACCATTCCGTTGGCTTGTGGGTGTTAGCTCGTGGTACGTATCTTTTTGGTTGCGCAGACTTGTACGGGTAAAAAGGTCAGACTCGAACTGCCTGCATGGCCCGTGGTTATTACTGCTGGGACACCAAAGCGTGCGATCCATCCAGCTATAAATGTTGTTGCTACTTCTTCGGCTGTGATGCCGGACATCGGCCATACTTCTGGCCATCTGGTGAATCTGTCCACAGCCGTCAGTAGAGCAGTAGGTAAATCCACCAGAGTGTGGAAATGGTCCTATTATGTCCAGGTGACAGTGCTGGAAACGGTCTGATGTGGTAGGAAAATTCCCGAGAGGCGATGATACATATGTGTCAGGTTACCTTGCATCGTTGGCATGCGACGCATGCCCATGCCATGCAGATCTTCCGCATTCTTGCCGGGCCACACGTATCTGTCAGCCACCAGGCGGGCGCACGCGCGCGCGCTCGGGTGACTGAGGTTGTGCAATCAGTCGAATTTCGGGCGTCGAAAGGATGCAGGCAGGTGCAGTTTTCCAGTTGAAGTGTCGAACTTCACAGTGGTGTTTGCTCCTGAAACAGGTATGTCTTCCAGGGTTAGTGAAGAGTCAGTCAAGTTGAGTAGTTCTTCGTCTCCTGATTGAGCTTGGGACAGTGAGCTAAAGTCATCGGTCAAGGCTACGGCTTCGATGCGAGACATGGCATCTGCTGTAATGTTTTCTTCACCCTTGAAGTACCTAGATGCTGTTCGTACAGAATTGACTTATGAAACTGAGCTGGTTTAGTCGGGCTGGTGGCAGTTTTTCTCGATTTTGCTTGAATGCGTACATTAGCTTTGTCAATTTATTGACCCTCTTTATTATTAAACTAGGGAGTGCTCGCGGCGTCGCTTGCATTAAAAAGAAAGTAAAATTTGCATCCCCTATTTCACCCCTTTTAAAGTGGCATTTACAAAAATCCTTTCTTAGCGGATGCCTACGTCATAACATCTGCCTTCATTCCAAATTTCAGCCCAATCCATCTAGTGGTTTGAGCTGTGCGTTAATAGATCACTATATCAATCAATCAATCAGTCAGTCACCTTTGAGTTTTATATATTTAGACTAGTAATTTTGGGCCGCGCATGCGGCCCGGCGTGTTATTGGTAGTTTGGACTTTATATTTTTTGTATAAGAAAAAGTATATGTATAAGTATTGCATTAAAAAAAATTGGCGCTAGAAATAGGGTAAACAGATGAAATGCGGTTAAAATTGGGCTGGGGATGATGATGATGTTAGATAATCTGTGACTTTGAATGATCTCGGTAGTCGTATGCAGCTTAATCTTCATATGGATTTGGAAACGGAAACTAATCATCAAACTCGGTCGCATAAATGTAAAACACTCGTGTCCAATTAATAAGGACTGTAGGTGATGATGATGAAAAATGTAGTCAAAATGTCTCGAAGTTGTAAAAAATAAGTGACTACCAAACGAATAAAATATACAGAAAATTGAATGCAGTAGAAAGTTGGCTGAGGATGATGATGATTTTGTAAGATACGATACATACCACCAGTTCTCATCATATTTAGTTGAAGCACCAACCCGCTATCTCTTATAATTTTCGAGATCCCTTAAGGTACTCCAAGGTCTGATGGCCAAAGTGATGGTGATACTCGGCCTTCGGGCTCGCATCCCCCTCACTTTGACGTCGCAAGTACTACAGTTCAGCCTTCGGCCTCACCGCAGTACTTGCTCCGTCGTTTTGTTCATCCCTAAGAAAATGTATGGGATTAGTATAAAGAAAAAAAAATTGTATGAAAGCCAAAATTTTTTTGTAGTTGTACCCCTAGTTTCCGAGATCCCTTCGGTACTCCAAGGTCAGTTCCACCCATCACCAACTTTTCATTTATTCTATACATTATAGACCCATACATATACATTGGCACCGAAAACGTCAACCCTGCACCACAGCAACATGGAGATCTACTCCCCACCCCCTCGAAATTTTCACATGTATGGCGGCCATCTTTATTTTTTGACATTTCGGAATTTCGATTTCATTAATGGAATCTGCACCCCAAAATACCCCCGGATGCAAAAATTAGATTATTATGAACTTTATAACATGTATGTATGTGTAGAGTATATAGATGATGTTTGTATCCCAGAGTAGCCCCTCGAGTTTAAAGCGGCCCTGAACACAGCAAGTTCACTTAATGAATGCACTGAGCGACTAATTTGCCTTCCGTCGGCTGCTTAATAATCTAATGGCATATGATGGTCGCTCGTAGAATCAAATAACAAGCTAAATGCAGATTGTGGCTGAAAATTGAATTCTTGAATGCATTAAATTTTCTTTGGTAAGCTTTTAGTTTCATTTTTAAGGAAATGTAAAGAGACAACAGTTTAAAAATATTAGCGTCTGCAGTCAAACGCAAATACTTTGCAATTTAAAAAAAAAACTTATAGAGCTACATACTCGTATGTGTACGTAGATAAAACTTTTACCATTAATAATTTTGGGTGCCGGGCAATAGGAAGCTGTCGACCGGGGCACGTGGAGAGTTAAGAGACCTTCGCCCAGGAGTGGGACACAATAGGTTGAAAAAATAGTAGGTACTAGTAGTTTCTAACTTATGTTAAACGTATCCTTTGAATACCAGTAAGTCATAATGTAAATTTAGAAATTGAATTTGCTTGTTTTTGGGGACGAGCAAATACGCCGTGAAATACAATCTTTATCGTGTCTTGATTTTTGCTTCGGCCAGATATTTATTCGTTTCATAATGTTCTGTATACCTATATATTATGTACCTATATATCAGAAGTGATAGCCATGACACAAGTGTTTGCTGTTATGGGGCTAGATAGCGCTGTGCTATGTTCCGAAATATTTTTTTTTGTATGGGTGCCATTTTTGGCTCTGAACCACAAACCAAAAAGGGTTATTGAAAGTAAAAACAAAACAGAAGGTCCTTTTTACGAACCCCTGACCTTCCGGCCGTCCAACGTAGTACATTTGTACACATTTAATCTCCAAAAAGCTCGGATGCTACTGAATATACTGAGTTACATACATATAATGGCAAATAAAAAAAACCTTTTTTTAACTTGAACGGGTTTTCGCATAGTTTACCTGATAGCAAGTAAGGTTATGGCCTAAGATGGAGCGTGCTTACCCGATAAGAACCGATTCACTCTCGCTTTGAAGATCGCTGGATTATAATGCGTGGGGAACAGAGAGTCAGGCAGGGAGTTCCACAACCTTGCGGTACGAACAATAAAGGTAGGAGCGTACCGTTTCGAGCGGGTCTAAGGAACTTCCACCATAAACCGTTGTCGTCCTGCCGTACATCTACTCGTCCGGTGATAGAAGGGCGCGGGCGGCATTTGACATTTTTTAATCTATTTTAGTCTTAATATTCTCAAAACATTACTTATAAGATTTATTTAAATTCCTCGCTGACAGGAAACACTATCTAATGTCCATACAATCATCGTAATAACATTAAATAGTTATTGCTATAATATAATATACATTAGTGATGATAAGCTGAATCGCGACTAAGTTTAGACAAGATTGCCTACATACTCAATTAGCAATTAGATTTTATGAATAATTTGTTGTATTTGCGCTAGCAAAATTACTTTCATTTTTCAATTACTACCCAATTCATTGTCAGTTAATTAATAGCCATCAAATTTTGTATATTTAAATAACTGAAAAAAATAAAAAAATATGCCGAGAAATTGCACACAGCGCCATCTAGCGAATATAACAGAATAATACTTAAATACTTTTCTTTTTATTGTTGCATAGTTTTCTCAATTAAGGTCTTCAAAGTGTCGATATTTTGACCTATACGAAGGTTTTTGGATTAGTTCGCAGTGAGCCTGTATATCTGATACCAAGATATCTCGGTAATGTTTCCCGTTTCAGATAAATCGACGCGTATTAGCGGAGAGTCGGCCTCGAACACAGACTACACAGTTTTCCCGCTAGATGAAGCTAATAATAATAAACTTACTTTACTAGCTAACGCGGAAATATTTTGTAGAGCATTTGTGTATTGTATAAGTTAAAAAAGAATAAGAAACCAGTGGTTAAAGAAAAAAAGATTAAAAATAGACGATAAATATTTTAATGCTAAAACAATTGATTGCAACTAAATTGGAATTTAAACGAATATTAATCATCAAAGTTTTAACCCTATTTTAAACCAACCTCGAGTTCAAAAAAGGTTTTAAATTATATATTAGTTGCGGTATCTATTATCATAATGATTGTAATGCGTGTGTCTAAAAAATGGTTGGTGGTGTTCAGGCCACCTCATGCCGCCGAGCCAAACGATATGACATTATTTAACTCGTAGCGTTAACTCGACCTTTATTATTTATAGGCTTTTTATAGAATACAATTAAGAAAAGAATATTTTAAAATAATGAAACAGAGCAAGGAACTGTATGGTATGTATTACATTACTCAATTAATATTGTTAATTTGACTTCCTAACCGCTAACAACAAAAAAGAACCTGCTTAGAATAACAGTAACACGGGCAAACTTGGTTAACACCATGTGATATAAACACGACTATGTTTTCATGAAATTTCGTTAAGAAAGAGACGTGAATAGGCGAACTCAGCATAAAAACTAAAAGCAGACGGAGCCGCGTGGAGGCGCAAATAAATTCATACAAACATTGTATCGGGCTCGTTTTCCGCGAGAGTACAATTTACTCGCTGAATTTCCGCCGGGGTCAGGCACGGAACCTTCACACCTTCCAAACAATACCAGCTCTTACCACGCCAGGAATAAGAATGAAAATCACTTGACTGTAATACCATTTCACCTGCTCACAGTACACCACAACAATACACCTTACTATCCAAGAAATAAGGGTGAAATAACGTTGTTCTTTTAACCTTTAAGACTGTTTTAACTATAATGATTTTGGTCGTTTTTTTTGTAGAAAGGTAGTAAAGAATTCGCGGAAAGTTGATGATGAAATGTTTTAGTACTCCTACTGCAATCTTAAAACCCTGTTTATTTTTAGCTTAAATAATTTAATTTAAAATCTCATAAGAATGTATTGTAGTATGTTATTAATGTATTGTAGTAGATGTGTATTGGGACCCTAAAACGCGGTGGAATCATCAACACAACAAAAATTACTTAACTTTAAAGGATAAGAAATCGAAGATTTAATTTTATAATGACATGTAAATTGTTTGTGATTTTCTATGACATTATTATTGTTACTAATTATTTCATAATTACATATTTTGACATTATTTAGAGAAACTTACCTTGGCCTACAAACAACCAGGACCTACAAAATTATTGTTGTTATCAAAAATATCTATCTATACATATAATAAAGCTGTAACCGGTCGTTGTTTGTACATTGAAGATAATGGAAAAAAATGTTGAGTGGTCTTTATTGATGCAATAGAAAACAAAAATCATAATTCAAAATAAAAATCTGTTTGTCTGTCGCTATGTTTGTTCGTAATAGACTCAAAAACGGCTGAAACAATTTGACTACGGTTTTTACTGACATGTAGGTGCATGTTTATTTTCAGTCGGTTCGTAAATAAAAAGTTATGTTCATTTTAAACCTTTTTATCTCAAAATAATGCGAACGAAACCGCAGGCATCCACTAGTACATAATATATAGCTGATGTTGTTGTAACCTATCTTAAAACTTTTATAAAAAAAACAATACTGTCTAAAACAAAGTAACGGTTGAAAGCTTTGTAAAAAGCAGCAAAATAACTGTTTCAATGCACTCAAACATCATCATTTATTTTTCTCAAAGCTCTATAAGTGTAAAATTTTAAAAACATTACGTGGAAAAGCTCGCTACTTATACCTGTAGAAGCGAACTACGAGCTTTTGCAAGAATAAGAACAAAGAAACATAGAACATTCTAGGTAAACGATTTGAATATACGTTTATCCCAGCTTTTTAATTTGGTATTCGAATTAGCCATAAATTCATACAAAAATTTAAAGCTTTTCTACGTGTCTTTAAAATCAACGCATAGTCTATAAGTACCGATACTGTCTCTGCCTACTCTACCTAGGGGTTGCGGGTTCGATTCCCGATTGACACAAGTATTTATGAATTTTTAAATGTTTGTGTTGAGTCTGGTTGTTTGTATGTATAATAAGTATGTATTTACAAAAAAAAGTATATAAAGAAAAGTACCCACGACACAAGCGTGCTTAGTGTGGGGCTGGATGGCGCTGTGTGCAATGTCCCGGAATATTTATTTATTTATTTTACCGTTTCCAAGTGCCTGATTTTATTAACATGAAAGATGAGAAGAAATTTGCAAGTGCAGTCTTATATTGAGATATTGACGAAAACTTGTACTTTATTAAAAGTACGCCACAGTTCCTCTCTCCGTGTGTATTTAGTATGTGGCCTCGCTTGTACCAGAAAATAAAACATAAATACGTACGAAATAGTTATCTTTCTTTGTACCTATCATAAAGAACTTGATTGTATACAGTATTTAAGCTGTTAAAATGAAGTAGGTACTACGTTAGTACAAGTTGTATTCCAGCTCTACAAATACAAGTAGGCTAAGCATATTGGAAGCTAATATAATATATAATAAATTATTGTTAAAAATTGGTAACTGGTTAACTGATGTACAAACAACTATCGTCGAAAGTATTTTAGAAAATATGCGAAATTATATTTTCTTATGTCCATAATATTGTTTTAATAAATATATAAAAACGGATGTTTAAGTTTTTAAGAGTTTTCGTCTGAAAATCGATTCTAAGCTTGTTATAAAACTCTTTGTATTTATATGTAAGAAAAGTCAAATTGTTTATTAAATATTTAATACCTATATAATTACTTGATATTATAAGTAATGAGCTCATGAATGGTAGACAACATAAATCTTAGCTTAAAAATAGACATAATGATTGCAAAATGCCATACGAAATAGACTTTTCAAATTTGTAATACCTTCCATTTATTGATTTTTTTATCAAATGAATCACTTCTAACATTTGTATTAAAGTCCGCAATGTTATTAAGAAAATTCCATTTCATTAATTGCCAATCTGTCGTAGGTACGTCATTCCGGAATTCATCCCGAGATGATACCTATAAAGCGAAATATGAATTGAGGACTTAATTATAAAAGTGATTAACTTTATATCTTAATCCGGGAATTCCCGCTAAGACCCGGGTCGGATGGAGCAAGGCGGATAAACGCGGGATCAAACTTGAAGGAAAGTTTGTTGCGGTTACTGACAGATGGATCTTTTTACATTTTTGTTGGAAGATTAGAGTGAACTTTTTATTAATGTAAAATGTAAATGATGCTAAGGAATGTGAGTTTCAAGATTATGGAATAGAAGAAGATTCTTTCAATTATTTTGCAGAAATATTTATTTTTTATTTAATGATTTTTTCTATATTTTGTGATGCTTGATTCTATATTTGTCGAAAATTATTGAGAAACTAATAACAGCATTTCAAAATTGGTCATAAACTGACCAGTAAAATAAAAACTCATTCATACTAAATTTTCCATTAAAAAGGGGCAATCGCAAAACTCATTCCTAACCTTATTCTTATTTTTTTCATATCCTTTTCATGATTGCGCAGTTTTTAGGAAAAATAGGGTCAATATTTCCCCGAGCCCCTGTTGAAGGCGAGTCCACTGATCGCGAGGGAACAGCTATCAAGTTAAAGTTACAGCAGTAGGTACGCACAGACAGGATTTTACATTTTCATTTTTCAATTAATATGTTGCTTAACGTTTAATAGTCTAAATTTAATATTTATTGTTTTTCATTGTTTTAAAAACTACGAAAATATTTTTTTTAGATGTTAGTTGAAAAAATTTGGGTTTTGCAAGTTTTTTTAATAAGTTGACTTTTTAGACTTCAATAGTTTTTTTTAATAGCCACTAATAGTTTGGAAAATAAAAATCTTTGTACACTCCGTTTTACTTCTTTTTAAGAACTTGAATTTAAATACCGTTTTCGTGAGGAAACCGACATGTTTGAGGACCACAATATACGAGGACATGACGTGTCTGCCGTGGAAGGACCTGGGCGCCCACCACGATGTATCTACCCAAGAGAACACCCTAACGAATTAATGCTGCGGGGGAGTAACGACCCTCAGTCATCTGGAAATACGACTCAAGAGAGAGAATTTAATAAATGTCCGTCGTCACGCGACTTTTATTTTTTCGACGGAATAATCCACCTGTTTTCGATTTTCCCTCAATACTCACAAGGTGCGCGTTGTATGTGATCGCGCCCTAAGGCGGGTGATAGGTATTCCTAAACTGTGGATTTATCGCCCTAAGAGGAACGCGCCGCGACGTCTATTTAATTCGTTTCAATACTTCTCTCGTTTTCATGATACGCCACTTTACGCCGCTTTCTGCTGATGGTGCTTTCATTTACGTACTCGAGTTTTGGCATCTAAATAAAGGAATTTACCTTTGTTTAATTTAACACATTTTAGCTACAGGCCAATATTATAATTATATTTCTTTTGGTTAATGTGTAAGTTGTTAATGTAAAAAAATAATGTTGTAGTATATTTTTTAGCTAAGCATTAATTTAATCATATTCTTTTCACAAATATTTTCATTATGATTGTATTATTAACAAATAAAATATATATTTGGTAATTTATAGTAACTTTATTTATCAAAATTCTGAATATCTGTACAATATTTAAATAAGAAACAATCTCTGTATTTTTATAAACATTTAAATAATATATTGTCACCCCCGCGGATACGATAATTTTAAAAAGTACCCAAATAGTAAAAAAATACAGAGTTTTTAAATATATTACGTATTTTAAATATATAGTATTTTATACACGTCGATATAAAAATTCGCTATGCACGATCGCAGTGACCTATTTTTTAACGCAGAAATTCGAAACATATTTCTAGCGTGATTTTGTTTCTCGACTTGGTAAAATCTTTTCAAATATAGAGCATAAACATTTAAGGCAAAAGCAATCTTTCAGGTTTTGTGGCCGATCGATTTCCTTGAGTCAATGTTATCAATCTACTGACGACGCGCTCCGAGATTGTATAGCAATATACATAAAATATAAGTAGGTATTATCAAATTTACATAGAAGGAAATAACCAAAAACTAAGCAAAAAGCTGTAAAAAAATTCAAACAAGTAAATAAAATAAGAGAAATAAGATTTTATCAACACATTGAAATTGGAATTATATATAGGTATAATTAGTTTTAAAAAAAACTTTGATTAAAAATGTTGTAAATTTGTTTTACATAAAAAAACGTGGCAGATAAAATTGGCACTTAGTGAAAATGGGTATGTTGTTGTTCAAAGTATATTTGGAAATATTTTGAAAGAACAAATAAGGATAATATTATTTTTATTAGATATATTTAATTATGGCAATTAAAATTACGGGAATATATATAAAAAGGATAATGGAGAGATTAATTTATTTTTGACGCAAATACGAAAAAAAACAATTCAAATCATTTTTATTAGATAGAATCCGTAAATAGGAAGAAAATTTTATGTAACACAGACTTAACAAAGAATTGCTAAAATATTTAGTAAAAATGAACACAAGGCATAAAGTTCTGAAACGTATGTCAATAAGTTTAGTTCAAATGTAAGAAAAGAAATATACGATTTTTTATTGGATGCAATCCTAAAATTAGGATGAAAATGTAATCAAAATTAGTCAAAGCAATTATTTCGAAGATGTATTTTTGATGCTAGAAATCCAAATGTAATAATTATTATTTTACAATATAAAACTAAAAATAACAAAAAAAATAAAATCAGACTTAGCACACACATTTAAATAAAATATTTCTGAAACAAAACAATACATAAAAATCAAGTAAGTACAAGTGATAGCAGAAAATTGCAATTAAAATTAGATAAGTCGCAGGGAATAATGTCGCGCAGCAGTCAGGACCATCGCTGTGAGCAAACAAGTGATCATAAATAAAGACATAGCCAGAGTTACTTACGTTGTTACTGCCTCGAACGCGCGAACAAATAATACATCACTGACTTGAAAACTTACAAAAAAAGTTAAGTTACAGCACGATAAAATTGAAATGCAAAGCTAAAGTTCTTTCACAAGTTAGGTAACTGATTCAAACGCGATTCGCGACGAAACTGGCACTCGCGGTGATTTTTGGCGAAATTCGAGAAATAATGATAAATGGCAAAATCAACTTAGGATAAAACAAAAGTAATGGTGCTTTAGAGTGGCCTGGAGTAGGGCGGAGGGTTACCTCTGCCGGCCCGTCGTCGACTGAAGTTCAGGCGCGCAGTCAACTGACTTTATACAAAATTCGGAGTTTGCGCACTAGCCACCTGAGGCCTCCTCCAGGTCCATCCCCTTTACATCACCCCCCTTTTACAGAACTCATCAAACTGCATAAGATCTAAAACTCTATTACCACAGCATAAACTTATCCCATTTTTCGGTCCCACATCAACTTGTCACATGATTTGGGACTGATCCGACGCCCGCCTTCTGATCCGAACGTTCTCGCAGTCATAAAGTCGATTTTCCCATAAATACATCTAGGGTGGTCGGGATGCATTATCAAATAGGTGAGATAAAACTGTTTTTCTATTGGATGCTATTTTTGCTCGTTGTTTAAGAACGAGACCCGTATATTTTCTGTTTCAGCGATGTACATAACTGTAGTAATTGTAAACTTTATGATATGTATATATAAGGAGACTTAACGACCCACGTACGAGTATATTCGATTGATATATAGCCAATATTTAAACCAATATATAAAGTTTAAATGTCAGGATTAGAGATATATTTGCTTCATCAAAACTAATTAATCCTATATTATTTTTGATTTTTGTATGACGTAGGCCCAAATAACAAGTCCGTCGGCAATCTACGCTCTGTCAAGGCGCGGTGGTAATTTAAAGCGGAAACATCAAAAACCGTACCATAAAAAGTAATTAACCCAATTCCGCAAGTTTCTGATGAATTTGACGAATCAGCAGACGACTTGACCAAGTTTTTATCTATTTTTGCCGAGTTTAATTCCAGCGTTTAGTTAGATGGTACTGGTTTAACCTTACACTTGAGGCACTAGAGGCCATTGAGAGTCGAGCCAAGAAGATCATTGGTAATAATAAACTGTGCCGAGCGAAACTTCAAAGTCTTGAACACCGTCGCAAAGTCGCCAGTTTGTCGGTTTTCTATCGGTTTCATTTCGGAGAGTGTGCCGCGGAATTGCACGAACTAATTCCGCCCGCGCCCTTTTTTCACCGGACGAGTAGAGGTACGGCAGGACGACACCGGTTTATGGTGGAAGTTCCTAAGACCCGCACGAAACGGTACGCTTCCACCTTTATTGTTCGTACCGCTAGGTTGTGGAACTCCCTGCCTGGCTCTTTGTTCCCCACGCACTATAATCCAGCGATCTTCAAAGCGAGAGTGAATCGGTTCTTATCGGGTAAGCACGCTCCATCTTAGGCCATAGCCTTACTTGCTATCAGGTAAACTATGGTCAAGTGCAAACCCGTTCAAGTTAAAAAAAAAAAAAAAACATTTGTATAAACTGTGTTATAAAACGCTCTTTGTGCCATTCGTTGGCACAAAGAGCGTTTAAGGTAGAGTGCGAGGTTAGTTTCTGGATGAGCGGCTCACACACTCATAGGTGCTTCCGTGGGTGATAAATTGTAGATTCCAGATAAACGTCATAGAAAGGCGCGTGCTTATCAATTTTACAAGTGTTCAAGTTTGAACACTTTGATCTTCACTTCTAACTGTTATAATTAGCTCACTTAAGTTATATGCTTATTTATCAGAGACTATGTGCATTTTGATAACCCTCAAAAGTTTGGACACGTAGCATAACAGCAATAATAAAAAAACACTATAGTCCCTAAAATAAAGCCTACTTATCCACACGTGGTTGATTGCCATAGTCCGAGCTATTTTATAATGTTACAAACTTGATACTATAAAAAAAATCATACAACGGTTGTGCCTTAGAGAACTCAACCAATGAATACGGTGAAGCCACGACCCTCAGGAACGAGGAATACGATTCTTTCTACAACAATTTTATTAAAAATAAGCCCGGGCTTTTTTACCTTTAATACGGCTAAATATTTTTCCCGTTTAATTTGGACAAACTGCGGGTAATCAGATTGGGTAAATTTTCCTCAAGTTGAATCTCTCTGTGATCTAGTGAAACGAAACTGAAACTTGAATTGTTAGCCCATAAGTTACTGATAATAAAGAATTAAAATATGGATAACACCAAAAGAATGCAATGTAACTGCCGTCATTGTCTTCGTACCATTATTATTTGCACGACATATCTCAAAAACTACTGAACCGATTTCAATTTAACTAAAACTTGGAACGGATTTGTAATTATACATTTTTACGTGTCGCACAGATGGGTCCCTGACAAACTTAATAACCAAATTATCATAATCTTAAATCATAAGGATGGCGGTGGCATTAACATTTGGGCGTTTTCGAGGATTTGCTGATGAGTTAAAAAGTTGTCCGTCATAGAACCTAAGAAGAGACCCTTGGTAAGGCTTAAAATTTTCGACATATCAGCCACACTCATACAAACTTACTTTTTTCTGTAAATACTTCAAAGTATAGTTTGAACTTACTATAGTTAAATTCTTTATAATCATCACACATTTAAGGGCAAAGCTATTGTCTGTGGAGTACGCGCCATCTTTCCCGATCTTCTGCCAATTCCTTGACCTCTTTATACGACATGACGCCCGCCTTTTCCTTTACATATGAAACCTTCTCGGCCTTCCTCTTCCTCTTCGCTCATTCAGATTTCCGTCAATGAAGTTCCCACTTCTATTTTCAATTGTCGCCATTATTCAAATTCTTTATGCATGGAATTAATAATAACACATGTGAGTCAAGTATATTTTTAGAAAAGCTATTTCTACGTTTGCGATTTGGGTTGCTTTGGCGGAAATGAAACTAACAGTTGACCGGCGCTCAGGCTCGTGGCCCGAATAAATCAGTTTTTGACAAGTAGAAAGAGTTTTAGCTAATAGTGAGTCTTATTATTATATTTGGTGCAGATAATCACACATTTTTAACTATATACTTTAAACTGACTTATATATAATCTTAGCTCATACAAAACTAAAAACTGGAACTTCATTTGTAAGGGTGGATTTACATCAAACGAGCATTTGTTCGTTCTACCCCCACCAAGTCAAATTCTTTGACTGTAAACAGGCGTACATCACTGTATCTTTAAAAAATTAAGAATGGTACTAAAATTATACAAAAATGAAAGTTTAATCAAGTAAACCGATTTAATCGTACGATTGTCTTCGCTAGATGAATCCTAAGTTTAAAAAACTGTAGCTTTGTTACTCTTTGCTACGAGGACGCTACGCCGTAGCTACCCGCGATACGTTAGTGCTACGCAAGCTTCTTATTTACACATAACCATAGAATAACTAATAGTGGCTGCTTTATTAGCTAATACATAACCCATTGAATTGGGTCAACGTAAAAATATTTTTGCTATTGTGTTTTAAGTAGTTAGGCTGCAAATTTTATGCAGAGTTCAGATACTTTTTTTTAATACTAATCACGGACAAAATTGGAGGTCTCATTATCTTCTACTTCTCACTTTTATGCTTCTCGCACTTTCGCGCTTCATGTTTTGAATGTGTATTTGGCTTATATATGAACTCATTCTGTTATGTTTACCGTTATAAATAAATAAATAAAATAAATACTATTTTTCCTTTCATCCTTCATCTTTCTTACTTTTATTTGTCTTAAGCTAGTGTTTAATAAATTGGCAAACTTAACTAGTAACTTGGTTAAGTTAAGTTTAGGTACTTGTTACCTTTGTAATACTAATATAGTCTTACTAGCAATCGATAAAACGCTTTAATACACTTTGCGCGTACACGTAATTAACTAAACGTAACTCAAAGAGTGCTTTTTAAATCCAAACCAGGATAGTTTGAGAATGGTGAATCTAAATATATAAAACTTAAAGGTGACTAACTGACTGATTGACTGACTGATATAGTGATCTATCAACGCACAGCCCAAACCACTGGACGGATTGTGCTGAAATTTGGAATGAAGGTAGATGTTATGACGTAGGCATCCGCTAAGAAAAGGTTTTTAGCAATATCACTTTTAAAGGGGTGAAATAGGGGATGCAAGTTTTACTTCTTAATGCGAGTGAAGCCGCGAGCACCTGCAAGTGAAAAATAAAGACGTTAAACTAGGCACTTGATACGTTTTGCTCATAAAGGTTTTTGAAAGACAAACTAAATAGCTATTAGTTATTTAGTTATCTCTTCTTCATCTTTTAATTCGGCAGTCGTAAAGTCAGAGGCAGATTGGTTTGATACCATAGTCAACAATTCTCATACTACTTTACATACTTCTTTTTATGAAAATATAATTAGAGATGGATATGATCATGTAATATTATACCTTGTTTTTGATTTTGTCTCCGGCGCGCCGGTTGTCATAGCAGCAGACGCCCTGTAAACAATGTAGTATGTTCTCTGATTCCCCTTGTACCGTCCTTCTACGGTCCCATGGCTCAAAGACGACTGAACAAATTAAATTGGTTCTTAATATAATATGATTTCTCTTCATACTTGAAATCATCATCATCTGTGTGATATGTCCCTAAATATTTATTTACTAATATTATTCATTTATTGAGTGTCGCACAGTGGTATGCGATTATTTATCAATTAAAACTATTGAGCATTGGTCGACCAAGTCACTTGACATCGTCATATTACATTTAGAAGTAACTTCTAGGTAAATAAATATATTTTCTGCTAACAAAACGCTTATAAATTTAGGTGTTTACGTGTTTATACAATGGTACGATAAGAAATATATTGACATTATGTCATAAATTATAAAATCGATTAAAAATCAAGGCTTTAATGATTGGGAGACTAAAACTCACAACAAATCGTATTTTTTTCCAACATAAATAGAATTAGCATGAACTTGACCTAGTTTACAATTAAGGTATGTCTTTGTACATAGGTACTAATGGTGTTTGGCAGTAAACAATAACAAGTTAATTAACCAGGTTAACTCAGCATTACCTTCACTACATAGTGTAAAGCAAAGTCACTTCCCGCGTCTGTCTGTCTGTATGTATGTTTAGATCTTAAAACTTCTCAACGGATATTTATGCAGTTTTTTTAACAAATAGAGTTTTTCAAGAAGTATAATAAGTGCAAAAACCGCAGGCAAAAGCTAGTGCTAAATATTCTAAAATTGATTAAAGATAAAGAATAAATAATCTTTATTGATACTGTAAAGTTGTAACATACATAGGTATAGGTATAAGTATTAATATCATAGAACATGCTACACAAATTACAATATCTCGTCAAATTGAATTTATAACATATAGTTTTATAATAAAATTTTAAAAGTTACAATGTCTAATTTTTTAAATAAATTAATGAATTTTTTTGTTATTAAAATCATGTCAAACATAATAATAGGTATGTAATCATACTATTTGTTAATTTAAATAAATCTAGGTACTGTCATTATAGCTGTATAGGGTATTACAAGTAAGACTTTTACTTCTACTCGTATTCTATCGGGGCTTTAACTAGAGTAGAGCTAAGACTTAACCTCAGGTTAACCTCATCACCAGACCGTGCGTCCGTTGCAAAATCGAACCTCAAGAAATACACTTCGATTTAGGGTTAGAGGTGAAACCACGCAACGGTTAATTTAAGTTATGGTCAGAGTGGTCATTTCCGAGGCGGAATTTATTAAAGCTGCAAAATTGGAAATGGAATTGACAATCATGGATTTCCTAATCGAAACTCGATTGTTCTCTTTGTATTTTATACTAGTGGGTGCTTGCGGTTTCGCTCGCATTATGAAGTAAAACGTGCATCCCCTATTTCACCCCTTTAAAAGTGGCATTTCCAAAAATCCTTTCTTAGCAGATGCCTACGTTATAACATCTACCTGCATGCTAAATTTCAGCCCGATTCGTCCAGTGGTTTGGGCTGTGCGTTGATAGATCACTATGTCAGTCAGTCAGTCAGTCCTTTGAGTTTTATATAGGTAAGTATTTAGATACTTTGGTACAATTTTACATGTATCTATCAAATACCGAATTAAGAGTGAATCGAGTACGTTAAAAGAAACTTTTTTTAAATATATGTAATTTTGCATACAAACACGCATTCTCAAATAGTTGTACAACTAAAACTGTTGTTTAAAAGGTACTGGTTTTGGTAAAGGTACTAATACCTGTGGTGAGGGCCCAGATGATTCCGCAGGCAGGCAAGCTATCTTTGGAACTTTGTATACAAAGGTAGAAATTCACTTATAACTTTCTTTTAATTTGCTAGGTAGTGCCTGCAGTGTGTTGTCGCCCGCGGCCCGGCCACGCTCGGATGGCGTGCCGCACGCGACCCTCGCAGTTCGGTGCTAATATCGGCTTGTTTCATCTTTCTTATCGCCGCATAGATTCGCCAGCTCTTGCTCTATATTGTAGCTTTACGTGCTTTTTATTATGGTTTAATGCCCGTATTAACGATGTTTGTATGGTTTGTAATAATTTTGTCTGAAAGTTACATCCACATTAAAAATATATTTGTTATATCTTTAAAGAAGCAGATGTAAACAAATATGATTTTATGATAAAAATCTAATTCTCAAAGCCACTTGTTGTAATTTTTCTCCAAATTCAAGAATGTACTATCGTACAATAAATAAATAATATATTGACATTACCCCATACTAAGTAATATTGCTGGCTATAACAAGAGCTAATCTAAAAACTTGTGTCGGTGAATTAGTAATTCATTTTCTGACTTATTTTTACTCTGGACAATCATGCATTTGACTAGGTCACCTGAAACAACATCAGCACATGCGACACTGTTGTTTAAGGTGACACTCACTGAATGAAACTCACGCTCGAGAGAAAGTGCTCTGAAACACATCTTTTGGCAAGCCTTACCTCCACATTTTCTTACCTTTACACTCAAACATTATGAAGTTAGAATTTGAATAGTTTCTGAATAATCGTAATCCTTATAAAACTTGCAAAAATTTCAAAAAACTGCATTTTTTTGTAAGCCGATACTAAGTGGACGTGCATTGGTTAATCTGAATAGTGACGATGATATCACTCACCTCGGTAGTTTCAGTGATCTTCCTTCTCCGCAGACTCTCCTGATATCTCTGGTACACAGGATCCTCGCCTGACACTGCTCGCTGGTACGACAGCCTCCTGCCTTTGCTGTCGGTCTTCGGAGAGCCATACAGGGTGTTTTCGGGGATGGTGGAGAAGTCCTGATAGGAGTGACAGGACTGCATCTCCTTGGATGACTCGTCCTGGATGAGGCGGCGGAAGTAGTCTGATAGACTGTCGCTGGCGAGCCATGTCACCCTGAAAATTTTAAAATAATTTAAGATTGGTCTTTGTTTTATTTATAAGACACTCTCTTTGTTTGTTTTATGTATAAAATAGTTTGGCTTAGTACGATTTCAAAAATAGAAGCCATATACAAAGTTTATCCCCAGGGATATTGATCAAACCTTAAACAAAAACTGTAAATGAACACCCCGACTGAACCGTGAAAGTGTATTGAAATTCTACTCTTTCAGTCACCAGCCAAAATATTCAATGCATCAGCTTTTCTTTAACTTTGAGGATTAAAATATCTCAGCCAGTTGTGATCGTTTCTTTTATCTCTAAGATCATTTTTCTTTTCATTTATTAGGATTTTGTAAGAACAGCTCAGCCAACTAAGATTTCTAACCTTCAACCTGGTAGAGTTCAAAAATATATAAAATCATAACTATTGGTTGTAATTAGATTAGTGCTCCAGCGATGCGTACACGGCTGGAGGGAGCCTTGTCAGAAAGTATTTACATGTAAATAGCGCTTTTCTAGATACGATATGTTTATTCACCTAGAAATAAAAAAAACGATAATCAAAAAGTTTTTATTTTCACTGCGGGAAAGCGGCGGATAGTCGTAACTTTTGGTTTGGTTATTCCTGAGATTGACTCAAAGAAGGGTTATAGATTTATAAAACACTGAAAGCGAAGCTGCTGGCTTTATATGACAAAATCGTAGTTCAAATTTAACTTTACTAGTTTTGAGAATATTTTGAAAGATTCGTTTAACGCGGGGTGCTATGTGAAATCGACATTTCATAAAAATCAAATAAAATGAAGTATATAAGATAGAGAATTTTTTTTTTTCAGTTTATATAATTTTGATACAGTGTTAAGACAAAAAGACGCCAAAACACGATTACCTATGCTTTGCTCGATAGTTTTGTTTTTAGAAAAATAGTTGTTTTGGAATATTTTTTACCTTTTTTCCAAAAGTAGTACAGAAATTTAAACCAATTTAATTATATCTAAAATATAATGTCATTATTTAGAAGAGTAAAAAGCCATAAATAGAATATTCTGAATTGCTAATTTTATATGAATTTATTTCGTCAAAAACGACTGCAAAACTGCTCAAATTGTGCAAAATTGTTTGCGTGTGGACAAGACTCGTCGGTCGGAGCTATGCGCGCAATGTTCGCCCTTGCTTTCATGTAAATACGGCGTGGAATGGCTTGCGAAAAAGCAACTGTAGGCATTTTCCCAAGCGCAAAGCGTGTTCGAGGCTAAACAGGCTTCAGCTAAGCACCGCGAGCCGAGAGATGGTGCTGTTTTTTCTGAGATCAGCGTATTTATTTATTTTAAAGAAACTGGAGCCAAAAAGACTGGTTTAAGTTAAACCGCGAGTTTGACACCTTGTTTTTTATATGTGACAAACATCATTGAAACCATATATTACTAAAACTTAGAGAAATCGAGTTTTTTCATAAAATGTTTGCTGCGCCACAGAATACACAATAGTAGACAAATTTCTGACACGTACATGCAAAAATTGAGAATTTGAAGTAACTGTATATCAATTTCGACCATAGTACATAATATGATCAAATAGCGTCGCTCTGCAGAAGCTTGGGTAAGGAATCGGGAGGTCGTTGGTTCAAATCTCGTACTAAACAGTATTTTTGCTATTTTATTTCCTTTATTTTTCTCCAATAATCCGTTGTACCTGTGCTACCATTATTTATTTTAATGTTAGCGGCGCGAACCCAGTTTTCTTTTTTGTTATTTTAACTGCGACTGGGACTAAAGTAATCTTAGTCTAATCCAGGGTCTAATCTATCTCCAAATCAAATACATATCTATTATCTATTCGGGATGTTTGAGATTTTATTTTCCTCAGATATCCCTGCGATCACAGATCCATATATCTTGACAATTCACAACATACAAAGAAGGGGAGCCCAAGATGGGATTTTGGGATTCATTACAATATTCGGAAAAGGATTACAAAAAATATATAATCGGACGATTTCCACAAGCTGACGTATCAAACTTTCGACGATTTAGATTAAGGGAAGGAAAAATAATAATATAGTAAGTTTATCTATTTTTAAGAAGTGTATTATGATTCCGCAGGTAAGAACGATGCTTTGGAAAGGATAATTTAAAAATATTTTCCCATATATACATGTATGAGTATGTAGGTATACAACGAAATGCGGTTTTCTATGCTTTCTCTGCAATTAAATTTACAATAGCTTATTCTATTTTTTGACATCACGTCTAGGATGTAAAGGTATACTACATATGTATTGAGTATTTCAAAATAACGATTTATGGTTTTATTTAATATAGATCACTTGGCATAAGAAGAACCACATGTTTCAAAAATATGAAGACGTGCTTCAAGCTGAGCACGATAGGTATATGGAAGCTAATAAATCACACAGTTGATCCAAAACATAAATGATAATTTATCATGGATCTGACCTCCTGTAGGAGATGGCAAAATGGAGAATAATGTCTGCGAGTTTACGTCATATCCAAATCGTCCGATTATTGAATAAGAGGTTGCTTTTAAAGTTATTACTTAACAGTTATATTAAAAATTTGATGCACATTATTATAAATTAAACTTTTATTGGAAAATGAGCGAAAATAATCACGACCGGCAGGATTCGAACCTGTGTATTTCTGCTACCGTCAGAACGCTTCAACCACTAGGCTACGGTCTACTAACTGCCAGGCGCGAAAATCCACACTCATTTCCATACACTTCAGACTAAGCGGCTGATGCCAGCGATGATGAGCGGCACATTATTATAGTTTGCTTTCCTCTTTTCCAACCCTTACGTACAGCCTTCCCCACTACGCTTACAATCAGATGAACATAAATATGTATTTTAAGAATACGGGGTACATGGATGATATCTGATGCGTTCGAGTATCTCCACGCAACAGTTTTTTCCTCTTTTGAACCTATAGAGGACTCTCCCACCCATAAAAAGGTTTATAGTATGTATATTATTAAACAAAATGTTATTTTGGCTTGTTTTTACCTATTTAAGCTTGTTTTTACCTATTAAGCTTCGCAACAAAATCACCTAAACTAGAGAGGAAATGGTAAGTGGGCATGAACGTAATGTCAATAAGTAACTAACCATATAAATAATTATTACAATCACTATCAGATTCTGAAAAATATATATATTATACAGTGAATAAGGTAGATAACCTAAAATCATTTTGTGTCTAAGCTTTGGACTTCAAGACGATACCAGTCGCAATACTGCAAGTTCCAGTTCTACTTTCTTTATTCGCGAATGTTCCCAACCAAACGGGTCTTTAAGACGCTCGAGTAAATCCCTATTCAAAATCGTAGGCTCCCCTACTATACAACGATATAGAACGTCAGATGTCAAAAATCAATTAATTTCCAGTGTTGCCGTATCTCAATTCAATTTGGGTATACTAACTTATCTAAAATTATTCACTTGAACAGATAAACTGACATTAGTTAAGTCACACATTTTGTAAGAGTACATTTTGGATGCTACTATAAAAATCGGACTCATATGCGGAGATTTTACTTTTAATCTTCTTGTTTTACATAATTCAGTACACACGAAATGCCTTGAAAAAAATCATTCGTAAGTAACAGTAACAACTCATTAGGCACTGTTTCCTGAACATACGTTTGCCTCATATTATAATATAATATTCTTTCTCAATACATAGTTTATATGTAGATAAAAACGTACTAGTACATAAAATATGTACACGGTTTCATCCTGGCAACACAAAGCCAAAATGTATGATATTACTAGTGGACGCCCGCGGCTTCGCTCGCATTATTTTGAGATAAAAAGTAAATACAACGCCATCCAGTTCATATCCAGCGGATATCGATGACCACTTGGTTTAAAATGAACAATTTTTTTTTTATTTACGAACCGATTAAAATGAAATATGATATGAAATATGAATACATTTATATGATATACACAGTTTAAAATGCTCCAGCATGTTAGTAAAAACTGTACACAAATTGATTCAGCCGTTTTCGAGTCTATAACGAACAAACATACCGACAGACAAACAGTAAATCATTTTTTTTAAAACATGATTTTTGTGTTCTATTGCATCAATGAAAACCCCTCAACTATTTAATTTCAATTATCTTCGATGTACAGACACCGACCGGTTACAGCTTTATTATATGTTTAGATAATATTTGTTGTAAATTCTTTAAATTCAAATAAAGTCTCACGGAGTGGCAACGTCACGCGTCTTATAGTGCTGTCCTGTTTTGGCATGTATGTACTGTTCTTGCACGCACGGTTTGGCAACGTAGCTGGACACCTAATCAAAAGTGACGTATTTGTATAAAATTGCACCACACACGTAAAAAAGATGATATTTTTGGGCTTATTTCGTTTATTTGCAGGCTACATTTTTACTATTTTTTTGAAAAAGCTAAAATACTAACAAAATGTAGGGCTTTGTTGAGTCACAAGTAGTTTGAAATTCAATGCACGTACTCAAACTTGTCCATTTCAATTTGTATGAAAAATGTATCACCTTAAGGTTGGGAATGGGTTTCACCAAAAGTCTGAGTTGTTTTAAATGTCATTCTTAATTATTATTTGCTTATTTTAAAATAAAAACCAGTAAGTATTAAAGTTCCAATTGATTTAAATCTATCACTTCCAGTGAACTCTACCTCAGGCCGCGAGTAAATCCATGGGAGAAGCGCCGCGCCGGCGTCTACTCGTTTGAAGGAGCAATATTTCTTCTAACAACTTGTGACAGGTAGGGGTTAGTAGCTACACTCTATAGACAAATTACAGTAAACAAACATAACAATATACTATTTAGGTATAATTAAAACATCTACTGTTAAACCTGACCCGTATTAAGTATTTTTTCTCACCTCCAGGCCGAAAGTGACAACTTCGTCCCGCTACGCGGGACGAAGTTGTCGCTTTTCGGCTCTGTCGATGAGAAAAATTGTATACACACCGCGGGCTGTAAATAAGGAAGCCTCAGATCACATGTTTGTCGACCTCGGCTCCGCCTCGGACGACAATTACATGTGCTATGAGACCTTCCTTATTTTACTGCCCTAGGTATGTAATATACTATTCTTTTTTTAGACACCAATATTACAGAACTGATTGTGATGAAGCCATAACGCGTTTATTGGTAAATACTCTCATTCATATTTAAAACTAGCTGTGCCCGCGACTTCATCCGCGTGGAATAGTTATTTTGGGCATCATATTTATTTTGCAAACAACCTCTACAGCTTTATAAATTATAGCTGTTACCCACGACTTGAACCGTTTTCGCAGCGCACGTAACGGCAGCCCTCAAAGATGAATAATTTTCTTTGTTTTTTTCACATTTTCCATTGTTTCTTTGCTCTTTTTAGTTGCAGCGTAGTGTTATATAGCCTAAAGCCTTCCTCAATAAATGGTCTATTCAACACAAAAAGAATTTTTCAATTCGTACCGGTAATTCCTTAGATATAGATTAGCGCGTTCAAACAAACAAACTCTTCAGATTTATAATATTAGTATAGATAAATATATAACGATATAACTTTACTTTTAGATTCTTCAGACGTCCATGCATAAAAATTATAGCAAACGGTCACAGTAGTTGGCATTCTTGTCTGTTAGCCTACACAAATCCTCATATTGAAATGCAAAATCTGCATACAAAAGAATCTTATTATATACAAAATAATTAAATGCGTTTATAGCATCATAAACCTATGCGTTAAATTATAAACCTTCGCCTTGAAATCGATTAAAAATGAAGCATACTTCATAGCATTAGGGGCGAAGGAAGATCACCTACCTACAATAGTTTAAATATTCAGAAACAGATTTCTGATTTCTCTCGTAGTTACTGTTATGTTAGTTATTAATGGACTTTGGTAACTACCGCAAACTGGGCGACTCGGCGACTTGTCGCGTCGACAGTATTTTTCCGATGCATGTTTGTTCGTCAGAACCAGAGTCGCGCTATCGACTTGTACATACAGTAATGCTGTGGCTATATTAGCGGGCTATGGCAAATATTTGGGCTACGGCAATGTATGTAGCCGGGTACATCGCGACTACGCGGTGTATTCGCGAGGAGACGATGTAGCATCGGGGCAAAGGGATTTGTCGCGACAATATTCGCTAGAGTGGCCACACCTACGTCACTTCAGCCTGATTCAAACATGAAATTAATATATAACAACACAACTGAACAACGAATATTCGCCATAGGCCGTTTACCGAATCTTCGCCGCCAGGTGTAGACAAAAACATCGTGTAAGCCCGATGCATGATGTTTGCGCGCCAATGCGACACGAATCTTTGCCCGCTAATGTAGCCACAGCATAAGAAATGAAACAAACAAAGTGATTTGTCGGACGTCTTGACACTACCATTGACGCGACGATAGATTAGCGAACACGTAATATCAGTTTTTTTTGTACTTCTCGCGCGACCTATGCGAATCTGACGTTCAATGTAGAGTTGAAAAAAAATTGTACCTATATGAAAAATTACTATAACAGTGTGTGTGTGAAAAATTATGAAGTCAGCGTGACGTTGATCTTCGACTGACATCAAATGTGTTTATATAAGCAGTCGTCGACTAGACGCAGCGACAAGTCGCCCCGTTTGTGTCTCGGATTAGAGCGATGCCCTAGGCATGGCGCTGGCAGAAGCCGTACGTCAGTCAGGCATGGGCTTGCTAATACCTGCGTCTGTACCGAGCAATATGCCAAACGACTGGCAATTGACGGGCTTATGTTGCCTCAGGCGCTGTATGGTTGCAGGCGCCCCCTATGCGAGGGGAAGGCCAGTCGGATGCATGCGCATGGACGCTTAATTTTTGATAATAAAGGATTGTTGATCAAGTACCGTTGTATCACTTTGTATCTATGCTTTGTATAATCAGAACAGAATTTTAAGAACGTTTATTTTCTAATCTACCTTTATGTTAAATAAGAGCACTTTTCTCTTCAAGCAGCATACCTATGCAGAAAATTAGAATAAGTAAATCTTCTTGAAACTAACTAATAAGTATAAAACATTTATTCGAGGTAAAGCTTTGGTTTCCTAGGAAAGCGGTGCCATTGTATAGCGGCCGTGATATTACGGACGCAAAAATAATTAAAGTAAATTACGGTGCATGTTACCGCTCTCCAGGAAACCGCGCCATTTCGTTTACATAGACAACGTTTTAGTGACGACATTCACCGCTGTATTACGGCCGCTATATGTAGGCACCGCTTTCCTGGGAAATCAAAGCTTAAGACGTCACTTTCGGTTTTTACTCTGGTGGACCGAGAACCAGGACCGATAAATGGGACAGTAAAGATCTTAGGACAGGCACTGTAGTATACCATTATTCGATCGACATAATCTTCCAGGAGTACATCTAAATTAAATAGTAACAATTTTTCATATCGTTGGAGTCAATTTTATGTCGTTGGATCAAAAACACCATTTTCTTCAATAGTAGACAGTCAGACTTTCAATCATCAAGACACTACGCAGATGGAGCTCGCTTATACTGAAATGAACTCAAAAAGGACTGGAATACTTACTTAGGTGCTCGGCGACAGATTTCACATTTAAAGGGTGAAAACTAGCCAGGTAGATAATTAGGCGAGCAAATAAAAGGACCGCATTAAGCTTCCGCGTGGATGGAAAAATTTCTTGTTTCACCAAATGCAAGCAATCAACCATAGCTACTAATGACTGCCTGAACTGACATACACGAACCACTCACATCCAAGGCAATTAAAATATTTCGCTCATTGGAGTGAAGTTCGATTAAAATTTCAGTGTAGCACTGGCTTTTGATATCAAAAACTTTTGTAAGCTATACCTAATTAGGCAAACGTGATACTTAAACCTTTGAGCGAAATTCACCCTTATGGTGGATCGACACGTAATTAAAATACTTGTTTCTGGTATGTAGGTACGGTACGGACTTATTACTTGAAACGCTCCTTTCTACTCCGCTGAGATACCATGAGGAATGTTGTGTGATTGCGCAATGTTGCAAACAAACTAATTACTGACATGTAACTATATTTTGTTATAAATAAATTGAGTTTGAGTTTGAACTTACGAAAGGCTGATTTATGTGATTATGCCCATTGCTTGGATGGGTGACCATGGCCAAAAAAACCCAGTGATATTTATATCTCTGACCACTTACGTTGATTAAATAACATGTTAAAAGAAGATTCTGGCTGTTCAGCTTAAAAACGGACTTGTTAAAGCATGTCAGAGGCCCTTAAGGAGGTTTGAAAACCTGTAAACAGACTTCGCGTCACTTATACCCACTTATTTGTGTCATAATTTAAGTTGTGCCACGAAACTTATGATTGTTCAGCTTAAAAACGGACTTGTTAATGCATGTCAGAGGCCCTTAAGGAGGTTTGAAAACCTGTAAACAGACTTCGCGTCACTTATACCCACTTATTTGTGTCATAATTTAAGTTGTGCCACGAAACTTATGATTGTTCAGCTTAAAAACGGACTTGTTAAAGCATGTCAGAGGCCCTTAAGGAGGTTTGAAAACCTGTAAACAGACTTCGCGTCACTTATACCCACTTATTTGTGTCATAATTTAAGTTGTGCCACAAAACTTATGTTTTTATTTTATTTCTTGTGTTCCGTTTGAATGCCATTTTTAACCGACTTTGAAAAAGAAGGTAATCAAGTTTTCTGAAAGTTTTCTCTCTTTTGTGCGTATGTTATACGATTACTCCGTTATTGTGTTTTGTGTCACAAGTAAACTAGGTCAAGTATGATGTACAAACTTTGATATAATGTACCTAAACAACATAATTATAATCCATGTTCAACAATAAATAAGAAGTCTGAAGTATTGTTCTTTCAATCAGCCAGCTTTGATAATATATATGTACTCGTAATGTAAGGATGGTACATACCTGTTAGAACGAGAAGTCTTCCGTTTCCTTGGTCCATGCGCGGAGTCGAGGCCAGAGCTCATAGAAATAGCTCGGGAGTGGAGGAACGACTCCTGCACGTAGCTCTCGCTCAGACCTGGAACCATACCATGTATATATTTAACTACAGGTCCAAAAAAAAAATGTTTGTTCCTGGATTTCTTATAGACTGTCCCTACATTATAAAAAGAAAAGTTACTTTCCGCATTTTTTCTTTTTTTTTGTTTGTTAATTTGTTTTTGCGTATAAAAACGCGTGCTAAGTTGTGGGCTCAAAAGCTAGTAAGTAATATACATATATTATGTATTAGTAATACGGGTAGGTATTTGAATTAAGATAACAGTACGTGTTATATCAATCTTTAATATTTTTAAAATATGGGTCTCAACGCATTTCCAAATGGGACATGTAATGCGACTCTATCGGTAGGCGATGTAGAAACCTTTTGTTTTTATTCGTTATTTATCGTAAAAGATCATGCCTATCCTTTCACGATGCATTTTAAAAGATATAATTATCGTATGGAATGAGTAAACCATAACCTTCCTGCCTTAGTCATTTTCCCCATTACTGAGGGTCATGACTCCCCCTCAGAATCAATTTGTTGGGGGAGTTCTCTTGGGCAGATACATTGTGGGGAGCGCCCAGGTCCTTACAAGTAACACACATGTTCTTGGATTTAGTGGTTCTCAAAAATGTCGGTTTCCTCAGGATGTTTTTTTTCAACGCTAAGCGAGTGCTAATTCACAGATAATTTGAAAAATAAGTCATTGGTGTAGGGCTGGGACTCGAATCGGGATCGTCAGATTTTAAGTCAGACTTCGGCTTCACCAACCAAGTCACACGCAACTTAACTTTAATTTATTGATTTTATTAGATTCAGGGAAGGATAGAAATAAAAATATAATTTATTCCATTGAAATCCTGCTACCGGCACAGGTAAAGCGAGGCTGGACCAACTTTCGAAGGTTGATAAACGAGTTCGTATTTCACTTTGCTGCGAGTAGGTACTAACATGGAAAATTTTGACTGCTCTGTTAGCTTAGTTGGTAGTGGCGCTGCCTTCTAATCTAGAGGTTCGATTCCCGCGTGACTCGAGTATTTATGCATATTAAAAATGTATAATTACTTGTGTTGAGTCTGGTCGTTTGTATGTATGATAAGTTTTTATTTACAAAAGAAAAGTATATAAGTATTATATCCATTATCTAGTACCCACGACACAAGCGTTTGCTTAGTGTGGGGCTAGATGGCGATGTGTGGAATGTCCTGGAATATTTATTTTATTTATTATTTTTTAAACATAGAGGTTAGGGTAAAAAAACTAGACATTCAGCCCCTACCAAATGTCTGCTTATTTAGTCCTACGCGCCCTCTTTCGATCTCAATCGGAAGAAAATATTAGTGATAGAATATCTTTTATTACAGTCATGTGCAAATGAGCGTCTCAAAAGTGCATCTCTTTAGCGAGGAAAATAATATATAATACTTCATAAAATAACGGACATGAGTCAAGGACTACACAATCTGTTTTTTTTGTGTGGATTGAAAGCTCATTGCGTTTTTTTTAAAAGAAGTTCATTTCAATTCTAAATACTGAGTGGGTATCTCCAGCGGTCTAATTTTAATAGTAACTCTCATTCTATGATTCGGCAACAATACCTGTCATATTAATAAAACACCAATAAGACTTAACCGGTCCGGCTGAGTGGTCGCTGTGAAAAGAAAAAATAATCACTCTCTCTTTGAGGGTCTTTAATTACAAAGTTGACATTGACATGAGGGGGTGTGAGTAGTACTGCTTAATATTTGTTTACATTTGTAACAACTGCATGACGATTTCTATTTCGATCTACGCAAGACCGGAACGAGTGGCGTACTAGAAGAAGAGTCATATCCATAATTAATGTTTTATAGCGCAGTTTTCAAAGATCTAATTAATGCACAGTCCAGAAACAAATGAATACTATATGTAATTATTATATTTTATTATGCTTAAGTGGTTTGTTGAAACTTTAATAGGGGCATATTTCTTTAACAATGCTTTTTTATGTATAGTATTTTTTACAGTAAAGCAAAAACATACAAAAATGAGTTGTTATATGCTTGATATATGAGTAAATTTATAATTTTGAGAAAAATCTTCTAGTCTTGTCTGAAATAGTTTGCATCTGTACTAGTCTAGTCAAGTTGCAGTGTACAATTACTTGCCTAGTTCTGTACAATTTATGGAAGAAATAAGTTTTGTGTATTGCACTGCCTTCCATTGCAATCAGAGTTGAAAAACTTTGATAGGAAAAAGCAAGACAGATGTTGCAGAAAAAAAATCTTTAAACATTTAAAAGGCAAACAACTATGGAAAACAAATTAAACTAATTGCACATAGGTACTGTTACCATAATATGAAATTTTATTTTCATTAACAGTTGTAATTTTTGTATCAAAATTTTAGTCTGCTCCGATTATTTCTAGAGAAGATTTAATATTGAGTAATGAAGTCGCTTAATTAGTGTTTGAGAGCTAAAATGGATATTAGTAGTAAACTGCGTATTTTTATTTTCTATGTAATTTAGTTGCACTACTGCATATGTTATTAAGATTTAATAGCTTTGAATTGTTTTACAGAAAATCTTATTTTTAGTACGATTTATTTGAATGAGATTGTACTTTATGATATTATTATACACATAGTGTTTCTGCACAAGATACCGAATGACACATTAAAGAGTTTAAAATTCTTTACGTAGTCCAATATTCTTTACGTACACAAGACCCAAGAGGATCTCGACAGGTTTCAGGCCTGGCGAGAGGGACTCATGGAGAGCGAGCTGGGGAGACCTTTATAAATAAATAAATAATAAATATTTCGGGACATTGCACACAGCGCCATCTAGCCCCACACTAAGCAAACGCTTGTGTCGTGGGTACTAGATAACGGATATAATACTTACATACTTTTCTTTTGTAAATACATACTTATTATACATACAAACAACCAGACTCAACACAAGAAATTATACATTTTTAAAATGCATAAATACTTGTGTCAGGCGGGAATCGAACCCGCAACCCCTAGATTAGAAGGCAGAGCCACTACCAACTAAGCTAACAGGCCAGTCAAATTTGCCCAGGAGCGGGACATAATAGGTTAACAAAAAATATCGGCAATTCAATTAAATCATCGACCTTAGTAGCGATATTTTAAACTCTAAACTAGAGAGTTTACCATTCTATATCTGTAGCATGTGTAATTATTTATAATAGATGTTATGATAGTAGTTATTAACAAATCTTGTGTCGCGTCAACACGTCTTATAATCAAACGCTCCCGTCACGGCTTCGCATGAATTCAATATAAGTATGTAGGTATGTATTTGACTTTGTTTAATCTTGTTAACCAAAAAAAACAATAGGAATCAGGTAAGAGTATCTAAACTCTTCAATAAAAGACTTAAAACTCATGACCATTAAAGTCACTTATTAAAATTAAAATGTCATACAGAAACGACCCTAACAAAGAACCTCCGCAACGCGGAGAGAATTCATAAAAAATATATAAAAAAATCCTGCTTACCATCAAAACATGTAAACAGTGTACAAATAGGTAATGTATTTATTGATTGTTCCTGTTGGCAGCAAGACATTGAGAGCCCTTCAGGTGATTTAATTATTGGCTGCAGCGCTCGCTCGCTCTCTGCTTTACACAGGGTTTCCAGAATAACTATTTCACTTTTTTTATTATATTAAATTAAGTGGTTCTTTCACTTATGTGTTTGTGACTTGCAGTGACTGTAGGTATCCTGAGCCTATATAACAGGCCACAATCATTGTTATACCTTATTATAACCATATATAAATGCTAATAAAATGTCGCTCTTTTTGTTCCTCTTTCGCAATGCCATCAGTTTTTGACACAGGCTACAAGCGAGCTCTACCGTGGACATACATAATATTAATAATGTGAACCATGACTTATAACTTGGTTACGAATAAATGAATAGGAATATATTTAACATATTATTTGCCTTCCGTAATTAGTAATTAACAGCAGCAACAGAAATAGAACTTGGCCAGAAAGGGTGACCACAGATGGAGCAAGTATCTGACTGAGTGGTGGCCGAGAACAGGTACACGGAGCGTCGGACGTCCAGCAGCGACATAGGGTCGCGGATTGAACATGGACGAGACTATTGGCATGACAAAGCGAGGCCTATATCCAGCAGTGGGAAAAAAACCGGCTGTGGATGATGATAATGATGAACAGAAAACAGAAGCACTTGGACATATCATATAATTTATCAAGTTTGGTGCATTCAATAAATTATATGTCTCTACACTATATAAATTATATGTAGACGCCCACGGCTTCGCTCAAATTATTTTGAGATAAAAATATAAGATAAAAAGTAAGCTTATAACACTTCTAAGATTCCATACTACCTACATACCAAAAATCCTGATAATCCATTCAGCCGTTTTTGCGTTATGAGCGTTTGAAAAAACAGATAAACAGACAAAAAAATAAAACTGTAGAAACGTATTCTGTTATGGCTGTAAAGTGTATCCAACTTATTTGTTTTTAAATATTTTCTGTCCAGATTTTTCAGCCTTTTCCGCTTAGTTATATGTAGGTAGGTATGTAAAGAAGTTACTAAAGTGTAAACATTGTTATGATGCTTTGGTTTTTTGTGAAATAATGATGTGTGCTATTTTGTATTTACCTTCACTTGATATGTTCTATGTTGATGTAACTGTAGCCATGTTTACTATAGCGCATCCCTCCGTCCAATTAACGATATTATTTCACTCATTAGTGTCTGAGTTTCTAGTCATATAAACAATAAGCATATGTAGTTGTTACAAAGCTCAAGGATAGAGTATTTTTGTTAATCGAATACACCCCCTATAAATGCTAATGTTTTAAATGTTACTAAGAAAACTACTGCTATATAGTAAGCAAGAAACAATAATTTTGATAGTTTTAAAACCGCCCAAAGGTTCTCTGTCTTGGTCGAACGACTACATTTTAAGCCGTTATCCGACACACCCGAATGTAAATGCCACCTATGTTTTTTTTTTTAGATATAAAAGAAGTCTTTTTATCATCTGACCATATTCATAGGTCGGATCACTTTATGAAATCCACTGTGGAATGCACAGTTAACATACTCCGATCCGTGTTTTCACTTTCATATTTCAGTTGACGAAAATCGACTCCCCCGTTTGGGACGGCTGCTATCAGATCTGTGCGGTGCTACGTGATATAACATTGGTCTGTTCTTTTACGACATTGGTCGCTTATATGAAACTGGCACAGGAACCAAGCCACTGGCATTAAGAGGTATAGTATATAACCCACTAGCAAGCAATTAATATTAAGCAAAAACGAATAGCAGTAAAATTGATCAAGTGCGGCCATTGATAATGACGATGATTCTATTGACCATTAAAATGTATTTATGTAATTTTTTGTTGATTGTACTTACTGTCACTGTGCCAGTATTTCTTAAAGTACAGTGTTAAGCCTTATCAAGGACTCTTAGGGCGGTTTGAAAAACTCTCAGCACTATTAATTCCATATACAATGCCAATTTTCAACTGTATTTTCTCCCTATAATAATTGTAGGGTTGTTAAATAAATCATTTCATTCCATTTTATTTCTTTCAGAATAAAAAGTAACCTACATCTAGGGTCTTATCAACATTATATAATATCAGATACACAGACACGCACAAACGTTCGACTTAATAATATTAGCGGGTAGTCGAAAGAACACTTACTATGTATACTGGAAGACATGTGATCCAAGGGCTGGCTACCATCAAGCGGTTTGCTCGCGAGGCTGGTGTCCGACTGGCCAGGTGGGAGCTCGCTCCGGGGCATGGAAGCGCTCGAGTTGCTGCGTGCAGGCGTGTTGGAGCGCAGGCTGGTCGTGCTGCCTCGGGTGGAGTCCTGGATTATATGCAGTGATATAGATAAATCATTATCCAGATTTTGAGAAATGATAAGCAGAAAATAGTTTATACGAGTACATATTCTACTAGCACAAATTTTTTATCAAGATCATCAACTACAGCCAGTTCCATCCCAATACTGTGTATATGCCTCTCTTTTAAAATACTATATTATGGAAAATATATGGAAATAAGATGTGAACTTATAAACTATAATCTTAGAGATCTTCAAAAAGTTTGTGATAGGAATGTAAAGTCAATTTTTGCTTACAGTAATTTCAGCAAGTTTTAGTAAAACGTAAGACTCTGAGTTAAAAAGAACTAAATCGATTGGCCGATTGAATACCTTCGCCTGAAGATAAACTACATTGCCGTCTTTGCTCTAGCGCTTGCAAGAGATGGGTGTTCGATGTGTTCATGACAAGGTGCCAGCAATAATTCAGGATTGAATCAAGGGTCAATCGCTACCAAGCTAAATCGAAAGCAGCATTCACACAACGATCATTTACCACCCTTTCGAATCAAGATGAATTAAATATGTATGATTTCATATTATTATAACTTAGGCTAGTGTTAAGTTAGATAGATACACTTTATTAAAAACACCAGCACAATACAGAAATTTACATAAAATATTAAAATTTAAGCCTAGTGTCTTAAATGGCGACCTTATCGCTAAGAACGATCACTTCCAGGGAACCAGTCTGGCAGGGATAAGACGCAAGTATAATGGTAGACAAGGTGTTTTAAATGTATGTGAAATTACATGAATACATATCATAAAATAAACATACATAAAGAACAAGAAACAAGTTAATCAGATATCTCTCTTCTTCTCTCTTGAGTCGTATTTCCGCATGACTGAGGGTCGTGACTCAGAATTTAATTCGTTAGGGGAGCTGTCTTGAGTAGATACATCGTGGTAGATGGCAAGGCCCTTCCACGGAAAATCAGATATCTGCTTCAAGCTTACATAATATTCATCTTATCAAATTACAGTAGCTGGTAGGTATTAATCAATATGATCAATATTGAACGATTAAAACTTTCGCAAAGCAATCTGTCAAATAGCAAGTAATATAAATAAATGAATATATTGATAATACAAATAAAGAAAAAAATAATTCGCCATATCCCGGGGCAAATGCACAAACTAGAAAACGATCATCATATGCCATTAGCATAGTATTAAATTAGCTTTTTTTACAGAGAAACTGTTAGTTGTGCATTTTTTTTACTGCTGATTTATGATGTTAGTGATAGGATAGTAAAATATGTACTTTTTATCTAAGTAGTCATAAACTCGGATAATTCGCGTAAAAAAACATTAGATGAGTAGTGGGGTAAAGCAAATCAAAAAAGAGTAGCAATCCATTCTAAACCCGATCCAAAAAGATTAAATCCCACCAAAAACATTCTGTAAAAAAATTGCCAAGTCTCGATAGAGCTGCTTGGTTATCTCTAAAAAGTAATGAAATCTCTAGAATTAGTTAAGCCAAGTCTAAGGTTCCTTACTGCGATTTATTTTTTATTATAGTTAATTTTACGTGACTTTGCCGTTGACTTGTAAGTAGTAGATTATGATTAATTAAAGTTTAAGGGAAACAATTTTAGCGATTTAATCCTATCCAGAGGTTCTCAAATAGGCGGCTGAAAATGCGGCGAAACGGTTCGAGAAAAGGATGGTACGGCAGTGTTTGCTTCGCGCTCGACTTGGCGGGGGCACTGCCGTGCCCCCAGAAACAGGGCTAAGGAACGGCAACAACATATTACTATAGATGTGTTGGGGCCAGATTATGACATGAAACGACAACTATTTCGTTCTGTATGTATGTTTGTTTCCTATTTTTTATGGTATTTTTGTGTTTCTTGTATTGTATTTTTTCTTAATCTATTCTTATTCTAAAAATGGTTATAGCACATTGAAATAATGTTGCTATGATGGTAGGTACATATTACATTTAATTGGTATGATGATTATTAAACCTATTTGCATGCGTCTAGTTAATGAGGAACTTATCACGTTTTGGACATTAATTAACTCTGTTCAAACTAATTCCAGTAATGCGGAGATAACCTTTGGTAAATGATTATCTAATGTAAAGTCGATCAGTAATTACGTACACTGATAATTATTTATGTATTTCTCATCTCATTAATATTAAAAAAGAGACGCTTTCTAAAAGTATATAAATCTAGCAGAGCAAAATGCAAACAAAGTGCTATTCATTTTTCGAGTTCAAAGAGCTGAATAAGTTCAAAATGAAATTTAGTTTGAAGATAGATTACACTGTGAAATCATCAGAACGCCAGGCTTCCTTAATCCTGAATTAATACTAATGAAAGTATGGATATCTATACATATAATAAAGCTGTAACAGGTCGGTATCAGACAAGAAAGATAATTGAAAAAAAATAGTTGAAGGGTCTTCATTAATGAAATACACACATTGAACACAAAAATCATGTTTAAAAAAAACTGTTTGTCGGTATGTATGTTTGAACGTTATAGACTCGAAAACAGCTGAACCGATTTGTCTACGGTTTTCACTAACATGTTGGTGCATTTTTAACATTTAGTGTTTATTTCATTTCAATCGGTTCGTAAATATAAACTTATGTTCATTTTTTTCATTTTATCTCAAAATAATGCGAGCGAAGCCGCGGGCGTCCTCTAGTCCCTAATAAATCTATAATATGATAGATTTTGTGTTAGCAAGTTTGCACTAATCATTTATTGGAAATCATTTTCCGTATTTTTTATTTCAAACATTTACTTTGTGTTTCTATTATGAATATTATATTTTATAAACCGTTCCAAACATAAAAATATACAATTTTTATTCACAAAAAAGCAAATAAATAATAATTCGCAACTTGCATGATACTTACATAAATAAATTAGGTTTTGTGCATGACCTTGCTCTGATGCGATACAAATCAAGTTACCAGCAAGATGGTTCAAAGCTAGGTGGCATGGATTAGCAACTGATCTCCTACAACTGCAGGTAATCACTAGGTCAATTTATCGGTCTTCAAGTCGAGAGTAAACCGGTTTCTTCTAGGCAAGAGTGCTAGATCGTAGAATATAACGTTGCTTACCATCAGGCAAGTTGTAGTCAAGCGCAAGCCTGTATCATGTAAAAAAAAGGTATGTACTTACTTGAATATAACGCGCCAAAATATCTACGGCCAAATGTTTATGACGCTGTCGCTTATCTTTGTTATTTTCATATCATCGCATAGGAAGTTGCCTAACTTAAGCAATCGCCAAATAGTACATCAACTGAGAAGTATACCATGAAACTGCGAAAAATTACTTACATTGTACTTATCCTGAGACTCGCTATCGTAATCTCCATTGTAAACCTCATTTTCATTGAGAGATTGCATCGATACCGACATATGGGAACAAGTGGAACCCTTTCTCTGAACACTATTCCTACTTGACTGCTTCTTGAATATCTCCGTTGTATTTTTCAAGAAACTATCCATTTTCTTTCTAAAGAACGAAGATTTACGCTCCAGAGGTGATTTTCCTATTGAGTGTAAGTCAACTTCCGATTGCGAGAGCCCTTCTCGCTTTGATAACATTGTGTGGTCTAGAGATAATTTGCGATCTCGAGCTCTGAGTAGCGGACTTTCTCTCGATAAGAGAGTCGGCAATCCTGGACTGGTCGGCGTGCTGACGTGATCTCTGCCAGTGTCTTCCAATCCTTCGGAAAGGCTCTTAGATTTGTGCAACATACTGCTTTCTATCTCATTCTCCACGTCCTCTTCTTGCGCGGAGTCCGTGGTGTCTGCTTGCGTTTCTTCATTGGTCCCGCTGTCATTTTCTGATGTCTCGCCTTGCGTTACGTTTGTGACGATATGTGGGTTAGTAGCGCTCGGGAGTTCTGATGTATCATGGCCTTCACTAGCGTTGCTCTCGAATAAATCCTCGGCCTCTTGGAAGTCTTTATTCTGCATCACCTTACTCCCTCGCGGGGCCTTTATCCTCATGCTACTGTTCATCTTCACCGTCCGCAAAATCTCTCTGATCTTCAAATTCTCCTTCAAGGTCTTCACGTCAGCGATGAAAGATGGAGATTTATCTTTCTCGACATACTTGTTGGGCTTCTCTTTCTTGCCTTTCTGTTTCGTTCGTTCCATTTTTCTAATATTACAAAAATATCACTCGTAACACATATTTCAATCACAAATAGAAGTTTATTTTCTGAAATATTGCTCGAAACTCGTTATCAGTAGGCACACGTCTTGCACCTGAACAAATCGTTCAGTGGTAGTGAAGGAAATTTTTGTGATAACATTTCTATCGCGGCGTAGTAGATCGAATCATTGGCTGCATCGAGTGAGTGGAAATGGGCTGATGTGTCCCCGCACTAGGAGGCGTCACTCGGCAAACATGTTGCGGCACCGCGCGCGGAGTACGTCTCAGCCACGAGGATGGAACTGTGGACAGAGGCGCCGGCGAGCGTGACCTACTTACGATACTAGTGTAATCAATGTGTGATACTGATCTACTAATCATCTTTTAGTTAATTATCTAAGAAAACCTATAGGTTTTCTTAGATTACCTAAGAGATCATTTAAAAGCTTAAAATTACAATTTGATCGTTTTTTTTTAATTTATTGTTATAAGTTCACTAAACTAAAAATGGACTAATACTAACTTAAAATAATAATATAGCTAAACTTACGGACGTACATTTCCTACTAAAAGTGAACCTAACATACATATTAAATCTAGCAAATATAAAAACCCTAATTTATAAGCATGCAATGCAAATTCAAATAAATATTATGTTATCTAACATAATTTATATTAAAAATAAAAATATTAAATGTAGTAGGAGTCTTTCTTTGCTACTTTACAGTAAAATATAAATCTTTATAAAAAACATCTAAAGACCTCGTATAAAACACTAGCTGGTGCGCGCGACTTCGTCCGCGTGGAATAGTTCTTACCATAAAAACGGTTTTAGTGAGTTAACCTTAAAAGATAGACATATACTGTTGCGGACATTTTTTTAGATCATTTCAAGATGAATAATTCTTTCATACACATTTTTTTGATACCTTGAACCGTTTTCGCAACGGAAGCCCTCAGAGAATAATTTTCCCCGTTTCTTCTACATTTTCTATTGTTTCTTCGCTCCTATTAGTTGCAGCGTGATGTTATATAACCTAAAGTTTTCCTCGATAAATAGTCTCTTCAACACAAAAACAATTTTTCTAATCCGACCAGTAGTTCCTGAGATTAGCGCGTTCAAACAAACAAACAAACTCTTCAGCTTTATAATATTAGTATAGATTAAAATAAAACTTTAATAATAAAAAACAAAAGTCCTATAGTATTATTTATAAAAGGTTTATATTTTTACAAAGAATCATTAGTTTGACGACATGTTTCAATCAATTATTTCGATTTCGACACAAAAATTTATACAAATTCGTTGATCGGCTTCTCTATCCTATCTCTTGAAATTCCATTTCTCTGGTCGCCTTATCTGTCACTATCAGCTGGTCCAGTTAATCTTTGATACTGTATCTATACTTACGTATGTATGTACCTTAAGTACTCATAATAAGGGAGTAGTAAGACTGCGTTGAATACAGCGGCGTTCGGAATAAATAGTAACTACAATTATACAGATATAGTACGACTAAGTGAAAGCGTATTGAATGAAGACACCTGCGTTGTAAAAGTGCTGCTATAGTCACGCGATTGTAGACCCCACTTATGTTGTAAAGGTGAATGTTTGTAAATATGTATGTATGTCCATCCGTTCTTCACACTCTTATGGCTGAATATATTAGTGTTGTGACTGTGAAAAGCTTATTTTTTATTATTATGAAGCGCTAACTAGGGAAAATCGATGACAGCTGACATAGATATGCTATTATTTTTTCACAAGGTTTTTCTATGTGATTTTAACTTTAAACAGAAAAACATGCATACAAGTTTTATTTTTCATAATAACATGTGAATTGTGAAATATAAATAAGGAAATAAGAGTTAGGTACTTTGGGTATTAACAACTCAAATTATATACTAAAATATATTTCCAATCTTCAATTTCAAATTGTATCTATACGTGCAGGTTAAAAAGACAACCCCCTATTTTCAAATTAGAATACCAAATTTTATTTACCTATTAATTGTATTATCAGAATAGTAACCAATCTGATAAAAATAGTTATAAGTAGGTATGATAATGATAAATGGAATGTCGGTTCGGAAATATTTGACGATTATGTTTGATGATAACGAAGGAATTTTATTGTTACAAAATAGTAACTTCAAGGAAACAGTGTACATAATTTCAAGATCTCAAAATAATTTGGAAATTATATTCCCCTCGAACTGCAATTTTTTAGTCTTCAAGTCGAGAGTAAACCGATTTCTTCTAGGCGAGCGCGCTAGATCGTAGATTATAACGTTGATTAACATCAGGCAAGTTGTAGTTAAGCGTGAGCCTATATCATGTAAAAAAAAATCAATAATTGCTAATCACCAGATGGCGGACTTCTTGCCCTATTCACAGATCATATCTTGCCATAGTTTTTAAAATAGCAAAAATATGCTTATTGATTAGTTGATCTGTTAGCTTCGCTCTCAGACCACAACATTGCTTTATTTACACCAAAACCTAACAAACATCACATCAAAGATAACGATGACCTGCAGATCATCTCTGGTGTGGTTTTATGTAGGTGATCGCCAAACGATCACGGTTTGGTTAAATGATTATTGACTATAGTAAAGACCTGAGAGTGCCAAAACTACTTTGTGATATATTTATTTCTAAATTATAATGAAAATAAAGGAGTGGTTCGAGCATGGCTCGGTATATGTGTTCCTCTTTTATGAAACTGTAACCATCAAGATTAAATTCAATATCCGATGAAAAAGATGTAAGCATTAACTCCAGCTACACGAAGCTATATTTAAATCCGAAAATAGGTCACGGCCAACGGAAACCTAAAAAGGAATCCCTGGGCTTGCCTGAGCACACTACCCCTAAAATTTGATGGCGAAATATTGAGTTCTAGCGAAGCGGCAAAATAAAATTCAAGACTAATTTATACATAACTAGCTGTACCCGCGGCGTTGATCGTTCATTCGTTGTAATCAATATAAAATGTAAGACATTGTTTACATTATTTAATTTTTAAGCGAGTTTCGTACTCTCACTAACCGTATTTATAGTTAGTTAGTTAGTCTTAAAGTAATGTCTAAAGGCAAAGGTGTACATTACGTATGTATGTATATAGCAAGTAGGTACGTATATTAGTAAATGCTGTCACTTAATCTTCACAAAGTGAGTATGCACTAGACCACAATTCGATCAATGATCTAGGATAGATTTTGATTACCTAGTAAGAACCGATTCACTAGATTGAATAGTTACATTGCGGGGAATATAGAGTCAGGTAGAGAGCCAACCTCACAGTACGCACAATAAATGAAAACGAAATGTCATTTCTAAAACAGAATTAAGCTATCAACGAAAACACGAAAGAATATTTGTACACTAATTTTTTTATTCAAGTTCAAATAAGCCGACTTACAGATTTATGTCAACAAAATAATACACTTTGATACTTGTCCAAGTGCTCATAAGTCAATAAGTTTGCAAGGTTTCCTTTCGTACGAATCGAAAATAGTCTATTGTAATAAAATCACAAGCATTTGTTTCGAGAAATCAATTTCCCAAAATATAAAAAAGAAAATATCATGATTCATGTGAAATAAGAGCTATAGGAAAATAATCAAACAATAAAGGTTACCAATTCTAATCAAGGCTATAATCACAAATTATAAAATTAATAAAATAGAATAAAATACAGCCATGAAAAAGGATACAAAGTAAAAGGGTATCCTCATCTAATGCATTTTTGTCTATCTTACAAAAGAAAGATTCTGTGCAGCCCCTTTAGACAAGGGGCGTATTTTAGTGAGCGTACTAACGCTCGCTTATGGAATAGAAATAGATACCAACCAATGTATGGGAGTGACGTAGCGTGTCAATCGTCGCGATGTCAATCCCTTACATTGCTCTTTCTATTCTTAAGTGAGCGACAGTACGCTCACTAAAATACGCCTCTTGTCTAAGGGGGCTGATACCTGAAAGAAATTCGAGATCGCCTCTGACAAGTATTGCACTAGTTTTTAATGTGTCTCTTTCTGGTTGTTATATTTTCTTTAGTGTCCAACGAAGCGTCAATTTTTGTATATATTTATTATATTATAATTTTTCTATCAACAGAGTTCAAAAAAGCGCCAAATCTCTATTCCAATTCTTCTTCCACTTCTTCCTACTTCTTCCTCTTATTCTCTTCTACTTCTTGTCTGCAGGCACGTCGAACTCGCTGATCTGCGCGTCCACTAGCTGCTTGCTACGAAGCTTCACTATAGCATGGCTCGGCACGTTAGGGTCTTCCATCTCGAACTCAATCAGACCTGGAACAAAGTTTCACGGTTCTATAGATGATATCAAAGAGCGTCATATTACCGTATTTACTTAAGTTCCTGTAAGGTATTTTCACAATGTTTTTATTCAAATTACAAGGCTACCTGCAGTAATGCAACGGCTTAAGTAACTTAGCAACTGTACACAACAGTGCACGCATTAGTTATAAATTTTATAATGTTTGAAATATGATATCAGATAGGAAAATACGTATTTGTCATAACAACAGCTCTAAGTACGAATACCTACAAAAAAACACGAGCGAACCAAATTCAATAGTAAAAATAAATCAATATTTCAGGACATTTCACACAGCGCAATCTAGCCTCATACTAAGCTTACGCTTGTATCATGGGTACTAGATAACGGATATAATACATTACATATATAATTTTCATTCGTAAATACATACTTAATATACATAGAAACGACCAGACTCAACACAAGAAATTACAAATTTTAAAATTCATAATTTCTTATGTTATGCGGGAATCGAACCCGCACCCCTAGATTAGAAGGCAGAGCCACTACCAACTAAGCTAACAGGGCAGTCAAACTAAATTGTTTGAATACCAATTGAATGGCAGTGGTAATCGAATGCAAATATCTTCCTTACCTGAGCTATGACCGCATTGGTACATATGGGTATAAGTGCTATATATGCATGAGTAAGATATATTAACTTTAAGTAGGCACATACGTGCTTCACTGACACACTCTTATATACCCAATCACAAACCTTAAGTGGTAAATAAATAAGTAAATATATAAACAAATAATAGACTACTAAGTCAGGCACCACCAAACAGTTCAAAACTTTAATTTAATTCAGTCATTAGATAGAAATATCAATTTCTCAAAGAATAACCAAGCGTCTATTTCTACAAATTAGTAGCAAAAACATAATAAGTATCCTTAACGTTAGCCTACAAATAGAATATCATCTAAATTGCCGGTAAATTGAAGACATAATTATTGCTGATGTGGGCTAAGCTGTCAACCTTTGCTCTATTTTCTTTTGCTACTAATAAAATACTGTGTGTGTGTGTTATGTGTGTATCATCATCATCATCATCATGTCAACCCGTGTCCACCTACTGCTGATTATAGGTCTTATATCCATTATCAATACGTACAATGACAAAATACTTTAAAATATTTGAGTATTAAGTAATTTTGTAACATTTACTAGAGCGCTTTGTTTAAAATATCGGATTGAATACAAAACTAAATCTGTCGATATTCCAAACCCATAATTGATTGACTGTTACATGTGCTCTTATGCTCATTTCAACAGTTAAATTCATCTAAATTGGTAATCAAAATACGGATTAAGGCGATACAGTTATCAAAAACAAAATCCACAAGAGAATCCACTACACGTCAGTAGTCAATAATAAATAATAGTTAGTGTATATAAAATAATACAACCTATTACTCAAAATATTATGCGCTGCTGTTGGCGACTCATTTCCATAAACCATATTATTTAAAGACACCTAACTGTTCATACCCCTTCATATGATTGGACCTATATCTCTTAATTAAACTGTTTATATTTTCATTTTATTGTGTTGATGTGTAAATGGCTGATGGTGATTTTATTAATGACTAGTGGATGCTCACGGCTTCGCTCGCATTAAAAAATAAAACTTGCATCCCTTATTTTACCCCGTGGAATTTCTAAAAATCCTTTCTTAGCGGATGCCTACGTCATAACATCTAACTTCAATCCAAATTTCAGCCCAATCCGTCCAGTGGTTTGGGCTGTGCGTTGATAGATCACTATATCAGTCAGTCAATCAGTCAGTCACCTTTGAGTTTTATATAATATATAGATTATTATGATAACAACAATAATATAGCCTAATAACCCGAGTCCAGTCTATGTAGGATGTAAGACGGCCGATATACCGAGAGTATGTCTTATAATAAAATTTAGTCACACCAACAAGCTAATTGGCAGCATCTAGTTAATACCTGCCTTGTTTGTTCGACAATTTATATGTTTTAATTCACGCGCTGCATCAAATTGCATTATTACAACTTTCTGGCTTGATTTGTTGATCGAAATTATGCGCATTTATTTGGTGAGATGTTGTCGCCATCGATTGACTATTAAATCAACGATCAGAAATAAGTAATTAGAGTAATTTGCTACTAAAATATCTTTATTTCATAGTCAATACTTCGAGAAGTCTGGCAAGTTACAGCAAGAATATCAAATCAGATATCACATTAATATGAATAGTATTGAAATAATTAACAGACATGTTAGTTTTTTTTTTTCGGATAAACGCGGGTAGCGGAGGCTCCACTAGTCTCCTTATAATCTGACAAATATGCGAGATGAGACAACGTGTTTATCACCAGAAACAAAAGAAAATGAAAATGCGGGGCTGGTAAAGCGCACGAAAGCCACTTTGGTTAGGAAGAAAGCTGAGGCGGTGGGGCAGAAACACACCTAAAAACAAAGAGGAGCAGTCACCGCGGAACAACACTAAATTTAAATTTAAAAATTTATTTTAAATTTATTTTAAATTTGTGAACATTTTGTTTTAAGTGGGTTACTATGCCCATTAATAAGCTTTTTATACCAGTAACGTAAGATATTATCAAAGCAATGCCAAACCAAATTTATGAAACCAAATTAACACCGACATATTTTATCAATTTGTTTTGGAAAGCAGGTAACTTTCCACAGCTTCCACGAACTTCACACTTCATTATCATTTTCATACCCAATGTTTACCGTATAAGTAATTTTAACCTGGAATAATGTCAATCATGGTTTACTGTACCTACGAAATAGAATATTCCTGTTTGCTCTGACGTCAATCGTAGCTTCTTTATTCACAATATATTATGTGAAAAGACCCATTACCTGTGTGTATAATGTTTAGGCTCGACAAAAGTGTCTGATTTGGCGTCAAACTCTGGCGTCGACTACAGACCCTATTGTTACAGAAATGACGTAAACAACAGTCTGATAATATAATACACAAAGTAAACTGATACTATTTGTTCTTATAAATTGATAATCACATTGTTTATGATAGACAAAACAAATTCAGAAGAACTGGGAGATATAACTGGGGTGTAATTACGTACAACCTTCTCACTTTAATATTTGTTTATGTGAATTCTTGAGAAACATGAATGCCAGTATTTGTTTTCTAGTTTTTGAGTCCCGTGTTTTATGTATTTATTTTATATAGGCATACGGTTAGTTAAGCACAAATCTCCAAATGTAATCGAAGAAAGAGAGAAAGTAATCAAATTAGTTTCGTAGAACATGGCACTAAAAACAATGGAAAACATTAAATATAAGTGTAATGATTTTTGTTAGGTGTAATAAAATTAAAATTAACACAAATAATTGCATATTGAAAATAGTTATTTGTGTTGTGTACGGTGGCTGAATGAAAGAACAATGCTTCAGGCTTCTTATTTACTGTAGAACATGGATTATAATTACACTGTTTAAGTTATCAAAGTTTGTACATCATACTCGACCTAGTCTTACGAGAAAACAATACAAACCTCGGGGCAGACTGCTATCTGGCTATCGAACCCGTCGGTGTCCTAGCATAGGTTCAGGAGTGGTCTGCCTAGAACTGTTCGCGCTCCTTTACCAAGCGAGTACCTGACGACTGCTTTCTGGCTATCTATGAGGTATCGCTGCCTAGCTGCGAATGATGTTGTCCGCTTTTTTTGGAAAGGATTATGCAGCTGGTTGCCAAAGGCTACCATTTCTGCGTCACCGGACGATGGTTGGGCACTGATGGTGTCCGGGTCTATGTACTAGTTTAGGGTAATTGGCACAAGGGCGCTTCTAAGGCACGGACCTCGGCTTGGACCATGTCGCTAGAAGGGGTTGCATTTGATTATGTCCGATCGATCTCGGAACTTCTGCCAGCCCCTAAGTGGGACTGGTAGGGACCTCTTTGAAAATGACTATCTTTGGAGGGGCTGGGCTCCGGGACACGCAGGTTTCGGGGAAATGAGAGGGAGGTTTTGTCCGCCGCTGCTCCGCGCCTTTTATAAACACAATCCACATATCGAAGTGTGGAGTGAGAGGTAGTCGGTTTGCGAGCGAGAAAGTATTCGAGCTCGCGCGCATCATCACGTTACAGTTATTAATTTAGATGTACAATTTAAATGGATAGTCAAATATCCATAGATCTATTTGGTTGATAATATACCATAATATCTATCAAAGACACAATATATACGTTGATCCCATTAGCTCTTCTATCTAACAAGGTAATACGATACTGTTGTCTAGACTTGTGTTTGGGCGGAACCTATTGATCTCTAAACACAGGTAACATAGATGAATACACAGATCCAAGATCATTAACATTTTATTAAGAGACCGGAATCTCAAGATTTGGATTAATAGATTAATTTATTTCCCACAAAAATAAAAAGTGAACACACGTGATGGTTTCTATGGATTTTTTAATGCCCATAATAAAAAGGAAATAACCAAACATACTACTTGAAAAATATTGTGTCAGAAAGCTCTGTTCTCTTTTTAGTCAGTTTTTTTTTTCACTTCTAACGGTAATACCTTATACTAATAGATCACTGATCACGACACAAGCGTTTGCTTAGTGTGGGGCTAGATGGCGCTGTTTGCAATGTCCTTGAATATTTTTTTTTTTTTTTTTTACTGTCCATAACATTATACATAGCAATAACGTATTTACCGAGAGAGTAACGTAACGTAATGTGTTTTCTGAGACCCGAAGGGTAAGTTGAAAACATTTTAGCTTATTTTGGAAAAAAAATTTATAAATAAAATAATAATGACTGTGAATGTAAAATAATGAATGATTTGTTAGCTCAGTTAGCATTAGCGCTGCCTCGTTATCTAGGGTTTGCTGGTTTGATTCCCGCAGTACAGTTGTATACAACAAAATATTGTTCGAGGGTGAAATATGCCTGTACTGGAATATTGTGATACTGGCTCTCAAAGGAAAGTACCGACAAAAAAAAATTTAAGGGATCGTTTTTTTTTTTAACTTGAACGGGTTGCACTTGACCATAGTTTACCTGATAGCTAGCAAAGGCTATGGCCTAAGATGGAGCGTGCTTACCCCAATGATATTCTATATAAACTGAGGTAGATGCGTTTATAGTATAAACGCATCTACCTTTATAAACTTTATACCCCGTTCTGTGTAGCGAACTCAAATCAGGCTACGTAGCATGATTCGGCTCAGTCGCCTCGAAGCAACGCGCGGCCACGCACGTTGACGGCTCGACTTTTTATCAGTAAAAAATATTCACAATGCCATCGTATGTGTTTAGAAAGTGCAATAATTACACTGGGACGAGTGCCAAAAGCAAGAAGGTTGTGTCGTTTCATTTGTAATTATTGTTTATCCTTTTAAAATGAAAATACAAATATTTAGTATAACTATAAATCAACCAGTGACGCGTTGCCACTTAGCCATCTCCACGAAAGAGGCAAATAGCGACTCGAATTCACGATTGACGGCTGAGGTAGCTGTAAACATACGTTTATCTCTTTCTCACAACGGGGTTTTATATATATCTGACCACTTTTACTTTCCTGAATGATGTAAACAACGCTGCGTATATACTACCTAAATAGCTATAGCATAATTTCGCCACGCGCTAGGGCGATTTTTAATGGGTGTAACGTCTCTATTTGTAAAACCTCATTGGCTTACCCGATAAGAACCGATTCACTCTCGCTTTGAAGAGATATAACATAGTTACATGCCAAGCAAGTTGTAGACAAAAAAAAAACACAAAAAAATCTTAAGACGTTGATAGAAACTGCTAGAAAAAGCATTTCTTCTTTTATGGCTATTCTGTGTTGAAATAAATTCTAAGGTTGTATCTATCAAAGCAGAACAAAAGAAACCCAAGAACCATTGTGAGTATATCCTTCATACAAGCTAATAAAATACGTAGAGTTATTAAAATTACGTAATATGATATGAATGGTTGTATAATGTGTTAGAATTAAGTTAATTGATACGAATGCCTTACGTAAAGGATTAAGCTAGTGCATTTAACAGTAACGACATGAATTTCAGATTTCTGCCCAAATATCGACTATTATTCTCAATGTCGATGCCCATTAAGTGATTGCTTATCGAAAATCTAACTTTTTTTATTGATTACCAAAGTAAGTTACTAAGGTTATGACCATTTGAAAGTAATATACATGGTGCTCGCAAACTTTTCATAAAAAAAAGATCATATTGAACGTTGCAAGTTTACACTCAATTCTGTTTTCTTCTTCTTCTTATCGAATGAGAGTGGCCAACTCTGGTGTCGACACTTAAATCAAGTTGATTAACTCAATACCTACTGTAATTTATATCTATTGATTACCTATCTACGTATATAAAATATATTAGATAAACCGATTCCATTGTCCTAATATGACCGGAACGACGCAGAAGGCACATACGAAGGGAGGCCTCTACCCAGCAGTGGGATCTCAAGGGCACTGGATGATGATGATGATGATGAATATGACAAAATCCCTGTACAGTAATTTAGATAAAACATTAATTTTATTTAGCCCGACGGCGGCTGGTGACTGACATTCAAATGCAATGCACTACATTTGGAGTCGATCGATGCGAGCTTAACCTATATAGATGCAGTACAGGTACATGTAGGTTCATATATGTATTCTACCGGATGTGCATCCCGAGAATGCTGTAACGTTGAATATAACCCTCTGCAACCGACATGGCTCAGTTTTTACAATCCAACTGACGTGGTGGTCCATGAGACACCATTACAACAGCAAATATCTTTAAATTTAAAGCTTACTGCGAACTCAGGCTTGTTGTTTAGATTTATAGTCTATTATATTCTTGAAATAAAGAGACAATTATTATTTCAGAATTGCACGACTAGAAATTTAACTATAAAAATATATAATATAAATCTAAGAATATAATATATTCTTAGATTTATAGGAATTCATTCATAAAACATCTATTGGGCAGTTGTCGAAATCGAGGCAAGCAAACAGAACCTTCCGCTGAAGACATTGGTACATTATGTACCAATGTCTTCAGCGACATATATAAATAGATTTTTTATGAATGAATTCCGCAGGGGATAGCGATCAGTAACGAGGAATGATTTTTTTTTTTGAGTTTATGGTCATTTCTAACAATCCCAATATTCAACCTAGCATTTATGTGGCGGGCCAAAGGCTAGAGCAAGTGAATAAGTATAAGTATCTTGGCACATGGCTTACACAACATTGGGATAATGAGACTGAGATCAAGACACGCATAGAAAATGCACGTAGCGCCTTTGTAAAAATGAAAAAGGTTCTCTGCAACAAAAAGCTGAAACTCAAGCTACGGGTACGTCTCATCCACTGCTACATCTGGCCAATTCTTCTCTACGGATGTGAAGCCTGGACTATTAAGGAAGATATCAGCAAACGTATAGAGGCATTTGAAATGTGGACGTATCGACGTATGACGGCTATGTCTTGGACTCAGAAAGTCACGAATGAGGAAGTTTTGCGGCGAGTTGGTCAAAAACGCAAACTTTTGCAGACCGTCAAACAACGCAAAGTTGCGTACTTGGGTCATGTTCTCAGGCACGATAGATACGAACTTTTGCAACTTATAATGATGGGAAAAATTGCGGGGAGAAGACGAGTCGGTGAAGTCGGAGAAGTCCTGGTTGCGGAACATTCGAGAATGGACCGGGATCAGAAGTGCCGCAGAATTGTTTCGCTTGGCAATGAACAAAATAAAGTATGCAGAGCTGACTGCCAGCCTTCACTAGTTGGAGAGGCACCATAAGAAGAAGAAACGAGGAATGACGACTCTGAAGTAGGATGTACTGTGTAATGTGCCACCATTGAGCAACAGTAACCCTGTCAATTTATCATATAATATATATGTCAATTTATAATTTGTCAATTTATCAGGTCAGCCGTCGCTATTGGTGACCGCCTCGGTAAGAGTGTACGCACTCTATATACATACATATACATTATTCATCTTTCTAAAGGGTTATAAGGTCACACTTAATGATACGTAGTATATATACGTACTGAATTTTAAGCATTAAGAAATATATGCATAAATCCGAGCACAGAGCTCGTTCTTCGGCTAGTTCTCCATGTTGCGATTGTCTTGTACTACATACGTAACATGGTACCTTAATGTAGATATTATAAAAATCCATACAAACACTGGCAAATACATTATTTATAAGTGCGATATATATTTTTTATAATAACATACTATAGCTTCCAAGATTTAAATTAAATAAAGCTTAAAAACACTGTATTTCTTGGAATGGCTCTACAGGAAAGTGGCAATTATTGGCAAGCTCTTCGATGGAAGATGAATATCGATTTATATTTTTATTCAAGTGTCAATACAAAGAGAACAAAAACATGAAGCAGCATTCTTGCCGGTATGAGCTGCCATCACAACGTAAAATATATTAAAAAAATAATCATAGCAAACCACTTCTCGATAAAGTTGTAAATTGTAGTATAGTTCCTAGTATTATAGTAATGTACCTAATTGTCGTCATAGATTAGCTAAGTGCATTCTTATAAAATATATTAGGGTGTAAATTTTGTGAATAAGTATGTGCCATATTTAAGGTTTATGTTTTATTGTATCTATTTTGTGTTTTTTATTTTTGCTCTATCATTTCCTTTTTTAAAACTCAATCATTGTCTCGTACGTGACGTCACAGCTAGCCCCAACGGGAGACCAGCGCTGATTGTTTCCAGTAATCAGCATTATGCTGAGTTGGGGCTGTGTTGGGGCAGACTTATTTATTTATCTATTGTATATATGTGTGTGTGTATGTTTTGTAGTCTGTCTCAATAAATGTTTTTCTATTTCTCTTCTATTCAGTGGCAATGATATATAAATATAATCTCGTCAATCTCATATCACCTGCGACGAGGGTTGAAAACGAATCATCGATGCTCTCACATAATGCGACCGTACGGCCCTAGACAAAATTAAACCTGCACGCGACACCCTGCTCCTAGCCTAAATTTACTCGAATATACAATTTATTGAAGTATGAAAACGCTAAGACTTTACAAAATATTTACAAAATTAATACATGTCCGTCTCGTATAAGTATTTTTAATTATTTATAAGTATTTTTAATGATATATAAATCTTTAAATCTTACGCATCCTGGTCTGAACTAGGCACCATCGCCAACCACAATGATCAACTACTATTGAATTTTCCCAATTAATTAATTCTGCAGGGCAGTGACTACTCTCACCAATGAAGAAAACTATGCAACACGGAGGCTTTCTTCCTGGTTACACATTTATTTTAAAATTAACATAGACCCGCACAAGCCAAGAGCGTATTTCTTTACAGAAAATATCAAATTTTTGGTGCAGTGTCATTTCTCATTTCATTCTTTTGCAAAAAAAAGTGCAAGTGTGCACTTCTTGAAATAAATTTTGAACCTTATGATATGCTTATGGCAACAAGCATAAAATGTCTTACTTTTAATGAGAAGTGAAACTTTCAACATGATATTTTTGGAAATGCACGCGTGTACTTTTTTAGACCGGTTTTGTTCCCACTGACTGTTTTATTTATCGCAAAATGTAGACGTCATTGATGCATTGATGCAATCGTAAAAACAGAGCTCTCCGTGCGCTTCCCGTCCATAATTTGTGGCCAGCAAAGTTTTAACAAGCTGTCTATTTTGTAACTACAATATTTTGCTAGTTAGCGCTGTACGCTACCCACACTGCCACCTGTAGGGTACCTATGCTCGCCAAAATGAAATTGTTCATCGACAACACCCTTATATTTTTACTATTTCTTGTGGTTGGGTGACACAGAATTTTACATTCATGTCTCACATATACACATATGTGTAAATTATTTACCCCTAATAACCGCAACAGAAAGAATGCATGATTGTTGAAAACTGACATGAAATATTATATCCCAGCGGGACTAAATCGGCTGTAAATGATGGGGATGGTGTATTTTAGTCCACATGCTTGGACTAAAATATTTTAGTAATCATCTCCCTTTCGATCGATATCTAAAGTGCGGTAATTTGTAAATATATTTTAAAAATATAATGCGCTATTAAATTGGGACGGCTATTGATATGTACCTAGATACGAGTATATATAAAGTAAATGAGGGAATAACTTCAGCTAAAGGAAAGTTTTGTGCTAAAGCTAATTGCTTATTAATAATTATTCGTCATAAGCATAAACTCTAGTCCTAGCCTTGCCATTGTAAACACAGGGTGGGCATATATTATGTACTGGTTATATATTTTTGTATACAATCAAGACAAAATTCTATTATATTCTAATGCTAATCATGGTCATGTAAAAATACCTACGAGTGTGTTTTTGTTGTAAACTAATTCAAATTTTGCTCCTCTATGTATACGTTTTATCTATTTGTTTTTTTATATTCTTGTACGTGCGTTACGTCACAGCCCCAACGGAAACAAAGCGCTGGTTGCTTCCACACAACCAGCAATACGCTGAGTTGGGGCTGAGTTGTGAAAGATTTGACGTTTCTCTGTTTTATTGTTGTTGTTGGTATGGGTGTTTTCATGTATTGAATCTGTCACAATAGATAAATAGATATATCTTAAATGGACACCAAACAATCACAAAAACTTAAAACTAATTTAATGTACATTGGAAGGCAATAATGTAATTCTTTCTACTGTTGACGTGACAACGTCTTATAATTCGATGGAACCGGCTGCACGCACTAAAAAACATGACTCATGCGGCGTTACCTCGCTCTGAGGCGTTCCAAAACGAGAGCGCGGAACGAGCGACAAAGAGGCACAATCGGCCTCCGCGTTCGGCAGCGGGTTGGTGCTAGAACTGTATTAAATACAAAATATCTATAAACCAATAAAATAAATTTTTTCTTGAAAAATGCAACTATCCATCAGTATTTTCTCATGACGTTGTCACGTTTTACTATCGTCAGTAAACCGACTTTACAGACAACCGGTTTTTTTTGTATTAGTAGAAGATAATTAAACTAAAGCACTAACCTCCTTCAGCCACCACGTCCTCCCTATAGTTATCGCGCATGAAACGCGCCAGTATATTGTGGTAGAACATGTTGGCCCTCTGCCGGATCTCTGGCGTAATCTCCATCTTCGACACCGCCTGGATTAGGACCGTGAGCTTTTGCTTGGCGGTCTGGATCAGCTTGTCCACTGTATAAAATAAAAATATCAGTAGTAAATAAATACGACGGATGGTACGGCAGTGTTTGCTTCGCGCTCGACTTGGCGGGGGCACTGCTGTGCCCTCAGATAATAAATACAATTTAAACAAAATATTTTATTGCTAAATATTTTAAAACTTAAGTTGACAGTGACATTTCTTGCAGATTATTATGTAAACTGGCCAGCTGTTGAAGCAGGACAACAGCCAGTCTCTTTTTTGATTTAACCCCGATTTAACATATATAGAAAATAAACCTTAACTACGAATTTATAAGGTTTCTATTCGTATAAAATCTAGTCCACATAACAAAAGAGTGAGAAATCCAGAGAGAAATGAAATGGATGAAAATCCTTGGTTATGTGTTATTATCCATTAGGCGCAAGAACAACTTTTTTGTTGTGCCTCATCTACATAGCCAGCAATGGTTCTATAACTTTGTTTTCCTTACGTCACGTCGACGGACAAGCAGTGAGCCGATAAGGTTCTTTTGTATCGCATGCGTTCGCAGAGGGCCGCCCAATTAACCAATCTCTCTTTGTTACTGTTATCTGTGGTCATAGGCAAGACTTAACGACTGTAATAAGACTAACCGAAGGGACGCTTTTCGTGTTTTTTTACGATTTAACCACTCGTATTAAGTTATTTGACACAAGGATTTGTTCAGATGCACTCGTATATACAACCGTTAAAGAGTTTATCTATTTACATATTGAGCTTGTCATAGGTTGACTATTAATAATTTATTAAGTGTGTAGGTACCTAAATCTTTTTACATAGAAAAGGTTTACATTTGACTACAGCCTGCCTGATGTTAAACATTGCTGCTGTAATGAAACACGCTTACCTAGAAGATACCTACCAGTTAATATGTAAAACATGTTTAATTTGTTTCATAGAAAATTATATCCATTAATATTGATTATGGAAAATCAATCATATCATCAAGTCGGTTAGGTACGTAATCGGGTATTAATTAATATACATATATTTATCACATTTTAGACAACGTATGTATCTCCAGCTGATCGGACCATGAAAATTACTGAGTATTAATTCTCATACAGAAAAGTTCTCTCACTAAAAGATCTAGCTATAATATAAGCTCATAGATCTTATCGGGGACTAGTAGACGTGCGCGGCTTCGCTCACAATATTTCGAAATAAAAAGTAACCTACCACTTCCAGGGCCTCATTCTATCTAAATACCAAAAATCATAAAGATATGTCCGGCTGTTTTTGCGTGATGCGCGTTAAAGCAGCTACCAATATCCGAGGAAAATAATTTTTGGAATGTTTTCATTGTATATATTTTTTTTAATTTAAAATTTAAATGCTCAATGTAAAACCGCACTAACTCATAACTTTTCTCCTATTACAACTAGCTTTGTTGTTGTTTATTAGAAATAACTGGACATCATCACACAGGTGATGACCTAGTTTGATGTCCAGGGTTCACCAACTATTGTAGGTATAGTCTTAAGCCCTATCTCATAGTAAAATTTTTAAATGTTCTCTACTGCTATACCTACTTACCTGTATCTTTCTAATAATTATTGATTGATTGTCTTGCATTTCCTACATAACATAAAATATGTAGGTACGTTTTTCCACATATATTTTTGAGTATTTTTGACCAATAATCTATTTGTATCATATGTATAGAAAGATAGAAGATTGTGTGACTCACAGTCCGCCTCCACGGGTGGTATGGGCTGGATCCTGTCGTCGAGCGCGTACTGAATGGCCGGCGGGACCTTGTCCAGCTCCCGCGTCGCGTTCGGAGCTCCTGGTAACAAATAAATATAAATGCTGTTGGTACAAATTTTGAAGACAGAAGGTGCGGTGTTGGTAAGATCTTAAGAGCCACGAAAGCCACTTTGGTTAGGAGGAGAGGTGTTGTGGTGGTATATGGAGGAACACACATAAAAACCTCCAAGTTTGTAGTTTGAAGTCTGAGTTAAGGAGCAGTCGCGACGGAAAAACACTACATATTTTTTCCAGAGTTTCATTTTAATGCTGCTGGTGTTTCTCTTCAAATTCAAATTCATTTATTCATTGCGAAATATAGGTAGGTATACAAAGGTGGTATTATGTACATATGAGTGCGCTATATTTCCACCCACAGGGCGTGCAAATTATAATTAACAATTTAGTTTTTAGAATATTACACTTATATCAAATTATTTAAATATGTCAATAAAATACTACACACATTTCAAATTGTCTTATCGTCCAAAAATAATTTTATTGAGTAGTATACCTTATCTAATAAAAATGATTTGAGTCTATTCTTAAACACACCAATTGACATTAAATTGTTGTTCCTGCTATCATAGACTTAACTTATAGCAAACGATTAAACGTATTGCATATATGTACCTACATGTAATAACGGTTATACGTACTCGTATTTATGATTATGATATTTTCATGTTGGTTATAGTTTGCAAATGGTTGTATTTTTATTTATTTAATAACAATAATAATACAACAAAATTTTAATTTGGTTGTACATAAAGTCTATCTAAGTTCCATGAACATTTATTCAGTAGTGTTTGTTATGTTCAAAATTAAGAAAGAGTTACTTGAAACTTTCATTTATATTTTTACATATATTAGGCTTACTTTTTACTACAGCCCGCCTGATAGTAAACTCCACTGTAGTTTAAAATGAGGCGCGCTTGTCTAAAATAAAAAAAAAATATTTTCTCCCAATGTAATTTTAAGGCAACAGGGCTCTTGCTAAAGACTTTCAGAGTTCTGCTGTGGGATTGACATATTTAATCGTAGAAAGAATAACTATAAAATTTATCTGAGCCTGCTGTACCGTTTGTCGTTTATCTACAAATAATTTTCGCCCCTTATCTTAGAAATACTCTTCTCCGTTCGATCTTTTTTCCGTTGGATAGGTTGGCGTATGTCTTCTGCCCGCCTAGTGCATTGCTGTAACCTACAGTGTAATACGCTAATCTAGATGGTACATAGAAACTAGAAGGTGCCTATTAGCTGTAGAAACTGACCAACACTAGAGAGCAGCTGGTTGATCTGCTGCAGCGAGGTCTTGATCTCAATGATGAGCTTCCCTTTCTCATCCAACGACTGACTGAGAGCCATCTCTTGCTTCCTCTCGCTCTCAGTCTGCTCCAGCAACTGTTTCTTTGTGAATACGTAACTGAAACAATGTAATAAATAAATAGTTAAAAGCGCGTCTCAAAGGGTCATACCTGAAAATCAGCGCTGCAGAGCAATCTGCAGCATTAATGCTGCAGAGCAATCCGCAGCATTAATGCTGCAGAGCAATCCGCAGCATTAATGCTGCAGAGCAATCTGCAGCATTAATGCTGAGGTATGACCTTTTTTGACGCACATACATCAATGTAACGTAATATCACCTTTGTATTCTACCTGTTGTGAACTTTTTGTATGTATATATTGTTGTGTCCTGTGAATATTATATATACAGATAACATCTATATATATTAACATATTCTCCTATTATTTATTATCTTATGATGTCCATAGTTTTAGTTTTATTTACTTTTAATTGTATTTGTTACCCAACCAAACCACTTGGAAGAACCTGTCTTTTGCAACACAGTTCCAACTGAAGCAAAAGACAGAATCATGTAAATTATACAATAAGGTTGCTCAAACAAAAAAAAACAGATATATAAAAATTTATTATGACTGACTAAAAGGCGTGTGCTAAATAACTGCGAGAGTCACGCCGCGACACTCGGCGATTAGAAATACTATGCGCCTGAACCATTCATAACCTAGTGTACCTAAAAAGTAATAGATTTATTAAAAAGAGTTTTTGAGAAGCTACAACTGAATGCACTAATCATAGATTATTTTTGTTTCTTTTTTAAAGACAATACAAACAAAAAATAAAGTTAACAGATTAAACAAAATTAAATCACATATTTCGTGCTACAAGCCAGCCCTCAGCAATCTAAGAACGTACGTATGGAGTCCAATTCTCGGGTGTGAAATTTCTAAGCCACTAACACTGTCAGATATAGTGTGATAGCTAAATAATACGGCTATATTAAAGGGATATAAAAGGGATCAAACATTGAAACGCCGAAGTGGCCGGAATATTTCGTTAAGTGCTTGGTGACAGATTTTCCATATTCACCTCGAAGCTAGTAGTTGTAGCCGGTGGCTAAGATCGACCCCGGCTGACATTCCGCTAGTTAACAACGTTGAAGTAACTCTATCGATACCTCTAACCGAGCCACACGTTCCACGCCATTGACGTTGAACAGTAATGGACTAGTCTTTCAACGTGGAAGAAAATAAGCCCAAGTCCACGAAATTAAGCCAGTTATGAATTTTTTAAACCGGCCGTTGTGGATGCTAATCTACTTAAACTTTGTACGTAGATTTCGTGAAGAAATAATCAGTGAAAAAATAGTCGTTTAAAATGTTATACATACATTTCAAATGGGATGATAAATTTATTATACATTTCTTGTATTTCGAAGTTGTATCTTTTGTTTTTATTTAACACAGAGTTAAATGATTGTACACCGTGCGCGCACCGATATAAAAGCCACCTCCACAGCCTTACAAGTTAGTTGCCAGATTCCGTGGACAGACTACATTTTATTGTTGGTGGAAGAAGTACTGCTTGGGCTATGTGGTCGCGCTAATCTACTATATAAAAATAAGTCGGGTTTTTCTTCCTGACGCTATAACTCCAGAACGCACGAACCGATTTCCACGGTTTTGCATTTGTTGGAAAGGTCTCAGACTCCGTGAGGTTTATAGCAAAGAAAATTTCAAAAGAAAAGCGGGAAAACAGGGAAAATCAATTATTATAAGTATTATTATGCCCGTGCTAAGCCGGGATGGGCTGCTAGTATAAAGTAAAATTAACCATCAGAGAGAAAAATAAATCGAGAAAAGCATGGTGCGGCTGTAGTGCTTTGTAACTCAATTTGGCGATGGGTTGACTTAATATTTTATGTAAAAAAAGTTGTCTTGGCCTGTCTATTTCAATATCATAGTTGCAAGCCAAAGGATGTAACCTTGTTGAAAATCTGACTCGGGGGTTTTCCGATGCCCTGCGCCCAGCGACAGAGGACTACCGGCGACGATGGACACGGAATGTGATTATAATCGGATTTCACTACGTTTCAAAGTTAAATCCACGGCGTATCGGATTTTACGTTAAAAGTGAAAAAGTTGCCAACTTCGTGTCAGCTTGGCTAAGTCTTGTGCCTCTTTAATAGGTGCATTTAGAAAAAGCAAGCATGCCTTTCAGATGAGCAGCATGACAAATTAATTAAAAAAAACGAAACGCAGCTTTATACATAATTTAAAAAGTTAAATTGTTGGAAATTAACATATCTCCCTCGGTCACTCATAAAATACATATTGAAATACATGTATATTAAAATTTGCCAGTATTGCACAAACTTTTGTGGTGACGTAGAAATCTTGTTGGAAGCTAACGGTAACAAAAACTTGAGCATCGCTACATTATAGTGTCGGGTCAGCGTAATTAATATCACTTTAGTATGTTACGTATAAATTCTTATAGTAAGAGTATTGAATTCTGACTTCAGAAGATTTCAAAAAGATAATTAATAAAAATCTCTACCTAGTTAGTGTTATACTACCCACGAACCAATGTATATTCCTCTAGCTAATTATTGTTTATGCATCGGTCACCCATCCAAAGACTTGCCGCAGAAGCAATTATTTAACTTTGGTAATAGCGAACGACATGGTGACGCGACATTCCAACTACAATGAGTGGAACCTCCCTAATCGGTTTATACAAATACATAGGATAAATGAGAGAGAGACGAAGTCCCGAAAAATATTATTTTATTTATTTTCTATGCCGAAAAAATATCAGTGTAGTCTCAGTTTCTTAATACATACTGTTGTTACCTGATGTATTGTTCTTAGTAAGTATCGGACCACAACTTACGAGTATTAAATTTAAGACGATACATTTCTCAGCAAGATGATACAACGAACGTCTTAGTTTGAGAGTTTTAAAGCTATATTACCCACTTTAAGAAACGATCGTTATCGGTAGGTATTGGTGTTTGTTTTTAAGAAATTAATATTTCCAACTATTCAAGGTATGTATTTACCTATTATTTATATTAATAAAAAAAATATGATCCTAAATATCCATGCTCGTCAAACTTCAAAACATTCAAATATAATTTTCGTAACTTTAGCCTTTCTAAACATCGTCCCCTAAAACCTAGTAATTCATTCAGATGATTGCCATGTCCGCAGCAAAAAACATTTCAATTCAATTACAACGCACTTCATCTCTCGAGATGTCCTATGATAGATATGTATGTACCTATGTAGGTGCAACGAAGCCCAGAGATCAATACAGCTAGCTGCGTTCCAGGAATCCAGGCTCTGTAATACAAGGCCTTCTCCCAACCCATTACCGAAACCTAGCTGACTGGTCTACTAGGCCTGGCCTAGTTCGCTCCATCCTTGTTCCTCTCGATGTACCCAGGATCTTCCATCTACCTGTCAGGAATAGTTGACGGCTCCACGTATGTTGGTTTCCGATGAATTACGCCCACTTTGCTTCAGGTAACAGTGGCCACGCCTCCTTTTAAACCCAACAGTATCTCCCTTTACACCCACATGGTCCCCTGTTCTGGAAAATTCCACGAATGCTAAATACAGAGCTTTTAAAGCCTTTGTTTCGATTCCATGGAAACCTTTGTAAAGGCTATACATAGTCATAGTTGTATACGTATGTAGTTGGAAAATAAATTGCGTTATTGACGTATGATGCAACTTGACTTTTGCGCGCGTGTTCGCCTGTAGAGATCGGGGCTTAAACAAAATATAAAACCATCTCAAAGTTTCGTCCATATAGAACTAATCAAACATTTGCCACAAAAATATTTTTTTGTAATTTTTTTACAAAACAGTCAAACATAAAAACCTTTACGTATTGTTACTTATCGTATTGTTGTAATTTTCATTTAAGCCGTTGGTTCCGAGCAAATTGAAATGCATCTCTGATACCTGTACGGCTAGCTGGGGAGGCTCCCCCTGATGCCCTATTTGTATTTCAAGTGAAATATTGAATCCTGCAGTTAGTCAACAGAGCATTTTTGTTTTATTTATGGCCTGGACATATATGGACCAAAATTTATGACAGTTAAGCCCCTTCTGTATTACCTACTTTTATCTCTTATTTTGTCCGCGATTGAAGGTACGAACCCTACAGGGATTATCAAACCCCTCTATGGACTGGACTGTGCCAAACAAATAAACAATATTTGTTTTCTATGTAATTAATCACCAAGATATTACGAGTAAGTATTTTACACCTTCTGTCACACATCCAAGCCCGATATTTTATGAACTCTAAGAGCTGATTGATCTTTACCTACTAACACAGAAATCTAAATAAACAGGTAATTTAGATTTCTGCGCCTACTAAGGTAATCAACCGCTCAGCTATGTAACACAATGTAGTACATAATATACAAATTAGCCAGCTCAAAAGAAATGTGACAATATTAATGGGTTAGCAAAGCTCGTAAGTTTTGTATGACTACATACAAAACTTACGAGCTTTGCTAACCCATTAATATTGTCACCCGACACTAGTCGGTAGTAAGTAGGGCCTCGTATTTGTAACCGGTAATTGTACCGACACTTGTATGTTTGCTGTGTTGTCCAATATACAGATATAATATGAAATTTAAAAAAAATGTAATCCCACGAAAGCGCCCAAACTAATAAAAAAGTTATATGTAATTTGAGAAGCAAAAGCGTTCAAAATGGTATACTGACATCTTAACTGAAAAATTCTAGAACAATTTGGTTGATTTGACAATTTTGAATTTTAAAATTAAACTTTTTACTGCTATATGAGCTAAAATAATCACGACTGGCAGGATTCGTACCAGCATATTGGTGATTTACCAGCCAGAACACCTTAACCAACTAGGCTACGGTCTACCTAACTGCCAGGTATTTTAAAATGATTGTTGATGACAAAGCCGAAAGGCGTACTTGTGGAGATAGTCTAAACCCAAGTATTCCTCGCCATTGTTACCATCTGTATGTTATCTAAATACATAAAACTCTAAGGTGACTGACTGACATAGTGATCTATCAAAGCACAGCCCAAACCACTGCACGGATTGGGCTGAAATTTGGAATGAAGGCAATCATTATGTAGGCATCCGCTAAGAAAGGATTTTTGGAAATGCTACTTTTAAAGGGGTGAAATAGGGAATGCAAGTTTTACTTTTTAATGCGAGCAAAGCCGCGAGCCGAAAATCCACTAGTAACCTGTAAGTACAAGAATAAATAAAAAATGAAATGAATAATGTATGAGATTGACATCACGATGCGTTCCGCGGGGGGAATTCTTACGTCACTCGCCATACATTGGTCTTTCTATTCCATAAAAAAACAGCCTTCTAGCTGTCACGGTTAATGAGATACATCCCGGAGACAAACATACAGAAAGCGGAGGCTTAGTAATACGGTCCCGTTTTACCTTTTTGGGTCTGGAAACCTAAAAAAGAAAACTCGTCCATATACAAGCTTAAGCTTAGTATGGGGCTAGTTGGCGCTGTGTAATATGTCCTGAAATATTTATTTACTTAAACTCGAGTCTGGCTACTCACACGGCTGTCTGTTCCTGACCGAAGTTCTTCAGCGAGTCCAACATGGCGATGGCGTGCTTGCGGTCCTCGATGAGGCTGTCGCGCTTCACGCTGTTCAGACGGAGCTGCATCAGCAGTCGCTCCTGCTGGTACGTCTGCTCTTTCAGCCTGCAGGTAAGCAGAGTAGGTATTATTAGCTAATGTTTTATAAAGATACAGGTAAAAACATTATTAACTTTATGGCATCGCACCATATAGGGCAAGTCAGATTACATTTTCTCTAAAGTATAGATCTTAATGTGTAAACTTATGTAATATGATACATATGCCACTACATATCTAAATATATAAAACTCAAAGGTGACTGATATAGTGATCTATCAACGCACAGCCCAAACCACTGGACGGATTGGGCTGAAATTTTGAATGAAGGTAGATGTTATGACGCAGGCATCCGTTAAGAAAGGATCTATGAAAATGCCACTTTTAAGGGGGTGAAATAAGGGATGTAAGTTTTACTTCTTAATGCGAGCGAAGCCACGAGCACCCACTAGTGTATTATAAAGATAAAAACTTTAGTAACCTTTTGGCATCGCACCATATAGGGCAAGTCAGATTACATTTTCCCTAAAGTATAGATCTTAATGTGTAAACTTTTATGCCACAAGGTACATACATATTTATTATTATAAGGGTATTATTGTAAGGGTTCACAATTTATACTTAAACCTGACGGGAAGACGTTGTCACCCGGGAAACAGAAAGATCTCGTCCGGGTGACAACACACTGTTATAAGAAATTACTAACTTAGTTTTGTATGTATTAATATAGTGAACTAGACGTAAGTATTTTTGAACCCAATAAACGTTTTTTGTATTGTATTGTATTGTATTGTATTATAAAAATCCTATTTTTAAATATATAACATCTGTTTGAACATACATCAATAGAAATAGAAATGAAGATTCTACTAGTGCTATCTTCATAAATTCTTTGATACTGTATAGGTAATGGCTTATCTTCAAAGAATTATTTTGATTCTTCATAAATTATATTCTATTCTTTTAGACATTGGCTTATTGGCTTATCTTCAAAGGATTGTTTTAATGGTCTCCTGAATTTCGTGGCTAAAAATTCTAAGACTTACTAATGGATTACATACTCCAAAGGACAGATATTAATAAAAGATTTATATTTTACCATCCAACTGCCACTATTATTGCCTTGTGGTGGCCTTTACACGGACTGTTTTAGTGCGAACTGCTGAATTGTGGAGCTCCCCGCCTGATTCCCTGTTCCTCGCGGAATAACCTTGCGATCTTCAAAGCGAGAGTGAATCGGTTCTTACTGGGTAAGCACGTTCCATCCTAGACCGTAATGATTGCTTACCATCAGGCGAATTACGGTCAAGTGCAAACCCATTCCCTGTAAAAAAACAGTATTAACGTCCGCCCCTTGTGGGCCGTTGAGACTTCCGTTGGACTAATGGAGTTACTTAAGCGTGCTCAGCTTCAACGCAGTTACTGTATAATTATACAACTCAAATGAAGAAATAATTTATCTCTATTTGATTCACTAATTATGCTGTCATAGTAACCGACCCATGAAGTTTGTATAAAAGAAAACGAAAGCTTGTAATAAGACAACATCAGTGGGAGTGAAAAAAAACATTGATAGATCAGCCAATTAGTACAAGATAAATAAAGACAGTATTTATTTAATAAGAATTAACTTTGCTATTGTTACGCGTCTTAAGAAAAATACCAATATTTATTTTATACAGAGAAAAACAAATGTCTGTAGGTATCTAAAAAAATATTTACGCTTGCCAATAAGCCAAGTAAATAGCAAAAGTTTGTGTGTTAAGTTTATATTGTGTCTTCTTCAAATTCATACGGCTGAATCGATTTGATTATTTTTTGTCACGATGATGATAAAAAACATACTTCTATTGGAAAAAGACCGAATACAATCACGACCGGCAGGATTCGAACCTGTGTATATCTGATACCATCAGAACGCCTCAACCAACTAGGCTACGGTCTACTAACTCATGTTTTACCATCAGGCGAATGACGGTCAAGTGCAAACCCATTCCTTATTAAAAAAAACATGCTAACGCGTTTTTTTATAACGTTGTAAAATAAAAATGATGATGATTATGATTGATGATATTTACAATAATACAAATATGAGTTTTTGGATAATTTAATTATGAACACATTTACTACACATACTTTAATTAAAAATTAGATATTATCTAGATAAAAAAACAAATGGAATAATTATTTTACATCATTTATTTCACATTCATTCACAAACAAATAAATTAAATACATGTTTAATAAAACAAATCATATTTTCAAAGGTCACTCATATTTTTATTTACAGTTGAATTAAATATTTGTCCCATACTTACCATCTAGCACTAAGATCGCTGCGCTAATAATATTTCCGCTATTCTGTTAGGCGTGCTAGGTCATATAGTATAACTGTGTAAATATATTTACTCAGTGAATGCACCTCAACCTGCCGAAGTGTATCCCGATCGAGAAGAGGGAAGGATCCTTTGAAAGTAGCAGAAACAAATAGTTGGAGTATTGAAATCAGATTTGCGAACAGAAAATGTATAGTAACAATTCTGTGAACGGAAATGTTGGATCTTTATCGATGTTCGTTTTAACACGAGTTGTTTGTCATAATACTCTTTTTTGTACAGAATCCTATCCGTCACTTTTTTATTATATGTAAAGACTAGTGCAGTTGACATAGTACAATAAAAACTATTTTAAGAAATAACGACACACGCGCACATTTCCTATAAAATGGTAGTTTATTTTGAACAATGCGACAGTACGGTAACGCCTTAGTTATTAATGGTTGCTTGCCTTTTTTGAGATTGCTCACTTTTTTCTAGGCATTACGATTTTTTTCATAATTACCTATTCGAAAAACATAATGCAGCCCCGCTTCGTAGCGGCATAAAAAAAATCAAACAGATTAATAAACTACACTTAACACTAGTGTATTTTTTCTTCCTTTGTTGGTATTATCGTGTGTTGCAATAAAGAATTTTCTATTCCATTCTATTCTATCCTATATACACAATTTTTTGCTTTTATAATAGCGGTAAGTAAATAAAAACGATTAGCAAAACGAATCATGACCTGCAGGATTGGAATCCGCATTTTGTGGAGTACCTACGCCCACAACGTCACCTAACTGATAGGCACAAAAATTCGCTTCTACATATTTTAATCCATAACTGGTGTATGTCGCTTCATGTTACACGCCGGTCGCTGGGTCTCGATATATTATCTCAGCTATTTCGCCGACGCGGCGTTTTACAGAGCGTCCCGCTGCATTCCGCGTCACGTTCATATTAATCCGAAGTGCAACTGTGTACGCAATGTACGCGCCTGTTTACACGTGTACTTATTTGCGGACGAGGGCCGAGACACGTTTGAGGACTTAGTATTGGGAATCGTTTAGAGAATTGTTTACATAAAATACCGTTATACGTATGACTACCTCTTGTAAGTTGTTTTTACCTGTTTTGTTAAGTACCTGTTAAATACACCGACAGGATGTATTTCTAAAAATATTCTGTTATAGGCAAGAAATATTGTCAATAGACTGTTTCAGATAAAATCATTCATTTTACCTGTTTAATGTGTTTACATATATCGATCAAAAAAATTGTTGATATTATGGTTTCTAAACACGAACGTCAAATTGCATGAGTATTTGTATAATTATATGTTTGTTTCGGATTTCCCGGCAACTATAAGTGATAGTTCGATATTGTTATTTTTGTATCAAATCAAGTCTGTTTCAATTTGATTCAACTGGCTATTTTTATCTCTATTTTTCTATTAAGTTTATTTGTGATAGCTAATAATAGCGAACAGCTTATATTATTTACGAAACTATCAATATTTAGTTGACTAGTTATGGGATTCATGATAATAATTATGGCTAGGAAACTGGCTGTAGTGCAGTGCGTTCGTGATGCAACCAACCGCCAGAAACGGAGAGACATCTTTATAAGTGCAGTAGCCTCGAGCACAGAATACATAACCTCGAGATCAATCGACCACTAAGTCAAGAGAATTTGACTTATTATAACGTCTTCTTCACAAGCAACTGACAATTGCAACACTAAGTCCTTTGGGTGGCGATCTTGCCTCTCAAAGTTACGACCAAACTTCTATTGCTCGCATAGAACTTGTGGCATTTTTTCTTTAACCTCCGTGGAGATTCTTTTACCAGTTGCTTCAGAAATAATGTGAGGGAAAATTCATGGCAGTAGACCACCTACCAGGAGAGGGATCATGACAAGGAACTGTGTGAAGAGTAAAAAAATTGCCCTATTGATAAAATAATGGCACCTCAATAAGGAGGCACTGTATTGGCAAGTATTGGTCAACTCTTTGACTAATAAAAAATACATTTATTTCACGCTTAACCCATAGTTACTAAAACTAATTTGGACACTGTAAAGGCCAAGTTAACTAAAATTGCTGCTATGATAGTAAAAATAATAATAAAAATGACACGAAAATATGCTCGAGTCATTTTTTTTTCTAGTTCATGTGAACAGAGATCCAGCGCTTGAACACTGGACTCCGGACGTCGTCAGAGAAAGCCACAAGAATTGCAGAATCGCGTTGTCAGAACGGCGCAGTCTTTGCCAGAAAGAGGCAACGCGAGTATACGCAACGTCAATATTTGGGTGACTGTCTAATCTTTTCAAATATATTTGTTAGAGTGTAAGCCAAGAAGGGAATGTTCACCTGGTAAGGATCATGTCAAAGGACGACACGAGCGTGGCTCGCTGCAGTCGCTTGCAGATGGCCATGACCTCCTCCAGCTCCCAGTGCACCGAGTGCTGGCTGCCGGCGTCCTCGTCCTCGTACAGGTCGTCCAGGTTTGTGACCTCCTGGAGACATGAACGGCATTCTAGTGTTACTGCAGTAAGTAGATAAATAAATATTCCGAGACATTGCACACATCGCCATCCAGCCCCACACTAAGCAAACGCGTGTGTCGTGGGTACTAGGTAACGGATACAGTACTTATAATATACTTTTCTTTTGTAAACACATACTTACATACAAACGACCAGACTCAACACAACTAATTACGTATATATTTTTTTAAAGTAAAATATCGAATTAGATATCTGTAATAGGCGTTTTGTTTTTGAATCTAATGTTGCCAAATTTATGAAATACCCTCTACTGGAGCGCGTTAACAATAGGTATGGGAATAAAAATGTGAACGAATAGTCAGTATCAAGGTTAGTTAAACCAAGAATTATAGAGATGATAAGACAGAAGCGTCATTTTAGCTGTAGGCTCAGTTGACTAAGGTATTCTAGTTACGTGTGCAGACAAATCAGAGACCTTAGACTAGAGGCTGGACTTCATTGATCAAATACTTAAAATCATTTGCCACGTGACGTTTATGTTTTATCCAAATCCTGGACACAAACTTTATAATATCAAAATATATACACAAACCTCTTTCCGAATCAGCTCCGGGAAAGAGTCAGTCAGATAAGCTATCTCCCTCCTCGCAAGTTTCAGCGTTCTTTGCCTCTCTTTCATGTTGGCTTTGACCTCTTGTTCTAACTTGCTGAACTCAAACTTCCTGTCATCCAGGTACTCCATGGCAAGTTGCCCCATCTCTGTCGCACCCATGAGACACTTGCCTTGAGCGCGACAGTCGAGTTTTAGAGCTTCTAACACCACGGTGAAGTAAGATGAATCCTGTAAATAAAGAACAAATGTGATACTTTTTTACACTTTATAGGCTCACGCTCGACTACAACTTACCTGATGTTGAGCAACGTTGTAATCTGGGTTTCAGCGCGCTTACCTAGTAACCCTTCTTTTTTTGACCCAAGAATACCTATAACAGGTACCACCCAGCCCCGGGAAGGGCGGATGGTTATGCGGGAGTCTCCGCCCCGCTCCAACGGGCGGCATAACCACTAAAAACTTGGGGTGTTCCACCTCGGTATCGTTGGTCCAGAGCCACGAGAGTGCGATGCATTCATCCGAAGCCCTGGTGATGCTGGCCCGGCAACGAGCCCCACCTCGGGGAGCTTCTGCTCAACCCTAAATATACGACGTATCAGAACACGGGACATGTCGTGCATTCTGTGTGGACTCGTTCTAGGGCAACAGGTTCCCCGACCTGCCACCCAGAGCCTCCAGGAGTCAGACGGTCACGCGCCATGGGGCCGCCCTCCTCCAATGCGCCCTCTGCGCACGGAGTTCCCTTCCCCTGTCACCGCTACTCGGCCGGTACACCAAAGTCCTCTCGCCTCTCGGCGACCACCTCAGGAGCACCCAGCTCCGCCTGCACCGCAAAGTGAGGCCAGCTCCACGCCCCGGGCCCTACACCAGCCCTCTTGAAGGAGAGGTATGGGCGAGGGTCCCCACTCGATCGATCGTTTGGACACAGACTACCAAGATCCACTGGACTGCGGAAGTTACTAACCTGGGTGCACCAGGCCTCCCCAACTAACCCCAAATCCCCATATGGAGATGAAATTATTTGGGCTTACCCATACGTGAAGGTAGTCCGATCATCGCACCTACCTAATGTTACCTATAACATTATTTTAATTTTCATCTTATTTGTTAACATTTTTTAGTTGAAAGTAGCTCATATATGTAGCTGACATTCTATTGGACAGTTTTTAAATTATTGTGTAATGCGATGAAGCGCGCAAGCTCGAATACTTTCCCACTCGCACACCATCTATCTGCTATGCTCATACAAATCCACCACGTGATTGGAGAATACGCATGGACTCTTATACTTTCTCGCTCGCACACCATCATCAGCAATACCTGATAGATGGCCAGATAGCAGTCGTCAGGTACTCGCTTGGTAAAGGAGCGTGGACAGCACTAGGCAGACCACTCCTGAACCTATGTTAGGACACCGACGGGTTCGATAGCCAGATAGCAATCTGCCCCGAGGTTAGGTATTGTTTTCACGTAAGACTAGGTCGAGTATGATGTTCAAACCTTGATAAATGTAAACATGTAATTAAAATCCATGTTCTACAATAAATAATAATCTTGAAGCATTGCATTCTTTCTTTCAGACACCCTACATTTATAAATTTAACAAAGAGAAGTGTTTTTCTATAAAGCTTTATTTGAAGTCAGAGATTAAGGCCAATATTTTGGCTATAAAGTACTTGATGGTAAGCCAAATGTTTGGTCATCAAAGATGAGTGAGTTTTATCAAGAATCGGTATAAGCACTTTAGCTTAGAAGGTTGCTAGATTACAATAAACTACTACTCTAAATTTTGGCCCCCGAAGAATGTATACAACCTTTCAATAAAGATCTCCTGGATTAATATTTAGTAGTCAGCTTTGTTTGAGGCAGCAGCTAAGCCATTTCAGAGGCCCTTAGGGTGGCTTGATAAACTCTTGAAACCAATTTTAGCCACTCTCATTCGATAAGAAGAAGTAGAGACTGTAGTATTCTTTACCTTTTTCAATATATCCAATATCTTCTTGTACATGACCTTGATGGCTAGGGCAGCATTCTTTTTTATATTGGCTCGCTGGACGTAGTTAGCTACAGCTTGTTCCTTCTTCTCCGATGGAAGTTTGCCTCCGATCTCGTAGAGAAGGCGGTCTCGCAACTCAGCTGCTTCTAACTAGAAGTTGAACGATTTAATTTTTTTGATGATGGTCACAAGCAGCACTTAGGCCTAAATATATATATATATATACATATATACATATAAACGGGACATTGCACACATCGCAATCTAGCCCCACACTAAGCAAACGCTTATGTCGTGGGTACTAGAAATATGATAGTAAATGGTCTTTTAAACAAGGCAGGCGAAACACAATACTAAGCGCTTGGCGACAGATTTGACATAAGTGTTATTTTTCCTGTGTCGGTGCCTTGCTTTTTGTGTAAATCACAGTGGAAAAGTTACCTAGTTAGTTAAAGTAACGCAAAACCTAACAATCAAAATCTAAGAAAAAAAAACTATTCCATCCACAGAATCCGTTCACCGGTGTCGCAAAAGATAAAGCTAAAGTAATATTAACGAGAATTTAGAAAAAGTAATTGAACAAAATATGATTAAGTTTATTAATTTCATGCTAAACTTTAGCGCCAGTGACCTGAACCCTGTTTATTCTACCTGAGTCTGTCGAAACCGCTCCATTTTCTTCTTCTTCGTGTATCGGATCCTGTCAAGTTGCTTCCTCTTGTTGAAGTTCTCCTGGTGAATGCTTTCCAGTACTTTCTAGAATAAACACAATAGTTCTTAGTAATACCTCACTAGATAAACAATTTTTTTTAAAGTAAATGAAGTCTTTTTGAATTTCCCAAATTAATCAATCCAACGAGGGAGTCAAAGCCATCAGTTATCCCACAAATATTACGAAAACAAAATATTTTGTGGGCGTTACTTCTACAAGATCAATAACAAACAGAAATTTGGTATGCATGTACATTGGTATTAATTACAAACACAAATGCCACTTGTATTATGGATTAAAACGAGTAACACTTCTAGCCAATGCTTGTGATAAAGCGGATGTAATAATAAAATGATGTAATAATATAATGATGTAATAATATAATCTCTCAAACAACAATGGAACGATGTCTTATTATGATCATCACAATTAATTTCGGTAGTATTTCTAAAGTGAAATTGACAGTATAGCTTGTGCCCCAACAAAATCGTAGAAATGATTTATAACATCAATATACGTACATCAGCCTGGCTGTTCATGTAGGTGAGCTGCAGCCGGCGATGTTCCTGGAAGGCGTTGCGCAGGAACTGCTTGTCTCCGTACACCGCCACGCCCAGCTCCAACCGCTTGGTCGCGATGTCCTTGCGGAGCTGGCGGATGTCGCGCGAATAGCGCTTCTTCTGTTTCGCCAGGTCGCCCTCATGGATCTTGCGGTCGCGCTCTGTGTTCCGTAATGATGTCATTTTATATACCCTACATAATGATTACCCTTATTATGCTCCGATTGCACATATCGTAACATTTAATTTTGTAACATATTTACCATCAGGCGAATTACGGTCACGTGCAAACCCATGACTTGTTAAAAAAAAGAAAATGTTATTGCAAAAAAGACTTACTCTATTTTATTATTTTACGTAATGGCACGAATATTTTACACTCCTCAGCGTTAGCCTGCTGTGTGCCTGTTCTTTATTAAAACACCACATACATAAAAAACAATACAGAAAAAAACATAGAAATTAAAATTTGCGTTTTAATTGGCGGCCTTGTCGCTAAGAGCGATCTCTTCCAGGCAACCAATCTGGCAGGGATATAATCTTCAAAATAAGTGAGTTTGACTGGCCTGTTAGCTTAGTTGGTAGTGGCTCTGCCTTCTAATCTAGGGGTTGCGGGTTCGATTCCCGCCTGACACAAGTATTTATGCATTTTAAAAATGTATAATTTCTTGTGTTGAGTCTGGTTGTTTGTATGTATAATAAGTATGTATTTACAAAAGAAAAGTATATAAGTATTATATCCGTTAGCTAGTACCCACGACACAAGCGTCTGCTTAGTGTGGGACTAGATGGCGCTGTGTGCAATGTCCCGAAATATTTATTTAGGACGAGGTGTTTTAGATATTAAATGAAAAAAAGATCAAAAAGTTTATACTACTTATATATGAATACACATAAACAAATATTACAATAATATGTTATATACATACATACATACATATTAATACAAGAGACAAAATAAAAACATATATAGCAATTTATGTCGGAACCAAAGAAGATAAATTTGTTTTTGAAGACATCTAGTGATATACTATATACTATTGAAGTGTTTGTGGTCTATTTGTGCTTCTTTCACGCTGTGTTAAAATTTTGAAAACTCTCGACACCGGAGTCGACGAAGATACCACTATTTGCTTACTTACTTTTTGAATCATGGGCCCGAAGAAAGCGAGCGTAGCTCAGCGGTTCCAGTGTCCGCTTTTCATTCAGAGGCACCCTGGTTTGAATCCAGCCCTATACCAATGACTTGTATTTACAAGTTGTGTGGATTTGCACTCGCTTATCGGTAAAGGAAAACATCGTGAAGAAACCGACATGTTTCAGGACCACAATATCCGAGGACATTGTTTCTTCTGTGGAAGGACCTGGGCGCCCACCACGATGTATCAGCACAACAGAACACCCCTGACGAATTAATTCTGTTGGGGAGTCACGTACCTCAGTCATGTGGAAATACGACTCAAGAGAGAAAGAGGCCCGAAGAAAGGTTTAGCTAGTATCCATATTCTTACCATACAGTTTGATAAGCCCCCTGTATTGGTTTATCTTGTCCTTGATTACCCAGGTCTCATCTTGCATCCCATGGATGCGTACTTTAGCGGCACTCAACATGATTACACCGATGTAATTCCAATTAAAACATATTTAAAATCGTCAAAATATTTCATAGTTCTTTTTAAACAATAACAAATTATTTGGCAATTCAATGACATTGGTTTGCTTTCTCGGTGATGGTTAATTTGCCAAATTCAAAAAGGCATAATCTACTATGAAGTTTCAATCCGGTATAAAGAAGGTATATAAACCTGCATCTTTTCATCAATATACGATAATTCCATAGCCAGAATTTACAGTTTCTTGTCACTTACGCGTACCTATATAAATAGAGACATAACTTTTAGATCAGCTAATATGTTTTGTAAATTCCCAAAAGAAGTAGAGAAAAACAGTTGCTGGTTTTGATAAAGAAACTCGAACTCCATTTATTGTACTAACGCTTACGTTACTTATGTGTTACATGCAGAAATAAAAGACATAAATATGTATTTTGATAAACTTATGTACATAACACGATTGATATCGAGACCATTAAGACAACAGGATAAATTTGAAAACTGTATTTATACCAAAATTAGAATAAACTAAGCAGAAACTAAAAATAAATCAATTACAAATTAAGTGATGTTCTATCAATTACCCACGAAGACTTCTAGTCGATATAAGGCCTCAATACACTTCCTTATGCTGCGTCATGTCTGGGTCTCCTTCGACAGCACACAGGGCCCTGTGCGTTTTGTCCCCGCATTGGGTGCCCAAGGGACAGTTGGAACAAGTACTTCCAGCTTCATAAATAGGGAAACCATCCACATTCCCAGCCGGCCCATAGTTGCAGAACGTAAACGCGATTATGGTTGGTTCCCGGTGTTTTTGGTCCTTCATTCGACGCTCATGCATGCCTCTATGGAGCGGTGACTCCATCGATCTCGATCTGCGTTGGATGGAAAAGTCCATATGCGTCCCTGGCTCACTCGTCATGTATTTCGTGCGACGGAGTAAGTTCTCCGAAGTGGTTTCTGTGTCGTTTTGGGAGGAGTCGTCGGGGAGGTGGGAACGGCGGCGCTTGCGGTAGAGCAGGCAGGAGCGGCGGCGCGCCGTGCACAGTGCTTGCGAGCAACCCACGCGCCAGGTGGAAGCCCAGGCGGCCGCGGAGTACCAGTGCGAGTTGCAGCCACCTGGCGCGCTGCAGTTGGCGCGGCGGAACGACCACACGTTTTCGACGGGCAACGCGCGCGAGCCCGAGAACCAGCCGGCCACGGCGTCCGATAGCAGCTGCGCCTCGGTGACGCGCGCCTGCGCCGGACGCACGTCCATGTTCTGCAGCACGTTGAAGCGCACCGTGTTGCGGCACTCATCGTGTCGTTTCTGGCACTGGCGCGCCCACACCTTAAACAAACGAGCTAAAGATATTGATCCTGATAATGCAACTTCATAGTCTACTTGACTACTACGAGACTTCGAAAAATATGCCAAGAAGCTGAACAAGCAGAAACTCTGCAGAAATTGACTGATTCCTTATATAAGTTCTAAGAACTCCCTGAATAAATTTTACCAAAAGCCGTATAACCTGATAAAATACCCAAGTGTCATTATTAGCGTGTATAGGTTACCACATCTTGGACAATTCTTAACATCAAGCAAACTAGACAAATATGTAGTTTAGGTTGCGTCCTATGCTAAAACCGCATTTGTCTCCCACATTTGCACCCATAATCGGGCCCAAACCAACCAGATTTATTTGCCTAAATAATATAACCACCTCAGCCATATGCTCCAGCTCGTAATCCCAATACATTTTGCGCATGTTGGTGGCTGGCGGCTGACCTGGCTCCAGCCCCATAGCGATGGTGTCTCGATGTCTGTTGTGGAGGAGCAGGGCGGCGTACCGCATCCAGGTGGTCATGCCTGAAGCATACAGACGTCTGCTGTGCTTATCAGCCGCCGCACAGAGCGTGTGCTGGTTCTTGAGAGAACAATCTGGGTGCGAACAGTAGTCGATCTCCGCCGCCTCATTCTGGCTAGTGCTGTTCCCTGCTGCTAATGTAAAATGTATCCAAATAAATGCAAGTAAGCGCATCTTGTAAATGTAAATAAAGGTTTGCTGTGCTGTGTACATGTCACTGAAAAATATTTGCTGTCTTTCAAACTGACAGTATGAATACAGAACCTTATTATAAGATTTTAGAACTTTTTGACGACGAAAACCATTTATAAGTAAACAAAATATATATTGAATCCATATGTATGTACGAACACAACTTGATTCTGTGGAAAAGATATCAGCGCTTTGTTAAAGTAAGGAAATTATTTTAAGATTTTCCTTCATTATAACTTATCTCAAAAGAGGATTCGCAATCTAAAAATAAAATCATTTCATTTCATATTTATTATGATTATATTTTTAACTTATAACGCTCTATCTGCGAACGTTTCCGATCCCACGGCGATTTCAGGCCTTTCCGTTTGGTTTGGATTTATATCGCAGAAAACGTTTCCAGAAAAAAACTTAGCTTGTCGTCTGTTAAACTTATATTGAAATTTGTTTTTATCTCGATGATACACTTTATGTGAATGTAATAAACTTGGATAATCTCGATTAGAAGATGGGCTATTCGAAGGTTCTTGTGCGGTTGCTGTCAATTCAGCGGCAGATGTAATACACATTGCAGTAGCGAGTAGAAAAAGAACTGCTAAGAATAAAACATATCATTCGTAATGTTGAAAATAAATAGTATAAAAAAGCTTAAAACTAAAACGGTGTCTACACTGTATATCGGCACATACCAAGGATAATTTATTTTTGAAAAGAGAAGTATTTACATGACAAGATATTTTTATAAAACTGCATTATTAAGTTCAAGTTCAAGTTCAATTTATTAATAATAATAGGTATTACAGGTCACATCTTAAACTACGAGTACTTACTTAAAAGTATCATACGTATAATTTCATCTTATAAAATTACTTACCCATGTTTGCGTTTTGCTACCTGGCTTTTGTGCGTAGAGAGGACTGTGTTATTAGTTCCCTTCAATTTACAAAAACTGAGTGATTACTGTAGCGGTCAGCGCTGGTGATCTGGGTGATCGTACCTGATGAAAAAGTGCCATTTATATCTGGCTTCGATTTTTCGGTACAGTATAATTTGTATATCAGAGGCCCTTGTAGTAATTTTAAAATTCGCTAGAGTTCTCCATTCTCATAAGAATTTTGCTAGCAACTTGCTTATTAGAAACAATTATGGTAATAAGTCGTAACTTACTTTTCAACAACATCGTGTTATATTAATTAAATAATAAAAAGTCAATCAAAAACTTCTGCAAATTATTGAAAGGGTCGTAATTAAAATAGTGTGCAGGCGTTACCTACATACGTAATTTAAGTATGTAGGTATATAATAATATGCAATTTCAAGAAAACAAATTAGAATTATGTTTTCAAAAATCGTTACGTGTCCTAATTTGAAACGCGTTGGGTTATAATCAAGAAAGTAATACCATTATACAATAGCAAAAGTGTATTTATTAGTTGTTTGGTTTGTTTTCTTCTTTCCACACAAATCAAAGGATTAATTTTAAGTTTATTGTTACGCTAAAAAACGAATTCTTAATGAATTATTACGAATAAGACTAGTTTTTGTATATATTAAATAAACTTAACTAAATATATTTAAACACCTTTATTTATTTATTATTAACTCCAGAATACTTGGTTAATTAGACCCAGAGAACTTATAATAATATGTCATTGCCAAAATAATAAAATAAACGTTATCAACTAAATATGATCGAAGGTACATAGATGATACTCGGTCAGTATATATTTTATTGAACACTTTCTATTCAATTCACAAAATTATTTACACATATTAACACTAATAGAACTAAAAAAGAGTATTTACATCTAAACTAAATTTAAACAATCTACATGTGGTATGGAGCCAAGAACGCTGGCTGCATTCCCACGCTGGATTGCTATAGAAATCCTTTGCGCAAGGAACCAGCCAGCGTTCTTGTCTGTAGTGATGTCAATCAACATTTTATTTAATTTTTTTATAAAATACTTCGTGCTTTTTCCCCACGGACCAAAAGTTTCGAAGCCAAGCGGTACGATAATGTAATCAGTCGATAATGATGTATATTTTCGCCGCTTGGCTTAGTTATATATTTGAGGGAAACATTTTAATTATTATTAGGATTATAAATTGTGATACAACAGTATCCCTATCATTATTTTGTTATTTATCTGTTACTATTTACAAATCATTACAGAACTTATTATTATTGGAAGCCTTAGTAAGATAGTCGAGAATGTAACTCAGAACAATTTAAATTAAATAACTCATTTACAAAATAAAATAAAACATGTACAAAGTGAAGTAGGAATCTATCAATTAAAACTAGTTTCAACTGACCAAACGTTTATTTCACTGGCACATCAGCACATAATATATTTATTAACAAAGTGCTATTACATATCAACGCTAGGATGGATTCACATAAAGCGGGGTTGCACTCGGATTTGTGTTTGTGTTTGAATTTGGTAGCAAACGGTCGAGTTCTGGAGGTTTGATATTGGCAAATACTCTTCTACTAAAAATTTGCATTTGTCGCCTTGAATTTCTTTGAACTTCGTTCTTTGAACCAGTGTGAATGTTCTTGTGAGCTTGATTTATGGTCTCACTAGTTTCTGTGGCCGTTGCATGACTCTCTGCAGTCATAAGACATGCTACGACGGTCAGTAGAATGAATACTGTGAAGCAAAGTAAATGTTATAGGTACCATAGCTGAGCGATTTGCATCGCATCCAAGGTCTCACACCTAGGATTCATATCTATACTAACTAATATAGGTATTATAAAGCTGAAGAGTTTGTTTGTTTGTTTAAACGCGCTAATCTCAGGAACTACTGGTGCGAATAATTATTTTTGTTTTGGATAGACAATTTATCGAGGAAGATTTGAAGCTATAAAACATGGAGCTAATATGAGCGAAGAAACAATGGAAAATGTGAAAAAAACGGGGAAAATTATTCATCTTTGAGGGCTTCCGTTGCGTGCGTTGCGAAAACGGTTCAAGATGTCAAAAAAATATGTATGAAATAATTATTCCTCTTGAAATGATCTAACTAAATATCTGGGACAGTATGTCTATCTTTTAAGATTAACTCACTAGAACCATTTTTATGATAATAACTATTCCACGCGGACAAAGTCGCTGGCACAGCTAATCTCGAATAAAAACATAATTGCGATGAAAACGCTGTATATCTTTTTATAATCTTGTCATCTTCAAAGCGTAATTGTTGCTTACCATCAGGCAAATTGTGGTCAAGTGCAAAACCATTCCATGTAATTGCAAGTTTCGGCTGTTTATTGCTACACAGTAGTAGATGAAACTATGACAGATGTTAATTATTTATAGATTTTACAAAACACAACAAAGGTGATTTGAAAATTATCGTATATAATAACTTTAGCGTCAAAATAAATCTCCTAAAATTTGAAAAAAAAAATGAAAATAAATATTTGCGACAACAAATTAAATTCAACTTTGATGTTACATCAAGCTAACCTATAAATTAAATTAGATAAGTTAATAATTGGTTTTAATTTTACTTACTCCTTAAAAACATTGCGCCAGCGAGTGATTTACCCAAATTATAAGCAGTCAATTAAAAACTTTTCTCTTTTAAAGAAAACCATAATTAAAAACTACATTATTAGTATTTAATTAATGCTTTGTATACGAATTTCAAGAAAACAAATTGAAGTTGTATCGAAACAAGTATTTGAATGATAAAAGAGGAAGGAAAGGCAGGCAGGCAGGCTTCCCTTCCGATTAGATATGGTGGCCTTGGGATACGTTGCGCACGCGATGTGGGCTTGCCAGCTTTTCTAGCATCTGCACATGGAGTTGCTAACCTAGTCACTGTCTTGTTACGTTCTAATGGTGACTTGGGAAACATTCCTTTTGTGTCTGATGCTATGTCAGCTTGGTCATTCCTCAACTCAGGCGTACCGTGTCCAGAAGCGAAGCACGTACAGCGGGCATGGGATGATGTTGGTGTGAAGCGTTTCCATGAGCAGTTGTTGGAGGATGCTGTGGGAGTTGATAGAGCCAGACTACGAGCTGTGTCGCAACCAGAGTCCGGTGCTTGGCTACATGCACTACCGTCTCCACACCTGGGCACTTTTCTTGACGACAACTCTCTGCGTGTGGCGGTGGCTCTCCGCCTGGGCTGCAAGGTGTGTGAACCCCACGTATGCACTTGTGGCACCATGGTGGGAGCTGATGGCCATCACGCATTGAGTTGCCTACGTTGCTCAGGGAGATTCTCGCGGCACCATGCTTTAAACGACATAGTTCGTAGAGCTCTCAATTCTGCAAATATCCCGTGTGTCCTCGAGCCTGTGGGGCTGAGCAGATCTGATGGCAAGAGACCGGACGGGCTGACTCTGGTGCCCTGGAAGAACGGCAAGTGCCTAATTTGGGACGCAACTTGTGTCTGCACTTTTGCCGCCAGTCACCTGAGTCGTACCATTCACTCACCGTCAGCTGCTGCCGAGGACGCCTGCAGAAGCAAAAAGCAGAAATATACTGCCTTGGAAACGCTCCATCATTTTGTTCCTGTTGCCGTAGAGACCATGGGCAGTTGGAGTAGTGACGCTAAAGATTTCGTCAGGGAGTTAGGCCGAAGAATTTATGAGAAGACGGGAGACACCCGCTCTGGATCATTTTTGGTGCAAAGGTTAGCCATCGCGATTCAACGTGGCAACGCGGCGAGCGTAATGGGAACCTTTGCGCCGGGAGCGATCCGGGGTGGGCTCTTTGATTAATTTTTGTTTGTTTTATTTTACTTCATATTTTATTTTAGGTATATTATATATTTTAATATTATGTTTAGGACTTGTAAATATTAGTCAGTTACTTTATGTTTTATAAGTTATGAATAAACATTCTTAATCTGATAGTATTTGATTCGTTTCCGATGTATCGGTAAAGTCAAGGGCAGTATTCTTCACAGAAATCCAAAACAGCTAATATAATGGAAGCGAATCGTGTCTGAAGCAAGATATATATTTTAAACTTTCTGTAGATTCATATCATCACCTTCTATATCTGGCTATTAAAACGTACCTACAGGCTACATACAGGCTGTATGTAAGGCACACATTCATACAAAATCCTGGAATATATTTAATATAAGAAAACAGGCCAAGTGCGAGTCGAACTCGCGCGCGAAGGGTTCCGTACCATCATCTATTTTATGTATTAGTTTAGGTATTTATTTTTATAGTAGTTATATTTCTAAATATTTAATTACAAAGATTCTTTCTACATAATATTTATTAGGATCGAGTAAAATTGATTAAAAATTACGTATTATGGGAGCCCCCTTTAATATTTACTTTATTGTTATTTAATTATTTATTTTGAAAGGTAATATACAAACAAATATTCTGTGAAAATTTGAACCGTTTACCTGTTACCGTTTTTAATAAAAAGAAATTATAAACCTCACGGAGCCCGAGACCTTTCCAACGAATGCAAAACCGTGGAAATCGGTTCGTGCGTTCTGAAGTTATAGCGTCAGGAAGGAAAACCCGACTTATTTTTATAAAGTAGATTGTAAATATAGTGAGTAAATAAAGTGAATGGTAAAAAAATCTAACTTGTAAACATATACTTATAATAAACCTAAAATATCTATAAAAACTTAACGTATATCATAAATTCTTTGCACAAAGAATAAGCATTGATTCAATTGACGAAAACGGTAAAGTTTTCTGGACTTAAAATGCATTAAAAACATATTTTGTATCAGATTTGGAAAAGAATTACGCTGTACATATATATATTTTTTCCTTCAAAATATTCGTCGAATTTGTAAGCTTAAAATTTGCATTTGTCGCCTCGAAATCCTTTTACTATTGGAATCAGATTCGTCCTTTGAGCCTGTATAAATGTTTTCGTGAGCTTGAATTAAGTTCTTAGTTTTAGGAGCAGTCGCATGACTCTCTGCAGCCATAATAACATGTTATGACGATCAATACTGTGAAGCAAAGTTAATGTTAGTAGGTATATTATACTATAGCGAAGCGATCTGCACCGCGGAAAAATCTTAGATTGGTAGCCCGAAAAAATAATTGCCATGAAAATGCCGGTAATCGGTGCCGGTAAATAGATAGAAGTGCTGTCAGTTAGAAAACTATTCATTTACCGAACACTTCGTCGGTATCATCAACACTATGTACCTCAACTAATACAGTCACGTAACACACGTACAAATAAATTTCCAGTCCCAAAAGCTGGATGTGTTATTGCAGAACGACATTTTGAGTCAATTGCTCCTTTTTTGTACAACAAACTATATAAAAACTATCAGATCAAAGACATGACACTTAACAAATTTCAAAATACCGTACTAACATGGCTTAGTAACTTGAATTATACTGACACTGAAAATCTATTAATACCTGCCAGGAAGCTATTTTGAAGGAAAAACATAATATATGTTAATATCGGCTTGTGTTTACTCCACATCTCTATCACTTACAAATTTGCATCTTACGAATTATATAAATGTAATAAACTTTATACCTTACATCAATATAAAACCATGGTACATACTTATTCTATTCGGTTTATATACTTTGATTTAATTATATATGTATGTATGTCAAATATATTTACTCCTACATTCATATGACATTCTTCCGTTGCCCGATAATAGGTGTGCCTAACTTATAATATATAATATAATTATTAACTATCAAAAAAATAATTATTCTGTAATTTTCTTAAATAAGTGTAACTAATTAGTTTCTTAAATATTTTTTTAAAATGGTATGTCATCACGCTATTATAAACTTTTTAATTGTAAGTCTTATCTCTGTCTTATTGACATTTTGTGATCCTTAATAGAGAAGGAGCTGGTTTCCGAGACACAGATAATTTTCTAGTTCGGAAGCCAGAGACTTGAAACATTTTGTGTCTTGTGTATATTTTTGTCAATAAAGAATTGATTGATTGAATCTTGTCATCTTCAAAGCGTGAATGAATGGGTTCCTATAACTGCTAAACACGCTCCATCCTACACTGCATCTATCGCTCACCATCAGATGAATCATGGTTAAATTCAAACTGATTCCATGTAAATAAAAACGGTCAATTGTAGGTTCCAGCTGTTTTTTGCAATCAGTGATAGATCGATCTAGGTATATTAGATGATTATCGAGTTTATCAAAATACAACACAACAAAGGTGGTTTGAAACCTATCAACACCAGGACTGGTACTCTCAAACGAACTTAATAACGTGAAAATGAACCTGAAACTGCAACCGTAATATGTATTTTATGACTTAAAAATAAATTTTATATTGGTTTCAAATCATATTACCCTTTAAAAACATTATGCCGACGAGTGATTGAGTTGAGTAAAGCAGTCAATATAAACAAAATAGTAATTTTTCTTAAAAAGAAAACCATAATTACAACAATTGTATTTAATTAATGCCTTGTATATGAATTTCAAGGTAACAAATTGAAGTTGTTTCGGAACAAGTATTTGATTCGTTTCTGGATTGTATCGACGCAGTATAATCGTTTCCACAGAAATCAAAACGAACGAAGACTGGAAGCTTTCAATATTTGAAAAAAATAAAATGACTTTTTTTTACGTGATATAGGCTTACGCTTGACTACAACTTGCCTGATGGTAAGCAACGTTATAGTCTACGATCTAGCGCGCTTGCCCAGAAGAAACCGGTTTACTCTCGACTTGAAGACCGACAAATTATAGTTCAAGGGGAATAGAGATTCGGGCAAGGAGTTCCACAGTTGGGCTGTTCGCACGATGAAAGTCGAAGCAAAGCGCTTGGTGCGAGTCTTTGGAACCTCAACTGTATAACGGTGCCTCCTTGCCGAACCCCTACTCGTACGATGGTGAAATGGGGCTGCAGGAATTAAATTATGCAATTCCTCCGCACACTCTCCGAAATGCAACCTGTAAAAAACCGAAAGACTGGCCTCCTTACGGCGGTGCTCAAGGCTTTGTAATTTTGATTAATGAATGTTATTTTTCAAAGTCTTTTTAGATCCATATAATACATATATATATATATATATCACTACATTACATAATATAAAGCAAGTCGCTTCCTGCGTCTGTCCCTATGTCTGTATGCAATATGTATAAACGTTAATAGATAGAGTGATTCAAAAGGAAGGTTTATGAGTTTTTGAGTTTTTTTACGCGTGCAAAGCCGCGGGCAAAGGCTAGTATTTAAATATACTACTACAGTATGGCTCAGTAATAAACTTAATTTAAAAAAATCACAAACCGACTTCAAGTGTCACTAAAAAGCTCATTTTTAGACTTCAAAATGCAGAATTGTGAGTAAAGAAACTATCAAATTATTGAAACTTACAATCTTATAAGTATTCTCATTGAAATATTTGTTGTTGGCGCCAGTCAATGGTTAAACGAGATCGTCGCTTGTCGAAATCGCAGTTCCAGTCGGGTTTGGATTTGTTCCTAACTTTTCCTGATAGGTATTGTTACGACTGGCACCGACTCCAGACGCTACGGTACGCTCTTATACAAACTTATGTACATAAGTAAGGTAGGTATGGTCTAAACACTAAATTATGTAATATAATGTATTAAAAAAAATCAACTGGCTAATCTATCTATCTATCTATGAAACTAATACAGAATAATTGAAAGTTTGATGCTAGGATGTATCCTTACAGTTCTGCTTTTTTTAGAGGCCAACATACCTTGAGAGCTCTGTTGAAAATTTACTTAAGCTTCTAAATAGACATTAAAATGATTTTTCAAACAAACAAATTTTAAGCAAGTGGATTATTATTACATCGCAAAAGTTTATTTTATTTTATTCTTTACTAGCTGACCCGGCGAACTGTGTTCTGAACCTTAGAGGCAATAAATAAGCAGATTTTGGATTTTATTAAATTCAATTTAAAAAAAATAAGGGATGAAATAGTAGGTATATTATGTCCGTCTCCTGGTTCTAAGCTAGGTTTACCTCCCCACCTACTTTCAGCTAAATCCGTTTAACCGTTCTTTAGTTATAAATGGTGGAACTAGCACCACTTTATTTTATATACAGATTTATTATATTACTTTAGTAGCAATAAAAGAGAACAGATAAAATTGATATTTATTTTTATTTGCGACGTATTTTATACTTGGTACACCTGAAACAATCTGACTGCCACGACGCAGTATCAACTCAGTGATAAGCTCTTCCATTGGGTTAAAATAAAATGTAATGTTGAATGTGAAAAAGATGCAAAAAATACATAGCCGAGACAATAACTAATAAATAAAGTGCTTAGAAACACAATATACTGTCGACAACTTTCAATTAAATTTTGCCTTGCACCTAGGGCACCGAACATATAATAATACTAGGGGAGGAAAAAAATCGTGAGCGTACTTACAAAATACATGTTTAATAACATCACTAAAACTCTGTTCTTTACCTTGTTCTCAGACATCAAATGCATCAAATAACATACAAAATCCCCTATGTAAATATATAAAACCGAAAGGTGAGTGACTGACATAGTGATCTATCAACGCACAGCACTGGAAGGATTGAGCTGAAATTTGGCATGCAAGTAGATGTTATGATGTAGGCATCTGCTAAGAAATGATTTTAGGAAATGCCACTTGGCTAGGAGTGAAATAGGGGATGCAAGTTTTACTTCTTAATGCGAGCGAAGCTGCGAGCACCCACTAGTTAAGAATAAAAAGGTATCGTGCCCGATCTATGCCCCTTGAACTATAATTTGTCGGTCTTCAAGTCGAGAGTAAACCAGTTTCTTCTAGACAAGCGCGTTAGATCGTAGATTAAAACTTTGCTTAACATCAGGCAAGTTGTAGTCAAGCGTGAGCTTATCTCATGTAAAAAAACCAAGGAAAATTAAAACGGATAAACACATCATGTTCAAGAAGTTTGTTCATACATACATATGTATAATCAACGTAAAGATTTGTTCGCATTCAGCGTAATCTAGTTTGTCTCGGGTGCCGTTTAAGCCGAGAAAGTGCGTCCATATCAAATTTGACAAAAATTGACGCAGTAAACAGTTGCATCTGGTTCGTATTCGGTCTTCTATTCGAATAAGCATCATCTCTATGAACCTCCCTTGGTAGATCAGGTGGAGCTTGGTTATATCCATCGATTGGTCCTATACTCTGAGTTTGATCCATAGCTCCGATGTCAAATGCAGGACTCTCTATTTGAGCAGACGAGAAATATGATCCGACTGTAAACAGAACAAATACCTACTGCGAAAAAATGGAATGCAAATATTAGTTACTGTTTAATGGTCCACCCTTAACTAAGTTAAGTATTCGTTACAATTTCTATAATGCATATTCCGTAAATAGTTCCTTATCTAATATTTCAAACCTTCGACTCTTGAGTTGACCACTCATATAGAATTAATTACTTTAGCACGCTTTAAATTATATAACTAAAAAAATAAATGACAAAAAAAATCTTAACTTACACGTCAAAAACATTTTGCTAATCAGTCAGTCGATCAATAAATTTGCAGTGAAATATAATTTTATATGCATGAATAAATAAAATTCACAATTAAAATTTGATGAATGATTTTAGTATTCAAAATTTAATTTGTAAGCGTAAAAAGTATTTGATGCATATTAGAATACTATGCATATTAGATAAATTTTGGATTTGTTTCTTTTCAAAAATGGAATTGTAACCTACCATATTTTTTTTTAAATTTGTATTGTGTGTAAAATGTTTTGAAAAGTAATTTTCTTAAAATCATTACATATGTACGTACATTTTTAATAACTTGCAAACATAATATGTACAAATTATGTATCGACCCTGACTACGTAGTCATGTCATTATGAATGGTTTTTATTACATTTTTATGCTATTTTAAAATATTACTCGTTTATTAATCATTGGAAACTGAGAAACTGTTTCATTATTACTTAAAGAAACTAATACAAATTAATTCAAATTAAAAGTAAAATTTCATTTCAAATCTTTTAAAATAAAATAGCGGTTTTAAATTAATTAAAAGTAGTAGGAATGACTCGTTCAATTTATATTAGTAATTTAATGAAACTGGTACTTCTCGTTTGTTATAATGGAAATAATTTGAAAATGATATTTTAGTGGTTTTTATTGAAGAAGGCAGCATTCTTGATAAAATCGAGTTACCTGATGATGTTTCCAAATAAATAACTTTTTAATCATAATCATAGTAGCTGTTAATCTTTAACCGTTACGGAAGAAAATAATTGCATTTGGAAATTGACGCATTCGTGACGTCATGAATGCTAGTTCATTTTAAATTACGTTGGTCACTTATCAATTTACTGGATTTAATTACAACGGTACTGTTGGAACGTAAAGTAGAAGCAACATTTTACATACAGCTACTTTTGCCTATACAAGGTCTTCTTCTTTTTATCGAATGAGAGCGGCCAACTCTAGTGTCGAGAGTTTATCGAGCCGCCCGAAGGGCCTCCGAGATGGCTTAACGACTGCCGTACAAGACAAACAGCCGGTACCTACAATTTAACGTGTCATCCGACCCACGGAAGCACCCAAAATAGAAAGGTTACAAGGTACCTGGTAACTAATATTAATTCAAGGACAACTAACAATAGTACGCCATAATGAAAATGTATAATATTATTTGTTGGTATTTAAACCATTTTTTTTTAAATTTGAGTAACATGATTGTAAGAAAAGCAATAAAACAGAGCAAGACTCATAAACAAAGTACCTATGTAAGTGAATATAATATTATTATAGTTTGGTAGGGAAGTTCTTTCCGAAATCAATTAATTAGTTTTTAAAGGTGTTTTAAGTTTATTATTAGTAAGTTTTAAATAAGTTTTTGTTCCTAATTAGTAAACTTTGTTTTGTAAGTTTTTTAAACGTAATTACGTTTAATTAAACTAAAATTACAAAATATTTTTTTGTTAAATACTAAAATAATACAATAGAATAAAAAACTTAAACTACTTCTAAAAGTGATGGAAGTAACAGGTCTCCAGAATGCTGGCTGCTACTTTGCTCAAAAGGTGAGCATTGCTATACAACGCGGAAATGCCGTCAGCATTTTAGGGACCTTTCCTTCTACTACAGGCATATTAAATTAAGTATTTATTTTTAAATTAGGTATATTTTAAAAAAATGTGACCAAGTCAATACGTGCCACACAATCAATTTATTTATTTATTTTATCCGATATTGATAAACACTTTGTGTCTAGGTCTAGGAGGTGGTTCCCCGGCAGGATTGGGACAGTTTGGAGGGAACAGGAATTTATTGGGGTTCATAGTAGTGGTCGTGTTTTCTTCGCTGGCCGAGCGTTCGTGTCTACGGCTCTTCTTTTCTGCTCTTATTTTAGGTTTTCCTTTTAATTCGATTTTATCAATATCTGGTAATTGGGAATAGCCGCGACGTGAGAGGGCATTAAGCGACGGGTCGGCATCTTGCTTGGCAATCAGCTTCAATTTATAGCTCATCATTGATCCATCCGAATAGCACAGTGTTATAACGATGAGGAGTGCGATTACTGGAAAAAAACGAAATGTTATTTAGAAGGCGCGCTTTTAGGTTACGCTTTACAATCTTAGTAATGGGCAATAATTGGACTGATGATGACAATAATGACCTATACTTGTAGGAAAATCTATACCTAGCATTAAAATTACATGGATGTTACTAAAGCCATTATTTTTCAAAGTATTTCGTTCTAAAGTCACATTTTCAAAAATACTTTTATAATGCTTACCTAATTGTGACATATTGTATAGCAGTTTTTCACATAAATTTTCTAATTCATACATAATTCATAAAACACTTTATAAAAACAAAGTAATTATTTGCTTGGGAATGAAAAGGCCATTTGTATGGAATCAAGAAAATACATTTAAAATAAAAATAAATATTCAAAACTACTTACAAACATTTAGTTGGTACATTGCGTAGGTATTTCTTCTAAAGCTGCCTTGAGTGTTAAATGGTTGCCACACGAATAAACAATTGACTGTGTTTACCGAGACATTTCTTTCAATAAAATGTTTGGTAGATCTAAGGCAACAATTAACTTAAAACGGCAAATTTATTATATACTACACAGGCATTAATGGTTAATTCAAGTATTATGTGTTTTATGCATGTTTTTCGGTAAAACTAATTATTTTTATTACTTGTCAAAGTATTTTCAATACAAGACTGATTAGTATTAGGTTGCTTCTAGGCATGCGTGCTACATCGTCGAACACACCGTCGCTCGCCATCAGGCGAGATGCAATCAAAGACAAACCCGTTTTATAAAAATATATCTTTAATAAAACTTGATAACCTCTTTTTTTCGAGTTCGGTTAAAAAGGTTGACGTATTAAACGCCGAAACAAACATAAATACCTACGTACATATATTATAATGTAACGATAAGAAAAACATAATAACTAAACATGATACTTGTAGCTATGTACTTGGAGGAGGGCGGCCGATTTGGCGCGCGACCGCCTGATTCCTGGGGGCTCTGGGCGGCAGGTCGGGGAACCTGTTGCCGTGTCCCGTGTTCTGACACGTCGTCCATTGAGGGTTGAGCTGAAGCTCCTCAAGGCGGTGCCAACATCACCAGGATTGCGGATGAATGCACCGCGCTCTCGTGGCCCTGGACCAACGCTGCGGAGGTGGAACACCCCAGGTCATATTATATTACTCTATGCCCCAGGTTTTTAGTGGGTATGCCGTCCTTTGGAGCGGAGCAGAGACTCCCACATACCCACTCGCCCTCCCCGAGGCTGGATGGTACGAAGTTGTAGGTAGGTTTTCCTGGGTCCAAAATTGGACGAAATATTAATATAAATTTGACGTCACATGTACATATTTTTTTATGACACTATAAAAATAACTTTACAAGAATTTGAATCTAAAAACGAATTCTGATAAACATATTGTAATTTTAAACAGTTCAATGAAGGGAAAATAAAGGGAAATAAAGGCTATTTTTTATATAAGATATACATAAGCGCCAATATGAGAACAATAAGAGTAAACATAAGAAGTAAAAAAGATGATTATGTGTTGATAATGTTACTTTAAAAAAATCCCACCGAGGGTTGATTTTACTGGTTTTTATCTTCTGTGACACATGTATGTAACTCATACAGAACTCATATAAAGAATCTACACTGTAAACAATATGCAATAAAAACTTGTTGACAACGACATTCACGATCATAGTCAAGCTCTGTCAATTTTACTATCATCATTTCGTTCTCTTTAGTTATTATTTGTGCTTGTAAAACAAAGAATACTATTACCCTTGTAAAATATGTAACTATGTATATCAAGAAGAACTTCCCCACATTGTGCTTTACAAGAAACTTTAGAACTAAGTAACTGAACTATATAATCGCACAATCGAATTGTAACTCGGTACCAAACCCGACAATGAAGCCAAACCTATTAAAATTAAGCGTCCGGTCCATAGCTTTAGTCATGATGCTTCTGGGGTTGTTCTACCATTGGGAGTGCTATGACTTGACGACGCCCACCAACACTTTTATGTCAGGCGTGTACGGGTCATATGTGGTGGTGACAATGGGCTTGCTGATGGAAGAAAGCCTAGGTCTACATTCACATATATGCGTAGAAATGTACTTTCTATTTGGAGGCGTCGTTCTCAATTTTAGCTGCAGTATGCTCCTGTTCTTAGACAAAACAGACTCGTGTGGCAACGAAACCATCCGGATGAACAAAGCTTTTATATCCGTGTTCAGTGCATCCGTATACTTGGCGGATTTGATATTTTTACGAGTAATTCACGAGAAATAAAGGCGGTTTCTTTCAGTTTTTGTTTTGATGGAATTTTTTGCACTGGATTAGTACGTTTACTAACCAACGAATGTATAATAGACATGATAAAATGAAAACATAGCTTATAAGGTAAGCGTTCCATCACCGATACACCGTCACAGTAGGCTATACAATTTTGTATGAGAGTAGCGATATCTAGTACCAAGAGTTTTTTAAACCACCCCTAGGGCCTCCGACATGGTTAACCATTTGCACTATGACAAATAGCCGGAATCTACAATTGATTTACAGGAGCGTCCAGATGTAATAGGTTGACAATACTCTTTGAAGAATCTTGAAGAATTAAAGAATCTCTGACCATCCAGTCTTTAACGTTGGCAAGTGTATAATGGAAGCTACGAAAGAATATCGCTGTACAAAAACATAACACTTTTTTGATATTTAGTTTTGTTATTGTATGAACTTTCAGGATGTTCATAGCATAAAATTAAAAATGATCATAAACCTTAGTGATGCCATCTGTTGAAAATTTTGTGTCAACTTTACAACATAAACTTTCAACGTTAATGTTTTGTACCCCTTTGAACCATTACCGTACAAATATTTCAGTGCTCCGAACCAGCTTTGAATATACAATTATTTACCCTAACTGCTTTTTTGTAAGCTTATGTTGATGTGATTCATTTTCACAAGATGGCGTGAACGAACAAAACAGTCATTTGGAATGGGCTTCAGTGAGAGTTTGACAAACTAAATAATAACCAATGTTATTTTTATCACATAATTATTTTATTATTCACTAAATATTAATACTGATTAGTTTAATTCGACATAGCGCACAAAATCACATTCCTTGATCTTGATAGGTTTATTTATTTAATTTTGTTGTTATACCGTTATGTCTCAAGTAAATACTATATAATATAATAAAATCAATAATAAACATTTTATGTTTATAGTATCATAATACACCACAGTTACACTACAACCTATTAATATCGTGCTTCATTGAAAGTTTTCATTTTACCATACCTTCGTTTGAAGAGGGAGTGAAGTTACGAGAAGACCTCATAACTTTATTTATTATAGTATTTTCAAAAAGATTTCAGTCAATTAATTAATGAAACCCATAGTCCTTAGTTTTGAGCTCTGTGTAGTATTACAAACTAACTATTACATTACTAAGCATGTTATCATGCTACGTGTATGTGCCGTAGAATATAGCGTACAACACTAATAATGGACCATCTATTGAAATGAGAAAATGAATGTTTCGGCCCTAAAAAATTCTTAAATCGTATTGAGCCCTGAAACGAGTTAATTGGGTTTGTGCGTTTGCGTTGCGTAACGTTGCGCACAATGTTTTTTTAATCGAGCTCTGGATTTGCCACATGAAGGCTTTTTGAATGCACCTTATGTATGTCGTTTACAATACTTACTAATTAGCTGGTAAGTCACGTTAAGAAACGTGAAAAAGAAAGCTTAGGTACTAAACGTGTTTACATGTTGTCACTAAAATTGTTTATGTAATACGATGTTTCGCAAAATAGTATCCTATTATATTCTTAGACTTTATTACATCATCAGATGGTAAGATAGCTAAAAATACCTAATAAAGCCGTGTTAACCCTCAATTGGGCGCGCCTAAAATGTTGCATAAGCGGTCGCGTGGGGTGTTTGGCACCCCAGATTAAGAAAATTAAAATAAAATACGAAATACATGCAAAATCAGACTTTTATTAGTTAGAACATTTGAACTGACATATTAACCAACTTTTAAACGTATTTTTAACATAATTAACTTTCTTTTATGTATGAAAAATATTTTTTTACTAATCCTATTTTTATCGTCACAATTTTGACAGACTATATTCATATGGTCATTGCACACATGTTTTTGGCATACCGAACATTCAGTCTTTGTTTTCCTGTCCTTACTTCTTGGACATACATGGCACCTTTTGTTTGATTGCGATCTGCCTGCTTCAGAAATAAATTCTTGGTCCTGTCACACAGTCACGTGGGGTGTCGTGCACCCCAAACACGCTCTCCGAGCCTAACCGTCCATGACAGAGCGACGCTCGCAACTGAATCGTGTACGTTTTACGTGTTTACGAAGCTACCTAGAAGGCCAACGCACTAAATTCAAATTTTAAGAAGTTGTGAGCCTGGTAAACTGCTCTGGGGTGCATGACACCCCACGCGACCAATTAAGGGTTAATATGCTATTCAAATTAAATCGATATCACTTCATAAAGAAAATGCACAGTGGTTTAAAGAAGAGAAATATATATTAATGTTATGAAAATGTTAAAAAAAATGACTGTAACTTCCTATGTTAAAGACGTTGCTTTTACAGTTTACATGGATAGTTTAAGTATGGCGATTATGAGAAAAAAAATCCGTTCCCCACGTCACAACTGTTCAGCATGCAACTTGTCGAGCCGTTGGTAAGTTGGTTGTGCAGAAGGGAATGAAAAGTACCTCGATACAACTATAGGTATTATCCTTTATTTATTCCTTTCCATCCAATGGCTGTCCGGAAGAGATTGCTTGTAGCAATCTCTTCCAAGCCAAGATATTCTACATGTTTTACTATGCTATTTTGAACATATAATTATGTTGTAAGTAAATATTAACTTGAAACTAACAAAAAAAATAAACCACATAAGGCCGCCACTTGTGGCACTAGAGTAGTTTATGTAAGTAATGTTATTAATGTTGTTTCATATGTGTGTGCCAATAAATAACTATCTATCTACATACAACCACACAAGCGTGAAGGCAATTTAAATAAATAAATATTCCGGGACATTGCACTGCGTCATCTAGCCCCACACTAAGCAAACGTATAAGAATATTTCTCAAAATAAATATAGGTACGCAACGAAACAGTAGTAACGAAATAATGTTACGAAACAGTCCTTGGATGTAACTTAATAGTAAAATAAGGTTTGTTATATAGTGGGTTGCCAAATTATTAGGGACTTAACTTTGGATGCACTTAATTGCGATTCAAGTGGTTAGAGTGGTGATGAAATTTATTATATCGTTTAATATGTTTCTTACCCTAACAGGAGAAGTGGATTTTGACATTTTCTACAATTTTCTTAATACTTTTCTTCTAGTAGTAAAAAAAAATCTCTAGTGGTTTCTTTGTATGTATACAAAGAAACCACTAGAGATTTTTTTTAAATTTATAATTTCTTGCGTTCGGGATTCGAATCTTTATTGATCAGCACTTACAAAACATTAAATTTGTGGGAGTAGTGTACATTATCCTATAAAAGCAATATCATACGCTATATTTTTTACGTGGTTACCTTTTGAAACTGTTCACTGCTGCGTATTATGAACAAGCACTTGTATGAGTTAATTTATTAAGTGCTAAACCTGCACTATGGTTGTTTTAAATTAAACTTTTATTGGAAAATGAGCGAAAAGTGATTATTTTCGCTCATTTTCACTCATAGACATATTCTGACAGCACAAGTGGCGCCATCAGCCGCTCAGTCTGAAGTGTATGGAAATGAGTGTGGATTTTCGCGCCTGGCAGTTAGTAGACCGTAGCCTAGTGGTTAAGGCGTTCCGGACGGTGATCGGAAATACGCAGGTTCGAATCCTGCCGGTCGTGATTATTTTCGCTCATTTTCCAATAAAAGATTAATTTAAGCACTTGTATACACATAATTTAAACTAAATTATAAATGAATTAGCACTTGACAATGTATGGTTAAAACAGGAATACATTTAACGGATATAATTGAATAAAATAATATATTAATACCAAAAGTGGAGGGTATTTCTACAAATTTGCCAACGGTCGTTCGTATCAAGCAGCGGGAATCATATATGATTATACGTAGTATACAAATATATTTTATTAAATTGAAATGGTTTGCCGATTGTATCTACTTCTGGGTTCTTTTACTATGTAAAAAAAAACTCCACTTTTTGTGGATTTTTTATAATGAATAGTTGCTTGAAAATAACAGTGTTATTAACATCTGAACAAATTTGCAAATTGTAATTTAACACAATGTCTAATTAAACGTTCAATTAACAGTTACAAAACTTTTCCGTTTTTGTTTTACGTTTTATTCTGGGCAGCATTTACACCTTATTTTCATTTTTACCTTAATTTAAAGAACACTCGAAAATATGAACTTGATTTGTAAGTATGTATTTGATTAAATATTAAATGTTATGTTTTTTTTTAAATTATTTCGACTGTTTTTCTGGCCGTCTGTGTGATCTGTTTCAATCCATTCCAATACAGATTTGTTCCACATTGGACCATGGTGTCGCTTGTAGTTGTGACTTGTGTCGTTTGAGGTCACATGATAGTAAAGTGACTCGTGAAAAAATCGGAAAGTCATCTCACAAATCAATTCAGGATTTAGAGATCACAAGAAAGAAAATACTTAAGATCTCTGATCATATTATAAATGTATTTTCTTATTTTACATTAAGTTAATATATACCTATATATCTGCATACTAAAAGTGCCCTATGGCCTTACCAACTAACCCGGGACTAAAAGTAGCTGACCTTCGTTAATCAATAATCCAGGATCTAATTATTCTACTTTCAACACCAAATTTAATTCAAAACGGTTCAGTCGTTTAAGCGTGAAGAAGTAACAGACATACATACTCACGCACAAACTTGCGCTCATATGTGATGTGATATAATATGTTTTGTATATTAGCATTTAACTGTATAATATATTCGTGTTAAATTTAGGGTCTAAGTTACCTGCTAAATCCTAGTTTTATTTTATATGAGATAAGCTTGATTACAACTTGCCCGATGATAAGCAACGTTATAATCTACGATCTTGCGTGCTTACCTAGAAGAAACCGGTTTCCTCTCGACTTTCGAAGTTTGACGAATGATAGTTCAAGGGGAACAGAGATTCGGGCAAGGAATTATTTAGTCTATTTTAATATTTGAATTAAATATAAATCCAGTTAAAGTAAAAAAGGAAATAAAGTTTAACAAAAATATGATATTAAACTATTTATTTCAGTCATCCTGTTTGTACTAGCGGCGATGCTGTGGGGTGATTCTCATTGCTCCAACCGTCCTCGACGCGACTCCCTTCAGACGCAACGCCCTTCCCTGGAGGATCGCTCGAAAGATGTCGATCCCTCGAAGTTGGATATCGTTTTAGCACCTCATTTAGGAGACACAGAAAAGACAGCCCAGTCTGGTCGACGTTACCGTCCTTTCATGTCTTTGATTGCGTATTGAGTTCTTAAATAATATAAAATATATATATACCTGGACATAATAATATAATACTACGAAATCTAGCCCCATATTAAGCAAATACTGTAATGGGTATTAAACCACAAATATAAATATATATGATAATAAATTATATTATTATGCTGTTGTTAGTAGGATTGGTTACACCCATTTTATTTTATGAGTAGATAAAGTAACTCTATTTAGTACTTTCAGTGCGTGTTGCTATCTGTGATCAATGGAGATCTAAAGTAGCCTTCCTTTGTGTTCATTTAGGGTCTTTAAAATGTTGACACACACATACATGCACAATTTTCGACTTTATCATATAAGTGTGAAGCGTAATGTGATAGTTTCATAGAAACAGCTTTTTTCCATAATGAAAACTATTCAAAAATACTTAAATATAAATGATATTATTTATTTCCGTAAACCACTAAAAATTAAACCACGAACCACCGGTTGTAATAATACGGTTGTGTACTCGTAGTTCAATTACAATATAAAGTTGGAACTAATATGTACATATAATTGCGTGGGTTTTTAATAAATCAATTTATATAACAAGTGCTCCTTTACACATTAATTATTAGATATAATTTGAAAATTGCAATATAACCGCCTTTTAAATAATAAGGTCGCAAATAAATACCGAGAAGCAGCGGATTTTAATATAGTAAAAAAAATAACAGCCTGCAGCTATGGACTTTACATGTAAGCATTTTTTATATTAATATACATATATTTATATAAAAAGTACAATACTTTATAATATTACCAGCGGCGCCTTTTAGTGTTACCAGTGTGAACTCGTAATTTTTTTTATAATTTTATGGGCGTTTAAATAAACACATAAACAGACAAAAATTCAAAAAAATGTTAAAACGTGTTCTGTTATCGATTTAAAGTAGGTATATCCAAACTTTTTTTTTCCTAATATTTTTTATGTTCATATTTTTACCCTCTTCAGCTTTATTATATAATATTACTAGCTGCTCTGCCTGGCTTCGCACGGTTACACGTTACATACTTAAAAACCGTCCACTTAAAACACTATCTGTTAAAAAAAACACATCAATCCCGTTGCGTAGTTTTGGAGATCGAAGAATGTAAGGGCCGCCCGTACACCGCCTGTATGTTATGGTATTAATTTTTTTTTGCTTCAAATTTTTCTCGCCGTAAAAACCATCCTTGAACTTCAACGAACATTAAAAAAAAGAATTGGCCGAATCGGTCCAGGCGTTGTTGAGTTATGCGCTTACCAACACATTTTGCGATTCATTTTTATATGTATATTAGATAAGTAGGTATCGATGTATAGTTTGTAAATTTTATTTCAGTTATCCTGTTTCTGTTTTCGGCCATTCTATTCGGTTATTCCTATTGCGATGACTATCAAGGACTTGGCATGAATAACCCGCCGTCTCGACGCGAAAACGAGTACAGGGACTACAGGAGGACACCTAAGTATAATGCAAAGAAACAGCAGTTACAGTTCATAAGACTCGATGGTGGGAAACAAGGGAAAGTAGGAAGGAAGTAGTAGTAGGGAAGTAAGGGAAGTAGGATCATCACTAGATTTTACTCGATTATTCAAACCTTAATAAAAAAAACATTACTGTCTCACTTACTAGTTTCTTTTTGTGTGACCTAAGAGGTGAAAGTGAATCGATTTCGATAGCTTTACCTCCGAATCTAAGCTAATATCAGCTTATAACTTTTCATATTTAAATCTCACCTCACTCACATTATATTTACTTTATGGGTTATAATTTATTTACTTATAATGTTTAAATAATTAAAAATATTTGAATATGTATGATTAACTGGACAAGTAGATAATACATTATGTTCATGTTACAAACTAAGTAGAGTTTTAAGTGTAGGTCTACTCTCTATAGTGTCTACCCAAGTGGGTTTACAGCACGTTGTTCAGAGGAAAGTATAAGTTAATAATTTTGTTGAATATAAAGCATTGTTATATTGTAGGCCACGTGAAAACCTACTCACGGCACCAGAAATTATATGTGTTGACCCTCCGGGACGGCGGCATGCTCGGCAAATGTCGACCGCACCGTCTATCAGGATAAACTTTCGATGATTGAAAATTGAAACATTGTATATTATTTTAAGTATTATCTGATGTACCCAATTCCAATACACTTACGATTACATAATATAAAGGTCGAATAGATTTGTCTCATTTAAATATAATATAACAAAATAAATAAAGATACGCAAAGACACTATTTTAATGTATTGGTCGTTCGAAAACAGTCGTGAACGTAATGTCGACTGAATACAGAATCGCACAAGTTATTGACAGTATTGCCTTATTCAGATACAATGTAGGTGTCAACTTTTCTCCTTGGCCAGCCACAAATTCCATGATAGATATACCAGCGGCGACAATATTTAGGATGATTCCCGAGATCAGAAAAGAAGCTTCGTAGAACCAGATTGTCTGCGCTTTCATGGCGGTGTCGATCAGTAGGCCAATAGTCACGACTATATAGGCCCCGAACACTCCGTTCATGACGAAATGTGGAGCTGACGTGAGGTCCGTGTTCTCACTATTGTACAACATCGCGACCATCATTGCAATAAGAGCGAACCCTCGCAGTGTCATGTGGAATAGCATGTAACCAGTCATTAGGAGGGAATAGAGTAGGAGATACCAATCATAAAGGTCCTCTAACAGGTGGACAATGTTTATTTAATTAATAGTTCTGTATAATTATATATCTAGTAATGTTTATAAACACGTTTTCTGTAGCACGTCAACGGAGATAGTTCTATGACATTGACTTCTCTAAAAGAATAGAGTGAACCGTCGATAGTTGATAAAAAAACACTGTCCCAATGCCGTAAGATAGGAATAATATTCCTTGCCATAGAGTAATATAATATACCTACCAGGAAAAAATATTATATGTTCCTTGCTTTCCTTCTAATTCCTGTTCACCAAGTTGTATCAAGAGGTTGAATAGGCAATAACTAAAAATAATAATACATATATTATGAAACTGAGTATTCTCCGGCTATGTCTAGAACAGTTGCTACACGTGATTTTATCTTACTCTTTTATCTATGCAAGGTAGAAGCAGCTAGAACTACTACAAAAACTTGGGATAATAAATCATAATTAGACCAAATGATAGTACCATCACTATCAGTATTAATAAATAATACTAAAATAAATATTTCAGGACCACTGACCTCCATTACTACTTAATGGAGGTCAGTGTTCAGGACATATCACACAGCGCCATGAAGCCTTTTTTTTACACGAAATAGGCTTACGTTTGACTATAGCCTGCCTGATGTTAAGCACCGCTATAGTCTAAGATGTAGCACGCTTGCCTAGAAGAAACCTATTTACTCTAGATTTGAACACCCCTGGGTTATAATTAACTGGGAACAGGGCTCCAGATAGAGAGTTCCATAGTCTCGCCGTCCTTACTACGAAGGTAGAAGCAAAGCGCTTCGTGCGAGTCGTTGGAACTTCCACCATGAACCGGTGACGCCCTGCTGACTTCCTGCTTGTTCGACGGTGGAATGGAGACGGAGGAATTATGTTGTGAAGCTCCGTTGCACACTCACCGAAATGTAACCGATAGAAGACCGACAGGCTAGCAACCTTGCGACGATGTTCCAAGCTTTGGAGTTTCGCTTTAGCAACGGTGGCTTTTCCAATGATCTTCTTAGCTCGCCCCTCAATCGACTCCAACGCCTCAAGCTGGTACTGGGCTGATCCGTCCCATAGGTGTGAACAGTAATCCATGCATGACCGAACTTCTGCTTTATATAATATGAGCAGCTGTTCCGGCTGGAAGAACTGACGCACCTTCGAGATGATACCAAGCTTTTTGGCAGCCAATTGAGCCTTGGACTCAATATAGGAGCCGAAATTAAGGGACGAAGTCAAAGTGATTCCTAGAAGATCGAGATGGTCAGCTATGGAAACGGTCACATTTCGGAATAAAGGAGCCAGCTGAATTGGCCTCTTTTTAGCGTAGAACAGACACGCCTGAGTCTTAGCTGCATTGAACCTAACCAGGTTGGCATCGCCCTAATCGGAGACCGCCTGAAGGGATAAGTTCATTCTCTACTAAGCTAACGCTTGTTTCATGGGTACTAGATAACGGATATAGGTAATACTTATACTCAACACAAGCACAAATAATTATCTTTATTTACAATAATAAAATATAAAAACAAGGGAAAAAAAACTATACATAAGTACTAGGTACCTACTACTAACTACTACAAAAAAGGGGCACTTAGAAAATCTTTAGAAAAGACTAAAGATAATCTAAGTGCTCCAGCCCACTACCAGAGGGCAGCGTGCCCAGCATACTGGCCGCATTACCACGCTGGATGGCAATGCTGATACGTTGAGCCAGAAAAAGGCCACCATTTTGGTCACGCGTCGCGTCAACCAAGCGCTCCGAGAGGTTTTGGAAAATAGTATGGGCTCCCGGACCTCACGGCCCCAAAGTCTCGACTCCAAAAGGCTCAAATATGTAACCTCGGCCGAGGTTAGCATATTTGCGTCTCTTGTGTTGCTCAGCAATAATAGCCGCCGCTCCAGCCCGACACCGTGTAAAAGACAGATGAGACGGCGCCAATGTGTCGACGCAAGTTGCGTTCCACACAAGGGGCCGACCCAAGCTGCGCAGTACCCGCGCGACCGGTCGACAAATGTCAAAATAAAACCGTATTATGTAAGCCTTTGCGTGGTCGTTGCTCATCGTCTGCCCTGTTGTTGTGATGCACTTGGTTTTGTATGGAAAGCAGCGCCACTAACGATCGAACGGCAACTGGTGGTACTACGTATGCTTGTAAACAACAATCAAGCGTCTATTTTCCTTCAGTCCTTCACACATCAATCTGCATTTCAAGAGAATATTATTCATGACTTAGTGTGAATCTTTATTGTTTCGGCGTAACAGTGCAGTATCATGTCCTTCACCTTCGGTTTCGAGTGCCTCCATTAATAACAATGCTCGTGCCACACCGCAACCGCAACCGCGTACTTACCTACCGCAATTACGTTTTACTTAAAATGTTAATTTACTTGCTATTTATAAAATAATATCACCTTTTTTATTTGTTTTCAAAATAAGTATTTATAATTGATGAATTTTCATAACAATAACAGAGTTGACACATTCAATATTATTTTCCCCCTAAAAATATCCTGCATTGTTTTTAAAAAAATCCTAAATGGGCGTAAATAAGATTTTATGCTATTGCTATATACGAATGACTAAATTAACCTAAATCCCAAAATTATAATAAAAGCATCTCTAAGCCATATCCAAGATGATAATTTTTACCCGTTAACAGGGCAAAATCCCTAAACGTAGAAACACTACAAGTAAGCAATCACTTTACAACTAGTAAAATAGCTGTCGCCGATTTGACAGATCGATCGCTTGGCTGCTGCTGCCGTGTTGCTGTCAAAAGTCTTACGTAATACCATGGAAATAATATATAGTACAGAGAGGGATGAAATAAAAAGTCCTTGCGTAATACCATTTTCAAGACAAACGTTGCAATTACATTGGCGATAAATGCATTTTTAGTTTATCAGTTGCTCGACAGAGGCAGCACTGTTGATTGCTGACTGTCTGCTGTTACATAATACGAAACTGGCATTTGACAGCAGTTATTGCACGATTTTCTACTGTTGCTAACCAAAGAATACTATTACCCTTTCAGAGCCACTACCAACTAAGCTAACAGAGCAGTCTAGTATTATAAACAACTGACAGAATTCCTATTTATAGCAGTATTTGCAGAGCATAGCTGCATGTCGTTAGAGACCATCTTTCTAACAGCAATTTTAGCATACATCACTTGATAAATATAAAACTACATACTTTTAAAAAAAATATTCCGAAATCCTAACACAAAAAAATAAAACAATGCATTGTCTAAGAAAATATAATTTTTAATAACAGTAAAATGTTGTACGTACACGTAAAAAATCTCAATACATATGTAGGTATATGCAAAATTTTATGCTGTATTTCAACCATTATGGGACACAATCAAAGATTTTTAATAGTTATTTAAATAAGCTAGTTATTTGTTAACAAACATCAATAAAACAAACTAACCGTACCCTTTCTTGAAACTATCTTCTTTGGAATGTAAGCATACACATCCCATGTATACGTTACGGCAAAACAATGTATATTGTTACGACAAAACAATGAAAAAAAAGATAAAAAAACAATTAAAAACGCTAACCCAGTGAACACACGTTAATTATTTCTGACCACGCTTAGGTAACTAGGTGGGCACTTGAACTTTAGATAAGAGTGTATTATCATTTAGGAACATTAATATTCGTGTTGAATGAAAAAAAGTGATTAAATCATTGATAGTAGTAGTATGCGATCAAGAATCAAGAATTTCAGCTCACAAATATTTTATACACCATAGAATAGTGACCGTAATATCTTTATATATTTACAAATGCTGACTGCACATACATTAATATCGACAAATAGCCAAAAGGAAAGAAATACATTGGTTACATGAATCTGAGACGTGAGAATAAACTATTCATTCCCAACACAACTTGACTTTTCTCTGTATTTTGCTCCTCATAATAAGATTAAATGTAATCTAAAAATCGAATGACAATGTTATATAAATTAATTTAAAATAAGATAATAAAATAAGTCTGACTCATATTTATATGGATAAATTTATCAAGTTATTTTTTGCGTGTTTTTTATAGACTAGTTTGTATTAGGGCGCGGGCGGGATGGGGCAGGGGGTGAGGCGCAGGTAGGGCTTCCCGGAGGGCAGGTCCACGACGCGCACGCCGCGCGGGAACTCAGCGGGCAGCTGCTCTGCGGTCACCGTCGGCAGCACCATGCACTCGCCGCCCATCTGAAAATACCACACGACTCTTTAAACATTAATATAACGTCTATATTTAGCTTATTGTTACGCGTTTCGAATGGAATCGACACCCATCATCAGGGCCTTAGGTTTTGGGATCGCAGCTGCGCGCACTCTGTCGTGTGACTCAGTCCCAGAACGCAGGATCTGAGGATGGGTATATTATAATGTCTCACAATAGTTTTTATAATAAAAACTAACTTTTTTCAAAGAGGCGACATACGGTATCATTAGGGTAGACCCTAATGATCGCATACCATTAGGCGAGGATGAGGCACTCTCACTTTCAACATCGCTAGATTATAGAAACAAGAAGGAAGAAAAACTAAACATACTACTTCTAACTACTACAAAAAAGGGGCACTTAGAAATATAGATACTAGTTTCAATGTCATCGCCGATTGAAGGACGAACGGCTGACGAACGCCATGGAAAAACATTATGATATAGATATCATTGTACTATCAGTGTAGTTGTATAAGCCACCCACTCCCCTCAATTAACACTAGAGTTCGTGACTAAACAAACCCCAACAGAAAGTCGCTGTAAGTACTAGTATATGTAAGTATAAGTGACGTTACTCTAAAATGTCCTAGACTTCCCTAATCTGGATTTTTTTTATGTCATGTCACTATAATACACCTTATAAAATAATAGAACGAGCAAGGATGTAATGTAATAAGAATTTCCCGCTGATGCAACGCGACGCTTATTTCTCCCTCACCCCTACATGACATGCGCGAAATATTTCACAACTAGATGTCGTTACTACAACAACAAGCCCATTCCTGAAACACGCAAACACCGCGCCGCTAGACTCGCGCCCAATTTTTGAGAGCGTTTTAATCGTCACTCACTCGTACGAAGTGAGTATAATATCGCTGTCCTCTGTGGGCGGCGTAAGGGTTGCGGCCCCGTTTTTGTACTCGGCTTTTGCCGAGATATAAATCAAAAGCTTGTGTGTTCTTTTGTTGTCTACGGACAGTCAAAATAACACACAATTATAAAAAAAAATTCAATGCTTCTACTTCTACACAAGCGTTTGCTTAGTGTGGGGCTAGATGGCGCTGTGTGCAATGTCCCAGGATATTTATTATTATTATTATGTAGTAGAAGTAGTACCACGGTCGAAAATATACATGTGTGTATGATATAGGTACATATGTATCATACTTGGAAGGAGCTGTGCACCCACCACGATATGATCGGCATAAGAAAACCTTGATGACGGATTTTGCGGGGGACCGCACGACCCTCAGTACTGAGAAATAAGACTTAGGAGCGAAACTACGGTTTCTTTCGAGAAATTAAAATATACTGAACCTCAAATGCATACAAAATGGACGAGCAAAATGTGTAACTATCGTGGCGTGACTCAGTTTGAAGGAAACTACCAGTGATTTATATAGTATATGTTATGTCTAATGTTGGGTGAGCAAGAAAGTTTACTGCATATTTCAGATTTAGGCGAGAAGCTGCGGCTAACGTTAAGTGTAGCTAGCTGAATTATAATTTATGCAGGGACACAATTTTAACCGTAATATAAATTTTACGTAATATATCGTATATAGCGCGTTGACTCTATACGTTTATTGTACGGACGGCAAATATACGCGAAATACAATCCAGGGGTCTTCAAATCTAGAGTTAATAGGCATCTTCTAGGTAAATGCTTGAACTTAAATGCTAGAACGGGTTTGTACTTGGCCATAGTTTGCCTGATAGTAAGCAAAGGCTATGGCCTAAGATGGAGCGTGCTTACACGATAAGAACCGATTCACTCTCGCTTTGAAGATCGCTGGATTATAGTGCGTGGAGATCAGAGAGTCAGGCAGGGAGTTCCACAACTTTGCGGTACGAACAATAAAGGCTTCGTGCGGGTCTTAGGAACTTCCACCATTAACCGGTGTCGTCCTGCCGTATCTCTAGTCTGCTTAACATCAGGCAAGCTGCAGTCTAAAGTAAACCTATCCCACATAAAAACAAATATATACCTTCCAGTCAGCCGGCGTGGCCACCTTGGCCGTGTCAGTCAGCTGCAGGGAGTCCAGCACTCGCAGGATCTCACTGGAACAACCGTGTTCAAAGTATAGTATATTTTAATCCAAGACTATTTTATTAATATTTCTTTCACAGTATATGTCACATGATTATTATAACACCAAGATTTGTGAAGTTTTTTTTAGCATAGTTTACTAAAATAAGTGAATCGGACAACTCTGTAATGCTTATCTCGAGTTGAAAATATATAACTATCGATGCCGTAGGCGTAAACAGTCGTCCTGCATCTTCGTCCACCATGTTTAGCCGTGCTATATGCTCTATGGAGAGCATACAGCACAGCTAAACGGTGGCGGAAACGAGTTTAATATTCAAAACTCACGAGACCGGAGTTTTGTGCGGGCCCGCAGCGGCCGCGGCTGTGATTATCGCCCGCAAACTTGGCGGTTGATTATCGCAAGATGGGCCTTCGCCGGACGTTGATCCGGAGCGCGCGGGTGGAACCCGTCGCGGCTGCGATCGCAAGCCGCGTCCGCTTGTACTAGATGCCCGCGGGTGCAGAGGGAGCCGCGAACATTCGCAACCGCCGCGGGCGTAAAACGCGTCGTGAAATGTGCTTTAGTTTTTACATACATATGTATCTGTATTCTACAAAGGCTGCGAGCCCGCAACCGCGGCGGGTGCGGGATAAAAACGCATCATGAGTCCTTAGCGTCACACGAGTTCTTACTCGAAGTTCCTGCCGGTGGTGGCGGGGTAGAGCAGCGACAGGCGGAACTTCTTGGCGGGGTCTATGACGAACACGGCGCGCGCAGTGAGCGGCATGCCGCGCGCGTCGCGCTCGTCCCGGTCTATCATGTTCAGCTGCGCGGCCAGCTCGCGCGCGCTGTCTTCTATGATCGGGTACGGGAACGGCTCCTCTGCTTTGTAACCTGAAATTCAAAACATTAAAAAATATTTATTTGTGCAGAAAAATAAATAGTAGCGGCTCTAGATACTAAACTAGGTGTTAGTCTGTATCTTGATACCTTTTTTTTGACCCAGGAAAACCTTATTTTCTTCTTTTTTTGTCCCAGAAAAACCTATTACAGGTACCACCCAACCCCGGGGAGGGCGGATGGTTATGTTGGAGTCTCCGCCCCTCTCCAAAGGGCGACATACGCACTAAAAACCTGGAGTGTTCCACCTCCGCATCGTTTGTCCATGGCCACGAGAGCGCGGTGCATTCATCCGTAGCTCTGGTGATTCTGGCCCGGCAACGGGCCCCGCCTCGGGGAGCTTCAGCTCAACCCTCAATGGACGACGTGTCAGAACACGGGACACATCGTGCATCTTGTGGGGACTGGTTCTAGGGCAACAAGTTCTGCGACCTGCCGCCCAAAGTCCCCAGAAGTCAGGCGGTCGCGCACCAGAGCGGCTGCTAATACTCTAAAAGTACATATAAGTATTTTCTCCAATGTATACAATAATTATAATATTAATTATTTGAATTCACTACTCAAATAATGCATGAAAATGTACAGTTACATCCTTTTTAGTAGTATTTCTCATTACTGAAGGCCGTGACTTCCCCCCAACGGCGGGCGAGTTCTTGGGCAGATACAATGTAGTACCACCTAGGCACCTAGGTCTAGCCACGGACGACACATGTTCTTGGATGGTGTTTATGATCCTCAAACATGTGTTGAAAAACAAGTCATTGGTACAGGGCCGGGATTCGAACCGGGATCGTCAGAGTGCAAGGCATTTAGTTACAAGTCATGTTCAAAATGATAAACTAACCAATTGGACATATACCTTACTTGCTATCAGGTAAACTATGGTCAAGTGCAAACCCGTTCAAGTTAAAAAAAAAAAAAAAAATATGGTAACCTACACTTGATTCTACAGAATCATTTAATGTTAGTTGCATCATCAGAGATATACAGGATACAACTACATACTTACAAAGTTACAGTAAATAACTATATAATTATTGTATAATTATCGGATTAACAAGTGTCCATTTACACCTGATATTTATGGCTGAGTATATCCCCATTTCATTTGAGTTTTTTAATTTACATCATGATAATAACTAATAGGTACATGGTAGAAAATATCTGCACATTAACTAGAATTTACGCCATATCCACTGATATCTCATAAATCACAATAATTTTCTCAGCAATAAATATCATAGAAAGTGATATCAAATACAAATACAAATACAAATTATTTATTTATAACTCCATAGTTACAAGTCAGAATACATGTTCATGTATTGATTACAACAGTAAACTTAATAAAAATTTAAAAGTATTGTATATAAAGAAAAAATCATTATATCGATAAAAAAACAACATCAGCCTAATTAAATTAATGATTTATAACTAATCCTACAATGAATTTGAAGTACTTGAAATCATAATTATATGTAACTACTTAAGTAAATGTGTGGACATTAAAATCACATTTTTATAAAATGAAATTAATTACTCTGACCATTAATTCTCAGTTAGCATATTCCAGACATACAGCATTTTGTAATATAATAGCATTGTAGAATTTTGATATTGCACAACAATTGATAAGTAAATTAATGAACTTGTATGTAATTGTAACCATAATAACTTGAGTGGGATTTTCTTAAATATCTAATAAAATATACGACACATGCTTTCATCAGAGGGCCAAGAACTGTAGCAGCAGGTCCACCAACAAAACAACATATTTTTCAAGCTTGACTTTGACTTTAATTTGTTTTATCAAATGAGTGAGTGAGTTAGTCAGTCTTAAACTCACATACCAAAACACCTGGCGCAAATTATGAATTAAAAGAGAACGAAAAAATATATAATAAATTATTTGAATTTGAATTTAGTATTTGAAAAAAAAAGGTAAAGCAATTAATATCCCAGCAACCCAAAGCCATGCTCCATTTTTTCTTTTAGGCCTGGTGAGGAGGAAATGCACAATATGCCCCAAGTGGATTGTCAGTGCAGGACTATAAATTAGAAGCTTGCCTATAACACACCTCATGCTACATAATAAGATGATTACCTGCATATTTCTTGATGTCTTCACACCATTTCATATGCGAGTCGATGGAGTCACAAGACAGGCCAATGACCTTGACATTCCGTTTGTTAAACTCGGGCAGCAAGTTCAGCACACGAGCCAACTCCGTGGTACACACCGGAGTGAAGTCGGATGGATGACTGAACAACACACACCACCTGGACAAATAATTACATTAATTATTTCAGGATTGCTACTACTTTTAAAAGTGTATTAAGTCATTTAAACATATTCTAATTGAAAGTTTATTTATTTAATATTGTGACGATGCCTCCATCACAGAGTCACAGTCACTAGAATTGCATGAATAAAGACAATACCTGACTGACTAAAACACATGACTACATTGAATACTCAAGCTTAAACTTTACCAGAAAGTTGTGCTTATATGAATTAAAAAGGTTGAGCTAGCCAATTCAACTTTAGAAATGTAGTATCTGTCTTAGTATGCATAGGTTTAAAAATTCATTAATAGTTATAACACTATAAAAATTCTTCTTTCTGTTTCCTTCATAAAACACATAAAGAAGCTAAGCTAGTGTACATATTCCTAGTAAAGTGCAACTTAAGATAGGCTATTTTACCTTTTTGTTGCTTTATGCAACTTACAAAATTGTCTTAAGTATGGATTTTTTAACCTGTACCTTACAATAGAAACAATTTAAAAGTTCACAGTTATGTTTAGAACCTTTGTAAAGTACCTATATTTATTTGACCTTATCTGTTACATCGGCTATAGGTATCTTCATAAGCACATATTGTGTAGTTTTTTATTTAAAATGGTTAATAAAAGTTTGGTTAATACTTATAGCAAGATAGCACATACCTACATATACGGAACTAAGTAAAAACGGAGCTTAAATTTGACTACAGTTCTAACAAATACGGTTGTTTTAAAACTGTAATGATGTATTTAAATGGTTTTACTTACGAATCGCCGATCCATTCGTGGAATTTAATATTTCCTACGGTAGTCGTAGCAGTAAAGTCAGGAAACTGATCACCCAAATACATTTTAACGTTTCCTAAATCAATATGCTGTGTAAGAAAATGAAAAAGCAACTAGTATTGTAAATATTAGATTTGAATTCGAAGGACGGAAACCGAACCGAAAAGAGGAAATCGAGAAATGAAATATGATGACAGACAAGACGACAGGCAAGTTGACAACTATTAAATAAACATCAAAATGGTGATATCAAGCACCCAAAGTTCAAATTTGGAAGAAAATTTTGGTGGGAAAATGAAAGAGGTTTCATAAAAACGGTTTAAAAAATAAATTCTACTTGCCCGACAAAAAGAGTTGAATTTAGGTACCTACCTAGATACAAAATACAAAGAGTTCTAAACAGGGAAAATTCATGGAAAATTAATGAATGTGATGGGCTTTGTTCATGGCCGTGTAAAAAAAATTGTCTGTCATTACTATGTTAACTGTCACTGTCAAATAAATACTTGACGTCATTCGAGTAGGTAGCACGCGTATGTGTGTTTCTGTGATATTGTATGCAATGCAACGGTTTGCAATTTCGTGAAGCTTCATACACTTTAGTTTACTTCATCAATAGTTATTGCTGTTATTTTACGGATAAAAGCGTGATAGAAACCTGTAATCAGACCGCAGAGCTGCATTTTAAGATGAGCTTACACAAAGCAAGGTACGAAATTTTCTTTGTAATCATCTTTCTTTGAAATAATCAAAAGTGCAACTTTTCCCAAAACTAGTTAGAAAAGCACTTGTTGACTCAACTTTATAATCGTCAGTTATTAATTTTACGCCTACTTTACTAAATTCATATATTTTTCTGTGTTTTGTAACTATATTTCAGACCATTCAGCTAAATAAATCGTCCTGATTTTTTACGTGGGTATTAATATAATGAAGTTAGGTATATCAGAAATTCATAGCCAGGTATCAAGTTCTATCTTTTCTATCAACAAAACACAATTTGTCTCTTCTCTCAACTTAACAGAAGAATAATCTCTTATATGGTTGCATTTGAGGCCATTTACCTGGAGCTAAAGACATGATCATGTGACTCAATGCTGGAAATGTTCCTTGTGTTATAACACTACTTATGAACATCAGTTACTGCCTACCATCAGACCAACAGTCTAGCTTTATGCCAACCATCATATTAGCAAGTAATATTTTTCTTTATTGAGGGTATACATAAAAAAATATGCCAGCTATATATACTCAGTTGGTTCTTCTTAAAATCTTTAATGTTGAAGTTGAAGGATTTCTGTAACTTGATTCAATCTAAAATAGCATATGATCACTTAAAATTTAGTATGTAATAAACTTCTAGCAAAGTCTAGTTTTTACAAGATAAATGCAACTCACATTTACTTGATAAAGGTCAATGTATCCAAATTCATGTTATAAGATATGTATCAGCATTTCAGACTTGTATATTAAAGCAATAAAGAGGATTAATTTTAATAATAGCCATTATTAATATCGATTATTGTTATTCATAAAGTGTTTCATGGTAGTTTCTTTATAAAAACAGCAGATTTGGTTACAATGGATTATGTATCTAAAATATATGAGAGATTAGTGTTTTCTTCGTCATATCAAGAATATATCCTGTCAGCAGCTCACTATAGTGATGAACTAATGTTACCTCTTAACATGTTAATTGTTAATTGTACCTTTTTTCACTCTCAAGACTGTTTATTTATTTGAATAATGGGTGAGCAGCAAATTGCTGATGTGCCCATATCACACTGTGTCAAAATTGTTTTAGATAGTCCACACAAAGTGCTATTTTATTTTTTTCTCCTCTAGGCCATAGCTCAATACTAAGCATCATGATGACCCGACAAAAATTATGGACTGTTAGATGCCATTTATCACGATGGGTACCTTTGTGTATGGCAGCACTTGCTTTAGCGCCAATGTGTTCAGCCACCTGATCAGACCATCTTGTGAGGCTTCGACCTCTTAATCTCATTCCTGCCATTTTTCCGGTCACTATGAGCTACTCCAAATTGTCCGCTGGTATTCATGCAATATGCCCAAAGTACTGTAGTAGGTACTGGGTGGGGTTTAGAAAGTACCCAATCGAGGGGGGGGAGGGAGGGGGGAGGGGAGGGGAACCTCCCCCCAAAAGGGGAGGCATCGGAACCCCCCCCTTTTTGAGATATGACCATTTTTGTATTTTGAGGTTAAGTACTACGATTTCACTATGGGGTACTTAACTACCTAACCCAACACTTGCAATACAACAGGACTTGGCCCCTCCTCGCTTCGCTCGTCGTCGCATGTGCGTGGTAGAAAGCAACCTAACGAACCTAATCTACCTTCTGTCACAGACAAGTGACTTCGAGTCCAACACTTGCACTACAACAGGACTTGGCTCCTCCTCGCTTCGCTCGTCGTCGCATGTGCGTGGTAGAAAGCAACCTAACGAACCTAATCTACCTTCTGTCACAGACAAGTGACTTCGAGTCCAACACTTGCACTACAACAGGACTTGGTTCCTCCTCGCTTCGCTCGTCGTCGCATGTGCGTGGTAGAAAGCAACCTAACGAACCTAATGTACCTTCTGTCACAGACAAGTGACTTCGAGTCCAACACTTGCACTACAACAGGTTAGGTTAGGTTAAGCGTCCCGTAAAGTACACCCCAACCCGCTACGCTCGCTCACTCGACCCCGCCATCCCCTTCTATTCTAACCTAACCTCAAGCATGCATCGAAGAAGAAAGAAAATTACTTGACACTGGCAAATACGCGAAGAGTGTAACGCCAATACTAAAAAAAAAACAATGGCGTCACGTTTCGTTCATCAAGTTACAAGTTACACACAAAATATTATAACTACGTAAAAGTTTGCGATCAAATAATAAATAAAATTACGTATTATATGTATTTTTCATAAAATATAAGACCTTTGATTTTTTTGTACCAAAATAGATAATATTATGTATATTTTATAATTATTAAATACCATTACATGTAGTAATTCGTAAAACGAAACGCGAATGGCCGCCAAAATGACAGGAAGGTGTCAAAATGGTCGATTTTTTTACGTCTTTTTCCTGATTTTTAAATAATTATATCTCAAAAACCATAAGTTTCCTAAAAATAAGATTTTGTATATAGGTTTCTAATAATATAAGCTATCTGTAAAAAAAAATGAAGCCTTAAAACGAATGGGAACTTTCTAAACCTTAGCAGACACGGTCCATGGAATCCATAGCATTCGCCGCCAGCACCACATCTCAAAAGCGTCTACGCGGCGTCGGTCAGTTTCTTTTAGAGCCCACGATTCCACTCCATACAAAAAGATCGGAAAGACCAGTGTCTTAACCATGTATAATTTGGCCTTTTTCAGAATATTCCGATATCTCCGAAATTTGTCCAATTGGCTATTCACCGATTTAGTCCTGCCAATGCGTCGCCTCATTTCGAGTTTCCCTTGTATAATTGAATCCAGGTAGGTAAAGTTCTGCACTATGTCGTACCCACTGAGACCAGGACCAGACAGGATGTTGGCTCTGTTCACGATGTTTTAGCACGGTTAATTGTTAGGCCAAGCTCTGCCAACTTACTGCTTCTAAACGACATAATAGTTCAGCCATCCTCTCTTTGGTGGCTGTCAGTAGCGTGGTATCATTTTCATTCATTCATCATGTTTTCTTCTTTTTTTACATCTGTGGTTCCCTGCTATATATGTAGGCTTCAGAATATATGATATTTTGAATTGTTTGGAAGTCAGAGTCTGTGTGGACGTATTTAGGCAGGATTCACAGATAATTAAATTGCAATATACTCTTTCATTTTAGTAAACTGGTTCTGTTAGTTGACATTATTTCTCTAATCTTAGCTAACCAATAAAGCAAGTGTAGAAGGTGTTTACAAGTTTGCTTCCAAAGTTAAAGTCAAAGTTTGTTATTGATAAGTAAATTCTTACATGTCATGAAAAGTTTTTAAAGTAATACTATAAAACTTTATCTTAGAACTTATGATAATATAAGTTTTTATTTCGTACAGGATAAAAGCATTTGAAGATCTGCTCAATCAAGATGTCATTGACATGGAGCACCTGCAGGAGCTGGCTTTTAATGGTAAGTAGATGTGATAAATTTGTTTATATAGTTATATAAAAGTGAGTGTGGCTTAGCAGTTCCACTGTCTGATTTTCACCTAGACACACCCTGGTTCGAATCTGGCCTTACACCAATAACTTGTATTTTCATTTCAAGTTAAGTGTGGGTTTGCACTCCCTTATTGGTAAAGGAAACCATTGTAAGGAAACCAACATGTTTGAGGACCACAATATCCGAGGATATGTGTCTTCAGTGGAAAGACCTGGGTGTCCACCACAATGTATCTGCCCAAAAGAACTCCCCTATCGGATTGTTTCTGTGGGGGAGTCACAACCCTCAGCCATGAGGAAATACAACTCAAGAGATAGAGTTTATTATTATGTACAAAATCCATAAAATTGTGTGGTTGTCATAAACTGAGAAGTTCTTTGTCAAGATGTCTAATAGTTTTTGAGTACTTACTCCATTTACTATAGGTATACTGCATAATGGAATATGCTCCTTACATGAATTCATCACCAGTTGTTAACTCCTTTGAATTCTTTTATTTTCATCTTATTAATGTGATTTCATAAGAAACCCTCTTATGCTGTAGGTGTTCCTGATGAGAAAGGCCTGCGTTCCCTGGTCTGGAAGATCCTACTGCACTACCTTCCTCTGGAGAAAAGTGCCCAGCAACAAACTCTCACGAAAAATCGCCAATTGTATAAACAGTTAATTGGTGAGTAGTTTATTTGTATATTATGTTATGCCAAGTGTATTCTGTTACATTAAATGAATCTACATTTACAAGAATAGATCCCTAGCTACCACTGCAGGATTCCCTGTGTTGTGCTAACAGATACTATAAGAACATTGTTTCTCTTGTACCTACGCTGTTTATGGAGCAGCATGAAAATCCCAGATATAAAATTTCTATAGCGGGATAGCATAATAAGAAGAGAGATATTGGTAAAGTCATTACAATTAGCGTTTGCTTAGTGTGGGGCTAGATGGCGCTGTGTGCAATGTCCCAGAATATTTATTTATTTTATTTAGATGTTGAATTTTTAATCTAACAAATTATTCTGGTAGCTCGTGCAAGCCAGTCCAATTCTGGTACAAGCATGCTCCACATAGGACCATGGATATAATTGACAAATCGTTTAACATTATAGACTGTTGTAATAATTATTTAAAAAAATATGTCTTGGTTCTTTTCGCTGATACCTTAAAATTTTTGTTTCTCAATATTTTCACTAACTACGTGACAATGGAAAATTTTAACTGTAGCCATTTAAGAAAAGTTGAAGTCAACAAAGCATAAACTTGTTTCCAAAGTTATCAAATGAAAAGATTTCTTCTTCATGGGGTTACTTAGTTTGTGAGAAAAACTTTGAATATAAAATGTAATAAAAAATATTAATTAAATATTCCAGATGAGGTGATAGTGATGCCGGCGGACCCGGCCGACCACCCCCTGAACCTGAACCCAGCCAGCTCGTGGAGCGCCTACTTCAAGGACAACGAGGTCCTGCTGCAGATAGACAAGGACGTGCGCCGCCTCTACCCCGACATGTCCTTCTTCCAGTCCGCCACGGAGTTCCCTTGCGCCGAGGTGACTTGAATGACTTGTAAACCCCTTCTTGTTACTCACTCCATGCGTTATATTTCATTTTGACAGCTGTCGACATGAGATTTAATGCATGGACAGAGGAAAACGTACCGGGTGATAAAGATGGAATGATTTTGGCCGCCATTCATTTAAGTAATTCTATTTTATTCAACCGGTGTCTAATTAATATTAATTTTGGATAGCAAAGGCTCGTATCTCTGCGAGCCGAGTAATGTTAAGCAAATGCCGACGCAGTGTTTGGCTGGCTGACCAAAGACTGGCATTCCGTTTGAGCACTTGATGACACAATAAGATCGTAGGTTCCGGTTTTTTGTCTAAATACGGCAGTCGTTAAGCTAAGGCCCATAGAGTTTTGAAACTCTTTGACACCAGAGCTGGACACTGTCATACGAACTTACTGTTTTTAGATAGTTAACAGCAATGGCGTGAAGCGTCTTCACAACCGAGTTGAGCAGTCAGTGCTGAAAGTCGCCTCCCTGGAGCAGAGAGGGCTCGGCGTTGTCAAGGTATTGTAAACTAGCAGCGCCTCCGGGATATGAAGTAGCCTATATAGTATCCTAAATAGTATCTCATTTCTTTCTTTGTAGTTTACTTCTTGTAAATAATTGTCTACCTAATCTATTCTATCTATTCTAATCAGTGCATCGTGTATGTACGCAAAAGCGCGAGCTGGTGAAAAGGCACACCGACTACCTATCCAAACGCGTGGGAGCCCGAAAACTTCTAAATTAGTATTTCAAGCCATTCACAGTATCCATTACATATCAGTTACAAGAACACTGGATCTAAATAAAAAAAATATAGTAAAGATTATTATTATAATCAACCTAAATCCATAAAAGCAAATGTTCAGCCAGAAACTGTCCTTGGTATGTGTTGAAGAAAACAGTGTTGGAACGACGAAATAAAATACCTGAATAAAAAATCAGCCATATTTTAAAGAAATAATTAACACACACAGATACACGCGCTCAATCAAACTTTCGCTTGTATAATTTTAAGTGGGATGAGATATTTTTCTTTTGCTAATAGCTTTGCTTTTGTAGCTTGCTCCATATCACACTGTCTTTCGTTCTTCAGCTGTATCCATACATTAACATGTATGGTTACAGCTGAAGACCGAAAGTTAAGTTTTGCTCTCTATTCACATTCTTGTTTTTATTGGGATCAATAAATAAATTAGAAAAGTTAAGTTACAGAAACAAAAATATAAGCTTCCTTCACGCTAAGCTTTACTTATTTGTTGTCCATGTTTTATGTGTCGTAAATAAAAGAAAAAGAGAAAATATGTATTGTGACAGATTTTACAGAAAGAACACAGCAACATTTTGACAAAGAAACAATAAAATCTACCACAATGTAGCCCCATCTCAGCATAGTTATTTATCTTACGGTTGGTTATCATTTTTCCAGCTGAGCAAAGACAAGTGTCTCACAGGCTGTGTGTCTGCCGGCGACTTCGTACCGCTCAACGAGGGAAGCGAGGCGCACTGGGAGGTTAGGCAATGTTTATTCTATTCTATCTGCCCTTACACATATTTAGAGACCTTTATTTGTTTTATTTGTTCTTTGTTTCTTAAACGCAATATAATGTGTAGTTTCTGTTTGTACCAGGTGGTGGAGCGCATCTTGTTCATGTACGCCAAGCTGAACCCCGGCCAGGGGTACGTGCAGGGCATGAACGAGATCATCGGCCCCATCTACCACACCTTCGCCAACGACGCCGACGAGGCGTACAGACGTGAGTCTCACTGGCGATTGTTATCAGACCTCTGTAACCACAAACATAACCGATATTCGGTAGGTAAGACCGGGTGTCATATCATTTTTGCTGGCTGACTTCCCACTAACGACTGTTATAGGAGATCATAGCAGCAGCAGCAGCGACTATTTGAATTAAAACTTTTTAAACAAACAAACCAATTTCAGCTTTTACTCAATCACGATCACCATCTATTTCTATATTGTGGGAAACCAATTTTGAACGTTTTTGAACGACTCCATTCGCGGAGTCGAACTTATGGAGCGCCCTCTCCCTTGCACAATCGTATGAAACTGATAAGGATGCAGCACCGACTCAAATTGTCAGTGGAAATGTAAGGCTGCATTTATATGGGTGATGTATCATCTAAAAATAATAATTATATTAATATCAGAGATTGAACGCAAAATTAGAATATTTTATTGAATATTTTATGATGTTATGTAAAATTATTTTAACAAATTGAACTATAGAATTTAAAAAATAAAACAAAAAATAAGCATAAACATTTATTCGCTTTCTGAATCAGTACTGGAATCATCCTCTAAATTTATATGCAATTTTTCCTGCATTTTTTCCATATTGTCGTTCCAACACTGGACACTCTGAAATAACGCCAAACAAAGAACACGTCCGCATCGGTCAAGGAACAGTATCGGACTAACATTATGTCGCACGGTGTGCGCGCCCGTAGCTTCTTATCTCCAACCAATCAGGTTCAGCGCTTGATTTCCCTGTTAGTTCGACTCCGCGAATGGAATCTCTTGCTCATGCACTGATTGTGACTTTACCATTAAGAGTACCATTTACTCATACGTTGCCTACCTGTAATGTTTTACGTGCTGTATATTCCAGGGCACGCGGAGGCCGACTGTTTCTTCTGCTTCACAAACCTGATGTCCGAGATACGAGACTGCTTCATCCGTTCCTTGGACGAGACTGAGAGCGGCATCAACTATATGATGGGGCGTGTGTCGGAGTGCGTGCGCAGACTGGACCCGGAGGTGTGGGCCTTGCTGGAGCGGCAGGAGCTGCGCCCGCAGTACTACAGCTTCAGGTGGGTCCACGCGGCTCTCGTGCACTACTACATGGTGGGGCGTCTATTATTTATGTGTATGACTTTCACTATTCATTTATAACGAGAAAAAGTTGTGGCGATGGTCAATGGAACAACAAACCTAAAAACAAACAGGTTTGTTGTTTGAAGCCGGTGAGGAGCAGTCGTTTCATCTGCAATAGAATTCCGCAAAGTAACGCCTGATTCAATATATTAAAAAATGTATAGTAATACATGTAACTCTGTCCCTCCAGATGGCTGATGCTGCTCCTCTCGCAGGAGTTCTCGCTGCCCGACGTGGTGCGTCTGTGGGACAGCTTGTTCGCGGACCAGAACCGCTTCCAGTACCTCATACACGTCTGCTGTGCCATGATATTGTACGTACCAATAAAACATGCCTAATTCACTCCCAATAAAGACTCACCCACTTTCCTAAAGACAATTATATATTACCATACTTTGCTTCGTCCGTCATAGCATTATAAAAAATATTCTTAACAGTGGTTATCTCCATATATTTTCCCCAGTGAGTCAAATTTGTGGGGGAATCACGACCTTCAGTACCTCAGACCCATTTTTTGGCTCATGGAACATAGCAGCGCCTTCTGTGTGTTTACCCCTTCTACTATATTTGCTTATTTCTGTGTATTGTACTTTATTCTGCTTGCTTCTATGCTAGATAGGCTCACGCTTGACCATAACTCGCCTGGTCTTAAGCAGTTAAGCAGCGTTCCAGTCTACTAGATTGAGTCTCGACTTGAAGACCGATATACTTATAGTTCTTGAGGAACATACAATCCGCCGGAGTTACACAGTTTGTTACTCATTTATTTGTAACACAAGATTTTAATATTTTGTAAACAATCATTTTCAGATTAGTTCGCAAGAATCTACTTAAAGGCGATTTCGCGTCAAATGTGAAATTACTCCAGAACTTTCCACCGATGGACGTGTCTCTTATTCTCAAAAAAGCTGTGGAAATTGCTAACAGATAATTGTCATTCCATTCTTAAAGACTAATATTGCTAGATAGAATTATCGGAAAAGTATACGCGTTGAGTGGAAATATGTAAGAAATAACTAACCTTAACGTACTGTATTTGAGGTCTAATTTTGCCTGATAGATTTATATATGGAAAATGATAATTAAAAATTTAGTTAATAATAAATGTGTGAAAAATTACCTACCTTAATATTGTGTATTAAGTTTAGGTCTTATGTTGTTTGGTAAGATTAATGAGAATTGAAAAACATGAGTAGTTATGGAATGGTTTCTACTTTTGTTGTTTGAAAAATAACCAACTTTATTGATTTTGAATGTTATTGTATTATATTCAGAGTTGGCGTCAAATAAATCTATTAACAATACCTGCATGATAATTTATAAGATGTATTAACAAAATGAAGTCCTAATCAGTCAACCCAGATATAAAAACAACCCATTTTCATTTTGATTAATCTTATAATCAAATCAAAATTATTTTGTTATTGATAGATCTGAATTGAACATTTTCAATGAATTAACTAAACACAAATCGTTTGCAGAATAAACTGATCGGCGTTTTAGAAACCGAGAGTTAGTTATGTATTTTTTTTAAGTGCCATAAAATTATTTCGAAATGTATGAGATGATACCAACTTATTTTCTGTATTATATCGCGTCTGTCTATTTGGTGCCAACGTCTTTTAAATCGGCGGAATAAGCTCATTAGTTATTGTATTTGTGTCGGAAAACTTAGTAGAGTTGAGCTTTAAAACATAATGAGAACTGCTTCCAGCCTTAAGATTTAACACAGCGCCATCTAGTTCCATAGTTAACAAATAATAATATGTAGTCGTTTTTTTACTATGGTATGTTAATATTTAAGGAAACTTACTGAGCTCGAAATTGTGTAATATTTTTTTGTATATTTTGTTATGTAGCTTGTATTATTTATCCACGATTACCATAGATATCATGTTTACCTTAAATTATTATGGTGAATAATTTGTTTGTATATTTTTAGCAAACTAATTGTAAAAGGATTAGTTTACCTAAAAGAAAATATTTATTTAAACAATATGCAATGAATAAGAAATGATGTAATTTTCATAGTAATAATAATAATATTCTCCAATATTTCAATTAAGACTAACCATCGAATATTTCGTAACAGAAATATTAGAGACGATAGGAAATGATGTTGAAATAGCAGCGAAGAGCATAATCCCCCAAGTTGTTAATTTTAGTGTATATAATTGATTTATTTTAACATGCTTGTGTTCAGAAATAGTATTTATGGAAAATGGAAAATAAGGTGCGTTTCACTTAAAATATATTTCCTCAGAAATTACCATAGTATAAATAATTTTGAATTTTTGAATAATTTTGAATAGTATATAATGCATTTACGGTTCATTCGGACATTCGGTTCTAATTGCTGTTTGTATATTGTTCGAGGTATTGTCGTACTGGTTGCTTGTATATGTAATAGTGGCAGGTCCACTGAAAACTGTTAAACCAATGAGATTTTCTGTATATTTTTGTAATATTTTGAGACAAGCTCAAAAAATCATTTGTTTGTATTGCAATTAAAGTTACGTTTAAAAAGAATTGCTGTCTCTGTCTCGATTAAATTTATCATATCAGAGTATTTTTATCGCCAATTTTCAACAATGATATTATTCAAAAGTTTCTTTAATAGAGGAAACCTTGGCGGCTGAACGTATTGTGTATTTGTATTTGATTAATAGATTTTAGCATTCGTGCATTTGTGTTGATAAGTATCTTGTAGGTATGTACCCATCACACAAACGTTTGCTTTTGGGTTGGGCTAGATGGCGTTGTGAGCAATGTCCCGGTTTATTTTAAAAGCTTCCAAACTTTTGTAATTTTTCTAACACATTGGTTCCTGTCTACAGTAGAACACAGGGTCAAAAACTATCCAACTTTTATTATTCTTTTTATGTCTAGTTTTATGAAACATATTCTTTTTTAAAGTACCTACTTTTTACCAGTAAAATCAGAGATATTATAATAGAGTAGTAATAGCACTTATAGATTCTCAAAGCAGCAGTCCTCAAAAAAACTTCACAAACATTTTCGTATGTCAGCGGTAAGCTAACGGATGTAAAGTGTATTTATATAAAGACCAGTTACCCAAGTAATCACACAACTTCGAATTTATTTAGACATATATTAATAAGACTACATAGCATAATATTTCCAAATGATTAGATTAACTTTATTTTATTTATTTTACAAGGGAACTAGTTAATTTTATTTTCGCGTGATATATTTTCTTTACTAAAAAATGAAGTTAACTTCTATTGTGTGAGTTTTTAGGAACACCGTCAAATATATTTTGTTTACAGAATTTTTTAATAAGTTATAACCAGTAACCCTTTGATAGTTAAGAATTTAATCGACTCGCCATTTTTACATACAAGTCGATGTTGTAATTAATAAGAGTAGTCTTTTTGTTTTCTTGTGTAAAAAAATAATTTGTAATGTTGGATATTAATAGATGTATAATGGTACTGTAAAAATGAATAAGTATTCTCTTGGATAATAAGAAAGGTAATAAATAACTAGTATATTATGTACAGCGTTACACAATGACACCTACCGTGAAACATTTTTAATGCTCTATTTTTTTCATAAAATAAAATAGCCTTTATTTCCCTCGTTCTTTATAAAATTACATTTCATTCACTTTTTAATTAGGTTGTTTGAAATTCGGTTTAATATTTAATTTTAATTATGAAGATTTTTATAGTTGATATTAGGGCACCCAAAAGCGGGTAAAGGACTAGCCCAGGACCGCAGCGCCTGGGCCAGCAAGGAGGAGGCTCCTTGCTGGCCCAGGCGTTGCGGTCCTGGGCTAGTCTGGTCCACGTGACTCCAGCCACCTCCACGATGTCGTCTCTCCACCTCTTCTTCTGTCGGCCGCGCGTGCGCGTGGCGTCCCGCGGGCACCAGTGCACGATGCGCTCGCTCCATCTGCCGTCGGTAGAGCGGGCTAGGTGTCCCGCCCACTTCCATTTTAAGCGGCACAACATCGTCACTGCGTCTATAATTTTGGTCCGCTGTCTTATTTCTGTGTTCCTTACTTTACTTACTATTTTTTCATACGGTCAAAGATTAAAGATTTTCCTGCTTTTATAGAAACTTGCTAATTTTCAAAAATAGTAAAGATTAACCGAATTCTGCTGTATTTATAATAAAACTCCCATAGATTTTTACTAACAGCTTGTTAGGCTTTGCGATATTGTCTTGTTACCCTGTATATGTACAAGTAATTTATATTTAAATAATTTTTCACACTAGAATTTAAAGGTAATTATTAATTGAAAGTCTCTTTGTTGCCGTTACTGTTGTCAATTAATATTTCGACAATAAAAGAAGGCTCTTCATTATTTACTTACAAATAATAAACCAAACATATTATGATTATTTTAAATTTATTTTCGTATAAAAAGATATTTCTTAAATGTAGCTTTTTTGAATATTTCGATTGTACATGTTAAGTTAAAATTTTATTTACATGTCAAGTTATTTTGTATTTACCATAATGTGTTAGAAGCCATTACATTTAAGAGCCACATAACTCAAAATTGCGACTGAAATTCATATCAATTTACTTTAACTACGTACGTTTTACGAATTTCCTTTAAAATTGTTTCCTATTATTTTTACGAAGGTGTTAATTCTGTTTGTATATTGTGCTTTTATGATCTCTATTTGTCCTAAAAGCCCTAGGTCTATCAATGAAAGCTTTGTAACGTAAATTAATTAATAGCAACATTTGACAGTGGTGTTACTTAAGCTGATTAATTTTTCTAAGAATTTTTGAAATAAGACTACACTCATATGTTATTTCCTTTGTAACACGTATTGAAAGAAAAAGCCAATTCTTGTTCCCGAATTTCCTAAAGTAAAAAAGTGATGTTTCTTAAACCACGCCTTAAATGTTGCTTGGTCACCACCAGTTATTATATATTTGATATCTTTCTAAAATTATCCTGTATTATTTAGATCTCGGTTATTGTTTTGTTTTAATAGTTTTGTATAAAAAATCTTGTAAACTATTTCGAATATTTTATACCTATCTTTACACAAGGTCAAATTTTGTACTCGTACTATAAATAAAATATCAAAGTTTATTTACCTTGTTTTATTTTACGTGTTAGTTTATGTACTTGAACAGTAACGGTAGAATATAGGAATAAATATAAATCCACAGAATAATATTTCTTACCTTGTGTGTAGGTATGTTCAACAACAAGTAGGTTCTTGTGAATTATTCTCTCGGTCACCCATCATTGTTTGCACCCAACCTATATGACAGGTACCTATATTGTTGAAAAGCGAACGTAATTTTATTTGTTGACATGACGTGCCGCAACAGGTCAAGGGAATATTATGAGCTGATGTAGCAGCAATACTAGTATATGCATAATATCATAAGCTATGGGCATCTCCTAGTGGGGTATACATAACTATGCTAAAATTATACAATCACATCGATTTGTACATATTTATTGATTGACAATTATATATAGAGAGTAAAAGATTTTATACAAATATAATGTCATTTTAGTTTTTAATTACACATAATAGCTAGGTAGGTAATAACATTGTAAAATATATTGGAAATAAGAACAATATGTATTTTTCACATTCAATTTAACGCGATACATAATATTAAGTAGGTATATTGAAGAGTTTAAAATATTTCCCAGGTTTGTTTCTGACACTACGATTTCCTCAATGCCAGTATTTTACTTAGAAATAAAAGACTTTATCAAGGAACATACTTTCGTGGATTGTAATACTAGTGGGCTTGTGGTGTGTACTAACATCTATACATACATTTATTCACGAGATATAATATGGACACCTATTGACGGCGCGGCGGTCTGACAGAGATTTTACAAAGTGGGTTACTTGTGTTGGCGTGGATTCTACAAGCTGAAGAGGACTCGATAGCACCAAAACATAATGTTAGTTGCGGGAAGGAGCTCGTCCATTGAACACATACAATCGAACATTGGCTCAATAATATTACAAAATGCTATACGAGAGCTTGATACGCTGTTCTATTTTTGAGTTTTTCTAGTTTGGAAAATATTTTTATAGCACCCCTAGTACAAGATATTTGCTGTTATTTGCCTTACATAAAATATGAATTGTACTAGTATATAACGTCCCATGTTCATGTATCGTTTATTCATTGGATGTGCCCCTCTCCATAACACTTCAGAATCTATTCTCTCTAAAAAAGTAAGAACATAGATCGTAATTTTGTGCCCAAACAAACGCACTTATAAAATAAGATGTAATCAACAAAAAATAATAACGAGACATTAACAAGCGATATCTTAGTTAAACATCAAGTTTTAAATTATATTTCAACAATGATATTGAAAGTAGCAAGGCTGGGTGAGAAAAATGCAGCGAAGACGAGTAACTGGAATCAAAGGGGAATCTCTCTTACAGTTCTTTTTAACCCAAAAAGCGATTTCAATGAAGAGTTTGTGTTAACTTGTCCTCACTGCATTTTTATAGGTATATGTGTGACGTACATAGATGGATTGACTCTAACAGTTATTAACGATAATGTTCCGCCTATTGCTAATGAAAATACAGATAAGGTTTAATATATTCACTACATCTCTTCATGCGACCATATGTAGGTACAAGTGTGGTACAGACGGTTGCGAAACGATCAAGCGACAACGACTTTAAATTTGTTAAAAAAGTTGTGTCAGATGTTTCGAAGATGTTTGTATTTTCCATTTTTTGTAATAATACCTACCTTCATGGACGAAGTGCAAGATATTGGTATATGTTAAAACGTAATTCAGATTGATGATAGTAAAAAGTTATTCAAATAGATAAAATCACGTAAATTAAATTATACAATATTAACTTATTTCGCATGTAAATAAATACGGTAAATAAGCGCTCAAAACCGAGACACAGCTTTTGATAACAATTTGTACGTCGTTAAATTTTAATAGCCGTAAAATATTGTAAGCGATGTTTTTTTGTGAATGAATGAATGAACATACTCTTAGGATATCACATATTTTTAAATTGTGAGACTATCGAGCGCCTTCTCAGGAACGGAATGGGTTCCATTCTGTTGATTAACGCTCGATTAATCGACAAATGAAATCCATTGCGGCTGTCAGGCCACGACGGGATACTTTACATCTTGGCTTGAATCCATTCAGTCATTCGCAAAAAACAAATGCCATTTCGAATATAGTTCTAATTGCAATCAAATGTAGCAATAGGGTAGTGCTTAACCAAACGTTCGTTCAATTTCCAATCTTCTCGCCGTTCATGTTTCCGTTACTTTAGCATGTTTACAAAATGAATATATGGAGGATCAGATAGTATTGTTTATGTAACCACACTAAGGGACTGCCTACAGAATTAATTACCTACCGAACTCCGGAATCTATTATGTTACAACACGTTTTATCGGACCTGGAGGGCTACTCTGACGCATCCGAGATCTTTACCACTCGTCTGGATCAAACAGGTAAGCACGGCCACAATTTGCCATATCCTGTTACGTATAGAAACTTATTTTGCCTTGCTGTTTGGTATGTGGCGAGAATCATAATGGGAATCGTGGGTTGTCACCGTGCTAAGCCCGCTGATCTCGACTGCGCTCAGAACAGCCTCGAGCTAACCACGACGCGAGCGCCCTACGAATACAAAACCTAGTCAAAAATAATTTATTCCGTTCAGTAACAAAGTAACGCATACCCTAACTATTGATCTTGCTAATTACACCTATCTACCTTATCAATACTGCGGCGCGCTTAGCACGATTACAAGAGCAGGTCCCTAGCTGATTTTCATCGCAATTCCTGGACCAATCAGAGCGGCTCATGGACACGAAACCTACAGTCTTTGGCTTCGGGATCTACAATATGAGAATCAGTTTGAAATTGCTATTGCAATATTCCGTGCTAAACACGCTGGCTGATAGCCTTCCTATCGTTGGTCGCGAGTTTGTAAAATATAATTTTATAACATAAAGCAATTTTTAGGACTTGTTTTGACTAAAACGGACCTTCTGTATTACATATTCCAATAAAATTACGATTTGGTTGACAAAACAAAAATAGTAGATACTCGCGATTGACGTTAAGAAGGCCATGTCTACTGTGAACTTATATTTATCCACTACTCAATTACTTCTCTCTCATTTAAACATGTTTCCTAACAAACACATAGAAGTTAAGTACATGCAGTAAATAGGTAAATTTTACTAATCGAGTTTCAGTATCTATGTACTTATATAACTTAGCTTTTCAAATAGCAAATTGTAAGTAGTGGATAAGTATATGTTCTCTCTTTGAAGGGAATTATTCCCTACCAATTCTATACACGACTGACGGCTCCGTACCTACGGTATCTATCTTTACATTTCTCAACCCGGGCAGAAAAAGCCTTCTTATATGGGCACTACAAGACAAGTCTTCGGCATGATTTTCATTTGTATAATTAAATAAAGTTAAAAGAAAGCGTGAAATATGTTCATTATCAAATTCAGATACTTAATAACGGATTTAAATATGCATTCAGTAAGAAAACTTGCCCTTCCTAGAACCCATTTTGTTAATCGTATAAAATTTCAACATCTAGCGTTTCGTTTCACATGAATTCGTCAAATCATTAAAAATACTACTGAGCGCTACAAAGACACTGAATTGCCAGTATACACATTATCCGAAAAACCGGATTAATAGTAAAACCATGCGTCAAATAAACAAAAGACACACCAACTTTAAAAAAATATACATCAGAATCACAAAATGGCAAATTAAAATAACTTGTTATCAAAAATTGGTTACTAATATACGCTTCAGTGTTTTTATAGCGCCCGCAGTCGCCTCTGACCAATCGAATGCGTAGTGAAGCACCCAAGTATCAAGCGAACAAACAGTCTTATTTGGTTCACTATTTCAAGAAAATAATGGCTCGCAGGCAAACTAACAAGCTATGCAAGTACGCAACATAAAAATAATCTATTACGGACAGATTTCAAGCCCTTAAAAGCGGTTAAATATTAAAAATATTGATCTCACAAACTCAGTATGCCCTTATCGTACTTACACTGGCTTTAGGATATTACAAGTTTTTATTTTACATTTTTGTAATCAAATGCTTTAATATCAAATAATTGTACTAATTCAGCTTGATGCGGTATGCCGGTGGGAATAAAATGTTATCATTCAAATAGTTTTCTGATATAGGTACTTACAGTTTAAAAATAAATTTCCAAATATTTATATGTTTTGAAAGGTATAATTAATAATATGTGTTGCACCGTTCTTAAAAATATGCTTTACATGTATTAAAATGAAGGGACTTCAAATGATGTAAAGGCTCAAATTAGTCTTATAAATTAAATTTGATAACTATTTTCTTCCCACCGACTAAGCAAGTTTCAAAATGTCGTCTACTGGACGCAAGCGTGTCTGTATGTATGTTTCCTACGTATATTGTAACAGTGCCTAGTAACCTAGTGATTTATATGTAGATACTCTACGGCGAGCACCTTGAACTCTGTAGAGAACTCATTGGCTCCCATTCAACATTTATTTGCGGTTCTATCATTGCTATTAATAGACTGTTGATTGAATTGAAAAAGATCGATCATGCGTCGAGTTGTCATTTTTTATACGGCTAGGACCTAGTATTTAAGAGTATAATAAGAAATAAATTTAATCATTAAGGACCACTTGCATAACTATTCTTAAACGCATGCAATGCATGCAAGCGGACCTACTTTGTGTTCAATAAGTCAATGGACAGAGTCCAAGGCAGCTCCGATTCAAAATAATTATATCCGATGCATTCATTCGTTCTAAAATACAAATATTGATATCATTCAAATCTAAATTAGCAACTCTGTAGTACATAATACTTTGTCGATTGTATAAATAAATATATGAAAATATACATTTAAAATTATGTCAAGTATAACATTATTCAACAGATAATCAACTTTAAAATTAACAGTTTTAATATAATCATTTTGTATTTTCTTGATATTTTTGTTGTTTGTTAAACAATTTAAGGTATATTTGTTTGTCGAGCCGCTGTTTTCCTTCGCTTGCAAAGCTCGAAACATCCCGAGAGGCTAATACTCGCTTCCCTCGACTTCTACCAGCAATGCTGCAGATGACGTGCCTCGGAGCATGGCTGCAGTAAGTGGCCTGACTCCCGAGCGTCCGAGCGACCAGCCGACAAGTGTCGCGTAGCGCGTTACTTGAGTCCTGAGATTCCTATATGTTCGCACGGGGCGCCGCACCGACGATACCTACACGATATTCCGACCGACATTCTCATCCTAAATTACCTCAAAAATAACTTCCCTTCGGACTAGCTAAACAAAAATAAATACTTTCACGTTTGTACCCTAAATATGTGATTAAAAACTTAGCACATAAAATTATCAAAAACATTTTCTTAAGTTTATAATATATTTTTTTTTTTTTAACTTGAACCGGTTTGCACTTGACCATAGTTTACCTGATAGCAAGTAAGGCTATGGCCTAAGATGGAGCGTGCTTAATTAATATAACAGATAAATAATGTAATGTGAAATGCCATGCTGCGGGCTGAAGGCGGTTTCATTACTCGCTACAGTCGTGAAGGAACCACGTCTGTTGGGAACATTCAATGTACTGCGCTGTTTCTGATCCTCACTATTCGCCTGCACCATGAAAACCATAAAACATCGCACTACACTTCAGAACTCAACGGACCTATCACCAAAATAGGCGGATATAGCAAAACTAGTCAATATTACCACGATATAGTAACCGAGTCTGATTTCCCGACAGTTCTGGTAATAAAACCGCAATAAATGAACAAGAGAAGTAGCAAATTCGATACATGACCTACTGTGATCAGATTATGTACCACCAACTTCTTCGCGCGACACTTCTAAGAGAAATCCGTAGCTAAATGGAACTTTATAACTGCGTAATAAGATTCAAGACAACAGCGCGTTTGTCTTAGACTGTATCGTGCTAAGCATGTAGTGGTAAGGTCCCAAAAAGGTTGAACACACAGGCATGGGCGTAGGAATCAAAAATGAAATAGCACCGAGCAAACGCGGCCAAGTGGCTCAAACTCTGCGAACGACGTTCGTAAACATGCCGGTTACATAATTATACAGTATTATAAGTCTTAGTAGACCAAAACCTACGACCAATCGTAGGTAATAACATATAATACGCATCTAATAATATGCGAGTCAATGAATTAGCCCGGCGTCATTTTGTATCGTCTGAACACGAGCATCACAAAATGGCGGCGGTACTATGCTGCGTAGCATTACAAGTGCTTTATGATTCGGTGTACTCATTTAGTCAAACGCTTTAAAACATTGTTGTAGCAACGATTATTAGTAAAATCAACAGCGAAAGAGATAAAAAAAAACAATAGAACAGGTGCAGCATGCAAATCGTGGTTTGTACTGTAATCTAATAATCATTGCTATAAACAATTCAATTGAATCAACATTGTATTAACATAACTTAAAAATAACCTGCCATTAATGTCAGCATTTCAATCAACGACCATTAGGCCAAAACACAAGAGTCCGATTAATTATAAAATAGTCATAGAAATTAAAATTAAAAAAATAGAAATACGTCGTTCGCAGTCATAAAAGGCGTAAATTCTGGAAACCATTTCTGCAACTACCATTGGAAATTCGTCATACTTTATCACTAATTATTCTCATTCCTAAATGTAGAGAATTGACGTCAATTAATAAAAAAAACAATCATTTCGAGTCCCAAAAATGGTTTCAACAGAACACGTCAGTAGGTCACAGTTTTCATCGATTTTAGTCTCGACGGAACCAAACTATTTCAAACCTCGCGGTTTCTTCACCTATTGGGCCAAGGAAACACAACAACTGCTATTTCCCTCACAATATTGAAGTTGTATTTTCAATGAACAAAGAAGTCTATTTTTAGCATTGTATTCAATTACTTATCAATATACCAATCTTAGAGGGCTTTCTGTTAACACAGTCCAAATTTATAAGTAACTTCTTTGTTCTATAATGTTGTATCTTTATACTTTCAGTTCACAAAAAAGCCGCGCTCAAAAATAAGAGATTTAAAATTTTTGTAAAGAGAAACAAGATGTTATAGTTTGGTTCCATCAAGTGAGTGAGTCGATGTTCGGTTGTTTACTGGATGACGCAGCATTTGCACTTGGGCTTCTTCTTGATGGTGACGTGCTCGGGTTGCTGCGGCTCCTGCGGCGGCGAGCGGGTGACGGCCACGGGCCCGGCGCGCTCCGGCACGCCGCCGTTCTTGGTGCCGTTCATCGGCAGAGACTGCACCGGGCTCGAGGCCTTCGTCGGCGGTGTTAGCGGCGGCGACGACTGGAATGTGGGGAAAATTTTAAATTATAAATAGTAAGAAAAAAAGAAAATTGGCGCAAAGAATATGCATTGCCATCCAGACCAAGTATAAGTCCAATTATTTTGATTGAATGCTCAATTTCAATCGACTGCTCTGTTAGCTTAGTTGGTAGTGGCTCTGCCTTCTAATCTAGGGGTGCGGGTTCGATTCCCGCATAACACAAGTATTTATGAATATTTAAATTTGTAATTATTTGTGTTGAGTCTGGTCGTTTCTATGTATTGTTATACATAGAAACGACCTAGAAACGAAATAGTATGTATTTACAAAAGAAAAGTATATACATATGTATTATATCCGTTATCTAGTATCAATGATACAAGCGTAAGTTTAGTATGGGGCTAGATGGCGATGTGTTATATGGCCTGAAATATTTATTTATTTATAATTATAAAATATGTAAAGTAGTAAAATTGGCGCAAAGAATATGCATTGCCATCCAGACCAAGTATAAGTCCAATTATTTTGATTGAATGCTCAATTTCAATCGACTGCTCTGTTAGCTTAGTTGGTAGTGGCTCTGCCTTCTAATCTAGGGGTGCGGGTTCGATTCCCGCATAACACAAGTATTTATGAATATTTAAATTTGTAATTATTTGTGTTGAGTCTGGTCGTTTCTATGTATTGTTATACATAGAAACGACCTAGAAACGAAATAGTATGTATTTACAAAAGAAAAGTATATACATATGTATTATATCCGTTATCTAGTATCAATGATACAAGCGTAAGTTTAGTATGGGGCTAGATGGCGATGTGTTATATGGCCTGAAATATTTATTTATTTATAATTATAAAATATGTAAAGTAGTACCTTGTGTATCTGATTCTCAGATAGTAAGGGTCGGGGAGCAAATTGTTGCCTAGTTAGTCCTAAGGTCCTAGGTCCTAAGTTAAACATCAAATGTTTAAAACTACTGGCACTCTAAACAAGGTTGTCGGAGCACACCTTCAGACGATTTTACCTTTATATAACAAGTCACGTTACCAGAAGCATACCACAGACTTCCCAGTAGATATACTCCAATATAGTCCATACACTCCCATACAAATAGCCCGTCAATGGTAATCGAAACTATCTCGAGTGCTTATTGTGTTGCAAATTATGTATTATGTACCGATACGGATGGAAGAGATACCATTGTCATTCTCAATGCATTCAGGAGGATTACTATAAGCTTTATAAATTTGACCATGTCTCGTTCACAGACTTCATGAGGGTTAAATTACAAATCATGTGAAAATAATTATTTCGACTTGTAGATGACGGTGCAGAATTATTTATTGAGCGTGCTACAAAATGTATTTAAAATTACTCGTACCAATTGGACCTCAAATGCATACAAATAAATACACCCGGTTTTATGAGAACAATGGCCTAGCGAGCTTTTTTATATTGACATATTCATTAGAAATTGTAAATTTAGTTATTACTTCTTATTTTCGTCAATAAGTAGTAGTAGCCCCCAGATTGCAAACAACGCATGCCAGATATGAGCTAATTTGTATGTGAGTAATGTGACTAATATTACAGTAATTTTAAACACAAAGTAATATTAATTCGCTTAACTGATCACTTTTTATATAAATAATAATAAACAATATTTTTCCCGAAAAATACGCGCCCGCCTTGTTGAAATGAAAGGTTCCCGCGCTTGCGCACTGCTCCAACACAGCCGCATGATCATCATTCACATGATTATTGTCTTTTAAATCTTTCATTACAGTTTGAAATCTGCTATTTTCTTACTCTGTCTTCTCACTTTTTCATTTAATCTTTTAATTTTTTTTCTGATTTTCACATTTTAATTTTAATTTTTGAATAATTTCAAGCGCTTTATCCTGAAACAATTAGAATTAGAATTTATTTCTTACCTTAAAGATAACTTAACTAACAGAGTTTTAATTTTTTATTACAATTGACCTTAATGTAGAGTTACCAGTGGCTACTGCACTAGGTACCCCTGTATCGCAGCAGCCACAGGTGCTTTTAAACGGTATGATTTAATATGCAGCTACGGTTTTGGTTCATAATAGTTGAATAATTTTACAAAAATAGATTTAAACTAAAAACAACGGACGACGTATGTGTTTGTGTGTGTGTGTGTGTGTGTGTCTGTGTGTGCGTGTGAGTGAATATAGGTACTTCTACTTAAGGATTTTAAGCAAATCTTCCGTGTCCTCATATGAAAGAGTGCAATTGGGCTGGTAACTGTAAAGCAAAATAACAATAATTTTTAATATTGAGTGTTTGTTTTTAAAAATCAAGATTGAATAATATGTAGTACGGTACTTAACATTGTAAAAAGGATACTTACATCTGAATAGCTAGAAGTGCTGCAGATAGGCTCCTCTTCCAGTGCTTTGTGAGAAACAAATTGATGTTCCTGGCATTCATTAAATTGGGCTGGTAACTGTAAAGCAAAATAACAATAATTTTTAATATTGAGTGTTTGTTTTTAAAAATCAAGATTGTATAATATGTAGTACGGTACTTAACATTGTAAAAAGGATAATTACATCTGAATAGCTAGAAGTGCTGCAGATAGGCTCCTCTTCCAGTGCTTTGTGAGAAACAAATTGATGTTCCTGGCATTAATTAAATTGGGCTGGTAACTGTAAAGCAAAATAACAATAATTTTTAATATTGAGTGTGTTTGTTTTTAAAAATCAAGATTGTATGATAAGTACCTTAAGGAACATAGTTATTATGAAATATTACACTTACACCTGCATAGTTAGAAGTGCTGCAGACAGGTTTCTGTTCCAACACCCTGCGAGAAACAGATTGTAGTTCCTCAAACTTGTCAAATTGCGCTGGTAACTACACAAAAAACCTTATATGTTTGGTAATATTTACATTGCCAATTTAATGAATGAATGAATGAATGAATGAATGAATGAAAGAATGAATGAATGAAAGAATGAATGAATGAATGAATGAATGAATGAATGAATGAATGAATGAATGAATGAATGAATGAATGAATGAATGAATGAATGAATGCATTTATTGTCCGAAAAACTAGGTATAGTACAGGTCTTAAATAATGTTGATAGAATAAACATTTTACATTTAGCACGCTAGTTTACAAACTTACCAACAACTCACTTGAAGGTAAAGCATCATCGCGCAGTCTTGTTACATTTAAAGTTCGGTTCAAACATTTGTCTTCAAAATGCAGGGAACAAATAAAAATATGTTTGGTTGTAGTATTCAAATTTTCAATACCAAGTATATCCAGCCACTGTTCTTTTCTTTCTTTACATGTTGGCAATCTAAAATCAAATAAAAGAAATCGAGTTTAGATAATATTCACCTGTCGCTAAGTTATCGATACATTGAAAATAACGTATATATTTATTTCAAAACAACAAAAATTAATAGTAACACTTCCAAATAATAATAATAAATAAACATTATATATACATCATAAAAAAAACTAATCTACATTTTCAAAAAGTAGCGTACCCAAAATGCTGGCTGCATTTCCCCGTTGAATAGCTAGACTAATCTTTTGGGCAAAGTACAAGCCAGCATTTTGGTCACGCGAAGCCTGTTTCATACGCCCCGACATTGAAAATGCCGTACCGCAACTCTATTTACTATGACGAATGATTTTCTTAAATAATCGCCTAATATTATTAGTAAAACAGTAAATGAATAGAGAAAAGCACGTTTATCTTTATAAACTTTCCCACAAACAGCCAAATATTTTAAAATAATAGAAAAGACAAGATATTTTGAATGAATTCGTTTACTTACCTGTGCAACGTTATTTTGGGATGTTTTGTTTTGCTTTTCATGCGGCAGCCTAACACACTGCACCTACCCATAATAAATGCAGTATTTTGCAAGTTCACATACAAAAAGAGATGCCGATATGTCAGTAACTACTGTGTGTTATGCCGAGAGTATTATTATGTAATAATTAACTTATTTTCTTTATGTTACGATAGAATAATGTCTTCTGTTTATTAAATCAATAGAACAATAAACTACCGTACGAATCTGAAAAAAGTTATGACATTGACATTAAGACCACATTTTTAATTTCAAAATTCAAATCTTTCATTCACTTCACAGACCAATAAGCTTCGCCTGTCTCCCTTGTGACGTGACATTCGCAGAGTCAATTATTAAAAAAAAATATCTTCGCCACGTATATCTCTTATTGGTCTGTGGCTTCGCCTGCCATTTGCCAATACTATACACGTGTCTTTCATTTCAATACAAAAATGGCAGCTTTTACAAAAATCATTTTGGCACATATTTGCAAAAAAGCTAATAAGTTTTTGGACTCCAGACGTCATGTCAACAATCTTGCCGACATACTTCAAATGTTCGAGGTAAGGAAAATTACCGCAAAGGTCCCAATAGCCGACTAGAAATACTGCGTCTTAGGTTACGTTTGTTACTGCATGATACTTGGTATTTCAGGCCAAAGCTGATGATTACACGCCTCTGCTGTTAACTATCGAAGACATATTTACTGAGCTACTGAAGAGAGGTGTCTTGGATAAGGATATATTCTGTGAAACGCCAAAGGGTGAGTAAATACTTATTTCTAAATAGGTGTTGTTTGTTTATTTTGTTTTCAAATTATCTTTATTTGCATAAATTCTTATTCTAATGTACCTACAATTACAAGTGTATATTATAAAATCCTAGTAGTACATTGCAATCATATGGTGTATTCTTTAAGTAGGTATACTCATAAAAGAATTTATATAAATGTAAATTAAATTTTCGTATTTATACTATTAGACACTATTGATATATGAAAGTAACTTAATAATTTAGGTGTATGTAAGCCTATTTTAGATTGCATTACATTTAACAACATGGTTATCGTAACAAATACAGTGGCAAGCCAATTCGGGGGTAGATGACAATTTTAACTCCGATCGTCCAGTAAACAACAAGAACGTAGGTAGCATAAAGTGGCTCACACCCAGGCACGTTCAAACCGAGAGCGTTTGGTCGCGCACGCCGTTCACACCCGATACCCGCGGTAATACGGGCGAGTACGGCGCGCACGACCGCCGCGCTCGGCCCGAGCGCAGCGTAGGTATGACGCGGCCTATTCATCGCGAGCGGACAAAAGAAAATAGTGGTGAAGTAGTTTGTACCTGTTGTAAGTATCGATATATTTTATATTGTGAATTCTAGATTGACAAATATTTTTAATCAAGCTATTTTTGTGTTTTGGAATTTTATGTAGATAAAACAATTCGGATAATTTATAAATGAAAATATCTATTTTAGGCAGACCTATTTTCAAATGTAATTTGTGAAGGTTTGTTCGAAACGGTGTGTTGTAAGAGTATTTTAAGGCTTTATTTTGTATAATAATACATATTATTAATTAAAAAAACAACGATACAATAAAAACATTTTTTTTTGTGTAATAATGTATTTGAAATTTATTGAATATATATTCACCCATTGCAATAATAATAATAACATCTCAAATTCCAAAATAAAACAAATTTCAACATGATTTCGTTTTTATTTTTTATTTCAAATTATATTAATAAGTACCTTATGTCTAAAAAATAAAACAAAATATTTCAATTTAAAATAACATACCTAATATTATTACATCTTTCCAAAACCGTTTTTTATAGTGCAATCGATATTAGACTTTATGCCGCCGGTATAGAACCGCTCTACTTGTCAAAGCCTAACTAGTTTCAAATAACTATATTTCTAAACATGAGTTGTCGTTTTTCGTTCGTTCTAAACCCATTTTTTTGTAGTGCAATGGATATTAGACTCTATGTCTTCGGCATAGAACCGCTTTACCTGTCGAAGCCAAACCACTTTCAAGTAACTACATTTGTAAACATGCAAAAATAGACTTAAAACGTATTGACATAGAGCACACATTTGACATTTTTGTTCGTAATTGTAGTACGTTTTATTTGTAACCGAATGAATGGTTTGCATACAAGCGTTCGTTCATTTTCAGAGTACCTAACTACTAGTTACTCTGAAAATGAACGAACGCTTGTATGCAAACCATAACTAGTTTTCAAAAGCGTTTGCATCTAAAACGGATAATATTACCGTGCGTTAGTAATAAAATAGCAATCAGTAATATATTACATACTAAAAATATTTTAAAAGTTTGTACTATTGCACTAACATTTTTTGTTATGGTGATGGTGCTTTTCTAACCAACGGACATTTTAGTGCGAAATATGCCGAGGCGAAAGAAAAATAAAAAACACCAACAAAATCAAAATTGCGCAAGTCGTCATTTGAGCACATGGTGGCGGCGTGGTGGTGGATATAGGTAGGTACAAATCTACCTTTTTATTTTACCTTACTGCTGCGTAAGAATAATGACGTGTTATGCCCGATCCACAAATACAGTAACGAAACGAAACATAGGTAACCTACACAGGGACAATAATAACTATTGGTAGTGCAGTAGGCGGCCTTATCGCCTTATTCGCCTATCGAATTCTACCAGGCAACCTTTGGATGGACATAAAGCGAGCTACATAATACGTATTGGTCGTACCTATATAGGTAGGTACTGAAATATGTGTATGTATTTATAATACCTAACCTATAATAATACGTAAATATAGTCGTAAAACTATCCTCAAAAAATATTATTATGGAACTACGAAAGTACTAGAAGTAACTATAGGTACCTACCTGACTTCAATTCGTTTGATCGTCCAGGATAACTTGATCTTTGCTACTAAAATAGCCCGACCCGCTTGCAGCTCTCAGAATCTGGCGCTCTGTCGTCTCGCGGGCTCGTGGTTGGTTCGGTGAAAGGTCGTAGGTACCTAGTAGGTAGGTTATTAGCGCTAGCGCTATTATAAAATAGGTGGCGCTTACGCGTAATCAAAAACAACTCTAAAAGAGTAGTAAATCAAGAGTACTCTTTAGTTGTACTCTTGATTTACTTCAATCACAAAATAAATATAGGTACCTACTTCCCTAGGTACATAAGTTGCATTAGGCCTTCTCGAGTGTCAAGGTCACAGCTCACTTATACGACTCTGCTCCCACCCGGCAAAAATAATATTATTCAAATATAGTCTTTAAACATTGCTCTTTAGATATATTTTACATAGGCATCATGAATTAGCAGACTGCTCGGTAGTTGGCCGCACGATGTAGGCGAGCGGTCGGCGCGGTGTCCGCGCGGAGCCAGCGCGGCGACAGCGCGCTGACTGCTAGCAGTGCTAGCTGACTTGAGTCTCGCGCCTGCTAGCTGTCGCCGCGCGGACTGCTCGGTGCCTGCTAGCTGTCGCCGCGTGGACTGCTCGGTGCCTGCTAGCTGTCGCCGCGTGGACTGCGAGCAGTACGGCAGTGTTGGGTGGGAGCGGTGTTGGAGCAGAGTCGTTTAAGTGTGCTATGACCTTCAATCTGCTGGCCCTTCCTGCATGGCATCTCTACCTAGGTCGGTAGGTACATAAAATAAAACCGTCCAAATGTTTTATTTTCACATCACGGATTTCGTAGAAACATAGTTAATTTACCTATAAATTACCTAAATATAACAATCAAACTTGTTAGGTATATTTTTTTACATTATAACCTTTTTAGGGGTTCGTCCGTACCTCAAGTAAACCTAATAGACATCGATCTATCTAATAGAATTATTTTGTTGCCCCTCTGTTCTACCTGTTCTTTCTTGTTTGATCAAGTTTATTGCTTTCTAAGTACCTAGGTATCTGTACGTACCAACTGAAGTTCGTCTGTCCGTCGGTCTGTCACCAGGCGATATCCCATGTAGCGTGATAGCAAGACAGATGAAATTTTCACAGATGACGTATTTCTGTTGACGCTATAACAACAAATACTTACTAAAAAATATATATTTATTTTTTGCTTTAGTGTTATTAGGGTTCCGCGTTATTAATAATGAAATAATGGATTTTAGTATGTTTGTTTGTGCAAAACGATGTGTGCGAGTATAATTCAGTTCAGCAGAATTCAGTTGAAAATAAATTAATAATGTAATGTCTATTTCTATATTTTATACCTATGATTTTTTTTTATTAAAATTATAACCTAAACATTTGTTTTAATTACTGCAAAAAAATAAGATACTTAGTAGTTATTTCATAATTATTATGTATTACTATTATTGTAATCAGGAGTCGTCGTGCAGTAGTAATAACAATGATGTGAGCGACGGTGAAGTCGTGAACAATGTCACCAACAGCACCGATTGTAGCGTTCAATTTATAGAGATAATGATTTTTGGAAATCCAAAATGGAGTATCCCTTAGAGCTATTTTACAAAGAATGCATATTACCAGAGCTAATTGACCCTCGTCACACGCGAAAAATGCCTATAAGAGATCCGATACACATACAAGTAGCAATAGAATCGAAAAAAAATTAAAAGAAGACAAAGAAAACTGTAAACGCAAATGGAACAAAAATTCTAACGATAATAATGGGCAAAAAGTTACGGTAATGGACGCATCGCAATCTTTTGAAGAATGGACGAAGAGTCCAATCTCCAAAAAACTGCGGCCAGAATTCATTTCTCCCAATGACGAAGGCGATGGCGACAATGAGATGATGTACAATAACATTCAAAACTGTAGCCGTCAATTAGATTTTAACGAGTTTTAATACATGCGCATTATTACATAAAAAAGCTCCGTCCATAGAAAGCTTCAAGACTCAAGTAAAAATATGGTATTTGTCATCATTACAGTGAGATCTTTGTAGTTCCTTTGCTATCTTCATCTATGTATGTGTATAGTGTATACTCAATCAGTATTTATTAACAATATGTATTAATTTATATTATTTTTGGTATATTGTTATTATATGTATTAGGGTGTATGATTTATATGTATAGTTTATTAAGTAGGTTTGTAGGATGTATTTTTAATCTAATCTTTTCATCTTTGTTTATTTTATTGTATACCACGTCCTCTGTTATCTCTTATTTATTCCTTTCCATCCAATGGTTGCCTGGAAGAGATTGCTTTTAGCAATAAGGCCGCCACTTGTGGCACTAGTATAAGTATTTTTTTTTTCTTTCCTTTTAATTTTATCGTGTGTTACAATAAATAATTTTCTATCTATCTATCTATCTAATCTTTTAAATGGGCTGATAAACTGTTTTGGTACATTTATTGTACTAGTAAATAATTATAATTAATAATGGAGAAATGTGTGTTTAATTTAAATATATAAAAATACATAAGATGTTAATAACACATTCGTATTTTTTTCGCCAGACCCATATAAATACGCCAGAGTAGTTCCTAGTAGATGCTTTGTCATATTAGAACTCGCAAGCGGCGATCTCTAGAATTCTAGATTACTAGCGGCGCCCCGTGGTGTTTCTCGCGTTTCGTAGTTATAATATTAATGTAGGGTCTAAATATCTCCTTGCCAAATTTAATCCAAATCGGTTCAGCTGTTTGAGCACAAAGAACGGCCAACATACTTACACCCTCACAAACTTTCGTCTTTATAATATTACTGGGATGGGATTGTACGGAACCCTTCGTGCGCGAGTCCGAATCACACTTGGCCTTATAATTAATTTATAAGCCACAATAATTCTTCTGCTATTCGGGGTTCCCAGAGAATATATAACACTAATTAGCTGCGTTTCATTTGAAACTGTTTTCGTGTAGGTGCCTAACTCGTGCATAAGTATTTTTTTTTATATTGAAGCGCCATATACTTTCGCCGATTTTATACCAGGTAAGTAGGTCTTACAAGTTACATACTACTGGATTAATAATTTAGTAGGTAAGTGCTTACTGATTTCAAACAACTGTAAACAAAGTACCCATATAACTAGTTACCTACATATATGTAATATAAAGTTATAAGTAAATTAATAAATACCGATAAGGTAACTACCACATACCACGTATATTGAACCTACTTATCAATTACCTCTATCTTTATTGGTATAAAATAATAAATAGTTATAATAACAACAAACAAGTAGCAATTTGAAAAATTACACCGACTTTTTTCAGTGACCATATAATACTGTACGAACTACATAATTTGACTCCCTTCTCAACAACACGCGCCGCGTCCCGCGCGCGAGTCGCACCCTAGCCGATCCCCGGCGGGCGCGGCCGCGCGGCGCGGCCCCGTCATGTTAGCACGTCCGTCCGCTACGCCTTGAACATGATTATGACCGGCTACGCCGTTTCTTATTTGAGCAATTGTCGTGTGTATTGAGCGGCAAGTGCGGGGCCGGGTAGGCAATATCGGTCACGTGGTCTTTGGGAAGCGCCCCCTTATGTGTGGATCACCCTCTCTATTTGGCCATTAGTAGCTGGGTGGTATGGCGGCGCATACAGATGCTTTATCCCATTCTTCCTGAGAAAATCATTAAACTCCGTAGAACTAAATGCTTTCCCATTATCTGATACCAACACTTCTGGTAATCCTTGCGATGCAAATATCTTTCTTAATATATTGATGATCGTACCATTACTCATGAATGTAACCATTTCCGCTTCAAACCATTTACTGTGGCTATCCACAAGAACAAAGAATGTCTTCCCTTGGAATGGACCTGCAAAGTCCACATGCAACCAACTCCAAGGTTTCCCTGTCACAATCCAAGTTTGTGGGCCTTTCGGTGGATTGTTCCTCACCGACTGACACAGTTTACATTCAGCCACCACTCTCTCAATCTGCTTGTCCATGTCTACCCACCATACATATCCCCTGGCATTTGCCTTGGTTTGGACCACTCCAGCATGTGGGGTGCGCAGCAGCTCCAGCACCTCCGCTTGCAGCGTTGCCGGTACAACCACTCTATTGCCCCACAGCAAACAGTCTTTGCTCAGAGAAAGAGCATCTCGTCGGGACCAAAACGGATATAAAGATACATCACTATTATGCCGTGGCCATCCATTAAGAACATGAAAAATTACTTTCTGTAGCACAGGATCCCTCTTTATTTCCTTGACTTTTTTTTTATTGTCAGGCAACTAGGTGTTTACAGGTGTTTCTTATAGCATAATCTAGGAACTAGGTAAGTTATAAGACAAGAAGTTTCTCTAGCCGCTGCCCATATGGGCTTACAGATATTGTGTTTTAAGTTAAAAAGTAATTTAATCTTATATCTAAAACTTACAATGCAGATGTCACGATAGTTATAATTAAAATTTTAGAGAATGTCAATCAGAATTGTCATTGTATGTTGTCCCTATCTTTGCCTTCCAGGAACAATTTTACAGAATAGTAGGCTTTACCCAGTAGATATGCATTTAAAGTTTTTTGTAATTTTGGTATACTTCTAATTTTCTTAGGTAGTTTATTGAATATTTTAGTAGCCATGCAAAAAACGCTTTTGGACAAGTATGCAGTATTAGACCGAATATTATTTTGGAATTTGACGTATAACTCTGTTTATGAATAAATTACTATGAAATATTTCAGATGCTGCATACACAGCATGGCTCCGACAGTGCTACGAAATGGCCACTAAACGCACCCTGGAGTGCATGGCGCAGGGGCGGATTCACTCCCGCCTTCAGGCGCTGGTGACAGCTTGCAAGCTCATGCAGGCCGAGGGCAGTAATAAACAGGACGATTATTTCTACTGGTTCCCTGCTGCTAGAATAAGTGTAAGTCATTAAGTTGTATTTTGGGTATTAATTCTTTGAATTTTGAACCGTTTTCGCAGCGAACGCAACGGAAGCCCTCAAAGATGAATAATTTTCCCCGTTTTTTCCACATTTTCCATCATTTCCTCCCTCCTATTAGTTGCAGCGTGATGTTATATAGCCTAAAGCCTTCCTCGATAAATGTTCTATTCAACACAAAAATATTTTTTCAATTCGCACTGGTGGTTTTTGAGATTAGCGCGTTCAAACAAACAAACAAACTCTTCAGCTTTATAATATTAGTATAGATATGTGTTCTTTGTTGTCAGGCAATATTCACGATGCTGCTGGACTCCGAAGTATCAATGACAGCTTCCATCCTCCGCTTCCAAGAGTTCGCCGAGTACAAAGATGTTCAGCAGTTTGGCCTCAAAGTGCTGTTTTTTCTTCCTTATTGCAAGTAAGTAAATAAATCACCAACCCCAACGGAAGACCAGCGCTGGTTGCTATGCAGCTAGCATTAAGCCGAGTTGGGGTTGTATTGTGGCAAATTGTGGCATCTTATTTAAGTAGTTATATATATGTCGGAGCGACCACCATTGGAGAGTCGCTCAGTGACGACATCAGAATTAGGGCCTACTCTAGCTTAAGCGTATTCTGGGTAAAATACTAGTTTAAAACAAGTATTCACAAACGTTTATTACACTTTTCACAAAATCGACTTATAATACCAACTATGGTTAACTAGCTTTGAATTTTAAAATGAGCAGTGGGTTCGAGACATCGACCTCGACACAGTACCATAAAAACAGGGGTCTAACTCGACCATATCACACGAAATTCTAACATCAACTCCAAAGCTCAACTTAGACTACTTCCCGGAGCCACCGTCCACATCGATTATATTGGCTTTATCAAGATGGCCCCTCGACCCCACTCGAGACTCTGCTCTGCTCCAATTGGTTGATACAAATAATATTAGTGACTTTTTACATTAGCAACTTCAATAAACTTGTAAAAGCAATTAGGACAAATCAAGTAAATCCTATTCTAATCCCTTTATGAATTTACGAATCAAATTGGACTATAAACAATAACGTTAAGAATTAGTAATAAACTATGACCAAGCGACAGTCAACTCAACAACTTCCTCTGACATTTCCGTGCCATTACGTGCTATGATACAATGTTATCATTATCATTACAATCATGTAAAAATAGTTTTGTAAATTCGCTAACTGATTTATGATAACTATCTAGGTAGTAAGATCTCATTTTAGACATGGTTATAAATGATGACTAAGCAGCAATCGATACAACAGCTTCCTTGCTCCGACATATATACATTTATGTATTTTTTGTTTGTACTCATTTGTTTATTATTTGCTACAATAAATCATTTTCTTTCTTTCTTTCTTTAAATGTGTGTATAATTATGTAAACATTGGCAAATGTATAAACTCCATTTTCAGCATTTCATGAAATTAACTCTCAAGTATGAATCGCCATATCTTATGCTATCTTCGTTAATCTGGGATTAACACTGGTCACCACATACTCAGCAACAGAGTGGTTCATTACTGGAACAGGTTGCCTAAAGAGGTGGTCAGTGCAACATATGTAAACAACTTTAAGAACCGGCTTGATGGCTGGTTACAGATAACCCATAAATCTCTCGTTAACTTGTGATCATTAGTGGACTGTATAATTTTGAACTTTGTGTCGACTATATAAAACAATTTTGACACAGTGTGATATGGACACATCAGCAATTAGCTGCTCGCCCATTACTCAAATAAATAAATAAATAAAACTAGCCTATGTGTTAATCCAAGCTCTTATTTACCAAATTTCATATAAACCAGTTGAACTGATTGAGCGCGAAGAAGTAACAAAAAATATACTTTTAATGGTTGTTGTTGAGTAAAGACTCACCCACAAACTGTTGCCTTTGTATTATCAGTATTATGCCTCCGTTGTCTACAAAATGTATCTCAACCAAACATTTCCAGATCGCCAAGCGTGACCTACATGTGCAACTACCTGAAGCTGCTTGATAAGCTGGTGTGCGAGATACCACTCGACGACAAGCCCAAGGAGAAGGGAGACAGAGAGGAGAAGGAGGAGAAACTGCTGTGCGGGGTGAATGGTAAGTCTTTTAATGTAATTGGGGTTTGTATTGTAGACTTGGCTTTGTAGCGCCAGTAGCTCAGCTAGCGGAGGCAATCGCATGCGATTACCAATGTTAAGCAAAGGTTGACGCAGTCAGTACGCGGATGGGTGACCGAAAAGGTGGTATTCCATTTTGGGTTTTTCCGTGGGTCGGATGATACGTTAAATTGTAGGTCACGGCTGTTTGTCTAGTACGGCAGTCGTTAAGCCATGTCAGAGGTCCTTAGGGCGGCTTGATAAACTCGCCACCAGAGTTGGCCACTCTCATACGATGAGAAAAATAAGTAGACTTAGTATGTCTTTCTGCATAAATAGAAACAAGTCACTTTAGATACTTCAAATGCTTGCATTCTTGATCGTGCTCTAAAATAATTTGAGAACTTTAAGACTTGAGACTTTAAAAAAAAACAAAATCTAGTAGTATCTAATGATTTCGTCTTTTACGAATTGTCTTTAAAAAAATACTGATACCATACTATATTATGGTGGTTTTAAGGCAATTGAATCACATTAATTTCATCATTAAGTATACCAAATCAATCAAAATAAGTGATTATAAAGAGTCCGTATACACTTAATTTTATAGTTTCAATGATTCTGTGTGAACTTCTAGTAAAAATCTAATAATTTCGTGTCCAGGTAGAGCCAAGTTCGAGTACAATCCCAGCACGTGCCGGAGCTACGCCAACAAGTGCTGGAGCGTCGCTTGCACGTGGCCGCTGCTGAGCCACCCGCGCACTCAGCGGCGCGCGCTGATGGTGCTGGTGGGGCGCCTGCTGCCGCTGCTGTACAAGCCGTGCCTCGTCACCGACATGCTGTGTTACAACCTGGATGCAGGTACGTATGTAACAATAAGCAGAAGTAACTGTTGCTCAACCAGCGTCAGTGGCCGTTGCTAGGCATCAATAGTGTTACGGGATAGGGGGCTATCTTTAAGGAAAAACACAATGCCTTAATTTATTGCCTTTAATTTGACGATGTTAACACACACACGTAGGTAGAGACTACGTAAAACACTAAGCACACACGTTTACTACACAGTATTTGCGTATACTACGTACCGTGCCTATAAACTCGCACACACGTAATATCACTTTGGTATCGCTTGACTGTTTGCCTCGATCGCTTGATTGAAACTGTCCCCCGGCCCGAGCTGCGCCTGTTTACATATATATCGGCACAAAGTTGATTCGAGATGTAAGAAACTTCATCAAAACAGAACCATAAAACTTTTGTCATGCAAATTAGGTAGGTGAACGCTTGATGTAAACAAGGTTATAAAGTCATTGCTATGCAAATTAGTTTATTTTGTGTTACGCCTAAAATGAGGAGTCGAAATCTCTGGAACGCAATTAAAATGTGGTAAACAACTTGTTTACCACATAGCTACCTATATATATATATATATATATTACGTGGAATAGGTTTACGTTTGACTACAGCCTGCCTGATGTTAAACATTACTGCAGCCTAGGGTGTAACACGTTTACCTAGAAGATACCTATTAACTCTAGATTTGAAAACCCCTGGATTGTAGTTTGCAGGAAACACAGCTTCTGGTAAAGTGTTCCAAAGCTTTGCCGTCCGTACAATAAACGTTGAAGCAAAGCGCTGTGTTCGATACTTCGGCACTTCCACCATAAAACGGTGTCTACCTGCGGACTTTCTGCTTGTTCGGTTATAGAAGGGGGCTGAGGGAATCATTTCATATGTAGTGATATTAATATTAATATACATTAATATGTAGTGTCAATGGCTGTTGCTTAGCAATAGTGAGTGTAAGTGTCCCTTACTCAGCTAAATGTGCGCTGCTGGTTGCAAACCGCCTACTGCTGCTGCTGAACGTCACACCGCTGTGAAGTTATATGCAAGATACTTACCAATGGGAAGCAATGAATGCTAGTGATAGGGAGGAACTTCATGTTATGTGTTGCCAGTATACAAAGTGTAATCTCAAGGTGGTTCAAGCCTTAAGGCTCACAAGTTGCTGGGTCTTTCTCACACATAATCGTATCTGATCAACGTATGCTGTTCCCAGACTTCCCGACAAGCTTGCTGGCGCTGAAGGGAGTGCTAAGTCTTGTCTGCCGCCACAACATCTTTTACCTGGAGCTGTACTCGCGCCTGTACGGCATGCTGGAGCCGGAGATGTTCGCCACGCGGCACAAGCGCCGCCTGCTGCACTTGGCCGATGTGTTTTTGTCTTCGAAGTGAGTCATCATCATCATCAGCAACACAACATTTACTACCCGCGGAGCTGTGCTCGCGCCTATACGACCTCATACTCAAACACTGACCTCTTACCCGAACGTTTGACTTCACACCCAAACGCCTGACCTCATGCCCAAATACTGACCTCATTCCTGAACGTCTGACTTCACACCCGAACAACTGACCTCATGCCCAAACGCCTGACCTCATAACCCATCGTCTGATTTCACTCAAACGTTTGACCTCATGCCCAAACACTGATCTCATACCCGAACGCCTGACCAAATACCCAAACGCTTTAACCTCATGCCCAAACGCCTGACCTCATGCCCAAACACTGATCTCATACCCGAACGTCTGACTTCACACCCAAACGACTGACCTCATACCCGAACGTCTAACTTCACACTCAGACGCCGACCTCATGCCCAAATACTGACCTTATACCCGAACTTCTGATTTCATACCCTAACGCCTGACCTCATGCCCTAACACTCACTTTATACCGAACGTCTGACTTCACACCCAAACGCCTGACCTCATGCCCGAACACTGACCTCATACCCAAACGTCTGATTTCACACCCAAACGCCTGACCTCATGCCCAAACACTGATCTCATACCCGAACGTCAGATTTGACACCCAAACGCCTGACCTAATGCCCGTGCCAATGCCCAAATCCAGTCACTCAGGGAGAATATGGTTGAGCGCATGAACTTTCAGGTGGTCTCCGATTTAGGCGATGCCAACCTGGTTAGGTTCAATGTAGCTAAGACCCAGGCGTGTCTTTTCTCTGCTAAAAAGAGGTCATTTAAGCTGGCCCCTTCTTTCCGAAATGTGACCGTTTCGATAGCTGACCACCTCGATCTTCTCGGGATTACTCTGACTTCGTCTCTTAATTTCGGTTCCTATATTGATTCCAAGGCTCAATTGGCTGCCAAAAAGCTTGGTATCATCTCGAAGGTGCGTCAGTACTTCCAGCCGGAACAACTGCTCATATTATATAAAGCACAAGTTCGGTCGTGCATGGAATACTGTTCGCACCTTTGGGACGGATCAGCCAAATACCAGCTTGCTTGAGGCGTTGGAGTCGATTGAGAGGCGAGCTAAGAAGATCATTGGAGAAGCCACCGTTGCTAAAGCGAAACTCCAAAGCTTGGAACATCGTCGCAAGGTTGCTAGCCTGTCGCTCTTCTATCGGTTACATTTCGGTGAGTGTGCAACGGAGCTTCACAACATAATTCCTCCGTCCCCATTCCACCGTCGAACAAGCAGGAAGTCAGCAGGGCGTCACCGGTTTATGATGGAAGTTCCAAAGACTCGCACGAAACGCTTTGATTCTACCTTCATAGTTAGGACAGCGAGACTTTGGAACTCTCTACCTGGAGCCCTGTTACCAGAAAATTATAACCCAGGGGTCTTCAAATCTAAAGTAAATAGGTTTCTTCTAGGCAAGCGTGCTACATCTTAGACTATAGTGGTGTTTAACATCAGGCAGGCTATAGTCAAACGTAAGCCTATTTATTGAAAAAAAAAACAACACTGCCCTGTTACCCGAACGTCTGACTTCACACTCAAACGCTTAACCTCATGCGCAAACAATGATCTCATTCCCGAACGCCTGACTTCATGCCCAAACAATGATCTCATTCCCGAACGTCTGACTTCACACTCAAACGCTTGACCTCATTCCCAAACAATGATCTCATTCCCGAACGTCTGACTTTATACTCAAACGCCTGACCTCATGGCCTAACACTGATCTCATACCCGAACGCCTGACCTCATACCCGAACATCATGTCAATGTCATTATTTATTTTTATGCCCATTCTTATTACCTTTTTTTTACTTATATCTGTATACATCAACCAACTCTAACTCTGTTCTTTCCAGACACTTGCCCGAATGGTTAATCTATGCTTTCGCAAAGCGGGCGTCCCGCCTGTCGCTGACGGCGGGCGATGCTGATGCATCCATGTTGCTGCAGCTTGTGGTTAACCTAGTGTTGCGGCACCCGCCGCTCAGGAGGCACGTGCCCCATTTCAGTAAGTAGACTCTCCTCTCTTCCTAGAGTCTTCCTCATGATTGAGGGTCCACCAAAGAATTGCTTCATTGGAGAGGTTTTAATGGCGCTAATCGGTGCTCAGCTGACAATACCTCGCGTTCGCATCTCAGTGGGTACTTCTCTTCTATTCCTAATTACTACAGAGGGTTGTGTTTCACATTAATGTGGGACGTGATACTCTTGAGAATTGATTTAATTAACGAAATTCTGACTACCAAGCTAAAGAAGTGAATCCTTTAAGGTATATTAAGTCAACAAACGATATCCTTTTCATAGTAATACAGAACATTATTCTATTATTCATATTTTTAAAACAAAGGCTCGAGCGTCCAACAGCGCACACAAGTTTCCTAAGAGCTTTTCAATTTCATTCTTGGAGACAAGTATCAAATACACGTTATTTCGAGAAAAATCTTGACTGATTTGTCACATAAATAAAACTAACTGGATATGAAATAGAATGTATTAAGAAATCAGAATAATAGATTAGAAATATGGTTCTACCGATTGCAAATGAAATTTTAGGTAAACAGAAACAGTGTTACAAGGGGGTGTGACCAGATAGGAATGGCCAAATTGGCTTCTATTTCTTGCCTAACCAGTCACAGTGATACGAGGGGGTGTGACCGGATAGGAATGGCCAAATTGGCTTCTATTTCTTGCCTAACCGGTCACACTATGTCAGCCTATAATGTTTTAGGCTGTTTTTAATTGCGATGAAAAATGTACAAACTTTTGTGCCTTAGATGATTTTGATATCGTCTATGGTATATATTTTTTTTTACTTGGAACGTGTTTGCACTTGGCCATAGTTTACCTGATAGCAAGCAAAGGCTATGGCCTAAGATGGAGCGTGCTTACTTGATAAGAACCGGTATCAAGTTGTTGTCTGATATAAATAATTAGTAAGTAATTATTACAATCAAGCAAGCTCAGACTCTCGAGGCTTTCAAAATTCAGGTTAAAAACTGGTACCTAAACTCAATAGCTTAATAATCTGCTGTTGAATTCGTGTGTTTATAGTTGTCTCCTTCTGTCGTTATAGTATGTAGGTATAATATGTATATGTGTTATATATTTATAGTTATTTGCACTTATATGAAACTAGCTGTGCTCGCGACTTCGTCATAATAATTATTTTGGGCATTAATTCTTTCATACATATTTTTTTGATATCTTGAACCGTTTTCACAGCGCACGCAACATAAGCCCTCAAAGATGAATAATTTTCCCCGTTTTTTCCACATTTTCTATTGTTTGTTCGCTCCTATTAGGGTGGAGTTCACCAAACTTTTAACCACCAGTTTAACTATAGTTTAAACATTTTTTAGTGTACACCACAACGTAACCGGCGTTTAAGTGCCTTTTAACTGCGAGATTATCTTAACTGAGCTCCAATACCTCGTTTAACTCTCAGTTACGCTCTATAGTAGTCTGAGGTTACGTTACATTTGACATATTTTGGCAATCTCGAGTCAACATTGTTTATTTTATTCTTGAGTTATTTGCAAAGTACACCTAATTATTAATTATTTCTACATTTTCTTGCTTATGTCAATATTGATTGAAATTAAAAAGATTTGACCATTACTCTAATACTTTTAATTTAATTCAGAAAAAAATATATACTTCTTCAAATATTGGTAAATAATATTTTGTGTAGTATTTACAAAATAGAATTAAAATTCATTTAATGTATCAAAAATATTTAATCTAGAAAAAAAAAATTCGAGACATAAAAGCACTACTGACAAAATATTCTTAAATAAAAACTTAAGACTGAACTGACCGATGTTATTCAGTCATAAGTGTTTGTGTTTTTAATTTCTCTCGATGGAATTGCTCTTCTGGAACGGCAATCCTAACAGCTCCCTCTTTTGCAGCACTTTCTTGAACAATTCTGATTATTTAATTTTTTCTTCAACTCAAAAAATAAAAATTAACACAAAATACAAACGAAAATAACCACCACGATCAAGACAAATCAACACATGAAAAATATTGACATTTGTCAATGACATAAAAATGGAACAAATTACCAGGCCATATCGAAAAATCATGCTCTTAAAGCTCCCCGGTTACGTATAACGCTTTTTCTAATTTGGCAGTCTATTGGTTTACGCTTCCAAGTTCAAAAGCAGTCATAAAACATACAAGTATGCCGTGATGACTGTCTTCGTTATTGACTCGCATAATACGAACGTTCAAAAACTTTTACCTGCTTGCTCTGAAGTGAACTTCGTGCGGTTAGTAATCTCTTGTGATATTTCCTCCGAGGTAATCTCGCAGTTTTCTAACTGTGGATTAGTTTTGAGTGGTGAACAGTAAATATTTAAACCTTAGTTTAAACGGTAGTTATATTTTAACTGGCCGATTTAGTAATCGTCGGTTTAGGCACATTTGGTGAACTCCAGCCATTAGTTGCAGGGTGATGTTATATAGCTCTCAATCTCAAATATAAATGGTCTATCCAACACAAAAATAATTTTTCAATTCGCACCAGTCACTGATCTCCATCAGTAGTGGCACCAGTAGTTCCTGAGATAATCGCGTTTAAACAAACAAACAAACAGCTTTATAATATTAGTATAGATAATCGTATGTGTTATTTGTTATTATATATATAATATTGAATATTTTATTGTTTGTATATATTTTCTCGTTTTTGAACACCCCATCCATTATATTTCTTTCGACTCCTGTCCATCCTACGGTTGCCTGGAAGAAATCGCTATTAGCGATAAGGCCGCCAGTTGTGGCACTATTTTTTTTAAGTCTTTTGTGTTTCTGTTTGTCTTTATTTTGTCAATGTGTGTTACAATAAAGAGTTTATCTATCTATCTATTACAAGGAATACCTTGTAATAGATAGATAGATATATAGTATTTATTGAATTTAAAATACATAATAATGTATTTTAAATTCAATAAATACTTGTGTTGATTCTTGTCGTTTGTATGTATTATAATAAGTGTATATGTATTTACAAAATAAAAGTATATAAGTATTATATCCGTTATCTAGTAGCCACGGCACAAGCGTTTGCTTAGTATGGGGCTAGATGGCTGTGTGTGTAATGTCCCGGAATATTCATTTATTATTTTATTATTAAATAATCTTTTTTTATTGCCCCAGTGTCGAACGACCCCTACTGGATGGCGGCAACATCTCCTGAGAGATCGTACCTGTTGAGCACGTCGCTGTGGGAGGTGGTGGTGCTGCATTGGCACCCCACGCCCGCGGTGGCCGCCGTTGCGGACGCCGTGCTGGCCGCCGCGAGGGGCGCAGCACCCCTGCTCCTGTACGCGCCACAGGTCAGTACGATGTACCTTTCAGCCTTATATCAAATCAAAATCAAATCAAAAACTTCGATTATTTTCGTGATTCGTTTATTTTACAAAATCCTTAGGCCATAATATAGTTACATATAATTTAATAACAAAAGATTCAAGTAAGTAGGTACTAATAAATTTTATTTTCTAACGATTCAAGAATTTCATTAATTAATAAAAAATGTGAAATAATTCAAGAGAAAATTTATTAAAAACTAAGGCTTAAATGTGGGCGTAAAATAATACAATTTATCTCGCGTTTAGAATCTTACGAAGGTTTATAAATTTCCTAGGAAATGTATAAACTTGTTATTTTACCGTGACATATATAGTAATTCTACTTTGATATTAAACCTATATTTTTAATGCATTTTTTTCCACAGTGGGACGAGTTCGATATTGAGCTCAGAAACTGCGTTACGACGCTAGAGATTAACTTCATCCGGCCGAATCCGGATCCGCATCCGGTGCACCATCCGACCACACACTAGTTTACTAGTAATAAATAAAATAAAATAAAATAAAAAAGCTTTTATTTTCCCATAACTTATAAAATTTAAATATAGTTTTTGAAACCTATCATTACTGTTAGTGAGCTTGTGTTATGTTAGTGTTTTAAATTCTTTATCATATTTTTTTAAAGTATAGGGACCGCCTAAGCCTCCTCCATAGCTTTCCATATTACTCGAGGAAGCTGCTCTTGCTCTTCCGCTCCAGCCACCTGTAGGATGTCTGTGTCTTCAGTGTTATATCACCAGGTAGGAAGTAGCAGTAGGCTCGCCTTTCTTTTGTCCAATTGAATATAATGTAGTGTGTACTTCTGTCTTCTATTTGGATTCTTCTCGTCTAGGTAACCTCTGTTATGTCTACTATATATCATTTCATAGTAGAAATAGCATGTTCCATTTCTAGTGGTTTTGTCTCGTTGGTGAATGATTTGCAATTGAATGTGGCTATGTAATATTTATATTCCTTTAATGGAGGGTGTTGGTCGGTTCTGCCTCCGCGGTGACCACCCGTACTGGAGGAGATGGTATTATGTTATTTTTTATGTATTATTTGTTTATTTTATTGTGTTTTTTCTTGTTGTTTTTCAATTTTCTTTTTATATTTATATATTGGGGCGCGGTGTATTTTATTGAGGGTTGAAGGAGCTCTTGTCGTTGCTATTCATCAGATGAATCTCCGCAATCTGGGTGTGTGTGCTGCATGACTTGATGTTTCTCCTTGTTTTTGTAGAAAATGTGTGAGGCTGCTCTGTGTAGTTTTATGTGGTTTGACTTTGGTTTTTTTTCGCCACTTGTTGGTTCAGGCTCTGATTTGATTGGTGGCTAGTAGTATTATAATTATTTTCTTTTTGGTTTGGTGGAGTGATCTCTAGCTCCCTTTTTTTACTAGTTTTAGAAAAGTTATCAGAGGCATACTTAGATTATTAATCAGCATCGCGGACAATTAATCTGTCGTAACGTATATATAAGTGGTCTTCCCCTCGCTTCTAGTTTTTTCTAGATCGGCTTGTAGTTCCTTCCTTTTTTCCAGGATTTGGGGAGGAAAGTCTTCTTTCATGTAGTATGTTTTGTCTTTTAAGTGGGTCTTATTTTTTAGTATGGCAAGTTTTTTGCCAAAAGTTGTAAATGTGACAATTATTGGCCTCAGTTCGTTTTCTGTTTTTCTTCCTATACTTCTTATAATTTCTATCTCATTTTTGTGACATTTTACTTGCAGACAGTTGTTAAATAAGTTATTTTAGTTTCTAAACCCTCATACGACTTTTCATCTTCTTCGACTCCAAACAATATAATATTTCTAACTTTAGCTTGTTTTTCGAGTTCAAAAATTCTTTTATTGTGTTCGGCACCAACAGTTTTCATTTTTTCGAGTTCCTCGCAAATTAGACCAATACGTTGATCTGTAGGTATGTTCATTTATTTTAGAAGTAATCCTGGTTTTTAGTCTATCCAGTGAGTCCTCTTGGTCCTTTTTGATATCTGATCTTAATTTATTTATAAGTTGTTCTAATTTATCCATTTTGATGATTAGGCTCGCCCTTGCTGAAAGAGAGTTGAAGCCTGCGACCGCTCTGCTGTCGAGACGTTAGTTTGGTAGACGAAATTTGTAGCCAGTATCAACACTGAGTATGAGAAATTTATTTGGATTTGCGGGTAGATTTTTTGTTTACATTTGCAAATTACGCAAATATTGGTTGATTTTATTCGCAAATTGATTAATTTAGCACTGTTCCGCTGTTGCGGGGTAAATAACCAAGTCTTAAGTCCACACTTATAGCGTTTTGCACACTTAATCACTACAACACTTTGTCCGTTTTTGGCAGTGACTACTTACAGTTTTTAAAGTTTATTTATGATATCTTGTACAATCCTTAGTATTTTTGTTTGAAAACACTGACGCTAGTAAATATTCACTTGCCGTACAGGATAACGCTATTTTTAGCTATATAAATTCACTTTTATGATTTTAAAACTTTTATGTGCGTGCGTCTACTAGTATACTGAACTAAATATACCTACTGAACTGATGATTGACTAACTGGTTTTATTTAGTCAATGGTAGCAATGCGGTGACTTCGAAAAAAACCAAAATTAGCCGGACAATTTTTTTAATTTGGTGCAAAACTAGCTATAACCTATTCGGCGTTTTTTCTGAACTAAATTAAAAAAGAGTCATAGACAAACATGAACTAAATTGAGTTGCGTCAATCACGCCATCTAGTGGCAAGTAGTAATATTTGTTTGAAACCTGAACAATGAGGGAGTAAACTAATTAATACCCTTTATTTTATCTGTTATATTATATGTGTATTATCTCTTAACAGATCACTCCCGAGACGTTGCCCTAGCAACAATGGTTTTGTTATTTTTCATATTATTATTATAACCTATTTATGCTAATTTATTTTAACATTTTCTAGTTAATCTTTAACTATTGTTTCTTTCTTTCGTTCTAATTAACATCGTTTATCTGCAAAATGGTAGTTATTTAATTATACCATAGGACTTATTTAATAAAATAATGCTACGTAATTTAAGAAAAACAGATTCTGGCTTTTTACACATTTTTTCAATGGATAAACTACTGCCACAGCGAATTCGATATATCTTTCAGGACGAATTGCGATAACTATTGAAACTGCTGTAATTGAAAGCAGGAAACTTATATACAAACAATACAAATATACCGAACTAAATTTTATTCGTCATGTTTAGGTCTTGTCTAATTTGACGCTTAGCGATTAAATTTTAGACAGAAATTTCGTTAAATTATGCGCCATCGAATAGCTTTTTCACGTTTTCAACTAAATTAAATGGCCATAAACAATTCAGTCGTCTCGATCTAAAAATAGTATTTTTCTTGTATGCAGCGGAATAACAAAACCAGTTTGACAGGGACTAAAACCATTTAGTCGTAATTTTGGTTTATCCCGATGTCTCCGAATTGCTACCAAGACTACCTACCTATAGTAATTGTATGATTAAGTATAAAATCTAGCCTTGCGCAGAATGTGTCACTGAAATGAAAAGATATATACATACATATGTGTCTTTTCATCTCAGTGAACTATATCACTCTTCTAATAAAATAAAAATAAATAAATATTTCAGGACATATCACACAGCACTATCTAGCCCCATACTAAGCTTACACTTGTATCATGGGTACTAGATAACTGATACAATACATATATACTTTTCTTTTTGTAAATACATACTTATTATACATAGAAACGACCAGACTTGACACAAGTAATTACAAATTTTAATATTCATAATTACTTGTGTCGTGCGGGAATCGAACCCACACCCCTAGATTAGAAGGCAGAGCCACTACCAACTAAGCTAACGGAGAAGTAGTTCTAGTTCAGTAGTTCATTTACTTCAGTTGCTTAATCAACTTGTTATTTAGTATCGTTCGTGTTTCTTTCACTGTTTCATTGATATTGAGATTGTTGAGAGATATACAAGATATCGGAAAGATTGTAACAATAACATCTCGCTGAATTATCTTATACATCTAAAAGAGGTCTCTTCCAAGCATAGACTCCTAAAGCTCACATCTATGGCTGTCATATATTATGAACACCTTTAACAGTCATTATTGGGTCCTCAGAGAATATCTGACATTAATTACCTACCGAATTTTAATTTTTCTTGCGGATCGCGGAGGTCTAATGTTATATGTAAATAAAAAAAACTAGTATTCTGCAGAAATACCGGTACCGGTACCGACCACAACAGTTCTTCTTCTTCTTATCGAATGAGAGTGGCCAACTCTGTTGTTGAGGATTTATCAAGCAGCCCTAAGGGCTTATGACATAGCTTATCGACAGCCGTAATAAACAAACAGCAGGGACGTACAATTTAACGTGTCATCCGATCCACGGAAACGCCCAAAATGGAATGCCAATTTACGGTCACCCATGCTCGTACTGACCGCGTCGATCTTTGCTTAACATAATCTAATCAGGCAAACGGCTAATACGAAGAAGCAGGTTAATAATCGTGATTTAAGGTTGTCATAAGCAATGTAGTTATATAAAGTACTCACAGCCACATTGTTGACGTGCACAGCCTCCTCCTTGGTGTCGTCGGGCGCGAGCTCGGGCAGGGCGGCCGGGGTGGGCGTAATGGGTTTCCCGCCCTTGATCAGCGACACGATCTCGTCCGCCTCGCGGCTCAGGTCTCCGTCCGGCCGGAACGGGTTGTCCCACCCGCTCTCAGTGCTGAGGATTATATGATATTTGTGGTTATAGATATGTAGGTATAGCTACGAATTAGTCATGGGGCAGAAAATAATTTAAGTCTTCTTCTTCTTATCGAATATCGGTGTCGATATTTTTCAAACTCTCGACTTGCTCAAAGGGCCTCTATCATAAATTAAGTAAAACCATTCTTTTGACGTTATAAAATAAACGTATCGAACGTTCAGGTGGTAGTAAAGGCGTTTTATTATAGTCGTGGCTAGTAAATAAACTACAGCCGTGGTCAGCTCTTGATGGGTAACTAATGATGCTCTCGACATTTATTAAATTTTACAGAAGTAAAACGAAGTCTGAGGCTAGTTTGAAATATCTGGATTATAAATAAAATAAAAACAAAATAAAAAAGCTTTTATTTCCAATACATCCGAATTTCAAACAGAGTTTTTTACATTTGTGTTAGTTAATTTGTTTAAGATTTACTTTCATTCAATTATTGGTTAGTTGAGTTATCTTTCATGGTGTTAGGTCCGCCTGTGGCGGGAAAAGCTTCCTCCAATTTTTCTTCTGGTTGTAGCTGTCCAATCTCAGTGGTTATAGCAATTCTTGAGAGTAATATTTCAGGCATTTTTTAAATTATTTGTTTATTTAAGGATTTGTTCGGAGACATGTATCGCATTTGTTGTATGTAACTTTTTTAATAACTGTGAATATACTTATTTCTTTGTTGATTTCAGTTTTCAGTACCTCTTCTCTTTCCGAGATGGTGTTGAAGTTGCATTTCCTTAAATTCGTATATGAAAATATAATCTCCTTAATTATGCATCGTCTCAGTTTTCAATTTTACATTATAAAGCCTGCTCTATTTTTTCATGCGATTGACAGTTGATTTCGTACCAACGTTGATGTTTTTTTAGATGATATTGGAGGGTGGTGGTCAACAACCCCCGCCGCGGTGACCGGCCGTTCTGGGGGGATACTGTGTTGTTCTTGTATTGTACTGCTTATTATGTTGTTGATGGCGCAGTGATATTTATAGCGGTTTGAAGTAGCGGAGCCGTTTGCTATTCTCCCGATGTCTCTCCGAACGAAATGCTAGTGGCAGGGACCGAGTGCTCAGCCTGTTGGCTTAGGTATTTAGCTATGGTATTTTGACAGCTGGTATTTTTCTTGTTTTTCTTAAGCCTACTTTTTTAGCCGCTTGGATATTTGGCACCGTCTTAGGGAAACCTTCAGTTGTATATAGGCTTCCAGTTTGACTAGGAGGAGTTATTTCAAGCTCTCGTTTTTTGTTGTCCCGCGGTAGATCTCGTTGGTTTACTTCTTTTGTACTCGGGGCCTCGTGGACTACTAAGCGATCGTATTTAATAAATGCTCTCTTCCCTTCCTTTCTTTCTTTTTGAAGTAGTTCTTGTAGTTGCTTTCTTTTCTCCAAGACTTGAGGAGGATAATCTTCTTTTAAATATGTATCTTTGTTTTTCAGTAAATATTTGTTTTTCAGGACAGATAATTTTTTGCCAACAGTTGTGAATTTGACAATAATTGGTCTCGTTTTTCCTTCGATTTTTCTGCCCATTCTCCTTAAAAATTCTAAATTATTTAACTGACAATTTATTTTCAGATCATTGTTTATAATGTTAATAATTATGCTTTCTAGATCTTCATATGATTTTTCACTTTCCTCTACAGTGAAAAAAAATAACATTTTTCAGTCGGGCTTGTTTTACCCGCATAAAAATATCTGGATAGTAGAGATTATCTCCTAGCACGAACTATAGGTAGAGACTTTAACGGAAGATGTTTTTTTTGGTGCAACAGCACATCTTCTGGTTTGGTTCGCGTAATGGTAGCCTTATATTAGCAACATATAAAAAGGAATCATCAGAGACCACCTGGAAAGTTTTTATTTGAATCTAATAAATGAATTTATGCTTTACTCCGCCAGCGCTCACATGAGTTAAAAGCATGTCTACACGTATTCAAACATACATAACTACGTATAAAGTATAGGTATTCTATGTACGTTCATTATTTACCGGACAAACAGCAAGGCTGCTCCCTCATTTGCATCTAACTACATCTCCGTACATATAAACATACATCACATGTGTATGGAGTGTACATACAATTCATTATGTATAGATCTACATACAAGTTTGAGGACATATTGTTATGTAACCCAAAGTTACTATCTACTGTCACTTAGACACATAGTGACAAAGTAAAGTAAGTTGATATGCAAGTGGCCAGCTCTAGTATCTCGAGTTTTTAGGCTGCCCAAACTTAAGATAGAATCCAGGTGACAAAAACATTTCAGACCTTACGAAACACCAGCGGTTTCAACAGCAAATTGATGTTTATCGAATTTGGGAATATTATGTATGACAGTATCTGTACCTCAGTATAGGAGTGTTATATGCATTATACTCGTATTTTACGTTTCTGTGTCGCATATGCGAGATGACATCATTGTATGGCGCACAACCACTCTGTAAACATTAAAGTTCTATACTACTCAAGCATACAGTTTCTTGTATGTTGTTATTTGTGGCGGGACCGTCAATACCTTCCAAGGATCAATTTTCCAACCATTTGCGTGTGGTTTGCGGGTGCATTGTGTATGATTTACCCGGTAAGACTAACACACTCCCATAAGTTTAATTAGTGTATGAATGGTGAACTCTAATGTTGAGAGATACCAATCCGTTTCAATGTTCAATGTTCAATGTTCATTTATTCGTAAAGATTATTTACACGTCAAATTCCATAATTACAATCTTAATAAATTGGATAATTATAAATGTCAATTTGTATACAATTAATCTAATATAAATATATAGTACAATGTACTTTGTACGTTACATTTATTTATCTATTTTGTAGAACTCTTCAAATGTATAAAAAGCCTGTTCTATTAGCCATTCTTTCAATGTATGTTTGAAGACATGAACATGGCTGCTGTGACTTTGTCCGGCAGATTCCAGAAGCACAGGACGTGGCAAATATCATCCCATGACAAAGTAACATCTATAACCTACATTTTTTTTCTTTTTAGTCACCCTTCTACGAACTTGCCGCGTCACTAGTTGCCCGAATTCAGTAATCGACTTCAAACTCCTCTTCCCACCGCTTCTATTTCATTACCCAGCTCTATATACGTATAAGCGAGGTGTTATAAAACACAAACAGCACGTCCCGGCTGGCTCCCCCCATACCAGGCCAGTTGATCGATAATTACCTAACAGTGACGTCGTCTAACATAAACAGCGTCTTCCTAGCAAAAGGAGCGATATGGTGCTTGCTTAGTACAGCTGAGAATGTAGGTTTAGTACTTCGATGGCGGAATTGATTTCAGTACGTTCCAGGATTTGTATGCTATTCATTCGACAAATTGTGTGTGTTGTAGGTGGTGACACAATGTATACTTTTAATAGATAGATAGATAAATATACATTTTATTAAAACACCAGCACAATACAGAAATTTACAAAAATAATATTAACTTAAGTCTAGTGTCTTAACTGGCGACCTTATCGCTAAAAGCGATCTCTTCCAGGCAACCAATCTGGCAGGGATAAGACGCATGTATAATGGTAGACGAGGTGTTTTAAATGTATGTGAAATTACATTAATTGTTGTTGTAATTGTTTTAATAATTGTGTACAATATTTTTTTCTTCTAATTTTTTACTCTCTTTTTGAAAGTTCAATATTATGTTGAAGTAAGTAATTGACTTTGTTTTTTTTTGCGTAATGAATTATTTTATCTATTTTACATACATAAGTAGCATGGTCCTGTCACTTTGCGCGTAAATGTTTGTGTATGTTTGTTTTTGTGTGTAAGTTGAAACAAAATTAAGAATAATACGAAGTTACACACAAATAAACTTAGAAAAATTACCAAGTATATACCGAAGTAACTAGGTAAATAGATTTTTGTTGATGAGAACCACTTACCTGATTTGTCGATTGTACATAGCGTGGTCGGCCATGTCGTGTGCGTCGCTGGCGAGCAGCGAGTAGAGGTGCGTGTCGTGCGCCGGCGCAGGCGGCGGCGACAAGCACTGCGGTCGCGCGCCCTGGTAGAACGACACTCGGACCTTCGACCGCTCCGGGCTGGAATGTACACAACTACATGTCACTCACACGTTGTACGACTTAATGATCGTTAAATTGATAATGATATCTTTGGAAATAAATAATGATGTAGTCCGAGCGGAACCACTACAAATATTCGTAGTTTACATTGTTAACATCTGCAATGGCTTTGCGCAAAGTAACATAGATATTTAACGACAAAAATCGTAAATCCAAGGCATATTTGCTACCAACTACATTTAATTTTGTTTTTATCCCATTGGAGTTGGATGTTACCAGTCAAGATTTAGCCTTTCAACCCAATAAAGCTAGGGGGCAAGTTTAGATGACGATTTTCTAAGTTAAAAAGAAATTTCTTTTTATGAACTTTCGCAGTGCTTTTAAAAATCAAATTACTGAAATTAATATTAATCCAGGGAGATCCAGTAAATTAAATATGAATGCAAATTAAAAGGAAAGCTTATAGGCCAATATCACCAATAAATATGCCAGCAAGTGGATTCGACACCAGCACGAAATATTCACATAAAAGACATATGCAAAACACAATTCGCTTTGTAAATATATATTTTGCAGCTAATCGCCAGCCACCAGCATTCTGAGAAAAAACAATAACTAACTAATAAACATATTTTGTAACCATACAAATGCTGTTCGTAGTTTTCAGAATAAATGAGGCTCTGAAGCCATGATACTGTTTTAATTAAACAGATCAAGTTCCTTTAATATTAGTTTTTAGTCCAAATTTTTCCACTGAATTCTGATCGTTTCCTAAAGTTCCGTCTACCATCGCCGCTACTTGTGAGTATGTGCTATTATTTCAGTAGCCAGGCTAACTGGAGCCCAAGTGAAACCTAACATGAGTGATTTCATACGTAATTGGCTACGCATCGTGTTTCAAAACAAGCTATACTTATGCAGTAATGGACACATGGTTATACATATATCATATCACGGTAAAGGTATATTTCCATTTAACAGGTACCTATTTTATCTTCATAGAAACGGTTCAAAAATTTGCGAGCCGACTTTTCCACCACACGCCAAACCTACGACTATATTTGATTCCACAGTCGTACAGCCACGTTAGAATGAGTTTAGGCTCTCCTTTTTTGGAAGACGGATAATAAAATTGGGTTCTATTTCCTTTCTAACTGTACCGAAAGGACAATTAACATAAATCGCCAGATTTGGAACAGAAGCCAGCTCGTGTAAATAGCAAACTTTCTATATATATCTGGTTACCCACAACTTTGGATGTGCGGCTTTTGTGTTAAAAATCAAAAGTTGTTAGCCGCATTTTGTAGATATTTTCAAAATCAACAGTAGTAGCACAAAATCATCTTGTTTTGTATTTACTTGATATGGGTAAGGTAGTGCTGGTTATATATTAATATCAAGATAGGCCAAAAACATCCATTAATATCGAGAAAAACTTTAAATTACAAAAGAATGATTTTTTTATCAATACTTTCGGCCAGTTTTGCCTACATTTACTATCTATTCTTCTAAACACAAGAACACACACAACACAAAAACAAGAAGAATAGATCGCAGGTGTTGGAGATGGCAAGTAGATATCATAAAAAGACAGAAATTGTTAGGTACTTGGAAACAGGGAGAATAGAGTCACCCTACAAACAATAAAACCACTACTTTTTCCCAAAAAAAAGTTAACCAATAGGAGACAAGATAACCAAGAACAGTGAGAAGGCAAGTAGGCATCATTAGAAGTAAGAAATATTTGGAAACAGAAATAAAGGCTAAACCCGCTCTGAGATTGTATCAGTCTAATTGTTGAAAGTACGTAAACAAGATTTAAACGTAAATAGAGAAATACAAATGCCTGAAAAGGAGAATGAGACAAAACGGCTATGATCAAGGTTGTTCCCGACCTCTATACCTAAGGGACAAAGTCGACCTTGGCAACTAAGTAATTATGAAATGCATCCAACCAGCTACATTCATTGCCTGTTTGGCAAGGAAGCCGAGTGATATCATAACGTATTTTTAGTCCGTATCCAAAGGATTATGACTGTATTACTAAACGCAGTTGTCCGTCTGATTGTCTGAAACCACTGTCGCCAATCTAAAATTCACAGGTCTATCAGTTTTATAAGTCATAAAAAAACACAAATTATGTGCCTAGTATTTTTAAAACACCGAGTAATACTTGCATGACGTGTGCGATGATAAGTAATGTGCGTGTGTATTTTCTTCTTGGATACTAAAACAACAAAATCGGGGTCTCGATTTTCTTGTGCTAGGCCTAAGATAGAAACGAATAATAGCGGCAGTCCAGTAAAAATCACTGTTAAATTACCTACTTATTTCGTTTGTAAAATTAAAAAGGCCTTCAATCAGTTTAAACCACGTCAGGTAGGCATATTCAGTAGCTGGTACATGGTTGATTTGTACCATGTTCCGCAAACAATATGTTATTTTCAGATATGAAAATGTGAAACGCATTATCTTCGTTCAAAGACTATACCTACTGCAAATTGTATGACCCTTTCTGCCCTACTTTAGCGGTGAGGGTTATTTTTATTCATGTTCAACTATGGATAACGAGTTATGAAATGGCCTACATACTCACTGTAATTTTATGGATACACCGATTATTATAATGACACAATGCTATTATGGTTTACCTGTGCGACTATAAAGCCGACTCCTATGGAAAATAAATTCTAAATATATTTATTATCTAGTATGCCTTCTTAATGTACTCCATAATTTTAATGAGTTAGATTGTCTTTATGTTATTTTATATAAGGTTTTAGTTCTGTATTTTATTTAAATTTTCTTTAGTTGTGACAATTTTGATTTGTAGAAAGACCTGTGTCAATCCGTTTTGAGAACAATTTAAAAAAAACGTGAACAAAGCACACGCAAATTTTCTCGATTATATTATAATACTAGCTGCTCTGCCCGGCTTCGCTCGGTCACGCGTTATATACTTAAAACCCGTCCTCTTAAAACACTATCTGTTAAAAAACCACAACAACCCCGTTGCGTAGTTTTGGTGATCGAAGAATGTAAGGGCCGCCCGTACACCGCCTGCTGCATATTAAAATTTTAATTTAATTATTATTTCATTTCTCGCCGTAAAAACCATCCTTGAACTTCAATGAATATTAAAAATAAAGAATTAGCCGAATCGGTCCAGGCGTTGTTGAGTTATGCGCTTACCAACACATTTTGCGATTCATTTTTATATATAAGATAAGATTAGTGCGATGATAGTTCCTCCTTGTTCGTCGTTTAATTACTAAATGTAAATAAATTAGTTTGAGTTATGATTATCATTAGTGATTTTCCTACAAACGTCTATTGTTCCCGGTTCAATACTTGTATCGTTACATAAGTGATAACAGGTATCTTATCATTATCACCTACATTACGACCGAGTGCGAGTTGTCAGTGATTATAGACACATTCAAATGATAGCTCTGTTTACAACTAAGTATGCTTTTGGGTTTGAACAGCTGATCCATGACTAGAATGTTATAGTTAGTATAATAATATAGTTAGTATAATAATATAATATAGTTAGTTAATATAGCAAAAAGATGTGTTTTAATGTAATTTGTAAAATACTTAATTGTTATAGGAAAACTGAAAAACTAAGACAGAAATTTTCATGATTTTCAAAATTCTTCGTATTTATCAACCAATTAAGTAGGTAAATAAATTAAAAGCAAGAGTACAAAAGTACATTTGTTTCTTGTTATAGCAGGTCACCATCATGGTGAGGATATTGTAAAAAAAACCGAAAACTACTTAAGTTGTCTTTCACCTTGAAAACGATTGATAAACCGGGAACAACAACAATCGTAATAGTGGCAACCTATCTGTATTTTACTCGTAACTTTAAAATGAGTATTTTACCAGATTTTACCCATGCCAGATATTGTTATGGATAACTTGTACGAGGCTCTGTTACGTAATATTCTTGTTTGCAGATGCGAGGCGCCGAGACCTCCTTATTAAAACCGAAGGTGATACAATCGAGAACCTCTTTTATTGGGAGCCACAGATCGCCCCGCACAGATATCATACAATATCGGTATTTCTTCAAATACCACTTTTTTACGCGTTAATTAAAAAAACATTCTTTCTAGATCATTTTTAAAATATGTACCTAACACAAGTCATTTGTCATTTTATTTATGTTAAATTCATATTAATGAAATTTGTTTTCAAAGTACGCAAGTTAGAGATTTTTTTACAAAACTTTGTATTTTTTTATAAGCTTACAAACTGGTATAAGTAATACAATTACATTTAATAACGTAATAAAGAGTACATGTACATAATGTAAATTTTATAAGTAGGATATACTTATATATATATATATATATATATATTGAACAAATGTGCACTACATTTTAAACTTATATATGATTTGTTTTAATTTAAAATAAATAATAGAATTCTTATTCTCAACTTCCAACGACACACTCTATATTTTGCGAGCCATATACGAGCTCATAGCCGTGACAAAGATAAGACAAGTAGTCGAGATTCACCATTGGCCGACACGCCAAGGAGGACTATAGTCCCTTCTGCAGAGTTTAGCATAGAAGTTACTTTGGTAGATAGCACAATTTGCAACATTTTACAAAGAATCTCCACCATGTGAATGCAGTGGTATCTATTGGATGTGATCTCCACCTGATGACTATATGTCTGCCCACTCGCAACTCTGGCTTCTGCACACCTTGTTAACATTGAGGCTCGCTCCAATCTGCTGTGATTAACTCACAGGGACAATCTCTTGCAAAACTGAACTATAATTTGTCCATTTTCCGAATTAATTATGAATTAAAAATTAAGTGAATTATGAATATTTTGTTCTAGGTCAAAAGTTGAGTTCAATGATGTAATTTTTATAATCAAGAGTCAATACGTGAAGTCTACAAATGAGAAGACATAACCGTCGGATTCTGCCGTTATGATAAATTCAACAATATTTGATTGTATAGTCGTTACTCACTTATGTTCTTGGTTAGTTGTTGTTATTACTGATTGGGTATTCTATTCAAATTGGCAAGGTAGAACCTTATGCGGAATAATATTAATAACGAAAAATAATAGTGAAAATCTTATACCCACTAGAACACATAAAATATTGAATAATACAAAAATATGTAATGAGTGAAATGATTATTTTATCTTATCAGATTTATTTTGGTTCTTTTGCCAGTTTATTATTCCCTAAGTACTTAGTAGTAACTTATATGTGTACAGTATACCAATAGGTAACATTATATTTCAGTGTACATTTTGTCATTACTTCAATGTTTCAAGACTGCAGCACACACCCACATCTTAATCATCATTTTCAAGCTACTATCAGACCATCTGTGCCTTGTCTCTTCCCATCTTTAACACCTCCTAACGTCTATAACATCTGTGACTCAGTCCTTACTAACTGGTAACTAATCTGTGGCAGCTTCATACAAACTAATGCATTCTGTGTCCGTCTGAATAAAAATCTGACATCACACATTCCTTAATAGCATATGATTCAACAATAAAAATAGAGATACGTCAACACAACATAATTGTCAGGGACGCAAGGTCAGGCACAATTTGCTATAAAAGTTTATTGTGTACTTGATGGTTAATCTATGTGGATTGAAATCATTGGCTGCATTCAGTTGCCTAATGTCGTTTAATTTGTACTTCTATTGATAGATCTACTTTTGTATGATGCATAGCGTTTTATTAAAGTTGTATGGATCACCTGATTATGGTGCACCCATGATGGTCCTCATGGCTACTTTGGACTTATCAGTCCCAGGAAACTAAATTAATAGATTTTTTTATATATTATAAAATGGTAGTACGTAGTTATATTGTGGCAAGTACATAATTAAGTGTTACTTGCGGTGCATCGGAGGTAAAGTGAATTATAGTTGAATCATCAAACTTTGTAGATTTACTACTGAATAATTATCAGCACTATAAATCTTAAAAGCTTAACTTTTATTGGGAAATTAGCGAAAATAATCACGACCTGTAGGATTGGAACCTGCGTATTTCTGATCACCGTCCAGAACGCCTTAACCACTAGGCTACGGTCTACTAACGGCCTGGCGCGAAAACCTACACTCATTTCCAAACAATGCGGCTGATCTGAAACACGCATGTTTGAATCCTGCCGGTCGTGATTATTTTCGCTCATTTTCCAATAAAAGTTTACGTCAAACAACCATAGTGGCTTAAGTACCTACTTGACAAAATAATTTAAACTATAAGTAAGTCTTGGTCTTCAGTACAGAGGGTATTTGATGAAAATGTAATTATGACTTTAGGAACACTTCCAAATAATAATAATAAAAAAATAAACATTATATATAGGTAGGTACATCATAAAAAAAAAACTAAACTACATTTTCAAAAGGTAGCGTACCCAAAATGCTGGCTGCATTTCCCCGTTGAATAGCTAGACTAATCTTTTGGGCAAAGTACAAGCCAGCATTTTCGTCACGCGAAGCCTGTTTCAAACGCCCCGACAGATCTTGGTAGAGGTCAAGTGCGCTCTGACCCCACGGCCCAAGAGTTTCTACCCCAAACGGTACAAATAAATAGCCCTTGTCTAACTTAGAATATTTGCGCTGTTTGAGGAGCTCTGCAGATGAAGCAGCACCGCCAGCCTGTTTGGAAGATGTTTCAAGATGGGAGGGCGCCAATGTGTCGACACAAGTTGCATCCCACACCAGCGGCCGACCCAACTTCCAGGGAATAAGCGTCATGACTTTTACTTTTATACTGCCCCAACATATTTTTTTGAATAAAATAGCCTAGGAATACAAATTATATTTGACCCTAACTTTACCTTTCAATGTGATAGTAATTACATGGCTATAAAATAAGCAGTCAGTTAAAAGTGTCTACTATTTCATTACTTTATCTGATGCATCAAAAATAAAATTATAGCTACCTAAGTAGTTTTGGATAAACATTAACCTAGGTTAGGATGTTTGTAAATAATAACGAGATCATTAAACATGGCCTTCATTAATACACATACTGTATAATCATATACATTTTCTACAAGTAAGTAAACATTATGATTGATAAAAACAAAATCATAATTCTAGGACAGTATCAGTACTTACTTATTTCAGTAAGTATAAAAAATAAATAACACTAAGTAATACCTTACTTTGTACAGTGTCTATTAAAAGTAATTCAGATGTCACAAATTAAAGATAGGATAGGCCTCTTTTGGTCTAAAACTTTTGTGCCTTTTGTTGAGTCATCATCATCACAAATTTAAGGGCAGGGCCCTTGTCTGTTGAGTAATTGTACTATTTTTCTTGCAGCATTATTGTACAATACACTTTTTCAACTTTCAATAATCTTTAATTATACACTCAGACTTTCTCTCAATCCATTGTTACAGTCACTCAAGGATTTTTTTATATCATCCCTCTCTTTCCCTCTGCATTGTTCTCTCTTTGGTTTTGTGAAATAAATTTTATATGAATAGAAACCTTATGCTCTTACACTTAAAGTTCATTTTCTATAAATGGTAAATCGGGGGTGAAATCGGTCAAAAATGAAAGGCATATAGAGAAGGCTGTTGTCTTGCTTCAACAGCTTGCCAGTTTAAAAAATAATGTGTGATAAATGTCACTGTCAACTTAAGTTTTGAAATATTTAGCAATAAATAATATTATTTAATTTTATTTACTATAAGTCTTACTTGACACATAGAAATCTGAATTAATTTGTGAAATTAACACAATATAAAATAAGTAACCAATTAATATTATATTATTTTTCACACAAGCAACATTAAATTATGATGACATTATATGACAAAAGATGGCGGGAAAAAAATAATTTCATTTGTAATTTGAAAAAAAATTTAAATGTATTTTATTGTAAAAATAACAAAATGGTAAGAACTTGTAGTGTTCCGGGATGCAGAAATGAATCTTATAGTGGTTGCAATATATCTTTCTACAGGTATGCTAAAGTTTAAGTAAGATTACATTATGTATTGGGACTAAGGTGACCATATTTTCTCGTGCTTGAAATAATTTGTGCAATATGATATTTTTTCAGTTTTCCTAAAAATTAAAACATTAAAATAAATTGGCAAAAGAACTTAAATATTACACGACCTATTACAAAATTCTCCAAAGTTTGCAGTCTACACTTTGATCCAAAATCTTTTAATACTCCAAATTCTCTCTGTTTGTTAAAAAAAGACGCTATCCCAATTCCTGCCGTGGTGAGAAAAATTTAGTAATTGATTTGTAGGTATTAGTAGTAGTGCTGATAAAAAGTAGCCAAGTCATATATTCTTATACCATGGTTTTACATACGATTCCTTAGTATTGTATACAGTTTGCTTTATATTGGTGTACATAGTTTAAACCATCACTCGTTTCAGTTAGAATTTGAAACACAAGGAAAACGATAGTGTAAAAAATATAGGATATAGGCAACTACCTACATGCAATTCAAATGTGAACTTGTATATAAATATTGTAATTGCTGCAAAATGTTTATGATTTTGATCACATTGCCTCCCTGTCAATTAACCGAATCGATACTATTATAAGTTACAAACTAAAGTGCATTTTAATTTGTAAGTAAGTTTGTTGGTGTTTGTTACTTAACGCGTCAATAGAGCTAAGGATCATCATGACTGGCAAGATGCAGGTAAAATAGGACCGCAAAAGAGACTGCTCCCGATTTGGTAAGAAGATGAATTGGTATATCCTAATTTTATAATTTATTGTCACCCTGGTTAGAAAAAGACAACTGCCTTTCATACTTCGCCTCGTTCTGCTCATATTGGATCAGCAGTAATATTTCCCTATATATTACTTCCATGCAGTCACTATATTTACCGGTAAATTATGAGATATTATCATTGGGATGTCATTGCCATCTAGTCGACACTGAGTGACACTGACAGCGCAAACATCAAATTGCTACATTCACTTTCTTGAATTATTATTAAAAGGGCGGCCATCTTGACGGAATCACTCTCTTTGGAACGAGGCGTTGTTGGATATAAAAGGTCGGTGTTGTGAATATTTGTAACTAGATAAATAAATAAATTATATACAATAAAATAGCCTTTATTTCCCTCGTTCTTTATAAAATTACATTTCATTCACTTCTTAATTAGGTTGTTTGAAATTCTGTTTAATATTTAATTTTAATTATGAAGATTTTTATAGTTGATGTTAGGGCACCCAAAAGCGGATAAAGGCCTCCTCCTTGCTGGCCCAGGCGTTGCGGTCCTGGGCTAGTCTGGTCCACGTGACTCCAGCCACCTCCACGATGTCGTCTCTCCACCTCTTCTTCTGTCAGCCGCGCGTGCGCGTGGCGTCCCGCGGGCACCAGTACACGATGCGCTCGCTCCATCTGCCGTCGGTAGAGCGGGCTAGGTGTCCCGCCCACTTCCATTTTAAGCGGCACAACATCGTCACTGCGTCTATAACTTTGGTCCGCTGTCTTATTTCTGTGTTCCTTACTTTGTCCATGAGGGTGAGTTCAAGCATAGAACGCTCGGCTGCTCTTTGGAACTTGGCAATTTTGTCAACAGTCTTGTGTTAGCGCCCATGTTTGGCATCCATACAGCAAAGAAGGCAGGATTGTATTGTCCATTAGTCGTTTTTTCAAGTATATAGGCATACAGCTCTTGAAGACATCCTTGTTAGCCCAGTATTTTCTCCATGCTGTGGCTATCCTTCTGTCAATTTCTTTGCTATCTGCATCTTGAAAGGAAATAATACGTCCCAGGTATATGTATTCGCTTACATACTCGATGAATGTGTCTTGAAGTTTTATAGGAGTCTGAGTACCGTTTGTCATTATTTTTGTTTTAGAAAGGTTCATATGAAGACCAATATTTTTGCTCTCGCTATCCAATTTATTTAGCATATGCTCTAGGATTTCCGGTGTTTCAGCCATGATTATAATATCATCCGCAAACCGTAGATGTGTGAGCTTCTCTCCGTTTATGTTCAAACCATACATAGACCAATCAAGTTTGCGGAACATGGACTCTAGGATGGCTGCAAACATTTTTGGGGACACTGGATCCCCTTGTTTTACTCCTCTTTTTATGTTAAACGGTGGTCCAATGGCTTCTGTTCTTATTTTTGCCTTATATCTGCTGTATATTATTCTGAGTATAGATATGTATTTATTATTTATACCTTGCTCTCTCAAACTTATCCATAAATGATTGTGTGATATAGAGTCAAAGCTTTGGTATAATCGACGTAAGCCAGATATAGAATTTTGTTATACTCTTTGCATCGCTCTATACATTGCATGAGTGTAAACATATGGTCGACCGTGGAGTACCCTGTTCTAAAGCCAGCTTGCTCACGGGGCTGTTGTTCGTCTAACGCTCTGGTGACTCTATGGTATTATAGACGAAAACAATTTGTAGAGAGTCGGCAATAGACTTATAGGTCTGTAGTTATCCATATTTTTAGCGTCCCCCTTTTTGTATAATAGAGTTATAATAGAGTACTCCCAGTCCGTTGGGATCTCTTCTGTTTCGATGACTTGGTTAAACAGAATTGTTAGTGGAGCTACTAATGGTTCTAGCATAGCCTGAATTGTGTCATTAGTAACGCCGTCTTCGCCAGGAGCCTTATTTCTTTTTAAACGGCGAATTGCTCGCTCTACCTCCGAATTCAGAAGGGGCGGTATTGTTTCGTCATTTCCTTCGCTTGAGAAGTATGATATGCTCTCTTTATCGTGATTTGAGTAAAGGTTTGAATAAAATTCGGTTGCAGATTGTAATATGTCTCTCCTATTTGTAAGTTTTTCATTCAAACAGTTGTTTATAGTTTTGATCCATTCTTTGTTTTGGTCAAACTTTTTCCTTGTTTGTTTTATAGAGCTCCGGTTTTCTATTTCTATTTCAAGACTTTTTTGTTTAAGTTTCTTTTTATTTTCTATAATTGTTTTACTGATTTTTTTGTAGAGTTGCTTGAGTCGTTTTTTCTGTACTTTCGTTCTTGGATAAACGTTTTTTAATGTCTCTCGTTCCGTTATTAACACTTTCAATGTCGGAGTAATTATTTCACCATCAGGCTCTTTATTTATTTGTGGCAGCTTTGTAACGCACGATTTTATTGCTGTTATAGTAGCGTCATAGAAATCGTTGGTGGTTTTGTTTTGCATGTCCGGTAGTTGTAGAGCTATGAGGTTTTTCAGTGACTCTTCTTCGATCGGTGTGTAATTTCTATTTCTATGTACGATTTTACTACGCGTTTTGGGAATGTTGTTAAATTTATAAGTCATTCTTACAAGTCTGTGGTCCGTCGGGAATTTCGTAGAGAAGACTTTCAGATTGGACACATGTTGCTTCTGTTTTACTAGAATGAAATCTAATTCGTTACGCGTATGTCCATCTGGAGATTGCCAAGTCCATTTCCGCTTCAGACGTTTTTTAAATAACGTGTTTGCTATGGCAAATCTATATTCCTGGCAAAAGCTTAGTAAAGTTTCTTCTCTAGCGTTTCTTTCTCCATATCCAAATGGGCCACATATATCTCTACTTCATCTAAAGGGGTTCTTATTTTTGAGTAAGTCCCCCATTATGATAGTATTTTTACCGGTCGATATCAAAGCTTTCAATATGTCCTTGTAGAAATTCAGAACCTCAGTTTCTTTTGTCTTGTTTGTGTTTGTAGGAGCATATACTTGTATAATATTTATTGTAGAACTCTCAATTTGTAAGTCGATTCGAATAAATCTATCAGAAAAAGTTTGAAAGTCAACGATATATTTTTTTAAATGAGAAGCCACAATAAAGCCCACGCCGTTCCGTCCTTTTTTATCCCCTTTGTACATAAGTAAGTAATTTGGTTTTTCTATTATCTTTTCATCGTTTATTTTTACTTCGGAAAGTCCTATGACGTCATATTTGATATTTTGTAGTGCGTTTTCCAGTTCAATTAACCTATTACTAGCTTTTAACGAGCGAACATTATATGTGCATAATTTCAAGCTGTTATGGTGCATTCTTCAGTGTTTGTTAAAATAGTTTGTTCTTGTTGTATTGTAGAGTCGCAAGAAGGGTTAAGGTCTGAAACTCCCACCGTGACCAGCGGTACTGGGAGCTGTAGATTATGTTCTTGATTAAGATACTTCTGGGAAGGAGTGCTGTTGTTCCGAAAGGTAGCTTGGTAGTGTTTGGGTGCCCGAGATAGTTGCTATTCCTTTGATTGATTTGTAGTTGTTTGTTTTCCAGTTTGCGATGTTTTCTTCAAGAATGTCGTTATCGATGGGCTCGAACTTGTGCTAGGTTTAGCACTCGTGTTATTTCTGTTATGATTACTAGATGTAACAGGTGCGGTACTCGGTTTAGATTTTTTATTAGACTGCGCAGTTTTGTTGGAGAGAGAAGTCTTTTTGTCTGACTTCCCTGGCGGAGTAAGAGAGAGTGGTCGCTTGTTACTGTTTTTTTCTTTAACAATTATGCGGTCATATCTCAGGACGGCTGGTATCCCCTGTTCCTTATATTCGTTTAACTTAGGTATTAATGATTTCCTTATTTCTAAAATATTTTTAGGAAAATCTTCCTTTACGTAGGAACCAGTGCCATCTAATGTTGACTTTCGTTGGAGAATGTTTAGTTTTTTCCCGAAAGTACACAAAGTGAGCCTTATAGGTCGCGGCTTACTCCCTTTTTTTCCCATCCTACCAACAAACTCTATGTCCCTTTTATCTATTTCTATATCCATTTGTATATTTATGATTTGTAGTACTATATCTTCTAGTTCAGAATAGCTTTTTTCTTCCTCGGATATACCGAAAAAGATTACATTTTTTTGCCTTAATTTTCAATCAAATTCATCCATTCGTTTATCCTGTTCTTCCTGTTTTTTCTGAATTTTAGAATTTTTGTAACTAGATAATAAGTGAATAATTGTTAAAGCGAGAATAAATGAATAATTACTGTATCAATGAATATTATAACTTATAATTGTACCCCTTCTGAGCGATCGTAACACCATCCACCTTCCATGACAGACATATTTTGTCTATACCAATAATATTGCAACAAGATGTACAAGAAAAAGACAAAAGTAGCTTAATAAATAAATTTACATTTAAAATGCATCAAGTATACTATAGACATAGGTATACATAGATACAAACTGGCTTCAATGCCTAATTGATTGATAATGCATTATGTGCTGTGGCTCTGAAAGTAGGGCATAGGCTTATCAAATCATTAATATATGTACAGTAGCAGTATTAGTAGTTCTGAACACAATGACAAAACTTGCTACTTTATGTAGTTGTATAAAACCAATTTCAAAGAAAAGTAGGATATTGATTTAATTTGTACCTATATGGGAGTATGTAATAAAGTTAGAATTAGCTCACAGATTTTATATTCTACATATATGGGAGAGATCTTAAAAGATAGCATTCATTCAACCAGAGTACTTAAGTTACTGAATTTATACTACTTTAACACATTCTAGGAAGCCCATTAAAATTTAGGTGAATTTGTTAATGGCTGCTAATTTCACACGAAAAGCTAAGTTATGTATTGAGAACATGGTCACATAATTATGTAGTAACCATTTTAGCTGGGTACTGACTGATTATGGTAATTACCCTTTTGACTAAGCCCACAAATTGTAAAAAGTTAATCTATACCTAAACTCTCCAAACTACAATAAAGTATGCACATGTTTAAAATGCCATGCCATCACTGTTCGTTTAGCATTTTTTTATTACACTAGCATCAGTGATTCAATTAACATAGATAGGGCTTCTGGAATGTGCTTTATTGCAGTCCATGCAATCTAGGGAACTATGCATGCTCATACAAACTCAAGATATATGTTCCTAAGTGTACATTTTATTTGTTGGTATACCATACCAAGGGATAGAGGTACGATAGACCTCTTTTGGTCTAATACTTTTTTGCCTTTTTACTCCCTTCATCCGGGACACATGAAGGGAGTTGGGGGAGACTTTTGCCCAGGAGTGGGACAATATAGGATACAAAAAATAAAAACACAATACAGTGTGGACTTTAGGAAAAGTTATAATCTGTACCATGTATTTTTATTACCAGTTTTATATTATACCTAAGAGCATAATTGTTTCAAATTAGTTTGTTTTCTTTGTTCACATATATGTACTTACCTACTTACATTGAAATAGGTACCTATAACTTTTTTCATGTGTCAGTTTTAATGCAACAGGAAGACAAAAGATAATTGTTAAAGATCAGTTAAAAACAAAAGAAAACTAAGCACAATTTTGAAAGTTGTAATCTATGGAAAGGATAAGTATGGAAACTTATTTCATGGGGTCATTTGTGATTTGGTGACTAAATTGAAACTAAACTGAATGCATCAAAACTGCCTAGTTGTGATTATCAAAGCTAGAATAATATAAGTAATCAGGGTGAGGTGCTGTACAATGTGAAAACAAAGTAACAGTTTAGTTTGGCCATCCATATTCGTGTTTATGTGTCTATCATAGCAGTGGCGTGGTAACAGGTCCCTAGAGGCGCTGCGAGCTGGATTGACATCTAGCAAGGTGCTACCAATAAAAGTTAATGAGATGAATTAGAGCGCGCGAGGCGGAGTGCCTCTCTAGGGCGGGTCCTGACGACTCCGCCACATACATTATAAATAGAGCTTTCAAAACCACTGCCAATGCATGTTTACTACTCACAGGATGACCTTGTACTCGCGCTGGATCCGATCCGAAAATCATTTTATGTTTGTAAATCACATCTCATGACGTCATACCGCCCGAATTATCCACTATTATGAAAGGACATTCCCTCGCCGCCAAGTTACAACGCAAATTCGCAAATCATCGCCCTCAACATACAAGTTATCACACGAACACGTTTACTGCAAGGATGCGACAAAAATCTGGAATGGAAGGAGCGCCCCACAAAGAAAATAATGACGTGATTGTAAATCGGTAAATACTGTACCTTTTACCGCGATCGCTTTGTGTTAATTTCACCGATCACAGCACAACACTGAGTAACAGTAAATTTAGAATAAAAAGGATAAAAACATCGGCGCAGTTAGCGGTTCTTCGGTGCACAACAGTGTTTCTGTTTCGTCGGAGCACTCACTTCACTTCACTACATCGATCTCGGTACTCTCGCGGTAGAGACGGAAGTCGCGCGCGGCGGCTGGCGGCGAATCCGTGGCGAATGGAATGGAACGAACGAACGAAACGCCACCGCTGCTTGCTGCCGACCGTGACTCGAGTCTCGCGACAGACTTGAGTGGAGCCACGAATGGCGCCGATCGCGCCCGACTATAGCCGAGCGCATCGAGTTGGATCCGCAATGGCTGATATACGAGCGATACGGTAGAGCTGTTAAAATGGATGTTAATTGTTTAAAACAACGATTAAATGAATTGATTGTAAATTTTAATAAAATATTTTGTTAACAATTATTATTTTTATCTTCTATTCTTAATCTTGAGCGAACGTGCAGACCCTTTCAAAAATCAATAATATCAATAGCAAATGCGACGGGATCCGTGCGAACGATTTTGATCGAACGCGCGGATCCATCCAAAAAATCAATAAAATCCAAGTGGTTTTTAGTTTCAATTGAATAATAAACTATTGGTCAGCAAATATTACACAAGAACAATTAATAATTGTTACCAATAATATTGTATTTATTTATTATTTTATTAAAGTTTATAATCAATTCATTTAATCGTTGTTTTAAACAATTAACATCCATTTTAACAGCTCCACCGTATCGCTCGTATCAACTATTGCGGATCCTACTCGATGCGCTCGGCTATAGTCGGGCGCGATCGGCGCCATTCCTGGCTCCACCCGAGTCTGGCGCGAGACTCAAGTCCGACCGTGGCTTCGTGCGGCGCACGCAGTCGCCCGTGGACTCGCCCACGGGTGACGTAATGACCGCTGCTTGCTACGAGCGGTCGCGATAGCGGGATACTGTATTTAATTCAACATTCATTACTGTAATCGCTTTATTAGACGCATATAACCATTTGCTAGCTATGTTCATTCATACAATCAACGTACTAACCTAGTTTCAACCTTGCGGAGGCTCTTTGAACTATTTTCGAGATCTATTGTATGACAAAACAAAAAAAACAGTATCAACGAATGACAGTAAAAAGGTTTAGAACATTTTTTGGTCTTGTAATGATTGCAAAATGTTAAAAATAAGCGCTTTTTATTTACGTGCAAAGTATTACAAACTTTTATTCTGACTCTACTCTATGTCAAAAAATACAGAAGCAGGAGCAAAACGCAGTCGAGATTCCCACTGGGCTTGATTTCAACGCCATCTAGGCAATAAATTATGCAGCGCTACATCTAGTAGCCTCCTTGATATTTTATGAAGGCCTCTAGAGGGCACTATAGTTGTATTTTGATTTGAAAAGTAGTTCTTTGTGCCACCCCACATAATATTGGGATAGGTAAGGTAAGGGTAGTAAGTAGTTAGTGTATGAAAGATAACGATGGCCAATCGCTAAAAGGGTGACGGCAGTTCCTTCCTGAGGTGGAAATGGGGTGGTTTTATGACAAAATGGAGGCGAACGAAGGTGTCATGTCATTATAGCTAGGTATAAATAAATGTAAAGGCCTGACACTGACACGAATTAGGTAACTATTTAAGTACCTACTTACCTATAATTTACACGTACCTACATAATACTCAGAGCTATAATAAAATAAAAATATAATAGCCTTTATTTCCTGAATTCAATTATTTCATTTACATATTATAGTTACTTAGTTTATTTACAAAAAAAAATTAAGTTGAGTTCTTGATTACTTATAATATTTTCTTGTATCAGGGCACCCAAAAGCGGGTAAAGGCCTCTTCCTTGCTGGCCCAGGCATTGCGGTCTTGGGCTAGTCTGGTCCACGTGACTCCAGCCACCTCCACGATGTCGTCTCTCCACCTCTTCTTCTGTCGGCCGCGCGTACGAGTGGTGTCCCGCGGGCACCAGTGTACGATGCGCTCGCTCCATCTGCCGTCGGTAGAGCGGGCGAGGTGTCCCGCCCATTTCCACTTCAAGCGACACATCATTTTTACTGCGTCTAAGACCTTGGTTCGCTGACGTATCTCTGTGTTCCTTACTTTATCCATAAGAGTAAGGCCCTGCATGGAACGCTCTGCCGCTCTTTGGAATTTAGCGATTTTATCGACTGAGTCTTGTGTCAGCGCCCACGTTTGACACCCATATAGTAGAGAAGGAAGGATCGTATTATCCATCAACCGTTTTTTCAAATATGTAGGCATACGACTTTTAAAGATATCCTTATTAGCCCAGTATTTCCTCCATGCTGTGGCTATTCTTTTGTCTATTTCCTTAACGTCTGCGTTTTCGAAAGATATAATGCGCCCAAGATAGATGTATTCGCTAACATACTCTATAACAGTATCTTGAAGTTTTATTGCGCTCTGAATACCGTTTGTCATTACCTTTGTCTTTGACAAGTTCATATAGAGGCCGATCTTCTTGCTCTCTCTATCCAAAGTGTTTATCATTTGTTCTAGAATTGTAGGTGATTCAGCCATTATTACAATATCATCTGCGAAACGTAAATGTGTGAGCTGCTCTCCATTTATATTCAAGCCGTACGTAGACCAATCTAGCTTGCGGAACATGGACTCTAGGATGGCTGAAAACAGCTTTGGGGACACTGGATCCCCTTGTTTTACTCCTATCTTAATATCAAACGGCGGTCCAATGGTTTCCGTTCTTATTTTTGCTTTATAACAATTGTATATTGATTTCAGTATCGATATGTATTTTTTGTTTATACCTTGCTCTCCCAAACTAATCCATAGTTGTCTGTGTGATAATGAGTCAAAAGCTTTTGTATAGTCGACGTATGCCAGATATAGAGTTTTATTGTACTCTTTGCATCGTTCGATACATTGCATGAGTGTGAACATATGGTCTACGGTAGAGTATCCTGATCTAAAGCCAGCCTGTTCACGGGGCTGCTGCTCGTCTAACGCTCTTGTGATTCGGTATAGTAGCTCAGCTCCCTTTTATAACCGAACAAGCAGAAAGTCCGTAGGTAGACATCGTTTTATGGTGGAAGTGCCGAAGTGTCGAACACAGCGCTTTGCTTCTACGTTTATTGTACGGACGGCAAAGCTCTGGAACACTTTACCAGAAGCTGTGTTTCCTGCGAACTACAATCCAGGGGTTTTCAAATCTAGAGTTAATAGGTACCTTCTAGGTAAACGTGTTACACCCTAGGCTGCAGCAATGCTTAACATCAGGCAGGCTGTAGTCAAACGTAAACCTATCACACGTAAAAAAAAAATAGTATAATCGAGGAAAACAACTTGTTGAGTGTGGGCAGCAGACTTATGGGCCTGTAGTTATCCATACATTTAGGATCTCCTTTTTTATACAATAGAGTTATAATCGAATATTCCCAGTCTGTCGGGATCTCTTCTGTTTCCATAATTTGATTGTATAAGCTTGTTAATGGAATCACCAGTGGCTCTAGCATCGCCTGAATTGTATCGTTGGTAACTCCGTCTTCACCAGGGGCCTTATTCTTTTTTAATCGACGAATAGCGCGCTCTACCTCTGAGTACAGAAGAGGAGGTATTGTCTCTTGGTTTTCTTCAGTTGTGTGGTAAGAGGTGCTCTCCTTGTCTTGGTTGGAGTACAGATTAGAATAGAACTTTGTTGCGATCTGCAAAATGTTATTTCTATTTGTAATTATTTCATTCGACGCATTTTTTATTGTTTTTATCCACTCTTTGTCGTGATCGAATTTTACTCAGAGCTATAGAATTAGGTATATAGATACTGACGTCGTTTTAAATTGTCTTCTACTACCGTTTTGAATAGATTAATTCCAATATTTTCTCACGGTCTTCGTTCAAACGTTGACCGCGGCGCGGATTTACTTAGGTACCTACCTAGTTAGTACCAATCTGTAGACTCTTTACTGGGAAGGTAGAGAAGTAGATAATATATCTAAGTACATTTTAAGATTTCGTCCAATTTACGGCAACATTGAAAAAAGGAAAACTACTTTTTTATCTATCTATCTAAAGTAAGACTGATTACGTTAACAGCTGCATAGCTTTGGTAAGCGCAAGTGAATATCTCATTGCTGATTTGGGTATTGGGTGCTTTAGTATACTTATTGAGAATTTTGTCAAGCAAGCTTTTAAAATTAAAACAACTGACAGCATAAAACATGATTGCTCAATGTTTCATTGGTTTTACACCTAAACATTGAGAGAAATAAAATGTATGTATGTATTGATGACGCAATCCCAGGCTTGCAGTTTGCTGAACCGAGCCGGGCTGTCGAAACAATGACCCAAAAACCTCGACGGCAAGAATAAATGTAGACTTTTCAGGAGAAATGAGAACTACTTGTGTACTATACACGGTTACCTACATGTAAGTAACGCATAGCCTTTCAAAAGTGGCTTTCCAAAAAAATACCCGATAAAAGTAATTCAGCTTTTCCATAAAAAGATTCATCGCTGACATACATATGTCACCTAAAGGAAACCCAAATTTTTTTCGCGAATTTAGACAACGAGGACCAAAGGTGTTACTTTTGCCTTAATAAAGCCGCCCCTAAAGAGTATGTGCTAGTTATCAGTTAGTCTGTATAGTAATACCTTACCTACATACACATATATGTACCTAGGCATGTTTATTGATCGGATGAGGCTGTTGAAAACTTGTTAAAACATACCTAATACTGAAGCGCATGGCTCAGGCTCAGCAAATTGCGGTATTTGTTCGCGATTAGCAAAGTCGAATTCGTTGTTCAGCGTTTGTCAGCCCTTGTGACCATTGAAGCAGTGGTATCCGGGCCCTTCCGAACTTGAATTGGAGTAGGTATATTTTAGATGTACTGTTTGTCTAGTACGGCAGTCGTTAAGCCATGTCGGAGGCCTTTAGGGCGGCTTTATTAACTCTTGACAAAAGAGTTGGCCACTCTCATTCGATACGAAGAAGAAGTCGATTTGTCGATCTAGGAGCGGTTTGAACGCTCTACATCAAAGTTAATACCCTCATACTAAACTAACTTAACTTGGCACGATCTAGTAACGCATGAAGACATGTCGCGGTCAGCTGTGCCAGTAGCTTTTGATCTAATCACGCTCTAATATAACATAATAACATATAAAAATTACAAGTGCAATAATGTGATGTGGAGTACTCGCTTCACTCATCAACTTTTCTTAGCGAGAGTAAAGTGACCCTGTTTCATAAAATGGACCCCACACAATTATAAATAACACTATCAGCCATTGAGACAGTCTGGGAAGCTAAAAAATTGATCCCCCGTACTGATAGCAAGTGAACCTATCCCGCAAAGAGATCGTTCACACATACATGGACGCATTCAAGGAATTGAAGGGGCAAGCTGTTAGTAATGTATGACAATGTATTTGTTTTTTTGGGGAAAGTAAAGTTGGTACAAGCTCTTTTATTATAGCTGCGTACAAGGACCTTTATCAACCGAACTAGACTGTGTATGAAACTCTTATTGTTATCGGGGTAAACTCTAACGATTTCATTGCATAATGCTCCCACGATCTCAAATCAAATATGCACTGTGTGTGGTATGTAAGTAATTGTAATTGACAATTCAATTGATTATTATAAAATCTGAACTCTTGACTCACAACCAAAGAAACCCACTGTTCATATAAAAAATGAAAGTAAGTACAAAGTTTTTTACTGTTTAGTAATATTTTAAATTATATAACAAAGGCAATTGTAAATACCAGTAACCAGTAAATGTTAGTATAATATGTTTGTCACCGCAACGGAGCTACGGATTTTCGTGTTTTTTTTTATAATGGCAGTATAGTAAGTAAAAAAAATAACTCCTTGTTCAAAATAAAGTGCAATTATTCGGTTTTAAGCAGTGTCAAAATTCCCCTTTGTTCGTCTCACCTAAGTACGGCCCGCGTCCGTTACGTAAAGAAAATATAGAGGGGAGGCCCGTTACCGCCGAATGGCTGACAATATAGAGGGGAGGCCCGTTACCGCAAAATGGCTGACACACAACTGTCAGTGTACCGAGCTATTTATTGATTGCGAAGGGTCTCTTAACTATGCCACTTTGCAAATGTTTGTGTACAATCTTTCCAAAACATATCAACATTTTATGAAATGTAGAGAACATTCTCTACATGACCTCAAAGTTCATGATTTTTTTTTAAATTAATTAGAATCCAAATAATTGTAGTTTCATACCATGTTTAGCAAGCAACTGTTACAGTCACTATATTTACCGGTAAATTACGATATTATTATCATTGGGTTGTCATTGTCATCTAGTCGACGTGGAGTGACACTGACAGGGAAAACATCATCAACATTCACTCTCTTAAATTATTATTAAAAGGGCGGCCATCTTGACGGAATCACTCTCTTTGGAACGAGGCGTTGTTGGATATAAAAGGTCGGTGTTGTGAATATTTGTAACTAGATAATAAGTGAATAATTGTTAAAGCGAGAATAAATGAATAATTACTGTATCAATGAATATTATAACTTATAATTGTACCCCTTCTGAGCGATCGTAACACAACTTGTCTTTTTTTAAAAAGAAACACAAAAAAAATTCGCTCAGTTATACCGGCGTGTAAATGTAAAGGGTGATGACCGAGTCACGAGAAGCTGAAAAACGTAGGTGCTGGTCTTCAACCAGCGTTGGCGTGTAACTAAGTTGTCTCTCTTTTTTTTTACGTGGGATAGGTTTACGTTTGACTACAGCCTGCTTGATGTTAAACATTGTTATTCTCTGAGTCTAATCGTCTTCCAAAATATCCTAATCGAACAATACTATTACCCTCTTCCCAGCACGTACCAGCCAATAATAATGTAAAGAGAATATAACGAGATAACTTGAAAAAAGAACACGCTAAAAAAGCAAATTCGCCCAAAATCTGGCCAGTAACCAAAAAGGTGATGACATACTCATGAGAAGGTAAATAACGTACTCGTCTTCTGCCACCGGCGGCGTGTAGGGAAAGCTAGTCTCCTGCAGACGGGGCTGGCTGCTGGGGGGGCTGCTCTCCGCTTCTTCTTGGAGGGGGCTCTCGTAGATCAGCGTCTCCACCATTGACCCCTTCGAGCTACCGAAGGATACCCTGCGGAAGAAAGAAGTTAGGTCAGGTGACATTGTACACAAATAATCTTTATTGCTTAAACCGTATACTTGTGGTTATGCAGTAGTACCATATTTTTGGAATAATCACTTCTTTTATAGAAAAACAACAAATGCGATTGGATCTATGATATTTTATTGTATTGTAAATGCATAACGTTTGATTACCGACACTTTCAAAGTCACGTGTTCCCAAGAGTGTTTTGTCGAGAAAGAGATGGATGAAAATCTTTAATTATGTCTATTTATATGTCATATTTTTTTTTTTTTGGAATTTATTTATTTCTTACCTTAAAGATAACTTAACTAACAGAGTTTTAATTTTTTTATTACAATTGACCTTAATGTAGAGTTACCAGTGGCTACTGCACTAGGTACCCCTGTATCGCAGCAGCCACAGGTGCTTTTAAACGGTATGATTTTAATATGCAGCTACGCAAATATGCATATACCAATTTATATATGAATACTTGCTACCTATATAAGTATTTTAATATTACTCTAAACATGTGCCTTATTCAGACTGATTGAAATGTGTAACCATGTAGAAAGAGGTGATATTTTCAATAATGTATTTTTTACAAGGTTAAAATATATTTATTGAAAAAAACTTACAAAACAAATTTTACTAATTAAAAATAAAAACTTAACTAACTTATAAACCAAAACTTATAATTAACTTAAAACACCTATAAAAAAAGTAAATCTTTAGGCAACGTTCCCAGCATGCTGGCGGCATTGCCACGTTGGATGGCAATGCTTATCCTTTGCGCCAAGAATGCGCCAGCACGCTGGTCACGGGTTGCCTGAACTATTTGTTCTGCTAAAAATTTATAAATTTTATGGGCTCCTGGTCCCCACGTATAATGTATTAGATGGAATACATAACATGAGATGTTACCCATTCACCCGAATACTTTTAGAAGTTCGCGAAGAAGTTTGTTTTAAAAAGTATTACGTAATTATTCGGAAATATGTACCTTGTGTATGTATATATCTATTATTATTAAGCCAAGCGGCGAAAATATACATCATTATCGACTGATTATATTTTCGTACCGCTTGGCTTCGAAACTTTTGGTCCGTGGGGTAAAAGCACGAAGTCTTTTATAAAAAAAAAAAAAAAATGTTGATTGACATCACTAGAGACAAGAACGCTGGCTGGTTCCTTGCGCAAAGGATTTCTATAGCAATCCAGCGTGGGAATGCAGCCAGCGTTCTTGGCTCCATACCACATGTAGATTGTTTAAATTTAGTTTAGATGTAAATACTCTTTTTTAGTTCTATTAGTGTTAATATGTGTAAATATTGTTTCTTATTATTTTAAATAATTTTTTTTCTAGTTATGTATTAGCAAATAGCACAGTTCAATGTCTGCGTCTGTAAAAACATACGTTTCTCCATACAGTTTTGTGAAGTGATGAATTTTAAGACTAACCTAAAAACATAAAAATAAATACAACAATTAACATAGTGCCTTTACTATCTTATTAAATAAATACATACCTTTTTGCTTGGGACAAGCCATAGAACAATAGTAGTATAAAATCAGAAGGGGTAAATCAAATGCTTTGTTCTTAGTTTTAGATATACAATTATTTATTTTCAACTTTCTTTAAAATATCAATGAAAATTCCCTAGTTTTGTCGACCGCCTCGTTTTCCACCCAAAACAAAAGTCCACGACCAAAGTCATCTGTCAATACTTTCGGCCTCTCAGTTCCGGATTCAATCTTAACTGTCAAAAGATACTGCCTCGGTGGCCAGTATCTTTTGACTTAAATACTTCTTTCGGAAATATTGGTACATTTATTAATTACATTTTATACAATTTCTAACAGTAGTTTATTTTATTTTATTTCATACTCATCTATGCATGAATGGAAAGAGCCTACATTGCACGACACAAGTTTCTACTTAGTGTGCAATGTAGTGCACCCAGTGCTTAATGTCTATGTAGTATTATTGTACATATATTATATTAGTTAAATATTGTACTTATCCTACTTTAAGCAGGTACCTACATAGCATTAAGATCTGTACCTAGTTATTAAGTGTAAATAAATGATTATATTAAGTTTACTTTTGATGTACTAAAGACTACTTTTAGATCACCCATCCAAGGATTGACCGCGTCGACCTTTGCTTAACATTGGTAATCGCATGCGATTGCCTCCGCTAGGTAGCCACGCTGAGCTACTGGCGCATCATAAAGGTCAACAAAACGCGAGTAAAACCGCGCATCGCAGTTATACCTATCTAAACAATACCCCCTAGCTAGCGCATTTATCCCATTTCATGCTTCAGCGCGAATATTAATTTGTATGGATTAAAAATCACCCCTCCCCTAAAATAAAAGTCTTTTATTGAGGGTACAGTCCATGCAAGAATTCTCTGCAGCCGAATAAAATCGGAACTAAAAGTGTCTCTTCTTCAGGTTCAAAATATAGCACAAGTGCTGCTTCTAATCAAAGTTATGTTGAAGGGACTTTAGTTTGGAAGCTGTAAGGGGTACATTATTTACTCGCCCGCAGTTTACTTCCTAAATAAGTTTTCGACAGATGTTAGTAATCTTCTGAACGTCGACTATGCATTTACATGTTCATAAAATAAATTACAATTGGATATAGATTGGTAAAGGAAGAAATACGCGTCATCACCATCATCCACAGCCCTTGGGATCCCACTGCCTCCCTTTGCATGTGCTATTGCATTTGCTGATTTTCAAAAAATATCCCTCTGTGTATGATATTCAAGTAGATCACCCTGAAATAACATACAAATATACAACCTTTTTCGTCAAGTACTTTATTTATTTAACTATACCTACTAGATTTCATCCTTGGAGAATAAATTTATTTCATGAATATAATTTAAATGTCAATGTCTTAAATATTTCGCAGAATTTGCAAAAAATATTCGAAGTCTTGTTTTACAAACGTTTATTTCAATCACATTTCTATTAATATTACGTGAGGTTTCTTTAATTTTGCCACAAAAGAAATTCGATTTCGTTTCAAGTAGAGTTTCCCTGTTTGTTTCAACCTACGAGTAAAAGGTAAGAATTCGAGGCAGTTTCCTAAGAAAGTTTTATTTATATACCAAGTACCTACCAACACCCACTGATACGGCGTGACCGCCTACCCAAATACCCCCTGACATACAGAGGCAGACACTATTTATGATAGTTGTGAATTCTCAGCGTATTTTTGTGCTATAAACATAATATACAAGATATATTAATATTTTTACTGACGTTTTTAGTTTCTTTTCATTGTAGAATTTTTGTCAGGCTGTATCACCGGCTGTACAACAAAAGACCAGTCCAAACCAACGATCGTACGTGTTCAAACCAGCCACGGAGTCACCCAGCTATAACCACCACATAAGACGACCACCCACCAAAGTACTAATCTAATCGACCGTTGCCTAACTTAGGCAATCGCGTACGAATTCCTCAATTAGCCGGAGGAAATGCGGCGATCATGGTCCATACTATGTATATTTAGCACATTGATTACACGCTCCGATAGCTTTCTACAAGTACCGCTTAGCATACATATTATTAAATTAATCACAATAGGCTCGTTTGTAGCGAACCAAAGCCGGGCCGTTCTGTATTCGCTTCACGCTTGCCCCAGTTTACCATATTTGGCAAGAGTTCAAGTCTGGGGAGTACTAGGTATAGACTTTATAATCGTTATAGTGTTAATAATAACTGGAGGCAGATTGGTTTCTTGATAGAATATGAGCTCGCACCACTATCAAAACATAAAAACCTCTCTAATTTACAACAAAAAAATTTTAGGCCCGACATATAGTAATGACTCAAAACATGTAATTGATGAGAAAATCCGAAAGTCCACATAAGACGTATCATGTCCTCGGATTTTTTGGCTTCTAACATATAGGCACCCCCACGATGTTTTCCACCATTAAGCGAATTCAAATTAAGTAAGTCATTGATGTAGAAAGCTGGGATCGAACCGAGGTGTGTCAGGATAAAAGAAAGAAATTTTTCCCACTTAGCTACACTTGCTTATAAGAGATAATACAGGCTGCCTCTTTCCAAAGGCGTTATAAGTGTATGGTAACCCCTTGAGCTAATCTGAACCATTTGAAGTATTCCGATGACACCGTTATTAAGTGCACTACATTTACTCTGCTAGTTTGAAGCTGCAGTTTTTCACAGAAATTAAAACAGGACAATAGTTTCTATAGATGAATAGCCTATATATATAGGTATCTATATATAGACAGGACTGAAATATTACCTAAGTTTATTTATTAATCCGTATTTCAGTAACAACGACGACGAATCTGACTTTTTATATTATTTTAAACTTAGATAGGTACTTGACAATTTCTTCGTATAAAATAATCGCGTGGGTTCAGATGCTTCGGGCGTTTCACAGAAAAAATGAGCCTGGTCTGGTCTGAAAGCAGAGCTGACGTTTATATGTATTCAGACGTATTCAAAAACTTTTTATAATACAGTCTTTGTTCTTTCTTTGTTCATCGAAATTCTGTTTGAAACTTGAGACCAAAATCACCGCCACTGTATTGTTCGGTAAATTTCACAATTTGCAAACAATGTGTATGCCATAAAAAAACCTAAAAGAATAACAGAAACTACCTACTGGAAGTTCCCATTGAGTTTAACGAGTTTTAAATTCAAAAATCGTTTGCTAACCACGCAGGCATGTTAATTGGCATATCGCTAAATGAATTGCTTTATCTTTTGTTGTTAGGTTAATCTTTGGGTAGGCTATAAACCTTTTTGTTCCCACTCCCATTTATACCTGACAAAAGCTAATAAAAATCAAGTTGCGAAATATCAGTAGTTCTATACGCTTATTGTATACACGCCAAGGTTTAGTTTTTCGTTCACACGCCTAGATCAGGAAATTATAACTTCAAGCCGGAAGAAAGTTGATAAACACAACCGATACTGATGAGAGTTAACCTGTAATTTAGGAAGTCTTGAAATTACTAATACGCTAATAGGGTTCTAAGGAACAGTTAAATTTGAGTATTATTCAGGTCTTCGACCTAGACATGATTAATAATTATTTATTGAGAATAATGTACTTAAATATTTCGTAAGAATGTATATGACATACAATATTAATAAAATAATAATAATAAATAATAATAATAAATATTCCGGGACATAGCACACAGCGCCATCTAGCCCCACACTAAGCAAACACTTGTGTCGTGGGTACCAGATAACGGATATAATACTTATATACTTTTCTTTTGTAAATACATACTTATTATACATACAAACGACCAGACTCAACACAAGTAATTATTAATTTTAAAGTACATAAATACTTGTGTCATGCGGGAATCGAACCCGCGACCTCTAGATTAGAAGGCAGAGCCACTACCAACTAAGCTAACAGGCCAGTCTATTATGATAAGAAATCATACTATTGCATAATTCATAAATTAATTTATTTGTATATGATTTCAATAAATATTTATTTCTTTCTTTCTCTCTTTGGACTGGTGATGAGTGATATTAATTGGTCATTCACTCTTGACACTCTACTTGCGTTTTCTATGAATTATATGAAATGATATCCCTCGTGTGTAAGCATCGTGACCACTCAGCACCTTCGACTTGATGACTTCTTTCCATTTCCTTCTACATATATTCGATAAAATGCAGTACATTATAGACTGTAGTATAGTAGCATAATACCTATATAATTTGTTCCAACCAACGTGTTGGGCTGCGACCTCAGGATGTTTTCAAATTTTTGTTTTTGATGTCATCTAGCCGCCGTAGCGTGGGTCTTCCCAAATTCGAGGATGCCATTCTTAACGATATTAATGCAAATTTATTCATTAATATTCACAATATGTCAAACATTATATGTGTACATACCTATATGTCAAATTAACACAATTCACAAGCCACAATTATACACAATAAAAATTAAAATACACACACAAACAGACCAAAGAACAAACACTATTTCCCGCGCGCGGAAACAAAAGTGCCTAGTACGCTGGCCGCGTTTCCTCGCAGAATTTTAAATCAAATGATTTCCCCTAGTTACAGAAGGCATGGCATCGACGGAGAAGTACGACCCCAACACGGAAGCGTTCCAGATGCGCGCGCAGTGGAAGAAGGCTGAGAACTGCCGCCAGCAGTGGCACGAGAACTGGAGCTGGCTACTGGATGAGAGGATGTGAGCGTGCTCTACTAAGTCAATAACTATTTAGCTGTATTGGCCAGGCAGTTAGTCTGATGGTAAGTTAGTTGCGACCAAGGATATAGCGCGCTTATCTAATAAGAACAGCCTCCTTAGAAAAGAGGCGTATATTATAGTGCGCGTATAATTTACGCATACTAATGGAATAGAAAGACCAATGTAGTAGGCATATAATAGAGTAATATTAATGCCAATCAAATTGAAGCGCCCTCTGCATTTCTTGACCAAAACGAATATTGTATATATAGGTATGTTACGGTAAATGTAGATAATCGGGAATTATGCATAATTACCGGTAATTATGCATAATTACCAACGCACTCGGTAAATGTAGAGAATTATCCACATTTACCGGTAATTACATACATCTAGCTGTGCCAGTGACTTCGTCCGCGTGTAATAGTTATTTTAGGCAATATTTTTTTGCATTTTGAAGCGTTTTCACAGCGCACGCAATGGAAGCCCTCAAAGATGAATAAATTTGCCCGTTTTTTTCCACATTATCCATTGTTTCTTCGCTACTATTACTTGTAATCACTTTTACCGAGAGCACTAGTAATTATGCATAATTCCCGCATTATCCACATTTGCCGTAACATATATATGTATATACCTAGTAATACTTCTTTATTCTGTGGTAATACTTAGGTATACATCCTATAGCCTAAAATATAAATACAACACCTACCTACATCTTGCTGCTTACATACATATGTATATGTAAGAAGTTAAAATAAAACGCAGAATATTATTTTACTATTCTGTAATATTAATAATTAAGTATGTCTTTAGTATTAACTTTGCACCGACATTTTGATTGTATCGTCACCATCACATTATAGTATTTTCCCGGCTAACATTGGACACCAATTATCACATTAAAAGTTACTGTAGCACACTAATTGTTGATATGAATATGAAGAAATCACAAAATAAAACACAAACAAATTCGCACAAGATATTGGATTTTTCAACTGAAAATTATTTTTAAAAATTATTTTTTCATACGTCAGTCAGTGTCACCTGGATTGACTTTTTTTCGTCTTTGGCTTTAACTTTGTAGGTATATATTTTTTTACTAAAGCGACATCTACTATTTTATTTGCGGTCAAGAAATATAGATTAGCAGCACTGTGTTTCTATATTTGCATTTTGTTCTAAGTTTCACCCCCCTGTATGTAGGTATGGGATTGACGTCACGTCACGATGCGCTCCGCGAGGGGCATTAAGGCCACCATATTTCATCCGAAAACGCTTTGCGGTTGGAAAAATGCCTACAGTTGCTTTTTCGCATGCCATTCCACGCCGTATTAACATGAAAGCAAGGGCGAGCATCGCGCGCATAGCTCCGGCCGACAAGTCTTGTCCACACGCAAACAATTTTGCACAGTTTGAGCAGTTTTGCAGACGTTTTTGACGAAATAAATTCATATAAAATCAGCAATTCAGAATATTCTATTTATGGCTCTTTACTCCTCTAAATAATAACATTATTTTTTAGATATAATTAAATTGGTTTAAATTTCTGTACTACTTTTGGAAAAATATTTCAAAACAACTATTTTTCAAAAAATAAAACTATCGAGCAAAGTATACGTAATCGTGTTTTGGCGTCTTTTATTGTCTTAACACTGAATCAAAATTATATAAACTGAAAAAAAAATTAGCTCTATCTTATATACTTCTATTTTATTTGATTTTTATGAAATGTCGATTTCACATAGCACCCCGCGTTAATTTGACAATCGTGTTTTCGTTCTGAAGATTCAGCTTATTGACAACCTTTTTCTGTTTTGAGAAAACCACGTAGCAGAATCCGAAGGTTATTCAAATTATGTGCAATCTAATTTGAGGTCAGCTTGCGACAGAAAATTTAGTTTATTGTAATTTTAGGTACCTACTATACTTATTACCTTTTGTCTTTATTGGATTTTATACATCCAGTGGCAAAATAAAAATCTAATCAACCAACTATTCTCGGCATTATTTGAAATTATATCTTTGGAAAGATGTCCTTTGATGTTTTGTGTTCGTAAGTCGTAGCGGTATAACAAAAGCGGTTTTACCAATTTATCATTTCAATCAATCAAGATAGGCTAGTTTTCATCCCGGAATAACGCAGGCACCGTTTTATAATAAAATTAATATCATCTCCAGTCCGTTCTCGACCACTGATGAGCATAGGGGCGGGTATGCTTCTAGTAAAAAAAACGTTTTATAATCAAAAATTAAGCCAGTAAAGATTTGTCTTTTTAGCTGTATAATATGCTAGTTAATTACAAAACAGAATTTCTGCTCATAGGTGCTCGGTTTTATAATAGTATCGAACATTTTATTCCGCGTTAAGTTCACAGACGGGGCCAGTCGCGCTCTACCGCGCCTGACATCCGACACTGGCCGCTGCTTTCCCTGCTTGCCTTCCGATTCGGTTCAAAAGAGCTCTTACCGCTCGAGAAACAAGTAAAAACTACTATGTTCGTGTCTTTAATCCCGCTTTTAGATAAAAGATTTTTTTATATACAAGTTCATTCCTATTTCGTAATATTATTAACCTCTATTACTAGGACAAAAACCACAACGCTTCCTAACTCCATTGATAGAGGAACAAGTTACAAGCACATTTTTTTTTAAATATAATGATATGATAACAATGTCAACACGCGACTGTGGCTAAGCTCAGCGGTTCCAGTGTCTGCTTTTCATCCAGACGCACCCTGGTTCGAATCCGGCCCTACACCAATGACTTGTATTTTCAAGTTTAGTGTGGATTTACACTTGCACTTATAACGATGAAGGAAAACATCGTGAGGAAACCGACATATTTGAGGACCACAATATCCGAGGACATTAGTCTTCCGTGGAAGGACCTGGGCGCCCACCACCATGTATTTGCCCATGAGAACTCCCCTTACGAATTAATTCTGCGGGGGAGTCACGACCCTCAGTCATGAGGAAATATGTATCAAAGAGAGAGAGATGATAACAATAGTCTTCGTAACCAAAAAAAAAAAGTATTCGTAATCTAGGAATCTGTTTTTAAGGGTAAATTACTTTATTTACAATAATGAAATATAAAAACAAGGGAAGAAAAACTGTACATACTACTTCTAACTACTACAAAAAAGGGGCACTTAGAAAATCTTTAGAAAAGTGTAAGATAATCTAAGTGCTCCAGCCCACTACCAGAGGGCAGCGTGCCCAGCATACTGACCGCATTACCCGCTGGATGGCAATACTGATACGTTGAGCCAGAAAAAGAAAGAAAAAGGCCAGCATTTTGGTCATGCGTCGCGTCAATAATATCGGAATATGTTGAATATTATGTTACAAAAACCAAAGGCACAAATTACCTAAATCTATTGTCGCCAGACACCAATATCAAAATTAATTTCAAACTTATTTCAGTTACACGTCTTTCAATAACATGGTTTTAGAGTGACTTTAATTAATATTCGAAGGTCAAAAAACGATAGAGTAGAGGTACGCTTATGAATACAGGGTTACAGCTTGGCTTGATTTTTAGTTAGTTTATCTGAATAAGGGGACGACTGTTTGATTAATTTTAAAATCATGAGAAATGAGTTGCACATAGTTGATAGTAATTTATTCATAAACAGAGTTTACATGTCAAAATCAAAAATAATATTCATATACTACATAGTTTGGTACGTATACACTTAAGTAACTACATAATAATATTTTAAATTATAATATAATCCAAATAGGCTTCGAAACTTTTGGTCCGTGGGGTAAAAGCCCGAAGTCTTTTATAAAAAAATTAAATAAAATGTTGATTGACATCACTGGAGACAAGAACGCTAGCTGGTTCCTTGCGCAAAGGATTTCTATAGCAATCCAGCGTGGGAATGCAGCCAGCGTTCTTGGCTCCATACCACATGTAGACTGTTTAAATTTAGTTTAGATGTAAATACTCTTTTTTAGTTCTATTAGTGTTAATATGTGTAAATATTGTTTCTTATTATTGAATAAACTATATCCAACACACACTCTTACAATGAGAAAAAGAATTAAATCCTTTCCCACCAATGATATATTAAATACTTATGGCGATATTAAGTTTCTGAGCCAGACGAACTGATATCTTATTTATATAATAAAGAATAATACATTAAATGCGTATGTTTGTCCTATGCACATAAGTACTCGTAGTTATTGGTATATAATGCATACCCTTTTTATGTTAGTTTTAGAACATACTATGTCCTAACCATCGAGCGGGGTGTATGCTCGATGGTCCTAACTAACAGCTATATTCCACGACATTTGAAATCAGCTAGAACAAAACATTCAAATTTTAAAAGAAATAATTTTTAGGTTTGATTTACTTAATTTATGCGTAAGTTATCATATATGAATAACTACAGTAACCGCTTTTTTAATTTCCTGTTAGAACTCAATATTATGTACATTATATTTATGTAATGCTAACTCTGTGTACGATGACGTGTTGTGCTCAAATTGCAATTTGTTAGCCGTTGAATATACACAGTGCGAACCAGGAATGAACCCATATTGAAATCACAAGCTTCGCTGAACAAAGCCTGGTTACGCTGCCCATTAACGTAAAATTGATTAGGTTTCTTCGTCTAGGATATACAGGGATTCTCGAAAATTGTGAGCTAACTTATGTTGAAATTAGGCATAAAAATAATCACTGTATTATAGTTCCCGTAAGGCATGATTTAATTTAGTTGTATTAACCGGCTAGCACTTACGTCAAAAATTACGTCGAAAAATTAGCTCGACAAGTTTTGGAAATCTGAGGTTTCCATCATCAGGAGGACGAGTCAGCACGCGCGTCCCGGTTGATGATGGAAACCTCAGATTTCCGAAACTTGTCGAGCTAATTTTTCGACGTAATTTTTGACTTAAGTGCTAGCCGGTTAATACAACTAAAATAAAAATAATCATTGAAATTTGAACTAGAAGATACTGAAAAATAAAGTCTCGAAAAGCTTGAAATGTATCCAGCTAAAGCTGTATACAACAAACGTGATTATTATTGTGAGCTACAGCTACAAACCACTAAAAATAAGCTAAGTGCCGATACGTTTTAGTTGTAAAGTAGCTTAGTAGTAAAAGTAGCCAATAGTTTGTCTAATGATAAGCACAGGCTATGGCCTAAAATGGAGCATGCTTACTCAAGAAGAACCGATTCCCTCTCACTATGAAGATCGTAGATTACAGTTCGAGGGGAACAGGGAGTCAGGCAGGGAGTTCCACTACTTTGCGGTACGATTTTAAGACTAAAACCCCCCCGGTGGCCAGCCTCATTGTCGTGTGAAGAAGAGCTCCGGGTACTCCGGTGGGAACTCGCCGAAGCCCCTCTAACACGTTACGTGTGTGTAGCGCGTATGTCATGACATCTTGTACTAGATTAGTTATTTATATTATTAGTTTCACTCCTCCCACTCGATAGCTAAGACCACTTTAGCTGTCGACTAAGGGAGTTCCACAACTTTGCGGTACGATTTTAAGAATAGTAAGGGCCCCGTGTAAAAAAAAACTACACGAAACTACAATGAGTTTCCTGTAGTTTTTTTTTTACATTTGCTTATCAGCACTAGTTGTATTATGTGTTCTGTGATACTAGCCCTGATAGCTCTGCCAAGTCGCGAACTAATCAAAGAGCATAATAAATCTAATTTCCCGGGATCAAACCTACGAAGCCGGAGTAATATCCTGTGCGCCACAGATTCTAATAAGGCGCTCGGTACACAGGCTAGGTCTCTGATTGGTTCTACCTTTAAAGATTGCAAGACTACTTGTAAGCGACGGGAATAACTTTGTGGGCGACGTAGATTTTTCTTGTTTACATTCATACGATTTCTTGTAGTTGAAATGATACATTTACATTATGCATACATTGTTATAAGCTAGAATGCTACAGGTATGGAGAAAGAAAAATAAAAAGCGTCATGTAACCATGAAAACCTTGAAATGGCATGCCTTGTTTTGGCCATTGTCACATGTTTATGTCACTTGGTTCACCTGCACGAGAACCGACCGCGGGGACAGCTGATTACATTTGGTAATCGAGTTAAAACTTCTGTGTTAGCTGAGCTGCTGACATTTAGAAATAAAAATACATTTATTGAGATAGACTACAAAACATACACACACACATATGTACCTACTATAAATATATACTAATATTATAAAGCTGAAGAGTTTGTTTGTTTGAACGCGCTAATCTCAGGAACTACTGGTGCGAATTGAAAAAATATTTTTGTGTTTAATAGACCATTAATCGAGGAAGGCTATAGGCTATATTATAACATCACGCTGCAACTAATAGGAGCGAAGAAATAATGGAAAATGTGGAAAAAAACGGGGAAAATTATTCATCTTTGGGGGCTTCCGTTGCATGCGCTGAGAAAACGGTTCAAGATATCACAAAAATATGTATGAAAGAATTATTTCTCTTAAAATAATCTACCAAAATGTCCTCAACAATATATGTCTATGTTTTAAGGTTAACTCACAAGAACCGTTTTTATGGTAATAACTATTCCACGCGGACAAAGTCGCGGGCACCAGCTAGTTAATAAATAAGTTTGATGCGTATGATATTGAAGTTATAGTCAGTCATGTTATTTAAACCATTTAATGATTTTACTATTTCAACGATTCATTTATTTGAACATACAAGACTTGTTTACTAGTTCTAGGTATTAAAATAGGTATTGCAATGAAGCTAAGACTAGTTTTGTTATTCGGCTTTACTCGAACGGCGGCGGCGGCAAAGCATTCGACATGGAAATTAGACGAGCTGTACCCACTGTAGCGGAAAACCACCACACAGGGTTATTGATTAACATTATTTCCCATAAAATATATACATGTCGATACATGTAGTATTAGATAGATGTCGATTGACATCTACAGAAATATTGCTCTTAGCAATATTTCAATTTTTTTTTTTTTCTATCTCTATAACTACTGAACTTACTTTGGTGAATCATGGATCTTTTCGTTTAAGTAAATAAGATATGTCCCAACTTAGGGATTCATATGTACCTTATCGGGCAATTGGTGATTTTTATGATTCTCGAGGATCAAATACATCTAAATTCTAATATCAAGCATATATTCTACTTGAATGAAATAGCACAATGTTACATTCATATGAAGATGATAGTTTGCTTGCAGAAGCAGAAACTCCTGTTTGAAAGTCGGTTAAATATATTATGAATAACCTTGTACTAGTTCATAGAGCTAACAGATCTAGTTGGCCATGGGAAATAATGTTCTTTGAAGAAGGGGGAATAAAATGCAGTTTGGTATACGTGAGGCCGCGATGCTATGTATTTTTAAACAAGTTCTTTTCAGCTTAAACTTTTGATCAGAAAATGAGCGAAAATATTTACAACCGGCAGAATTGGAACCTGCGTACCTATATGGATTAGGTACCATCATCATCATCTGCAGCAATTTTTGTCCCAATGCTAGGTTTATGCTCTCTATTTGGTATCTACAACACAATTTAATTAGCCAACAGAAGTAGAAGGATAAGGCTAACCAAAATTGTATCTTGTTAGCCTACTATGTCAGTAAATAACTTTCATCTTGTAGTTCCGATATCATCCATCCATCATTATACAGTTGAGGTTCCAAAGACCGCATCAGGCGTTTTGCTTCGACTTTCATAGTGCAAACTGTCAAACTGGAACTCCTTGCCCGAATCTCTATTCCCCTTGAACTATAAATTTATCTGTCTTCAAGTCGAGAGAATACCGGTGTCTTTTAGGTAGGCAAGCACGCAATATCGTAGATTATAACTATGCTTAACATCAGGCAAGTTGTAGTCAAGCGTGAGCCTATCTAATGTAAAAAAATGCTCATGGTATCTTCCTCAGTACTTTGTACAGCCAAGCACGATCTCTGTGCGCTCACGACCGCTCCACGGATCACCGCGTCCAATCATACAATGGCCACCGTTCTTGTTTTGTGGGAACTCAATGTTTTTCATTTTTCACTGACCTCCAGAGAAGTAGTTGATCTTTTTGTTGTAGAAGTGGTTATTTTTTAATTATTAAGTATTATAAATAAGACGATAAACAGAAATAGTGGCGTATACTCCTTAGACCCTTGCCTTTAAATTTCGAATGTACTCGTATTAATCTTATTATGACATCATTTCGTCGTTTATATACCTACTGTGTTTGGGTGCTTTTCAAAAAAAATGTTCGTTGCGTAATGGAATTCCACCCAGAAAAAAAAGAAAAATATTGAAATTAGGCAAATTATCAGCTAAAGAAATATATCATGTTTTAGAAAACAATAAAATGTAATATGGTTTGTTTTTAATTTAACGAGAAATAAATCTTTTAAGGAGAGACGGTTACTAAAAAGTTCCAATACGTCACAAAGTTTAGATTAGTATTAAAACTCACCGGTAAATTAAATATTGTATTGTTTTATTATAAAATATTTTGATAAGAACAGTCTTCCATATCACATACTAATTATTACTAATTTAGGTAAAATCAAGGTAATTTCAACGAAAACTATTCCTCTACGTTACTTTATGTCATATTTCACTGTTAACTCAAGCCTCTACTTTGGATTTTTTGCTATAAAATATGATGTAAAAAATTATGTTTCACAAAGCTTTTAAATTTATAATAAACAATTTAAGTGAGTAGTAATTACACAAATATTTTTAAATTAAATCTCAATTTATATCACCATGAAAGTAGGACAAGTGACGTTAATAGAACAAATTGTCACGTTTAGGAATTATAAGGAACAGTTTACATTACTAATAAACTAAATAATTAAGAACTAATCAACTCTAAAATTTAGATCGATAATCATGTAATAGTAGTTTATGCAACTGTCATATAATGAATCACTCGTTACTATTATGAAACTCGCTGCTCTCGTTTCATAAACTCACACTCGTGTTTTAATACCCGTGTTATATGCAGTTGCATACACTACTTTATCTTCACTAATGCAATTGATCAAACAACAAGAGTAAAAGCTGACAATAGTTAATTTTTCATATAATTTTCTAGATATTTCTGGCAAAAGATTGTGAGTTACTTTTGTTGCCAATTCTAGAATAGTTATTAGTAGAATAGTTAGTTAGTTTAGTTAATCTTTTGATAAAATGTCTCACGAAAGTTTTAATATTAAAATTCTAGAATATCCGGAGGCGTACAAATATCATCGTCGCTATCCATTTTTAACTTTTAATTTGTATTTAAAAAACAAAACACATTGCGAAACATTAAATTCACGCGTACGTGTATTGTCACAGTAATTTTGCCGCCATTAAAATCTAACTATCTCTAAAGCGCGACCAACCTGATTGGCCCTGCAATCAGGTTGATCGCGCTTTACCGATGTTATAATGAGCTATTACGATATCGATGTGGATATTATATTATAGCATCATGTGAAATTGTTTAAATTGAGTGATTTGTTGTCTGTGCTATAACAGTAGTAATTATAAGTCAAGTATTGGAAACATAAGTAGAATGTTACAACATTAGTGTAGATAAAGTTATTTACAATACTAAAATATTTTTTTAGGAATTATTAACACATATTAACGTAACAAATTTGTTCTTACTAACTAACATAATATAATAAAATGACCGCCTTTAAAGTAAAAAAACGTTATTTTTCTTTTTGGTGATTCGTTTCACCTTTTCTTTTTTAGAATTACTTTTCACTATAAATAATCAATCAATCTCTTCACAATTTAAAAACATTTTTTTATGTTAAACTGTTTTAATTGTTAAAACTAGTGTAAATTATGCTTTAAAATTCCACTACGACACATTTGGCTTCACAAACACAAACTTATGAAATCAATATTTAAAATGTAATTTAAGGAAATGTTCCATTTAATTCCGATTAAAGACACTATATTCTAATTAGCTATGAAAAGTTTTAAGTCATATATACATAACTTAATTAATAAAATCAGTTCGTAGTGGAACATACAAACAAGACTTCGTGACGCCCGGATTTCGTGATTTTTCGGACGGATCCGCGCGTTCGATCAAAATCGTTCGCACGGATCCCGTCGCATTTGCTATTGCACGTTCACGTTCGCTCAAGATTAAGAATAGAAGATAAATAATTATTTTTATAACACTTTTATATGTTCCGTGCCTTTTCTATTTCTACTTGAAGACCGACAAATTATAGTTCAAGGGGAATAGAGATTCGGGCAAGGAGTTCCACAGTTTGGCTGTTCGCACGATGAAAGTCGAAGCAAACCGCTTGGTGCGAGACTTTGGAACCTCCACTGTATAACGGTGCCTTCTTGTCGTACCTCTACTCGTGTGATTTGATTAATTTAATTAAAATTACACAGATTTTCTTATTTCTGAATATGTTAATAGTCACATAAGAACTTATTTAATTGTTTTTGGACTTTATCACTAGGTTTGAACTGCATAATTCTGAAGATTAAAGGCATAAAGTCGTAGGACACACAATTTTCGTATGAACATTTTTTTTTAAAAAGACCCTTTTTTGTACTAACTCGGAAAGCTATAGAGTATTGAGGTTTGATGTATTAAATACATTTTGGTAAAAGAGTAGTAATTTTCAAGTAAGCTTTGTATCAACCCTTCTTATCAATTTCGATCCAATTTCAGACGCAATGACGAAGGTACAAACGTAACTTTTTTTTCAGTTTTTCTTAGGGCTTTGCAACGTATATATGTATAGATTTTGATCACACTAGACGTGCACATATGTGGCATATATGTATAGATTTTGATCACACTAGACGTGCACATATGTGGCATATATGTATAGATTTTGATCACACTAGACGTGCACATATGTGGCATATATGTATAGATTTTAATCACACTAGACGTGCACATATGTGGCATATATGTATAGATTTTGATCACACTAGACGTGCACATATGTGGCATATATGTATAGATTTTGATCCTCTCTAGACTTTTAATCAAAAGTTTCTTCTCTTTACTTAATATGCGTACATTTTATCTTATATTAAATTAATATTACGACAATATTTATTAAAGAGAATAAACCCTTAAACCGCAACTTAGATACGTGTACACCGTGGAATGCAACGGTCCTCGCGATTTCAAGCAAGTGAAACCACAGAATGGAGCTAGTTCTTCGTCTAACACATAATTATCTATTAACAAGTTAATTTTCTTCGGATTCTTTCACAACTCTCACTTATTTTATTAACACCACCTTCGTCTCTGGTTCCTAGTCTTGGTAATCAAATGGTAGCTACGACTTCCAGAATTTGATAATTAGTCACCCACGATCAAATTTTTGATTTTTGAGATTCCTGCATGTTACCTGCTTATTTATTGTTTAGCTTCACCGGGTGTACCTCAATTGAAGAATTTATAATGCGACGGTGTAGGCTTCGATCTAGTATTGTCTCAAGTTTGCCAAAATCTTTTTTAGGAAAACCGTAGTAATTTAATTGAAAAAGAAATGAATATCATGAAAAACGTAGTTTTTTTAATACACCAACAAATTACATCAAATTTTAATATTTACATCTGGTTGCTTCTGTAAATAACACATTAAATGGTCCCCGTTGTCCGTCCTACTCCAAACCACGTCAAAGGCCCTACGGTTGACAAAATTTGACACCAGGTTTCACCACACTCATACAAACTGACACTAATAACAATTTCCAGGCGAACAATAAAAGAGGCAGATGCAATAAAGCGCGAGGCAGCCGCGGCGATGCCTCGCGTGGTGCTGAAGCAGCCAATCGCCAAGAGCCTGAAGCCAGTTCCTCTCACCAGCACTGGATTCGTCGGATGGTTGGCTGCCAAGTATGTGCTTTTAATTTAGGTATACAAAAATAATCGCGGGCATGATTAGAACCTGCGTGTTTCACACCGTCTTGACTACTAGTAGGACTATGTGGTACCATCATATACCATGATCTACTTTTTACTGAGCTTATCTGTAGTAATTATAGCAACTAACTGCAACTAAGGTTCTGAACAAAACGTATAAGGTTGCCTTATGTCATAGTACAAATGTATTTATACCGCTTGCAACTTTGTTATTAGATATAAATATATATTTTCTTAGTTTTTAAGTATTGTATGAAAAACCAATAGGTACCTAAACATTTTAAAGTTTGAGTTTGTATTTATTCTGTGTAAAAATTCATAGCACAGAATAAATACATACATAGAGATGCCAATGCCCAGCAATGAGATAGAGAAGGCTGTGGATGATGATGATGACTTATAACTATGGAGTTATAAATAAATATTTCGTATTTCGTATTTGTATTTTGTATTTGCATAGCTAAAGCAACCTCTACCTAGACATAGCCATCCAGAAATCCGCCGTGTCCCAGTGAGATGGCGCATGGCGCCCTAACAATGGCGCTCGTACCAGGAAATAGAAATTTCTATTAATAGCCTACGGTCGTAGACAAAATACGCCGGAGAGATCCGTTTATTGGTACATGCTACACAATTAGCAGAAAAATTCATAAGGCTCTGTAGGATTCGAGTGCAGCGTTTCTCTATATCCATTAAGGTATGTTCAGTTAGCCATGTCTTCAGTTCAGTTAGCCAGAAGCTGTTTCCTGCGAACTACAATCCAGGGGTTTTCAAATCTAGAGTTAATAGGTATCTTCTAGGTAAGCGTGTGCTGCAGCAATGCTTAACACCAGGCATGCTGTAGTCAAACGTAAACCTATCCCACGTAAAATAATCTATGTATATACACGTTTGGCACATGTGTATCGGAGATATTTCCTCCTACATAGAAGTCTGTTGAGTGTCGTTGTGTAGGATTGACCCTTTCCTAATAACAGGCCATTCGAATGCCACTTTCGCTTTTGTTCCGCCATCGTTCCGCGGAAGGTTAAGGTGCCTTTATTAGTAGACCGGACGAGGATGCACAGACTTTCGCTCTCAAGTTAAATAAGTACTGAAGTAATAGCAACTTTACTAGTTAGCTACCACTCGCTCCTTTATTTGCGATGATTGGAGGCAAAATGTTGCCTTTTTTCTGATCCCTAAACTACTTCTAAGCCAATAATGACGATCCATCACCGATGTGCTAAGGGAACAAACAGATAACAGAAATACAAAAGAATGTCATCCAACTATTTTAATATTTGAATCAGAGGAACTGCATCTGCACTATTTTACAAAAAATATGTAATGTGCAACTTACAAAATTGACAGACATATTTTTTTTCCTTTCTCTCTTTCTATGAGCACGAGTTCATCTACCGACCTCAACACGTCGTACAATTTGTGTGAGTGGCGAGTTCTAGTGTCCAGAGTTGTATAGTAGCTCTGTATATCAAACAGTTTGTATCGGATCGCGCGCAACGCCGGGCCTTGAGCCGTGACCTTTGTTCAGAGCTGCGCGGAAGCCACGGTCAGGGCCGCGCGCCGCCACGCATCTTAGTATTGTACACGCGAAAGTTTGTGTGTTTGTTAGGCTGATTCTAAACACCGAGTCAACTAGGTGACCTAGGTCATATAATATTAAATCAATTCTAAATATTTTTACTATAATCATCATCACCCATAGCCTTCCCTATCCAACTACTGGGCATAGCTACCTCACTTTTCATGTGCCTGCTGCGTCTCCTAAGCAGAGCTAATAATTTACTATCGATATCGACCCCCAATAATAAATCATGAAAATTCAAATGAAAATGTCGTAACAATTAATTGACAAAGTGGACACATGCTGGAAAAGCCTTCATATTGATTATTTATTGACGCTTAGAAAATACAAAAAATGGTTGTTCATATTATAATTTCACCATTCTTCACGGTATTTCTTTTCGTTTTCATTTTGTGTACCTATAGACGTCGTCCACATCTTACTAGTTTTTAAAATCTACCTGGGCCTAAAGCTCACGACCGGGCAAATATTTAAATTCAAGTAAGATAAATTATTCAGATTTAATTAGGTACTGGATACTCGGCACGTAAGTCTAGAGATGATGAGATTATTTAGGGAGCTAAATTATTGTTTCTTGTTGTGCCAGACCTTGCGCCTGGACTTACGTTGCGTGAAGCCTACTGTCATGGTCACATCGTTCATTTTAGTAGGTAGATTAGAAGATTCAAATTTTACTACCGTAGCAGTTGCCGTTCATGTACAAGAAAATGACAAACCTCGTGAACAGCCAATGGTCGTTTGTTAGAAATAGTTTGAGCTCTTGTAGCGTTACCAAAAGGAGGCAATCCATACTTCGCCGAACGTTAGCTTTAGTCTTGCAACCAGCACACCAAAGTCAGCCAGCCTTAAATAGTTCCTAGACTGGCATCCAGCACACGCTAGCGTTTGCTATTTTCTTGACTGGCCAGCACACGTGAGCGTTGATTAGGTAATAAACTGGTAGCCAGCGCATCCCAGCGTTGGTTAGTTCCTTGACTCGCCAGCACACGCCAACCAAGGTTAGTTTCTACACTAGCAACCAGCGAGGGCCAGCGTTGTTTATTTCCTAAGCTGGTAGCCGGAACATTGACGTGTAAACAATCCTTTAGCAGACCTTTGTGCAGTGGCAGCCAGTGTCACGGCCGCGTCGCATTCAACGAGGTGGGTGGAGTCGGCAGGGAGCCTCGAATGGTATCGGTGCACGCATCACTTCACCTGCATTCATTATTTTCACACATCAATGGCGATCGTTTAATGTGATACATGTTTTATAAAGTTATAAATACATTGTATATAGTTTTTCTAAATAACCGATTTTGGGCACAATTTGATTAACATCGGCAAATTTTTGGAACAATTTTGTTTTTAATTTTTGGAAAGGGATCCACCAAGCAAGCATGCTATGGTTGCTGACATTGAAAGAGTTTTTCCATTTTTACTCGTCTAAAAATGGTGGAGCAATTTTAGTAGCTGATGTGGCTTTCGATAAACGAATTCTAAACTGCAACTCCAAGTGCTCAGCTCCCAGTTACAACTAAACTCTATATCTTAGAGCATGTTTTCAAAGACGCTTACACAAGTAAGCAAAGGACTCGACGTCTTCAAAATTTCTACTCGGATGCACTAGAAATTATCTAGCAAGGAAAACTGTACTTTACTGCTGTATGTTTTAAGGTATATTTTGCCACGTGATGTTTCTCAGCTAGTTCATCAAAGCTGGCTCGTTAGAAGGGATAACTAGAGCATGGCTCGAGAGTGCATGCGCAGGGTTACTCGATAACTTGCGAGCATTTGAAGTTTGACATGAAGGAAATCGAAAAGTTGCAAACTCGCTTACTTGCGAACTAAATATGCTTCGCAAGAAATATTAAAGTTTAAATTTACTAAGTAATTACTGGTCGGATTTGTTTATGAGTTTAAAATTATCAATAGCTAGTGGGTGCTCACGGCTTCACTCGCATTAAGAAGTAAAACTTGCACATCCCCTATTACACCACTTCAAAAGTGGCATTTCCAAAATCCTTTCTTAGCGGATGCTTACGCCATAACATCTACCTTCATTCCAAATTTCATCCCAATCCGTCCAGTGGTTTGGGCTGTGCGTTGATAGATCACTATATCAGTCAGTCAGTCACCAGTTTTATATATATAGATAGGCTACTACTTTTGTTGCTTAACACAATTGCTTATTTTACATTTGATGGGATGTTATCCCAATTAATCTCAATTGTGAAATACTCAATGCACTGTTCTTATTTTTTATTATAAAATAGTGACAATAAAGCAGACTGATGGAAGCAGTCAACGTTGCACATAGACACTACTTCCAGAGCCAAACGAATTGAAATGAAACCTCTTTTGTTCTAAAGATATTCGCTTGTTTTTTCTTAACATTGCTCTCGTTATAAGATATCACACAGTTCCCTCATAGTCCTGTAAGTAGCTTCTCCGTGATTCTGATGCACGCTACGTGACTGAGTCTGCGGCTTCCATCACGACCTGCAGTAGGAGGGCACGATGTTTTACTCAAGCGTTTTAATATTAAGTATGGATTTTGTGGGCCATGTCTACTTTAATACTCCGGGGTTTATGTTGAGCCACTAAGATTAAACTGAGACTAAGATCAAGTCGTATTTACATTAGAGAGAAACCAAGCAACATTGCTTATTGAAATTATGTGAAATGAAGATTTAAGACAAAACTTTATACCGGTTGCGGCATACATTTTGGAAATTTGACTAATAACCAAGCAACGATTGCTATTTCAAATGACGCACAACTGTTACTGACAGCAGATTAACACATTTTGTATAGTGAACCATCAGTTTCAGTGCAACTTCTATGGTTAACCTATTATGGTGGAACAACGTACTGAAAAAAAATAAGTTTTAACTTTCTTTCAGTTTCTAAAACGACAATTTAATCTTCGCTCTCCCATAGCATGAATACTTAAGCGCTGTTATTGGCCAAAAATCGTTTATTCACCAATGACAGCGTGAAAAAGAATATTTCATGGAAGAGTTAAACTGTTCCTCGTTCAGAAATGAGAGGTCAATTAGTTTATTATTTTGTGTTTGGTTTTGTGTGTAAATACACATGAACTAACAACAGTTTTGCTTGAATATATTAAAAAGAATAATAATTATTATGATATTTTGTTTCAGACCTGACTGTAAGCTGGAAATCTACACCAACTGGCTGACGAAGATTCCCGTAAAGGCTCGCGACGCCTGGGAGTACAAGGAATATTACAAGGATAAGGAATGATGTTGAGGATGGAACTTGTATCGATGTTAATACACGATTACAGATTCATGCTTAAAATTATACCGGGCCCTTTTTCTTCAGCTTTACTTTATAGTTAGGAATGCGTCTATTTGCCCTTTAATAAAGGATTTCAGTGCAATGCCAGGTATTTATTTGAAGTTTTGTAAATTAGTGTCTTGTACAATAAAATCTGTCCAAAAATTATATGTCAAGAGGCTCTAAGAGCGGCTTAAAAACTCTTACCAATAAGAGTCGCAAATCCATAATTTCTACTCTACTGATTGAAAATAAAAAATGAAATGCACGTTATGTAGATTAAATACTTGTTCTTATTTAAACTGGTGACATCAAATATACCGTTTACAAAAAACGTGTGCAATGCAAATTGCAATTAAATTGTTGACATGTATTTACACAATCATACTCACACGTAACTAGTCTTTTCGCACCGAGGTAAGTAATTGGCCAATTATAAATGCCATGAAGTACAACATGCCGTGAAATAACCACGGGTTTAATGGTTTGACCCGATGGGACTTTTTAAGTTTTAATAGCCATCTGTAATGGTTAACCGGTTAATAGGTTACTATTAGTAAAGTTTATGTTTCTGTCGTTGGATTGAAACGTCGGAGTAAAGTGAAATAAAAGAGGGTAATTTGAAAAGCTGGCTTTGAGTCTTTGATGTTCGAAGGAGCGTGTCAAAATATATAGGTCTTTAAGTCTGGTCTGATATGCAAATAATTTTGTACGAATATCTCTTATATCTCTTTTGGTTTAATATGTACAATACAAACATATTGCAGTTACGCTCGCCTTCTCGCTCTTTTACTATTTTGTGATTGGTCTTTTGGTACAATACTAGCGTAAGACTTAAATGTATTCTGTGGTAATAGAAAAATAGCCACCGCTCATACGTAATAGCTACCATGTATACGTACAGATATCTTCTACAAAAATAACACAGCAAAAAAAGGAAAGCTCACCTTTTGAGGGTAGTATTTTTTGTGCCATTTCCAAGCAGCTTGTGCTTGGGTTTGTCTATAGCTCCCGTCGGCGTGGACGAGGACACAGTCAGGTCGCTGGCGAAGGAACTGGTAGAGGACTCCTTGGAGATGTTCCTCGCTCGCCTGATGGCAGACTCTGGGCTTCCAGGGCTGCTGACCAGCTCCAGAGCCAACCGGTTCTTGCCAGGAACCGGCGGAGGCTTCTCCTCCACTGGAACCATGTATGACAGCATGGCTGCCTGACTCTGGCCGTCACTCACATTAAACTCTCAGTCTTTCTAGTCCTATATCACAATATTGACTCTTGGCTTCTTCACCGCGAGATCTGCAACAAAGAGGAAATAGATAAACATCGAAACAATGTGAGATTGTCTAAGATCAGCTGATGTTTGTTGGAGTGACGCGGGTATCAGTATGATGCCGATAGTATACAATTAGTCATACTATAAATAAAGCGGCTGTGGCTTGATTGGTTTGCCGATGTTCGCTCTTTCACGTCACAAAGGAACGACGAATTATCGCGATTTTTGGTAAGTAGTATAAAATCCCTAAAGTGACACAGGATACATTTTATCCCAAGTCGACCCAAGTGGAGCTGCAGGCATATTCTAAATTATATTTAGCCTATTTCAATGTTCAATATTGGAATCTTATTACGAATGTTATTACAAAGTAACATATTGATTTTATTACAAAGTGACTCCTCCATTCATATTTTAAAGCTTTTGCCGTTACCAAGTTGGACCAAATTAGAAATTACATATTCATAACCAACAGACTGAAGATTAGCCGGCATTGGGCGCGAGTTCCTTGCAGATATAATATAAGTGCGAATAAAAGCTCGATAAATAAAGCTCCGTAGTAAAAGCTCGCCTTGACCTTGCACTGCCTTCACCTCACGTTTATTTACGAACGGAGTGTTTTATGCGGCAGCTAGATGCGGCGCACGGGTTTACTTGCACTAAATGAGATGAAAACGTTAGGAATTGTATTTATAACATCCCCTTAAAATAGATTGTAATGCAACAACTTGTATGTCTAATCGTCAAAGTCAAATAAGAAAAGTAGTGCAACCGCACACGATACAAAATGTCATACATTTCCCATAAGTTATAGTTCGGTGGCAATAAAAACTAATAGGACGCCTGAACTGAAAAAAATAAAATTCATCATCATTCACCAAAATATAGCATGAGTCAAACGAAAATTCAATTTCGTCTTTCCTACAAAACATGCACAGAATACGTAGCAGTACTCATGGCCTACATCTTGAACATAGACTACATAACTAATAGACTCCTAATATAATATTATCATTAACCATTTCACCAATATATGAATGTATTCAGATCTCCAGAGAATTTCTATACAAGACACATTCCTCGTCTAATTCGTTTCAATAAACGTAGGAGGTAAGTAATGCAGAAAGAAACATATGAGAGTGACGAACTCTGGTGTTGAAAGCTTCCAGAACCCCCCAAAGGCCTCAGTTTTGGTTTTATGACTTCAGTACTAAGTCGAATGGTCTAGATCGACAATTGCATATGATCCTGTATGTCGTTGACGAGCAATCTATAGACATATATAATATTTTTTATACGACATTAACTGATTTATCGATATATTCGTTTTTGACATAAGCAGATGTTGTTTATGTCAGTTTTCTAGATAATGTGACTTCTGTCTGGTGAGATGTCATTGATCTTGAATGAGTTGAGATAATGCGCGCATGGCCTTTGCGCATCTTTACATGATGCGTAAATAATACATTTCTAGAATAATCTGCGAGCGGAGAAAGTTGGAACCAAAATTTTCTGTCGGGTATAATTATAATAATGTAAATAAATAAATAAATAAATATTCCGGGACATTGCACACAGCGCCATCTAGCCCCACACTAAGCAAACGCTTGTGTCGTGGGTACTAGATAACGGATATAATACTTATATACTTTTCTTAATAAATACTTACTTTTTTTATGTAATATTAAACTTAATATATTTTTACTTAAAAAATTTAATATACTTTGCACATAACGTTTCGTTTGAAATTGCCTCAAATTGTGACTTAGAAAATTAATAAAACATCAACTTATGATACTTTGTAAGAAAAAAATCACGAAGAAGAGGCATAAAACATTCAAAATTCATCAAAATAATAAATACAGTTAAAGTAGTACTTCAGTCAACCGTGTGTCACAAAGAATAAAGTAACCATAACCAGTTCCCCAATATCACTTGGGTCCTATCGTAGTCAACATTGTTCCAAAGAAGCAGTTTTGTTGGGTAACAGGGGAAATGCAATTAGTGAGGCAAAATTATTATTGGGGTGGTTCACCCTTACTCCTTACAGCCTTTATATTACAAATACTTAAATTCACTGTATAGAAAGTTATATAACTGAGTTATTTTAATTTTATGAAAATTTTGTACCTGGCAGATAAAATTTCAATACAACTGATTCAATTCAATAAAAATAAATGTTTATATTTGACTTGTAATTTGAATATGTTACTAATAAATGGTTTATTTGTTTAAGAAATTTGATTCAATTGATATTGATACATGATATTCGAAACTTTGGGTGTAAATTCATAGAAAACTGCAACGTGTAAATTGCATAACGTAACGATTGAGTATCGTAAATATCTATGTGTGAGGTCCTGACAATTTTGTGCAGGTAGTAGGTAATTTAAAAAGTAATTCACTACCTGTATAAATTATTTAGGACTTCACATGAACAATAATTTAAATATTTTTGAAAATATGCCGTTCTTTAAAAATAAATGAATTAATTTGTATTGTTACTTCTTTAAGTACCCATCCGTCTCCCTGCCTCACTCAAAATAATAAAGCATCATAAATATTACTCTTTTTTTAATACGAGCGTATTTGCACTTGGCCATAGTTTGCCTGATAGTAAGGAAAGGCTATGGTCTAAATTGGAGCTTGCTAACTCGATATGAACCGATTTACTCTCGCTTTGAAGAAGCTGGATTATATGTATGTAGTTCGAGGGAACAGGGAGCCACCTGATAAAACAAAAAAAAAAAAACAAAAACAGTGGATAAAATTGCACTTACAAAGATGATAACTTTGGAAGGATGTTTAGTGTTGTTGATTCGCTGCGATCAACACTAAGTCATTGATAAAGTAGCACTTGATTCAATATTTTTTATATACGGAATTTAGTACATCAATTTATTTATTTATTTATATGTATATACAATTTTTTAAGTTGTTAAGAAAGCTAAATATATCTTTATACTGGTCAAATTGATGACTTCCAAATGCTTCTAGCTCAGCTGACTCATCTATTTGTACTTCGTCCACGAACGTTCGACGCGGTCTATCATTTGATCGGTGCCCGAAAAAGACATTTACACCTGAACGCTGTCTGGGTGCTGACGAAAAGTTAAAAATGATTTTGTTGCTTACTATCTACTTACCTTCGTGCTAGACTTCAGTTAATATAACTAGTTACAATCCAGGAGTCTACAAAATTAGAGTAAATAGGTACCTTTTAGGTAAGCGTGTTACACGCAGCAGCAATTCTTAACATCAAGCGGGCTGTAGCCGTAAGCGAACCATCACTACTTAAAACAATAATTAAAACACTAGTTTACAACAGAATATGTGCGTAATACTGCATAATTGATAATATCGTAAAAAGTTATCTGACTCGTTATCTATAGGTGTAATAAATAAATAAAGATTGCAATATGTAACAAAATTGCCAGCAACATTCACATACACACGTAAGAGAAGTGACATTTCAACACACATAATTTATGTTCTGTATGAACTTAGGTACCTACTAACCATTCTAAAAGTAATTATACCTATATTTTATTCGTGTAATGCAACATACGTACATGAGTTTTTTCACGTTTGGTAATGCATTAAAATATATCTATCTATACATATTTGTATGCTATTGATGTTATACTTAAATACTTGTTTGACTTACCAAAGGGTTTATCTCATTAGCACATCATCCTTTCTTATATTTTTACTTCTTTCTTTTTTCTGCTATCTGTAACAAAGAGAATATTTTTTTAATCACAGAAAATAATACATTTCGTAGATGGATGACTTTTGAGTATGGAGGTTATTTCAATTTATGTCATCATCCACAGCCTTCCCTATCCCACTGCTGTATATAGGCATCTCAAATTCTATAGATCAGGTTTTTATGTATCTAATAGAGTAAATGTAGAATTATACAAACGCAGAATATGTACATATTATATTATAATGTATAGATATAAGAATTCGTGTATGTCTATATATTATGTGATATGTCACCTATGTGATATGTGTATATGTATACACAAATATGTAGAAATGCACGAATCAGTGTAAGTGTGAGTGCACGTGCAGAGTAGGTATTCTATGGTTGCGTTCAAGTCAGTATATTTTGGTATAATCCCTTTTTTAATTTTACTGTGTGTAATTGGAAGCATTAAAACTCTTTCAATCGCGTTTTTTAGTCCAGCCCTGAACGAGGAATGCCAGTAATGCCAACACACGTGTACTTTAGAATGATTACGACGCATATGAGTCATCATCATTGGCTATTAAAATTCAATTTGGAGGCAGGCGGATTCAATTGATCTCGCTCAAGGTGATTGGTGCTTTATGGCCTAGTTTTTAAAGTCGTTATTGGATTAGAGTGAGTTTCGTATGTGTAGAACCTACTTACGTACTATACTGACGTAGACGGACTAGATCGTTGTAGTTTTCGATTATTACGCAATATTTGCACGGTCACACTTTATTTCCCATTAAATAGCTCAATAATATTATGTGCATCTTTGGGTGGATTCCCTACGAGGCGATGATACATTTTCACCACTGAATATATCCATAACAAACTTCGCATTATTTGGACAGCTGCATTTATTCGACTTGTATAAACTAACTTTAAAACTCTATTTTATATGCGATATTTAATGGTTGTAGGTTTCAGTTGTTGTTACGAGGTGTGAGTTACCCGACTGCGCAACGCAAAGGAGGTTTAACACATAAACGGGTCAATGTATGTGTATATGTTACGGTAAATGTGGATAATGCGGAAATTATGTATAATTACCGAGAATTATGCATACTTACCAGTGCTCCCGGTAAAAGTGGAAAAAACTTTCGAATTAATCACTTTTACCGGTAATTATATATAATTACCATATCCCTTAGGTAAATGTAGTTAATAAAGAAATCAAACATCAGAATCAAAATGTTTATTAATAAATACAAGTAAGTATAAATAAAATAAATAAATCGCACGAGTAGAGGGTCGGCAAGGAGGCACCATTATACCTAGTCAGGTCATAAGTATTGTCACACAGTAAAAACTTTTCTTTTAGAATGCTGGCCACAAAAAAGTTTATTGAATTCGAATTTCGAATTGTTCATAAAAATAAAAATGTATATTTTTTAGAATTTTACTCATTTTGAAATATGGAGTGGACGCTTAAAGAAGGCCGTGTTGCAGTTATTGCATTGCATCGTTGCGGTTACGCGCCAATTCAAATTTTTGACATACTTAAATATTTGAATATAACCAAAAGATTCGTTTATTGTACCATCAAACGATACAATGAAGAGTCTAGTGTAGATGACAGGTCAAGAAGTGGTCGCCCTCGGTCTGTTAGGACTCCAGCAGTGATAAAAGCTGTGAAGGCGCGAATACAAAGAAATCCCAAACGTAAGCAGAAACTGTTGGCCCTTCAGATGGGGTTAAGCAGAACCACGGTGAAAAGGGTGTTAAATGAAGACTTAGGGCTTCGGGCATATCGAATAAAAACAGGACATCGTTTGAATGCTCGTGTAATGGTCCTGAGACTGAATAGATGCCGCGCTTTGTTGAAGCGGTACGCGGGAAAAAAATATCGGGAAATTCTTTTTTCGGATGAAAAAACTTTTACCGTAGAAAAGAGCTACAACAAACAAAATGATAAGGTGTACGCACACAGTAGTGAAGAAGCGAGCAAACGTATTCCGCGTGTCCAACGAGGCCATTTTCCATCCTCGCTCATGGTATGGTTGGGAGTTTCTTATTGGGGCTTAACATAGGTACATTTTTGTGAAAAAGGTGTAAAAACGAATGCAGTTGTGTATCGAAATACAGTCCTGACAAACCTTGTGGAACCTGTTTCTCATATCATGTTCAATAACAAGCACTGGGTATTCCAACAAGATTCGGCGTCAGCTCATAGAGCGAAGAGCACACAAGACTGGCTGGCGGCGCGTGAAATCGACTTCATCCGGCACGAAGACTGGCCCTCCTCCAGTCCAGATTTGAATTCGTTAGATTACAAGATATGGCAACACTTGGAGGAAAAGGCGTGCTCAAAGCCACATCCCAATTTGGAGTCACTCAAGACATCCTTGATTAAGGCAGCCGCCGATATTGACATGGACCTCGTTCGTGCAGCGATAGACGACTGGCCGCGCAGATTGAAGGCCTGTATTCAAAATCACGGAGGTCATTTTGAATAAACTTTATTATCATAAGAATCTTTGTTTTGTTAAGTTCATTTTGGTATATAAATGGTTACATAAAGAATAAAGTTGTTTCAATTATTTTTTATCTACACTAATGTTGTAACATTCTACTTATGTTTCCAATACTTGACTTGTAATTACTACTGTTATAGCACAGACAACAAAACACTCAATTTAAGCAATTTCACGTGATGTTATAATATCCACATCGATATCGTAATAGCTCATTATAACATCGAAAAAGCGTGACCAACCTGATTGCAGGGCCAATCAGGTTGGTCGCGCTGCACTCTCGTTGGTTAGATTTTAATGGCGGCAAAATCACTGTGACAATACACGTACACGTGAATTTCATTTGATAAATTATCAATGCATTAGTGAAGATAAAGTAGTGTATGCAACTGCATATAACACGGGTATTAAAACACTTGTTACTATTATGAAACTCACACTCGTGTTTTAATACCCTTAATTATATGACATTTGCATAAACTACTAATATTAAACATGTGACAGAATTTATGACCTGACTAGGTACATTTGAGGTTCCAAAGACTCCCCCTGAATTATAAATTGTCGTTCTTCAAGTCGAGAGTAAACCGGTTTCTTCTAGGCAAGCGCGCTAGGTCGTAGATTATAACGTTGTTTAACATCAGACAAGTTGTAGTCAAGCGTGAGCCTATTTCATGTAAAAAATCTCTTGTTTTAATTATAACTAGCTGTGTCTGTGACTTCGTCCGCGTGGAATAGTTATTTTAGGCATTAATTCTTTAAATGTTGAACCGTTTTCGCAGCGCACGCAACGGAAGCCTTCAAAGATGAATAATTTTCCCCGTTTTTTCCACATTTTCCATTGTTTCTTCGCTCGTATTAGTTGCAGCGTGATGTTATATAGCTTAAAGCCTTTCTCGATAAATAGTCTACTTAACACATAAAGATTTTTTCAATTTACATCAGTAGTTCTTGAGATTAGCGCGTTCAAACAAACAAACAAACAAACTTCAGCTTTATAATATTAGTATAGATTAAATTTGGTTACGAACAAAATTAGTCTAACAATAATACTTCAAATATCAAGAGATCAAACCTTCTGTTTGGTTAAGCAAAACATAAGATATATTCTTATTAAATAAATTTATTTATGTATGTAGGTATTAGTTAGTTGGTGAAAATTTTGTACTGGCTTTAAAGTGCCGCCATCATTCGGTATTTGCCTATACATATAGTCAACTACAACTTGCCTGATGTTAAGCAACGTTATAATCTACGATCTAGCGCGCTTGCCTAGAAGAAACCGGTTTACTCTCGACTTGAAGACCGACAAATTATAATTCAGGGGGAGTCTTTGGAACCTCAAATGTAAAACGGTGCCTCCTTGCCGAAACTCTACTCGTGCGATTTATTTATTTTATTTACACTTGTATTTATTAATAAACATTTTGATTCTGATGTTTGATTTCTTTATTTACTACATTTACCAAAGGGGTATGGTAATGATATATAATTATAAGTATGTATTTACAAAAAGAAAAGTATATAAGTATTATATCCGTTATCTAGTACCCACGACACAAGCGTTTGCTTAGTGTCGGGCTAGATGGCGCTGTGTGCAATGTCCCAGGAATTACCAGTAAATGTGGATAATTCACTACATTTACCGGGTGCGTTGGTAATTATGTATAATTAACGGTAATTATACCTACATAATTCCCGATTACTTACATTTACTATTATATTATATATATATATATATATTACATGCCTTTGTAATACTCTAGAAAACAACTGCGTGAACCTATTTAGATGATCATACATGTATGTACATCAATACATACATATATTATCTACTTTATTTATGGTAAAAGTATAATCATCATGACCAGGCTATAGTTAAACAGCTACGAATACATATGTTATTGTTCGGAAGGTGATAAGAACAGTTAAGTATTCAAAACTGTAACTGAACCGATCAAGCGTTATGTTTCCATAATAAAATTATCCTACTCGTTTCTTCTCTCACTTTTATTATTACAAAAGTTCTTTTCAACACATTGCGTCGGTACATTACGTATTCAGTCTTTAATAGAATGTTATATCACCGTGTTTGCTTTGGGAACGGCTTCGATTTCCAGTTACGTTCATTATAAATCTACGATTGACAGCGCAATCCAAGCGTCATTGGGTGACCTTCATTCTGCGAGAAAAGCTGGAGTTATCTAACATAGACTGGCAAACCTAAGCCAGGAAGAAGTCTTGTATAAATAGGAGCTGGCGGAAATACTATCCCAATTTTAGCAGTAATTTTGAGTGTAGTTTGATAGTGTGGATGCACGACTGTGTTTCAGATTATATCTCTTTTCTTGATTTGTATTTCCTATTTTTGACGGTTGTGATTTCTCCACAGAATTAAATCATTCTTTTTAGCAGATAAACTGTGGTGGGCGCTCCAGCCTACAGCCTTCTAAAATAAATGTTCTAAGGTAAGCGATAGTTATATAATTGTACTTTACTTTTAAAGATAAACAAGCAGCTCTATCAAGACTTGGCTAGTTTTTTACAGAATGTTTTCACATGGATCACATTTTCTTTGGCTATTAGTATTTGCAACAGTAACAATATGGCAATTTTTAAATTCAAAGATAACAGAAGCGGAAGCAATCCTAGAACAAAAATCGATGAGGTACAAATTTCACCAGAATTATTACAATGTCTAATTTATAAAATTGAAAACTTGGTACACACGGGTATAAGAGAAGCCTATTGTGCTCTTATTGACTTCTACGTAATACATTGGGTATTGTTGTATTCCGATAGCGCAGCAGTATTTAGTGATTCATCATATGAATCTGTGGTCAAGAAACGAATTTGAACCTGTACCTAGAAGATCTGTTTTGATATTTTTGGGTAACACAATATTCGTACGTACATCGTGTGTGCTTGGGATAAAAGATTTTCTGTGCCACGCTGGGATTGCAGGGTAAATGTAAATTTAGCATTTAAGCTAATAAAGAATTTAATTGAATTGAACGTGAAAATGCCACGTAAGCTGTCAGGGAGTTCAAGTTATCGGTATTCTTGTTCAATCCTGCTCGTCCTATAATATCGCCTCATTAAAAAAACATTTTTACAGCAGTATAAAGTGAAGTGTTCAAATTGAGCTGTAGGTACCATTGCAAAATGTAGTCACGTTACAGTACGAGATCTCGGTCTCGATGTAGGCGACATGTACCACATAAAAAAATGTGTTTAATCTCGTTAACCCAGTAATGCGTGGATTATTTCAATTCTGGTATTTTCAATATATTTGAAATCATATGCAGGTATAACCAATATAATCATAATATGTATTTGCATGGCCATATGGACACTAGGCAGTTCTTTTTTGGGTTAATTATTATTTTTCTCTCTCTTGAGTCGTATTTCATGACTGAAGGTCGTGACTCTACCGCAAAATTCATTCGTTAGGGGAGTTCTCTTGGACAGATACATCGTGGTGGGCACCCAGGTCCTTCCACGGAAGACACATGTCCTCGGATATTGTGGTTCTCAAGCATGTCGGTTGCCTGACGATGTTTTCCTTCACCGCTTAGCGAGTGCAAATCTACACATAACTTGAAAATACAAGTCATTGGTGAAGGGCCGGATTCGAACCAGGGTGCGTCTATATGAAAATCATACACTGGAACCAATTAATCCAGTTGGTTTTAATTATATTGTAAATTTAGTTATAATTCACAAGAGTGTGTCCGTGCTATCGACAAGTGCATGGAAAACGGAAGCGGCTCAGACGGCATGACATGTCGGGAAACTACGTCGCAGCCACTTGCATACAATGCCGGCGTTGTCCCACGATGCAGCTTCGCGGCGAACAACAGAACATCCTTATATAGATACTACATTAGAAATACTACTTTGTTTTACCTAAAAACGAGTTTGCTTCGGTGGTTCAAGCGTCTGGTTAACATTTAGATGCAACCTAGTCCAAATTCGATCTGAAACCAATGATCTATTTTTCAAGGTATGAGAGGGTTGTTTGCACACGGTGAGCGGTGAAGGTGAACATCGTGAGAAAACCGACATATTTGAGGACGACAAGCAGGGTCTGGGCGGCCACCACGATGTATTTTCCCCAGAAATCTTCCCCAATGCATCAACTTTGCGGAGGAGTCATTATTATCAGTTATGAGGAATACGACTCGAGAAACAAGAGATTTACTTGTAAACTGTGATGAAACCGTAAAGACTTGCAAAACTATGAATTCGTAGTACGTCCTTTTTTCTATGATGTTACAGAAACTGTGACAATCGCGAGTTGATTGCACATAGATTTGTATACTTACATTCAGGTACTGATAATTGAATTAGGCAGAGTGTAGACACTATAACGAGGACATTATTAATGTGAGTTTGTATAGTATTTTTTACAAAGACATGAAAAAACCAAGAACTACTAAATAGTAGTTTACAGTGATCTATGCAGTGTAATCATTGTACAAGACCATTTCCTTATGCCTAAGTGCTTGAATTTTAATGCATCTGTGTGATCTGTACTCGAGATGTGCTATTCCGACCGCGGCGCCCTCTGAGCTAATATTGCGAAAACTAGAGCTTATTCACTATTCGCTAGTAAGGATGCACGCGGCCTCGCTTACTTTGGCAGGAGTCCTCCATGAGTCGTTTTTAACATTTATGACTTCGACCCGCAGGTTTAATTATCTGGGGGCACGGCAGTGCCCCCGCCAAGTCGAGCGCGAAGCAAACTGCCGTACCTTTTCTCGAACCGTTTCGCCGCATTTTCAGCTTAACTATAATAATAAATAAATCGCAGTAAGGAACCTTAGACTTGGCTTAACTAATTCTAGAGATTTCATTACTTTTTAGAGATAAACAAGCAGCTCTATCGAGACTTGGCAATTTTTTTACAGAATGTTTTTGGTGGGTTTAGTATTTTGCTTTAGCAAGTATACATGGCGGCACGTAACTCTAGCGCTGGCCGATACGTGGAGGGGATTGCTACGCATGTGTACTGTCGCGCACACAATACAAAATATGTAACTATTATTTTGGACTCCAATATCTTTTTGTTAAACAGAATGCAATATAAATAAGCAAAACAAATAAAATATAAACTTTGAATCAAAAACTCAAATTTACAGTGTTGCTGTCCGAATGAGTGAGTAAAGTTTTTAAGCTTCGTTAATCTCACTTTTGATTTGTTTAATAGTATCAATTATGTAAGTAATTCGTTAGATTCCTTTTTAAAAAAACAATTCACGTCAATAACCATTTTCCTTGCCTGTCTTTTCAAAACAGTTAGTATGGGGCATGATGGCGCTGAGTGATATGTCTTGAAATATTTATTTTATTTGTTTTAGGCATATTTTCTTTAGTCACAAACAAACTTAAAAGTCTAAATTTAACAAACAAATTCAAACTTAACAAAAATTAACAGCAATTACGATACAATTAATAACGCGACTGTACCACGGGATGTGCGCGGGGTGGTGTATGCACGCGGGGAACGGAAAGCGACTGGAGAGCCAACCAGCGCCCCGCACGCCCGCCCTTCACCCCGCTAGCCAGGTACCTTATTTTGTACTTCTGCGCAATAACGGTCACCGCTAGAGATAGTTGCCGCGATTTATACGTCGTCTATACTACCGTACTGCCGTATTATATAAAATCATAAAGACCCGTCACTCCGTTGTAGTGTGATAAAACGAGTATCAACAAGCGCACTTTAGCCTTTTTATAGTGGTATTTATTTATGCTATAGTGTCACGTTTCCCGGTGTCTCCTGTAACCGTGTTCTGCTTATATGAAATTGAAACTAGCAATTTGATAACATATCGATTTCCGAATAAGCTATAATAATTACTAACATTTGCACGACTTTGATGATAATGCAATATTAAAATCCAAAAACTATTTATGATGGATTCAAATGTTTGCTATAAATAAAAAAATATTATATGTATTTATTTCAAAACAACAAAAATTAATAGTAACACTTCCAAATAATAATAAAAAATAAACATTATATATACATCATAAACAAAAATTGATTTAAGAAAGTTCATTATTTTGAAATTCAGTTATTACAGTACGACTCCAAAGCATATTATGTGAATTGTATCAGGTTTTAAATTGAAACTGGAATTAATGTGAAACAAAATGTAGACACTAGTATTTTTAAGTGCAATGCCACTAAACACGTTCCTTGCTTATCTAAAGCACATCAGTCGCTGCGGCCGGAGTACCGAAACTTTTGCGAAACGGAGGCTCGTGTTTTGCCACATTTTTTTTTTTTTTTTTTTTTAACTTGAACGGGTTTGCACTTGACCATAGTTTACCTGATAGCAAGTAAGGCTATGGCCTAAGAAGGAGCGTGCTTACCCGATAAGAACCGATTCACTCTCGCTTTGAAGATCGCTGGATTATAGTGCGTGGGGAACAGAGAGCCAGGCAGGGAGTTCCACAACCTAGCGGTACGAACAATAAAGGTGGAAGCGTACCGTTTCGTGCGGGTCTTAGGAACTTCCACCATATATCCACATAATTTACCTTTTTATTTGTGGGAGTTAATATGAAGTGTCTGTGTATGATTTTTTTTTAATCGACTTGGACGAAGGCAGTATGTAATTTTTTTTTATCTAATTGCTTATGGTAACAATTTTGAGAAAATTCAAATCAACTTTTAGGTATTGGACATGATTTCACAACTGCCGTGCTTGATAGACTTTTCTGAAATGTACTTTAATTTTAAACCTTTTGTACGACCCTAGTAAGTAATATCATTTTCCGCGTCAACTTTAGTGATCACGTGCGAATACGTCAGGCACCCGAGGTACGGGCGATTTCCACTCACAGCCTAGTCGTATAGGTTAAGTAAAACCACACGCAACCCTCGACCAAAGTGCCCTTCACTCGAGCGACACTCTACTAAGCATACTATTACTAGCTGAAAGCTAGCTTCAGCGGGGAAATGCTGCCAGGAACGTACTCAGATACAAGGAATGTGGAAAACTACATTTAGATATAAAAAGGTTTATTTATTTATTTGTTCATATTGGCACTGACACAATTTTACAAAAAATAGGCGTAGCTTGAGGCGCTGGATATAGTAGTGTCTACACAAATTTATGAAATTTGAACAATGAAAGGGCGTTACCATAATCGGTCAGTTTAAATATATGTTTTTTTGCAGAAACAAACTATATGCAATAACAAAAGTTAATGGTAATTTACTTATTTAAGAGTTGAACGGGTCACGTCGCAGGGCGCTGCTAAGCTAAAAATAAGGAGAAGTAGATAGCTAAACGTTAAAACGACACATACAAACAAGCGATATAAGCTATTCGCATCTAAAAGAAGCAGCATGGGATCGCAAGAAGTTTGTCAATTGACCTCCGAAATTCAATATGAAGATGGCACCCGATGATGATGATGATGATGATAATATAAACCCAATGAAATACTATTTGTTTCTCATTTTGCCTTTCCTTTAGGTAGTATTATAAAGTGTCTGGTGCCTGTTACATAGTCCCTGAATCCGGCCCTGGTATATACTAAGAGCATTTGATGCAGTCTGACATGTCTGTCCTGTGCTCATTAGTAAGTGCTTTACAGCAGACGGTACTGTTCGTGTAGTGGTCGGCTCTAGTGTCAGCTTTCAGCTTGGTCTAACGATAGTTCATAGAGCAATGTTAGAGAACTCTTCTAACAACAGTCTAGACTAAGTCGTTCTAAAAACTCCCGACACCAGAGATGGTCACTGTTAAAGGAACTTTATCACTTAGTTCAATGTTTTGGGTATGATGGCAAAAGTGATTGGAAACCGTTTTTTATTAGTATGAACCAAAGAACACGGATCGTCTTGATTTTTTAAATCGAGCGTTCGCCATAACATCTTGAGTTGTAAAGTATTATAGTTAGTGAGTTCATATGATAGTAAGAAATTCAAATGGTTAAGTGTTATCAAACCGCCCCAAGGGCCTCTGACTTGGTGTAACAATTGTTCTTTTATGAGGAACCTTACTACAAAAAAGAACAGAAGAAGAAAGCGCGTAGATTATCTCTACAACTATCAGAAACAAATTAAAAAAAAAAACTATAAATTTTTGCAACGGTCATGATCATTTGTTTTAAAATAAATTTAAACTATGCCAAAGACATTCTAAGAACCGACATAGCTTTCGAGAGTAAACACTAAACATGCTTGGAACTTGGGACATTTTGCGGCGAACATCAATACACCTGCATACAGTGCTACTGCTAACTTTGTAACTTATGTACGAAATATTTTAAATGTGTCTTTAGAATATAAGTATAACTTTTGTATTTTTAGTGTGTGACGCTAAAGAATCATCGAATTATCTATTACCACTTTGTATTTTTTTTTCGATCCATCTATGGTCCTTTCTGGACAAGAAAGGCTCAAGACCGTCATCAGTGGCACCTAGGGGAGGAGGCCTACACCCAACAGTGGGCCGACAAGGGCTGAAGATGATGATGATGATTGGCATTTCCTTAAGAAGGTAATTAAGAACTTTAACATATTTATTATTGCATCATTGAATGATTGTTAGCGTGTTACATCGAAGTTCAACGATCCGTTTGAGACCTCTGCCATATAATTACTAACTAATTTTAGAAAATTCTTATTATGTACTGTCACTGTGTTTTGATAAATAAAATACTTGTATTTGTATTGTATTGTATAACAAAAATACGTTTTATTTTATATATATAGGTTCATCTTAATAATAATTTATGGATAGGCTATCAGTTAAGGACAGTCATTATCTTCATATTAGTTAGAAGTTTTTAAATGAAAATCAAGAATAATAAGGTGAAAAAACAATACGTAAACAGACAAGATACAAAAGAACATTCGTCGATTAAAAAAAACAGTATTACATTAAGGTTATACAAATAAGAGTATTTGTATAAAAGCATTACTAAAAGCTAAATGCATTACGAAGCCATGTGTAGCATGTCAAACTTATAGCCTTCCGCTTTTTCGACAGGGTTATAGTAACGACTTACCGATCTAACCGTAACAACGTAGGTAGGTACGACCCATTTAGGTATAACAAACGTTCAACAAATAAATCTGTGACCGCTTCTAAATTGAAGCCACCATTGAGGCCACGGCTATTGTACGCCACTGGAGCTAATCGACAGGCTGAGCTGACCGAGCGAGCGGAGTGGGTGAAGCAACTACACCCACTGACTTCTTTGTTTGGTCGGATTGTATGTCTGTATACATTCATAGTATTTCATAGGCTAAAAAAAAAATGGCACGATTGATACGTCGCGGTCGTTCAGAGTGGTATTTACTAATAATATGGACGACATTTTGTGTGCTGGTACCTTTTATGGCTAATAACATTGCAATTAATCTTTTTCTAATATATATGTGCATTCACGATGTAAAGCACTTTTTGGATGCCAATGGCTTCGTTTGCGTTTTGTCGAGATTATAAGTTCATATTGTGTAAAGTAACGGAGAAACGTACGAGGAACATGAGTATAAATATATTTGTATACATAACGATTTCATTTTCTTTACTAAGTTATTTAAACATTCAAGTAAAATTTTGACTTTTGAAGGAACACAAACAGACAGGTATAATAAAATATAAGTTGATGCAGATGCACTTCACTCGCTGCACTCGCTCGGCCCACTATAGTGGGGCAACTGTCGCCCAACAAATAATCAAATAATAGAGCTATAAAGGCATGTGGAAATGGACGCCGCGCCCAGGAGCGTTCCAGAGAATAGGGAGCCGGTATGTGTACACCGTACAGGGTTATACGATAACAAGTCTTTCATTTGTAACAAAATAACCATGAAGTCAAGTGACTAAATACCGACATGTTTAAAGATCACAATACCCGAGGACATGTGTCTTCCTGTAAGGACCTGAACGCCCACCACTGCAAATGTATGTATCTGTCCAAGAGAACATTAAGTCTACGGGGGAGTCACAACCCTCAGTCATGAGGAAGTACGACTCAAGAGAGAGAACTGAGAAGTCAGTTCAGCAGCGCCCATACGTCGCCCTTTCGGGAAATGCTAGAATGCCCCTATCTCGAATACTAGATCTAGTACAAGCATTTCGTCAGATATCGCTTCAGTCAAATGTCAGACTGTACATACGTACAGTGTAAAAAAACGACATAAAACTCAAAGGCGACTGACTGAATGATATAGTGATCTCAACGCACAGCCCAAACCACTGGACGGATTGGGCTGAAATTTGGAATAAAGGTAGATTGACGTAGGCATCCGCTAAGAAAGGATATTAAAATACCACTTTGACGGGGTGAAATAGGGGATGATACAAGTATTACTTCTTAATGCGAGCGAAGCCGCGAGCACCCACTAGATTGTGACTTGACTAATCTATGTCAAGAATTTTATCAGAATAATTTTTAATTTCGAGAAATCTGTGGGCAAACAGTCAAAACACACAAAATCTTGAAAACAAATAATTGTTGCAAGGCTCGGATCAAACTCGGGTGCATTCAATTGTGAGGAAGACGTTTTCGTCCTCAAGCTTGTAATATTGTGAGTTTGTTTGTTCAAGTAACGCACAAAAACCACAAACACAAAAACTAAAACATTAAAAAAACTATAGACACCTTTTTCATCATTGGGAAGTTATATTTTATTTTTGTCGTGTGTCGTTTCCTTTTTATATTTCACTAAGACACCAATGTCACCTAGGGGGTGAGCTATACCCAGCAGTAGGTAAACAAGGGCTGAAGATGTTGGCTATTATATTTATCAAAGTTTGATACATGAACGTTGCCTACACAAAGTCCTATACTAGTTATTTTGAATGCACGTAGCTGCATATGCAGCGCAGGCCCCTCGCGCGTATCTCAAGGCTATCAATCAAACCACATACGTCATCTGCAATGATTTATTGTTCTTCTGTTATTTATTCTGTGGTTCGGATTGATTTCGTTTAGGCATGGTTTGGCCGTGGATCATCCTGTATCTGTTCTTGAACACACTTTCATGTGTTCTTACAATTTTTTTACAAGTTCATCTTTCGGTTATCGAGTAAACATGACACAAGCATTAGTTATGGGGCTAAATGACGCTGTGTTATGTGACACGGTTTATTTATTTTGATACGAAAAAAGACACACGAAAACGAGTGAGATCTAAGGTCTTAAGTTAAAAAACCAATTGATAGTCATATATTTGGACAAAACACTAAAGAGAGATATGAATAGATCAACTTGTGCAACTGGTATGAAGACCAGATCTGAGATTTTAATGTTGTTTTATGACATGCTGTTACACATATCCACAATAGAAGAAAATCTTATCACTAGTAAAAACAAACTCAAAGATTACAAAATGTATGCTTAAGTTAAAGCGTACCTTTGCAAGTAAGTACTTACAAGCATATTCTGCTTACGTATGTGAGTTTAGAATGTAAGTACACACTGCGTGCGTGATTTTACGAAATGATATTTGATGCCTAAGTCGAAATCCAATGCATTGCGGAAATCTATATTGCACCTACCTACTGCCTAGTTTATAATATAGTCTATAAGCAAGTCGATAGCTTATTTATAAAGTTTAGCTACTTGTCTAACGTTTTTTTCTCGCATAACTAAGTGAAGTTTGTTAAATGTATTTTGCCTGTTTTGTGTAAAGCTGATATATATTTTTATTATCTGTCTTGTGTACAAGACAGACTTTTGACCAACATCCCCTTTAGACAAGAAGCGTATTTTAGTGAGCGTACTGACGCATACTTATGGAATAGAAAGATATGGGAGTGGCGTTACATTTTTTTCGGTGTGCAATATAATTATATTATAATGTTATATGTATTATATATAATGAGTACTAAATGCAATGTATTCATAGACAGTGACCCTGTATAGAGCGGGTCATCCGAGCCGGCTCAGCTGTAAATGTTCCACGCTCCATCCAAGGACTGACTGATCGATTGAAAACGCCAAGGTGACCAATATTTTACTCATCCGAAGGCCAATTATCATGGCATTGGCATTACTTTCTTACGCAGGTTTAGTTGCTTGCTTGATTCTAATATAGCTAGACTACATATTGTACTAATATTTCTGCGAGACATATGTATTTACAAAGTTTTTTAAGAGAGCCTCTCAAGATCACGCTACCTATCTAGATATAGATCTTTTAAATCTAAACCTGCGCTAAATATGACAATGTACCTATATTGAACAGTGAAATAATTTTCATAATCAAGACGGAATATCTCATTATTCAAAAGTCAAAACAGTAACATCACATGCGAGTGGCGAACTCTACCGTAGAGCGTAATGAAACTGCCGCTGAGGCCTGTGTTTAAAAAGTCGGCCAAAAACGCTCAGTCTTTATGAAAGTGCAAAATCGCTAGTGAATAGAGATAACAGTGACGCGAGACTATTATGCCGCGATGATCCATACATGGATCTGTCAGTCATTGAACCCATCTCTCAAACCGGTAACCAGTCCGGCACGAAAACTCTTTTGTTGTCGTTTTTATCCTGACCAATAAAATAATAGTTAAATTACGCAATAAAAAAACTCTGCTATTATACCTAACTGCGAGAAAAGAAACAATAAAATTGCCAGACTAATATTGGCTAGTTTGTAAGTATGTCTGTGTATTTTTGAGCTGTGCCAGCGACTTCGTCCGCGTCGAATAGTTATTAACTGAAGCCCTCAAAGATGAATAATTTTCCCCATTTTTGCCACATTTTCCATGGTTTCCTCGCTCCTATTAGTTGCAGTGTGATGTTATATAGCCTAAAGTCTTCCTCGATATATGGTCTATCCACCCACAAAAATAATTTTTCAAATCGCACCAGTAGTTCCTGAGATAAGCACGTTCAAACAAACAAACATACTCTTCAGCTTCATAATATTACTAGCTGTGCCTGCGACTTCGTCCGCGTGAAATAGTTATTTTGGGCATTAATTGTTTGAATTTTGAACCGTTTTCGCAGCACACGCAACGGAAGCCCTCGAAGATGAATAATTTTCCCCGTTTTTCCCACATTTTCCATTGTTTCTTCGCTCCTAGTAGTTGTAGCGTGATGTTATGTAGCCTAAATCCTTCCTCGATAAATGGTCTATGCAACACAAAAATAATTTTTCAATTCGCACCAGTACTTCCTGAGATAAGCGCGTTCAAACAAACATACTCTTCAGCTTCATAATATTACTAGCTGTGCCTGCGACTTCGTCCGCGTGAAATAGTTATTTTGGGCATTAATTGTTTGAATTTTGAACCGTTTTCGCAGCACACGCAACGGAAGCTTTCAAAGCTGAATAATTTTCCCCGTTTTTCCCACATTTTCCATTGTTTCTTCGCTCCTAGTAGTTGCAGCGTGATGTTAAATAGCCTAAAGCCTTCCTCGATAAATGGTCTATGCAACACAAAAATAATTTTTCAATTCGCACCTGTACTTCCTGAGATTAGCGCGTTCAAACAAACAAACTCTTCAGCTTTATAACATTATAGATTGATACTTCTACACTAGTAAATGGCATATCATAGTAACTAAAATAAAATAATCCCAAACTGTAATTTGTAACGTGTTTCATAAATAAATCAATCAATAAACTAAAGATCTACTTCGGTTAGATTAGGTAAGGAAACTTACTGTTATTTTAATAAACTTGAACTTGAACCTGCTAGCCAAATACTAAACTTCAAAATAAGATTAAAATACAAATATTGCAATATTTTTGCATCAGGAAAATGTATAAACCTTCGCACTTTGTAATACTAATAAAACGTTCAGAGCACATTGTATTTAATTAGTGGTTAGGGATATATAACTTTTAGATTTCAATTATAAAAAAGAGCTGGTTGTGATAACGCTATAGTTTATTTTATGTTCGTTTAGTATAAAATACGACAATATGAAAATAAAACCATTTTTAAAAAGTTTGAACTTCTAAAACTCGTACCAAAGAGTAACACAAAAGTAGCTTGATAATAACTGTACCTACTGGCGATTTATAACTTTTAGGCCCTGCGTGATAAAAAGTTACATAAAATTTATTCTTTCAGTGCTAGGCGTCGCGGGTTCGATTCCCGCACACCACAAACACGTTTTTATCTTCAATATACAAGAATTTGTGTTAAGCCTGGTTGTTTCTATGTATAATATAATATGTATTGCATTTATTTATCTTTCAATTGGATCTTACGAACACTTGGTTTCTTCAAATATACATAGATAAGTACACAGTGTACGTTCATGTATGTGTGTATGTATTTACAAAAAAAAATAGTAGTATATCTGATCTCTGGCACCTTAGATATGGATATGGCCCTGTGTGGAATGTCTCGAAATTGTTATTATTTTATATTATTTAAACAGGAAAAAGTACGTATCATCATTTCACTACGCTGTTCATATTATTGAAGCTACTTTAAGCGGCTGCAGTGTTTGTAAGGCTGTAAGCAGTTCGTTTTGTTATTTTCTGAGAAGTATTCGACACAGTCCGCTCGGTTTTGGTAAATAAAAGTAGACAAGTAGAAGATCACCGATTGCCTCGGTGTAATAGTCACGAACGGATAAGGCTGGGAGCATATTAGATAGTTTTTATTTCTACCGTTGCGTTTGGTCATCTCTTTTCTTATGGTCTTTTAGATTCTTATTTATAAATAGTACACAATTTGTACCTATGTGTTATAAAATGGAATGCTTGATAATATTCTGCGCTTGTCCATTTCTTTTGTTGTTTCTTTAGATTTTTCATGTTAATCTGACCCAGTACATACCTATATCTTTTTAATTCGATTCGAAATAGCTTCCTTGTTTATTCATGGCTATTTCACATTACTAATTTAATGTAATATTTGAAGAATTATTCGTTTCATAAAAAAAATAACAGTAAAATTAATATAATAACAAAAAAAATCCATTTTAAAAATTAGACATAAAAAAATCATAAAATGGATTGAGAGGATAAACCTCTCAATTCATTTTTTAAATCAATAATCGGCACGAAGACTGAGATACAGTGCAAGCTCAGCCTAAGTTCATTGATACCTTAGTTTAGTTGATGCATCGCAGCCGCGATATTGCACGGAGACGCCGACCAATCACAACGTCTGATATTTGCTGAATCAGATTATGAATTATGAAAAACTTATTTACTAAAATATTGCCTATTTAATGGCATAAATATTTTGGACCCGCAAATAATAGGTTATTGTCGTATTATTTATTTTGTTTTCTGTATTTTTATTATTGTAGGTACTTTAATTATCCTTCTGTGAATCGTTTTTCCCTTTAAACCATTCAATTAATCGGTCGTAAAAGACAGTCACAACTAGGTAAACTCGCTAGATAAACCTGTGCGTTACTTTATAGTTCAAAATTTCTATTTCTATACTAATCTCATGTTAGATGGTTCAGCAGTATAGTGTTAAGTTGTATTGCATTTTACTGCACTCTCCTAACTTTTTTGCGTTCATATGTGCCCTAAGTATATAAAAGAAAGCATTGTACCTACTTCTCCAGCAATATAGTCTTTCAGGACGCTATCCAAACAGGATGTCCTACGATTACTGATTTTCTAGACGCGAGCTAAAGAAAATTCTCATTTCCTGTCGCTTTGAGCTAGAAACAGTTTGGGGCATGACCTCACTGAATGAACGGCCAGAACTGGGTCGCGATGTGTTCCGACATAATGGATGTACACTAAATAGACATGTACCTACATTATCTACATGGGTAGTATTGCCTGTAAGTATCCCTTTTATGGAAAAAAATACTTTATTTCTAAAAGATAGGCTTACGCTTGACCATATTGTTTCATCTAATTCATGTATATATGGGACTGCCTAAAATATATCAGCAACCTCACAAGACTAATATAATAATTCACAACCTTTGAAAATTCGCGAAAACAAAATCAGCTGGTCCGTACAAAAAGATCATCGCCCTCTGTCGACATTTATGGAGCAACGAAATCTGTATTTGCGTATTTTTAAAAACTTAGAAACAAATGTATGTATACCTATCAGGTTATATGTATAATATGTATATGTATTGTATATCCTTAGAAGATTTTCAAAAGGCATAATCTAATGTATATAATGTTTGCTACGTAAACCTTCGAGGTTCCTGTACCTAACTATGTTCCTATCTACATAATATGTATAGTATGTATATCCTTGCATTTGAAGTTGGTTATCAAAGGCTGTAATTGTTATAATGTACCTAGTTGTTACAATTTAATAAGAAAAGTTATTTTTAAATAATTAGGTAGTTTTAATTTTAGCTACGCCCTTATTCCCTCATATGTAAACAGGGTAAATTGAACATTTAAGCTAGTAAAGAAATTGAAATTGAAAATATGAAGGTATAAGCAAAGCGTTTCGTGCGATACAGTGCCTGTGTTTTTGTCTAATCACTAGCGAATGACAATTGTGTCGCTCATAGAGAATCACCTTGAGGCTCGCCGCCTCTGCAGCTTCCTCGCGAATTGAAACTCATTGTATCCTATACGTATTTGTCTGTTCTACATTCTAAACTATTAACTCATATGTTATTTGCAAGCTAGCGTATTCATATTTTTGATTTTTTTGAGATTCTTTGAGATCCTCTCCTTAATCTCATATCGATCTATATACGTATAATAAATAAAGCTAAAGAGGGTCAAAAATATGTACATAGAAGATATTAAAAAAAAAATTGGGTAAGTTTTCTTAGATCGATAACAGAACACGTTTCAGCACTTTTTAGAATTTGTGTCTGTTTATAAACGCGCATCACGCGGAAACGGCTGAACGGTTTTTATGTTTTTTGGTATATAGGTAGTATGAGGTTCGGGAAATGTCAAGCTTTTATCCCGAAATATTGCAAGCAAAGGCGCGGGCTTTCATTAATTGATACAACATAACATATAAAATAAAAAGCTCTTATAGGCAGCCAATTTCCAAAACCGAGCAATACTAAAAACTCATGAAATTAAAAAACTGATTGAGGTCAATGCTTTGACGGTATAAGCAACAAGAGGATTTGTGATTCAGAAAATCATTAGATCATGAACATTAATAAAAAAAATAATCTTGTGTTATTTGATTTTATTTAAAATAATAAGAAACAATATTTACACATATTAACACTAATAGAACTAAAAAAGAGTATTTACATATAAACTAAATTTAAACAATCTACATGTGGTATGGAGCCAAGAACGCTGGCTGCATTCCCACGCTGGATTGCTATAGAAATCCTTTGCGCAAGGAACCAGCCAGCGTTCTTGTCTGTAGTGATGTCAATCAACATTTTTTTTTTTTTTTTATAAAAGACTTCGTGTTTATACCCCACGGACCAAAAGTTTCGAAGCCAAGCGGTACGAAAATATAATCAGTCGATAATGATGTATATTTTCGCCGCTTTGTGTTAAATTGAGATTATTAAGATCTGACTCAAAATTGGTAACAACATATTTAATAACTCCGGTCATTTTTATCTAAGAGAGTTTCGCTCATAGGGCAAGCCACTATTTAGACCTAAATTAGCTATCCTATAATATCTATAGCTAATAGAAATGCTAAACTCTGTAACGAGGTCTTAAGTTACTGTAGAAGTTAATAATAGTCTCGGCAGTTTCAGTAAATAATCACTTGGCTATATAGGTGCATACAGAGGCACTAATATTGTAATATTTTAAACAAGGTATTTTTTTTTAATTTTTTTTAACTTGAACGGGATTGCACTTGACCATAGTTTACCTGATAGCAAGTAAGGCTGTGGCCTAAGATGGAGCGATGATTAACACTTTTTGGATGTATTTAACACTTTTTGGACTATTTGTGTTTTTTTTTTGTTTTGTGCTATTTAGGCTCACGCTTGACTACAATTCGACTCATCTCTAAGATTTCTTGCTTGTATTTCAGTCGCTATGTCCGAATGGAAAACTAGGAAAAGCAAAAAGGGAGGTGTCGCGACTGTCGGCAAAGAGGAATTCTATTGAGAACAAAAATCGTATTCTGTTAATTGCATTCAGCACATACGCAAGTGTAACAATACCTATACACTTACCAAAATGTGTAGAAAGCGAAATAATTTAGTTTTCTACACTAAAAATAATTACGTATGCTGTCACGATTTATTAGTATAAAAAAATTAACGTTTATTAGTACACCGTTTTAGTTTCGTGATCACAATAGTGTAAAACGATAGAGAAGGAGCAAAATAAATAAATTGAAGATGATTCCACACATTTTGGTCGGGGTATACGTAGATATCTAATATAGACCAAACCTGCTAAAATACAATATCAAGATGTCCTAAGTATAAGGTCAACATTTTGTTTTTATATTGGTATACTTTAAGATATTGAATCAGGCGTTACTTTGCGGAAATCCATTGTAACTGAAACTCAGTACTTCAGTTAGTATACTTTGTTTTTAATTTTGGAAATTGGCCGTGTTAACTCTATGAAACTCATATACCTAATTTAAAGTATTTTTGTTCGGTTCTAACCCAGTAGAAGCACTTTGAAATAATAACGAAACTAGATCGCACGACTAACTTTATTTAGATAGGTCCATAATTTAGTTAGTCATTCAATCTGAGTCGTGGATCTGAGTGTGAAAATCACCGTTACCTAAAACATAGCGCGACCTTTGATAATACCGGGGGCCTACCACGGGCGCAATCTCTCATAATTTATACGAAATATAAAGGAAAAAATACCTACATAAAGAAAATACATATGATCATAATAAACCTAAATTTTATATGTATAAAAATCTTAGTGGCATACTGAAACTACCCGTGACCAGCATGCTGGTGTATATCAGAATGGCCATGCAACGCGGCAATGCAGCCAGCTTGCTGGGAACGTTGCTCTTTATCAACTGCTTCTTTTTGAAGCTGTAATATCTATTATTGTTTACTTATAGTAGATTTTTTTGTTTATAAATTTATTTTTATATCTACGTTGTATATATTATTTCAACATAGTTATAGTGGAAAGTTAAATAAGTAATTGACTAATCACTCTTTGATTCAAGTTGCAGACTTGCCCGTTTATAAATTACTGCTAGGTTTTAGTTTTTTAATTACTTTAAGTTCAAAATTCTGGACACATCTTTACTTTATTTGTTGGACTAACGCAAATGTGTGTACAGCAGCGCCCCGCGGTATCAACCCCTTTTATCTCTTTAATCCAGGGTCTAACCTAACTACATAGGTTCCAAATTATATCAAATAAGTCCAGGCGATTCAGCTTTAAAAAGTAACAAACATACATGCACACACAACACCACTTATAAAATACTCGTGGGACGATATCTCTGTTTCTGTCTAACCTTGAAGTTATATTATTTTCTATGCGATGCTAAAGCTTTAATGTCAACTTATATCTAAAGTAACGGCTATAACAAACATAATATATAGCGCTATATAGTTACCAGCCATATCAGATAAATGACTAATTTAAACACTGACCTTTCCCTGAGCGGCGGATCTCTCTAGGTAAACACATCATTTACCTACTTAGGTAGAGCTTTCTGTAAATATTCAGGAAAGTAAGTTCATGTCGAGGGTCTAATCAACGCCCCCGGGGCGTCTCTTTGATGATAGTACTGCGTGGTACTGCTGAATTATTGTCAAACAGTGTCGATATACAACTATTTCACCGCCAAATACCGCGCTAGCGATTTCAATTGCATTGCAATTCATGTACATATAAACATTTCTCATCTGTAAATGATAATGCGGTGGGTTGACGACATTAGAACAACCACAGGGAGCACCTGGATTTGATCTGCGCAGGACCGGGACGAGCGGCGTACAAGAAGAGAGGCCTATGCTCAGGAGTGGGCGATAGCGGGCTGATGATGAATGATGAAAAAAATGGAAAAAGTAAATACTTGATTTGAAGCAAATTATAACATGAAAAGCCAAGACAACATTTTAAACACACGTCTCAAGTATCATTTTGTAGTGTGCGCTGTGAGCGAAATAACACCTCGTATACGGACGCTATGTACGAGTTAAAATAAAGAGTGATAATACACAAACATACTGTTGATAATTCATTTCTTAATTAATGAAATTCGTTGTTACCGTTTTAATGAAATATATTATTTTATTATTTTTATTTACCCGACATGAATTCATTTCATTCATTCATTCTAGATGAATCTCACACAGTAGAACCACATAAAATATCAGCTAAGAGGGCCATACACTGCGGTGGGTCAATAAGGGCTAGACATGATGGTGATTACGGTGATGAGAATATTTCATTGTCGATCAGGATACATGGAGTAGGGGAAGATTTTCCAAGCACTTCTTTTTATGACCATGTTAACAGTGTAAACATCATCATAATTTGAACATGGTCATATATATCAACATCATCATCAGCCTTATAAGACCCACTGCAAGGTATACCTAGGCCTCCTCCCTCTACGCCAATACTCCCTGTCTTGCGCTGCTCTTGCCCAGACAGGCTCCTTCTAACTTTCTAAAATCATCCATAATCATAATATATAACACTTTCCAAATATTTAAAACATGTATATTTTTTATAAACTGACATAAATACCCCAATCTAGCACACCAATCTGTCCTATCAAGCCTCTCTCACAATTAATGCTGTTTTACTCTGGCATGGCCTGCTTATGACTATCAGGCCGGCTTAATCTCTGTCTATTATCCAGAGTATATCAATCGCTTTTATTGGTGTTAAATTCATAGTTTATTAATATATGTAAACTTGTAAATTTGTTTGATTTTCTTTTTTTTCTCAGCTTAGACATAGGTTTTATTTCATGTATTATTTATTTGGACGCCACCGACCAAACTGATCTCTCTTTCACCACTTTCTTACTAAGGTTGTCTGGAAGAGATCATTAAGGTGATAGGGCAGTCCACTTGTACATTTATTTATAGTTTAAATCCTTTTGATATTGTTAACTTATTTTGGTGTGCGATAAAGATATATTGAATTGAATTAAAATATGTTTTTGTAATCTGACGAGACAATAAGATTACTTACTGCTGTGAGTTTTAGTTCAAAAGTTGCATATTTCTATTAGCAAAAAAATGGATTACCTATCTTATCATCAGAAAAATGACTGAACACGTAGGTACCACAAGTTCTTGGTATATATTGTCCTGCTGAGTTAGCAGAAACCGGCGGAAATGTCACAACACTTGCAATGATCTCAGTGATTATTGCGACATTGAATGCCTGTCATAGCAGTATCATGTTATTGCAAGGCCTTACGTTTGCCAAATAGGTATGTTGCATTTACCGATTGTTACCTACTTATATAAAAACGTTATCAAATTAATCGCTTCTTTTTCGTTAATTTGAGATCGAAAGTAACCTAATAAAAGTAACTATGCAAATCGAGGATGAAAGATGACTTTGAAAATCTAGAATGAAAAGTAAGGCGTAATAGACAGATGCTGTCTAGGTCTAATCAATAGCCTAGGTATAATTTATTTGGCGTACCTAGCCTTTTTGGCCTAATTGCAACGAAGCTATATGCACTATATTTTCCTTATGGCTGAAGAAGGTTGCCTGGAAGTGATCGCTTTCAGCGATAAGGCCGCCGCTTGTGGCACTTGTTTAGATACAATTTGTTTTATGTACTTTTTTATAATATGTGTCAACAATAAAGAGTTAATCTATCTATCTATCTATGGCGAATTTAAAAATCAATGAAACCTCTAATCTGTTACCATGCTGAATTCTATAAAAAAAAACTGTTCAGGCGCTTGAGCGTAAATAATGAAACAACGTTATACTCACAAAAATAAAAAAACACATAATATTAATGTGTTATGACTGGGGTCAACCAGCAAAGCATGACTCTAATGGAATCAGGCGGCATTTGTTTGTGTAAGTACGTGTATTTTGATGACTTGAAGGCCGAATCCTTATCATAGCAGTTTTTATATATTTTTAGACAATTGATTTTGTAAATTTCATGTTTGCAAAATCGGCAAATACACGGTTTAGATGATGTGATCAGGGCAAAATATCACAATTTGTACGTTAGCAATAATATTTTGGCAAATCAGGACGATCGGGAGCCGACCCCCAAAATTGAGAGCAAACAACAGTGCGTAAATTCTGTATCACGTAATGATCACGTATGACAGAAAACTACGTACATAATTCGCATAGCATTAAAATTTAAAACGATAGCGCACAGCACGAATTCAGATTAAGACCTTTAAGCTTCAGCGTTCGTTTCCACGATAGAGACGTTACGTATTATGAAAACAATGAAAGGTGTCGTTATTTATAGTGATAGCGTGTGGATGCACGTGAGAGGATAATAATATGTACGTACGTGATGGCGGTTCAGTTCGCGCGTGTAAACATAGCGAGCGAGAGACGCGCACGGGACATGCGCGACGCTGGACGGCCGGCGTCGGTCTGCCCGCCCTCGGCCGCGGCCCTGCCCGCTACCGTCTCCGCCGCGATCGATAGGCCGGCGCAGCGGCGGAGCGGCCGTGCGGCCGCCGCGCCTGCTTGCACCGCTCCACCACGCATGCACGTCTGCGGTATGTGAGAACATTTGGTAAATGCGATAAAATAGTTGCAAGTGGCTTCGCAATTAAGTTTAAGCTTGTAAAACATTTTTTTTTCGTATTCCTTGGCTGTTTGTAATAATAGTACGACAGTCATAAAGCTATGTCAGAGGCAGAGGCCCGTCAGGCGGTTTAAAAACTCTCGACACCTGATTTGGCAACTGTCATACTAACTTGACTTAACTAACAACGAAATCAATGATTATATCAAAGACACCGCAAGTACAACCATGTCTTCATCTGAAATGCAGTCAGATTGAAAATGTTAGCAAATTTAAATATCTTGGGCGTATCTTTACATCCAACCTTTGTCACTTAGAAGAAGTAAAGTGTATTGGACAAGCAAAAGCTGCTTTCCACAAAATGTCCAGAGTTCTATGCGACCCCAAAATTAATTTCAAACAAGGACACCGCATAATGAGATGCTACGTTTGGTCACGGTAATAGAATCATACAGTACCTATTCCAACTTCATATAAACGGACGACGCGCGAGCTATACCGACGCGCTCGGGTCGTGGCATGCGCGCGGCAGGTTAGGGCTGCCAGACGTACGAGGAATCTCGTACCGTTACGAGATATAGAGGGTCAGAACGAGATTCAAGATTAACAAAAATCTCCTACACTTTTTTTTTCTTTAACTTTTTTAATTGTACCCGGCGATGATTTCGTGGAATATATAGAAAAAATGGAGAAAACTATTCCGAACTTCATTTAAATATATTCAAATATTTTTCGTTCGCAAATTTATAAGATTGATTTGTTATAGTCACATACATAATCATGGTTTCTTAATTAAATCTACCAATCAAAAAAACAACTTGCATTTTTTATTGAACACTTTCTATTCAATTCACAAAGTATTTTATGTAGGTAATATTAATATTTCATATTGTTACTAAGTATCTGTGCTAATAAATAAATAAAAAGTAATAAATTTACAATCTCAAAACTAGATAGAAACTCAAAGTAGCCAGATGCAATTAATACGCTGCAGGTGGGCGACAGCGACAGCCCTATCTCATGTTTACGTACCGCGCGTAGGCACTTATTTCAAGGACACGGCCGAGTTACAATACTGTTTGATTCTATTACCCGTGGTTTGGTCGTGGTTTGGTCCCCCCTCTTATATGGATGTGAAACCTGGCTCCTGCTAAAAGAAAGTTGTGACCGGATACATACGAGTTAAAACTACTGTAGTATTAACTCTATGACCGGATACAGAATTTTTGGTACTTGAAGATGCTTACAAAATTTTTGGTAAGTTTAAATTTGCCTAGCTATAGCTATATAGTAAATGTTTAACATAGCGAGAGCTACAATATTATAATGTAACGTATAGTTAGATAACGAGAAGATCTGTATAAAACTTCCTGCTTTAAATAATAAAGGATTATAAGAACTCGCGACAGCGGTGGTTACTTTACCACGAATATTGCTAAATGAAAAAAAACTATACAAAATAATAACTACGGGCTCAGTGGTAAACGTTAGACCACATTCTCTTTAAAATTTAGTAAAAACAATAAATACTCTTACTTCTCAAAAATAATCACAAAAGAAATGCAATAATGCTTAGACAAAACTTATACGGTAGGTATTAATAATAATAATAATTTATTTAAGTCAAACACTTATGAACTATAACAATATGTTCACTGCACTCCACACTAGGATAACCTGTGTTGTGGAGGGCAGGCTATGTTATTTATAAATAAGTGTACAGTTTACAAAAATACATAGGAAATTCAGGAGGAAAATGTGTATATAAAATATATCGAAGTGTATGTTTATAATGTGATATGGTATAGATAATATATAATTATAAATAAAGAAAAATTTGTACGGAAAAATAAGTATATTATTTTATATATAGACATTTATTTCGAAAAAGGCACGTGAGCTGAACATTTTTTTTTCTTTTTTGTTACGTATTTTCAGAATCAAACTTTTACATGAAAAGAATATAAAATAAAATAAACAAGGAACAAAGTAGTATGGTAATGTAAAATAGGGTTTACAACAGTCGGATTACGCGAAACTGGGAACTATCGTAATGGGGATTTGATTGGAGTTTTTAGGCATTGCGTGTTGGATTAGAGTTGTGGTGAATAAAGAAAAATTGTTTGTGTGGCCTGGGCCACAGCCAGTCGGTGGGCCTCACTTCTGTGCCTGTTTCGCCATAGTTGGTATTAAAACAACGGCATGGGGATTACAGTGAGGGGCACTGACTAGCTGGGAGCCAGGCCACTCATTGTTATGTATTATTAAATTTTTCAAAAGTGTCTTCCGTTTCGTCATAATCCTGAGATTGTAGCCATGTTGTTATTACTTTCTTACAGACATATCTTGATAGCTGTAGTATGTTAAATTTGCGATCCGCAATCTGGTAGAGAGACGGACCTTTATATGAAAAAGCACGACCAGCAAAATGTGTTCTAGTTCTGGGAGCACGCCAAATATTCTTACGGAATGATCTAACTACTTCTGATGTGGCAGTTTTATGATAGCGAAGAATGGTCGATGTTATGTAGAGCTGACGGACTGTTAGGTGGTTTGTACTTGTATAGAGCTCAGTAGTTGTAAATCTGTATGGTTTATTGTAGGACACCTTTAGGACTGCTCTTTGCGCTCTTTCTAGATTCAGGATTCTTGTTTTAGCTGCTGAGCCCCAACACACAATACAGTAGCCCAGTATTGACTGACATAGGGTCAAGTAGACTAGTCTTACTGTTTGTTTGTCGGCGACAGCTCTCAGTTTTTTGAAAGTATGTAGCATTGTTCTTAATCTAGTACGTAGCATTACTATGTGGTCTTCAAAATTAAGTTTTTATTATTCCAGTATTTGGCAAGGTTGTGGAACTCCCTGCCTGACTCTCTGTTCCCCACGCACTATAATCCAGCGATCTTCAAAGCGAGAGTGAAACGGTTCATAACGGGTAAGCACGCTGCATCTTAGGCCATAGCCTTTGCTTGATATCAGGTAAACTATGGCCAAGTGCAAACCCGTAAAAGTTAAAAAAGTATTAATTAATTCAACAAAACATGAACTTAGACTATCTAATTTACAAAAAAGACGTGCCCTTTACGCCCAAAGAATAGAGAGGTACATGGGATAGGTAAGGTGTAATAGTATTACATATTAATTACAATTAATATTCTAAAACAAAACTAAGATACTTACTCTACATGATTTACTTACCATTATCATAATAATAGATATTTTTTCATGTTTTAATGTAGGTAGGTAAAAGCTACTTATATTTCTTTTTCTAAAATATTTTAACTTATCCCGTCTTACATATTATAAAAAGAGGTCTAACTGTTATTACCGGGTTAGGTAAGTCAATAGGTTGTTTGGTACCAACCTCAGTTTATATAGATATCATTGGGTACCAAATAATTTCTTATTACAAAACGACGACTAACGCGATAGTTCGGACCATAGAGTACCTAATAGGTTCGGACTTCCGATGATCCAAACTTAGTTTGCCGCGACACCTAGTTTAACTCTTTTCCAAACTGGATTTGAAGCATAGATTTCTACGAGATACTGTAGCACACTAGTTGTGGATATGAATATGAAGAAATCACAAAATAAAACACATTCGCACAAGATCTTGGATTTTTCAACTGAAGTTTTTCAAACATTATTTTTTCATACGTCAGTCAGTGTCACTTGTGATTGCCTTATTTTCGTCTTTGGCTTTAACTTTGTATGTTTTTTTTTACTAAAGCGACATTTACTATTTCATATGCGGTCAAGAAATATAGATTAGCAGGACTGTGTTTCTATATTTGCATTTTGTTCTAACTTTCACCCTTGAAGTATGGAAGTGGACGGGTAAAAAATTTGGTTGCAAGCATAGGTATTTTACTCAACATGGACAAAAGCAACTAAACTTAAATTTGATGTTCAAGATTCATCATTTCAATGACTATATTTTGCGGATATCACATTAGCAACGGCCAACTTTTATAACACAAAATAATTAATCAAAAAGATCTCTATAAAATCGGGGAAGTGATTTGGTCGGCGTTGGTTATGGATTGGAGCATTAATTTTTTTCATATATGTTAATTACAACTAGCACTTTGATTCTTGAAAAAACTGTTTGAAACAAATTAGTAGTTTTTAAAATAAACGACCAAAACCATTTTGTCGCTTACGCCTTTTTGAAATAAATAGATTTTCAGCGAAATTTCGACTATTGTCAGAGACGGTACTGTGTCAAATTGCTCCGCATTGGCGCGTATTTTCAAATTATTTATAAAATGGGAAAAATTAATGAAAGAGTCACTTAAACGAAAATAATAGCTCATAAGATTGAACACTGCGGAAAAAATCATTTAAAATGGTTAGATTTATTCAAAATAATATAGTTTTAGTTTTATTCAACAGTTTTATTATTATTTTAGGAATCAGTCGTCATCGGAGCAAAAACCTGTAGAGTCTCTTTTGGGTTCAGGTATTATTTCGAGGAGTGCATTTTGTAACTATTGTTTATTTACGATTAGCTGTAATTGTTTTGATATTTTTAACCGACTTAAAAAAAGACGTTATCAAGTCTGCTGATTTTTTTTTGCACCCGCTAACAAATGTTATATGATATTGATTTCTCCGTTATTTATGAACCGATTTCAAAAAATCTTTTTTTATTTGATGGAGATTGTTTCCAAAATGGTTCCATATTTTTTTCATTCAGTCAGTACTTTATGTGTAAACACCAATTATCTAACAAATTAATAACGTTTATGCAAACCAATTCTACCAATATTTCCAAAACGACTCGTCAGATTTCGACACAGTTTTCTGTAATTTGTTTAGGTTTAATTGGTGCATTTTGTAGCTATGTAATAACATGACAACTTTTCAGGGGGCTTTAGTCCATTGAAATGTTACAAGAGCTTTGGATTTATTAGAGGACGCAATTATTATTATTTATTTTTGGGGCATGTTTGGGGGTTCAATAGAAGATTTACTTCAAGTTTGTGGGGTCGCCACTCTTGTCACAATCAACAGATCTGCTTATAGTGAAAGCACTGATTGTGGATAGAAATCAGATAGGAAAAAAAATCAAACACATAGACAAATAGATACAAAATACAAAAAAAACTGTTTTGTTTTTTTATTTATTTACTAATAATAATTAACACGGTCGCAATCAATTACAGTCAGCTCGTGTTCTCTTGTCGTGCTGGGCGTTACATAAAATGTACTTGTGAACAACGACATTAATAATACCTAAATGGACCGGCCTAGGCGAGCACAAAGTTCAAGCATGTACTTTTTACAAAAACTGAGAGACGTCTCTCACTTGGCACTTCATTCTGTGTTCGGCCGCGAATGAGGCGAGACGTTCATTGACATGCGACGCGATCCATAAAAAAAAAATGCCTTCTTGTGCTTTCCGAAAGTGTAAAAGTAGCAGTAAAATACATCATAAAGCTTCAGGCATCACATTTCACGCGTTAGTACTGATTTACTAATACAGAATAAGTACTTGGAAAAATAATACGTTTTAAAAATACAAGCTTACGCCCCAATGGAAAAGAGCGCACTTACAGATTAACTAACTTTCTACGTAGAAAAAGCAGTTGCTTCCTCAACCTCTAAAAAGTTTAATTGTAATAGGAGATTTTAACGCTCAAACTGGCAAGAAACAATGCGGTAAAGATATAGCGTACGGAAAATTTTCTCATGGAATAAAGAGTCCTCATGGAAGGGAATTAATAAGATTTAAACACAATGTTCAAAAGAAAAAAGAAAAGGTTGTGGACTTGGAAACACCTAAAAAATGCACGTCAAGTGAGAAAAATAACTCTCAACCCACCAGAGTTACCAGAAGAAAAATTGGAAGAGCTAAATGAAAAATTTCATACTGCCATAGACAATAGCGATGATCTAAATACGCAATATAAAAATCTACAAGAATATTTGACGAATACAATGCAAGTAATGACACTCGAAAGGAAGAAGACGAAGAAATGCATTAGTGAACAGACAAAAGATTTACTAGAAAGAAGGAAAATATTGTATAAAGAAGATAATACAAGAAAAAACATGAAAGATGTTACTAGAATGTTACAAGAAAAAAAAAGAAATATAGCTAAGGACAAAAAACAATGCATACGAGAAGTTTTATAAAAACATATCAAGAAATCAGGAGCTATCAAGAAAGCGTTCAAGGACAGACAAGAAAGAGTGGACGGCGAAAGTAAGAACGAAAAAATATAAAATTGTAACTAAATGACCTATAATAATAAAAGGAGCGACCAAATTCTACGAATTATACAACACAAAACATTTTGTTTTATTTCATTTCATTTCAGTATGTACACATGCTACTTAAAACGTTGCAATGAATCAAACTTCGGCAACAGTATCAGATATACCTTTAGTTATAAATTAACAATCAAGTTCGTAATATAAACTTATACCATAATATTTTATATTTAACCAACATGTACACTATATATATTATATAAAAATTCATTAAGACCCTTAAGGTCACATATATAATATGATGTATATTATGCTACGGTAAATGTGGATAATGCGGGAATTATGCATAATTACCAGTGCTCTTTGTAAAAGTGAGAAAAACATTCGAATTAATCACATTTACCGGTAATTATACATAATAACCACCCTTTGGTTAATGTAGAAAATAATGAAATCAAACATGGCAAAAAACCAAACAGGCAAGGCACTGAACCAAAAACCGCACTGAATTATAATTTGTCGGTCTTCAAGGCGAAAGCAAACTGGTTTCTTCTAGGCAAGTGCGCTGGATCGTAGATTATAACGTTGTTTAACACCAGGCAAGTTGCAGTCAAGCGTGAGCCTATTTCATGTCTATATACTCTACTCAACTCTACTCTACTCTACTCTACTCTACTCTACTCTACTCTACTCTACTCTACTCTACTCTACTCTACTCTACTCTACTCTACTCTACTCTACTCTACTCTACTCTACTCTACTCTACTCTACTCTACTCTACTCTACTCTACTCTACTCTACTCTACTCTACTCTACTCTACTCTACTCTACTCTACTCTACTCTACTCTACTCTACTCTACTCTACTCTACTCTACTCTACTCTACTCTACTCTACTCTACTCTACTCTACTCTACTCTACTCTACTCTACTCTACTCTACTCTACTCTACTCTACTCTACTCTACTCTACTCTACTCTACTCTACTCTACTCTACTCTACTCTACTCTACTCTACTCTACTCTACTCTACTCTACTCTACTCTACTCTACTCTACTCTACTCTACTCTACTCTACTCTACTCTACTCTACTCTACTCTACTCTACTCTACTCTACTCTACTCTACTCTACTCTACTCTACTCTACTCTACTCTACTCTACTCTACTCTACTCTACTCTACTCTACTCTACTCTACTCTACTCTACTCTACTCTACTCTACTCTACTCTACTCTACTCTACTCTACTCTACTCTACTCTACTCTACTCTACTCTACTCTACTCTACTCTACTCTACTCTACTCTACTCTACTCTACTCTACTCTACTCTACTCTACTCTACTCTACTCTACTCTACTCTACTCTACTCTACTCTACTCTACTCTACTCTACTCTACTCTACTCTACTCTACTCTACTCTACTCTACTCTACTCTACTCTACTCTACTCTACTCTACTCTACTCTACTCTACTCTACTCTACTCTACTCTACTCTACTCTACTCTACTCTACTCTACTCTACTCTACTCTACTCTACTTTACTTTAATTTATTGTATGTTATTTTATTTTATGTTTTGCCACCAAACACCAAATAGAAGGTTTGAGCCTTTTAGCATTTTAGCCCCTATACAGCTAAAGTGACAGTACCAAGATTTATTTAAGTTGACATAATATTGTATGAATACATACCTATTATTATGTTTGACATGATTTTAATTACAAAAATTTTCATTATTTTATTAATAAAACTAGACATAAGTAACTTCTAAAATTTTATAAAATCTAAATGTTATAAATTCAATTTGACGAGATATTGTAATTTGTGTAGCATATTCTGTGATATTAGTACTTTTAATAATAATAATAATAAAAAATTTATTTATGATAAACTTAAATCTATGTACAGTTTTAGAATTTGCAAAACCTACACTAGGTATCCAATCGGATCCTGTATTGTAGGCCTGCAGTTCTTCTTACCGCATCTACAACGTACCTATTCTACATTTACTTACATATAATATTAATATAATAAGTACCTAAATCATTTTGAAGTGAAAATTTAAAAGCAAAACAAAAATTCAAAAAAGTTTGCATACACAGATGGCAATTTTGAGGTTATAATGATGCCTGTTACGTTTAAGAAATTATGTACAATAATCTGTTTTGATATGAATGATATGCATTATATATTTTAAGTAAATAAGATTATAAGATTAGTAGCCTATTTTTACATAACATTACAATTGCGGTTAAGAATAAATATCAATGTTTAATATACCAAGGTGGCTGCATTTGGAATGTGTTAGCTAAAGTTATTGATGTAAATGAATAAAAATATTAAATGCCACAGTGCGTATAACTAAACGTATGTGCGCATTTTGACTCATGCGCGTGTGTACGTGAATTGAATTACAATGTGCGTGCGTGTCTGTGCTTGTGTGTGTATTTGTGTGTACGCGAGTGTGTGTGTGTGTATTTGTGATTATTTGTGCTATGTTTTTATTGCCACGAAGGAAGTTTCATTAATTTTACGTATTGCAATAATAAAAATGCCTATTTATTCATCTCATGATCATACTATTTCCATTAACTTTTCTGTTTCATTGTAATCTAAGCCCTGGAGATATTCCGACGTTTTTATAAAAAGTTCATGTTTAGACATATTAGTCATATTCCCTATGCCTTTACATAGTTCGTTGTATAAACTAGGTCCTATATTACTTGGACAATTTTTGCCAAATTTCGTTCTGGTTCTTTTTGTCGTAAAAACCTTGTCTTTCCTTCTTTTCTTCTTATACTTACACCTATGTATGTTACAATTTTACATTATCAATAAGATTCTTTATCTTTTTTTATCTTTATCTTTTATATGGGTCTGAGTGTGTGTGAGGGTGTCTGACTGAATGGATGTATATATATAATGTATGTGTGCGTGTGTGAGTTTTTTTTATATACTTGTAGGTTTGTATGGTTTTTAGAAAATCTGCGTTTTATGGGGTAGGGGGCTTGAGTATCACCAGGGATTAATGCCGGCGTGACGATTCTACCTAGTGTACATAATGTATGAATTTATCATGCAAAAATGTTACCTCTATAAAATTAAACGGAGGATTTCCTCTGTTTCTTTGGAATTTAATGTGACTAGATAGTCTTTTAACTTCTTTTTACAAACATATTTAGTACAGGTAATAATGTTTAATTTGAGGTTAATTTTTTTGTAAATATAAGGACCTAAGATATTGTAGCATCTCCTTCCTGTTGCTGTTTTAGATCCAACTGTGTTCCAGCGAAGTGTGCGTTTGAGTGTAACGTCTAGGTGTGTGGCTTTGTGGTATCTGAGGATGCACGCCTCTATGAATAGCTGTCTTACCCTGAGCTGCTGAAGATCACTGTAAAGTGTGTCTGTGGGGTACCTATAATGTTTTTTATGAGCTACTTTAAGAATAAGTCTTTGTGCACGCACCCACTTTATTTTCATAAAGTGGGTGATACAGGCGCAACCCCAAGAAGTAATACAGTAAGTCAGGACAGGTATGCACAAAGCCATGTACACCATGTTTATTATCTTTGGATCAGCAATAGACCTTAACTTCTTAAACACAAATATGAGTTTTTTAAGCCTACTACTCACTGTATGAATTTGTTTTGTCCATGATAACAATTCGTCGATATATATTCCTAAGTATTTAATGTCACTAACTTGTTCTATTTTTGGACAAGTACAATAATTTTGCGGGTGGGTAGATATACAACAAGTGTGTATTTTAACATTTAAGCGAATGTCAGGTGCCGAGCGACTCGATACTCTGAATGCTACAAGCTTAGTTTTAGAAACATTTAGTGTCAGCAGGTTGCATTGTAGCCATCTTGCGATAACTCTTAGGCCTTCATTAGCTGCTTTATTTACGTCATTCCAATTCCTAGCGGAATAGACGATAGCAGTATCGTCAGCGAAAGAGTAGATCTTTGAGTTAGGGAGGTCAATTTGGCACAAATCGTTTATATAAGCCAAGAAAAGGGAAGTAATAAAATTTAGGTTAATTTCAATTTAACAAGAAAATAAAATCATTATGAAATAAGTAAGTACACTACTGAAATAAAATAGTTCTTATAGCGAATTTAAAATAGAAATATGAAAAATCTTGAATGAATATCTAACACGACTTATAATGGCCACCGAAATTAGAAAAAAATTGTCCCCACATCACTGAAATGATAAACTTACTTTTTTGGTGGGAATCCAGAACGAGTTGTGACAGGTGAATATGCACTGGGAGCTTGAGCTAGACTGATCCGAGAAGGGGAATAGGCGCGGGGCGGTAACAACGCAATGTTGACGGAAATATTCGGTTGGGGTGTACTTTACTGTGTCCAAACGTTCGATCGAGTGGGGGCCCTCGCCTATACCTCCCCAGTCCCCTTCGAGAGGGCTGGTTGTAGGGCCCGAGGCGTGGAGCTCGCCACACCTCGCGGTGTAGGTGGAGCTGGGTGATCTTTAAGAGCACCCGAGGTGGTCGCCGAGAGGCGAGAAGAGTTCGGTGTACCGGCCGAGTAGCGGCGACACGGGAACCGAACTCCGTGCGCAGAGGGCGCCTTGGAGGAGGGCGGTCGCTTTGCCGTGCGACTGCCTGACTCCTGGGGGCTCTGGGTGGCAGGTCGGGGAACCTGTTGCCCTGGAATGAGTCCCCACAGGATGCATGACGTGTCCCGTGTTCTGACACGTCATCAACTGAAGCTCCCCGAGGCGGGGCCCGTTACCGGGCCAGCATCACCAGGGCTGCGGATGTATGCATCGCGCTCTCGTGGCCCTGGACCAACGATGCGGAGATGGAACACCCCAGGTTTTTAGTGGGTATGCCGACCTTATAGAGTGGGGCGGAGACTCCCACATAACCACCCGCCCTCCCCGGGGTTTTTTGGGTGGTAACTGTAGTAGGTTTTCCTGGGCAAAAAAAAAAAAAAGGTTTAGCGTCCCGTAAAGTACACTCTAACCAAATATTTTACTAAAACTTACTGTTATCCGAAATGATACTTTTTTTTTGACAAAAGCTAACTGCTTGTCAAATGTTTGGGAAAAAAGATAAATAAACAAAAATAGATTATTTTGATAGACAATATTGTATATATATGATAATTAAAAGAAATTAAGTCCTAATTATTAATATATTTGCAGGGGTACATATTTTATAAATGGATTTGGGTCCGGGACAGGTCACCGTGATGATAAAATGTCATTTTTTTAAATTACTAATATAAGCAATTAACTGTCAATTTTTTTGTCAATATAGAGAAGTACTTACACTATATAAACAAATTATAAAAAAACATAAATGAGCAAAGTGCACTACCGTTCTCAGCATTCCCGTCGTTTTTTTTTTTACTTTTGAGATTCACCCAATTGGGACGTCGTAATATACCTACAAGTGAAATACAACATTACCAAATAGTTACTTCATAGAAAAATAATATATGCACACATCGCTTATTTTAACATAGGCAAAATCTGTAAAGCAGAACGCGAAAACACTTGGCGACGAATTTCATCGGCGACATAGCCCAGACCTCGGAGGAAATATCACAATGGAGGGAGCCATAGAGATTTTGAGCGTGGCCACTTTTTGCTAGTGTGCAGTTACAGATTTGCATTAGTGTGTGTGACTAGTGATGTGACATTCCCATCAAGTCTATCGATGGAATATTGGTGAAGTGAATAAAAATGCATGTATTTTATATGAATTGTTTATTATAAAGAATTTATTATTAAGAGTAATAAAAGTAAGCTTAGATAGATAAAATTTATAAATTTATAATAAGATATAATAAAACTCCTCTGATCAAGTTAGAGATTGTGTAGATTACAATAATAAAAGAGATTTTTTTTTATACACATGAACAAAAACTTACCGGTTGATAATATGATGGGTATTCTTCGAAAACGGTAGGAAAAAGGAAACGATATGTACATAATTCAGTGTAAAAAAATACATTTAGTTATGACATTACATTACATGTACTTAGGCACAATTTTATCAAGATTGGAAGATATATCTTTTATCGATATATCGAATTACACTAGAATTCATGTTTTAATTATCTTTTAACACTTTTGCTGTTTTAAGACAGTTTTAGACATTATCTTGACCCAAATCACATGGATGTATATAAACTAGATTGTTAATATGATGGTACAATAGCATTTTGGCTAAAAACATCATCAATTTAGCATTTACAATGACTTAAACATTGTCACCAACTTACGAATGAAATGACAAATCCGGGTCTTTTACACCTCCTTTTGTAGTTCTTGATGAACATGACACTGCTGAGCACGACATAGTTTTACATTTAACTTTAAACAAATCTGTAACACCGTAAAATCACTTGATATTCTTTAAAATTCTAAAGCACAAACGCAATGTTTTGGCCTACTAGCCGGTCATAAAAAGACACGTGCGGCGTTGCCAGCATGTAAATTTGCTATCTCTTTTACTCGTAGCTTCATTCTGAAGGAAAGACAAACTCAAGTGCTTTACACACAGACGTAAGAGCGGCAACGTCTCTATGGCTCCCTCCATTGTGATATTTCCTCCGAGGCCCAGACTGACGCAATGACTTGCGGTGCAACCATGGAAGTAATATATAGGGAAATATTACTGCTGATCCAATATGAGCAGAGCGAGGCGAAGTATGAAAGGCAGTTGTCTTTTTCTAACTAGGGTGACAATAAATTATATAATTAGGATATACCAATTCATCTTCTTACCAAATCGGGAGCAGTCTCTTTTGCGGTCCTATTTTACCTGCATCTTGCCAGTCATGATGATCCTTAGCTCTATTGACGCGTTAAGTAACAAACACCAACAAACTTACTTACAAATTAAAATGCACTTTAGTTTGTAACTTATAATAGTATCGATTCGGTTAATTGACAGAGAGGCAATGTGATCAAAATCATAAACATTTTGCAGCAATTACAATATTTATTTACAAGTTCACATTTGAATTGCATGTAGATAGTTGCCTATATCCTATATTTTTTACACTATCGTTTTCCTTGTGTTTCAAATTCTAACTGAAACGAGTGATGGTTAAAACTATGTACACCAATATAAAGCAAACTGTATACAATACTAAGGAATCGTATGTAAAACCATGGTATAAGAATATATGACTTGGCTACTTTTTATCAGCACTACTACTAATACCTACAAATCAATTACTAAATTTTTCTCACCACGGCAGGAATTGGGATAGCGTCTTTTTTTAACAAACGGAGAGAATTTGGAGTATTAAAAGATTTCGGATCAAAGTGTAGACTGCAAACTTTGGAGAAGTTTGTAATATTTAAGTTCTTTTGCCAATTTATTTTGATGTTTTTCATTTTTAGGAAAACTGAAAAAATATCATATTGCACAAAATATTTCAAGCACGAGAAAATATGGTCACCTTAGTCCCAATAATGTAATCTTACTTAAACTTTAGCATAGGTACCTGTAAAAAGATATATTGCAAGCACTATAAGATTCATTTCTGCATCCCGGAACACTACAAGTTCTTACCATTTTGTTATTTTTACAATAAAATACATTTAAATTATTTTTACAAATTACATATGAAATTATTTTTTTCCTGCCATCTTTTGTCATATAATGTCATCATAATTTAATGTTGCTTGTGTGAAAAATAATATAATATTAATTGGTTACTTGTTTTATTTTGTGTTAATTTCACAAATTAATTCAGATTTCTATGTGTCAAGTACATAAGATTTATAATAAATAAAATTAAATAATATTATTTATTGCTAAATATTTCAAAACTTAAGTTGACAGTGACATATATCACACATTATTTTTTAAACTGGCAAGCTGTTGGAGCAAGACAACAGCCTTCTCTATATGCCTTTCATTTTTGACCGATTTCACCCCCGATTTACCATATATAGAAAATGAACTTTAATTGTAAAAGCATAAGGTTTCTATTCATATAAAATTTATTTCACAAAACCAAAGAGAGAACAATCCAGAGGGAAAGAGAGGGATGATATAAAAAATCCTTGGGTGCAACATAACTTCATTCAACGGATTCGTTTGACTGTGACAAACGCATTTATCTTGCTAACTTCACTCAAAATCACGCTGTACGAAATTCGCCGCTGTACGGTATTACCCTCCGCTCCCCTATATACCGTACTGTGCGCGCTGGAGAGGATGACTATGTAGTCATTAGTGGGTAATCACAGGCTGATATGATGATGATTCTATGTACATATGTGAAATAAAACCGCTTTGGCTGTACTTTTATGCTATGATTTGGCCAGTAGTAAATAGTTATTCCACGCTCCTTACCTGCAAGCGATCTCACGGAAGATATTATTGTACTTAATAAGTGTCCCGTGACACGGTAATATATTTCACCGCGACCTGCATCTCGCACACACACACTATGCTGCACCTGTGATCGACATGGAAGCGTAATGCTTTGTACTTATTATGTATTTTACTAATTATTGTATAATTTTTAATCTTCGGTCATCTATTTATCTTCAAATATGTTTTTTATTACGTTACATATATCACGGGTATTACAAACATGTATTAGTAGCCCATCTCACCGTGAGATGAAATAAGACCAATGAAATAACGATGATAACTATGTATTTTTAAAAGCGATAAGATTATTTATTGTACTGTAATACTGTATTGTTGTTTTTTACCCGCACTATACTGCTAAAGATATAACAATGCAATATACTAACCACGCCTAGAGTATATAAAGAAAATACATAATTGTCTGTAAGAACCTAAGCACCATTTTATAATAAGGTCTTCAGAGCCGCGCGGCGTAGCACGGACGTAGAAATCCTGCCTACGAAGCTACGACGATAAGTACCTAACTGTAATACACCATTACATCAGGTTATGTTGTAGGTACCTAAATTTTACGAAAACTAATTAATTAGGTACATTAACTCCAATTACACCTAATATGCAAGCTATGGAAATATTTCTATTTGTAAATTTACAAGAATTTTACAAAAGAGGTTAGGCATGGATTTACCTTTACACTTACTCATCAAAACTTTATGCTCGATATCGTCTTACAACCTCTTTAGTGTAAAACGATGAAAAATTCAGAATTGATAATTTCAAAAAGACAAGTGAGCGACATGCACGTCGTTGTCATTTGTCTCGGAATAGCATCGATTTTCAAAAAAATGGATAAAACGCCGCATTTTGAATCAAACTGTGCCAAATACAGCATATATCGTCCATTTTCAATTTGAGCTTTTGCGAAAATTGGGTTTTAAAATCATTGAATTAGTAATTAATTGAAATAATTATTGTGTTGGTATGTCAGTTTGATTTACTACAAATTTTGCCAGTTTGGTGACGTCTAAAAGTACCGGCTGTTCCCTTCATCATCATATGCAACTGACCTTCACCACGCAGCGAAAATCCGTCATAAAAGTTATGAAAATAAAACTGCGTGAGTATTTTTTATGCTTTTAATGTACTTTACTGTTCAAGTTATGTGAATTCAGAATTTTGGTACTATTTGGTATCCTTGTAAGAATTATTATTTGCTGCTGATGAATTTAGTTTATCTGGCTGTAATTTTGTATAAATATTCTACCACATTGTATCGTCACAAGCATAAAATGGCTTCAGTAAGAAAATGTTAAATTATCTTTTATTCATTACTAGCAGCAGCCCGCGGTATGTCTCCCTTTAATCTGATATAAAAGCTTATTTATTAACGGGGTTCAAGTGCAATCACATACCTACCAAATTTTATACAAATCCTAATTTACCAGGATTAGCCGTTATAAGACATTGTTAATTGAGCTAAATTATATGTTTAATTGCTGAATAAAAGTAAATGTCCACTTGGGTGTACGTGTGAAATAAATTAAACAAATACATACCGTTTAAGCGTGAAAATGTAACAACTGTAGTTTAAAATAATTAAGTAACACACACGTCCACAAAGGTAGGCATTTATAATAGGTATTTCCAAAATTATTACTTTAAGACTACCAAATTTAACAGAATCGATTGTGAATATTTTCATTTGCATTTTTAAAAACAATCTATATCACAGAATAAATAATACAATCTATATTTAGAAATCTAAGCAAAAATCGTAAGATATCTTAAGCCACTGTGGCTCAACGGTTCCAGTGTCTGCTTTCCATCCAAACGTTCCCTGGTTTGAATCTGGCCCTACCATGGTGTAGGGCCAGGTTGTATTTTCGAGTTAACGTTTGGATTTGCACTCGCTTAACGGTGACATGTCTTCCGTGGAAGAACCTAGGCGCCCACCACAATGTATCTACCCAAGAGAACTCCCGTAACGAATTGATTCTGCGGGGAAGTCACGACCCTCAGTCATGAGGCAATTACGACTCAAGAGAGATAGTTGGAAAACTAAATTGATTTTAAAAATAAAACAGTGTGGTCGAATTTTACCAATTTTGTACTTTGATTTAATAAAATTAACAGATTAAGTAAGTAATTAATGCTTACTCTCCAATTAGAGACGAGGCCTAATTTATTCACTTAATTAGGGAAGTGCTATAGGGAAAATAAAACTGAAAAATTCATTAAAGGTTTACATACACATTATGATTACTATTATTTTGAAGAGCTTGTCGTGTCCTATTGTTTTATTTATTCTCTTTATCTTACTTAAGAATAAATGTTGCAAATAGTTTAGTGAAACCTTCCTTAAATCACTCTAAAATCTTGAATCTATTAAAAAACTGCATCATAATCCGTTGCGTAGTTTTAAAAAGCTAAACATATATACAGACAAAGGGGCAATCTCAGGGAGCGACTTTGCTTTCAACCATGTATTAATATAAATAAATGCCTTGCAATAAATATATTTCAAAGTATGCCATCATTATTTTCAGCCCTTGTCAACTACTAAACAGAAAAATTGACAACCCACTACAGGGTATAGGCTTTCTCCCTTAGGTGCCATTGGTGTTGGTCTTGTGCCTATCATGTCCAGAGAGGCCCCTCGATGGATCGGATGTCATTGTTCCATCTGGCTGGTGGTGTACCTTCAAAGTGTGTAAGGCTGGTCGTATGTTTGCAGCCGGAGACCGCTTCCTGTCGCCCCGCTCCGCGGAGGAGCTGGGCGCCGGGCAGGGCTGGGAGGTGGCGGGGCCGCACCTGCCTCGCGCCCACCTGCTCGGCCCGCCCCCGCCCGCGCTGCTCGCCGGCTCCGTGCGCAAGCGCCGCGGGAACCTGCCCAAGCACTCCGTCAAGATACTCCGCCGCTGGCTCTATGAGCACCGCTACAACGCTTACCCGAGCGATTCGGAGAAACTGGCGCTCAGCCAACAGGCTGATCTCTCGGTCTTGCAGGTGAACTGATATAGGACAACTAGGGACTAACATTTTCTTTATTTATTTACTTTCAATTTACCAACAATTTTCACTTAATTGTATCACTAATTTTATAGAGATAGATGTTTCTAAGAGTTCAGTCTAGTCACTTTTCAGTCGAGTTAGGGCTACTTATGTTTAATTATTATTTTTCTAGTTTTAAGAGAATGAGCTTTTTTATCTGTGAAGTGGCTTTACGATCTTCTACCAATTTCTCATGTTATATTAATTTAATCATTTGAGCTATTTTTGACCCGCACTTTCGGGTCTTATAAGCCAATATTATCTGATATATCATAAATTAACAAAATTCTACTACATTAGCGTTAACGATAGTGCGTTTAAGGCGTGGCGTTCAAAACGTTACCAAATGTTTATGTCCTCGTAGGTGTGCAACTGGTTCATCAACGCGCGCCGCCGCATTCTGCCGGACATGATTCGCAGCGAAGGCCACGACCCGTTGCGGTACACGATCTCTCGCCGCGGCCGCAAGCGAGCTGAGTACGGGCTGGGCCACTCCTCGCCGCCCGGGAGGTACTCGTCTCCAGCCGGACTCACTGTCGCCTCCTGGGATGGGATCGTTATGGAGGTATGTCTGAAATGGCTGTTTAATACTACTATTCAGTTGGCAGTGAAGACACAAAAATATTTATCACCAGTAATCAACGCGGATGGTTAAATTGTGTCTATTGTCCGCAATACAGGTCTTTTCGGACAGAATTTGGATCTGAATCAACAACTGCATAAAAATACTGGCCAAAGAGGAGCATACCTGTAGGTACTGGAATGAAATTTGCTTTCAATAAGGAGGCCGCTGAAATACTCTAACCTATTTTCGTGTTTCCTTAAATTGTACATACATATGTGTTCCCAGCACGGCCCCGCTGACGAGTATTCTGGCGGGCTGGTGGTGTACCGCTCGGACGAGCTCGGCTCGGGCTACTCTAGCGCGCTCTCGGACGACGAGCAGGAGGTGAAGTATGACCCCTACGTGTGGCAGTCTGTCATCCGATACGCGCCTGCCGACCCGCTCGTGCAGGCGCTTGACCAACGCGGGTAAGGATTAACTTCTTCCAGTTTTTCCTTCATCCCCTTTAAAAACACTGACACTAAACAGCTGTGTTATAAGATCCTACATTCTGCAACCTGAAACCGATTCACTCTTGTCTTGAACAAAAATGCTGATAAGATATTGAATCAGGCGTTATGTCTAGTTTCAGTTTACAAACTTAATACATTCCTAGTGTACCTAATTTATTAAACATGACTTGTTATTGCTTCTGTTGGCCTGGCCTGTAATAAAGGCAAATCTTAGTCATGTTTTGTGTAGCAAAGACAAGAATTAAAGTACAAGAGTAGAATTAAATAATTCAATGTGGTGTCAGGGGCGGAGGCGTGCAGGTGGAGGAGTTCTCAGCTGGGGGTGACTGGCGCGCGCCAACGCCGGCGCCGGCGCCGCGCCGCATGCAGGCGTCGCCACCCGCGCCGCGCCTTCCGCCGCACTCTCCGCCACCGTCGCCGACGCCGCTGCCGCCGCCACCGCCACCCGTGGCCGTCGAGCTCGAAGTCGCCACTACGGACATGTGGTGTCACACGCAGACATAAATATATACACGTATAGTGCGGACGTCGAACAAGAAGAATTTACCGCACTTGCTTCCGTGCAAATGCAGATGCGAACAGCTCTGTGTATGATTGACACCAATATACCACAACTTAAGTGCAACGTATCAAATTTCTTTGTGTTCCACGACCGAACTGTAGCAGATGGGACCAACAATCGAAATACATAACACTGTCGGGGCTAGGGCAATAATTACGCGACTATGATTATACACCGATGAATTTACTGTTTTAAAGCGCAAATAGTGTAAAACATTCCGATTCTGTTAGAAATATATATTTTTTATTCAACGTATACTTACTGTAACTGCATAGGTAAATTTATATTTTTCAAGAGAAAAATGATAGAGACGAGAATTACACAGCAGGTATATTCAATGTCTTAACTTTATGTACATTTTCTTGAATTAATTTAACAGGCTTGCTTGGCTAGTTTGACTTCCATTCTACCGTTCGTATTTTACACTTTACAGCTTTCACGTTATTATAACAAATTGTATAATATTATAATAAATAACAACCCAGTCATTTCACAACTCCCTTAGCGATTTTTCCTTATCTTATATTATTATCTTGTATCGTATCGTTTAATATGTTTATTCGACCTTAAACTATTTTAAGTTTAATAAATATAGGTACCGTTATTTTTGTTTGTAGTTAGCTTCTGTAATTAAGTAGTTCCTACAAAATAAATATAATTAATGACGAAGCTTGTTTTTATTTTGTCTTTAAACAAAACAGACCTACAGGCAGATGACCTACCACCTACCTATTTGTTTAAATTTAGTTTAGATGTAAATACTCTTTTTTAGTTCTATTAGTGTTAATTAATATAGTTCATATAAATCAAATATAAACAGGCAGATTGTATTTAGTTTACTTTAGGTTCAACGCTAAATGTAGGTATAGTAGGCATCGCAAAACTAATACAACTATAAAGCAATATTAATCTGTATACATTTTGCTCCAAACAAAATGTAAAGTACAATGAAAATGGTAGAATCTTATATAGGTATTCCTTGATATAAATTGCAAAGAAGGAATTAAGAATAAAATAAATATATTGTCACATGAAACATAAAATAGACACAATAAAAAACAAGAGTACAAATAAGAAGTTTCATGTCACAATCCGGCCCCAACTCAGCATGTGCTGGATGCAAGCATCCAGCGCTGGTCTTCCGTTGGGACCGGCGGGTGACGTCACGCACGTAGATATAATCATAAATCATAATACACGTAATAACAGAAATTTTTATTTACAATAATAAAATATAAAAACAAGTGAAGGAAAACTAAACATACTACTTCTAACTACTACAAAAAGGGGCACTTAGAAAATCTTTAGAAAAGCCTAAAGATAATCTAAGTGCTCCAGCCCACTACCAGAGGTAATAACATAAACATAATACACCGAAGTAGAAATACACACACAATATAATGAATACAGAAAAAATATCACAAACAAATAGGCAATGAATTATACTCGATAACTATATATACTCGTATTTAGTGCATTAACAAATAAACGTAGCAAAACAATAGATTACAATAAAAAAAACGAATACATTATTATATCTAAACAATCTACTATCGACTTATCGACGATCTTATCAGATACAAGCACTCTTCTCTTCCAGGCTACTGTTACACAACTATTGGAGGAATAGAAAGTATACATTTGTAACTTACCGTACCTAGTGGTAATATATGTTTTATTTTATGTAAATAGATGGCTTTATTTACAATAATAAAATATAAAAACAAGTGAAGGAAAACTAAACATACTACTTCTAACTACTACAAAAAGGGGCACTTAGAAAATCTTTAGAAAAGCCTAAAGATAATCTAAGTGCTCCAGCCCACTACCAGAGGGCAGCGTGCCCAGCATGCTGGCCGCATTACCACGCTGGATGGCAATGCTGATACGTTGAGCCAGAAAAAGGCCAGCATTTTGGTCATGCGTCGCGTCAACCAAGCGCTCCGAGAGGTATTGGAAAATAGTATGGGCTCCCGGACCCCACGGCCCCAAAGTCTCGACTCCAAAAGGCTCAAAAATAAATAGACATTCAAAAGTGCACCGAGGTGCCTACTTGAAGAAATTATTAATACATAGGTACCATAGAGTAATATAATGATAGGTACTCTCTCAAAAGAAGGACTAATGTATTATGCGAGTATGGATGCAAGCAAAGAATACTATTACCCAAAGACCTTTTTAAAAGGATGGAATCGCACGGCGCGGCGGGTGAAAATGAGTAATATTTTCCAAATAAGTTTTTTGTATAAAAAAAACTGGCCACTATCGCCCTCCCGGAAAAATTCAAATCAATCGAACGAAAAACAAGCAACGAATGACAGCAAAATGCCATTTGATCGCTCTCCTCCGTTGAAGTAAGATTATGTAGTATTTTCCATCGACTATAATTTCTGTAGTTCATGATTTTTTTCAAAATAGTGTATTTCCAAGTAAACCCAGGTTCAAGTTGAAGTGTTGAGATGGCCAGTGCGGATTTCAGGAAAGACGTGACGATGCCGGTTCGGCCAAGAAGCGTGTACACGGCACATTCGTACAATCAGGTGATCGTTTGACACTTGCTTAGCATACATCTCGGAGGCTTTGACGAGTTCATTGAGCCCGTGATTAACAATATAATATGAGGATATTAGTTTCTCGTAGATATAATTTTTATACGAATTCATAAAACATAATTTGTAAATCGGACTCCCGGTTTCTTCATCCGCATATTGGTTATCCCTCCGGGGTCTCCGCGGCTGTGGCTCTGTGTGAAAACTTATGTTCAGGTCTCTTAGGAAAATAAGGCAGGCTGATCCCATGAGAAACATGTCTAAATGGGACAATATTTTTTTGGATTTACGTAAAAGATCGCGCTTTTAATGCAAAGGCTTGTTGCTGTGGAATATATTGCCACATTATATCGAAACCTAAGCTTTTCTCCTTAATTTTTTCAATGTTATACCTACTAAAAACAGTCAGGTCAGTTTGTTTTTTATGCCTAATCAGAATCCTTTCAGGCGACTTAAAATCTTACATGACCATAATTCTATATAAAAAGGGATTGTAACGCAGCCAATCACGAGATGACAGGATCCGCATCCATATGATGTCACTTTCATGATGGCGTCACATACACATTTAGTAGCAGAAGATGCGCGAGGCTTCGCTCGCGTGGTTTTCGGATTAAATGTAGCCTATATCTCACACATCCATCGCTCCTCTGATCCGAAAAAACTGACCAGCATAGCAAACAAACTTTTGCTTTTACATATGTAAATTGTCTATTCTATCAAACAAGCTGCCCCCGCGGTATTAGCCGTGTTAATCTTGATTGAATAAATAATTATAGGAGGCACCGATATACAGTTGAGGTTCCAAAGACTCGCACCAAGCGTTTTGCTTCGACTTTCATCGTGCGAAAAGTGAAACTGTGGAACTCCTTCTCCGAATCTCTATTCCCCTTGAACTATAATTTGTCGGTCTTCAAGTCGAGAGTTAAACCGCTTTCTTCTAGGCTAGCGCACTAGATCGTAGATTATAACGTTGCTTAACATCAGGCAAGTTGTAGTCAAGCGTAAGCCTATAAAAAAGTAAAAAAATTATATACCTCCATACTAAGTTTTATCACAGAATACATAATACAAGTTTAATCCAAAATCTGCCATTAGAGCGTGAAGAAGTTATAATCGTACCCACGCACAAACTTTTGACTTTACAATATTGATTGATTGAAATATGTTGTTTCTATGCAAATTGCATTTATTTAGGAAGTATTAAAGTATTGTATCCATTATTAAGTACTAACATGATGCCAGCGTTTGCTGGCTGTGAAAAGTCCCAGAAAATGTATTATTAAGAAAGACTAGGTTTACGATGTATCTGCCCAAAAGAATTACTACCCTAACAAATTAATCCTGCTAGGAAGTCACAACCCTCAGAAATGAGGAAAAACTAATCAATGAATGAGAAGAGGTTTTTTATTTCCGTCCTCCACCATCAAATACCCTCTGCGTTGAAGAGGCCTTTGTTTAGGCCTTTTTTTTTTTTAGCCTTTGTTTTTTTTTTCTTTACGAGGTTTAACAGATGTATTGACTGGCAGGTTGATGTGCAGGAGGAGTCCAACCTCGGCGCGTTCCAAGACTACAGCAAGTTCATCGAGGGCGGGCTCGGGCAGGCGGAGCTGGTGGGCGCGGCGGGCTGGCAGCCGCCCTGGCGCGCGCCGCTGCAGCGCAAGGCGCCCTTCTACCCGGGGGACGATATCTACCATGCTGACACCTGGAGGGAACTCGAGGTGAGCAAGCCATTTACTACTTCGCCAAACTAGTCACTGGAAGCGATAAGGCCGCCAGTTGTGGTACTATTTCTTAAGTCTTTTGTGTTTTTTCAATGTGTGTTACAATAAAGAGTTTTATCTAACTAGTGGGTGCTCGCGGCTTCTAATTACTTAGATACTACGCTCAATAAGTTATGAACTTTTTGCATTTTACAAGCTGGTATTGAAACTGATGTCTGTGGTGTAAACCATATAGTTTAGTAACCGTAAGATAACCATAAGTTATTATTTACGCTGGGGAGTCAAATATATGACCACCGTGTCTCCAAAAGCGTCGTCGTGATTCTATAGTCCTAGGGTGTGATGTAGGTACAGTGGCTGTCTATTTATTTATTTTAAACTAGTGGAAGCCCGCGGCTTCTCTCGCATTAAAATTTTGAGATAAAAAGTAGCCAATGACACTTCTAAGATTTCGTACTACCTACATACAAATCATGATGTTCCGTTCTTCCGTTTTTGGGTTATTGGTGTCTAAACAGACAGAGACACAGATAAACAGACAAAAATTCTTAAAACTACTGAAACGTTTTCTGGTATGGATCAAACTGATTTTTTTCTAATATCTTCATGTTTGACCAGTTTCAGCTTATTTATATGTATAGATTGAAATACATAAAAGTTCTGTTTCCCAGTTGACGGACGTGGTGGGCGGCGCTGGCTACAAGGCCTCTGTCACGCCGCACGGCACCGTCTGCCTGAGACTGCGGGATCGCGTCAAGTAATAATTACTCATTATACTTTATACTACATTTGCTTACGGAAGCACGCGGGTTACAACTGGTTGGCAACCTTCAGGCCCGGAATGTTGAATTTGCCAAAATGTTGAATCCTATCGCGAGCTATGGCGAAAACTAGGTGGGGCCTATGTTTATAAATGGACTAGAGGAGAGGCTAAAGAAGAAAACAAGAAAAGACGGATCAATTATACATTATTCTTAGGCATAGCGACATGGAAGTCAAATAGAGAAGGCCATCTTTAACGGTCTTAAGCCAATTTCTCTCTGACTGCAACTTCAGTCTTGCAGGACTGCTTCCAAATCGTTTTTTAATTATTGATATCTGAAAGATATCAATAATTAAATCAAAATTTAAAAGTAAGTGACATGTCCAAAGAGCAAATTAATAACTGGATAGTCTGATAAAACACATAAATTACTTGTTTGTAAAAATAATAAACACAAGTAACTTATCTAGCGAACTTCAACGCGAGAGTGAATCGGTTCTTAACGGGTAAGCACGCTTCATCTTAAGCCATATAGCCTTTGCTTACTATCAGGCAATCTATGGTGCAAGTCCAAGTGCAAACCCGTTCTAGTTAAGAAAAATCTTTGGTCAGATTTTCAAAATATGCTTACTGCAGGGTGGATATGACAATCGACGGCGCGGTGAGAGTGACGAACGCCAAGAACAACATTATCCTGGCGCTGTCTCGTTCCGGCGCGGCCGCGGCCCTCATCCACCCTAACGGGCGCGTGTACCACTACGGCTCCCGGGTCGAGATCCAGGCGAGGCACCAGCAAGGGAACAACAAGTATGTATTTATTTATTTATTTTTAGTTAGTTTAATGACTCACCAATGATTATGATTTTAGTAGGTATGTAAGTAAATCATGGTTTACGCCAAGATCCTTCCACGAAAGACATATTTTTATTATCTCGCGATGTTTTCCTTCACTGAAAGGGAAGTACACACATAAGTTAAAACAAACCATTGATGTGGACAGTGGAATTTCGTGGAACTATTAACCATACTGTTTGAGTGTATCGAACTCTGGTGTCTTCGTTACCTCTAAGAACCTCTGATCCACGGGAGCTGATAAAAAAGCCATTTTACTTATTTATTTTTCCACCTACAATCTAAGGGTCTAAATAGATTAAAATTGAGTAAATAGGTACCTCATAGGTAAACGTGTTATACCCTAGATTGTAGAAATGCTTAACACATGGCACGTAAAAATCTTAATTGTGGTCAGATACGCCAAGATGTGGTACAAGGGCGTGTCGTTCACTGCGGAGCAGTGCGCGCTGGTGTACCTGGTGGACGCGGCCGGCACGCGCACCACGACCGACACCTTCCTCGACATGAGCCAGGACTTCACGCTCAACGTGTTCTACAAGTTAGTGCGATTTGTTATCGATGATCTTTTTTTTCACCATATTTTCTTCTCAGTCGTAACACTCTTGGCAGACTGGTCGTGATCAACATGTAGTATTGTTCTGGGTGGCAGATAAATGTATGGTATTATGTTAAGACATATTTAAATATTTAAACTTGAATAATGAAGAACAAATAAAAAAAGGAAAATATAATCATCACATTTTAAAATTCAAATACAAAATCTATATTTTCAAAAGTTTACTTGAGTAGTAGCTCGCCTCACGATTTCCCGCCATCCCTCCCTGCTGCTGGTCAGTCTGGTGCATTAATGCACAGGGCGCCTTTTTTTGCGTGGCGGAAATTCATTGATGTATTTCCGCTCTCTCCCTATTAGACAGCGGGGTATGTCGGGCTTAGCTAATGAGACATTGCCGACTAACCTACCATGATGTTTTGGACGACTTTCGCGGGCAAGCGAGCAATACTTTCTGCAATTCCCATCCCTTCATCAAGTCACCGAATATGTAATACTGTATGAAGGTGGATCATGTCTGTATATTTGAGCCTTACCTTGTCCCGTGCAAGAGCCCAAGCACTTGTTGTAAAACAAACTGGATTAACTAATCTTGCCTTTTAATGTAAACACTTAAAAGCCTATTTTCGCCTGCAGTGGCATTGGAAAGCTTACATCCTGTAGGACACTAGGTAAACTGACGGTAATAAGGCCACCCACCAAGTCGAGAAGGAGAAGGGCACGGTCGTATCATCGTTTTCTCAAATCAATTCAGGCATTAATTCATTTTCGACCCCAATGTGGATAAAACAAGAAGACTGAATTTTCGTAACCAAGCAGGCATCGTATAAACACCGTGTATTTCAAATTTGATTTTAACAAATGGTACAAATGGCCTGTTTACAGTGAGTCCCGGCACGGCCCCTCGTACGTGAACGAGGCGGTGTCGCTGCTGCAGGCGGCGCAGTACTGGCTCACGGACGACGGCATCGACAACTGGATCATCAACAACGTACGCGTCAGCCAGACGGCAGACGGACTCGTCAGGTATAGAATATAATAAATATATAGGTATATATTAACCTGACACCAAAAAGTTTTAATTATAATTACCTAATTATGTTCGCTAAGATGACTATAGAATTTTCCCGTTCCTGTTACGTCCGGACGACACTCAATAGAACTGGTCATTCAAATAAATGGACGTTCGTAGAACTGGACATTCAAAGAAATGGACCGTCATAGAACTGGACATTCAAAGAAATGGACCGTCATAGAACTGGACATTCAAAGAAATAGACGGTCATAGAACTGGACATTTCAAGAAATTGACATTAAAGGAATGTCAAAATACACTGGACATAACAGGAACTGGACCTAAGAGACCGAAAGGATGCTTCCTATGCTGCTGGCAATGAAGATCGATAATTGATTTTGATTTTTATTACTCCTTTTTTTCTATTAAAAAATAATAAATACTAGTGAAAGAATTACTTCGATACGTCAATTAGTTTCCGACTTATAAGTAAAACAAGTTGTAACCGCACGACGCGGGCTGCCGGTGACTCTGTGACGTCATCATACAGCACGCTCAGTCTGGCTCACTCGTCGCGCGCTCGTGGCGTCTAAATTTTAACTAAATACTTTTAAAATGTCCAATTCGAATACTAGGAAATCATGTGTTGTGCCTAAATGTAAAAATACAACTACCAATTCACCGGAAAAGTTGTTTTTTATAGTTTAAAGGACGTTAAAATGGGAAAAAGAATGGATAAAAGCTATGAAGAGGGTTAATCCATTAGGAGATAAAAGAATAGTTAATTGTTGTGAAGACCATTCAATCATATTTAATTACCTAAGTAATAATAATGATTTCTAACAGGATTAATCGTGTGTTTATTGATTTTATATTGGCAGGAAAAATATTGAATCAATAAGTACGCGATTATTAATTATAGTTTACAGAGATCGTGAATACCTAAGACAATTAAAATATTTTTGTTGTTTATATTTATTTATATTTACATACAGAACTTTCCGTTACGTTTTTACATTGTATTACAGTTATAATATCTTGAGAAACATGTAGCTGTTTTGTGTAATCCTTTATTTTCTATATAAGTTAAAATCACTGTGCCGTAGATGGCTTGTAAGAATTTTCTTGTTTTAGATTTTAGATGTGAAATTTTTCAGTGTCTACCTGTTACCGTTTTTAATACGGAGCAAAAAATATGAGAAAAAAAACACGTTTTTGTAAAGTAATAATAATAATAATATTTAACATAATATTTACTTTTTCGGTATTCATTTATTAACAACTTTTTTTAAATTTTTTACAATATATGTATATAAAAAAAAAAACAAATATTATAAAAAACTTAAAAATAGCGATGCCGCCGGCAACGGGGTAGGACCCAAGCAACCGGTGGTAGAGGCTACAAAGAAAGGAACCTCCGGACAATACGTGCCGTGTCAAGGATCACTGCCTTCTGTATCTGTCCCTTAACCCAACCTTCTAAGGAGAGCCTCTTAAGGTGTTGATCGAGGCTCTTCGCTATAAGACCGTTCACCGAAACGACTATCGGGACAATCATCGTTGAATCAACATCCCACATGGCGGTAATCTCATGTGCCAAGTCAAGGTACTTGCTGACTTTGTCCTTCTCGGCCTTCACGAGATTCTCGTCATGCGGTATGGTGATATCAACAATAACTGCCCGGCGCTGGGGCCAGTCCACTATTACGATATCAGGCTTATTGCAGGCAATAGTCCTGTCCGTGATAATTGATAATATTAATAATAATATTTACTTTATTGTTATTCAATTATTTATTTCGAAAGGTAATATACCGTACAAGTAAATATTCCTTGAAAGTTTGAAGCATCTACTGTTTTTAATATTGAGCAAAAAAATACGAATAAAACACGTTTATTGTATGGGGACCCCTTTAATGTATAGATTTTTTTTTAAATTTTTAGTATTTTTTGTTATAGCGGCAACGGAAATACATAATTTGTGAAAATTTCAGCTTTATAGCTATCACGGTTTATAAGATACCTACTGCCTGGAGATAAACTGACAGCGGAGGCTTAGTAATAGGGTCCCGTTTTACCCTTTGGGTACGGAACCCTAAAAAGGCAAAAAGAATAGTTGTACCTATATTATACATACATATATACTTACGTATCTACCTATAGCCACCTATAGCTACAAAACTAATAAATATTTTGTTCTGGTTAACGTAAAAAATATGGTAGGTAGGTTAGGCACTTCTACTATTTGAGTCGCATTCTTTCATTGTGACACAAGTTGGGTATCTTGTTTTGATAAAACAATATTCAGATCACATAAACTACTAAGCACAAGTAGTAAGGAATGTTTACTTAACCTTGCATTTTTATTCCTCGCGTTTTGGCGGCATATAAATATTTGTTAGTAAATAATGCGTATTAATAATTAATCCATCTATTTTAGGTAAATTATCCGATTCCTCTGTTTAAATCCTTCATAAATTAATAGAATTGAATAATATTTCCTATTACGCGAAAGAAAACACATCAAAATACTAGCTTTTACACCTACTATCACCGCTGGTGACTTGATACTAAGCGACACGGCGCGCTGTAGTATGACGTCACAAGCGGTTACGGGGTTCTCCGTCGGATTGGATATTTTTGGAAACTTTGAATGCCTATAAAATCAAAACTACTAGGTATTTTTAATTGCAACAAAAACTAGCGTATTTGTATACATACAGGCCTTACTGAGACATCATTGCAAGTGATTTGGCATACCTAGTACTTTTCTTCATTGACAGACAATTATTGACTGGCAGCGCCACGTAGGCCGTAGGGTTACATAATAAATGAATGCGGAATATACATAGTCTTAAATAGCAGATTGACAAATAAATAATACAGGACATATGACACAGCGACATCTAGCTCCGATCCCATTTATATGGTAACCATGGGTCTAATCAACATCTCTGTTCAGACGTTTAAGTTGGTAGTAACTAACAAGCACACAAATTAATAAGCTCCGGGGCCACAGCAGCAGCGAGTAGTCGGTCATTTGAATCTATATATAAAACGACACATTGGTGTAAGCTAGAGGACACCCTTACTGGAATGTCGTGGTATGGTTGTTATGGCTGGATGTCCTCCACAGAATCCACCGCTGCAGCCACAAGTACCAGCTGCGCACGAGTCCCAGCAACGGGTCTGCGTCCATAACCAGCCCCTTCCTTCACTGCACCGCCTCGCTGGGCCAGACGCAACATCTCTTCGTCAGGTTACACATCCGATATTACATTACTCTTAGAGTGAGTGTGGTTCCAGCGTCGGCTTTTTATCCAGACGCACCCTGGTTCAAATCCGGCCCTACAGCAATGACTTGTATTTTGAAGTTGTGTGGATTTGCACTCGCTTAACGAAAAAAAATTCGAGGACATGTGGCTTCCGTGGAAGAACCTGGGCACCCACCACAATGTATCTACCCAAGAGAACTCCCCTAACGAATTAATTCTGTGGGGGAGTCACGACCCTCAGTCATGAGGAAATACGACTCAAAGAGTCATTACTCATAAAACAGTTTTATACACAGCTTCACTACGGAGATCTCTACCAGCACTGTGTCCTGAAAATTATTTCCTAGGGGTCTTGAAATTCAGCGTGATTAATTTTTTTTAAGCGAGCGTGCTACATCTTAGCCTGCAGCGGTGTTTAACATCAAGCAGGCTGTAGGTATATAAACATAAACCTATTACGTTTTAAGGAAAAATCTGTCATTCAGACCAAACGATTGCCTAAAGCCGCACAACTGCCTCTCAAATAATATAACTAAGCAACTGCATATTCGAAACTATTCCAAGCAACTCCACAGAATACACCACACCACAGTACAAGCACCTGAATAAGGGTATTCTTACTTCGGGCTGAAAGTGGCTGCTGTAACACTACCTTAGTTATTACCTACTATCCTGTTAAGGAAAATGTAACCTACCATCGACTGGTTATATTGCTTGTTCCATTCCCTACCAATGCGTTTTCTTTTTTCCAGACGTGGTGAGCGTCGCATGCATTTCGACGGCAATTCGTTCATTGTTCGCAACGCGGGACACTCTGCTGGCTTCGACGACAAGAACCAGCTCAAAGTGTACTGACTACCTTCTTACAGCTACGCATGTTCCTACGCTTGGAGGCTTTCCAAGTACTGTGACTACTGTGATTGGCCCCTCTTGGCCCAATGTTGGATCCTGGATATCATCAGCGTTTGATGCCGAGTTTGATTTGGAATCACAGTAACCATTTTAATTGGAAATGTATAATTTAAACTATTACACATTACGATTGGGTTAAAACGAAACTTGGGGGTAGGGTCGCGTCTAAACAGTGGTCGCTTACAGTGTGTAAAGCTTTAAGTTTTTGATATGTTTTATTTGTATGTACTTACGGATGTTTGTTTACTCGACTGCCGAGGCCCCGGGGTTGGCTAGAAGCGCGCTAGTGGTAAGGTTACAGTTTCGTGATCAGTGGTAGATCATCGAATTTTCATAATAGCTTTTTTGTAAATGTCATGGTCATAAATTAGGACATATGTATGATTTTGACCTGTGATGAAGTCGTTTGTCAGATAGAATATATTGCATAACTGCAATGGCGCCTACTACTTGATATGACCCATTTCTGACCATGGTATAACACTTGAAGAATGTCACAGGACACCTGTGTTTTTAATTGAATATTTATTTTTATAATCACTATATACCTTCCTTTACCTGCTTGGTAGTCGGCGTTGATCTAAAAACTTCACTGCAGAGTTTGCATCCGCTGTTTCACCGAAACTCGATAATGTTAGGCTCTCAGAGGCGAAGGTTCCGACAATGATTACAATACTCACGTCATTACTTCAAATAAGAGCTATACTTGCAGACTTCTAAAACTTTCTATCTACCAATGTACTTCTTGGTGAACATAATGATTTGTAAAGGCTTTTTTCCTTAATTTCGCCTCTGAAGCCTCAATAGACTTAGTAGACGGCTCCAGTGTGATGGCTTGTTTATATTATATTTTTAAAAGTAATGCAGACTTGACGGATATCGATCTAGCCACGACTCCTCGGCAGAAGCCCGACTGTTTGCTTTGCATTTGGTGACTTGGCGATATTTAAAACTCATTTTTTGCTCGATTTGCTGTAAGCGTACTGACGCTCTCCTTAGGAATATGAATATATACCTAGAAATACCAATGTATGGGAGTGGCGTAGCATGTCAAGTCAATCGTGGCGATGTCAATCCCATACATTGCTCTTTCTGTTCTTTAAATGAGCGACAATTCGCTCACTAAAGTACGGCTCTTGTCTAAAGCTTTGGTTTCCTAGGAAAGCGGTGCCATCGTATAGCGGCCGTAATTTACGGTTATGACATGTGGAAAGTTGCCATTGCCTATACCTACTAATATTATAAAGCTGAAGAGTTTGTATGTTTGTTTGAACCAATGATAGAATATCATTGGTTTAAACGCGCTAATCTCAGGAACTACTGGTGCGAATTGAAAAAATATTTTTATTTTGGTTGAATAGACCATTTATCGAGGAAGGTTTTAGGCTACACAACATCACGCTGCAATTAAAAGGAGCGAAGGAACAATGGAAAATGTGGAAAAAATGGGGAAAATTATTCATCTTTGAAGGCTTCCGTTGCGTGCACTGCGAAAACGGTTCAAGTCGTGGGTAACAGATATAATTTATAAAACAAAAAAGGTTGTTCTAAAATAACTATTCGCAAGTCTAAGTCGCAGGCACAGCTAGTTTTAAAATAAACGTCAAACAAAAAGTGTCAATAGCTTCACCGCTATCAATAAAACGTTCAAGCCTTTTGACACCGACAACACGGCCGTCATGCTAATGGCAGCACCGCTTTTTGATTTTACGGTGTCAGTTACCGCTCTCTAGGAAACCGCGCGATTTTTGTTTACATAGATAACGTTCCAGCGACGTCTTTCACCGCTGTATTACGGCCGCTATATAATGGCACCGCTTTCCTAGGAAACCAAAGCTTTAGGAGCTGGACAGAACGCCTGTCGCCAAATGTTAATCAAACTGTAATGCTCTTGATAGTTAGCGACGCTACCCGACAAGTTTCTAAGATGTTGTTCAAATGTTCAAGTGTATTTGTGTTGACTGTAATAAAGCTATGATGAGCTAATATTCTTAAACATTTGTGTTATTTTGCTGAAAATAAGTATGATAGGTAGGTATATACTTAATGTCAGAACTAAAACAGTAAAGAAATGGCATTGTGCCGATATAGTAGTTTATGCAACTGTCATAATAATGAAGGGTATTAAAACACGAGTGTGAGTTTATGAAACGAGCGCAGCGAGTTTCATAATAGTAACGAGTGTTTTAATACCCGTGTTATATGCAGTTTCATACACTACTTTATCTTCACTAATGCAATTAATCAAACAACAAGAGTAAAAGCTGACAATAGTTAATTTTTCATATAATTTTCTAGATTTTTCTGGCAAAAGATCGTGAGTTACCTTTGTTGCCAATTCTAGAATATCCGGAGGCGTACAAATATCATCGTCGCTATCCATTTTTAACTTTTAATTTGTATTTAAAAAAACAAAACACATTGCGAAACATTAAATTCACGCGTACGTGTATTGTCACAGTGATTTTGCCGCCATTAAAATCTAACCAACGAGAGCGCAGCGCGACCAACCTGATTGGCCCTGCAATCAGGTTGGTCACGCTTTTTCGATGTTATAATGAGCTATTACGATATCAAATTCAAATTCAAATTCAAAATCATTTATTTCAGACATTGGTCCATATTCACAATACTATAATTCACTTTAAAATATTAAATTTATATACAGTCACATGTCACAATCAATAAAAATAAAAACAATATTAAAATTAAAATGTCAAAAATGTCCAAATTTAAATATAGTGTAGTAAAATTTATGCAGCTAACTAATTAAATAATCATATATCAGTCACATATTATCATCAGATCCAAACTATATAATACAATATCACCTTAGCCTATATCCGCGGGTGGAGCCAGAGTGCTCGACATGTAGTTTGGTCCAATGTTGCATCATCGAGCAGTCCAGGTCCATCCTCGAGGCAAACAGCTGCAGGTAGGTGTTGGAGCTGGCACGGACGCGGCGCACCAGGGACGCCACGCGCCGGCGTACTATTGCCGCAAAGCTGTCTATATACGCTTCGGCAAACATCCCCGATGCGCTACACCACGGCGGCAACCTCATCACCGCCCTGTAGGCATTATTATACTGGGTACGCAGGGCGATGTATGCCTTCTGCGTATACTTTACCCATAGGTTGCACGTGTATAGGGACTGGCAAAATGCTCTGAAGAGCGTTGCTTTCACCTGAGGGGTGCAACGTGCAAACCTACGGGCCAGCATGTTAGCTCTAACTGACAACACCCTGCGCTCCCTTTCCATATCAAGGTCATCTGTGAGCGTCTCATTGACCCAGTGACCTAGGTACTTAAATTTTGTAACAAATTTTAAAGGAGTATCATTCAAAAGAATCGGTGGGACTAGCTTATAAGATTTAGAGCCCGCTTTAAACACCATCACCTCGCTTTTAACGGTGTTATAAATGAGTCCATTAGCCTCAGCATAACGCTCACAAATGGCCAAAAGCTTACGAAGGCCTCTGATTGATGGGCTCAGCAATACCATGTCGTCTGCATAACTGATATTGTTTACAAAGACGCCATCAACTGAGCAGCCAACACCAGCATTGCTAAGCTCATGAACCAGTTGATCAATGTACAGGTTGAACAGGGTCGGCGAAGTTAACCCGCCCTGCCGCACCCCACACTCTAGCCTGAACATGTCCGATAACGACCCCGACCACCTTACTGTATTGTTCTGGTTTTCGTACCAAAACTTTAAAAGAGATGTGCACTCAACCGGAAGTGACGTATCGCATGACAACTTTTGCCACAGCCTGTCGTACGCCACGAGCTCAAAGGCTTTAGAAAGGTCTAGAAAGCAGGCGTAGACAGGCGTGTTTCTGCTAGTGTAGTACTGGACAGTGTGCTTCAGACTCAGTATTGCCGACTCAGTTGACAGCCCAGGCCTGAAACCAAACTGGGCGTCATGTAGTTGCACATGCTGTCGTAACTGAATATCAATCACACCGTCCAGCACTTTGGCTATAACCGTTGCAAGCGATATCGGTCTATAGTTACCTAAGCTAGACGCGTCACCCGTTTTATTCTTAATAATCGGTACTACCAACGTTCTCAACATGGGCTCAGGCAGGTAAGAATGGCTAATACAGAAGGAGAAGAACATGGCGAGCACCCTTGGTAGATGAGCTCCTGCATATTGCAAATGCTCTATGCTTAAAGAGTCATGCCCAGGGGATTTCCCTCGCTTCATGTTCCTCAGCACCTCTCTTACCAGCCCTGCCGTGACTCGAAAAGTGCAGTCCCCAGCACGCATTGCATTTGTGTCTATCTTATGACTTTGACTAAGTGGAGATTGGACTCTGAAATGCTCTCGAAAACGGTTTGCGATTTGGTCGGAGTCGCTAAGGCCGTCGACACTTATAGGTAGGCTCGGCTTAGTATTCAGCTTGCTGGTTTCCTTCCAAAATTTTCCAAAATTTTTAGTCTCATGCTGCGTCGCAAGAATATTCATCTTAATTTGAGTTTGATTGTTTCTACACCACGTCAGTTTATTTTTAAATTTTCTCCTCGTATCACACATTTGTACATAAATTGGGCCATTTTTAGGCCTACCGCTGCTAACCCACTCCTGAAAACTAAGTCGAGCCTGCGCATGCGCCTCTTTACAATGCTTGTTCCAACCTGTGAGCTGTTTGCCTCTCTTACGGAACTTTTTACATTTCTTAGCACAGTTTGAAGCAGATGCTCTTAGAATAGCGACTATTTTATTGTACATATTATCTATTACATTTTTATGCTCTACATTAGTACACAACACATCTGCACAACAGCTAAATTCCATCGGAAAATCAATATCGCGTAATCCAGATGAACATAATTCACGATATTTTTTAGTCTGTAGTTCGTCTCTTTCGCCCCAGATTGCTTCGTCCCGCACGGAGCTCTGTTGCAGAACCTTTGGCACTAGAATATTGAGATCGCTTGTTAATTCAATGGCAAAGTGATCAGACCACGACACTTCGTACCGTATACCAACACTTTGTACAGTTTTATTCGCAATTTCTGTTGTCAATATATGATCCAACCATGATGTGGTCCCATGTGCATCACTTAGATAAGTATAGGAGCCGGAATGTACACCCAAATAGTCTAAATCAGTACAATTCCAGTTTTGTTCATTGCAATATTTGATAAGTTCCGTGCCGAACAAAGCTCCCGGGTTGGCATTAAAGTCACCAAGTAAAAAGACACAATCTACGTTACAAGTCTCCACAATAGCATTAGCTTCACTCAAAGTGTCAATAAAAATTTGTAAGTTCTCCACATCGTCAGTGGGCATATATATTGACATTACAAGAAAATCTCGATGATCTAATACTACTTTAACCGCCACTATACGATTACTTAAGCTATTTAATACTGACACAGACGTAAAAACACTTTTGCGCCACATTAACGCGACTCCGCCGTGTGGTCTGCCCTTCAATATCCCTGCGCTAGTATCGACCGATGATTTCCCGACGTACGCGAAATCATCATCAATTTTGCTAAGATAAGGAATGTCATCTGGGAGAAGCCACGTCTCCTGTAGCGCTAAGAAGTCTGCAGTCCTGCATAAGGTTCTTACGTAGTCCACACTACTTTTAATGGAGTGACAGTTAAAACTAATAAACTTGGTTTCATGAATTCTTTTGCCCTTGTGATCCATAATTTTTATGTTTAAAATCAACAAACTTTCTCACCTTTACACCTTCAGGCCATAAGTCATCATCTAAGAATAACAATATTTTGGTACTAGGTACTTGCATTTTATAAGCGTTGTACTGTCTTTGTATTTTAGTCTTTATTTTTTGTAAAGTTACTTGAATACAAGTTTTCTTAAGTACATAATTAGCTATATCTTGTTCGGATGTATCTTTATCTACGTTATTTATAAATAGCGGTATTTTAATATCCGCCGCTTTAAACTTCTCATCAACACTGTTCCGCGCTTTGCCTTCCACTGTACTAAAACGATTCTTCAGCTTCCTTCGTTGAACTTGAATCCATTCCTCATTTGGCTTTTGAAGCTTCCATTCACCAACAGCATCGGTAACACGGGCAAAAGTTTTATTTTTCACGGTAACAGGAGTAGAAGTCAGGTCAGGCACGGTACTAGGCACGGGGCCAGGCACGGGGTCAGGCACGGGACCATGCACGGGACCAGGCACGGGACCAGGCACCGGACCAGGCACCGGACCAGGCACCGGGACAGGCACGGGACCAGGCACGGGGCCAAGCACGGGGCCCTGCACGGAACCAGGCACGGGGCCAGACACGGGACCAGGCACATGACCAGGCACGGGAACAGGCACGGGACCAGTCACGGGGCCAAGCACGGGGCCTTGCACGGAGCCAGGCACGGGATCAGGCACGGGGCCAGACACGGTACCAGGCACGGGACCAGGCACGGGGCCAGCCACGGAACCATGCACGGGATCAGGCACGGGGCCAAGCACGGGTCCAGCCACGGAGCCACGCACGGCACCAAGCACGGGATCAGGCACGGGACCAGGCACGGGACCATGCACGGGGCCAAGCACGCATCCAGACTCGTGGCCTTGCACAGGCATAGGCAGCGGCCGCTCAGCGTTTGAAACCGCAGTACGGGCCTCCAAACGGCCGGGCGCAAGCGATAGCGAGCGCGAGGCAACCACTTGTTGATTCACTCCACCCGTTGATTCAGTCGACGCACGCGATGATTCACTCGCCTGAGCCGTCTCTGGTGCGCTTGGAATATTATTTTCGTCGCAATGCGATAAAGGGGGTAGTCCTGCAGGCCCGCTGTCCAAAAAGTAACTATTTGATAGAACTCCACCACCTCTTTGTTTATTGACATAATATCATGTTGATATCGATGTGGATATTATAACATCATGTGAAATTGCTTAAATTTAGTGTTTTGTTGTCTGTGCTATAACAGTAGTAATTATAAGTCAAGTATTGGAAACATAAGTAGAATGTTACAACATTAGTGTAGATAAATATATTTATTGAAGTTTACTTAGGTAGATCATAGATCCTATTGTGGGTAATGTAATATGGCTCCAAATAGGTAGTGAAGTGTTCATGTACACTATGCATGGTTCTCACAGCAAAGAATGTAGGTAATAAAAATCCGGACTTACAATATATTAAGCCAATGACATTAGAATCTAGATTCCAACGTCCTGGCCATACGCCATACCACCATTGGGCGGTTCGACACAGTTCTATTCGCATCTCTATCACGAGTTTATTATTTTCTGCATGACCCATTTTAGACACTTACCATAGTTAGGAGGATGTCAAGAAAGGAAAAATAAATGTGATAAACCGACTTTACAAGCACACCCGTCTTCGGATTGGGATGCTCACTGATCTCTATAAATGATGGTGGCTAGACCAAATCAAGAAATGGACCAAGCTAAGCTACCCGCATCTAAGAGAAGCAGCATGGGATCGCAAGAAGTTTTGCCAACTTACCTCCGAACTTCAATATGAAGATGGCACCCGATGATGATGACTGACCACTCAGCTGCAATGTAAGCTCGGCACCTGTGTTGTACGTATTTGACCTCGCAAGGTATCTGTTACAATTGAAATGGATACGTATTTTAAATATTGTTTAAAGATGGCAATGTTTATAGTTATGTTTGTTGCAACATACTTTATTTATTTATTATGAAACTACAACTACTATATTTTTTTTATAATTTGTCGTAAATGCCTCTTAAAAATATTTCACAATATGCACACTAGAAATAATGTAATTTATATTTCCCGCCAAAACTAAAGTAGGATGCTAGCGACGCGTAGTGTCGACCGGAAGAACTAATTTAGCTAGCAAATAATTTTTACTACTCGCAGCACGTACATTAAAAAAAGTATGACAATAATTCCTATAAATTTATAATATATTTTACAATGAGGTGCTATTTTTAAATAAAACAGATTCATAGAAAATATTTGAAACTTACAGGAGATCTTTTTTGGTAAATTATTGTCATTGCAGCTCAAAATAAGATGTAAAATAATATATTTTTGCTTAACGTAACCATAGATAAGTCGAAATTTAAAAAAAAAGATACTGACACCAGTTATTTTTCCTAATGGCAACTCTGGTTGCCCGCCATCGCCACGTTTCGCTCTTTCGCCGTCGACCGTCGACTGGACTCGTGGCGCCATTACTTTTTCTCGATCGTTGTGCCGGTCACTTGCACGGACACGTCCCGAAGTCTTTCTTATTAGCAGAGGACACATAGTAAAGTTTTAACAAATAGGATTTGGTTAATAATTCAAAATGAGTGCTCCCGCACCAGCAATAATTTACAAAGTTGGAATTGTGAAACAGGTAAGTAGTTAATTGTCTACCTATCGTCGTTGCATGTCCGACTCCTAAATATTGTGGCCCGTAAAGCCTCGTGGGGGCCTGATCCCTCACATCGTTTGCCTCGTTGGCACTTGCGTGTATGTGAGTGATGTCCCTGCATATGCCTAAGAGATGTTTGACGAGGTTTCGGATGCAACAGATGGGTAACGGCCGCTTCTCGGTTGTGGAATTCTGTTGGTCAGCACAGCAAATACCATAATGTTTAAAATTGGAACTTCTGGAAACAGCGATGGCGGCGTCATGTAAGTGTTGCTTCTTGTGCAGGTGCTGTCCGGTGACACCATCGTCATTCGGAAACAGCCGGCGGGAGGACCTCCTCCTGAGAAGGTGATCGCGCTCTCAGGAATCACCGCTCCGAAACTAGCGCGCCAGAGAACCCCCAACAGGTCAGTTTTCACTCTAATTAGACACCTAGTACATAGATCATCAACTTTTATTTCATAATTTTTTCAGTCTACCTACATATTTTTACAGAAAAGACACATGTTCTCAAATCATACGGGTTCTCTAACATGTAGGTTCCATCGAACAAAATTTGGCCAATCAGCATGGTGTTTCACAATGAGTTGGATATGATCTGATCCACTTGTATTAGAAATGTTAGAAATAAAATTCAATGGTAGAAATTTAAAAAATATATTTTAAGGCTAATTTTACCATTTTTACTGTATATTTCATATGAATAATTATATATAAAAATAAATGAATATATAATTAAGTGTAAATCAGGTTTAATATCATGAAAACACAAAATTGAACTTATCATCGATCGGATTAGTATCCGACTCATTGTGAAACACTCCGCAGGAGCCATAACAAGTTGAGACCAGTCCATGTAATGAAGAATGTTTTGTCTGCAGTTTTCACAAGCTATTAAAAAATACTAATAATTAGCAAACTCTAGATTTTTTTACTCATTTACCTAGTAAATGTCTATGTTTAGATAAATATAGTTATATTATTTATTAGTTAGTTATAGATTGCCTGATTCATTTCAGTAATTATTAATAAAAATTTTGTAAAAAGCTGAAGAAGGGATGAAACATAAAGATTTTCAATTGATTGCATTGTCAGCCCTGGCGCGTCCAAAAGGAAAAAGTCTAATTTTGCAACAAAGAGAGATGAGACTTGACAATTTAGGTTTCACTTTTGTAAAAACCATGGAATCTGCAAGATAAGCAGAATGAAGCTTGTGTAATTGAAACTGCATACAAAATAATTTTCCTGCAACGTTTCATTGTCCCTCAATGAAAAGAAATATTTTATTGTTGGATATTATGATATTGACTCTGGAATATGACAGAATGAGTTTAATAAATCATTTAGTTTTATTAAACTTATAGGTCTTATTACAAATATAGGCAGATTTATAGACACAATGTTACAGATGGTACTTATTAGTCTAGGTTCTTGAAGTAGTATTAAGACCTAACACTAAAATCTGAAGAAAAAAAACAGTAGTTTACATATATTATAGTAAAAAGTAAAATTTAAAAAATTTCTGTGTTTTTAAGTACCCGGTAGGAAAGGGTTAAGTGTGGGGCCCATACTTTTTAAAAGACTAGAAACTGTAAACTTTCTGCTAAGAAATGCGACCAGGGTGCTGTTAGCCCTGCACTACAAGTGACTACTGAAGTGTCTAGACTGGAAACATCCCTCAAAGAAAGGAGATTCTGCAGGGATATTATAAATCTTGGAATGTATACTACAAGCTTCCGGTTTCAACCGATTAGCTAAATAGTTTTAATCGTCTTGGTGATAGCAGGTGACTCGACCAGAACAGCCAGCGAGGATCTGCCTAAACAGTTATGGGACAAGTTGCTCGAGAAAGTGGTCAGTGCTACATTAGTGAATAACTTTATACATGGGATTGATGGCCAGTTCCTGATAACTATGATATCTGTTGTTAACTTGTGATCAGTGTGTGATTATGCTCCAGTGAAGTAATGTATGATGTTGTGGACTATTAATAACAATTTTAACAATGTTAAATAGGCACATCAGTGAAATGGTGCTGGCCTATAAATAAGTAAATAAATTTACATTATATTACTGATCTTGTTTTATTCTTACAAATTATATTATAAAGTTTCTTCTTTAGTTTCATTTATGACCTGCTTCGACAAATTCATTGATGGTTTGCAAAAGACACTTGTGGCTGGTCCTAATTTAACTGATTTCATTATAGAATTATACACAGAAGTAGCAGTAACTTTGGCTTTGTTAGTGTTAAAAAGTATAATTATCAACTAAAGTGTCATGCAAACTTGCAACCTACATCTTATTAAATAATCATTTTCATACCAAATTACAGTATCAGTGGCCAAGTAGCTAAGGCTGTGTATTGATAGATCAGTTACCATTGCTTTTTATACAAAATAAAGTCAGGTTTTCTTTTAAAAATAATTCTGAACTCATAGACTTTATTGCAAGTTTAGTAGATGTATCCAAATCAAAGGTGCATACTAAAACTTAACAAAATGTGCCATAAACATGAACATAAATTGAAATCTCATTAGTACACCCATTAAAGTGAATGTGAATTGTGATTACATAATAACAAGTAATCAGAATATAACATACAGGTTTTCAATAAGAATTGTACATTGACTAAAATAAGAACATGAGATGGGGAAAAATTGTTGCAGCAGAAACTGAAGACCAATACATAATAGTGTTACATATTGGCTAATAAATGTTTTGCATTCATGTTTGAAATATGATTATTTTTAATATCTATTTTATTGACATTCTTACTTGGACATTATCTTCTACTGAACTTTCTAATTTTGACATGGATAGTGTATGGTTATAAAGGTTATGAATAATATTTATTTTTTGCAAAATAATACTTATTTTCAAGTAAGTCATAAAAAAATAACATAGAATGTTTATTTTTCTAGGATAAATTTGCTCTGATATTTACCTTCTTTTTCTTGTTTTTCTTCTTCTTATTCTAATTCTTTTTATAACCTACCTCATGAGTAAAAAAGAGTTACAAAGTTTCATAACAATGTGTCGACATAATAGTTGCTACTAGATATGTCATTAGTAACTCTAGACTATTTTAATCATAGATTTTCCTTCAATTAGTACATGTGTACTTTTGTATACTAAAAATCATAAAGTAAAACCATTTGTTTATAAAACCATATTAACATTACCTATTTAAACTCATTACACTACTGAAATATATTTTTAATACAACACATACCTATCAGTAATAAATGCACACACACCTACATTTAATTTATTCTTTAAATTTAAAATTTATCGAATGTTGAACAAAGTAGATGGGGAAACCTATTTTTAGTTCATTTAACTATATTTTTTAATACAAAAAATTTGAACAAAGTTGATGGGCAAACCTATTTTTAGGTTATTTTAACTATATTTTTTATATTGTTCTCAGAATACAATAGCAACTAGGTTTAATATGTTTATCAGACTCCCGTACTGGTCTGAGATGATACACATGTTGCTGTCGCGGTTTTGTGATAACTTATTATCAAACCATGATAACGCAAGCAAGAAACACCTTCTAAGTAATACAGATTGTCTTAACATTAATTCGACATGCTTACAAAACTTGCATGTGCACGTTTTTCAAACATACATAGGTATATTGTTAGACAACATTGTAGAATTAAAAAATGATTTAATATATATTATATCTACACTATACACATAATCAAAATCAAAAACGTCAAAAAACATATTTTTTTTTGTTTTATTCATGATATCCATCGTCATCACCAATAGGTCTACAGCTTAATTTTTCATTTTCAACCGCCTTCCATCAAACTTAAAAAAATATAATTGATTTATACACTTTTTATACACAAAAATGTGCCCCTGCTTCTTTTGTTGATAGAACCTCGTAAATGTGTATGTAGTAAGTACATACCTATACCTTTATATAATAACCAAACTAGCTATTCACGACCTTCTTGTTTGAAAGTAAAGTGAAAGGAGAAAGTTCTCTGATATAGTTGCAACAATCACTATCATTATTACTATACAGCAAGTCTGATTTTAAGAAAGAGTAATTACTTTGTTAAACCGACTTTAAAACTTGTAATATAGGGTTACTGCTAGCTAACGCACATCTGTTTTTCATATGATTTGAATTGTTCTACTTCTTTTTACAACAGTAGGTTAAGTTTTATGTACGTAGAGTAAAGCTAGGATTTTAATTAAAAAAAAAACATTAAAGGCTCAACATAAACTAGGCTTCTTGTTGGTTCTTGCACTCAGGATAAAATGAATGAAAACCACATACCGCAGCCGCGTCAACTCGTCTTGTCATCTTCATCCACAACCCTTAGAATCCCACTGCTAGGTATAAACCTTTGTATGCGTCATCTGCGTCGATCTTTTGCAGACCTCGTCCATGTCCCTAGACTTTGATAAGAATTTTCAAGTGTACATTTTTGTGTTTGTTTGCAGTGATCTGGAAACCAAGGATGAGCCGTACGCGTGGGAGGCGCGCGAGTTCCTGCGCAAGCTGCTCGTCGGCAAGGAGGTCATTTTCACCTCGGAAAAGCCTCCCAACTCTGCCAACAGGTAAAACACTTCATAAGCTGAGGATCTTTCAATTACCCAAAATTATATGGATGTTTTTTTTTAGTTTTCGCCTAACTAAGCATATTACCTGACACATGTTATATAACTGTAATACTACTTCTTCCAGACTATTTATATTACTCTTATGTTGACAGGGAATACGGCAACGTGTGGGCTGGCAAAGACCCGACGGTAGACGAGAACGTGACGGTGGCGCTGCTGGCGGAGGGGCTGGTGAAGGTGCGGGAGAGCGGCAGGAACATCCCGGCGCTGAAGCGGCTCGTCGACATCGAGGAGCAGGCCAAGGCCCAGGGCAAGGGGGTCTGGAGCGAGAACGCTCATGTGAGTATACCTGCTGGCTGCTTACACCGAACAGTCGCACACATGTGATCAGCACCCTTAGACGAGTGGCATATTTTGTTTAACATTAGATAGACATGAAGTTTTACGTGCTTACTTCGAAAGGTTATGAGTAAATAACATTGAAATACTAAATCATAGCATGAAATCAGATAACGTTCGTATTTTTTTTATTAAATACCTGTTTGATTATGTTCAGGAGCACGTCCGTGACATCAAGTGGTCGGTGGAGAACCCGAAGCAATTCGTGAACAAGCAGAACGGAGTGCCTGTGCCGGCCGTCATAGAGTACGTGCGCGACGGCTCCACCGCCCGGGTGTGCCTGCTGCCCACATACACGCCCGTCACTTTGATGCTGTCCGGGATACGGGTGAGCTATATTCTGTAGCTTTTTACTCCGTTCCCCGTGGAATATAACCTTGCGATCTTCAAAGCCAGAGTGAATCGGTTCTTACTGGGTAAGCACGTTCCATCCTAGATTGTTAAATGATTACTTACGATCAGGCGAATTACGGTCAAGTGCAAACTCATTCTTTGTAAAAAAGATTTAACATCAAGAAGTTATACTTTACGATGACCATCCAAAGACCTACTTAGAGAAAGGTGTTCGCGTTTCACTATAGCTCGCCTGTTTTAAGCATTACTGTAGATTATTTTAATTTATTAAATCAACAGAGACAATGGGAACTTTTTCTAATATTTATATTGACTTCCCGTTGTCCCCGGTGATCGGGGATGTAGGCAGGGGACGACAGGAACTATTTTCAATATTTTTATTGTAGTTTATTGTACCTATAAATTCTAACGAAGAAGTGACTAAAGAAGAAGTGAAAGTTAGTTCACTTAGGATTTGAGTAAAATTTTGTAGATAGCAGGAGTTTTTAAAATTTGTACGTCTCCAGAATTAAATGTAAAAGCAAGATGATGTCTGCTTGCCGATATTCTGCTAGTTCCGTTCTGAAAGGACAAATCAAATACGGATAGAACTGGTAAATGAGTAGTACACAATACTCCCTAAGCTAACAGTTAATTGGCTAGCATCATCCTTTCTCATATTCATAATATAAGGTTGTCTTAAGTACGTTAAGTCAAAAGTGCTAATATACAGACCCGATTATATTCTTAGGTATGAAACCTTAAACTCGACGCACTTGTCTATGTGTTTCTTTCATTAACCATTAAGGGCGATATCCGATACGCGGTGTCGAGGACAATTAGTTACCTTCGGCTATTTGTGAAGGAAAACAATCACCGATGCATGTGGGAGGGTGCCTTTATTGTATTACACGGGGTTTACATGATGTGTCTAGTGCTCTTTACCGCCCACATAAATTGGTCTTGACGTGAACGCAATATCGAAGATGTAAAATTTAATCGAAATAATCCCTTATTTACATTTAATTTTATATTCTTCGATATTGCGTTCACGTCAAGACCAATTAATGTGGGCGGTAAAGGTTTCTAATAATGAGTACCCATTACAATGTTATAGAATAGGTACATGTATATATTGTAGGATAGAATAGGAAAATGTAGGTATGTTTACAAAACTTATTTCTATATAAAATTTATTTTAGTAAATTATAAAATCTGTATACATATTTTAAAATATCTTTTGTTTCCGCAGTGCCCCGCCGTGAAACAAGACGGTGAATCGGAGCCCTATGCAGAAGAGGCGCGCTTCTTCTTTGAATCCAAACTGCTGCAACAGGATGTTCAGGTCAGTAGCAAACTGCACTAACCTGGAGTGTTGTATACACTGTTTGTGCCCTGTCTATTATGGCATGGTAATTTGGCAACTGTCATGTCCATACATTTTCGTCATTGTAACATAGAATTAGCGGATAAGACAAATAATAGTAAAAATGTTCATGCTATTATTAAAAAAAATAACAAGAAACCACCAAACATATAAAAGATAAAAAGATAAAGATAAAGAATCTTTATTGATAATGTAAAGTTGCAACATAGGTATAAGTACTAATATCATAAAATATGCTACACAAATTACAATATCTCGTCAAATTGAATTTATAACATTTAGTTTTAATAAAATTTTAGAAATTATTACAATGTCAATTTTATTAATAAGGAACATAATTAAATTTTTGTTATTAAAATCATGTCAAACATAATAATAGGTATGTTATCATACAATATGTCAACTTAAATAAATCTAGGTACCTACTGTCATTTTAGCTGTATAGGGGCTAAAATGACAATTTGGCATCACACTCCTAACCTAGTAGTTAATTACTTAATTTCTAAGCAAGATTAGAATCAATTGCTAGTTGACTGTAGTCATTTTCAAAGTATTCTTTAAAACTGTAAAGTGTCTGATCTAACAATAATTGTTTGACGCTATTGCAAAATTGCTGATCGTTATTCATAGACTGAATGTGTGCGGGGAGTTTGTTGAACAGTTTCTCTCCCATTATAGTGGGTAGTTTCTTAGTCATACACAGCCTAGCACAGTAGGTTTTAACAATACTCTGTTTATCTTGGATCTTTTTGAGTTATAAGTCTTAAGTTTAAACAAATGTGGATTTCTTTTTACAAACTTTACAATCTCTAATATATATTGTGACACTGACGTCAATATCTTCAACTCTTTGAAATGGTTTCTACAAGACTCTCTATATCTACCTCCCACAAGTACTCTTATTGCTTGTTTCTGCATTATTAACACTCTTTCAAAGTCTGTAGCATTGCCCCATATACTTATGCCGTATGAAAGTATAGAGTGTATGTATGAATAATAAGTTTCCTTTAGGTGCTCTGGGCTTGTTATTGGTTTCAACTGTTTTAATGCATAAACCCCTTTAGCCATTTTTTTACAAGTATTATCAATATGTTCTTTCCATGTTAAGGAGGGATCTAAATCGAATCCTAATAGCTTTACATGCTTTGCATATAAACATTCAGTTCCATTCTCTAATATTAATGGAGTTTCTTTAATGTTTGGTGATACAGCATTGAAGAACATTATATTCGTTTTATCAGTATTCAGTTTCAGGCCATTAACCGTAAACCAGTTTTCTAGCTCTCTTAAAGTTTTATTTATACATTTCTGAAGTTCTTCATGTGACTCAGCGGTTATAATCACTGTCGTATCATCTGCATACTGGATTACTTCTCCTTTAATTCCACTAAGGCATAAATCATTGAGAAATACCAAAAACAAGGTATTTCCCAATGACGATCCCTGCGGAATTCCTATATCTACTTTCCTTGGTGATGATTTATGACGTTGTTTGTCTATTTTTACTTCGACAATTTGCTCTCTATCTTCAAGGAATGATTTTATAAGTCGGAGAGGTTTTCCAGTTATTCCGTAAGCCGAGAGCTTCATTATTACAAGGTCATGGCTTACAGAATCAAAAACTTTCGATAAGTCTAGAAATATTGCAGCCACTTTTTTCTTATGTTCAAGGCCATCAATAATCATTTCTACTAGCTTTTGAGCCGCAGATGTTGTAGTCGAGTGATTTTTTCTATATGCGTATTGGGCATTGGTGATCATATTATTCTGATTCATATGGCTCATAATATTGTCTGCCATCAGTGATTCTATAATTTTTGAGACTGTGGGTACTATTGTTATTGGTCTATAATTATTCACAGATGTGGTTTCTCCTTTGCCTTTATATAATGGTGTGACTCTGTTCTTTTTTAGCGTTCTAGGATATTCATCCGACTGTAGAATATTGTTAATAAGGAAAGTTAGATGGTCCCCCAGACGCAAAATTATATCATATAGAAAAGATCCGGATATATCGAATATATCCATCGTCTCTGATCTGTCTATCTTTCTCTTAGCTATCTTCATTAATTCAAGGGGAGTTACATACTTAAATTTAAAATTTTCCGATGGAAGAGATCCCTGTATTTGTAGTAGACCCATTGCTTCTTGTATGTTTGGTGGGTTATTGCCTTTAAGTTTTTACCAATTGAAATAAAATAATTATTCAAGTAATTTGCTATTTTATCTTTTCTTACTTTTATTTTGTTCTCGTCCAATAGATCCCATGTCCATTCTTTTATGTCTTTGTTTGTTTCTTCTTTAATTACATTCCACGCCTCCTTTTTGGGGTTTTTCGCATTATTTATTCTACCCTCAATGTGTTTTTTCTTACTTTCATCTAAAAGTTTATTCTTTAACTTGGTTTTTATTTCTATTATATCCTGAGTGGATGTTACTTGTGGGTACTGTCTCTGAATTTGATATAAGTCATGTATGTCTAATTGTAATTTTATTATATCTTCAGAGATCCAAGGACATTTTTGTCTATTTCTTATACGCCTTGTTTTTATTGGTAAATGTACATCCATGTACCATATTAATTTATTAAAAACTTTTCAAATGTGGAGCTGTCATACACATTAAATAATGTGTCCCAGTCTGTAGCTAACATTGAGTTACATAACTCTTCTATTTGATAATTTTCACAAAACCGCTTTTCAATATATATAAATTTGGGTATGTGTTTCTTGGCAGTATTCAAGTATACTAATTGAGCATCATGGTCGGACCCAGTTGCTGTAGCGATGTGCTTAATATTAATGTTATTTTCTGGTACATTAGTAACCACACAGTCAATTGATGATTTAGACCCTTTATCAAATCTAGTTGGGAAATTTACAGCATTTCTAAATTTATAGGTCTTTAGGATGTCATTTATTGCTGTCCGTTCTGAGGATTCTACCATAAAATCAACATTCCAATCTCCCTAAAACAGAATTTTGGTATTAGTCAAATCACACAATAAATTAAACAGTCTATCCAGTACTTTAGTCATTTTTACAAAATTACCTGCCCTGGTCCTATACATACCTATGATTAACAATTTACAGTCCTTCAAGCTAATTTCTATGAACTTAATTCACAATGGAATTAATGACATAGTTCATCTATTTTAGTACATTTATTATATTTTATCTTATTTTTTACAAATATGGAAACCCCACCATGAATAAAATTTTGTCTCACATAGTAATTAGCATGCTTGAAACCCTTAAAAGCTATATTTTCTACTTCACTATTATTCAGCCATGTTTCAGAAAAAACCATTACATCAGGGCTGTATGATTCTGCAAGAACTTGTATTTTTGTCATTTTATTCCTAATACACCTACAATTTAAATGCATTATTTTAAAATCTTTTTCTAACATATTACAGTTATTTTTTGTGATGTTTGGCCTAAAAAATCATTAATGGTCAATGCTTGCTGCATACTTGTTTCCATATTTACTTGCTTTATTGAGTTGTTGGATGCAGACTGAGATTCAGTTTTTGTTAAGTATATCAGGTTATCTATTTGTTTGAATCTTAAAGTTATTCCAACATCAATATACTTCAAGAAATCGGGTGACAAGGATTTGCGTTTTGTGTACATAGTTTTGGTATACGAATTTATATCAATTACCTTCATTCCCGTTGAGTGTGATGCCAATCCGTACATTTGGTCATTGATAGCATGCTTCAAGCAATTGTCCTTATTACTAGATATATTACTGTACCTATATGGTAGTGTGGTCAATATCAAGTTAATATATTTACTATCACAATGATAGATCAAAGATTTGATTATGGAGATGTCATATTTCTATACATGAGAAGTTAATACAACAATAAGTTAAGTTTTATAAGTTTTTACATAATGGTAACGGTAACGGTTTTTACATAATGTATATTATTGTATAATAAACAAAAGCACTCTGAAGATCAAATGTCAACTGCATGCACCTACTTTCTATGGACCTTGTTGTCTGAAATAAAGACCTATTAATATTAACCTCATGTTTTTTTTTATGTGCAGGTGATCCTGGAATCCGTGAACAACAACAACTTTGTTGGCACCATTTTGCATCCGTACGGTAACATTGCCGCGCTGCTGCTCAGACAAGGATTCGCAAGATGCGTCGACTGGTCGCTCGCTGTGATGAGACCTGGTGAGCATGCAACTAATTATCGCCTACTCTTTAAGAATAGTTGCAAGGTGGAAGGCTTAATAGTCACAGGTTATATTATCTTAAAGCATAATCTAGAAGCTTGGACATACTAGCTCACAAAGTATCCTAATTGCAGGATAATATATTTTTTCTTCACATTTCATAAATAATAACAGATCTATTGAGATTCTAGATTTCGATTAAGAAGGGTTTAGTGATCATTTATTGTTTTAATAATAAAGCCTCAAAGTATCTATATAGTGCAATGTATGTGCAGGCGAGTCGACGGTGCTGCGCCAGGCGGAGAAGCAAGCCAAAGAGGAGCGTCGCCGCATCTGGGCCAACTATGTGAACACGGCGCCCATCATCGCCGCCAAGGACAAGGAATTCAGCGCTACCGTGCTCGAGGTAAATGTCTAGTCCTTCTTTCAATTGTGTGACCAGATTCAAGCTTTGTTTATGTTTTCTATAGCTTAACATTTTGAACTCCGAACTCGCCTATACTTGACCAGGCGGATATTGTCTCCAAAATGTTTAGTGAGTAATATAAATAACTTAGTAAACTTGACATTTTTTTTTATCCAGGTGGTTAACGGAGACGCTCTCGTGGTGAAGCTAGGTAACGCCACACAGAAGAAGGTCTTCTTGGCTAGCATCAGGCCGCCGCGTGAAAAGTAAGTCAGTTACACCTGTTGCGGGAAAGGCTACTCGCATAATTTGACTTGCATGCTATTGAATTTATTTAAAATACATAGTTTTTCATAACTTTAGTATTATCTTTAACTGATGGAAAATATTTTTTTTTCCTTTATTAGTATTTTAAATCAATGCGAGAGCTACAGATGCGGTCACAACCATTGTACAACCCGGTCACAATATCTGTGCACCTGACCTCGTGACGTCATATCGGCGGTCTGGGTACGGTGTGAAAAAAGTTATTTCGAGAAATGTGAAGTTAAAAAAAAATTACAAACTTTTTCAAATCAATTTATTATTACATTGATGAAGGGCTTGTGGAAGGAAGCAGGAGAGGCGCCGCATTCCAGCGTGGGCACAGATATTCTGACCGAGTTATACTAACAAGTTGTTACTTCATGTAATATGTGTTTGTGTCCGAAGGAGTGGCACAGGTGAAGATAACGAGAAGCCAGCCCCTCGGCCCAAGGGCTTCAAGCCGCTGTACGACATCCCGTGGATGTACGAGGCGCGCGAGCTGCTCCGCAAGAAGGTGGTCGGCAAGCGGGTCAACGTGACCGTCGACTACATACAGCCCGCCAAGGACAACTTCCCGGAGAAGTACTGCTGCACCGTGCAGATGGGAGGCCTGTGAGTACTGCTCTCTGTTACTGTCTAAACGAGAGGAAGCTCACTGAAATCTAAATAATTTAATTCAAGATACTGGCATAACCATGCTGATAACTTAATAAATAAATGGTATAAATAGCTCCGTAAGCGTTTATTGATACTTAGCTCAGAGCTCAGTACACTTCTGACGTACTGTAGATACTAGTGCATAAGATTGTATTTGTTTTTGTAATATGTAATGTACGTACACGTAAGTTTTTGGTCAAATAAACAAATTATTATTATGTATTTGTGTGCAGTAACCTCGCCGAGGCCCTGGTCGCCAAGGGCCTGGCCACCGTCGTCAGGTACAGGAACGACAACGACCAGCGCAGCTCACACTACGACAAACTGCTCGAAGCTGAGCTTAAGGTGAGCTCATTATACAAGTTCTTTCCCGTTGTCCCCGGTGGACGTGACCCCGGTCACCGGGGACAATGGGAAATCAATAAAAATATTAAATCAATCAATGGGCAGAGACCGGGGACAACGACCACAATTTTTGTTACTTTTATACAATTTATGTTATGTATGGCATACGTTGATTCTGTGATAATAATGTTGGTGAAGTTTTTAATAATTTAGATCATCAGCGGTGTGTTTCACAATGAGTCGGATACGGATACGGATCCGATTCGATTGAGACGGAAATCAATTGGCACGGAAACGATTTTTCAAAATCACAATGATTCCATACGAATCTTTTAACAAATTTATTCATCAGAAAAATCGGAACCGTTCCGTGAGCCAAAAGCTAGCGGATTCGTTTCCGTCGATGATAAATTCGATTTTGTTTTTTCATGATATTTAACCCGATTTACACATAATTATACATTGATTTATTTCTATTTATAATTATTCATATGAAATCTACAGTAAAAATGGTAAAATTAGCCTTAAAACTTTTATTTTAAATTTCTACCATTGTATTTAATTTCTACCATTTTTACTACGAGCGGATCGGATCATATCCGACTCATTGTGAAACACCATGCAGAGCCAAACTATGTATAAATAATATTTTGTATTTATTTTTTTGTTTCCAAACACGTTATTAGAACTTGTAAAGGAAAGCAGAACCGTGCCGGGGACAACGGCATATCAAAAATTTTACTTCCCGTTGTTCCCGGTGCCACGAACCGTACCGGGGACAGGGGGAAGTAAAATGTTTGAAGTTCCGTTGTCCCCGTACCTGGGACACGGCCACCGGGGACAACGGGAAAGAACGGTTATATTTACGCATATGTATACTCAATAAATCAGTATCTACTGATTAATCAACACATTAGTAAAATGCTGGTTTCTATATTCCTCAGGTTTTTTAAAACATACTTGTATTTACGTATTGCAGGCACAGAAGGCTGGCATCGGTGTCCACGCCAAAAAAGACATCCCGACCCACCGCATCCAGGAAACCAGCGGTGACTCCGCCATGTCCAAAAAGTTCTTCCCCTTCCTGAAGCGTGCCCAGAAGACGGAGGCCGTCGTCGAGTTTGTGGCCAGCGGCTCCAGAATGAGAATATACATCCCTAAGGTAAATCTAATCTCAGAACACATGATATGGCACATTTACGAATATTTTTTTTATATAATATAATATCTTAAATATATAAGTACCAAATATTTCAAACGATCGAATGGAATGGATTTTTTTACAACACGTGTTGTTTTGTAGGAATCAGTCCTGGTGACCCTCCTGCTCGCCGGCATCAGCTGCCCACGAGGTCAACGTCCCGCCATTTCGGGCGGAGGCCTGCAGAAGGCGGAGCCCTTCGGAGAGGAGGCTTTGCAGTTCACAAAGGTAAGACTCGTTTCAATTACGTAACATGTGATATGATTGTCCTGTAAATAGTTCACCCACAGATAAAAATAAGCTAGCTACGTCATTGAATACTGCAATAATTTACTAATATTGCACTACTGTTTGCCGATCGACGGCTCCTGGTCATAACTTTTAGGTCATATTTGCCGATGAATCTATAAGGATTATGAAGTACATATTTTGTATTCAACCGAGCTCATTCTTAAGTAAAATTGACATTGTAATAATTTATAAAATTTTATTAAAACTAAATGTTATAAATTCAATTTGACGAGATATTGTAATTTGTGTAGCATATTTTATGACATAAGTACTTATACCTATGTTGCAACTTTACATTATCAATAAAGATTCTTTATCTTTTATCTTTATCTTATCGCGTATTTGCAACTAATCATGCCAGTTACTTAATATAATATTAATTGTCAGGAGAAAGTGCTACAGCACGACGTCGTAGTCACGATCGAAGAGATGGACAAGGCCGGCAACTTCATCGGCTGGCTCTGGGTGGAGAACGAAAACCTGTCCGTGTCTCTGGTGGAGCATGGGCTCGCCTCCATGCACCACACCGCCGAGAGCTCGGAGTTCGGCCGACAGATCAAGGTCGCAGAAGAAAACGCGCTCAAAAAACGCATCGGCATATGGAAAGACTACGTAGAAGTAGAAAAGGACGCCGAGAAAGAAAGGAACGCACCAGCTCAGGATCGCGTCGTCAAATACGAGTCTGTGATTGTCACCGAGATCACTAGCGAGGGACACTTCTACGCGCAGAATGTCGAACAGGGCTCCAGGTGAGACGTAGGATATTTTTGTGCATCTCATAGTTGAATTTAAATCCATTTTATTCCATTTTTTATCCTATTACAACACCTGGTTTCCCTTTTACTCAGTCAATCTACATTTTGCTTCATACTTCTTTTCTAGCTTACCCTCGTCGATGTTTCCTGTAATGTCGTATAACGCTCCTGACATACGTATTTCTGTAACAGATTGGAGAGTCTAATGTCACGCATCCACCAAGAGATGGCTGCCAGCCCGCCGCTGGCCGGCTCCTACACGCCGCGCCGAGGCGCCATCTGCGCCGCCAGGTTCTCCATGGACGACCATTGGTACAGGGGCAAGATTGAAAAGATCCAAGATGATAAGAAAGTCAGCATCCTCTTCATCGATTACGGTAACCGAGAGGTGAGTCTTTGTTTTCATGTTTATTTGTATAAATCGAATTCGGAGGATATCAGTATGATTAAAAGCTCATAATAAAAAAAATGCTGGAAAGAGAAACATTCCACAAAGGTATACTATTCTGATTGATCTACTTGAAGTGTTTACCTTGGGTTACGAAGCAAGCGGGATGTCTATTTCCACAATACTGTAGTAGCCTAAGTGGTAGATTGAATACTTGACCATTGTGGAAAAGTGTAATGACGATTTAAACTCGACAATGGTAAACTAGCGTAATTGAAATATTTAATTATTTACCGTGGTTTGTGAAGCATTGGGATGCTGAGCCTCACATTATTCTGATATATTGTGAAATTAATATTTCACTATATATCATTGGGAACTATTTTTATGGACATCCCGTTGTCCCCGGTGATCGGGGATAGAGACCGGGGACAATAGGAACTATATTTAATATTTTTTACAATGGGAAGGAACGCAATAAACGACTGAGACAAATAAAAGTTTTGTCTAGATATTTGACGACAACTACATATATTGTCTTATGTATATTTAGTTTTAAAGAACGCAATGTAAAATAACAGATATTACAAACTTTCTCGTCATTTTTTGTGCAAACTGCAGGGTTTAACTAAATGATGACACTCTTTACTATGGTCACTTCAAATTTATTATTGTAATTTATACTATCGTGAGTATTAGCATCATCATTTTTCGTATATGTTGTTTTACGTGAGCACTTTATTGTTTGATTTACCTGCCTGACTGACTGATATAGTGATCTATTAACGCACAGCTCAAACCACTGGACGGATTGGGCTTAAATTTGAAATGAGGGTAGATGTTATGATGTAGGCATCCACTAAGAAAGGATTTTTGGAATACCCGGTTTTAAAGGGGAGAAATGGTGAATGCAATTTTACTTCTTAATGCGAGCGAAGCCGCAATCAGGCACTAGTTAATAATATAAATGAAACAAGAGTACAAAGCTAGCACGTGTCCGCAGTCGGTGCCGGTGAGCAAGCTGGCGGCGCTACCGGGCGGCGCGGAGAGCGAGGCGGCGTACGCAGCCGAGTACACGCTGGCGTGCGTCAAGTTCCCGGCGGACGAGGACGAACGCGCCGAGGCGGTGGCAGCCTTCTGCGCGGACACGCTTAACAAGACGCTGCTGCTCAACGTGGAGCAGCGCGGCCCGCCGCCCGCCGTCACGCTGCTCGACAAAGCCACCAACACCGACATTGGAAAGGTACGCATACTAGCCGACATTTTATTTATCTCCGTCTCTCTTTCACTTGTATTTTCTAACATTTCACATAAGGTACGCAAACGTTAAATAAAATTACAGTAATTTATAAATTTAAACTTTCGTGGGTCGTGACACCCCGGCAACTACCACTTACCAAATAAATATTTAAACGAAATATCTTATTTCGGGTCGTGACTGTATGAAATAACCAAAAAAGATATAAGTAATGAACAGCTGAAATTATCATTTTTCCAGAACTTGATCCGCGAGGGTATGGTCTTGGTCGAGAATGTACGCGAGTCGCGGCTGGCGGCGCTCTGTGCCGACTACCGCGCCGCACAGGAGCATGCTAAGAAGGTAACCCTCCTCTTCCACCTGTACTCCTCATTACTGAGCATTGTGCTTCCATAATACCTAGAACTTTTCTTCACTAACTGTAAAGAGTGTTTGTCTTTATTTATTCAAATTGTTCGTTATACTCGACCGGACGTATTCAGTGCTGTGCCTAGAGTGAGCTTGGTTTATTATTTCAGAATCGTCTGGCGCTGTGGCGGCACGGCGACATCACCGACGACGACGCCACAGAGTTCGGCTCCCGCCGCTAACTCCGCCGTCTGTCTCACACTGGACACTCGCCATCTTGTCAACGCCATAACATTCGAGCAGGACACCTAGTGTTGCTCTCCTGCTCGCACCTGTGACCGAGCTACATACTGTCTATCTCGCTCACACATTATGGCCTCTAAGCTATAGAAATTCCATGTTTATTGTCGTCAGTAAGTTTAAATGTCTACATATATTATGGATTACATTGAATAAGTGGATGTTACGTATGACTTCGGGCGCCCCCGCGTCTCGACAACTACTGTGTAGTTGTCCCTTGGCCTCGGCCGTCTTTTGTCGTATCTATTGCGAACAAATGCAATGATGTGTACATGCGCCAAATTATACAACTTTAGAATGACTGTGTTGTGCGTTGTCCAGTGTGGTCTACTAGTTCACTTTCTTAACTTACTTTATTTATATTACGCCCTGAACTTCTGAAATCAATTAGAGTTGAGGGCCCTGTTCGCTGTATATGATTTGTTTCGTGAACAGGTTCTTGAACATTGCGTGACTGTTTGTAGTACCCAGTTACTACGGTTGGATTTAGACGAGTTTTTATAACGTTTTATGTTTAAACTACTTGTGAAATAATTAAGTCATAAATACATATTACCAATATGTTTGTATACTTGTTGAAGAGTAGTTTCGAAACAAGAATACAAAATGAACTTTTCGAGTAACAAAACAAAGTTTATTTTTTGTGAAAGATTTAAAATACTTGTGACATAATTAAGTCATAATATTTACCAATATGATATACTCTTAGTGAAGTTTAGTTTCAAAATAAGAGTATATGAACTTTCGATTAACATAACTTAAAGGTTTATTTTTTGTGAATTGTATATTTTGTACTTCTGAACTCATACGTTGATTAAATTATATATGAGCAGAGTCTGATTTGTTTTTTTTTTGTTATATAATTATATTTTAAGATACAAGAGACTTTGGTGCGGGTATGTAACGTAAAATATTAAAATAAATATTTTAGGAAATATTTGTAGTTTTTATGGCCAGAAACCTGGTAGTCATAACCTAGTTATTTAATATACAAAATAACGCTTGTTGAAGAAAAAGACGTAGCCATAGTATCATGCAACATGGTACACAGGTGGACGTGACAGACTTACTTCACGATGTTTTACCAATTTTACCATCCAACTGATCTCATGATAAAGCCAGAAGGTTATATTATAGGCCAGATACACTGATTCTCCGTACCGAAACAACCTATACAAACCTTGTTTAGCTTCGTTTGAATAGACTTGATTTTGGGGTAGTATCACTAGAAATAGTATTGGTCTGATGATACGAGCTGAAGATTCCGGAAGGTAGGCACTGGATAACCCTAACAGACCCACATATGAATGCAATACGTTCTTGGGATTGTTATAATGGTCTTGAGAGGTAGTTTCATTGCTGATGGTTTTCAAAGACATCATCATTATATCATTGACATAATAAGTATGTTGGTATCTATGATGGATCAGACAGGCAAGCACTGGAATAGTTTTATAGGAACTACTCATGAATTTTCATCGGTATTAGTACAAATACGCTTTTAATTTATATAAATAAACCCTAATTAAGACCCCACAACAAAAGCTTACCTTGTGCAAAAGAGCACATCAACCAAATATAAAATCCTTAAAAATAGATAATAATAAAAAAGACCAATAAGTACTTATTTAAGAATACATTTAATCAAATTAATTTCAGTGACAAACTTGCACAAGAAATATTATAGTTAAAACACAAACTCAAGTAGGTAAATGCAATTCGGCAGCCGTTAGATTCTCATGGTGGAAAGTTGTCACCGAAATTTGTGTTGTTGTTGAGAAAACGTCTAGGAACTTACATATTTCGCTGGCGATAAGGTTTCATCGTGAAAAGGACGACATATACTTTAAGAAAGGTAATAATTTGTTAATCTCCCTCTGTTCTTAATTTTTTATTTATTTATTTTTTATTTTATTTATTTTGGTACAGTCACAGACAATTAGATATAAGAATATATACTAAACACTTTTAAGATTAATATTGAACTAAGAGTCCAATTACGACTATACACAGCTTTGTTAAATAATATAGTTCCAACACAGAAAACTAACATACATAGGTACAACGAATGACATTTTGGTTAGTTTTCCGTAAAGGAAAATAACTGCCTCATATTCGTTGATATCGGAATTTAAGAAATAAGTAAGTACGGTAAGCGATAGAAATCCGGCCTTTTATATAAAATCATGAATTAGCTAAACAAAAAATGAGTAGGATAATCGATTCGCTCGAGAGTTAACCCTAGGATCCCTCGTCCTTGGGGTTTAAAATATCGCCTGAGACATAATACACTGCTTTATCCCCTTGATGCATAATCTACTATTAAATTCGACCGCCATCTTGTTTGTAGCCATGCTCGCACAGTCGATACCTTGTAGCGGCCTGCAATAAACCGCGACCTATGAATAGGTCGATTGCAGAATTTATCTACAAACCCATGCTCGCAGCGGCGGGAAGATAGATAAAAAAAGTAGGTTAAAATCGTTGTCGCGGTCGCCATGCTCCCCGTGCAGGCCAGAAAAATCCAAAATACGAGGTATACCTACATAACCAACCCATAGGTACACAACCTCAAATCCTACGAAGAAGTGTTATCTATTGTAAAATCTTTCAAAGAAGAGCTAAAAATACAAAAAGAAGACATTACGGCCAATATAAAAACAAATATTAGGTACCTAAGTAATGAAAAGTTTGAATATATGGGAAGTTAAAAATGTAAAAATTAACAAAACAATAAGTAGGTATTGTACCTACCTAGAATTTATAGAAAATACACCTGATAAAAAGAAACTTGTATTGTTATTCGGACTCGAAGAAAAAAATATTAAAAAGCAACCTGCCCTGGATTAAAAAGAAAAGTTATGAATTCCTGCATACTTCCCTGCCTTACCTACGCCAGCCAGACACGGATTTACTCAAACACTGCAATGCAAAAAATAAGAACATGCCAACGTTCCATGGAAAGAAATCTAACAAAAATAGTGGATGCTTTACAACATGGACTAAAGCAGAAATGGAGATGACCTGGGCACCTGGCAAGGTTTCCAGATGAAAGATGGACAAAGAGAGCAACTATCTGGAAAGGAGCACTAGGTAAAAGAAAACAAGAAGACCTAAAGACAGATGTAACAAAGAGATAGAAAAAGTTGCTAAGAACTGGATGGAAGAAGCTCAAGACAGAAAAGTGGAATAGGGTGGAGGAAGTCTTTACCCAGTAGGGGTCATATAACCTATGTAAATAAAAAATACCTAGTAGTTTGAAAATATTTTGTAACTATAAACAATAAATATAAATAAATAAAAAACAGATATAAATATGTAAATAAAATTAGCATTAGCTGTAAATAGTAGTGTAATTGGTTTTAAAGTAGTTAAATAATGTTACATGTTTTATAAGGTTTTATGAATAAAAAAGGCTTTTTATTTTATTTAGGTATTTTATTTATTTATATTTAGCTAAATAGGCAAGGGTGATGCTTTCAACAAACCTCACGTGATATTACTTTTAAAAACGCAAAGTATTTCGCTGTAACACAAAGGGTTTATCAATAGACATTTGTTGATTTCAGTTTGGTAAAACAACTAAAATTTTAGGTACACCTATTAGAGTTCTGGCTTTTAAACATTTTAACATATAAAAAAATATGTATCACATGTATACTAAGCATAAACCGTTTGTAATTTCATTTAATTGACTTGCCTTCAATTAGTAATACCTATGGGTTCGTTCGTACATCTCACCACACATTTGAGTAATGCAGTTCACTACTATAATTTACAATTGACAAACGTATTACACAAATATTTTCTAGGTTCCTTTTTTTTTACTCTCGTGACGTTTCGCGGTGTTACTCGCCGTCGTTCTGGGTATCTTCAAAATTATGAATAATAGTTATAATAACGGCACTGGTCTTAACTTGAGAAACACTTGTGTTTTGAACCAAAACTGAACTGCATTTTCCCAACATGTTTTTACTTATATTTGCGCCACGACTTAAAGTTTCTCTTCATATTATGACACACACAATACATATTTTTTTTACTTTTTCTCCGAGTATTATTTCAAAAATAAAACCATCACTAAAAATCGTGGGCAAATCTATCTATCTCGTGTCGCGGCCGCATCTTCATGCAAACTGTTGTAAAATAAGATTTATAAAGTAATACAAATGCAGGTTTATATATATTTTTATTAATAATATACTTCTCAATAATGAGCTTGGCTCCTAATCGCTTTAAATGCAGGCATAAATTATTAATCAATTAAAAAAAACAAGTTTCATTCAATCTTCACGTACCCATACAACAGTTTTCATAAAAATCCGCCCATACAATTGCACCTTAATAATGTATCAATATACCTCGTAACATTAATATATTTACACAGATTTACGTAACTACTCGCGGCATGTATTTACCTAGTTTGTACATTCAACTAACATTTAGAATATAATCACATGTGGGGTAGCCCCCGTACAACAGTCACGGCGGTCTCTTCTCCACCAGCACTAACACAATTGGACTTTCATATGTACAAGTTACTGGTGACGCAGATCACCTTCAAAATGAAAAAACTTCAAGAAATAATACTTTTAACTTAACACATTTTTCTTAGTTGAAATTTCAATACACAGAGAGAAAAATCTTTAATGATCACATAATTTTCTCCGAAAAACGTTGAATTTGATAATCACAATTTCAACAATTCTCATTACTCAGTGTTTTAAGGCATATGATATTAATTTGAGTACCGACAATAGTTCGCCAAAAAGTAATAGTATTCATACAATCATGGAAGGATACAGGTGTTGTTAATAAATATTCAATAGTATAAAAAGGATGTCTTGCGAGTTCCAGTAAATGTGCAAACACTTATGTATAACTGATCTCATCATTTCTACGATACATATAATAAAAAAGAAGTTTATCATTTTGTGTCGCAAAATCAGTTTATAAACATTGACAAGATTAATTCGTGAAGAATTAAGTTGCTAACTTTGCGACTTAATAGGTACTGCACAGAGACGAACAAACCAATATCCAACATAATTTCAACAAGGTTGTAGCTATAAAAGTAAATAGATGTGGATTCTATAGCAGAAAAGACCAGTCTTTAATAGCCTTATGTTTTACAGTTCTGTTAAAGCAGTCAGGAAAACTGTTTTAGCAGAAAAAAATATATATAACTTTAAAAAATGCGCCAAAACATTACTTGGTATGAATATCAAAATCTCTAGTTTGGCTATTGGTTTCTTTATCAATGCTGCAGTATTCAATAAAATTAGCTCAATAACTATTAATGTAGAAATCTCTGAAGATATTATGCTTAATTTATTGCGACTGATATTTCTGTCTCTTCTTACACTTTGTAGCAAACGTTTGACTCGACAAAAATTACAAGAAAATCCAAACATTTTTCACGCAAGAAACATATACATATCTTCAAATAAACACATAAAAATAGAAACATATATATTTTTTAAACAGAATTTTGTTTCAACAGAGCTTTTTTTTTAAACTTTTTTCATTCTATTTCTTAGTTATTTGGCGGAAAGCATAGAAGACATGCTGTCGCTACACGACATGGACCACGTGGCGCGGCGGCTCCTGCTCGTCGAAATATGGCCCGATCTCCGCCGGCAGGGGCGGCACGTTCAACAGGAAATTCTGAAATTGAAGCGACTTAACATTAATAAAGATTACGTTGACCAAAATGTCTTGCCAACTAATTTAACTGGAATTAAACTTTTTGAAAAGCCAACATTTATTGGTTGTTTATGTTACCAGACCGCAACGGCGAGACGGAACCGCAGGCATCGCATCTAGTGAGGAATATGACTAAAGAAGGAACATTGTAGGTAGTTAATAATAGTCCCTGCATGTCCAGGACACAGTCAGCTGGACTTCATGCTGCACCGCATGAAAAGTTCTTTAGCCATCGCCAACTCGAATCCATTGAATTTAAATCTATTGAGATCTGACAGGCCTCGTACCTGTATAGATGCAGAATATAAATCTATTGAGATCTGACAGGCCTCGTACCTGTATAGATGCAGAATATAAATCTATTTAGATCTGACAGGCCTCGTACCTGTATAGATGCAGAATTTAAATATATTGAGATCTGACAGGCGTCGTACCTGTATAGATGCAGAATATAAATCTATTTAGATCTGACAGCCCTCGTACCTGAATAGATGCAGAATATAAATCTATTTAGATCTGACAGGCCTCGTACCTGTATAGATGCAGAATATAAATCTATTTAGATCTGACAGGCCTTGTACCTGAATAGATACAGAATATAAATCTATTTAGATCTGACAGGCCTCGTACCTGTATAGATGCAGAATATAAATCTATTTAGATCTGACAGGCCTCGTACCTGTATAGATGCAGAATATAAATCTATTTAGATCTGACAGGCCTCGTACCTGAATAGATACAGAATATAAATCTATTTAGATCTGACAGGCCTCGTACCTGTATAGATGCAGAATATAAATCTATTTAGATCTGACAGGCCTCGTACCTGTATAGATGCAGAATATAAATCTATTTAGATCTGACAGGCCTCGTACCTGTATAGATGCAGAATATAAATCTATTGAGATCTGACAGGCGTCGTACCTGTATAGATGCGTAATAGTCCCTGCAGGTCCAGGTGTCGTCGTGGCCGCCACCCGGCACCACGAGCAGGTTCTTGCAGAGCGCGCCGCACCGCATGAAGAGCTCCTTGCCCATCGCCGGCGGCACGAGCCCGTCCTTGGAGCCGCATATCACCAGTGTCGGCGTCGACACATGGCCCATTTTGCGGAGCGACATGTACTGGAAACGAAGAGTTTTTATAGCAAATACATTCACGTCATATCATACTAAAGAACGCGATTTAACCAGCTTTAAAACTTAAAGTGACTTTTAATCTCTTTTGACGTGACAACGTCTTATAATTCGATGCAGCCGGCTGCACGCACCATAAAACATGACTCATGCGGCGTTACCGGCGTTACCTCGCTCTGAGGCGTTTCAAAGCGAGAGCGCGGAACGTGCGACATAGAGGCACAATCGGCCTCCGCATTCGGCAGCGTTAGACATCTGTCTCTCTCCGACTTGAGTGAGCGATGCGTCCGCGTGGACAGCTGCTATACAATAATATTTTCGATCGAGTGATTCGAGTAAACATTACTTTAGAATTACGTTTGTTGTATGGATTTTATTTTAAAAGGTAATATACAAGTAAATATTCTGAGAAAATTTGAAGCGTCTACCTGTTACCGTTTTTAATAATAAGCAAAAATATATGAAAAAGTACACGTTTATTGTATGGGGACCACCCTTAATATTTTTTAATTTTTAGTATTTTTTGTTATAGCGGCAACGGAAATACATCATTTGAGAAAATTTCAGCTTTCTAGCTATCACGGTTTATGAGATACAGCCTGGAGGCAGATAGACAGACAGCGGAGGCTTAGTAATAGGGTCCCGTTTTACCCTTTAGGTACGGAACCCGAAAAACGAGGTTCTATTACTCAATGCCAAAATGTAATCAGAGACAAGTTTATTTTGCTCACCTTGTTTTTGTGGCAGACGGGCGGCAGGTGTCGCAGGCAGCGCCACTTGAGTATGATCTGCGCCATGTCCGGGATGCTGGTGAATGTGTTCTCCACCACCAGCGCCCAGATCTTGTTGCGGTTCTCCAGCCGGGACGCCACGTCGATGGCCACCGCGCCTCCTGCAACATAAATTACAAATTTTATCATTATCATAAGTGTATTTTTAACTATCTGACCCAGCCCACAATAACAAAGAGCACATCTACATATAATAAAACTAATGGGTGCTCGCGACTTCGCTCGCATTAAGAAGTAAAACTTGCATCCCCTATTTCATCCCTTTAAAAGTGGCATTTCCAAAGATACTTTCATAGCGGATGCCTACATCATAACATCTACATTAATTCCAAATTTCAGCCCAATCTGTCCAGTGCTTTAGGTTGTGCGTTGATAGATCACTATATCAATCAGCCAGTCAGTCAGTCACCTTTGAGTTTTCGATGAAAACTTGAGGTTTTGATGAAAACTGATCACAGACATATTAAAGGTTGAGTCTATGGGCGGGCGTGGCAGTGAGTGCGAGCGCAAGCTTTATAGGCGAGCGGGCGTGTGGAAGAGAAATAAGAGATGCAAGCATGTTCAAAGAGATAAATGTACTGAATTACGCTTACACTGACGATAGATATTTCCTGGTCGTTAATATTCAATTATAGATCGATCAAACCTAGATGCCAAACACGATTAATCTACTCAAGGGAACGCCACAAACATATTAAACTTGTGGACTCACTACCCTTACACCCAGAATACACAAGGCTACTTTTTCAAGCCAGTAAGCTAGTGTGTAATGGCTTCATTTCTAATATGCCAGAACTAGCGTGTTCCAGCAAGCTAGGGCAGATGGAAAACTAACTTACTGTACTAGCTGAAAAACTTCCGTTTTTCAGGCATATTAGTAAGAAGGAAATACATGTCAAAGAGTATGTAAGTATCCATTACCTAGGGACCTTCCAAACACAATCAGCTTGGTGGGGTCCACATCAGTCCTCTGTGTGATGTATTCCAAGGCTACCTGGGCGTCTGTGTACAAGCCGTGTTCGGACGGAGAGCCCTCCGACAGGCCGTACCCTCGGTATTCCACCATCAGGATGTTGATGTTCAGCTTGTGATAGAAACCGGACACGTTTGATAACCTGGAATAGAATGTTTAGTCAAAAGTAGAAGTTGAAGTTTCATAAGTACATCCTTTCATTTCAGACTTAGCTTGGGACGAATGAAATATGCACTACCAAACTACTATGTACAGCTGTAGTATATACGGATAAATCTAAGTACTAAATGTGTTGATTCTTAGAACAAGATACCATTTGTATTTTTATTGTATAGAATCTAGCATACTAGATTGAAGATGACCACATCACTTAATATCAGCAAGCTGTAGTTAAGGAGAAAAGTTTCAGTCAGATATTTCATATTACCCTAAATAAATAAACAAATATTTCTGGACATATCACACAGCGCCAAACATGGTAACAATTTCAGGATATATCACATGCTTAAGGTCCTCAAACATAGTTTCTTTGCTTAGGAAAGCAGAGCTGTGGTGGCAAGCAATTTAGTAGTATGATGGCATTTGCTAGTCTGATTATAATGTAAAATACTTTGTAACTCACCTCTGCCCCATATTCCCGGCGTTTCCATGAAAAAATATCATGGTAGGCAAATGGTTACTATTTGTGGCCTGTTTTATCAGGAACATGTGTATTTTGAGGCCATCCTTATTGAGTATCTTGATGCTTTCATAAGGCAGCTTGTAGTTGCTCGGTTGCAGCACAAACACGCGCGAGTCTGGCGGGTCGTTGGGATAGTACAGCAGGAGGTCTTGTGCACAGTACAGAATACCTGGAACATAAATAAAATAAATATCTCAGGACATATCGCACAGCGCCATCTAGCCCAATACTGAGCTTACACTTGTATGATGGATACTTGATAACGGATATAATACATATATGTATATACTTTTCTTGGATCATTCCCACTAGATCCATAGCGGCGACCGATGGATCTGGTGGAAATGTTTTTTTTTTTCAGTAGATCCTTTATGGATCTGTGAAAATAAGACTTTTCTGACACAGTAGATCAGAGCTTGGCAGGCCACATACAAGTGTAAAATAGTTTAGAAATTATATAAAACTAGCAACCCAGACACGTTATTCATAAGATGTACGCAAAAACATTCCACTTTAACAGTTAAAAAATACGGCAATAGACTTTGTTTTATATTATGCAGAGAATTATTTTGCCAAATTGTATCTTTGGCTAGTATATACTTACATAATTATGTATACACATTTGCCCTGTTAAAATAATCAATTGAGAGTAAGTACCACTATAACTTTTATTGTTACTTAGACGACAATACCATTTGTGTTCACAAAAATAATTGTAATAAATGTTTGGTGACAAATAGTGTCTAATATATTAAAGACTAACCCCCTTAGGGCCCAGCTCTCACATAGTCAAATCTAGTTCAAACAGTCAAAGCCCAAATCATAATTTCATGAAATCAGAATTATGTAGGTATTGGTTTGTATAAGCATACTTTATCAGTAAAAATAAATCGATTATATTTCACTATTATAGTTGTTCCAACTTAGCTATGGCTTAGTTATGGGTAGTATGTTTCAACATAAATTCATTGTTACAAAAGTTTAGTTTTGTAGACTAGTATGCACAATGTCAGAATACACTGGGGTACAATTGAGAGTTGTCAAATTCTATTTTAGAAAAATACTGAATCCTTGCTGTGTACCAATATTTAACCATATCTCAAAAATTATTGAATTCATTTCAATGAAGCTTGCACTGTTTTCTAATTTTAAACATGCAAGAAAAAACAAGAGCTCAAAAATTGTGGCGGCAGCTTCAATAACAAGACTAGAGGCTATGTTAATTACAAAGACGAGACCTCAAACACGACGAGAGAAAAATACTGTTTTATCTATACATGTCAAGATAGTATGTTGCTGTTGTATTAATGTTTAGATAGGAATAAAAAGTATTAAAGAAAAGAAAACAATACTATCATGCTTGATTATCATCATTAATTTTGTGATGTGAAGTTCACTAGTCAGAAGTTATATTATCTACATTTGGTGTTAGTTGTTATCTTCGTGATTTGGCAGAGTAAACACAGGAATTCATACAATTTTAGATTGCCTGGCTGGAATTGGACTTGCAAAATCTGATATCTGAATCTGATATGAAATGTGAGGAATAACCAATGTTCAGTTGATAGACTAGGATTGTATTGGCATTTTGGTATCTTTCCAATACATACAAACAGACATTTTCATTCAACCATGCTGGTAATTCATAAATAATTGCTAGAATTTACAACATGCTGAAGATCTTGTAATACAGCAGATGTAACCAGAATTACATATAGATTGGTATCTCTAAATTGCCAAGGATCACAAAGTAAACATACGCCTACTTCTCTTAAGATAATAAAGGTTGGAGGAATAGGAAAAGGCTTGAAATAGGTACCTATGTAAAATTATATATCAAATGAGGTACCTGTTACTCCAATGGTGCAGACGAGGAATGACAACATGAATCCGTAAAACCAGAAAACTAAAACACTGGAAAAGAAAGTAAAAGAAGATACTGCCCAGAGTCTGTACAAAATAATTCGCAAAATGTGAAACATCCTCATTTGGCTCAGAATTTGCCCTAAAGGGATATTTGGATAAAATGGGTAGGTATTTGATATTTTCTCAAACTAAATTTTTGCGTTATTTGGTCTGGTGAATGTGTTGTCTACTGCAGTTGTTCACCAATACGACGAATACATAGCAGTTTATTCGGAGAATTTTAAATTTATATAAATCAAATACAAAACGTTTCTTCACGATTTAATTTTTGTGATGATAAAGTTTTTCTAATGCTACGGCCAAAAGAATATAAACACTGACTACGGCCAAAGTAATTTGTGGACAATACTTGCCATAGAGAGATTAGCGCCATCTATTGTATTGTAAGGAACTATCTCCTCTCTAGTCTATGGCAACGGACGGATCATAAATAAAAAAAAATTACAGACAGCCATTGTGTCAAACGAGATTTTATTGATGTTTGTGTTGAGAATATTGTAATTGTAATTAATAAACATTCTAGCTTGATAAATAACTAGAAAACTCGATTCTGCAAATACTAGTAAGTGAAATACTATTAGAGTTTCTTATTCCTTTGCATACACGCCATTTTTTAAGCGAATTAGATTTGCTTACTGTACGCCTTCTTGTCATACCTAAAAATAGCTTGAAGATTGCATTGCATCATAACGTGGTTATTGATTTGATGTGGGTGCGTGACAGTGTGATAGTGTTTACTCGGGTGTCGCAGGTGAACGATGGAGAAAGGCTCGAATCCTCCGCCATATGGGTGGAGCAATGCTGGAGGGCTGCAGGCGCCGCCAGCTGCGCCGCCGAGCTACTCGCAGGCTGTGGGGGGCGTGGGCCCCTCCAGCCCCTACACGCCACACTATGCGCCCGGTGAGTACCCGCCAAGGCCAGGACAAAGCCAGCCCACTCACGCCAGCTGGTACTAATATTCAGGGCCGCCTTGCGTATTTTTGTCCACCTGTAGACAGATTAAGAGAATACTGACCAAAATGTAGGAATCTATACTTTTTTTTCTCATATTTCCCAAACTAAACACAAGACAATTGGGATGAGTTTTTCAAAGGACCTTGATGTATGTTAAGATGAGTCATTATAATGCACAGATCTGGGTGCAAGGTTGAAGCAGCTCAGCGCTGGTCTATCAGTGGTGATGTCATGGAATAATAAAAAGCTCTTGACCTCGATAATGCAGGAAACCCACAGTCAAATCTTGTGGCACACTTCCTGCTGAGAAATGTTTTTGTTAATTCTTTTAACACATTTTTGTATCATTTATTGTTTGTGAAACAGTACCTAGTACATACTGATAAGTAATGTTTGTATTTTTCATTATTTGTAATTAGGGTACTCATGTACTTTTCACATGGGTAGATATCATCTTTCATTGTTCATTATAGTTACTAAATTGGACTTAATAATATGATGACCTAATTTTCAAAACATAAATGTTTCATTTTTATGTATCATTTTATTTGACTTCTTTATTTATATCAGTGTAAATATGTCAGTGTAGTGTGTGTATATATGATGCAGTTTTTTGTACTAGTTGAGGTTTTAAATTATAAGTGATAGCAATATTATATTATGCATCCATATATAAAAACAGAATGTTTCATCTTTACTAAGAACATTTGAGGTCAGAGATACAAGTACAGCTTGTGGTTACAATATTAACAGTTCTAAGATAAAGCCTGAGTAACAAATGTTATTTTATTAATTTCATTGGAAAAATGTAATGAGTAATAACATAGTAATAAAATCATAATTAAACTATGTTAAACAAATCACAATTTTGACTTCCACAATACAACTCAAAATTTTGGTTTACCAATAAGTAAAAAAACAAACAACAGTAAAATACTTAACTTAAGTACCTACTTACATAGGATGGCCTTATTAAATAATAAAGATCTCTTCCAGTATATTCTCACTAATTATCTACTATATAAAAATAAGTCGGGTTTTCCTTCCTGATGCTATAACTCCAGAACACACAAACTGATTTCCACTGTTTTGCATTCGTTGGAAAGGTCTCGGGCTCCGTGATGTTTAAAAAAAATGAAGCCATCTGGTGGTGAAACGGAGTTCGCCGGGTTTGCTAGTTTAGTATATAATCAATTATGTATAATAATAAATATTTCGGGACACATCAGTCTCTCTAGAGTAGATTTTTTTTATTATTGAAAGGATTTTAACAGTTCCGATGAAATATAAGTACTATTAATTTTCCCTTAATTTAAAGCAAGAAAATAGGTATTAGTTTGCCTTACTTACCTAGGCAATAGCCATTATTAAGTTCTAGTAATTTGATATATAATGCAAAGTACTCACAGTTCGAGACAGTTAAACTGTTAGTAAAATTAGTTAATTACTTAGAAACCTATGTACTTAGATAGAGATCTTACTTACTGTAGTCTTTTAATTTATAATTTTGAAGGTTTTATTCTAGTTTTGATTGAGATGAAGTTTAGATTCTTGTATTACCTGAATCCGGACTGTCACTATGTATGTACCTATGCTTAAAACTTTAAAACAACACAACATATTTTGATGCAGTTTATTAGTTTTTTAATAGTAAGTATGTATAATAACGCGGGCAAAAGCAGGTAGAGATGTAAATGTGATTAGCAACTTGTTTTGCAGCGAGCGGTCCGCAGATAGTGACGACGGTGGTGCCGGTGGGACCTCATCCGACTCACATGATCTGTCCGAGCTGCCACTCTGAGATCGACACAGCCACACAGACCAAGCCAGGCCTCATCGCCTACATATCTGGAGCCATCATCTTCTTATTGGGGTGAGTTTCAGCGAATCAAACATTAACCAGAGTCTCAGAAGCCTGTTTTTATGGCTCATCTCTTGGCAGGAGAGAAGATCCAGTTGTGTATATTATCTGTTTAAATCAATACACCTTTATTTCAAATCAAAATAAATTAACAATATCAAAAGGACTTAAACTATAAGTATACATAGGTACAAGTGGGCAGCCTTATAACCTTAAGTGATCTCTTGCAGGCAACCTAAGTAAGAAAGCAGTGAAAAGAACAGTTAATATTATCAGTTGATATAATTTACGTATAATAGCTTTGTACATACATACATTCAATCAATAAAATTACAATAAAAAAAGACTTTAAAATGATTTACCGATCAGACAAATAAACTAAGCAAACTGCGTAAGCAATATGTTTAGTCTAACAATGTTTCTAACAGCTAGTGTTGGAGGAAGTGTAGACGAAACAACAACAAGAAAGAGTAATTTCTTTTTAAGTCACACTTCAAAATTCACATCAATATCTTAACCTGTTGAGACCTTAGAAAGTAGGACATTTATTGCTTTATTATGTTAAGTTTTGATTTAGTTTTAGGCCTTTAAAATGCCTTGCCTTTAAAATAAAATAGCCTTTATTGCCCATTTACAAATGATACAAGAACTTATACAATAATTATGAATTAAAGTAAACTATTAACATAAAATGAATCGTTTCTTCAGTTTCTTCATCTTTAGGGCACCCAAAATTTGGTGAAGGCCTCTTCCATGCGTGCCCACAGTTTCCTGTCTTGTGCTTGTCTCGTCCAGGTGACCCCCGCTACTTGCGTGATGTCGTCGCTCCACCTGCTGCGTGGGCGGCCGCGTCTTCGGAGCAGTCACGTGGGTGCCAGTGTAGGACGCGTGCGCTCCACCGGCCATCTGAAACACGAGCTATATGCCCCGCCCTTGCCTTTACAACTCTTAAATACATTCAGCCATTTTAATGGGAAATTTCCTCCCTTTTGGGCCTGAATGATTTAAAAGTTTAAAGATTTTTATTGTAACACGTACACATGTCCCATTCCAGATGTTTCTGCGGCTGCTGCCTGATCCCGTGCTGCATCGACAGCTGCATGGACGTGCACCACAAGTGTCCCCACTGCAGCGCCTACCTCGGCCGCTTCCGCCGATAAACACACACACACACACACAACATGTGTATGTATCTATTACCACAGTAAACAATATTGCATACAGTCATTTCTTTCAATGAACATTTTGAAATCGGGAACTGCAGCGCTCGCTGCGAAGGCAGCCTTAAGCGTAAACTCGATGTCGGTTTTAAAAAATAGGGCCTAGTTATCAAAGTGTTATTTTCTGGAGGCAGGTTTTTGCAGACATGTCAATCTATAATGTATGTACACAACAGTATCTTTTTATACATTTGTATATTCCAGTAAAGTAAATTAAAATTTCACTGAATTAGTTAATACTAACTGACCGAATACTAGTGACAAATCTGTCGCTTCTTGGCTATCTGTATGAATATTGAATACTGTACGCAATATGTTTACCGTGCTACAACACTTCACTCGCCACGAGACTTCATATGTTTAGTTTATCTGTATACAATTTAGCCAATGACAGTGAGAATAAGCTTCTTGCATTGGTGGGTTCGATTCCAAATGATATACCTCCTCCGTCAGTCTCTCATTATACTAAACAGTAAGAAGAGAAAGTTGGCTACTCGTAATTGTTACCAAGGAATAAAGACTAAACATTAAAGAAACCTTATAATTTGTATGAAGTCTCGTACCCATGCGAAAAAACTACGAAATCTCATTCGACACAGAGATCTGTAAGCAAAATATCAATATTTTTATATCTTACATTAGAACTCACATCATCAAAAACTATCCAGTATGTGTTGTAGAAAAATATACAGAGTTAGTGAGTACCAACTACTAATATCATACAGTGTCTTCTCATAATAATATTTATTTGTTCAGAACCGCTAAAATATGATAGTTGACAACAAGTCAAGTTGACTCTTTCTGGCAGTTGAATTATTAATCTATCAATGTTTAAAATAGTCACTTCATACCAGTACTATAAATGTGTCCTAAAATCGATTCAGCTACATATGTATGAATCTGTAGTTGCTTGCAAACTCTGTATATTTTTCTATGATGAAATCTATTACATATTTTTCGATGTTTAGATTGTTAAGGATTTATGTGTACGTACGCCATCACATTTATTACAGTAAGTACGGGTTTTGTAACGAGTATTTGATCTGTATTTAATTTGCTAACTTTATAATGCCGTTGATACTTTTGCCGATACAAGTCGAGGTCTTTTCTTGAACTTTCAACAAAGAAGAACGGTCGCATCGTGTATCGGCGAGACAGTGTGACCGGCATAAGGTTGGTCTGATACGGTTAACTCACTTTTGATTGCGATTTTGCCAATCGGGTTGGTTCAACGTAACATTCCACCTGATTTAAATCTCTTCCTACATTTATATTCTCCAGATTTAAGTTAGAAAATTGAGTAGGGCCAATTTAACAGGTCACATTTGACAGCAATCATATTAGTGATTGTCATCTGTCAAATTTGAAGTATAGTAAAATAATAGGCGATCTGTCAAATGGAGCCTGTATTTGGCACTACGATAGCTTTATATTTTAAGAGCTAATCGATTCCTGCCGATTGTGAGTGGTCAATTTTATTAGCTTTCATGAAAAAAATGTTTGAAACGTTTTTACAACATTTGTCTATTGTTTAGTTATAAAGGTAAAAATGTACACTACATTTGCGTCGTCAGTAAAAATGTTACTAGAACAAATGAAACTATATTACGCTTAGTACTGCTTATTTGTACTATTTCTGGATTAAGTGTTATTTATATGAATTCATTTTATATTTGAATAGTAATTTAAGAAAATCAGTTTTGAGTATATATAGGTTGGCAACTATTTTCAATAATATAGTAACATATTTTGGAGATGTTTATTAGTTTTAAAGGATTTTTTATCTTTTTCAAACATCAAGCTTCGTTCTATATTTGGAAACATTGTGGACAGCTGTCATTTTAACGAGGTGGATTTCACTTATTGTCCTTTATTTTATTATATACTGTCCTTATACAATTTGCCAAATGAAATTCTGGTACAGACTGTATCTATATTGTAAACACACATACTAGCTATAGTTATGTAAAATGTTTTCTAAATCTTTATTGAGCAAACACACATATGAGATATTTGTATAAAAATATTAAGTAACATTCTTCTAAATTTTGGAAACGACAACATAGTATATAGAAATAGGCAGACCAGATTCATGATCTTATGTTCTCTCACTGCCAAATCACTAAAATCTACTAATAATATAATAATTAAATGTTTTTTTTTTTAATGTATGTTACTACTATCTATGTTTTAGTTAATTCTCCATCCAAACATAATAATATATTGGGTACTCGTGACTCAGGTATTAATTCCAGCATTATAATTTATTTTAATGTATGTTGCCCAAATATTTTAATTGAAATAGGAGCGCTTTTTCTTCGGAAAAATGTTTGACCGTGCAATTTTTTTTAAATTTATTTCTACATTATAGCGTTACTGATGGTTAAGTTACTATAATACCGTGGCTGACCCTGCTTGGACCCGGGTGCTAAAACGCGGTCACAAAATTCGTACCTACTTCAGATTAGGTATTATTTGGAACTACAAGTCCCATATTTTTTTACACAATTTTGGTTTTCTTACTAAACAAATTTATAAGTTTTTTTAATATAAAATAATACCTCTACACTTACTATAATTATTATTATTGTGAATAGGTATAAGATTTCGCTGCTTTTAACTTTAGTTTTATTTTTAAGTCTAGTTTTTTTTAATATTGTTACCACTTGATTTGTGCATCACAATGAAATAATGCATATTTTGTGTTAGTATTAAAAACGTTGTATTGTATTTATTTTGCTGTGCATGAATATTTACAAATTTACACTTGGTTTTGAAACGTTTTAGGCCCGTTTAGAAAAGATGACAACTTGCTTTGTATAAATTTAATAAAGTAGTTAACAATCATTTTTACTTACTTTTGTATGAAATTAAAATGTGCCCCAGCGTCAGATTTACTTGAAATGATACAATAATTGAGGCTCTTCTTGTGTCCATGTAATACCAACTTTAAAAGAACCTAAGAAACTTGCAGAATAATGGAATAGACTCACTGTGAAGTGTGTTTCTGTCACACATGAAACCATTTCGTTTACTGAAATGATATTACATATGTATTTTATAATCAAAATTGTAATGAACTAATAAACGTTTGAATATTACATCATCAGAGTGATTTGACTCGGTTTCTAAACATGGCCTATTTGTTATGGATGTTGTAAACTTGTATAAATATATACTTACTCGTATTAGTAGATATACGTTTACGTATATCTACTAATACGAGTGTACGTAGATATACGTATATATATATTGATCTGTGCGTCGCGCCCCCCATGTTCAATGTTGTTTCTGTGTTACTATCCAACTGTTATATTCTAAACTTAAATATAAATGGCCATATTATATGTGCATTTTAATTTCCCCCATACAATGCGCCGAGTTTTTCAAACTGCCCTGTTAGCTTAGTTGGTAATGGCTCTGCCTTCTTACCCAGGGGTGCGGGTTCGATTCCCGCATGACTCAAGACTCAATAATTATGAATATTATAATTTGTTATTACTTGTGTTGAGTCTGGTCGTTTCTATGTATAATAAGAATGTATTTACAAAAAAAAATGTAGGTATGTATTATATCCGCTATCTAGTACCCATGATACAAGTGTAAGCTTAGAATGGGGCTAGATGGCGCTCTAAGATTTGTCCTGAAGTATTTATTTATTAATTATATACACCAGCTTTATAAAGGGTGTCTCAGCGCCGATTTTAAACTTTAAATATTTATTTTAAAAAAACTAATTTGATTGAAATATTTTTATTGCTGTAAATTATAATGTATTGTTGCGGATTTTATGTACGGAATATTACACCGTCAAGATGTCTTCCATCACGGCGAATGCACTCTTCAAAGCGGACAAGCAAATTTGCAGAGACACGTCGTTGAACGTCAACTGATACGGCTCTCACTTCTGTCGTTATGTTAGCCTTCAACTGCTCCAAACTCGAAAGAGGGGTATCATAAACTCTCCCTTTGAGATAACCCCATAATAAAAAGTCAGCTGGGCTTAAGTCAGGAGATCAAGGTGGCCACAATATGTCTCCAAAGCGGCTTATGATTTTACCCGGAAACAACGCTTTTAGCGTGTCCATGGAGACCCTAGCTGTGTGGGCTGTGGCCCCATCTTGCTGATACCACACACTTGACTTGTCAATATCTTCTTCTTGCAGTTGCGGTACAAAAAATTATTAATCATAATCTATATACCGCTCGCTCGTCTCTGTAACCGTTGCACCTCAGTCATTCTCAAAGAAATTGGTGTTTGACTCAACGAAAACTTATTGCAAAAGTACGCCTCTACTGCGTACGCGCGGTGCGCGCCAGACCACTGCGCACAGAGTACTTTTTTATATTTATATACGGAAATAGAGACGTCACTTTACTGTCAGAACTGGTCGTAGAACAGTGGCGCTCACTGTATTTGCCGAACGGAACTAAAGTCCATGCTATAGGTACATACATACCTACGTATAATATAGCTATCTATACAATTTACTATACCTATAATCACCTATATTGGGTATCTAGACAGGTACGCACGGTTCAGCTGAGCTGGTAGATGAAGGGGTTCCAAAAATGAAACATATTTGTAAGAACCAAGGACGTTTATTCGCCTACATGGCTACGCTAATACTAACTTACAAAACAATACTTAAAACTAAACTTAGTTACAATACTACCTGCGTACAAAAAGGGGACAGCGTGCACATGTGTGGGTCGGGAACCGACCGCGCGGCAGGACATTGGAGCCGTCTCCAGTGTTGATAAAAAAACATTGGTTATTGCAGATGGCAGGACATAACTCCTCCGTCCATAAGAATGAAATTTTACGATGATGAATAAATCAGAGGAAAATTACATTTGGGTTTAGAAAGACAATAATAAAATTTATATGGATAAGTGCAAAGGATAAAAAATACATTAAGTAAAAACATTTAAGTTACATATTAGTGAAAATGCACAGACTTTTATCAAAACATGAAGAACTCAATTAAAATTTACCATTAGTTTGAGACAAAACAATTGATTAAATTCAACTAAATATAATGTGATTTTCTGAATTAATTTTAGACAACATAATTGCAAAATAATTATGGTAGATAGGTATAAATAAACAATTGAAGTATAGACTATTAATGGAAATCATAAGTAGCGTTTTTAAAGTATTATGATAAGTAATGTTACTATTATTTAAAATACATATTAATAAATATTATGCTATTTAGTATGGATTTAGAATAACAAATTCACAGCAGGTAATAATATAAATATTGCAAAAATAGTCAGATCACAAATAATATGGACAAACATGATTTAATTCTTTCTATTACACAAGCAATAAATGTTATTAATTAATATTAAATTTGATTGTCTTTATATTTCCTTTTTACAAAGTTACGCTTTTTGTTCATATTTTATTTTATGTGGTCGTTACATTATGACACGTACGCACTTTGGGGCAACAAATCAAAAGATAATGCTTCAGCAGACGAATTAAAATTAAATTATTAATAAAAAAATGTGTTTCTTTTTTCTCAAGTTAAAATGCCTTTTACATATTTTAAAATCAAAAAATAGAATTAGGATGTGTGATAAGATTTTTTTATAATTAGTTTAGAAATTGAATATCTACTACATTATAATGGTATGTGTGTTAACAGATCGCGGTAATATAACATTTTTTGTTACAACTTATTATCAATTACATAGTTTCACTTCGGTGGTTGCAATGAATAAATCAACGTAATAAAACTTAAAATTTTTACATATGAAAGATTGTTATTGGTATAACTTTAACGATTTTAATAGAATTACACATAAAGTAAAATTATACAAAGTTTTACATGTAGGAATGTTAGATGAATGTGACCTGTTATAATAAACAAAAAGTTAGTAGTACATTGTATATAAAATATTTCAATGCAAATGTAAAAATAATTAGAGCAAGTGAAGCAGTCTATAATTTATAAACAGGTTTGGGCAGATTTTACATTCAATTATAAGTTACTTGCTAGAAACTGCATTCAACATTTTATGGGGCTATTTTATAGAACAACAAATGATTGTTTTTACATGGATATGCGAATAAACACATAGGCAATGCAATTACGGAGAAAATTAAATAGTTAAACTAAATTTACATTTAAAGTTTTAGTTAGGTATATAATACAAAAACCTGTTATAATTGTCCATTGTCTGTTCCGCATTTTTTTTCACTCTTATGTAACGTTGTTTCATCACTCCAGTAACGTTATCACAAATACGTTTTCAAAGTACGGCACTGATTGGGATTTCACTGTTGTAGATAAAATATTTCACTAGTTTTAATTTAACGGCTTGCACAAACACTTTTATGTAGGGCAGTTTCAACCGCCACCAGAGCTGGAACTTCGTTGAAGTATCAGGAGACATCATGAAGGCGACAGGCAGAGCTACCTGCATCACTTTGAGGATAGGATTGGATAGGTTTTAGGAACATAAACTGTTTTACGGTATGGGACAACCATCTAAGTAATTAAAATGATCTCAAACCTAGCAGAAATATTGAAATTATTAACTGAAATTAGTAGTATGTAACTAAATTAATACCTAACACACAAAATTACATTACTCATTATAACTTAACTAAGGTGGCTAGATTTTGTAGCCTCATCTAATGCTAGAGCTTAATTCTACTTAGCTAAGTCGCTATTGACTCCGCCGATTTCTAGTGCAGAGTGCAGCGACAACTTGTAAGCAAGCGATGCTTGTCTCACTCCCAAGTTACCTAGTCTAAACTTACCTAAGTCACTATGCATCCCGCCGATTTTTGTGCAGTATGCAGTGACAACTTGTAAGCAAGCGATGCTTGTCTCACTCCCAAGTTACCTAGTCTAAACTTACCTAAGTCACTATGCATCCCGCCGATTTTTGTGCAGTATGCAGTGACAACTTGTAACACGAGCGATGCTAGTCTCAGTTACAAGCTCCCTAGCCTAAGATCTATCTAAGTCGCTATTGATCTTGCCGATTTTAATGCAGAATGCAGCGACAACTCGTAAGCGAGCGATGTTTGTCCCACTTACAGAGTTCGCGGAATAGGTAGGAGGTCATGGGATTAGTGATGGGTACTACTCACATGCCGTCGCACACCCTCCATGAGTATAGCTGCCGGCGCCGTCCTCTGCTCCAACCTCGAACCATTTTCTTCTACAGCTGCACACGCGTCCAGGAGTCGTATTTGTTTGGTTCGCGGATTCAGGTTCCAGAACTTCGTGACATACACCGGCTGATGATGTCACTAAAGAAGTCTGGACTTCCTTTTATCCGCACCGGCTGCGCCAGACAGGTATTACAGTTCAGCTGAGCTGGTAGATGAAGGGGTTCCAAAAATGAAACATTTTTGTAAGAACCAAGGACGTTTATTCGCCTACATGGCTACGCTAATACTAACTTACAAAACAATACTTAAAACTAAACTTAGTTACAATACTACCTGCGTACAAAAAGGGGACAGCGTGCACATGTGTGGGTCGGGAACCGACCGCGCGGCAGGACATTGGAGCCGTCTCCAGTGTTGATAAAAAAACATTGGTTATTGCAGATGGCAGGACATAACTATCTATCTATAGCTACGAGCTTGCTTCGAGTTCGAGTCAAATATTAATGTATTTATGGCAATTATAAAAAATAAACATCATTTATTACGCTTGTTTTATTTCCGTCATTAATAACTCAAAAACCCAAACAAATGTTTTTGGCCGCGTAGATTGTTAAAATACCTCTCTGTGCGCTGGCTTTCAAGAGCCTCGCCGAGTATGGTGCATGCTGAATCGAATATGAACCGGAGTTGGGAACTGCGCCCACCTATGGAATAAATGGAATTGGTGCGAATCAATTGCCGAGCTTGAACGAAGTAAATTCAATAGTATATTATAGCAATCATATATTAAAATGTTCAGACACAGGTGTGTCTGGACATTTTAATATAAAAATAGAATAAAATTCTGTGCAGTATGTTTTAAAAAAACAATACTGTGTACCGAGATATCTGGTATATTATTTGAAGGATTGGGTCAATCATGTATTCATCAACCGGACCTCACATGTACACACATGTAAAAGGTGTCTCAGCTCAGCGCCGATTTTAAACTTTAAAAACGAATTTCTCGGGAGCCTGCGGGGCTAGCGGGAGGGGAGTGGTAGCGTTCGGTCGGTGACGAGTGCGGATTTGTTATGTTAGTCCGGCGCCATGTCGTGTCGCAGTGGCAGGGTATACAAACTTAGAGCTATGAACACGGTCGGTAAATTTAGTATCGGTCGGCACTTTCAGTTTACGTTAGTATCCTTAGTAGTCTGTGTATTATACATAGAAACGACCAGACTCAACACAAGTAATAACAAATTATAATATTCATAATACGCTCCTTGACTGGTTTTAAAATCCATTTCATATTTTTATTTAGGGGTTAAGTAACCTAGTCTAAAGTGTATTTTTAAATTCTGGTACATATTTTCGGAAAAATATCAAATTAAAAATTGTATATACCTATAAATAGTCCGCCAAAACGCTACTTTGACAATATGGCGCTGCAATGGAATCGGTGACGTCACTAACCAGTATTGAGATCTGTGGCACATATCATTCACATACAATATTGCAAACAAATAACGAAAGTGCGATTGGATTTAGTGATTTATGTGCTACAAAATGAGTTACAAATGGTGTGCCGTTCCAAAATGTACAAATACGTCAGTAAAAACTCCGAACAAACTATTTCTAAGTGTTCCAAAGAATGTCCAAGTGCGCCGAAAGTGGCTGCAACTTTCTCGGAGGGATAATGACATAGCGAATAGTACAAGTATTTTCTTCTGTGAAGACCATTTCGATGTAAGTAAACGTAATATTGATAGGTACTATTTAAATGCTTTATTACACTTAAAATGTTAATCTTTTCTTATGGATTTGAGGTTATAATATGTACCTACTTATATGTTGTTTGCAGAATGTCTCTCTCAAATCACTTCGAACATCGTTTTCCATACCTAATATTAGTAGAAAATTGTAGCTACAGTCTTATGATTTCAATAAGCATTGCACTAAAGGTTCCAGACTAACTTGTTTGTTTTTTACAGATGGAAAATGACATGGTTAATTACTATCAGTACAAAATGGGTTTCAGCAAGAAAATTATATTGAAAGATAATGTTTTGCCATCAAAATTTCATTGCCAGCCAGATCGCATTAAAAGAATGTGTGATGCTGGTACTTCCCGATCTGCATTTGTCAAAAGGCAAAGAATGGAAATTATTAAACAATGTGAAGCTGAATACATTCAACAACCTGTAACAGTCAATGATGAGCCTACTGCTATTGTAGTTGAAGCTTGTACAAAAGGTATACAAACCTAGTTTCTAACATGTACTGAAATTATTTCTATACTACCAGAGTTTTGTCCTGGTTAACCATGACAGTAATATCATATTATGCATCATTCATAAATTGTTTAATCTTTTATATTTATTTTCAGAACTATCCCAAAAATGTGACAAAAGCACATTAACAGAACCTGTTGTAACAGTTGAAAAATCAATCCAGTGTCATTCTGTTAATAAAGTGCATGTTAGAAGCAAGGCAGTGCAAACTAAGTCCCTAACAAGAGATACATCTACCTCTCCACTCAAACCTACTGTTTTGTCCAGTTACACTTCTCCATTCAAAATTGATTCATGCTCTTGTCGTGAAAAGCCATCTGCAGCTGGTGCTAGTAAAATAAAGAAAAGGATTAACTTTAAGGATGATGAAAAATCTGAGAGTGATGTATCTTTATATAAAGAAAATCCTCTACAAGATTCACTTGCAGCCACTTCTTCAAAGGAGTCTGAATCCAGTACAAGCAATGCATGTACAAATGAAGATATTGAAAAAATTCAATGTATGCAGAATACTCTGCGCTTAATTGTAAAAAAGCCAATTATGTATATTGGAATCCCTGCTGACTGCTATTTTTTAGTCCATTTAATACATAAACACACCCACATACCACATGAACATATATTAATGTGTTTGAAAAAAATTAAATTAAATAGTACTTTTTCTGAACTCGAAGATAATTTTGGGTTGTCATTATCATATTGCAGTAAATTATTCCTGAAAAATATACCAATAATAGCTAGCTTTTTACACCCTTTTATTGTAAACTTAAATAAACACTCCATCAGAAAGACTTTACCTATTTCGTTTCGACACAACTATCACAATGTAAGTTGTATTATTGATTGCCTGGAAATTGACATACAAAAGCCTTCCAAAGCCCTTTTTCAAGCATTAACTTGGTCAGATTATAAGAAAGGTAATACTGTAAAGTATTTGATATCATGTACACCGAATGGACTCGTCAATTATATTTCTCCAGGTTTTGGGGGCAGAGCGAGTGATGTCACTATTATGGAGAATTGCAACTTTCTAGATTATCTAGATCCAGGTACTGTCATATTAGCTGATAGAGGATTCAAGCATGTGGAACAAACATTGAGTAAAAAAGGAATCAAACTGCTAAGGCCTCCTAGTGTAGCCTCTGGGTCAAAGCTATCTAAAGAAGATGTACGGCAAACCAAAATTATTGCCAGCTTAAGGATTCATGTGGAAAGAGTAATTAGGCGTTTAAGAGAGTTTAAGATGTTAAAGCAACACTCTGTCATTAATAAAAATTTCTTAAGAGTACTCAATGATATTATTGTTATATCATGTGCACTAATAAACATTCAAGACTCTCTTATCAAATAGTACATTTATTCTGAATATGTTATTATTGTAGAACTTTTACAAATATGACTAGACTGACAGCATTAAAACTAATCCAACTATGCATCTGCACTGCAATTTTGAACCACCTTTCTGGAGTGTTATATATGTATAGGTATCCAATCACTTAGTTAATAATTATAGTTATCTAGCCCAGATCTCTTTACATATAATATTTAGGAATATCTATGTAAAAGTTACCTGATAAAATATATAAATAAGTATACATTTAGTCTAGTATTAGGTTTAAGTTATTAATTCTGTTTTTTCTTGTATCTTTTTGTAAAAAATCTATGGACTGTATGTATCTAATAATAAAGAGTTATTATTAAGTTTAAGTCTTAGTAATATAAAAATATCCTATTTTTTAATAATGGAGGTGTACATTTTTCAATGTTCACAATAGTGCAAATTTCGGGATGTTTATAATTTGTTAAGTAAATAAAATAATAATTTGAACACCTTTAATACGAGTTTATTTTTTATTTATTTACAATTAACCTAAAAGTACAAAAGCATCACAATAAGTTTAGTTAATATTTATTTATCTTCTATGTATAATATTTTAACAAGTTTGTTTATCATGTAGGTATACAATAATTTAAATTAAATTTACCGTACAAAAATATATATAGGTATATAGCCCTGTGGTACTTGGGCATATTGAGAGACAGTGGCTATGCCAGCCAGTCTTTACAAAGTTAACTTAAAATAAAATCATCTTTATATGTACATAAAAATACATAACATATGTAGGTATAGCACAACAATAAACTTTATTTATTATGCACTTAGCCTAAAATATTTTCAACTGGGTACTGAAACACTACGAGTTAATAATGGAAAAATATTTGCATTCCTAAAAGATGCAACATTTATTAACAAATTACTTACATATTCATCGTCATAGTCAACTTCAACAACATCCACTTTTTTTGAATTTTCAAAATTAGGGTGAGCTACACAAAAGTAACCTTTTCTCATTTTGGTAACATACATTTGAAGCTGAATTTGAGCTCGGTACTTTTCTGATATGTTGCTATTACAAATGTAATTAGTTTTGGTATGTTCACTTGACGGACACTTGACCTCAATTACAGCATCTTTACAGATTCCATCTGGAGATGCAGCAATCATGGGGTACTGAGATGACACAAACAGACCACAGGGCTTCACTTTCTTTTTCAATATAGTTTGCACAGTTTTAATCACTAAAGATTCTAGTCTTCGGCCCCTTTTCATGGCAGGCGTGTCTGGGGTTTTTGCTCCCATGATTGCAGCTACTAGAGATCCCTCTGATGTTCGGCAACGACTCACATCATACACTTTGGATGCTGTGATGCGAGCGTAACGTAGTTCATGCCATAAAGGATTGTTACACTGATCTTTAGTAGAAGTTTCTATTTCAGCCAGAGCGTTGTCATTAAGCGACTCTGTTAATGATGATAATACTTTGTCAACATCATTTTGTAGATCACTGTTTTGAATAAGATACATATGAAATGAAAACTGTTTGACGTCATTGTACTTAAAATTTGGATCATATTTCAATAGCTCACAGTTGGTAATTTTCCTTTTTTTTGCTTCTTGAACAAACTCTGTCAAGAGGCTAGTGTTGGTTTGACATTGTGGAGCTTGCTTGCACAACTGTTCTACAGTAACATATTTCAAGGTTGTACCTACTCTGGAGAGCTTTGGTTTCTTCCAGAAACATTCCACCTCAGTGCAAGAAGGTTCCTCTGTGCGACGATGGGTCCACATGAGGAATGCCACTGCATGTTTACAGCCACCAGCTGAAGCTGCGCAATCCAAGCACTGACAGCTAACAACTTCACAATTATTCTCGTCTATCACCATCGTAACGTTGTAAGAGCTGCTTCTCACTTTGTGCTCAGGACAAATCTTACACTTCATTGTGCAAATACCTGACTCGCGACGTAATTGCACATATCCAATGGCATCATCCCCATACGATTCCCTTGCAGACCTGTAGAAGTAAACAAAACAAATTATCGTTTATCACATCTATAACCTATAAAAGTTTTAGAAGTTCATCATCATCCTTATGATATAATTTAAGTTACCATTTAGGTATTATTATACTTACTTTGCTGTTTTTACATTTTTTAGCTCCGAGGCATAAAAATCGGAATTATTTTTGAAATATAATCCGACCATGATTGCGTCTACTTGGGGCAGGTTTCTGCTGTCTGCTTTTACAAAATCGTGGTCCATGGTAAAAGTTCTTGATGAAATTTGTAAAATTTCGCTAACAAATCACACAAAATAATGAAATCTTATCAAATATGTTTCGAAATATAATAATACCATATACTAGGCAAATTCATATATCAATAATTCATATATCAATAATTCATATATCAATAATATTTTTCATTCATATATTAATCTTGAGTAATTTTATGCTTTTCAGAAATACAAAAAAGCAACACACCAATGCATCATGCTGGATGACCTCAAATTGTATCCTACAACATTTGAAATTGTAAGTATTATTTGATAGTTGGTATATTTATTAAAACACAAAATTAAACTATGCAATAAAAACTTAAAATACTAAATGTTATATTTTGAAGGCGATCTATATATAGCAACTATATTGTAGTAGTTAGAGATGTTAATAATTAGACAGTTTGCATCGTGACATGGTGGCTCAGTAATGCTAATTTCAAGGCCAATTTTTGTATAAACTACAATGCCATCATTTCTATTTGTAGATTTTTTTGTATGGTGACAATAATAATTGTCTAGAACTATTCCTGTAAAAGTATTGTCCGTCCAACTTTCTGTTAGGATTATAACACTAGGTATAAACGATAGACGTGATAAAAATGGCACAAGATATTTAAAATTCGCGCGTATACTACGTATGTTTTGAGTAAGGATAGTTAAATCTTTTGAATCATTATCTAAATCTAGGAACAATTTACACATTTCCGGTACAAAACAATAGTTACTATTTGTGACCTCTAGTTCATCTATTTCACGTAATAGTTGTTTACTATCCATAATACGTAGTATAAAAGAAATAAAAAGTGCGAGAGTAGTAGCTAGTTATTGTTGGTTTGCATAGCAACACGTACATGCATATAACAGGTTTCTTAGAAGTGTGAGTAATTAGGGCCCAGCGAGTCGAGCGATAAGGATTTCTATTCAGTTGCAGCGGTCGCTGTTCACGGCAGGACGTGTGATTATTGCAGGCCAATTGCCCTATTTCAGCGCACGTAAACAAAGCAAATATAGTATGGATTCTATTATATTTGCATTGGAGGGTGGCTGTTATACGGGTATGAAAATAGATTAACTTTTTGTGTATGATATGTGTATGTGAAAGATCAATTACATGGCAATACGTGCGAGGTGATATAAATATTGTTTTTGAGCGGCTAGTGCGGCTGTGTGCTAACGACATGAATAGATCTACTTCATAGTTAGGTGCTTCATAGCAAGTAAATAGGTAAGTTGAAAGTATATTTAGGCAGAACGCAATTTTAAACAAACATAGTGAGTAGTTAGGATTTTTGATATTATAGTATGTTATTAGAGTAGGGATAATATAATATATATTCGTGTAGTAGGTTAGGGTCTTAGGTATACTGTAGGAGTAACATAAATATATATCTTTAGTGTAAGTGTAGATTAGTGTGTGAGTATTACATTGGGCACATTGAAAGAATAATAATACAGTTTCAATATTTAGGCTAATCACTAGTAATTTGTGTTGAAACTTTGTATACTTTAGATAGTTTCTAGTAAAATAACATGCATTATATATTAAACTAACTTTGCTAATTAGGTCTAAGTTGTTCTCTGAGTCGGTTGACAGAAGTCACGCTTGACGCTGTGCTGATGCCGCTGATTTCTTCAACTCCTGAATTTGTTCTTCGCTTTTGATGATAATGTGAGGCATTCCTTCTTTTTTGCGAAGGTAGGTATTTCCATTAGACGTCCAACAAAAAGAGTAGTTTTCTGTCCTTGCTAAATCGCGAGCCAAGTAGAATAGTCTCTTAGTTTTAGCGGTGAGCAGTTCCGACACGAATATTTGAGCAGAATTACCAGAGATACCCAGATGCCGTGTCTGGAGCTTCGTGTCGCTATTTTTGTTATAAAGTCTAGACTTATTCAACACTGTCTCCTTTAATAGCGTGTTCGAAAACTCAGCGATGAGGGCGGTATTGTTTATGTCGGCCTTGCTAGGAATTCTGTATACGTCGCGGAGGTCCGCAGGGGAGAAATCAATGTTCAAAGTTTTTAGTAGTGACTTGACCATGTTAAAGAGATCTTCTTTTTTTTCTCCTTGTTTTTTGGCAATTGATCTTATTTCAATTGAAGTCTTCCGAGAAGACTTATCCATGAGGTCAATCCTGTCCCTGAGGCCTTCAACTTCTTTTTTCATGTTGTTGCGATCTTTTTCTAAATGTTTTATTTTTTCCTGTATGTCTGTTACTTGGGATGATATAAAGCCAACAGACTTTTCTATATCAGCTATAGCTGTAGTGTGTAGTTTAACTTCGTTGATCTGCCGCTCAAGTTGGCTCATTCTGTCACCTTGTTTTTTTGTGAAAGTCCCCAACATAGTAGATATCATAGACCTCATTTCTTCTTTGAAGGAGTCCATCTCATCAAAATCTACTTCTATTCTAGGCCTTTTTTTAATTTTTTTAGCTTTAGGGGGCGACTTTTGTAAGCCTTGACCTGGTGCCGAACTTTCGTCGGTATGTGAAGTCTGTGTATATTCCATATTGTGAGTGACGATTCCCGGCGGCAAAAAAGTAGGCCTAAATCCTTCCGACGACAAGATGGCCGGAGCTCCGGAGCAGCGGCGATCTGTATGTGTGTGAGTAGCTGGTGTAATACACTGCGTTAGCGCAGGCGTGGCCTGTAGCTTGTGGCGATGTGTGAGTGACCCACTAAATGGTTGTTGACCCAATGACAGCTGATCGCGCAGGCGGAGCGTAGGTGACGTCACGCTAAGAGGTTTGCAATTCGTTGGGGCGGAGCTATTGAATGAATTTGCACTCACAGTGGTGGGGTGAAGTACCAGGCTGACAGAGGCACAGGAGGCAGGTAGCGATCTTCAATCTCTTCACAGTTTATGATGTCCTATTTTTAAGTGAATATTGGAGTTTAAATTTATGAAATTTCTCGAAAAACACACGACTGGTTAGCTTGAGATCCCAGGAGGAAGAGGATAACTATTGTTATTATTATTAATTTATGTGTACGTACGCCATCACATTTATTACAGTAAGTACGGGTTTTGTAACGAGTATTTGATCTGTATTTAATTTGCTAACTTTATAATGCCGTTGATACTTTTGCCGATACAAGTCGAGGTCTTTTCTTGAACTTTCAACAAAGAAGAACGGTCGCATCGTGTATCGGCGAGACAGTGTGACCGGCATAAGGTTGGTCTGATACGGTTAACTCACTTTTGATTGCGATTTTGCCAATCGGGTTGGTTCAACGTAACATTCCACATGATTTAAATCTCTTCCTACATTTATATTCTCCAGATTTAAGTTAGAAAATTGAGTAGGGCCAATTTAACAGGTCACATTTGACAGCAATCATATTAGTGATTGTCATCTGTCAAATTTGAAGTATAGTAAAATAATAGGCGATCTCTCAAATGGAGCCTGTATTTGGCACTACGATAGCTTTATATTTTAAGAGCTAATCGATTCCTGCCGATTGTGAGTGGTCAATTTTATTAGCTTTCATGAAAAAAATGTTTGAAACGTTTTTACAACATTTGTCTATTGTTTAGTTATAAAGGTAAAAATGTACACTACATTTGCGTCGTCAGTAAAAATGTTACTAGAACAAATGAAACTATATTACGCTTAGTACTGCTTATTTGTACTACTTCTGGATAAAGTGTTATTTATATGAATTCATTTTATATTTGAATAGTAATTTAAGAAAATCAGTTTTGAGTATTTATAGGTTGGCAACTATTTTCAATAATATAGTAACATATTTTGGAGATGTTTATTAGTTTTAAAGGATTTTTTATCTTTTTCAAACATCAAGCTTCGTTCTATATTTGGAAACATTGTGGACAGCTGTTATTTTAACGAGGTGGATTTCACTTATTGTCCTTTATTCTATTATATAATGTCCTTATACAATTTGCCAAATGAAATTCTGGTACAGACTGTATCTATATTGTAAACACACATACTAGCTATAGTTATGTAAAATGTTTTCTAAATCTTTATTGAGCAAACACACATATGAGATATTTGTATAAAAATATTAAGTAACATTCTTCTAAATTTTGGAAACGACAACATAGTATATAGAAATAGGCAGACCAGATTCATGATCTTATGTTCTCTCACTGCCAAATCACTAAAATCTACTAATAATATAATAATTAAATGTTTTTTTTTTAATGTATGTTACTACTATCTATGTTTTAGTTAATTCTCCATCCAAACATAATATATTGGGTACTCGTGACTCAGGTATTAATTCCAGCATTATAATTTATTTTAATGTATGTTGCCCAAATATTTTAACTGAAATAGGAGCGCTTTTTCTTCGGCAAAATGTTTGACCGTGCAATTTTTTTTAAATTTATTTCTACATTATAGCGTTACTGATGGTTAAGTTACTATAATACCGTGGCTGACCCTGCTTGGACCCGGGTGCTAAAACGCGGTCACAAAATTCGTACCTACTTCAGATTAGGTATTATTTGGAACTACAAGTCCCATATTTTTTTACACAATTTTGGTTTTCTTACTAAACAAATTTATAAGTTTTTTTAATATAAAATAATACCTCTACACTTACTATAATTATTATTATTGTGAATAGGTATAAGATTTCGCTGCTTTTAACTTTAGTTTTATTTTTAAGTCTAGTTTTTTTTAATATTGTTACTACTTGATTTGTGCATCACAATGAAATAATGCATAAGTTTTTTTAATATAAAATAATACCTCTACACTTACTATAATTATTATTATTGTGAATAGGTATAAGATTTCGCTGCTTTTAACTTTAGTTTTATTTTTAAGTCTAGTTTTTTTTAATATTGTTACTACTTGATTTGTGCATCACAATGAAATAATGCATATTTTGTGTTAGTATTGAATCCTATTTCTTGTGATATATGTCAAATGACAAGCTCAAGCTAAATAAGAAGGTACCTGCATTTAATTTAATAGGTAGATACTTATAAGAATAACAAAGTTGATTATTGTTAATGCCATTTTTAATATTCACAGATTATTATGTAGAAAAAAACTATTGTATTTGTGTTAATTTTTATCATCTTAGAAATTAAATAGTTATGTTTGGATATATATTATTATAAATTTTATAACTTCATGTCTGTGTGTATATTTTTGATATAAGAATTTTGCAAATGTACCTACCCTATAACGTATAGTAATGGTCTACTATTATTTCGATCTCAATTTAATAAATGTTGTATTTCGTATTATTATGTAAATTGTTTACATAGTAAGATGTTGACATAGTCAAGTTTGCTATTATTAATTCTGTGTTCACATTTTGATCATAATTAAGTTGAAGTACCTACTAGTAAAGACTGATTAGTCGTGTTTGATCATAATTAGTTTGAAGTACCGACTAGTAAAGACTGATTAGTCGTATTTGATCATAATTAGGTTGAAGTACCGACTAGTAAAGACTGATTAGTCGTGTTTGATAGTCGTTAAGAGTTTAAAACTGAGTTAGTTACCTACTTAGTTGGTTTTGTTTTTGTTATTTTTGAAATAACAATCCTTAAAAAGTTTTTTGTGCGATTTATACAATAAATACAAGCAAACAAAGACATAGGTAGGTATGTAATTTCGTAGCACTAACATCAATAATTGATGTTAGTGCTACGAAATAAGGTAATGCAGTAAATCAATTATTGATTTACTGCATTACCTATAAAATACCATATCTATATGTGACGAGTTAAAATTTACGCCATCTATGGTTATTCTGATGTACTAAATATAAAAACCAACAAAATAATAGCCTCAATTTTGTTCTGAAATTCTACAGCGCGCTATCTAGCTATTTATTCAGACATTGATTAGGTTCTTACGTGTATTAGGTATCTACTGTATATGTAATCATAAAAACATGAGTACCTACATGATGCAAACTGATTGCCAACACAAGAAAATATTGTACTAAAATCACGATAGGTACCTATGTACTACCCAAACAATTTTGATATCATATCGGTACCTACCTACTTGAGTTAGCTACAAGAATTGGTAATATCAGTTGATTTACAGCTAAGTGTAAGCCTCTATTTGAGTTAGCAAAATGAATGTAACATCAGGCGAGTTATGGTGAAGTGTACCTACATAAGCCTATCTAGCATTATATTTAAAATTAAAACAAGTAGGATTAAGAGTATATACTTACCAAACTTTTAAACTTCCACATAATACGTAGCTAAGTTATGTTTTTGTATAAGAATTTGATTTCATTAAAACTACAGAAAAATAAACCCTTTATTTATTTTTACACTTTTTTCTGACTAAATGTTTATCTTAAATCTAAAGTTTGTTAATAAATATGACATCTGGCCACATTCTGATGAATATTAATGATCTTCTAAAATTTTAGCAACATTTTCCTTCCTTTTATGGACTCCATACTACATGTGAAGATAGTTAAGCATAGTGGTTAAGATTTAAAATTGATATAATAGGCTCTTTTGGTGACATTGTATGACAACGGTTTACACATTGTTTTGGTGTTAGTTATTATATACCGTATGATAAACCTTATAGCATAGTTTAAATTGGTTTTTCAATCATTACTATTACAGACTAACAGGTAAAAAAGATCAATTAACATTTCTAAACAGGTTGGTAGAGCTGAGCTGAATAGGTTAGAATAGCTAAATAGGCTGAAGATTGCACGACGGCACGACGTAAGGCTCGACGGAGTGGAGGTGTATATACTCAGCAGAGGGTAGACACAGGCTTGATTAAAAAGTTCTTCAGCGTTATAGTTTCATAAATCAAGCAGCATCTGAAAATGAAAATTAAATAGATTAAAACAAATAGGATTTAAAAATTTAACCGAAACCTCACATAATGTCTTACAAGTAGCTTCAAGTAGTACTTTTCTGAAGTACCTATTTGGATGCCCATTCTTTTATGAAATTAATATACTGTTTCCTAAGTAGGTTTGATACATACCTATGTTAATATAAATAGAATTAAATAGGCTATCAGCATTCTACAGTGTATAAAAATATTAAAAAAAAAATGTCTATATCAAATTATGATAAATAATATCATATTCAAAACATACAGATTAAATTGAGATCTTTTTGATAACACATTGTTTGTAAGCAAATTTGTATAAATGTAATAAATTTGAAAGGTGTTAATAACTTCCAAATGCCAATATATATTCACATATTGATAATGATTTCTATTCTATTCTAGGACCTCCCAGTAGTAGTATGCTAATGTCATTTTGTCTTTTTCTATGGCCATTAAGGGATTGGTCAACGAAATGAACAGACACATAAATTAACTTGGTTAACTACAAAAACTTACAAAGAATCAAATAATAAACGGCATAAGTTTTTAAAACTCGATCGCGTTTATGTTTGTGCCGTTTGAGGTGGAGACATTGGGGCCGTGGGGTCCAGCTGTGTTGGATTTGTATCGGGACCAGGCCAAGCGTTTGGTGGAAGTGACAGGTTTCCAGAATGCTGGCTGCTACTTTGCTCAAAAGGTAAACATTGCTATACAACGCGGAAATGCCGCCAGCATTTTGGGGACCTTTCCTTCTACTATAGGCATTTTATGTTTAAAGATTCCTAGCATAGCTTAATCATAATCATTATCAAAATATTCATTTATTCATAAATACGTCAATTTCTTTACATATAATCATGTTCATGTTCATTATACAATTCAATTAAATTCACTTAAATTTACATGATCAAATAACCATTTAAAATATTCAAAATACAATAAACAAGTACAATGTACTCGATAACGTCTCAATGTAAAACATGATAACAAATAGAATAAATAATACCGTAAATATGTACATACATATATTAATTAAGGCTAAACGCAGGCTTCAGCTATGCACCGCGAGCCGAGAGATGGTGCTGTTTTTCTAAGATCGGCGTATATATTTATTTTAAAGAAACTGGAGCAAAAAAGACTGGTTTTAGTTAAACCGCGAGTTTGACCCCTTGTTTTTTACATGTGACAAACATAATTGAAACCATATATTACTAAAATTTAGAGAAATCGAGTTTTTTCATAAAATTTTGGCTGCGCCACAGAATACACAATAGTAGACAAATTTCTGACACGTACATGCAAACATTGAGAATTTGAAGTAACTGTATATCAATTTCGACCGTAATACATAATATTCAAATAGCGTCGCTCTGCAGAAGCTTGGGTAAGGACTCGGGAGGTCGTTGGTCCGTATTTTTGCTATTTTATTTCCTTTATTTTTCTCCAATAATCCGTTGTACCTGTGCTACCATTATTTATTTTAATGTTAGCGGCGCGACACAGTTTTCTTTTATGTAATTTTAACTGCGACTGGGACTAAAGTAATCTTAGTCTAATCCAGGGTTTAATCTATCTCCAAATCAAAAACATATCTATTATCTATTCGGGATGTTTGAGATTTTATTTTCCTCAGATATCCCTTCGAGCACAGATTCATATTTCTTGACAATTCACAACATACAAAGAAGGGAGCCCAAGATGGGCTTTTGGGATTCATTACATTATTCGGAAAAGGATTATGATTATGATATCCGACCTCCGGTAGGAGATGGCAAAATGAAGAATAATGGCTACGAGTTCACGTCATATCCCAATCGTCCGATTATTGAATAAGAGGATTCTTTTAAAGTTATTAACAGCTATTAGCTTATTTGCAGCTATTATATATTATATTGAAGTTATTAGCTTAACAGTTATTTTAAAAAATTGATGCACACAATAATAGTTTGCTTTCCTCTTTTCCAACCCGTACAGCCTTCCGCACTACGCGTACAATCAGATTAACATAAATGTGTATTTTAAGAATACGGGGTACATGGATGATATCTGATGCGTTCGATTATCTCCACGCAACAGTTTTTTTTTCTCTTTGGAACCTATAGAGGACTCACCCACCTATAAAAAGGTTTATCTACACTAATGTTGTAACATTCTACTTATGTTTCCAATTCTTGACTTATAATTACTACTGTTATAGCACAGACAACAAAACACTCAATTTAAGCAATTTCACATGATTTTATAATATCCACATCGATATCGTAATAGCTCATTATAACATCGAAAAAGCGTGACCAACCTGATTGCAGGGCCAATCAGGTTGGTCGCGCTTCGCTCTCGTTGGTTTGATTTTAATGGCGGCAAAATCACTGTGACAATACACGTACGCGTGAATTTAATGTTTCGCAATGTGTTTTGTTTTATAAATACAAATTAAAAGTTAAAAATGAATAGCGACGATGATATTTGTACGCCTCCGGATATTCTAGAATTGGCAACAAAACTAACTCACAATCTTTTACCAGAAAAATCTAGAAAATTATATGAAAAATTAACTATTGTTAGCTTTTACTCTTGTTGTTTGATTAATTGCATTAGTAAAGATAAAGTAGTGTATGCAACTGCATATAACACGGGTATTAAAAAACGAGCGTGAGTTTCATAATAGTAACGAGTGTTATTCATTATATGACAGTTGCATAAACTACTATTATAGTATATTATTAAACAAAACGTTATTTTGGCTTGTTATATTAGCTTGTTTTTACATATTAAGCTTCGCAACAAAGAAATAAAACACACCTAAACTAGAGAGGAAATGGCAAGTGGGCATGAACGTAATGTCATTAAGTAACTAACCATATAAATAATTATTACAATCACTATCAGGTTCTGAAAAAAATACCTATATATTATACAGTGAATAAGGTAGATAACCTAAAACCATTTTGTGTCAAGGCTTTGGACTTCAAGACGATACCAGTCGCATTACTGCAAGTTCCAGTTCTACTTTCTTTAATCGCGAATGTTCCTAACCAAACGGGTCTTTAGGACGCTCGAGTAAATCCCTATTTAAAATCGTAGGCTCCCCTACTATACAACGATATAGAACGTCAGATGTCGAAAATCAATTAATTTCTAGTGTTGCCGTATCACAATTCAAATTTAGTATTCTACCGTATCTAAAATTATACACTTGAACAGATATACTGATATTAAGTCACACATTTTGTAAGAGTACATTTTGGATGCTACTATAAAAATCGGACTCATATGCGGAGATTTTACTTTTAATCTTCTTGTTTTACACAATTCAGTACACACGAAATGCCTTGAAAAAAATCATTCGTAAGTAACAGTAACAACTCATTAGTCACTGTTTCCTGAACATACGTTTGCCTCATATTATAAAATAATATTTTTTTCTCAATACATAGTTTACATGTAGATAAAAACGTACTAGTACATAAAATATGTACACGGTTTCATCCTGGCAACAAAAAGCCAAAATGTATGATATTACTAGTGGACGCCCGCGGCTTCGGTCGCATTATTTTGAGATAAAAAGTAAATACAGCGCCATCCAGTTCATATCCAGCGGATATCGATGACCACTTGGTTTAAAATGAACATAACTTTTTTTATTTACGAACCGATTGAAATGAAATATACCTAGTCAGGTCATAAGTATTGTCACACAGTAAAAACTTTTCTTTTAGAATGCTGGCCACAAAAGAGTTTATTGAATTCGAATTTCGTATTATTCATGAAAATAAAAATGTATACTTTTTAGAATTTTACTGATTTTTAAATATGGAGTGGACGCTTAAAGAAGACCGTGTTGCAGTTATTGCATTGCATCGTTGCGGTTACGCGCCAATTCAAATTTTTGACACACTGAAAAATTTGAATATAACCAAAAGATTCGTTTATCGTACCATCAAACGATACAATGAAGACTCTAGTGTAGATGACAGGTCAAGAAGTGGTCGCCCTCGGTCTGTTAGGACTCCAGCAGTGATAAAAGCTGTGAAGGCGCGAATTCAAAGAAATCCCAAACGTAAGCAGAAACTGTTGGCCCTTCAGATGGGGTTAAGCAGAACCACGGTGAAAAGGGTGTTAAATGAAGACTTAGGGCTTCGGGCATATCGAAGAAAAACAGGACATCGTTTGAATGCTCGTCTAATGGACCTGAGACTGAAGAGATGCCGCGCTTTGTTGAAGCGGTACGCGGGAAAAAAATATCGGGAAATTCTTTTTTCGGATGAAAAAATTTTTACCGTAGAAGAGAGCTACAACAAACAAAATGATAAGGTGTACGCACACAGTAGTGAAGAAGCGAGCAAACGTATTCCGCGTGTCCAACGAGGTCATTTTCCATCCTCGCTCATGGTATGGTTGGGAGTTTCTTATTGGGGCTTAACAGAGGTACATTTTTGTGAGAAAGGTGTAAAAACGAATGCAGTTGTGTATCAAAATACAGTCCTGACGAACCTTGTGGAACCTGTTTCTCATATCATGTTCAATAACAAGCACTGGGTATTCCAACAAGATTCGGCGCCAGCTCATAGAGCGAAGAGCACACAAGACTGGCTGGCGGCGCGTGAAATCGACTTCATCCGGCACGAAGACTGGCCCTCCTCCAGTCCAGATTTGAATCCGTTAGATTACAAGATATGGCAACACTTGGAGGAAAAGGCGTGCTCAAAGCCTCATCCCAATTTGGAGTCACTCAAGATATCCTTGATTAAGGCAGCCGCCGATATTGACATGGACCTCGTTCGTGCAGCGATAGACGACTGCCTGTATTCAAAATCACGGAGGTCATTTTGAATAAACTTTATTGTCATAAGAATCTATGTTTTGTTAAGTTCATTTTGGTATATAAATGGTTACATAAAGATAAAGTTGTTTCAATTATTTTATATTAAACATGTGACAGAATTTATGACCTGACTAGGTATATATGAATACATTTATATGATATATACAGTTTAAAATGCACCAGCATGTTAGTAAAAACTGTAAACAAATCGATTCAGCCGTTTTCGAGTCTATAACGTACAAACATACCGAAAGACAAACAGTAAAACAGTTATTTTTAAACATGATTTTTGTGTTCTATTGCATCAATGAAAACCCCTCAACTATTTTTTTTCAATTATCTTCAATGTACAGACACCGACCGGTTACAGCTTGATTATATGTTTAGATAATATTTGTTGAAAATTCTGTAAATTCAAATAAAGTCGCACGGAGTGGCAACGTCACGCGTCTTGATATAGTGCTATCCCGTTTTGGCATGTATGTACTATTCTTGCACGCACGGTTTGGCAACGTAGCTGGAAACCTAATCAAAAGTGACGTATTTGTATAAAATTGCACCACTACTAACGTAAAAAAGACGATATTTTTGGGCTTATTTCGTTTATTTGCAGGCTACTTTATTACTATTTTTTTGAAAAAGCAAAAATACGAACTATATTTAGGGCTATGTTCAGTCACAATTAGTCACAATTGAAATTCAATGCACGTGCTCAAATTTGTCCATTTTAAATTGTATGAAAAATGTATCTCCTTAACAATCATGTCATATCCTATGTTTAAACAAGTCAAAGTTGTAAAAGGCTTGCTCGATAAGCCAGGCTTTCAACATGTGTTTAAAAGAAGGTAAACTGGTGTCCGCGATGAAAATAATAATTATAATAAAAAAAATGATGATTCTAAAAAAAATCTACGGCCCCACTGATGCCTTAAAAATACCGGGCGTAAGGCCCGAGAATCTGTGAAGAGAAATAAAGACATAATAATAATAATATGTCTTTATTGCACACCAACATGAAAGAAATACATGAAAGGACAAATTTATGATGACGTACATATGGGCGGCCTTATCGCCTTAAGCGATTTCTTCCAGGCAACCTTTGGATGGACACGATTAGCTGAGAAGAAAAGGGTCAGAGGTGTACTAAAACAAATATAAGGAATTTATAAATACATACAAAACAAATCCTAACTTCAACAACAAATACCTACACAATCAAGTAATTATAACACATACACTACTTACATACAGAATAATAAGTTACAGATTTGCCAAAGTTAAAAAATGATGGAAAATTTGATTTTGAAAAATTAATAAGGATTTAGACTTACGTATAGAAAGAGGCAAAGCATTCCATAAGGCTACAGCATGTACTGCAAACGACTTATGAAAGTACATATTAGCCTGAGTAGAGGAAGATGATGGAAATGAAAGGAGAGATCGACTAGGACGTAAGGAGACAGAATGTGTGGGAGTCACAAAACTGAAATATTCTTTCAAGTAATGAGGGGTGACAGGATGGAAGAGAATTTTGTAGAGAAAGTAAAGAACATGAGTATTGTGGCGAAAGCGAATCGGTAACCATTTGAGCTTCTTGCGTGACTCTGAAATATGATCATATTTCCGCAAACCAAATATGAAACGTATACAAAAATTTTGGAGACGCTCAAGTTTGTTTAGCTGCTCTTCGGTTAAATCGAAATAACAAACGTCAGCGTAATCAAGAAGAGGTAAGAGAAGTGACTTAAAAAGCGCAGTTTTAGTGGATATGGGAAGAAAATTTCGCAATCTGCGGAGAGAGGCTGATGATGCAAAAATTCTACGACTTACTTCAGTTAGCTGTGGACCCCAAGAAAAAGTTGAGTCAAAGAAAACACCCAAATTTTTAACTACTTCACTGAATGGTATCACCACCCCATCAAATATGACATGGGGCAGTCGGAACCAGTCAATTTTGGACACCATACGAGAACTACCGATAATAATCGTCTGATTCTTATTAGCATTGATAGCAAGACCATACGACCTACCCCAGTCTCGTATGTGTTCCAAGTCAGAGTTCGTGGTGTCAATCGCCTCATGAAGCAGAGATAAAGGAGCCTGTGTATATATCTGTAAATCATTCGCATATAGGTGGTAGGAAGAAGAAATATTGTGAGAGATAGAATTAATGAAGATGGCAAAAAGCAAAGGAGATAGCACGCCGCCCTGTGGTACACCGGCAGAAATATTACACCATGATGAATAGGTGTCATCAATGCGTATACGTTGCCGGCGTCCAAAGAGATAGCTTCTAAACCATTCAATTACTGTTGGAGATATGTTAAGAGACCGTAAAAGACCTAACAGCACATCAAAGTCCACGTTATTAAAAGCACTGCTGAAGTCAAGTAGAGTCAGAACTGTTAGGTAACAACTCGACATTCCTTCTCTGATATCATCTGTTACTTTAGTAAGAGCAGTGACAGTGCTGTGACCCGGACGAAAGCCAGACTGGAAAGGATTAAGGAGGTTATGATTTTGTCCGGCAGCATGTTGTACACTGTCGGGCCCATAGAATGCGTTAATTTGTCAGCCTTTACTAAATGTCTTTCAACAGCTCCTAGTTTGCTACCACTGCGAGTCGGGTATCTGTGCCGTGAGCTACGCACAGTGTATTCATCTAGGTTGATCCTAGCATAGACTGCCACTTGATAAATCAATTAATAGCATAAAATCTTAATTAATAGCAGAACACGTTCGAAAAATGTATAGATATTTTGTCTGTTTATCAGTGTCTCTGCTTTATCTGTGCCTCTGTTTGTCTGTTTATTTAAACGCTCATAACGCAAAAACGGCTGAACGGATCATGATTTTTAGTATGTAGGTAATATGAGAACTTAGGAGTGTCATAGGCTACTTTTTATCCTGAAATAATACGAACGAAGCCGCGGGCTTCCGCTAGTACTTAATATTTGTTTTCCAACACCTCTCTGCCTAGAACCTGGTCGTCAGTCAAAAGTTCTTTTTGCTAGAAATTCTTGTCTATCATATTACTTCATAACAATCATAACGAAGTACTACTAAGGGATTCATCTATATGTACATATATATAAAACTCAAAGGTGACTGACTGACTGACTGATAATAGTGATCACCACTGATACCACTGGACGGTTTGGGCTGAAATTTGGAACGAAGGTAGATGTTATGATGTAGGCATCCGCTAAGAAAGGATTTTTGGAAATGCTCCTTTTAAAGGGGTGAAATAGGGGATGCAAGTTTTACTTCTAAATGCGAGCGAAGCCGCGAGCACATACTAGTATTTAATAAAACTTAACCTATTTCTATTTCGCCAGATCCTGAACTAATGGAACTGGACATACCTCAGAAAGAAGACCCGGTCGAGCCAGAATTCGAGCCATACGAAGATTGAAAACGTCGAATGCTTGAAAATGCATACAGAGAACTACGAGAGCTAGAAAAAATGGAAGCGGAAAACAAAAACCAAGGAAGAAGCTTAGAAAATGAGGGTAGTCCTAAATAAAGTTCAAGATCTCACTCAGATAAAATTAACAGTGCTAAGAAAAACTTGACAATTGACGTAGAAAAATTTAATTCGAAAACCAAAAATTCTATTACCTTAGAAAATGAGGGTAGTCCTAAAAAAAGTTCAAGATCTCAGTCAGATAAAATTAACAGTGCTAAGAAAAACTTGACAATTGACATAGACAAATTTGCGTAATTGACATAGACACATTTCCGTAAAATAGAAATCACTGCGTTGCTCGCTTGTTTCTGCCGGAATTGCAGCCGTTTTTCAGTCAGGCAAACCAATTACGTAAATTTCTTATGAGATCACCTAAAATATTGTCTCAAGAGTATATATTTTGTATGGGCACATAGAAGTTGTAGCAGTAGTAGCAACGGGATTTACTAGTTTTAATTGTAGGCTACAATTTACTATTGTGTGAGTTATTATGTCAAGTGCTAAACTGACAAAAAAAAATTGCGATCCGCTCATTTTCCAATAAAGAGTTTATATTACTATGGTGTGTTTAAATTTAATTACCTATCACTAGAAATTTAAAAACTAATGGTCTTGTAACAAAAATACATTATGTAACTCTACAATTATATTTTACTAGCAGAGTTACAATACAATAAAGACATAACACAAAAAAATATTCCTTCATAATTAAATCAATCTAATTTAAAATGGAATTAACATAAATAAGCTTACACATGATTCGGCTAACCTGAAACCATTCGTATGCAGTAGTAGTAATACTATAAATAGCTAATTATAACTAGTGGTAGCTAGCTAACGGTTGCTAACAGTAGCCAGCAACTGCCAGATAGAGCCAGCAATGACTAGCAATGGCCAGCACTAGCCAGCAGCACCGCAGTCAGTCTTGCGCGAGCGTAGTGGCGTGAAGTCGCGGCGTGCTTGGCGTGGCGACGTGCACGCAGGTGCGCGCAGGCCACGCGCCCGGCCGCGCGCGCTCCATGCGCCCCAGGCACGACGCGGCCGACGCTGACGGCTCGCTCGCCCGCGATGTATACGTCGACAGCGAGTGTACTGAGATCACCTGTAATATACATTAAGATAATCAGGCGTTACTCTGTGAAAATCTTTTGCTGGTGCAACGACGAAGCAAACGCACAGAGTGCATGGCTGGTGTGAACTAAAAGCCACAAAAGCCACTATTTGATTAGAAAGAGAGCACATGTAAGGTGGCAATTGAAGAACACACCTAAAAACAAAGCGAGGAGCAGTCGCTGCGGAGCGACTCTACATAATTCTCCAAATTGATTACTTACTTTAATTACAAACGAATGAATCCATAAAAAACATCGGTGATGTAGGCTATTTCCTCCATAGTGGACCGATGACGAAAAAATGTGTGTGACTAGTGTTTTTTTTTTGGAAATGACTATGCAGCTGCATTGCTAAGTGCTACCTTTGCTGCGTCACCGGACGATTGAGTGAGTAGCGTGTAATGCCTCCTCTTCATTATCGGCCATGATGGGCGATCATAAGCGATCACGATAGTGTAGAAGGGCTACTCGCCTGTAGTCGCCTGTATAGTCGCCCATCATCGTTCCTAATCGCCGTCGTAATTGCCGCGATCGGTGACTTGTCGGTTTTTTGGGCACGAATCAAAGGGAATCGCTTGTAGTTGTGTGCGTGTACTCACACTATCGCCGATCTTTCATTCGACGGAGGACATCGAGCCGTGCGGACGATCCATCGTTTTATTTTTTTAAGATTTTTCAAGTTGGTAGGGCATATAATATAAACATAACTGGGCACTAAGATCACCAATTAAGTTGTATAGGTAGGTATATATTTACTTTGTTCTCTTACGATGAACGCTCTGACACTACCATCTTCTCTTCTTCCGTTTTTCATCTCGCAACTTTTCTTTCAACTACGTTGATATAATGATTGTACACGGAAATTATAGTAAGGGTTATTTTTTTTATCGTATGGCATTTTTTATTTTTTTATATCTCTATTTCATAAATGTATAGGTTTTAAATACGCAATCGCATCTGCAGTTAAGGTTTTAAAATCTTCCATTTGTCCGACAAAGTAATGGTAGTCGCAGCTAAAACCTCTACGTCCATCTTGAACGCTTGCCGCGCAACAAATGATCACGGACGATAGCACAGAGTACTTTTTTATATACGGAAATGACGATAATGGACGATAGTGTGGATGCTTGTACGATGATCGTGACGATTACGCTGCCGATTACAGACGATCAACGATTGTCGATCATGGCCGATAGTGGAGAGGAGGCATAAGAGAGATATGGAAAAATGGAAGCATATTCGATATTTGTATGGAGTTACTGGTCGACGAATAACGATACTATATAGTATCGTTATTCGTAGATCCGCCTGCTTACCCTGGACTGCTGGTGCAGTAGAGGTCTGGTCTCTGTGGACGATGCGTCGCCGTCAATGCTACGCGGTTGGTAGTCCTGAGCCATTCGCAGGAATACCAACATCGCCACGCCGAGAACCCCCGCGTACACAAAGTATTCCGTCGCCTGAAGGACGTAGCAATATATAAATAAACAGATTACAATTATTTATATAAGAAAAAACTTGGCACAAGTCATCGGAAGTCTAATGAGATGATTAAAACTATGCAATACTTACCTATCTACAAATTTTGATATGCGTATGCTTTATTATTATGAAATAAGCAAAATTTTAAGAAAAACTTCTAATTCTAAAAATAAATATCATAACTTTTGGAAAAAATACATAATAATAAAACTGAGACTTACACAATCTGTCTGTACATGGAAGACAAATTAAAAAAACGTTGGGTGCTAGGGGTGTTTATTTAAGCAACAGTTTGATAAACACTACCCCTAGTTTAGATTTCAGCAATTTTGAATGTCTGTCCGTGGCTGTCTTGTCAGTGTGTTTGTGCACGCTAATCTCAAAAACAGCTCATCCGATTTTGTCGCGGCTTACACAAATGGGTAATAGTGCTTGTCAAATAACATTTAGTGTTTATTTTATCAAAATCGGTTCATAATTAAAAAAGGTGTTGCTATTTAAACCGTACAATGCGCAACTAAAGCAAAGTTTGATTTTACTGGGAAACTTTTGGTAGTATTGGTACTTTATGGTTAAGCGAGCAACGCTATTCACAAGCCTTTAAAAACATCTTTAAGATGACAAGTGGTGTATGTGATTGTTTTAGACGCTCCTCTCACCCTGGACTCGAAGACCGACGTCTGAGCGACGAGGATGACGATCAGGTTTCCAAACGCGACAGACACGTACCACGCTGCTATCGTGATGGTCTTCATGCTCTTGGGAGCCTGGTGATTGTAAAATATAATACGCTAACAAGTTGGACGTAATAACATAAATAACATTACACAAGTTACGGTTGCTCTTTGAACAGAGCGGACATAAAATCAATGAATTGTTTGAAATTTACTTCATTTTTTTGGCCCGGCATCGGGGAGAAAATCGAAAATAGCAAATCCAACCAGATGCCTGCGACATACATTATATTACCTGTGTAAAAGAGAACTCCAGTCCAGACACAGCAAACATGATCTCTGCCACGGAGACGAGCAGATATTGCGGCACGATCCACGCCAGGTACAGTTCGTTGGGTGGGTTGGGCGCGTGCAGCGCCACCGCGTCGAGCGCGCCGCCGCGCTCGCGCACGGTGAGCACGTACACGCCGCCCGCGCGCAGCGAGCCCGCGCCCGCGCCGCCCATGCCCGCGTCCGCGCTCGCTACCGTCCACTCGAACCTGGAACGTTTATACAAACACATTTTAAAGAGTTCCAGATTTACTAGGTATTACGAATCTCCATCCTGCGGTTGCCTGGAAGAAATCGCTATATCGCTTAGCGATAAAGCCGCCAGTTTTGGCACTATTTTTTTTAGTGTTTTGTGTTTCTGTTTGTCTTTTTTCAATGTGTATTACAATAAAGAGTTTTATCTATCTATCTACGAATCTACTAAAAATTCGCATTCCGTATGACCGCGTCCGGGTGTCAGATGACACGTTAAATTGCCATTGTAAGTTCTCTATAGCAGACACTACGATTATAATTGGCATGTATCATAGTCAATTTCGGATTAGGCGTCATAGATTGGGGCGATATGGCTTTCGAATAATAACAGCCGTTCTTTCAGCGGAAAGTTATCAAAGTAACAGAACTATCAACTCGGAAAAGTCGCTTCGGCGGCAGCTAAGGAATGCGACACTTACGGCTTGGCAACGCCGCGTTTACGGCTAAACGGCACCAGTTTTGATTTAGAGTCATATCTACACGATCTTACAAAACTTAGTAATGAAGTATTAACCGGCCAGCTTGCAGACACATGTAGGCAGACTCCCCGATGTGTTCTATCGGCGCGTGCGAGACGTAGTAGATGTCGCTCAGACGCTTCTCAGTCTCCACCGTGATCGACACGTTCTTGTTGAGTCCGGTGTTGCCTAAGAACACCACTCTGTGAACCGGAACATAAGAGGTTATAGTTGATTCTCTTAACCAAGCTCCCAATACATACGGTCGGCTTCTGCACTGAGATCTACTATGAGTTGTAGGTACTCTGTATTCTGCGCTATGATTCAAAAATTCAAAATTTCTCAATCGGAGACAAAACGCCAGTAAAAAAACTTTTTGAAACGTCTACGGTCGGTGGATAACTGTTATTGGTTAAAATGTGTCAGTTATATTTACTACGTCACAGACATCTAAATAAACAGGATATATATTTTGATTTCTATGTACTATGTAGTCAGACTTCTGTGAATGGCATTTCGTTTAGAGGTGAAACCGTTTCGAATTTCCGATTTATTGTAAATCCTTGATTTGATCTATTATACCTGACTGACAGCACCCCGCGGTGTTACTTGCGTTAATCTGGGATAAAAAATGTATAAATATAAATAAATAAATAAATAAATATTTCAGGACATATCACACAGCGCCATCTAGCCCCACACTAAGCAAACGCTTGTGTCGTGGGTACTAGATAACGGATATAATACTTATATACTTAAATCCAAAGGTCTAATCGATATCCATGCAATTTCATTTAAATTGACTCAGGCGTTTAAGCGTGAGGTAACAAACACACGATCACACACTCACTCACGCACACTCTTTCACTTTTAATATATTATTATATGTATAGTATAATAGAAATATAAATTACAAAACAATAAGTAAGAACCTATGAGGTTTTATATAGAAGATCATTGGTAAGAACCGCTTACTTGAGTTTCGGTTTCCCAGTGAGAGACTTGGCGTACGGGTTTGGATCCATGTGGTAGAAACTCAGCTCGTCGTTGGAGCTCTGCCCAATCACCACCGTCATAAACTGACAAACAACGCCAACACTCAATTATCTATAATACAGGCTTGTAATGTTACACCCATACATAAGTTGATATATGGGTAAGGCCACTCGAAGGTGGAAGACGTCGGGTCTCGTATTACGAAACTCAAGTGGCGATGGGCTGGACACTTGGCGAGACGTACTGACGTCAGATGGAGCAAAGCAATAACTGAATGGTACCCACGGCTAGGTAAGCGAAGTGTAGGAAGACCTGTGCAACGGTGGCTGGATGATATTAGAAAGTTAGAAGGAAACATCTGAGCAAGAACAGCGCAAGACAGGGAGTATTGGCGTAAGAGGGTGGAGGCCTATGCCCTGCAGTGGGTCCCATTAGGCTGATGATGCTGATGATGAAGGCCACTCGACCATATTAATAAGTGTTTCTTTGTGTTTAGTGATTATTGTTGTGAGTTATATCGTAAAATCTTTTATGTATTTCTAAGCAAATACGAATGAGAACGGTCAATATAAAACCGTTCGGAAGACTTGATATATTATATTTTAACGACTGCAATATCTACTATTACGCAGAGCCGGGACCTGTTAGCAAGTTATCCGACCCACGAAAGCGACCACATGTAAATGAATAAAAAATCGACTGTGTTTTGCCAAGTTCACTAATGCAAAGAGCTCATACTGCAGTCAACTTTTTGAAGCTCCCTCTGTCTGACTCTCAGTTACCAACGTCCTATAATCTAGCGATCTTAAACGCGAACCGATTCTTATTAGGTAAAAGACGTTGCGTCCACAGCTATTGCTTACCATCAGCCAAACGGTGGTCAAGTATAGTGTATTCTTGTCCTTGCCCGAATCTCTATTCCCCTTGAACTAAAATTTGTCGGTCTTCAAGTCGAGAGTAAACCGGTTTCTTCTAGGCAAGCGCGCCAGATCGTAGATTATAACGATGCTTAACATCAGGCAAGTTGTAGTCAAGCGTGAGGCTATCTCATGTAAAAAAAAGTGTAAACCTGCAATAAACCTGCCTGTCTTAAAATAAATTGAGTCAGTGAATGCGTGTGAAGTGGTCTCACCGTGCCAGCGACGGTGTTCAAGCGATGTTTGATGAGCCTCCGCCGCATGAGTCTTCCGGCGCACAGCTCGGGGCAGCTAGCCGTCAGTACGTGCGCGCGGTGCGGGAGAGGGGTTAGCAACACCGTGCCGTAGGAAGGCACGGGCGCCACGCCTTCGCCTTCGATGCCCACGGCCACAGGACAGGCCAGCGTGTTGAGGAGGACCACGCCGGTCTGGTGGTGGTGCGGCGCTTGGAGCGTCGAGCGCTGGAAGTGACACACGTAATCTATCACATGACACAAAAAGGTACCTAGCTTAAAGTTAGCACAAAAAAATCTAGGATATTAAGTGAAATGTGCCGGATGTATTTGTTTATTTATTTTATATATTCACAATTTAAAATTATAAAGACGTTTAGTCTTAGGTTTTCGTTACCGTATGGCAAAAAACGGCGCCTTTGTTAATTCGTCATATCTGTCTGTCTGATATCATAAGACACTTTGAATGTTTGTAATGTAAGTTGTTGTATCAGTTCCATGTGCACATTTTGGTAGGCACAGGTATATTATTGCGGAGGAGTATTGCTCGCTTGCCCGCGAAACCCGCCTTATCCAAGACGAAGGGACATCGTGGTAGGCTTTAGTCGGGGCGGGGATGCGTAAATGCATTTCCTCCACGAAAAAAAAATCACAGGTATGTAATGAGATGGCAGTACCTCGATACCAATCTGCAGTATGCCAGCAGCCACGAAGGAGAGCGCCGCCAGCACGCCGCCCACGAACATCTTGTGCAGCGGCGGCAGGTCGGGCAGCAGCGGGCAGCAGCCGCCCGGGCACAGCGGCATCATCAGCAGCACCATCGCCGGGTTCAGCACCTGCATGTAACAAATAACAACATTATTTTTCTTCAAACTTACATTTTCCATACATAATGGCCTGTTAGCTTAGTTAGTAGTGGCTCTGTCTTCTAATCTAGGGGTTGCGGGTTCTAAACAACTAAACAAGTATTAATGAATTTTAAAATGTATAATTGCGTTATGTCTGGTCGTTTATAATGTATAATTAGTATGTATTTACAAAAGAAAAGTATATTATGTATTATATCCGTTATCTAGTTCCCACGACACAAGCGTTTGCTTAGTGTGGGGCTAGATGGCGCTGTGTACAATGTCCCGGAGTATTTATTTATTTTTACATCTATAGATACTAGATAGCTAGCCGGTGCTGTGTGAAATGTTCAGCAATATTTACGTATTTATTTACAACTAGTGGAAGCCCGCAGCTTTGCTTTATTTGCTGAAACTTGTTCTGTTATAGATTTAAAGTAGGTATATCCAAACTGTTCTCTTTGTTCAGAGTTTTGACACTTGACCCTCATCAGCTTTTTTATATGTACATATGTAAATATTTTAATTTAACTCTGGACTCCGCGCTAAATCCCATTGAGATATGTACCTAAACCTTGGTAATATTTTTTTTTGGTTGCATTTTTATCAGATTGCTCACTTTTATTCTCTAGGCGTAACAGTGAACTATTTTGAAATTTAAAAACTGTTTTCATTACAGTTATATGGAACGACTAGTGGGTGCTCGCAGCTTCGCTTGCATTAAGAAGTGAAACTTGCATCCCTTATTTCACCGCTATCAAAGTGGCATTTCCAAAAATCCTTTCGGATGCTTACGTCACGACATCTACTTTCATTCCAAATTTCAGCCCAATCCGTCCAGTGGTTTGGGCTATGCGTTGATAGATCACGATATCAGTACTTATATATAAAAAACAGTCAGTCAGTCATCTTTGATTTTTATATATTTAGATTAAAACCAGATCTACTAACTACCTGAAAATAAATTAAAATCGACGTACTACTGGCGGAAAAGTCGTGTCCCATACATACTGAAAATAGTAAAGAATCATCATCTGCCCTACATTTTCAAGTTGTTTAAAAACAGTAAAACAAGTCACCTGCAGCTGGTCGGGCATCAGCGTGACACCCATCACCTCGCTGCGAAGGCGCGACGCTTGGAACGTCCACCTGGAACCCTGGACGGAAACATACACACCATATACACATGATAAATATAGCCTTTGATAATCCAGGATATATTCTATCTTCAGAGCGAGTGTGGCGCGTTGTGGAAACCAATCAATCTAACAATTCAGGTTCGATTCCAGCTCTACCCCATAATTTTTTTTTCAAGTTTCGTGGATATGCGGTTGCTAAAATCACGGTGAAGAATTAGACTAGTTTAGGGCTATAGAATTTGAAATATGTATTATAGACTACTACGGTAAGATGAGGTCGACGAGTGACCAGATCTTGTTGAAGTACACTGATGATGGATTTAACTATTATTGTTGCTAGCATGTAATTAGTTATTTAGTTACAAAATAAATTATTTTATCTTATCTTGACCGTTGATCGAAGATTCACCTGAACCTTTGGATCTTTTTTGGTATTTAACTAAAAATACTAAAAAAGACTTCTGCTATAGAGCAATAGCATAAGTAAAATATTATTAAAAATATGTATTTAAAACAGCGTTTTATCTTCTAAAGTACCCCATCAATATTCGAGTTTCACAATCAAATGTAGTGTGCATTTGCAAAAGCTGTTATCACCTGTTGATCGAAGAGCGACCAGAATATAGGCACAGGCAGGTACAGGTATAGTATGGAGAAGACGACCTTCATGTCTGTGACTAGCTTGGCTCCGTACTTGTCGATGGAATAATCGAGCCAATGAGCGCGCGCGTCCACACATCGCCCTTCTTTGAGACGGCGGGACATGGCGTACTGGAATCATAACATTATATATAGGTATATGAATTATTTATTTATACATTATATATATACCTATATATTATTGATATTCATCATCATATTCAGCCCTTGTCGACCCACTGCTGGGTATAGACCCTAGGTGACATTGGTGTCGGTCAAGTGCTTGTCTTGTCCAGAGAGGCGCGATGGGGCGGATGTCATTAATTCATCTGGCAGGTGGTCTGCCTGAAAACTATTATATTACGGTTTTCAAATTGAATAAAATCATTTATTTTGCGAATATACATAAATTGTAAGATAACAGCAGATGGAATGTTAAATGGTAGGTACATCTCTTCGTCGTCCAGAAATGCTTGGTTACACTTATTTAAAAAACTGCTCAGCCGATTTCGATGTAACATGCACTATTCCCCTAAGTTGAATCATACTAAGTTATGTATACCCTTACTTGCGTTGAAGTAGCTGGTATGCTATGTATATCATATCGATAACACATATGTATATACCTATGTGTTGTTATGGTTTTCTGTTTTACTTATCCTTCGTTATCTTATATTTCCCAAGAAATCCGTAGTCAAACATACATACATCTTTCCAAATATAAATATAGACAAACATACTTTGACAAAGTTTTGCATCTTTGATGTTTTCTTTACAAGCCATAGTAGGTATAAGTAAGTGAAGCGTACACTTACCCAAGCACATTTCACAAACTTAACAGTGATATTGTCCCGAGGTTGCTTAATTCGATACCAAGGCTTGCCAGCAACGAAGATTACTGAAAAATATCAGATAGAATAAACAAATACCACAAGTGTATATTTTACAAATTTCAAATTTAATTATTTTAATCTTTTATTATTTTCACGTCAGCTTAAGCGCCGTAAATTAATGTTAAAAGTTTTTTTACATGGCTTACGCTTGACTACAACTTGCCTGATGGTAAGCAACGTTATAGTCTACGATCTAGCGCGCTTGCCTAAAAGAAACCGGTTTACTCTCGACTTGAAAACCGACAAATTATAGTTCAAGGGGAATAGAGATTCGGGCAAGAAGTTCCACAGTTTGGCTGTTCGCACGATGAAAGTCGAAGCAAAGCGCTTGGTGCGAGTCTTTGGAACCTCAACTGTATAACGGTGCTTCCTTGCTGTTTCGTCCGCCTTTAAATACATCAGATAATAAAAATAGCCTTTACTTCAGATACTTACAATAAAATAGTTCAAATGTCACTTTAGAATTTCAATAAATGGAAAATTCAATAAGAGGTACTTACCTAACCTAATGTAAATTATTAACTCATTTCACAATTCTACACAACACTAATATGCATTGGACCAGCAAATATCCAGTCATAACAAAATATTGAGCTTGCTTTACTCGCGCATAATTGTATGAAAACTCCTACAATGGGTCCAAGTTTAAATTTTTCAATTCAGATAAACACTGTCCACCTATCTAAGAGTAGGTATGTGTACGAAATGAAACTAAAAAGTATATCATCTACTAGTGGGTGCTCGCGGCTTCGCTCACATTAAGAATTAAAACTTGCATCCCCTATTTCACCCCTACCCAAGTGGCATTTCCTAAAATCATTTCTTAGCGGGTGCCTACATCATAGCATCTACTTGCATGCCAAATTTCAGCCTAATCCTTTCAGTGCTGTGCGTTGATAGATCACTATGTCAGTCACTCACCTTTCGGTTTTATATATTTAGATAGGGGATTTCGTATGTTATTTGATGCATTTGATGTCCGAGAACTAGGTAAAGAGTGATGTTATTAAACATGCATTTTGTAAGTACGCTCACGAATTTTTTCCTCCCCTAGTATTATTATATGTTCGGTGCCCTAGGTGCAAGGCAAAATTTAATTGAAAGTTGTCAACAGTATATTGTGTTTCTAAGTACTTTATTTATTAGTTATTGTCTCGGCTATGTACTTTTTGCATCTTTTTCCCATACAACATCACATTTTAATCCATTGGAAGAGCTTTTCACTGAGTTGAGACTGCGTCGTGGCAGTCAGATTGTTTCAGGTGTACCAAGTATAAAATACGTCGCAAATAAAAATAAATATTAATTATATCTGTTCTCTTTTATTGCTACTAAAGTAATATAATAAATCTGTATATACAAGAAAGTGGTGCTAGTTCCCCCATTTATAACTAAAGAACGGTTAAACGGATTTAACTGTGAATAGATGAGGAGGTAAACCTAGCTTAGAACCAGGAGACTTATGATATCGTTTTATCTCTTATTTTTTTTATTTAATTGAATAAAATCAAAAATATTATTTTGTGCCTCCAAGGTTCAGAACACAGTTCACCGGGTAAGCTAGTAAAGAATAAAATAAAATAAAATAAAATAAACTAGTAACAGTTTCAACAGGGCTCTCAAGGTATGTTGGCCTCTAACAACAGTAGCACTGTAAGGATACATCCTAGCATATAAACCTAAACCTTTATTCTGTACTAGTGGGTGCTCGCGGCTTCGCTCGCATTAGAAAGTAAAACTTGCATCCCCTATTTCACCCCTTTAAAAGTGTCATTTCCAAAAATCCTTTCTTATCGGATGCCTACGTCATAACATCTACCTGCATGCCAAATTTCAGCCCGATCCGTCTATTGGTTTGAGCTGTGCGTTGATAGATCACTATATCAGTCAGTCAATCAGTCAGTCACCTTTGAGTTTTATATATATATATATAGATTTTCTCTTTTTACTTCTTTTTATTTTTGTTAACTTTCTTATTTTACTCTTGACCCCGCGCGTCTCAAAGGGTCATACCTGAAAATCAGCGCTGTAGAGTAATCTGCAGCATTAATGCTGAGGTATGACTTTTTTTGGCGCACGGGATATCAATCATCAATGAACGTAATATCACCTTTCTATTCTATCTGTTTTCAACTTTTGTGTGTATATACCTATATGGTTGTGTCCTGTGTGTCGAAATAAACGCTTTGAATTTAAATTTGTATAAAAAAATATTTAAAAAAAATAACAGAAACCGACTTTATTATAATTTTTGGACTTCAAAATTCGGAATTGGTGCGCTCGTTTCATAATAGTAACGAGTGTTTTAATACCCGTGTTATATGCAGTTGCATACACTACTTTATCTTCACTAATGCAATTAATCAAACAACAAAAGTAAAAGCTGACAATAGTTAATTTTTCATATAATTTTCTAGATTTTTCTGGCAAAAGATTGTGAGTTACTTTTGTTGCCAATTCTAGAATATCCGGAGGCGTACAAATATCATCGTTGCTATCCATTTTTAACTTTTAATTTGTATTTAAAAAACAAAACACATTGCGAAACATTAAATTCACGCGTACGTGTATTGTCACAGTGATTTTGCCGCCATTAAAATCTAACCAACGAGAGCGCAGCGCGACCAACCTGATTGGCCCTGCAATCAGGTTGGTCACGCTTTTTCGATGTTATAATGAGCTATTACGATATCGATGTGGATATTATAACATCATGTGAAATTGCTTAGAGTGTTTTGTTGTCTGTGCTATAACAGTAGTAATTATAAGTCAAGTATTGGAAACATAAGTAGAATGTTACAACATTAGTGTAGATAAAAATATTTTTTATTCAGGATTTTGTCAAAAATCTTCTGTAACGGGAAAAGTAGTAGGTCTTTTAAAGTTTTCCAAAATTCATTCGTGATACGGTCTTCAGATAAAAAATAAATCATTATCTGATGAATCGTGTTTCGTTATTGATTTAAAGTACTTTCTTACTTACTCCGCTGTACAATATAAGAGATCGCCACCGATTCCGGTCTTGAGCCGCTTCCCGCCAGTCAGCTATTTGAAGCACGCGTAGATCTGAAGACCAACGGGACGACGACCACTCGGGACACCGAGAAAGGCTCTCTTGACACTACGATCGTCTCCCATTCTCACCAAGTGACCCAGCCAGAGAAGTCTATAGGCTTTTGTCTCACCCATTATATTTGGTTCCCCTACCAGCCCTTCAATTTCGAGGTTCTTCTTTATTCTCCAGCTTCCATCCTGCCTCGGGGTTGTACCCAAAATCTTGCGCAGGATCTTCCTTTCAGCTACTAGCAATTACTCTTCCTCTATAAGGGTTAACGTTCATGCCTCACACCCATACATCAAAATCGGTCTAGTTACAGTTTTGTAGATCCTAACTTTTGTCTTCCGGCTTAAAAGCTTGGACACTAAAACCTTATGTAGGGCTGCACTACACCGGAGGGCATTATGGATCAGAATGTCGATTTCCTCTTCCCTAGTATTTCTATCCGTATTAGTGCATCCTAGATATTTGAAGCATGCCATCCCTTTGAAATATCTATCCCCCACTTGAAGATCCATTGGCTGCTGTCTGCAGTCTTTGTAGCGTTTCATGTGGAGGCATTCAGTCTTATCATGGTTAATTCTGAGCCCTACCCTTGCGGCTTCCAGAGACAGAGTCTGAACAGATCTTGCTACTTCAATCCCTGTCTGTCCTATTAAGGCTAGATCGTCTGCATAGCCAATAACCCTGTGCTGTATATTTAACTCGATATTAAAGTCTAGTTCCATAAATTTAAAGTGTACCCAAGCATTTTTTTTAATATCTTCAGCTTTATTATATGTAAACATTAATAATAGTAACGTACACAAATCGCACCAATATTATTAAAGCAAATAATTGAGCGTGAGTGAGAGCCCTTTGTTTCTGTTATCTGTGCTCTTGACGCTCAAACGGGTGCATTTTCTTCAATAATTGGGTATAGCCATCATCAATTCATTGACTAACGGCGCAGAATATTATTTCCAAACTTACATATAGAGATAAGCACAAGAAGTGCAGGAAAGCCGAAGCCCAGCGCATAGCAAGTATCATCTCCGAAGCACATGACACTCCTGCGCAGCGCCGGCGTGACCACCATCCCGATGAACCCGCCGAGGTTCACGGTGCAGTAGAATGTGGAGAAGAACCGCTGGAGACGCTGCTTCTCCTCCGGTAGACGGAACTGTTGAACAGAGACGCTCTTTAAATACAAAAAAGAATCAACTATTTTGCGACTGACGGCACGTACTGATGGCAGATGGAGCAAAGCAATAACTGAATGGTACCCACGGCTAGGTAAGCGAAGTGTAGGAAGACCTGTGCAACGGTGGCTGGATGATATTAGAAAGTTAGAAGGAAACATCTGGGCAAGAACAGCGCAAGACAGTGGGTCTCATTAGGCTGATGTTGACGATAATGATTCTGTGATCATTCAGTAGTGTTAAGAAGCGTAACGTCGTTTTCATTTCGTATCACTACACCGAGTAGGTACTCCCAACTGCCAAAATATGTGCCAAATATAAGAAAAACATTGATAAAAAAACGTAAGCTAAGTGACAAATAAACTGAACGAGAGCGAAAATGGCGCTCTATCATTAGCTGCACTTTTTGGACAGGGTGTCTACATTTATTAAGTTATTTATTATATTTTTCCAAAGTTATTTTATCAATACATTTATGTGTAAATACTATGAATACCTAAATTGATAAAATAACTATGTAATAAGTTAAGTGTGGTGTTTCCCTCGCTTAAAGTTGAAGGGAAACATCGTGAGGGAACTAATATGTTTGAGGACCATAATATCCGAGTACATGTGTCTTCCGTGGAAGGACCTGGGCGCTCTCCACGACGTATCTACCCAAGAGAACTCCCCTAACGAATTTATTCTGCTGGGGAGTCATGAGTCTCAGTCATGAGGAAATACGACTCAAAGAAAGAGATACCATGAATATCGCATCGCCATTCCAAATTATTGGTAAATTTGATGAAAAAAATTAACCTGGTCTCCACCAAAAGCTGCGACGCATGGTTTGATGCCCCCCGTGCCCGTAGCAATAAGAGCAAGCCCGATCATTGATGTGCTCCTGCCGAATATAAATATCTTCATGTAAGAATGTTCATCTTCTTCTTATCGAATGAGAGTGGCCAACTCTGGTGTCGAGAGTTCTCAAACCGCTCTAGGGGCCTCTGACATTTCTTAACGACTGCCGAACTAATATCTTTCTTCTACTATATAAAAACAAGTCGGGTTTTCCTTCCTGACGCTATAACTCCAGAACGCACGAAATGATTTCCACGGTTTTGCATTAGTTGGAAAGGTCTCAGGCTCCGTGAGGTTAATAAAAAAATCGAAACCATCTGATGGCGAAACGGAGTTCGCGGGGTTTGCTAGTTATATTTCTAAAGCTAAAAAGGTAATATACTTATGACTTACGTAGGAGGTAGCATCAGCGGCGGTATGGCAGAGCAGCATGTTAATATTGTCCCAACTAGGTATATAATCGAAAAATATAATATCACTCTGGAAATGAAATTTAATCAATATTAAAATAATAAAAAAAATCGAGGTACCTAAGTGTATGCATTGCCGTATTATAAGCAGCATCTAAAATGAAGCATCAAATTAAATAAAGAGGCATTCGCACAGGTATTATTATGGCATCAGAAAGTTATAAGGTAATAAGCCAAAAACGGCATCAAAACATTACTAACGAATGAAATAAGGCAAGAAAATGTAAGTGGGCTTCAAGAAATAATTATTGGACGTTATAATAATATTAGGCAGGTCAAGTAATAATGGTTTTTTGTCGTCTTCTAATTGGAAATAGGATAGGAAATGTTGAGTTTTTAGTTAGGTTAGGTTTGAACATTGACCACTACGCTCGAGCCAAGCAGCCGGCGAAGTGGCGGCAATGATTTCTATTTGTACTTGATTATACCAAAAGTCGGTTACTTCGAGCGAAGCCGGCGCAGCAGTATCCTAAAACATAGAACTAAAGTTGCTTCTACTGACGTACTAAAGCCACCCTTACAAGGTTATGCGTTAGTTGCCTGTACCTCTGTATAGCTACCGCACAAGTGTATATAGTAGGTACACGCACCTGTATCTGCCAATGAAGTTGTCGGCCAGCACAGCTCCCATGAGCGGCATGGTGTAGCACATCATGATGAAGATGTGGTACACCACCGTGGCGGCGTTCTCGTGGAGGCACAGCACGTTGCGCAGATACAGGGACAGAATTGCTGCGCAAACGACTCATCGTAAGAATTACTTTCATAAGAGTTACAATAATTACAGACCAAGTCCTAAAATAGCCTATTCAATCTGCCTCATTTTAAGTCATTTTCTTGATCCGGTTAAGAGGTAGGTATCGTGCAATTGCGCGGCGCCACCGTCGTTTTTAGGGTTCCTTACCCAAAGGGTAAAACGGGACCATATTACTAAGCCTCCGCTATCTGTCTGTATCTCTGTATGTCTCCAGGCTGTATCTCATAATTATACCGTGATAGCTAGAAAGCTGAAATTTTCATAAATGATGTATTTGCTTTGTGTGTAAAGTGTGTTTTTGTTTTGTTTTTGCGCAATATTAGGTAAAAACGGTAACAGGTAGACGCTCAAAACTCTCACAGAATATTAACTTGTATACTACCTTTCGAAATAAATAATGAAATAACTATAAAGTAAAGTAAATATTAAAGGGGGACCCGATACAATAAACAGGTAAACGCTTAATATTTTTTCAGAAAAAATATTTTTATAATGCCTTTCAAAATAAATAATTGAATAACAATAAAGTAAATATTTAAGGCACGCTCCCATACCACTAACATAAATTTTAAGCAATTTTTACTGGATCATAATAAACAGGTAGAAACATGAATATTTGTAAGTAAATATTTAGAAATAATTTAGTTGTTGTTGTTGTATTTAGAAATATATTAAGTAAAAATAAATACATAAAATAGATGATAGTACGGAACCCTTCGTGCGCGAGTTCGACTCGCACTTCGCCGGTTTGTTTACACTATCATAGCTCCTAAGCTGGACACGGTGAAGGTTCGCTGTGTTTAGTACTTCTTCCAGCTCAAACGGCTCAATCAGTTTGGATGAAATATGGTAAGTACCGTAAAATGGGTCGAAAACGGGTATGGATAGGGACGATTCTGAACTTCACAACGAAAATTAAGGTGTTTTAGTGTAAGCGCCATCTATGTTGTCTCTACGCAAACGTTATTGTATTGAATAAAGTATAGAACCCTGTTGACTGGAACGTCGTCCAGCGACACAGACAAGCAACATTTATGTCAATAACTGAAAACTAAAGACGCCATTGAAATCAACGTTTGGATTTTAATCACACGAAGCTAACATTAGGAAGAAAATTAGCTGTATGACGATTGAATTAAATGAGTATAACTTTATGAAATTGGTTATTGCCGCAACCTACGGGTTGGTTATAATGAAACAGTCAGTGTTAGGTAAAAGCACATTTCACTATTGCCGTTTTCATGGTTTCATAGTTACACAATTTACATTAGAAATTAGTGCGAGTCAAAATGGTCGATCCCGTTTTCTCGGTGTCTTTCTTATGAAGATCATCCTTCATGGCGGTCGCCGCATGTCGCCTCTTTCTTCTCGCTCATGCATACGAGCTGGGACCACGAGTGGGAAAGAGAGAGCGAACGACGCGGGCCGCGAAGTTTCTATGACGCAATACGTGGTTCCACCCTTGGTGCCTAGATGGCGTAAGTAGTCTCTAACTTCGAGTGTTACATACTCCCCCTCTAGACTAAACAAAGCGCCCTCGCGTTTGGTCTAGCACTGACAGGTGATACTTCGATTGTTAAATAGAAAAGAAAGAACGTTGGTAGCAACTTTACAATAAAATTCTAACACTAGCTAAGCTGTATGCTACTGCAATACTTAAGTATTGACTAAAATGTGCAATCAATAATAGAGTAGCGACTATCTTAAACTATTTCTAACTATGTTTACGTGGCCGACCGCACTGCCTTTTCTCTCTTACCGGAGCAGTGAGGGAGCCCACATACGGTGAAATGTGAGATACATGATACTTCCCTACGCTCTTCCCAGTAAAAGGATTCTCCAACTCGGCGGTGGTGGAATTTACAGCCTTGGTTATTCTATATGGTCCATCTCTCCTAGGTATGAACTTGGCTGTCTGTCTGCGGTCATGTTGAGGAGCGACGAGGCAAGATGAGTCATTACAGTCTGCTCCAGGTCCGAAGCAGTAAAGCACGCCATCGGAGGGCACATATAGCCTCGGTTCGCCCAGCTCCTCCCCTTGAACTCGTCGTCATCTGCTTCCATCTTTTCTATTATTTCCCGTACCTCTGGGTCCTTCAGTTGCTTTTTCTTCACTTCAGCGGTGTCTCTGTGAGGTAGGGCGACTATGACTTCACATACCTCACAGGTAGATAGTTCTCCTCCACAGCACGCTGGTGTTAGTAGTCTGCTGGCATACTCAACAGGTTTCTTATCAGGGTTCTCCCCCTGCATAAGAACTGCTCCGTGACAGTATGCACTACTATCAGTCCTGAGCTCGAAGGGTTTCGTTTCGTCGGCTTGTCTGAGTGTAGGTGCAGAGAAGAGGAGTCTCTTGATGTTATTAAATGACTATGAGCGCTGCTGCTCATCGCGCCACTCCCAGTCTACATTCTTCTTCAATAGATTGGTGAGGGGTCGTACTACAGATGCATAGTTGGGGACAAATCTCCGGAACCAACTAGTAAGTGCAACAAAACTTTTCAGTTGTTTTATGTTCTTAGGAGGCTCTCTGTCGGCTATCGCAGAGGTCTTCTCAGGCTCCACACGCAGTCCACCTGGTACTATGATGTGCCCCAAGAACTTGACAGCATCACAGGCGAAATAACTTTTCTTTCGGTTAATTCTCAGGTTGAATAGTGCTAACCTGTTCAATACGGCTTCCAGGTCTTCCAGGTGGTTGTCATAGGTGTCCGAAAGTATGATTAAATCGTCGAGGTACGCCAGTAGGGAGACTGGTCTGCCACGGAGGTAAGACTGCGCTCCGGTCTCAGTTGCTCTCTCTTCTGTTGGAGTCTTCTCAACGAACAAGTTGGACTTTAGTCTGTCTATCAACCTCTGGAACGTTGCGCCAGAATTCCGTAATCCCATGGGCATTCGTTTGAATCGATATGTTCCCGACGGTGTTATGAAAGCTGTCTTGTCACGGTCATCGTCGGCTACTGCTACTTGATAGTATCCTGCCTGCAGGTCCAGCGTTGTCATGTATCTGGTGGTCTTAGCGGCGTGGAGTACATCTTCTATTCTGGGCAGTTTGTACCGATCTGGTTCTGTAACCTGGTTTAGCTTCCGGTAGTCTACGCACAGTCGCATACCTCCATCTTTCTTTGGGACTAATACTACATTTGCGGCCCATGGTGACTCACATTCCTCAATGATGTTGTCTCGTAACAGCTTTCTAGTTTAACAATGGTTTGGCCGGTCAGTGTCATCTTTTCTTGTTTGCTACTATCACCGAGTCCTATCTCACGAGGTGTTTCTATGAATTTAACCCCATTACTTAGTAGTATGAAATATAGGCCGGGGCTTGCAAGGAAATTTGATGAGCCGCAGTCCGCCATAGCAACTCCTTTTGAGTCAAATACTTGTATGCTTACAGTTGGACGTGACTGTTCATTGACTAAGTTAAGATTTTGAAACTCAAACTTATCTTGTTTGCGGCTACATGTATCACATTTTGACCGTATGGTTCCTGCTTTCCCACACCCATAGAAAAATAGAGGTGAAGAGGCAGCGGGTTTGTTTGTAGCGGTTTGTTCATGCTTTATATGTTTTGTCCTACATTCACTCTCTGTATGACTTAGGCGGTTACAAAATGTACAACGCGGGCGTTCGCGCCTACCATCTGATTTTGATTGCACATTTGTAGTTAATTGACGCCCCTTGCCCATATTAGGGTTAATGTTTACATAATCTGTATTATGAGTAACTACACTACGTTTGAAACCTTGTACTGGCGTCGTAGAACAAATGGGTAAACTCACCTCGCTCGCGCACTCCTCCACATACCTGGCCTTTTCCAGCAGCTGGTCCAGGTCTGCCACTGTGTTCCTCGGGATCTGCTTTCGGACTTTTCGGCGTAGAAGGCCATATATGATGTCAACTTGCATCTGGTTAGGAACTTCATAGGGTAGTCTCGCTAGATCGCAGCGTTTTCTTGAAATGAAGGTTTCGCTCCGTTCGGCGTCGTCTTGTTCGTCGCCGAAAATGGTTTTGAAGATAACGTGGGCGGGTCGCGGCGCTCCATACATGACTCGGAGGCGACGCACGGCCTCTTGCCACGAAGAAATGTTATTGCGTATACCGCGCCAATATACGGCGGCGTCATCGGTCAGGAGCATCGCCAATCCACGGAGGGCGTGTTGATCACTCGTTGATGTGCACTCCTTGTAAGTTTCTACAGCATCGACGAAGCTTTCAAACTCTTCTGCTGATCGTCCCCTGCCGTCAAAGCGCGCGGTACAGCACGAAAAATTACCTGGTGCAGGTGGGAACGCATGCCCGGAAATCGGCACGGGCGGTGCGGCGGCGCCATTACTATTACTGCACTGGTGTGTCGTGTCGGCCGTCATTTTCATGACACTTGAAATTATTTTGGCTAGCTGGTCTTCGGTGATGCTGAGGTTGTCACGGCGGGCATCGGGATGCGCATTCATAGTCGGCGCTGGCGGTACCGCCTCCGTAGAAAGCGCGAGGCGTGACGGGGACGCTGGTGGCGTGGGCCCGGCGTCGATCGGCCGTGTTTGCTCGCCTTCGCTCGACGTGGAATTTTCCTCGTTGCTTCCCGAACTCTTCTTCCTGCATCTTCTTTTTGGTGGCATCGCGCGTGTAGTTCTGGAAGACTGTTTCTCAACACGTCGGCGCACGGAGACACGCACGTACGCAACCAAAACTAGGGCATGTCCGGGCCACAAGTTGGATGAAATATAACTTTATGAATTTGGTTATTGCCGCAACCTACGGGTTGGGTATAATGAAACAGTCAGTGTTAGGTAATAGTAGATTATGCAACTGTCATATAATGAAGGGTATTAAAACACGAGTGTGAGTTTATAAAACGAGCGCAGCGAGTTTCATAATAGTAACGAGTAAGAACGAAGACGTGAGTACGAAGTAGGTAAGTATGTTTAATAAAATGGTTTATTTGCAGGTAAAACATCTCTAATAATATTTTCATGTTTATATATTATAAAGAATATAAGACTGGTCTTTAAAATACTGTAAAGTAAGTCTATAATGCTAGTTATAGAACTATTATATTTTTATTAAGTACTATAGGTAACCAAACTAAAACTATTGTGTTTATTTTAATTATAATACAATAATATTTTTATTGTAATTTTCATTGGTAAGATCAGTCGGATCAATCTTAAACCTCCATATGGATAAATAATTATAATCTCCCCTCCACGTTTTTCTATCTGTTCGAAATCCCTACTGCTTTTACAAACGCTCCTCTAATATACAGTTAAATCTTACCCGAGAAGACATCTGATTTAACTTATAAATAAAAAAATACTGTTTAAAGTGAAAATATATGGTCAAACATTAATTTTTCATAATCATTTGTTTAAACAATAAAAAAATGGAGTGCTCAAACATTTTTTTTTTCGGTAAACATTGCAATTTATAGTTTATAAAACAATATCCCACATCATACACACATTCATTTCATATTTTTTCTATTTTTCATTTTTTTTAACCAGTTTTGAATGTGTATTTGGCTTATATATGAACTCATTCTGTTATGTGTACCGTTATAAATAAATAAATAAATATTATTTTTATTATTGAATTGTAATTGTTAATAGATTCTTAGTGACAAAAATGTGATTTTTGCACACCAGAAATGGTAAGATGTATAAATATTTTTGTACCATGATTCTCACTACATCTTTGCAATACAATAAATGAATTTGAAATTCAGTACTTACTTCTTAGACCACAAAAAGAAAATCTTTCACAAAATTCCGTTGCAATTATACAAAATATCGACGTTGGATGTCCGGTGATCATCTTCAACTATTGATAAATTAGACTTAATTCCTCAAAATAAGTTCAAGTAAGCTCAGAAAAATTAATTCATTACCCATTGTCTTAGAAGGATAATAATAATTACCCTTTTAAAAAATTGAATAGTCACACAGACCAATAAGAGATACACGTATATTAGTCACTCCCACTCCAAAAAGCAACCGACCAAAGAATACTGCAACCGACATTATATGTTTGGCAACGTCAAAGAATTATATATATTACCTTCGAGCATCCATCAATTACCCTTTTTGGTCTACTTGAAAGCAAAGAATACTTATATAATAACTTATTAAGTTTTTAAAAAGTTGAAACCAAGTGCTTGATCCAGGGAGGTGAATCTTAGAACAAAATGCAAATATAGAAACACAGTGCTGCTAATCTATATTTCTTGACCGAAAACGAAATAGTGGATGTCTCTTTGGTAAAAAAAACATACAAAGTTAAAGCCAAAGAAGAAAAAAAAGTCAGTCAAGAAATGCAGAGGGCGCTTCAATTTGATTGGCATTAAATTACACAAGATGGCTCTCTATTCCTGGTATATTACATTACTCTAACGTATGTAACAAAGAGAAGCGTATGTTGCTGCGGATGGGACCCTTTTTATAAAGGTAACCAAGGAATTTCATCCCTCTTTCCCTAGGTACCTACCTACCTAATAATTTAGGTAATTTTTAGGATACTAGGATGCTAATATTTACCTTATTCATAATTGTATACTAATTAGCAAGAAGAAGCCACTATAATATTACCTGCTATCAAATCGTAAGGTAAAAATTACTAAAATAAAAATAAATTTGTCGCAACTTATGTACTTAATCAGTTCTTTTTATTTTTACTATAATAAACATTTTTGTTAGAAAAGCTACAAAAAAAACATGAAAACGTTTTTACAAAAAATACTTTTTTATGGACCCCTACCCCCCCATTCGAGCCTCACGTGATTAATGGACGACCCCTAAGTAGGTATGAAGGCTTCGGCGCAGAACGCACAAATCGCAATGCGGCCAAATCGTTCATTTTTGTTAGAAAAGCTACAAAAAAAACATGAAAACGTTTTTACAAAAAAAAATATGACATTGGTTCTATATCTTCTTGAAAATAGGAACATATTTAAATAGTAATCTCATAGAGATTATGTAGAAGCCTCCAGAGCGACTAATTGCACTAAACATATATGTGCGGCTCTAAAGGCAAGAAAATGTAGCCCTTGGGCGCTATGTAACAATATATAGGTAATCTCTTACAACTTTAACAACAAATAGGTGCCATCTATAAATGTGGCACCAGCTCTAATTACTTATTTTCCAACTTCCATGACGGATGCGGATGTAAATCACAATCAAATAAGTTTAATGTGCTTATTACACATGGTACCAGTCTTTGTTGTATTCTACGCATCGCGCGCAGAGCATCTACTATTGTAATATAACACTATCATGGATGCATATTATACTCATCCTAGTTTGTACTCGAACGGCTAAACAGATTTGGATGAAGTTTGGTATATGAGTTGATTCAAAGTGAATTATGATTTTGGCGAAGATACTCGTGTAAATCCAAGTGTATAAAACACTTGGATTTACACGAGTATCTTCGCGGGCCACTGGTACCTTGAAATATACGAATTTTGCAAGTTGTGACTACATTTTGTAAAAGTCAAGTAATCTGCTTCGAGGCAATTATATGTTTGCTGCGATGCAATGCGCGCGATACTACATTACTTAACTTTACAAGGAAACTTTCTTTTTAAATCTATGATTAGAGTAGCTGAAGAGCTTGAATCGTTTATTCTAATTTATAAACGATCTAATATATCGACTTGTAGAGGAACGTAACGTAAATCAGACAAATTAATGAGCAAATATCAAGCTCCAAGCTGACCGTGCTTACAAACCAAAAAACAAATTACGCAATTTTAAGCACCTTAATATATCTCAAATCAACTAATGTAATTTATTGTTGACCAGAATATGGACAACAATTTAGAAAAGAGTAGTAGTAGATAAAAGCAACTCATTGTATGAAACACTTATGGCACAAGGGCCGGCTCGGGTTGGACCGTCGCCGCGTCGCCAGAAGGGGTTGACCAGATAACCCTGTTCATCCCTTCAAAGCATTTTGTTGCTTCAAGCTACATTATCATATATTTACTTAAACTTAAATGATGCTATCTCTACAACTAACTCTGACCTTCAACGGATTCGGGACTGGAGTAAGTCATACGGGCTGACAATCAATCCTGACAAAACTCAGACTATTATAATTGGAAGCTCCCGTATGATTTCCAAAATAGACTGGTTCCATCTGCCTCAAGTGCTATTCGACGGAGTTTCAATTAAAATCAGCGAAACCGTAAAAAATCTTGGTGTTATATTTGACAGACAATTTTCTTGGAACGCTCAGATAGCTGAAGTTAGCCGAAAGATATTTGCTTCATCTGCTTCGATAAGACGTCTCCGCAATTTTTTGCCAATAACTACCAAAACTGCGTTAGTTCAGTCACTTCTTTTACCAATTTTAGATTACGCGGACGCTTGCTATTTGGATATAACCGAAGAACAGTTAGACAAACTAGAGCGACTTCAAAATTTTTGTATTCGGTACATATTTGGCTTGCGCAAGTATGACCATATCTCTGAATTTCGTCAAAAACTGAAATGGTTGCCCATCCGTCTTCGCCGCAATTCTCATATCTTGTCCCTTCTTTACAAAATCCTTTTTATTCCCTCGACTCCCATTTACTTGAAAGAACGTTTCCGATTTGTCACCGCTTCCCACTACAGCTCCTTGCGCACGTCCCGAATCCTTATGCTCGAAATTCCTTCTACTTCAGAACACTCCAACCTCCTTTACTCCCATTCTTTTACCATCCAAGCCACCCTTCTGTGTAACGCGTTGCCTCTACCCATAAGGCAGGCTAAGTCACTAAACATTTTCCAAAATATGATATATCAACATTATTTAAAGTCATTATAGCATATATAAGTATTGTGTAATGTAGGTAGTGTTTGTATAATGTGTATTAGTTGTATTGAGTATGTGTATTATTAATAGTATATGTGTATAGATTGAGTGTGTATTGTATCTTTCAATTAATTTAATAATATTAATAAGATATATATTGTACGCCGCCTGTTTACAATTGTAAGTTATGTCCATCCAAAAGGTTACCTGGAAGAAATCGCCTAAGGCGATAAGGCCGCCCAATGTGCAACACTTTAATTTATGTATGTTTATTTCTGTTTGTAATTTTTGTGTTCTTATTATTGTGGTGTACATTAAAGTTATATTCTATTCTATTCTATCAGCTTAATACTAGGTAGAGGGCGCCGTAAACGGCGTCACTCGTCGCGCCTGTCATCAGGAGAGGCACGGAGAAGGATCAGGGAGAGGTCCAATATGTCACTGATGTACTGCTCGTGGGCATTTAACTCCCTGCGGTAGTACTCCCGCGGGTCCAGCGACGTCCCATGATGCGGGAACGGGTTGCAAGACATGGTGTGCCCCACGTTCGGCACCGCCTGAAACATACAACAAATTTAATTACTATCAAAATAGTATTCATTTTTTATCTACTAATATAAAAAAAAAACACGTGGATGGCTATATTTCGCCTTACAGCTGGATCAAGCTAAGTTTGCACTTCGTTCAAAATAAAAAATAATCGAAAAAGGCACAGCAGAATCTAAATTTGTAAATAGTATTAAATATAAGTATTGTATATTTTAATAGTTGTAGGTATATACAGGATTATTTTTTGCAAACTACCTCACTTAAGAATGCCGTAATCGACGCGAGATGGTAACTTTTTAGGGTCTGTTTTACATTGTAATGGCAGCGGGTAGCGTCTGCTTACATTCCAGATAAAGCAGGCGGCCCGACTCCCGGATAAAACAAGTAATAGAAATTGTCTGTTTTATCCATCTGCAATTACTATTAATTATTGAGCCGAGCCGATTCCGAGTACGGTTGTTTATATACAATGTGTTTGTCTACCCGTGTCGGAGCCTGAAATGGCAAAATATATGATTAATTTTATCGACAAATCAAGCTCTAAAATTTTTTTTTCCTCCTCATGGTGGAGTGGCAGCCATTTTGTTATTTTTGACACCAACCCTTGGGCGCTTGTATTAATTTAGTCACAACTTATTATGTAAAGGACAAATTGATTTTAAAAAAAAATCATTTGATAGCTGAATGTATGGGCAATAAAACGAGGTTAAATATTTGCAATATTTTATTAAATAAAGGTAAGAAAAAAAATCAGAATAAAAAAAAAATATAACTTTTTTCAGAGAAAAAATCTTAAACGTAAGCTTTTTACGAAAAAACATGGGAGTAAGTTCTTAATTTGTTTCTTCCATAATGTAGTACAGGATGTAAGCTTTCTAAAATAATCACACAGTTTTGATGTAACTAACATAATTTAGAAGTTATAACCGTTGGAATTTGTCTCTTTGCAAGTGCTTTGTTTGCTTATCATGGAATAGACTAGCGAATTCGCCGAATTCTGGCAACAGGTTTCTAAGAAACCCATTCTTAAAAATGCCGGTAATTAGGATGTTTCTAGGTGGGAGTACGACAGAAATCCAGATAAGAAGCGTAGATAGCCAGGTAAGTTCAGTCATTCCTCGCTCTGCGTTGTGATTACATTTCTTTGCCCGTACAGACGTTGTTATTATTGGAACTTTTGTTGTGTTATTGATTTGTTTTATTGTTATTTTGGACTGTGTTGACCGATTGAAGTGGGAGATGGCTTATTCTAGCCAACATGTTGCCGACATACATTTAGTTTATGGATTTTGCAACGGCAACGCCAATAGTGCCGTTAGAGAATATGCCAGAAGATTCCCTAACCGACCAACGCCGAATGCTCGCACTTTTATAAGAATTCACATGCAACTGGCTGAAAATGGGATAAGAAGGACAGCAAATGAACGCTCTCGTTGTTTAACACCGCTCGAGGTACAAGAAATACTGCAGCTGATTACTGAAGATCCTACACTAAGTGTCAGAAGGATAGCAAACATGCTTCGTTTATCCGAATGGACAGTGTGGAAAGTTCTGAAGAATGAAGGATTACATCCCTATCACCTAAGACGAGTGCAAGAAATTGTTGACATTGACTATCCAAGAAGATCAGTTTTTTGTTCTTGGATTTTGAGAAGAAATCGGCATGAGCCAAATTTTTTTAAGAAAATTATGTGGACCGGCGAAGCCACTTTCACTCGGACTGGATACATAAACCACCGAAATGAACATTTGTGGCTTAACGATAATCCTCATGCTGTTCGGCCCAGTTCATTCCAGCATCAATTTTCAATAAATGTTTGGGCCGGAATGATCGATAACGTCCTTGTTGGGCCAATTGTTCTGCCCGCTACAATGAACGGACCAAGATATTTGGAGTTCCTGGAGACAACATTTCATGACGCTTTGCTGGAGTTACCGCTGACTTATCGTATCGGTATGATGCTGCAGTTGGACGGAGCACCAACGCACTTTGCAACAAACGTGAGAAACCATCTCAACGAACGCTATTCGCCCTGGATTGGACGCGGTGGGACAATCGCTTGGCCACCGCGTTCACCCGACCTTACCCCACTTGATTTTTTTTTGTGGGGTACGATGAAACAGATGGTTTATAAAGACGTTCCGAATACTCGGGAAGAGTTGTTAGAAAAAATACTGCATGTCGGAAATGAGTTGCGCGAGGATAAATATATGATCCGGCGCGCAACACAACATGTTGGTATTAGGGCAACTGCCTGTTTGCAGCACCAGGGTGGTCATTTTGAGCAGTGGCTGTAATAAGTATGTTAAGAGAATAATTGAACATTTTTGCACAAATAAAAAAGTGGCTTTTAATTTTATCTTGTTTTATTTCAACATGACTAGTAAACTAGGGTCCTATTCAACCAACCATATCTACTGAAGTATGTTAGTCACATCAATACTGTTTGGATCGTTTAGAAAGCTTACATCCTGTACTACATTATGGAAGAAACAAATTTAAAACTTACTCCCATGTTTTTTCGTAAAAAGCTTACTTTTAAGATTTTATCTCTGAAAAAAGTTATATTTTTTTTTTGTTCTGATTTATTTTCTTTCCTTTATTGAATAAAATATTGCAGTTTAATCTCGTTTTATTGCCCATACATTTAGCTATCAAATGATATTTTTTTTAAATCAATATGCCCTTTAAATAATAAGTTATGACTTTATTATTACAAGCGCCCAAGGGTTGGTGTCAAAAATAACAAAATGGCTGCCATTCCACCAAGAGGAGAAAAAAAAAATTTTAGAGCTTGATTTGTCGATAAAATTAATCATATATTTTGCCATTTCAGGCTCCGACACGGGTAGACTAAACACATTGTATACACTATATATTGACTTTGCACACAGTGCCAAGCGCCAACCCATACTTAGCAACGCTTGTGTCATGAGTACTAGATAAAAGATATGAATAATAAGTCCGTAGGTATGTACGAAAGAAAACTACGTACATACGTATACATAAATCGAATTTCTGTGAAAATTTCAAGCGTCTACCTGTTACCGTTTTTAATATTGAGCAAAAAAAAAAAAAAAAAAACACGTTTATTGTATGGGGACCCCCTTAATGTTTTTTTATTTTCAGTATTTGTTGTTATAGCGGCATATAATAATTATTTTGGGCATTCATTCTTTTAATTTTGAACCGTATTCGCAGCGCATGCAACAGAAGCCCTCAAAGATGAATAATTTTCCCCGTTTTTTCCACATTTTCCATTGTTTCTTCGCACCTATTAGTTGCAGCGTGATGTTATATAGCCTAAAGCCTTCCTCGATAAATGGTCTATTCAACACAAAAATAATATTTCAATTCGCACCAAAAGTTCCTGAGATTAACGCGTTCAAACAAACAAACAACTCTTCAGCTTTATAATATTAGTATAGATATATAAGCCCGTATATAGATATATAATGGGTACGTACCGCGCTGTACGCCGGCGAGACGCCCCCGTACATATCCGAGGGAGCATTCACCGAGCTCTGGAAACAAACATAATCATAATCATCATTTATTCATAAAGCCATTTTACACGTCACATTGTATAGTTGTAAATACTAGATAATAATTACAGTACTATGTATACTTAAGTGTATGTGTAGTGTATGCTTAAGGCGATAAGGCCGCCCATATGTACGTCATCATAAATTTATCCTTTCATGTATTTCTTTCATGTTGGTGTGCAATAAAGACATATTATTATTATTTCACAGACTCTCGGGTCTTACGCCCGGTATTTTTAAGGCATCAGTGGGGACGTAGCCAACACTGAGAGGCCTTTTACAATACTATACTTAAAATTAAGTACAAAATTACAGAAAGAGGATGTTAGGTATATAAAATTACTATTGCAGACATGGTATTGATGTTACAGGCTATTGTGTTGAGTTGTTCATTGACTTAATTAAACTGGTCTATTGTACGAGGAACGGCACCCGCCAGTTACGCCTCATTCATAAAAGTTATGGCGGGTGATGACTTGCCACTCACTAAATGGGCCCTCCGCAAAAGGCAGCCTAAGATGGCACCGGAAGGGCAACATTGATGTGAGTGGCTTAGGGTGTAGAGAGGTGTGCTGCGCGTTCTCTGAGCGGTACTAGCGGCGTTATGCCCTTTAACACTTCCACCCTGGAGCTTAGGTACTTAGCTCTTGCGGAATCGGAGGAAAAGCCTCGTGAAGCCGCACCTCGAGCGTAGATACGCTACGTCGCATATGTCACATGAGCCGTATCTTAGACAAGGATAAGGTTCCAGAAATTGGCCAATCTGGCATTGATATTAAGAGATTAGATCCAATAATTCTTTAATGTTTCTGCTTAAAACATGTGTGGCAACTCTTTGCTACACGAATGTCCAGTGCGCGGCAAATTCGTCTGCTTGCAGTGCTCTAAACCGACCTGCAGCAACTGCTGTTAACGCGGGGTGCTATGTGAAATCGACATTTCATAAAGATGCTTATATAATTTTGATTCAGTGTTAAGACAATAAAAAACGCCAAAACACGATTACGTATACTTCACTCGATAGTTTTATTTTTTGAAAAATAGTTGTTTTGAAATATTTTTCACCTTTTTTTCCAAAAGTAGTACAGAAATTTAAACCAATTTAATTATATATAATGTTATTATTTAGAGGAGTTAAGAGCCATAAATAGAAATTCTGAATTGGTGATTTTATATGAATTTATTTCGTCAAAAACGTCTGCAAAACTGCTCAAATTGTGCAAAATTGTTTGCGTGTGGACAAGACTCGTCGGTCGGAGCTATGCGCGCGATGCTCGCCCTTGCTTTCATGTTAATACGGCGTGGAATGGCATGCGAAAAAGCAACTGTAGGCATTTTCCCAAGCGCAAAGCGTTTTCGGGTGAAATATGGTGCCTTAAAAGTGCCTAATTTAAAGATATGTGACAATTGTGATTTATTTCTATTTTAATTCGTCCTTAATAAGTAATAAGACCTAAACGTAAAAATCCTAATATTTAAGATTTTATTTTTAATGATTTAAAAAAAAATTAAACTTAGCTATGCATATACATTAATGAGTTATAAATATTTTTCCATTAATATTATAGCATTTTTTTTATTTCCTCACTTGTATAATATATGTGTAACTATATAAAAAACAAATAACACTGCAACCCCACTTCATGGATGCACCAGAGGTCATACAAAAATTTGACGTAAGACATACGTACGTCAGTAGTAGTATAACAAAATCACACGTCAGTGGTTAAGGGTTAAGCGTCTGCTTTTCATCTACACACACCTCGGTTTCGAAACCGGCCCTGAACCAATGACTCTGTTTTTCCAAATAGTATTTATTTGCACTAGCGTATGAATTAAGTGGGGGAGTCACGAGCCTCAGTCATGACAAAATACGAGTCGAGGAGATAGTCCGTTTGAGTACTCACGTCAATATATTCGTCGGCGGCTACGAACATGTGAGGCGTGAGCTTGGAGAGGAGCACCGCGAGCCCCTTGTAGTACTCGTCCACCATGCCAACGTAGTCCGCGCGACTCGCCTCGCAATCGCGCTGAACCGTCTCGCTTTCCTGCGCACACAGCTCCGTCCTGGAACACGTCACACGTTTACTCACTCATACCACTTCATAGGAAACAATACCACGACCTCGCTAGTGATTCGGCAGCCGAGCGACGACACCAGGTTGATAAATAGGCTTTAGAGAAATGAGTTTACATCATCGGTGTGACTGGGGGATGCGATCAAAATGTTCGTCTTAGCACGTTACCGTGGCACTAGAATAAAAAAACGGATGGAATAGTTCGCTGCAAATTTGAGAAGTTGAAGAAGGTCTAGTTTTAACGCGATAGGATGGACTCGAAGCCCGCTCGATACGTCGGGGACTCGGGACCAGGCGCCGACACTGGCACTTGCCATTCTAACGTGTTTCTGGATCGATTCCATACCAATGAGGCCACTTTTTATGTGCCACGATAATCATAGTCCCGCTGATGACAACCCAGCTATTCGATCAACTTGAGTATATGTTTTATATTTTCAAGACGAAGCTGGTTTTGTAAATTGTTACCGGTTCATTTGTACAGAAGTACACGCAATAATCTTGTTTGAAAAGTCACAATAAATACAAATGTGGCGACTCGCGGTTTAGCCGATATCGAAGTAGACTTGGACCGTCCTGGTCCTAGACGCGCCCAATATAATAGACATGCATAAGTAAACATACATAATAAAGAAAAGATGAAAATGTCAATGTTCTACCTGAAGGAAATCTCCACGCAAGAACCGCACATGGGCTCGGGGTAGTCGTCGAACTTTGCCAGCTTGCTAGGACCGGCTGGGAACAAAATCAACGAGCGCCGGGCGATATAGGTACACTCAATACAACAGCAGGACACGCAATCATGCACGCAATAAACAACGACTCTTCAGGACCTCTTTATTTTATAACATCAACTATATTGAATTCAACTAGTGCTTTTCTTAATAAAACTATTAAAATCATCAATATAAACTAAAGATGAAACGGACAATGATTTGGCCGGATACCGGATATTCGGCCGCTTATCGCGTTACAATTTGATTTAAATAAAATTATCCATTCTTATATTATTAATTCGAAAGTAACTCTGTCGGTTTTTGATGAAATTTGTTACAGAGATAGATTAGACAGCGAGAAAGATAAAGGCATAGAGAAAATTTGGTATTCCCACGGAAAAGCGCGACAGGTGTCACGGGATACATCTAGTGAAATACTTATATATTTATTTATTATTCGGTATTCGGCCGGATAATGCGCTACTATCCGGATAATAAAAATCGGCCGGATACCGGATATTTACCGGATATCCGTTTCATCTCTAAAGTCATGCTGATTGTTACATTTGAGTAAATGAAATATTTTTTTACAAAATCATATCATCGTAACATAAAAAAGGAATGTTTAATAATATGGTTGCTTTCACATTATGTAAAACGTATCTCTAAAAAGTCGCTAATTTATTGGGTGGTCATAAAAAATATGTTTAGGTCAATAAGAATCAATATAGTTGATTTCTGTGCTACACCTTTCAATACTATGATAACATTGTTGAAATAAACAGAATATGAACAATTTACTCATACTTCACATTAATAGACCCGAACGTTTTCTCCAAGGTTTAATATCAAATAAATGCATTAGTGAAGCTTGAATCCCTCTTAAATCTGACTCTTCTTTCCTTATTAATGTGCTCCTTTCAAGGTAGTCTGGATTGCTTTATGTGAGAAAGATGTCCACATGTTCCTTAAGTCACATGGTAACTAAATAAAGAAAAACTATAATATACATAATTATGTAGCACTGAAATCCAAATACATTAATACTTTCCAATCGTAAGTAAACTTTTATATGTGGTATTCTCAAAATAGTAGACAACAGACATACCACTGTCTGATATATCTTAAAGCGAGTGATATTATATTGAAAATATTACTCCAACATTATCATTCATTTACTTCTATATTCAACATATTGGTATTATAGCTTAGGAGCTGTAAAATCAATATGTTGAACAAGTTAGGACTTACTTATATTAACTGTTCATAATTTAGAAACAACATTTAAAAAAAATGTTTTAAAAATTATTTACAATTGGCATTCAATGTTTAGTTTCTAAAAAAAATGGTATACTGATATTGATATAATGCTCATATGGTATAAAATGTCCAAGAATTTAAATGAAGGTTATTTATGATGTGCTTCTGATTTATTAATTGTAAGAGTAAAGTGTCTCGGAACTCTCTGCTCCAATGACAAGCGAGCATCAGAGCAGGTCGAGCTCCATGCCAGTCAACTTCATATGATTACAAACAGTTTTTTATCTAGAGCTAATAAATATGAAGCTAATTTAATAACCTATGAAAATAATCAATATCAGAACACAAATAAATACACAATATATCACACTAATCAGAATCATATATAACAAATTTTTCAATGCAACAAGAGAGACTAAAAATAATGTTCAGTTACTTGCTACAATATAATGTCAAAAGTTTAACTTCACAACCATTTTCGCTGATGCTAATTTGAAGTCTCTTACATTTTAATTATTTTGTTGTATGATGTGAAGTTAGTGTTGAAAATGTAACTTTACACAAGTCGCTAGCATGTTGTGTTAATTTTGTAACTTAAACATTTCAAATTGATAAAAAGATTACTAAATACAAATAAATTTACCTTCTGGCTCCTGGATAGCCGGGCGCTTCTGTGCCCCAGGCTGGATTGCAGAGGGCAAAGGTGGAGGGGGAACCGCGGGATTGAATCTGTCAACAAAATGTATGAAATTCAAATTCAAGGCATTTCTTTGGACACACAGGACACAACAATATATACATACAAAAGTATATAGAATGATTCTCACTTCTGTTCCTATCAAACATACTGGATAGTTTCTCCAAGTTTTTTAATGAAAACAAGTTACATGTCATCCTGTCCTGTGTGTACCTCATGTCACAGAAATAAAAGTAATAACTGACAATACACGTCCTTCTATCTCTTAGGTGTAACATAAGTTTATGTATTACATAAGGTTTATTATTAGTTATCTTGGACAGTGTCAAAAGCATTAGGATCCCATTAAAGTTGTACATTGATTGGTTTTTTTCTGAAGTAACATTATTTACTTTACCAATCACAATAAATTATGAATTTAATAACTGGTATGTCACCGTACCCCTGTACATATTCAGATTATGTATTAATTTGGGTGAGCAGCAGATGCTGATGTGCCCATATCACACTGGGTCCAATTTTTACTAAATATATAGTCCACACAAGGTTTACACACAGTCTACTGGTGCAATGATCACAAGTTAAAATGAGAGTTTTAATTTTAAATGTATTTTTGCAATACATGTTAATATTTTCGATATCAAGAACAATAATACAATAAAACTACAGTCACTAATTGAAACTATACTGAGTATGGTAGTAAATAATATTACTTCAGCGGTAAACACATGCATACCCTGCCATAGATAAATAAAAGTTTATATATAGTATTGCATATAGTAAGTACCTAGTACTACATAGCGAGTGTGGCTCAGCGGTTCGAGTGTCTGCTTTTCATTCAGACGCACCCTGGTTCGAATCAGGCCCTACACCAATGACTTGTATTTTCAAGTTATGTGATGGATTTGCACTCGCTTAACGGTGAAGGAAAACATTGTGAGGAAACCGACATGTTTGAGGACCACAATATCCGAGGACATGTGTCTTCCGTGGAAGAACCTGGGCGCCCACCACGATGTATCTGCCCAAGAGAACTGCTCTAACGAATTAATTCTGAGGGGGAGTCACGACCCTCAGTCATGAGGAAATACGACTCAAAGAGAGAGAGTACTACATAATGACTAGTCTGGTTGGCAGGACACTTACATGGCTGGCAGAGAATAAGACAGAGAGATCTGTTGTGACTGCAGCAGGGGCGGGGCAGGAGTCACGGGGTACCCGGCGGCCACAGTGTGCTGCATTGGCGGACTCACTAGAACAACATAGCAGTCAGCTACATATCCTTTTCAACACACATACAGCAATTCAGTCATTGAGGAACTTCTCATAAGAACATCATGGTGAACTACCAGATTCCAGCATTAAAGACATGTTCTTGGATTTTGTGATTCTCACACATGTTTGGATTGTGTGCTTCAATATTTAAAGCAGGATTCCCTACTCCCACTTCAAATAAAATAATAGTAAGCCTCACTTTTCAGAACTGCTTAATTTAGAGATTAATTAGTGTAATATTGACTTTGGGAATCATAGGTAAGAATGCCATGGCAATACTGAATGCAGTTAAATAAAACATATGCAACAATTATATACTATAAACTTTGAAATAAATCATGTTTTATTAGAATACTGGCACATATGAACAATGAACAAAGGAGATAATATTGTACTTACTTGTATAAATTGGCTGAGAAATGGGTGCCGATGTGATAGTGAGTGTAGGCGGAGGCGGTGGCGGTGGGCGAAGGATGCTCGGCAGAGGGCCCGGCCCGTGCGGCATCAGTGGCGCCACGGACACTTCGATGCCCATTGGCGCCGCGGGCGTGGTGGCCACAGCGTCGGGCAGCGGCCGCGCGCTGGGCCCCGCCGCCGGCGGAGGCCGCGGAGGCGGTTGCACCATGTACTCGTGGTACACGTGTATGCTATGCTTGGCCCGGTCCGACGACCCCGACATCGCCGCGTACCGGTCCAGCAGCACCCGCGGGATCACAGCACTATTTAGAAATTGTTTTTCTTCGTCTCTGCTGCAGTGCAGGTATGTGCAGTCGGGCCGTGTACACCCCGTGCGGTTCTGATAATCGTGACAGAACTTAAGAATATGTCGCATAGACTCGAACTCTAGTTTGTGTCTATACCTGCACTCTTTGCTTGTACAGATGCCCCACATGTAATCTCTGCACAACTTTAGACGGTCGGCCGTCGGCGGAGGGGCTTTTACGCCTCTAAGTCGAGGATTCGTCGGTGGCGATGTAAGATCCGCTGGCGAGCTGCCATTTTGTTTATAGTTTCTCATGATCTGTTTATATGAAAATAAAACGTGTTAGCGATCATATAATATCAATCCTTATCTGTTTCTAGACAAAACATATTAAAAAGCATGTTTTAAAATAACATTCTAAAGATATTCTAAAGATAAAAACTTACCGTTTGCTACACTTTCACCAGCCTTTATAAAACCAAATCGTTCTCACACGAACTTTTTTTTTTTAATTATTTAAGTTCTTCTCCACAAGTTGGGTAGTTCTTCAGAGGCTACACTTTCGATGTCTATGGATCTCAGGCCCTGCCATACGATAGGTTGTCTATGACACGTTACAATTACACGTTTTCGTCCAAAAATCTTCTTTCCGGTTTTTTCGATAAATTGCGGTTTTTGATGTGAGAGTTTATTTATTAATTAAAAGTTAATTAGGTCGAGAAAACCATAAAATAATACACAATTTCTTGATTGATTACACAAATTCTAATAAAAAGCTACTAAATTACTATTGCTTACTAAAATAAAATCTCTGAACTATGATTTATCAACGAACCATTTACTCGTCTTGTCAGTGTCAAGTCAATTGTAGAATTTGTTTTGTAAATATCTGTAAATATTTTTCCTGTATTTATCTTCGCGTGAGTGTTTTGCAGAATGGATAGTATTTTACGCAGAAGGATAATTTGACTGGCGAAGCAATAGCCGCTCCCTCTCGTGCATGAGGTTTCGTGCGCCGGTCGTGGTGCTGGTGCTCTCGAGTGGGAGGTCGACGCGCCTGCACCACCTTCAGGAACCACCGCCTGTCGTCCCGGTGCTGTAGAAAAGCGCTGCCACGTCAGGCATTTCACCACCAACATCACCACGTCGAGCAACGCCGCCCGTCACTGGAACGCCGCCGCGCCGGCCAGAGCGACTTGACGTGACTTCCCGGGGTCAGCGTGCCCTGGAGCCCTCAATAGAGAGCAATCTCGATGAGGCTCTACCAGAAACCCCTTGGGGACTGGCAGACGACCCAGTGATGATGCTGGCGTATGGACTAAATTAATTTGTAAAATAGGCATATTATTGAATCTCCCATGAGATTTGTTGGTTATTTATGAGTGTATAATAAAAATCTATTTAAGCAACAATAATATACTGTTTTAGTCCCTTCAGTGCCTTGATTATGATAATTAGTGTTAATAGGGCTCAAATTACCTCCAGGTACATATAAGAATTGTAAAAATATTATTTGATAGACACAAATATAAGACAAAGTAATCAAAGAGCTACCCATAAAGACAAACTGATAATAAAATAGCCCAGCCCCGTTCAAAGGGCCACCCGCCCTTGCAGGGATTGGCTGAGACCTGAAGCCATATCGCTATGGTCTTTCAGGTATTCAGCCTAATATCCCTGCTGGGCCGGAGCCACCTTTTGACGGCTGACTGGGCTGGGCTTGCAACAGCTAGGTGATGGGTCCAAATTGAATAATCATACATTTAACAACACCATTCACAATGAATCACTAATCGCTTTCTTATACCACATATAAGATTAAAATATGTCATATTATGTTGAATATGAATAAACTTACAATTGAAGTAGGATAGGATACTTACTTATTTATTAGGATTAGTTAACCACAGGCCACATGATTCGAGATAATAAATATTAAGATTTTTAATTTTATATTAAGTTATAGATTTTAGAATATTTAGTTTTAATTTTAGCTACACCCTAATTCCCCTCTAAACAGGGCAAATGTAAATACCTACATTTATGCTAATAAAGTAATTGAAATAAAAAGCCTTATTCTTAAAACCTTATAATACATGTAACATTATTTAACTACTTCAAGACTAATTACACTACCCATTTACAACTAAAGCTTATTTTATTTATTTATATCTCTATTATAACATTTCTGGTTACTTAATAGGTATTTAGTCAAATTACTTGACATTTTATTTTATTTACATAGGTTATATGACTCCTTCTAGGTAAAGGCCTCTTCCAGCCTATTCCATCTTGCCTCCAGTTCGGTGCAACTTTATCTATATCTTTGTTCTACCTGTTTTCAGGTCTTCCTTGTTTTCCTAGTGCTCCTTTCCAGATACTTGCTCTTTTTGTCCATCTTTTATTTGGTAACCATGCAAGGTGCCCGGCCCATCTCTATTTCTGCTTAAGTCCATGTTGTAAAGCATCCACAATTTTTTTGTTTTCTTTCTCTTATCTGAACATCTTATTCTGTATTTGAGCTTGATTTTTGTTATATGTACTTCTTAGCATGGAATGTTGGCATGTTTTTGTATCATTCGGCTGGTTGTTGCAAGTGAACTTACATTATATGTGCACAAATATATTCCGTTTGTTTCTTTGTTGGTGTGGCATGCTTTCCTCCATGGAGGCCGGCCATACTGGAGAAGGTTGTGTGGAGATTTTACAATACATAACACTTCTTCCATAAATTTATTTGATGATTGCAGCTAGTATTTGAGGTTATGTATGGGTTTGTTATGTACATATTTTTTTTTTTTTTATGATATTCATTATCCTCGGACGCATTGTCAACTGGATAAAATGATCTCGCTAGCAGCTCCACTGACTGTACCGGACTCAACTCGACTCCCCCATCGACTAGTAGCTGATCTTCTTTTCTCGCTGTCTTACTTCTTATTATCCTATAGACATTATCCCACATACTTTCCTTTTGTTGCTTTGTGCAATACTCCTTCCAACTTTCTGTTTGCACCTTGCTGGCAAGACTTTCATGCATTCATGCATCATTGCATGAGCAGGGTTGGATTTAGGTATGTTGAAAAAGATAGTACAAAAAAATGAAAAGGATGGTATTTTACAAAAAATTATAGTACACTTTCATTATTTTTAATTTAACTTATTTTGTAGTCATTAAATTCAACACCAGGTATTGCAAAATTTACTCCTCTTCTAAGTTTATCAGTTCTTGAATATAATAACTTATTTTTTTGGGGTGCATACTCCCGATCTATCGTCATTATCATGACTATTACGGCTAAGGTTTCGAAAGTACCCAATCGTTTTAAGGCTTCATTTTTTTTTACAGATAGCATATATTATTAGAAACCTATATACAAAATCTTATTTTTAGGAAACTTATGGTTTTTGAGATATAATTATTTAAAAATCAGGAAAAAGACGTAAAAAATTGACCATTTTGACACCTTCCGGTCATTTTGGCGGCCATTCGCGTTTCGTTTTACGAATTACTACATGTAATGGTATTTAATAATTATAAAATATACATAATATTATCTATTTTGGTACAAAAAAATCAAAGGTCTTATATTTTATGAAAAATACATATAATACGTAATTTTATTTATTATTTGATCGCAAACTTTTACGTAGTTATAATATTTTGTGTGTAACTTGTAACTTGATAAACGAAACGTGACGCCATTGTTTTTGACGCCAGTGTCAAGTAATTTTCTTTCTTCTTCGATGCATGCTTGAGGTTAGGTTAGAATAGAAGGGGATGGCGGGGTCGAGTGAGCGAGCGTAGCGGGTTGGGGTGTACTTTACGGGACGCTTATCCTTTTTTTTTTTTTTTTTTTTGTTGCCCAGGAAAACCTATTACAGGTACCACCCAAAAAACCCCGGGGAGGGCGGGTGGTTATGTGGGAGTCTCCGCCCCACTCCATAAGGGCGGCATACCCACTAAAAACCTGGGGTGTTCCATCTCCGCATCGTTGGTCCAGGGCCACGAGAGCGCGATGCATACATCCGCAGCCCTGGTGATGCTGGCCCGGTAACGGGCCCCGCCTCGGGGAGCTTCAGCTCAACCCTCAATGGACGACGTGTCAGAACACGGGACACGTCGTGCATCCTGTGGGGACTCATTCCAGGGCAACAGGTTCCCCGACCTGCCACCCAGAGCCCCCAGGAGTCAGGCAGTCGCACGCCAAAGCGACCGCCCTCCTCCAATGCGCCCTCTGCGCACGGAGTTCGGTTCCCGTGTCGCCGCTACTCGGCCGGTACACCGAACTCCTCTCGCCTCTCGGCGACCACCTCGGGTGCTCTTATAGAGCACCCAGCTCCACCTACACCGCGAGGTGCGGCGAGCTCCACGCCTCGGGCCCTACAACCAGCCCTCTCGAAGGGGAGGTATAGGCGAGGGCCCCCACTCGATCGAACGTTTGGACACAGGCTAGCAAGATCCACCGGAAGGTGGAAGTTACTAACCTGTGGACGGGGTGCACCAGGTTTCCCCAACTAACCCCAACTCCCCATATGGAGAGATGAAATTAGTTGGGCTTACCCAACGTGAAGGTAGACGGGACGCTTAACCTAACCTGTTGTAGTGCAAGTGTTGGATTCGAAGTCACTTGTCTGTGACAGAAGGTACATTAGGTTCGTTAGGTTGCTTTCTACCACGCACATGCGACCACGAGCGAAGCGAGGAGGAGCCAAGTCCTGTTGTAGTGCAAGTGTTGGACTCGAAGTCACTTGTCTGTGACAGAAGGTAGATTAGGTTCGTTAGGTTGCTTTCTACCACGCACATGCGACGACGAGCGAAGCGAGGAAGAGCCAAGTCCTGTTGTAGTGCAAGTGTTGGACTCGAAGTCACTTGTCTATGACAGAAGGTAGATTAGGTTCGTTAGGTTGCTTTCTACCACGCACATGCGACGACGAGCGAAGCGAGGAGGAGCCAAGTCCTGTTGTATTGCAAGTGTTGGGTTAGGTAGTTAAGTACCCCATAGTGAAATCGTAGTACTTAACCTCAAAATACAAAAATGGTCATATCTCAAAAAGGGGGGGGTTCCGATGCCCCCCCTTTTGGGGGGAGGTTCCCCTCCCCTTCCCCCCTCAACTCCCCCCTCGATTGGGTACTTTCTAAACCCCACCCACTATTACTGCCACTGTCCATAAATCCATGATTAAAACACTAAAAACATATAATTCTACACAAATATACAAGCAATTGTTGTCTCTCTGTGATTGAATTTCGAATGGAATGGAAGGAACGAGATTAGTGGAATAGAGAGAAGTGTACTGAGGAGGATAATAGGGGAATCCCCGACCATCGGCACAGAAAACATCGCAAGATCAGAATTGACGCACGATCGAAATATTTATAATAACGTAAAACAAAGCATTCGGGAAAAACTTTAAATTATAGTATTTTAGCGTACTATCTTTAGATGTGGATAGTATATAGTACAAAGGGCGAAATTATGGTACAAATACTATAATTATAGTACAAAATCCAACCCTGTGCATGAGCCAAACCGCTTAGCCAAAGAATACTATTACCCTCGGAGGAAGGACAAGCCTGGAGACATAGTAATAAGTTGAAGTGTGGCGCACTATCGGAACCTCTCTTTTTAATTAATGTTTTTAGTGTGCTAAAAAGAGACAACTATATACAATCTGTTCGGCCCTTTACGTTAGTGAAGCCGGTTTTTCTAGCTCGAGTAACCAATTTGGATACTAGCTGTGGATTTGGATTTTTGGCGAATATACCGTGAATCTTTGGAATATTTGGTTAAATGAGTTTGTTTGAGAAGTGTTTTCTACTGAAGAACAAATGGCGTGCGTTGCCTATGGCTGTAAGAGCCATGCTTCGAAGAAAAGTGACGAAATCCAGAGCTTGTCATTTCACAGGTTAGAGTTTTTTATCATTTTCCACAAAACAATACAAAACTGAATCAAAATATTAAAATATAACAAATTTCTACTCTTTTAGAACCTCATTTTGGAGGAAAACAATTAAATTTTGCCATTATATGTTAAAAATACGCAAAAGTTTGGTTTATAGTGTTGTGCACAATTGTTCTGAATTCGGTTAAAATCGGGTCTCGGTTTTGCCAATAGTAGTAATTTATTCGAACAATTATTTCAACATAGTATTGATCAGTGGAATATTGATAATCATAGAAATCTACTCATAAAAGCCATAGCCGAGACATACTTAAAAAACGAAAATTCATTATATGACTAAGCAACTTATACAACCACAAGATAAAGTACGTAATTTTTTAAATAAAACTGTATTTTTTAAGGGTCAGTAAATAAAAACCTACAAAAGTTATCTGAGTTATTTTATTTATTTCGAACTACACAATCCTTTTCCAGGTTTTCTCACCTAGTTCTAACTATGCCTAAAAGATCGATTTTGAAAACATGTTACAATTACGTCACTTTAATATGGTTTAGTTAGCGAAACTACTAGAATAATCGTTAACGTGACAGAACAGAATGTATGTTTCGGTTCGGTTTCGGATTTTTATTTCGTACGTCGTAGGCACATCACTAAATTGAGGTATTAAAAAACGGCTACACTGTCATTTGAAGGTGATCTATATAGTAACTAGTTATCTCTTTCTTCCGCGTTGGTGCGCACATAAGTCGAAAGAGTGCAGACATACAGAACACGTTCAATTTATTACTATGACTCCAGGCTTGTTCTTCCTCCGAGCTATTACCCATTTATAAAAAAAGGAAGAAGTACGTGTCTTTGGAAATATGATGCGATCAAAAATAGCGCCATCTTACGACTGCACAAGAAGTTAATTATAAAAAAAGCGGGAAATTCAAAATGACAGGCACCCATCCATGACGTCGCATTGAACTCCAAATTACTTATACAGGAAAACTGGCGCAAGTGCTGTTGATTTGTCCAAGAACATGTTCACAATGGTGAACTGCACCAGAACAAATTCTCCAGCATTCGCAAGTATTCCAAATAAGCATTTTGTATTTCATCAGCGGCCTGGATGGGCACCCATCATTTTGAATTTCCCCGTATTTTCTGAAAAATGGTTTATGGTGGACCTAAGTTTCCTATGTTTCCTAAGACCCGCACGAAACGGTACGCTTCCAACTTTATTGTTCGTACCGCTAGGTTGTGGAACTCCCTGCCTGGCTCTCTGTTCCCCACGCACTATAATCCAGCGATCTTCAAAGCGAGAATGAATTGGTTCTTATCGGGTAAGCACGCTCCATCTTAGGCCATAGCCTTACTTGCTATCAGGTAAACTATGGTCAAGTGCAAACCCGTTCAAGTTAAAAAAAAAAAAAATAACAATAACAAATTTAAGTGTAAAATAAAATACTTCACCGTCATTTAGCCCCACCCATATGAAGCTAAAGTTAGTATTAATTTAAACAATCGAGTACACACACACTTACTTTACCTATGTATTATAATATTAGTGAAGTGGGGTAGTTATCTATATACATTTAGCAAAACTAGAGAAGGTCAAAATCTGTCCAAAGAAGATATTCGATAAACATCATAGTTTTTGGTACCTACGTTGGTAGTATGAGGTCCTACTTTTTATTCCGAAATAATGCGAAGGAAAACGTGGGCGTCCACGAGTATTTCGTAGAAATGAAATAAAATATGAAAACTTTACATTCAGATTATTAAGTATTTATTTTCAAATGTTGAAATTAAAATAAAGAATAAACTTTATAGTAATAGAGACGATATCGTTCCTGTTTACCAGTGTTTAGCATGTTAATCACTTTATCACTACGATTCAAATTTGCTAACTCTACTTCGTCCCTCGTCTTCGGTCTGTAGTAAACATAAATACTTTCTTCATAAAGAGATGGTTGGTGGCTGGCGAGGCGAAGGTTTACCACTGCAAAATAATGAATAGGTTATAGCATAAATTAATTACCGGTCTTCTTCTGGGCAAGCGTGCTAGATCGTAGAATATAACGTTGCTTCACATCAGGGAAGTTGTAGTCAAGCGTGAGCCTACTTCATGTAAAAAATAGTAATAATATGAAACTGATATTCTCAAATTAGTCCTTAGACAGATTTATTTATTTATGCTGTACATTTACATTTTAATGTACTAGTATTTTTGGGCCGCCAAAGCGGCCCTGCGTGTTTTTGGGCTGTCTTGGACTTGTTATTTTTTGTATAAGAAATTGTATTTGTATATGTATTGCACTTAAAAAAGTTGTCAATTGAAGAAGGGGAAATATTGGGTAATGAAACAAAATGCGGTAGAAAGAGGGCTGAGGATGATGATGATGTTAGATTATGTGTGACTTTGAATGATCTCCGTAGTCGTATGCAACTTAGTCAACATATGGATTTAGAAACGCAAGGAAAAACTCGTGTCCAATTGTTTAGGGCTGTAGATGATGATGATGAAAAATGTTGTCAAAATGTCTTGAAGTTGTAAAAAATCAGTAACTAACAAACGGATATAATAAATAAATAAATAAATATTTCGGGACATTGCACACAGCGCCATCTAGCCCCACACTAAGCAAACGCTTGTGTCGTGGGTACTAGATAACGGATATAATACTTATATACTTTTCTTTTGTAAATACATACTTATTATACATACAAACAACCAGACTCAACACAAGAAATTATACATTTTTAAAATGCATAAATACTAGTGTCAGGCGGGAATCGAACCCGCAACCCCTAGATTAGAAGGCAGAGCCACTACCAACTAAGCTAACAGGCCAGTCAATAATGTATACACAGATTTAATGTATTCGAAAGTTCGCTGAGGATGATGATGATTTTGTATGATCCAATACATACAACCAGTCCTCATCATATTTAGTTCAAGCATCAACCAGCTATCTCATATAGTTTTCGAGATCCCATGAGGTACTCCAAGGTCTGATGGTCAAAGTAATTTCACGGGAAGGTCACTTACTGATGCTTCCTCCCATAGCAGAACCGTTATATGAGGCCTGGATACTCTTAGATAAACGGACAACGCAGGGATGCGATCGTTTTGAAGAAAAGTTACCTAATTATTCTGTGCTAATAGATAAGTATGCAAAGGAAGGTTTACTAAGTAGGTTACTTGCCTCAATATGTTTTTGATGCTTCTTTGCACATTTACAAAGAAATGTTTTTTAGCGGCTAACGATGTAAATATTACCTATATTTCCTAAAATTACGCATAAAACTACAAAATATAAGAATTTTTCAACAAATGACAAATTAGGGTTGTTGACAAATTATTCTTTTCTGTCAAATGAATTTCTTCTAAATTTTACAGAATAAAGAATTCAGACCAAAGAGTTTCAACACTTAAAAAATATAATTTGCAATTAAGTAAGAATTACACTTCCAAATAATAATAAAAAAATAAACATTATCCGTCTTATTCATAAAACTTATAGAGGCTTTAAAATACATTTTAAACGTGTTATAATTTTTTTTTTAAAAAGTATGATTCATAAACGTTCAATAGCGCTAAAATACGCTTTAAGTCTATTTTAGCGACACCATAAGATAAAGAAGGTCCAACCCTACTTTAAACCTCTATTAGAGGAAAACATGGCCGACTCTATGACAGCCAGCTGATTTTGAGCCACTGTCTGTGTTGTGTGTGTGTCTACATGATTACTTTATTTCACAATCCATTCCAGTATTTTTGAAATTTTGATATTATTTCGATATATTCATGTGATTTATCTATGGTTTGTACTTTTGATATACCGTGCAGTGCGCTTCATATTTAAAGGCGCGTAGAAACAGGGTGAAGATACAATCGGGCGGGAATTGGAAATAGTTATTTTGTTGTTGTTGTGGATAAATTCCGTCATGCAAGCTCTTGGAGCTCTACAAGCTTTTGATGCCATTGAGCTTGTCGGAAACCGAAATCCTCCGCGACTTCGGAAAGTATACCTGGAGAGATATGACCCATTTTCTTTGCGAGATGACGAATTTATACGACGATACCGCTTTAGTAAACAAACGGCATCATACATAATAGATCTCGTAAAGCCAGACTTGCAGCTTGATTCCAGGGGTTGTGGCACATCTCCAGCGTTGCAAGTTTTGACTGCTATAAGATGTTGGGGTCGTCGTGAAGTAAGTACTTTAGGATACTGTCCTGTTACTATAATTCCCAAGTACCGACTTCGAATACTTTGAAATTTGTGATAATCTTTTAACATCTTTTTCTCCTAGGTTCAAGATGATGGGGGAGATATCCATGGACTGAGTCAACCTACTGTGAGCCGCATTTGTGCCAAAGTATCTCGAGCGCTTGCTCGGCACTCTGAAACATTTATAAAAATGCCACAGTCCCTTGCAGAACAGGAACGAGTTATGAGAGATTAAAAAGAGATACGCAATTTTCCTACTGTGCTGGGCTGCATTGACTGTACTCACATAAAAATAAAAAAATATGGTGGTGATATAGCTCAATATTACATAAACAGGAAAGGGTTTTATTCCCTGAATGTGCAGGTAACAAAATTCATCACATAAAATAGAGTTTATATTTAATAGCCACAATGAATAGGGAGTGTTCTTGACTTGCGATCAAAAGGATGCGGGTTTGATCACTGGAAAATTCTTTGAGTGTATAGGTATTAAAAATACCTATATATATCTACAAGTGGTGGTGCTGGTGGTCACTCAAGCTTTTGACTACCCTGGCTACAATAAAAGTCATAATAATGCAAATACAATTGGTAGGATACAACTGATCTTATGTTTTCTATTTCTATGCAGGTAGTTTGTGACGCCAAATTAAGAATACGGGACATAGTGGCAAGGTGGAGAGGCAGTACCCATGACTCCCGAATTTTTAATGAATCATCCCTTAAAGAACGCTTTGAAAGAGGAGAATTTAGAGGAAGACTCTTAGGTGATTCAGGGTATGGTTTGGAGACATACCTCTTTACACCAATATTGAGGCCTCAAAATGAAAAAGAAGAGGCATATAATAGAGCACAAATAGCCACACGAAACTGTGTAGAACGTTGCTTTGGTGTGTGGAAACAACGTTTCCAAATTCTACTGAACGGTGTCACTGTTAGAATGCATAATGTGAAACCAACTATTATTGCACTTGCTGTGTTGCACAATATAGCAATAGATCAACAAGATCCAGTACCAGGTAATTATATTTTTCTAGTTGCTGCCTGCAACATCTTATTTACATATACACTTAAGCCTCTGACTGTGCCATCTAATCACCTAGTGGTATGAAATATTATTTACAACCTAATCTCATACCTACCAAATATATATAAAAACACTGACACAAGATTTTTGTACATTAGATTCTATATTTTGTTAATTCAGTTGTACAGATATTACATACATTACCATTTTTTCAATAGTATGATAAGGTACATATTGCTGTGATAATATGAATTCTCATTATTTTCAGAATATGATGATCCTGATGCTATTGTGAATATTCCTTTGAATGCTGAAATTCCACCACAAATCAATGAGACCAGAGGAAGAGTTCGAAACAATGCTTTTCTTCGAGCATTCATTGAAAGGCATTTCAACTAAATTAGGTTGTCTCTGAGATAAGATACTAAGGTATGTGGAAAAACAAAAAAAAACAATTATTTATTATTCTAGTAGTTTTTTTTTATAATACTCAATTTGTTTAAGAATTAATTCTTGTTCCAAGTCTAAATTTCTTGATTTCTTTCTTTCATTCTCCATTTGTAGAGAATGGAGTTCTTTTCTGCATTCAACCTCGGTAATGGCTATACATGCTGCATAATTTGTCTGAAATACAAATAGTTTTGAATTAATACATATTTACTCCATAAATTAAAGCAATATATATATGTATATATTTTCCATAAATAGAGATCTGTGAAGTACCTTAGCCCTTATTTTCTTTCTTCTTTACAGGTGCCTTCGAAAGATGTTGCCTTGACACTGATGGACGCTTTATAAAAGTGTGCTTGGATGAGATCTGTAACAAAAAATAAAATTCTGTTTGTGTGGAAAATATATTTTATTGTTACTTGTAATCTTAAAATAATCTTATCCTGGATTGTGGAGTCTCATACCTACTTGCCTTGATACATATGTATCACTGTATATAATCTATGTATAGGAGAAATGTTATGTGACTAGTAACACACTTATCACTGAATTTACTCACCTTTGGTGTATTTTGGTCCTGTGTGACATTTATCTCTTGAGCGACCTCATGTACTTCCACCATTACATTTTCCTCATTTTTTACTATTTGAGGTTTCTTTACTGTTGTTTGGTCATTGCCATCTGGTGTATTATGAAGTATCGTAATTTCTTGGACCACCTGAATATCTTTATTGTTCTGAAAAGAAATGGGTATTTATATCAGAAAAGATATACTTTATTTAATCTACATAGGAAACTGCAACAGGGGTGTGTATAGAACTAGATGGACAGAATCACAAAGGAAAGCTAGTAATTAATGTAAAGGAAATGCTTACATGGTTAGTACTCGAATCCAATTTTATTTTCTTTGGCGAAGATCCAACCACCTTGTTCTAAAAGAAGAAAACAAGGAAGTACATTTTTCAATTCATGTGATTGAGTAGTGAGAGGAGGAGGAGCACATTATGTTATTTAATTCTCTTACCTGATTTATTTGATCTGAATCAAATTCATTTGAGTCTATTATAAACTCATTGGGCAACCATGAGTATATGTCATTATCATTTTCAAGGTCCATTTCAGGTGGGGGTCCTCCGCCAGTCATAAAAAGCTGCTTCCTTTGCACAGATTTATCTTTCTTTTTTGACATTTTAATTGTACCCCATTGTGCTTTTAGTTGAGCTAGAGTGCGAGGGCCACCGCTGCACATAGTGTTGAAACTGAAAATAAAGATATGTTGATGACAATACTCACATTATGGTAGAAAGATTATATGAGACGGATAAAATTAGTTCAGTAGGACTTTGATCGTTGATGTTGATTCAGCCTTGAAGAAAATAGCAAATAAACTTAAAATATTCGTAGGGTAGTGTTAAGTAAATAGTTACCTGCTACACAAATCACTCCATGCTGCTAACTTTTTAGCATTTGTATTGCTGTCAGTGTTTTTATTTTCAATGGCGTTGACCCTCTCTTTCACCAAGTCCATTAGTATACGCTAGGGAAAATAAATACATGGGATTATGGTAACAATAATTAAACAAAAGCTGTTTTTAGAGTATAATTCATCAATTGGCTGTAACATTCTACTACTTTAATTTTATTGGGGTATAATTTATTGACATATAAACACCACACTGCTGGTGGGTATTTCACAAGCTCAGAACACATGAGGTATATAACATACTAGGTAATAGGTGCCTATTACACCAAGAGCCGAAATCAGGTGGCCAAACAGCCGGGAGCATATCCTCGGAAAATTGATAATACTTGAATAGGTATTGAGAAACCTGCTTACTAACCTTATCTTCCCCAAGCCAATTCTCACTTCTTTGCCTCTTTTGAGGTAATTTATTCTTGGTCTCCATTTCTTGGTGTCTAATGAATGGAGTATTTTGAATTTTTCCGAATTTTCTCACCACGGCCGCAAAAAATTCACACAAGTATGATTCCAAAATTCCAAACAAAACAAACAAACCCTGTTTGTATGACAATGACAACCGCTGTCACTGTCAGTTTGACGTAAAATTAAAAAAAAAATGACACCATTTAATTTTTTTTGGCGGTTTGATGAAAGCTTGATGAAAACGACAACATAACAACGCTAAAGTGTATCTTAAACTTAACATAGTTATAGTAGGTTTATCGAACGTTTATGAATCATGAATTTTAAAATTCGTGTATTAGGTTTAATGAACGTTTTAACTAAATAGCGTTATAAACCTGTTTTAGACAATATTTATGAATAAGACGGTATATATACATATTAAAAAAAAAAACTAATCTACATTTTCAAAAGGTAGCGTACCCAAAATGCTGGCTGCATTTCCCCGTTGAATAGCTAGACTAATCTTTTGGGCAAAGTACAAGCCAGCATTTTGGTCACGCGAAGCCTGTTTCAAACGCCCCGACAGATCTTGGTAGAGGTCAAGTGCGCTCTGACCCCACGGCCCAAGAGTTTCTACCCCAAACGGTACAAATAAATAGCCCTTGTCTAACTTAGAATATTTGCGCTGTTTGAGAAGCTCTGCAGATGAAGCAGCACCGCCAGCCTGTTTGGAAGATTTTTCAAGATGGGAGGGCGCCAATGTGTCGACACAAGTTGCATCCCACACCAGCGAACGACCCAACTTCCAGGGAATAAGCGTCATCCCATCTGGTCTTTTGCCGTCGTCGCGAAACAAACCATTCGGCTCTAAAATTGCTGCGACGTTTGCAGTGACAAATGCCCGACGAATGACGTCATTCAGCGTACTATGGCGAGCAATGCGTCCTGCGCTCTTTGCACAGGAGAGACCGTGGTGACCGAGGCTATCAACCCTCTCTCCGCAGTTGCATCTATGGGGCACGCCGCAAGGTGATCCAATGCGCAAAGATGTGGCTAGCCGGAAGGTCTGATTATCCAGAAGGTTGCCAACATTGGTGGACGGCAGAACTTGCAACCAAAGACCCGACTCCCAGCTAGAAGCGGCATGAAGACGGGCGCGCTCTGTGACTGAGCTGGACGTATTTAATAGCGCCTTCCGTTCCAGCTCACAAAGCGGTCCATCCCATAGCCTCTGAGAAGAAGAATCCCTGGGCAAGTCATCACTGTTGCAGGCTATTTTCCAAGCGTTTAAAGCTTCCGAGAAATGGACAATTTCGAAAGTATCTCCTATAGAGGGCTGAAGAATTTTTTTGATCAATTTATTTGTGCTGCCGATTGAGGACAGAAATGCCGGCAAAGAAACTGATGAAATTTCCCTAATTCCGATACCACCAAATCGCACAGGCAATGCAGCTTGACACCAACTCCGTTCGTTTAAATTTATATTCATGACTGATGATAACGTATGCCTAATAATTGTGTCCAGGCCATGTAGTAAAATTGGGTGCTTCCACAGCTGGGCACAACGTAAGGCATACGTAATCTTAGGCACGAAAAGGCAGTGTCTTATAATAGAATAAGCCATGTGCATGTTTATTTTAGTCAGTCTATCAGAAAAAGCATTAAAATTTTGAATTTTTTCGTTGACATAATCTTCAAATGAATCATCCAAAACAGGAGCGCCTAGAAGACGCAGAGTTTTATTGTCAAGAATTTTGATTTTAGGGGCCATAGAATTAAAATTGTGTTTAATCGAGTCTTTGGATGGGCAGTTATCAGAGATATACAATTCACATTTACTAAAATTTAGATCAAGACCTATTGAGCTGAATTCTGAGATTAAGGTTTGAAGGTCATTTAAAACCGTTGCAGCATCGTCACCGAGGGTACCATCATCAAGATACCAAACATTAAATTTAGACTGCAACTTTTCAATTATTGGGTGAATTGCCAGACTAAAAATAGCCGGCCCCAGTGGATCACCCTGCTGACAACCTACTTCTGAAGAAAGTAAGTTTTGTTGGTATGTTAATTTTGAATTTATTGAGTAACATTGCCAAAGAAAGGGATAAAGATCTGGACAATGAGTTTTAATCTGATTCAAGAGAAAACTTCTATCAATAGAATTAAAAGCATTCCTCACGTCAACTTTAAGAACAACCTTCCCGGGTTGGTGAGAAAGATAATTTCTAAAAGAATGAACGGCAGCTTCGCAACCACCTTTTGAGCCGAAACCAAGCTGAACAGGTTGAAATAGTTTGGATAATTTGAGGCTCTTCAAACGGCAACAAATCTTTGCAGTTAAACGGCGATACGTTGAACCAACTGCAATTGGTCGGATCCCACCATCTTTTTTTATAAGAGCGCAAAGGTTTGCACCATATAAAATATCTGTAACATTATTATTAACCTGACCGGATAGCATTAAATTAACTAATTTCATCAGGGCGACTGTTAATTTCTCGCCCGCGTCTGCATTATAGCTACCGATTAGATCTTTTAAATGCTGAGGCATGAGTGCATCCACACCACCAGCTGAACCAGTTTGGAAAGATGATAATGCTAGAAATATATCATCCTTGGATATAACCAAACTGCCTTCTTCTGGGTCAACATCAGGAGGGTCAGGTAAATTTTGATTTGTCGGTGCACTAGGATGTTTTGAGATTAGAGCAGCTAAGGTAACATCATTATTTGGGGCAACTGTATCATTAGAGAAAAGTAAGCGGGCTGCACCTCTAATATCACCCTCGCTGATCTTGTTTTCTATTATGTGATAAGGAACTTGTTCTGAAGATGGTCTGTGCCGTGGTACATAGGGATGCGTCAGTAAAACAAGATTTAGATCAGTATCAGGATTGCTGCAATTACGCTTAATGCGTGAAGTAAGCGAGGAATGGTCTGAATCAATTCGTGGGACATGAAGGATGCGGTACGGAAAAGTTAATAATTTTTGCCAAGCTAGTTCAGAATTTGAATTTATTACATTTTCTATATCTTTAGCTAAGCATTGAGCTACAGATACTCGAGCACCACGAGGTATACGCTTTACAACCGGCAGGACACGTTTGCATTGTGCCAGTAAAGCCCAAAAATTTGGTAGGCTTTGCAGAGCGCCTGCAGCCGATGCGCCAGGAAGTGGATGGGATAGGATGCCCGTTGAAGGATTACTAATAGGTAACGGTTTATGTTTCTTGGATTTATGGATATTAAGGCCTCTTTGTGTGGAAAACGAACATGTTTGTGGGCATAAATGACATGTATAATCTAATGATACAGAGCAAGATGCTACTGAATCCGTACTATTTACAATTTGGCTGGCCATATAGATCTGCCGTGGACGTTTACTAAGCACTAAATATATACATAAAAAAATAGCAAAAAAAACTAACCATAACATAGACACAAATCACACGAAAATCACTATTTACAAACAAATATACAGAAATAAATAGAAAACTGAATTTTTCCTGTTTTCTGCTGACTGCCACTGTCAAATTAAAATTATAAATAAATTTCAAAAAGGTGGAACTTGATCTGCGATGGAGTTGTTACTTGACCGAGGCTCGCCGGAACAAGGAGCGCCGGCGCGACGTAGAAAAGCCCTTTGGTATGCCTGTCCCTGCAGCGTTTGGCACACACGCCGTTTTCTTTGCGCACGCTCTATCGCTGAAGTCGCCTCAATCAGAGTAAAAGAGTAGCTTTAAATATACTGCCTCTTATAGCTAGTATAATGAATAACTTTCCTTTTTATAATTAAATATTTATCTTGATAAAAATTTTCGACCTGTTGACGGCTCAAAGTCAATCCAAAAAAAAAAAAAAAAAAATCTATTTTTTTATTTTAGTTGATAATGAATATTCATATATTTTGTTATATTAAACAACATTTTACTAAAATCAATTTATTCAACATTGCAAAACGAATCTATACTTCTATACTAATATATAAAGCTGAAGAGTTTGTTTGTTTGTTTGAACGCGCTAATCTCAGGAACTACTGGTTCGATTTGAAATATTTTTTTTGTGTTTGATAGACCATTCATCGAGGAAGGCTTTAGGCTATATAACATTACGCTACAACTAATAGGAGCGAAGAAATAATGAAAAATGTGGAAAAACGGAAAAAAATATTCATTTTTGAGGGAAGTTTAGTTTAAGTTTATTTCACGCGGACGAAGTCGCGGGAACCAGCTAGTTTACAATATTATTTTTACAACTAGTGAGTGCCCGCGGCTTTATTCGCTTCGAGTTTATCTAAAAATCGAACCAGATCGCTTACTACAAATAGCCCAGACCCCTCGATATTATATTGTAATACCTATTTAACTAATTAAATTAAACTCTGTTTTGCGCCGAAAAAAAGCGGCATGTTTTAAAATGAAATTGGGGTTAAAATAGCAATATCTTTAAATATGTATTTGAATCAATTGAATTAATCGATCGCTAAATGTTAAATGAAGAATACTACTAGCCATTTATTACAGAATTAGAATCAATCAACAGATCTGCTTATAGTGAAAGCACTGATTGTGGATAGATATCAGATGGAAAAAAATCAAACACACAGACAAATAGATACAAAATACAAAAAATACTGTTTTGTTTTTTTTATTTATTTACTACAAATTTTAATAATAATTAACACGGTCGTAATCAATTACAGTCAGCTCGTGTTCCCTTGTCGTGCTGGGCGTTACATAAATGTACTTGTGGAGTATACTTTCAAATACTTTCGCACTCGAGGACAAGACTGCAATAGGCCATTACTCTTCAACATCCGCTTTATTGGAGCTTTTAGGAATGAGGCTAAACCTCGACATTTTCCATTGATGCGAGTAGATAACGGATTCCAAAACGGCAGCATTAAAATTATTGCAAACATGGACACAGAAATGCTTTGTGTTCTATTAGTATAAAAAAAATAATGTATATAAATAAATACCACGTAATCTGTTTTTTTCTCAATTACTGTTCATGTACAGAATCCGATCCGTTACCTCAAGTTTTATTATATTAAGTATGTAACGAAGACATAGATCTAATTTATTCGTTTTCTAACTAAAATTAAAACTTTTTCAACTGACTTTTAAAAAACTCTGTAGTCTTTTAGCTTTAGATATGGCACAACACAAAGTTATGGCCAAAAATAAAAAAAAACTCTGTTGTCTGTGTCAATGTCAACTACTTTTGAATATGATGAAATAAAAAGTATTTATTTAATATTATATCTATGATTTTATGATTTAAGGAAAATTACTTCTTTTTATTTTATTTTATATACAAATATTCTTGCAAAATTTTGTTTATGTAAGTAAATCAAAACAACAATTTCTTTTGTTTGTTTTAACATTTTCAGCGCCATCTCTGGTTGCTTTGGAACATTACACAATAAAAGTTATGATCTTCAATCGTGTGAGGTCATTTTTATGCAAATCAAATCAATCTAAAATAATGACGACAGGGCCTGGCGCTTAGCTATTTTGTTGTCACGCCCCAACAATATGATAATAACTATCACTCCAAGTCATTTTAAAAAATATATTAATAGATTAGATATTATTAAAAATAAATGCCGCCACGCCACCGTTAGCTGCGCAGCATTGTCAGGTATGCACTATGCAGTATGGCATAGCGAATACCATAAACGCGCGTAACACGCCTTTAACGTGTCTTGCCGTGTTACGATACAGAAATGGCCTTACAGAATTAGGCCCCAGGGTATACAAACATAGAGCTATGAACACGGTCCGTAAATTTAGTATCGGTCGGCACTTTCAGATGGCGCTTTAGTAAGATTCTACATATTTTAACTTGTCAAACGTCAGTTGTCAATTTCACAATAATTAAATTAAATTACAGAATATTTACCTCCATGGCGGTCGGCCGTGTTCGTGTTATTTTTCTGTATTGTTGAGCTCTTTTCAGTGCTTTTGTCCCTAAGTTTGTTGAGTTTTCTCCTCCAAACTAGTGATCTCGCGCTTGAAATGGTTTGTGTACATTGAGATAGGACTCTAGTGTTTTGAGACAGGACTCCAGTGTTTTGAGATAGGACTCCATTAATTAGTTCATAGTTTTTAATTCCGTATGTAGTGAACATGTCGTACAAGAGGTGCTGTGATGCAGGTTGCGATTGCCAGATTATTGCAAGTCAACCATTGTATTATGTAAAGTCATATTGATTTCTGGTTCTGGGGACCGGTATATTTTTGTCTCCAACAAAAATAACTGTGCTGTCATCTGCAAATAGCACCATTGGATGTTTTGTGATAAAATAATAAACTTAAATTGTTTTTATGTTAAATGGTTTTATTGCATCCATTTCCTTTTATAGAAAGCAAGCTCGTAGCTATAGATAGATACCCAATATAGGTAGATTATATGTAAATTGTATAGATAGCTATATACGTAGGTATGTATGTATAGCATGGACTTTAGTTCCGTTCGGCAAATACAGTGTGCGCCACTGTTCTACGACCAGTTCTGACAGTAAAGTAAACTCAGCGGAAGAGTGTAATAACCTTTTGGGTAACCCTACTGACCAAATAACGATTCTTGCCCAAAATATAAGGAACATCCGAAAAAATCTAGACCAATTTTTACTATTTCTTGCTAGGTTATCTTTTCGTCCAGATGTCATAATTTTCTCTGAAGCTCGTATATACGATAGCTTTACTAATATTTATTTGCCGAACTATAACTGCCACTCATCCACTATTTTGAGAAACCAAAATGATGGCATAGTTGTCTCCTTCTGTCGTTATAGTATGTAGGTATAATATGTATATGTGTTATATATTTATAGTTATTTGCACTTATATGAAACTAGCTGTGCTCGCGACTTCGTCATAATAGTTATTTTGGGCATTAATTCTTTCATACATATTTTTTTGATATCTTGAACCGTTTTCACAGCGCACGCAACGTAAGCGCTCAAAGATGAATAATTTTCCCCGTTTTTTCCACATTTTCTATTGTTTCTTCGCTCTTATTAGGGTGGAGTTCACCAAACTTTTAACCGCCAGTTTAACTGTAGTTTAAACATTTTTTAGTGTACACCACAATGTAACCGGCGTTTAAGTGCCTTAACTGCGAGATTATCTTAACTGAGCTCCAATACCTCGTTTAACTCTCAGTTACGCTCTATAGTAGTCTGAGGTTACGTTACATTTGACATATTTTGGCAATCTCGAGTCAACATTGTTTATTTTATTCTTGAGTTATTTGCAAAGTACACCTAATTATTAATTATTTCTACATTTTCTTGCTTATGTCAATATTGATTGAAATTAAAAAGATTTGACCATTACTCTAATAATTTTAATTTAATTCAGAAAAAAATATATGCTTCTTCAAATATTGGTAGATAATATTTTGTGTAGTATTTACAAAATAGAATTAAAATTCATTTAATGTATAAAAAATATTTAATCTAGAAAAAAAAATTCGAGACATAAAAGCACTACTGACAAAAAATTCTTAAATAAAAACTTAAGACTGAACTGACCGATGTTATTCAGTCATAAGTGTTTGTGTTTTTAATTTCTCTCGATGGAATTGCTCTTCTGGAACGGCAATCCTAACAGCTCCCTCTTTTGCAGCACTTTCTTGAACAATTCTGATTATTAAATTTTTTCTTCAACTCAAAAAATAAAAATTAACACAAAATACAAACGAAAATAACCACCACGATCAAGACAAATCAACACATGAAAAATATTGACATTTGTCAATGACATAAAAATGGAACAAATTACCAGGCCATATCGAAAAATCATGCTCTTAAAGCTCCTCGGTTACGTATAACGCTTTTTCTAATTTGGCAGTCTATTGGTTTACGCTTCCAAGTTCAAAAGCAGTCATAAAACATACAAGTATGCCGTGATGACTGTCTTCGTTATTGACTCGCATAATACGAACGTTCAAAAACTTTTACCTGCTTGCTCTGAAGTGAACTTCGTGCGGTTGGTAATCTCTTGTGATATTTCCTCCGAGGTAATCTCGCAGTTTTCTAACTGTGGATTAGTTTTGAGTGGTGAACAGTAAATATTTAAACCTTAGTTTAAACGGTAGTTATATTTTAACTGGCCGATTTAGTAATCGTCGGTTTAGGCACATTAGGTGAACTCCAGCCATAGTTGCAGCGTGATGTTATATAGCCTAAAGCCTTCCTCGATAAATGGTCTATCCAACACAAAAATAATTTTTCAATTCGCACCAGTAGTTTCTGAGATTAGCGCGTTCAAACAAACAGCTTTATAATATTAGTATAGATACTCGTATGTGTTATTTGTAATTATATATATAATATTGAATATTTTATTGTTTGTATATATTTTCTCGTTTTTGAACACCCCATCCATTATATTTCTTTCGACTCCTGTCCATCCTACGGTTGCCTGGAAAAAATCGCTATTAGCGATAAGGCCGCCAGTTGTGGCACTATTTTTTAAGTCTTTTGTGTTTCTGTTTGTCTTTTTTTTGTCAATGTGTGTTACAATAAAAAGTTTATCTATCTATCTATTACAAGGTATTTTGTATTTAAATTCAATAAATACTTGTGTTGATTCTTGTCGTTTGTATGTATTATAATAAGTATATGTATTTACAAAATAAAAGTATATAAGTATTATATCCGTTATCTAGTAGCCACGGCACAAACGTTTGCTTAGTGTGGGGCTAGATGGCGGTGTGTGTAATGTCCCGGAATATTTATTTATTATTTTATTATTACATAATCTTTTTTTATTGCCCCAGTGTCGAACGACCCCTACTGGATGGCGGCAACATCTCCTGAGAGATCGTACCCGTTGAGCACGTCGCTGTGGGAGGTGGCGGTGCTGCATTGGCACACCACGCCCGCGGTGGCCGCCGTTGCGGACGCCGTGCTGGCCGCCGCGAGGGGCGCAGCACCCCTGCTCCTGTACGCGCCACAGGTCAGTACGATGTACCTTTCAGCCTTATATCAAATCAAATCAAAAAATTCGTTTATTTTACAAAATCCTTAGGCCATAATATAGTTACATATAATTTAATAACAAAAGATTCAAGTAAGTAGGTACTAATAAATTTTCTTTTCTAACAATTCTAAAACTATGCAGACGCTTGCTACCTAGACGTAACCAATGAGCAGCTCGTTAAACTCGAGCGTCTTCAAAATTTCTGCATTAGGTTTATATTTGGTTTACGTAAATATGACCACATTTCTGAGTTTCGAAAAAAGCTCAAATGGTTACCAATCCGTCTTCGCCGTAATGCACACATCCTCTCACTCTTGTATAAAATCCTCTTCAATCCTTACACTCCTCTGTACCTAAAAGAAAGGTTTTCCTTTGTCACTGCCTCCTATTCCGATTCTCAGCGCTCTTCTCGTTTCCTTCACTTGAAATTTCCTGAGTTTAGCCATCCCAATCTCTACTATCACTCCTCTTTCACTGTGCAAGCAGTTCGCTTGTGGAATGACCTGCCACTTAATATCAAGCAGGCTAAATCCTTGCCCATATTTCAGAGCTTGGTTTTTAATCATTACATTTCTACTTTGTGATGTTAGTTGGTGTGTGTAAGTCTTTTTACTTGAAATATGTTCTGCTTTCTTTTAATTTTGTGTGATTTCCTTCAATGTATATATTTCCTTTAAATATCAATAATATGTAGTTTTGTGTGTAAGTACGTATGTTTGTATATTGTTTACTTTGAATGTTATATTTGTTACTGTGTTTTATTTTTAAATTATTTAATATTGTGTTAAGTACGCCAGCTTTACGGATCTCCTCTAGTGTTGTCCAAACTAGGTTACCTGGAAGAGATCACTTTAGTGATAAGGTCGCCCAATGTCCCTGGTTACCTTCCACCTTTATGTTAAATATGTTCTTCTTTATTTGGTGTACAATAAAGTATATTTGATTTGATTTGAATTCAAGAATTTTATTAATAAATAAAAAATGTGAAATAATTCAAGAGAAAATTGATTAAAAACTAAGGCTTAAATGTGGGCGTAAAATAATACAATTTATCTAGCGTTTAGAATCTTACAAAGGTTTATAAATTTCCTAGGAAATGTATAAACTTGTTATTTTACGGTGACATATATAGTAATTCTACTTTGATATTATACCTATATTTTTAATGCATTTTTTTTCCACAGTGGGACGAGTTCGACTTGGAACTAAGGAAGCGTTTCATGGTGATAGAGATGAACTTCATCCGGCCGCCGGCCGTCTTCCACCAGCCCCTAGGCTGGTGGCACCATCCGACGACAGACGTCTACTAATATCCCTTTCAGGCCCAAAATATTATTTCTGTAAATTTCGATGTTAGTGATGAGAGTAAGAGATGTTCGAGTTATGATAAAAAAAAAATACTTTTATTTTTACTTTTTTTATTGTTTCAGACTGAAACGTCAAAACCTCATATCTTGAAAAGCGTGAGATCAACAACGTCTTAACATATAAGATTACATTACTGCATCTTTATAGAATACATACTATCTAGCCTATTGATGCACTCTCAATATGATTTTCCACTACCGCTTTAGCCTCTTCTCTTATAAAATCAGGCGTTAAATTTATATCAGAATCAGATGAACTCATTTTATAGGTACAAATCTCTGCTATACGTATAAACAAAAGTGTTCAAATCGAAAAAATAAATGAAGATCGAATTACCGCTTTCCCGCCTATTTTGTTTGTTTTTTAGGGTTCCGTACCTCAAAAGGAAAAAACGGAACCCTTATAGGATCACTTTGTTGTCCGTCTGTCCGTCCGTCCGTCCGTCTGTCCGCGTAGAGGTATGAAGCTGAAATTTATATCAATTACTCAGGTCTACTGTCCCTTGAAGCTGTGAAAAAATCAAACTTCTAAGCCAACGCAATCAAAAGATACAGCCATTTATGCCGCAAATTTTCGACACTTGCAAGGGAATCAAAACCTACAGGGTGCTTCCCGTGAACTCAGAATCTTGAAATTTGGTACGAAGCAACGTCTTATAGCATAGATAAAGGAAAAATTACGAAAACCATAAATTTTTAGTTACATCACAAAATATTTAACCTTGCAGGTTTGTACGGAACCCTCGGTGCGCGAGTCCGACTCGCACTTGGCCGGTTTTTTTTTTCTGTGGCCGGCCAGCTATTCATTTTTTTAGCCATTATTTTTTAATTTCATCATTGAAAAAATGGTAAATATTTTGCCCAAATCTAAGTTATTTTAAAGAAATAAGTTATTTAAAAAATATATATTCTTTAATCATAACTTAACTTATTTCAATTCTACATCGTGGCTGTATAGAAAGTTGGGACTTGGTTCAATAGATATGTGAAAAAAAACTTTTTTTTATAATTTGACAGCTGTCACTTGAATGCGATTCTCCCTAGGGATGAAACGTATTACCTTCAACCCGCTCCTCAGGCAACTTTCAGAGTATGAGTAATGAAAGAGAATTTTTCAATTCGCACCAGAAGTTCCTGAGATTAGCGCGTTAAAAAAAACAAACAAACAAACCCTTCAGCTTTATAATATTAGTATTTCAAGAGAAATAAATACACATATTTTTTTGATATTTTGAACCGTTTTCGCAGCGCACGCAATCAAGGATAAAAAAAATCCCGTTTTTTTTCTACATTTTCCATTGTTTTTTCGCTTCTATTCGTTGCAGCGTGATGTTATATAGCCTAAAGCCTTCCTCGATAAATGGTCTACTAAACACAAAAATAATTTTTCAATTTGCACCAGTAGTTCCTGAGATTAGCGCGTTCAATAAACAAACAAACATACAAACAAACTCTTCAGCTTTATAATATTAGTATAGATGATAATCAATGATTTATGGAAATTTGGGAGAAGAATTTTAACTGTTTTTTTTACTTAACATGTTTTATATAAGTTTCTAAAGTGAAAAAGTGTTCTTTATGCCCTAATTTAGTTGTACGCCGAAAGGTAACTGGTAGAAAATGTACTATTCTAACGTTATACCATCGGTATGTAAGTGCAGTAATTAACGATTTCATTTGAACGCTCATGGAATAGGACAATTCGAATTTATAATGTCTACGTAAGTCGCTTATTTTAGGTATTTAAACTTATGACTATTTATAGATAATGATCAATTAGAAACCGGTTTAGAATGCGATATATTATAGTATCATATATCAAGGATCCTCTTGGCTGCTCTCGGAGATTGTGTCAGCGAGGTAGTCAACAAAGCTGGCTGTGATATGACACACACACATACACGCAGCCACTCTGTTGGCTATCGCGCTGTCATTCCTTGCCATTTTCTTCTTCTTTATTCCGTTGCGCTTTTTTCGTCTTCTTTCCTTATTCCAAATTTAAGGGCGAGGCCCTTGTCTAGTGCGCCATTTCACGGTTATCGGGGAATCCTTATAGCTTTTTCAATTATAATACTTTGATTATAAAATAAATCAAAATATGAATAGGTACTATGTTACTAAAATTACTACAATTAACATAATTACAACATCTATGTATTCTTTTATACAGGGCTACTGATAGCTAAAGCCTAGTATTGTAAAAAAAGCTTCAGAACAGCAATACGATTAAATGAAGGAATTCGAGCAAGTTTATCGATCTGCGACTATATTATATGTATGTATTGGAAAAATATGATTTTTAAAATTAGTAAAACAAACATTGTAGAATTAGCTAAAGTGGTTTTCTGTTGTGTGATAGAATAAACAATGAAACAAAGCCGCCCTCAGAAAGACTGCGGTAGTTACCAGTTACCCTGTAAAGTGATAATATGTCAATATTTTTAGCTAGGTATAAGTACTTTAAAACGACATTATTTTTATGTACAATAACTATTTGATAAATATATATTTCAGGAATTTAGTTCAAATTGAATGATGACACAAAGAGGAACATTATACAAGACAGGGGTATATATGAAAGTAGCGATGGTGTCGGGTGGCAGCCGCGGCGGCGGCGGCGCTCATCAAAGCTGGCTGTGATATGACCCACACACACATCACTGCCACTTTGTGAGAGCCGCGCACCTCCAAGTCTCGCCAACTATACAACATGCGCGGGTAACAGTGTCGACGCTTGCTCGTAGCTCCGTCCGAAGGATCGCGGCCCAGCTCGTCAAAAATGGCTGTGATATGGTACTGCAACATGGCACAGCCAATTTCACGAGTGGACCGCGGCGTGGGTGGCAGACGGCGGCGCTGGCGACTTCTCTCCGTCAACCGACCACATCAAAGTGGCTGTGATATGAAGCTTTAAACACATGTCACATCCGCTTTGACAGGCTCGGACCGAGATTGGCCCAGTTCATTACGGTCGCGTAATGTCATCTTCACTTCGTGCAGTCTTGGTCCTCGTGCAGTCTCCTGAAGTGGTCATGAGGCCGTGCTCATCAAAGCTGGCTGTGATAGCTACGAAGTGATCTATGACAAACCGACTTTGATGGCAGAGCCACATTGCGATCAAATTGTCTGAAAAATCACATCCAAAATAGAAATCATAAAATATTTTATCCAGCATTTAAGCATTTTGTTGGTAGTTTTGTATCATAGAAAAATAAATACAATTATTCTGTTATTATTTTTACATAATAAACACTATCTAAGTAAATAGTATCTATCTATTTGCTTATATTATATAACATAACGAGTATAGCATAACAACCTGTATTCTGAGATCTATACAAAGGTGTTATTAGAAACCAAAAAATTGACAATATTTCAAGCAATTATTCTCAACAAATTTCCAAATGCGACTGAAGCTTTCAGAGAATATGTTATCAGTAACTCGAGAATTAAAATTATGTATTACGTACATAAGTTAAATCAATGAAATATAAAAACCAAAGGTGATACAAAAATCAATCTGCCCAATGTAATATTTACGGAAATTGGTCCATTCGCAAAAATAAATCAAATTAAAAAATAATAAGACAAAACGCCTGATAGAAAAGTATGAGCTTGTTGCTCATTTACTATCCATTTTGTATAGAAATTTGCGTTTGAAGATTGCTACTTGTGAAATGCCAATTAGTTATTATATCTATCTATCTATACATTTTTTCGCGCGCCGCGCTCTGTCAAGGCGACACCACGCAAGTTTGCTCCGCAATTATTAAATGTTTTTTCCGGTTTAAAGCGAATCATCGGACATAGAAGATACAATATCACTGGGATAACCTTTCAACACCTGCGTTAGCGTTTATACGAACAAAATCGATGCAGTGGTTTCGAAGATATGAGCAAAACAGTGTTCAAGAATTGTGGCAACCGTTGTTTATTTTGACACATTGCGCATGAACATCGTCCGGATTGGAGCGGTAAGAGAAGCTGAGTCACAAAGATATACACCTACACCCACCCGTTCATTGAGTCATATTCATCCACGGAACAATCTGAGTAACTATTTCGTTCTAAAATTTCAAGCGAGAACAGTCTAGTGGATCGCGACATGGACTGAAGATTTTGAAGTCGTGAGTTCGAATCACAACGACCATTTCTTTTTGCACATTTTTTTTTTTTTGCAATTTTGTTACTTTGAGAACTGAAAGTAAAATATTGACTAAAAATGGACAAAACAAGAGATTTTGACATTGAAAATTATGTGAATTTCAATATAAGACGACAACAGAAGGCTAGTTCTGTGGGAAACTTGAATGACTCCTCGATATATGAGACAAGCTTACCACTGTCTGATACAGACATATTATGTGACCTGGATGACTCCTTGAAAATTAAAGTAGATGACTTAGAACAAAAATTAGCATCTGCGAATGACATGGTAGATAATCTTCTTTTAGAAAATGGACAATTAAAACAGCAAATAGAAAAAGATAAGAAAATTATAGAAACATATAAAAAATTTGACTTCAGCGAAGTACAGACATCACCTATATTAGCCAATAAGAAGAAAAGATTTCGTATACTCACGGGAGCAGAAAGCACACCGAATTCCAGGAAGTCAGTTACTATAGATAGACAAAAACTTTTAACTGACATTCAGCAAGAATCAATAAACGAGCTCAACGAAAAGATAAGACAGCTGGAAGAATGGATTAAAGAAGAGAAGAAGAAAAATGAAGAAATTGAAAGACAAGGAAGACAAGCAAAAGTTGCGGAAAAATCTAGAAGAAAAGTAGTAATCAAGCAGTACAAATGCTCAACATCGGCTCTTAAAAAAGTTAAGTGTTTCGCAAAAAAGATTAAGAAGTTGGAGAAACAGTGTTTAATTCTAAATACAGAAAATACAAAACTAGAGCATAGAGTTTTAGAGTTAACTACAACACAAAATCTAGTTAAAAATAGAAATAATAGCAGCAGAGAAGGAGAGAATAAGATTGAAGGACAGGAACAGAAGAGCATCAAAGAAGACGAAAAAGTTGCTGATAGCATAAGAAGAAGTCAGACTAAAAGAAGAAACATAGCAATTTTTTCAGATATACTAGGACAAGGAATTGTTACAAAATTACTGAGACAAACCAGAGCGGACTACAATATTATCAACTATTGTAAACCTGGCGCCAGTTACGACAAGATATTGGAAAACTTCACATCTATTACAAAAAGTTTTGACTCTAGCGATACAGTGGTGATATTAATAAACAAATACAATGAATCAATTGATATGAAATTCGGAAATAATGAATACATTAAAACAGTCAAAAAGATATTATATGAAGAAAAAAGAAAATTCAATGTTATAATGTGTGGAATAAGATATGATAACCAAAATGACATAAGTATTTACAACACCAACATGAATTTGGTACAGTTAGCTAGCTGTACAAGCAAAGTGAAATACATAGATCCCAATTTCAGGGACAATCGAGGGAAACTATACAGCTACAGCTATTTGAAAGGTTTTTGCGCTCAAGCCATAGCCACTGCTGCTGATTCGAAAATATTTCCGTGCACATCTACGCTACGATTCATCCCACAATCTTCAAATCAACTGTTACAACAATCTTCAACAAATTTTCAGACAAAGAATTTAAACAAGACCAACTCATAATATACCATGCTAACGTACAAAGTATGAATAACAAACATTTAGAAATAGAAGATTTTGTACGAGACCATACTTGCGATATTTTGTGTTTAACAGAAACATGGGGACAAGACGACCGTGTAGCGACGATGGTGATTCCAGATTTTGAGCTTGCGGCATTATTTAATCGAAAGTTCTTTATACACGGTGGTACTGCTATATTTGTCAAAAATGGTATAGAGTATAAAGTTAGGCACGACATAAATAAACTAGCATTCGAAATGAATTTTGAATTAGCAGCGATCGAATTAAAATATTGTAAAATTATTGTCATTGCAGCATATAGGCCGGACAAAGATATATATTTATTTTTTGAATTGTTTAATAAACTCATGCATAAACTGTCTAAAGAAGATAAACGGTTCGTAATAGCTGGAGATTTTAATTTAAATATTTTTAAGAAGGATAAAAATGTAACAAGAATTATGAAAATTATGCATAATTATAACTGTAAGTTTCTGATTAACCAAGCCACTAGAATAGAAAGAAATAGCGCAACTTGCATTGATAATTTTATTGCTAATTTTGATGCCTATGATTGTTCAGTAATGAATAAAAAAATTGCAGATCACAAAATCATTAAGCTTACAGTACTAGTTAATAATGTAAAAAAAGTAAAAAACATGAATAATATGACCCGAAGAATATCAGACAATAATAAAAAATATTTTCATTATTTGTTCAATAAAGAATATTTAACTGTAAAGAATGAAATTTTAGTTTGTGACGATTCTAATATGAAGATGAAGATTTTACAAAATGCTATTAAACATTGTTATGAAGTTGCTTTTCCAAAATTGAGGAACTGTAGAAATAAAGTAGTTAAAAAGTGGACAACGAAAGGAATTGAAATTTCTAAAAATAATTTGGCAAAAATGGAATTATTACAAGAAGCACAACCCTGTAATAAACGTATTATACGAATAAGAAGATATAAAAAAACATTAAAGAGAGTTTTTAATGCAGCCAAAAGTTTATATTATAGACAGAGAATAGAAAAGTCACACAATAAAATAAAAGAAAGCTGGAATATCATAAGAGAACAAGTAAAATATAACAAGAAGAAAGAGAATAAGAAAATCATAACGAAAATAATAAATGAAAATGGAAAAGAAACTGAAAACTATAAAGAAATTGCAGACGCTTTTAATACGTTTTTTACTAATGTCGCAAAAAAAATAACTGGAAACATTGACGTTAATGTAGATAAAAGCTTGGAATACCTAAACATGAAGCCAAAGACAGAAAAAAATATAAATTTTGAATTCGTGGACATACAAGAACTATTGACAATTGTGAAAAGCATGAAACAAAAGACATCACCTGACATTTTAGACATAACTTCAAAGACATTAAGAGAACTTATATTAGCAAATAATAACCTATTAGAATTATTACACCTGACAATTAATGACTGTATAAGTGAAGGGATATTTCCAGATTGTTTAAAATCTGGCAAAGTTATACCATTATATAAAAAAGGAGAAAACACGGAATTAGGAAACTACAGACCAGTATGTATATTGCCAACAATATCAAAAATATTAGAGACTGTTATTAAAAAAAGGATAATAAAGTATTTCGAAGAAAATAATTTGTTCACAGCCTCTCAATTTGGATTTCGTCCAGGCCGATCCACTGAAATGGCCATAAGAAAAGTAATTTATTACATTATTGAATCTTTAGACAAAGCAAAAAAATGCGCAAGTATATACTGCGACTTATCGAAAGCCTTTGACTGTCTACGCCATGATATTCTGATTAGAAAACTAGAATACTACGGATTTGAAGGACCCGAATTAAACATGATGAGATCATACTTGAGCAACCGTAATCAAGTGGTATATGTGAATGATGTTATATCTTCCACAAGTCGTGTAGATATTGGTGTACCTCAAGGTTCAGTACTAGGACCTGTACTGTTTTTAATTTATGTAAATGACATCGTAAATGCAATGCCAGATTGGGCATATGTTAGCCTATTCGCTGACGACACCCATGTAGGGATAAGTGACAAAAATGTAACAAATGTGGGTAGTAAGATAATTGAAGCAAAGAATATTTTGAAAGACTGGTTTTGTGCGAATGGTATTATTCTTAATGCTGATAAAAGTAATGTAATGCACTACTATTCTAAAAAAGGATGTGCAGGAGAGATTTCTATAAAAGAAAACGTATTTTTAGGTTATACAGTTGATTACACTGTGACTCATTCGGCACACATTACAAAAGTTTGTAAAAGTCTAGCCATTGCAGGTTATGTATTGCTTAAATTAAGGAAATTATTAGATAAAAAATCGCTTTTGTCAGTATATCACGCATATATTCAGTCTAGATTGAGATACGCTATCACTGTATGGGGCAACGCTACAGAGATTATCAAAGTGTTGAGAGCACAAAAACGAGCCATACGGATTATGTTGGGACTAAGAAAAGGAACTTCAGTCAAGAAACACTTTAAGAATAATAAGATTATGACTGTAATATCTCTATATATATTTAATTGCTTACTAGAAATTTACGACGAGAAGGATCAATTGGCTTCAAATAATAAATACTGTCTAAGAAAACAAAACAATCTCAGAAAACCAAACATTCGACTAGTCAAAGCGCAAAAACAAGGCTTGTATAATAAAATCAACATGTTTAACAAACTGCCGCCAAAAATAATAGAATTGTCGGCTATACATTTCAAAAGAACACTAAAACAATTCTTTGTAAGCAACCCATTTTATTCTATTAAGGAATTCATGACTATGCCACTTGTAGAATCTTCATTTCTTCATGTTAGTTAAATTAGAGATCATATTTTATCTGGTATTGTAATTTTGATGCAAAAACTTATAGTTATATAAATAAATTAATTAGATAATAAGAGTGATAAATTACTTAGTATTTAAGAAAAATATGTAAACTGACTTGCCCTATATGATGTGATGTCATAAGGTGAATAAAGCTTTTATCTTTTATCTTTATCTTTTATCATATAATAAAGCTGGAGAGGTTTGAAAGTCTGAACGTTGAATATATTTAAAAAAAATGCTTGGAGATACTTCGAATTGGCAGCAGAACACTTTCCAACAATTTTTAGAATTTTTGTCTGTTTATCTGTGTCTCTTTGTGTCTGTTTATCTAAAAGCTCCTCATGCAAAAATGGTTGAACGGAACATCATGATTTTTCGGACGGACTTTCTATCCTGAAATAATGTGAGGGAACCCGCAGGAGTTCACTAGTATTATATAAATACCTTGTGCCTGATTCCACACGACAATTCACGTAACCATATCAATGAAAGGCCACCAATATTAAAAAATAATAATTTGTGTATACTATTATTAGGCCAAGATTTTTTTTTAATTAATCAGGTGTTATGACGTTTATCTACACTAATGTTGTAACATTCTACTTATGTTTACAATACTTGACTTATAATTACTACTGTTATAGCACAGACAACAACACTCAATTTAAGCAATTTCACATGATGTTATAATATCCACATCGATATTGTAATAGCTCATTATAACATCGAAAAAGCGTGACCAACCTGATTGCAGGGCCAATCAGGTTGGTCGCCCTGCGCTCTCGTTGGTTAGATTTTAATGGCGGCAAAATCACTGTGACAATACACGTACGCGTGAATTTAATGTTTCGCAATGTGTTTTGTTTTTTAAATACAAATTAAAAGTTAAAAATGGATAGCGACGATGATATTTGTACGCATCCGGATATTCTAGAATTGGCAATAAAAGTAAGTCCAATCTTTTGCCAGAAAAATCTAGAAAATTATATGAAAAATTAACTTTTGTCAGCTTTTACTCTTGTTGTTTGATTAATTGCATTAGTGAAGATAAAGTAGTGTATGCAACTGCATATAACTTCATTATATGACAGTTGCATAAACGACTATTATGGACCATTCTCTTTCAATATACTAAATTATTAAGCACAGAATTGGAAGTAAATTTAATTATCAATAATCATTTTGATTTAAGACGATTTATCTTGTGACTTTGTAATAAAAGCTAAGAATTGTCTTTTTTTTCATGGATATAATATAGTACGGATAATAATATAATACAATAATTTCGTACCGTCGACCTGATCTGATGATGAAGCCGGAAGGCAGGCACTGGCTCTCCAGAACGGAACAGCAAATATAAACCACCACTTGTTAAAATGGTCTAGTAGTTTCACAAGAGATAATCTTCAAGGTCTGATAATGCAGCTGAGAAAAGAAGGTAGGCTGGACCTCCGTAACCATTTTTTTAAAACGTTAAACAAAACTGTTTTCTAAATAGGTACGTCACTATATAAATAAACGTATATAATATAATATGCTTCATTTGATAAAAAAATCTCGTACAATTAATACAGATTGTATGTTATAATATGAGAAGTATTATTGTGGGCACTTATTGCCGGACCCGTATGCCCCGGCGGGAGTTTGAGCGCAAACTGTCCCTTGTCTCGTTAGATCAGCTTCACAGGTACAGATAGGTATTTCAGCTACCTGGATCTGCAATTACATATATTGCGATGCAACACGGTCCATATTTGCACGTACTTACAGTATATTTAATCTCTACATGTCTGCTGTGAATAATAGTTGGCGGATTTTCACTGGGCGGCCCGTCTAGGATGCATTCCCACCGGGCTGTATAGTGTATAGTCGCGCCGCGACGATTCTCGAAGTTTACCGTTACCACCGGCCTACCTGCGCGTACACGTAAACAAGATGTTTACCTCATTTTAATTGCGTTCCAGATAGGGTTGTAACGGAACTCCGCCTCCGGCTCCGTTACTGCGGAACTTCCGCAAAGAATCGAACCTCTGCCTCCGCATCCGCCTCCGCAAAATGTATGCGGAGTTTTAACGGAGGTTTATTTACGTTAAAATACAACGCGTAACGAGCGACGCTGGGAGACGCAGCCGCAGAGCTGCATGTTTGCGAGTGAAATGGTTAAGATTTTGTCTGCGCCGCCGGCCGCGGGAACACGGGGGAACGCTGGCAGACGAGCGGGACGGTGGCGGGGCGTGAACGATTGAATGACAGGATTCAACTTGTCGAAATGTCGAATTGTTCGGTATGCGTAGTTGTATTGTGATTGCGCCGCGTGATTGTTTATTTGTTTTAAGTGATCTAGTGCGTAATTAATTAGTAGTCTTTGATAAATTCTTATTTAAATCACGTGATGAAGCCGAAAACAAGTGAGATTTTGCAGTTTTTTGTTGAAATAGATGATAATTATGCAAAATGCAAAAGCTGCGGACAAAACTATTCAAGAAAAGGCCGGACAACAACATCACTGAAGGGGCATTTAAAATCTATACATAAAGAAAAATTTGAAGAGCTTTGTAAAATGGAAGAAGAACGAGAAAAGAGCAAATTGAAACCGACAACGTTTTTACACCATAACAGCAAGCTAAGCGGCAAATGTCTTTAGAAGAATCCACGAAAAAAAGTCAAATGTGGGATTCGTCTCACCCTAAAGCAAAGAAAATGGATGATGTGATCGGAGAAATGATTGCTATTATAATATTGACTTCAATAAACCATGAATTTCTATTATTTACACGTCAAATTCCACCTCCGCCTCCGCCTCCGTTAACCTCCGCCTCCGCGGAGGCGATCCTCTTCTCCTCCGCATCCGCCTCCGCCTCCGCTAAGAGGACCTCTGTTACAACCCTAGTTCCAGATTGTTCGACATTCATCATTGTTAAGTGTAACACAAAAGAAACTAATTTGCATAACAATGGTTTTACAACCTTGTTTACATCAAGCGCTCACCTACCTAATTTGCATGACAAAGGATCTATGGTTGTGTTTTGATCCAAGTAATACAAAAGCATTCGAGAAGTTTCTTACCGATATATAAACGGGCGCAGCTCGGGCCAAAGGACAGTTTCAATCAAGCGATCGAAGCGAACAGTCAAGCGATACCGAAGCGATATTACGAGTGTGAAAGTGCTAAGTGAAGTACTGTGTAGTGAACGCGTGTGCTTAGTGTTTTTCGTAGTACTCTACGTACTTGTGTGTGAAAACATCGTCGAATTAAAGGCAATAAATTAAGGCATTCTGTTTTTCCTTAAAAACAGCCCCCTATCCCGTACCAGTATTAATTGACCAATCAAGCTGAAAGTCTGTTGCATCTCTCTGGCCTTAAACTCGGTGGAGCTTTAGAGCGTCGTCTTGATCCTATTACGAACTATAATCCGCTCTGGGGTCGAGCTTATTGCTCACATCACCTCTACATGTCTGCTGTGAATAATAGTTGGCGGATTTTCACTGGGCGGCCCGTCTAGGATGCATTCCCACCGGGCTGTATAGTGTATTAATTGACCAATCAAGCTGAAAGTCTGTTGCATCTCTCTGGCCTTAAACTCGGTGGAGCTTTAGAGCGTCGTCTTGATCCTATTACGAACTATAATCCGCTCAGGGGGCGAGCTTAAAGCTCACATCACCTCACGCCTACCATCTGGGAAATTCAGAGATTATACAACGTGCGTTTGACACCTATATACACCTTACTAATACTAGATAACTCTTGGTCGCTTTGTCATGGTTTCGTATTTCTAAGCTAAGATTCACATTTACCTGGGTGGGTTGCAAAATACCGGTTTACGCTGAGTAACCGATCCAGGGTAGAGGGTTTTTTCAAGGGCTAATAGTAGGTAGTAGGTAGACAAGACCGAGTGTTCATTTGGATGGAGATTTCAATGGCGCCCGTTGGCTGGCAATGAAGAACTTTGTAAAACAATGCCTAATGAGTTACGAGTGCTCCTCGACGACTATTATAATATTACACGTACAAATAGATACCGTTTACTTTGGTAATGTAATTGGGTATCATATTTTTTTAGTATTTTACGTTTTAATTTTTTTGTTTGATATTATGTAAAGTCTGAAATAAATAATTGAAATTTATACATATAATAAAGCTGAAGAGGGTCAAAATCTGTAGATCGAAGATTTAAGAATAAAATGGGGTACTAATCGATAACAGAACACGTTTATCTTTTTATTGGTATGTAGGTAGTATGCGAGGTCATAGGCTACTTTTTATCCCGAAATGATGCAAGCGTCCACTAGTAGTGATATAAAGATGATAATACTTTGAATTCAGAAAAAAACACTGTTTCTATTATCTTTAAATCACCCTACTAAAATAAAGTACGTTACGAGCTTATTTTCGGGAGTGGCTAACTCTGGAGTTAGAGTTTTCAAAGCGCTCTGTTATAATCTCTTAACTTATGTTAATAATATAATATCAAAAATAAGTTATATTGTGATAACAATTGACAAGACGAGCAAGTTACGCGCCCGATGTGCAGTCATTAAAGTTATTACTAAGAATTGCAGTACATAATTAATCTGACTGAATTGTTTCCGATGACTTAATTATATAGTAACGCAGATTCTATTATATCCATAAAAATCTAAGAAACATTTATTTAAAATTCTTGAGCGAATTATAAACAAACAATTAACTAACTACTTAGAAAACCGGTCCTTACTATCACCTCAACAATACGGCTTCCGCAGAAATCGGTCCACCGCTCAAGCAGTTGGTGACCTTACTGAGCATGTAGCCAAGAGTCTAGATTCTGGGGACAAATGTCTGGCTATATTTCTAGACTTGGCTAAGTGCTTTGATAGTTTATCAATCCCTATCTTATTAAATAAACTAGAACACCTAGGCATTAGAGGTACACAACACCAATTTTTTTATCATTATCTTACTGAAAGAAAACAAAGCGTTAGGCTCGATAACGTGATAATACGTGAGACCGAGAATGTTACTTTCGGGGTTCCCCAGGGGAGTATATTGGGTCCCACGCTGTTTTTGACTTTTATTTACCAATTATGCAGTCTCGAGCTGCCCAATGGAAAGATTATCGGTTTCGCTGACGACACCTGCCTGATCTTCCGAGCCAAAACATGGCCTGAATTATTTGAGGTAGCTCAGAAAGGTTTCAATATAGTGTTGGGTTGGTTAAACCAACACTTGCTTACCCTTAACGCTGATAAAACTAAAGTAATTACTTTTTCGCTAACAAAACGGACACAACCTCCTGCTAATCTTACTATCTTGGCTCACACATGTACAAATAACAACGAGTGCTTTACTGTAAGTGTGTACAGTGACTGTACATGTGGGTAATTGGAAAGGGTCGAAAATATACGCTACTTATAGGTGTCATTATTGATAGACATTTAAATTTCAAAGCACACATTCAAACCCTGACGGGCAGAGTACGAAAACTGATTACTATTTTTAAAAACATCAGACATATAGCTGATAATAAAATCCTAAGAATATCATACTTCGCTCTCTGTGAGTCACTGATCACCTATTGTATCGAGAGTTGGGGTGGTTCAAACAAAACACATGCCCTAAAAGTTGAAAAAGCCCAACGAGCCATTTTAAAAGTGAGCAATTCTCTCCCTTTTCGATACCCAACAGTAGATTTAATTTACGGGAACTATAATACAGCAAACAGTAGATTTGTACAAAAAGACAGATGTTTTAACAGTTAGGCAACTTTTAATTTTAAAAACTTTAATAAATCAACATAAAAACTGCCCACTCGTATCGAGTGAGAAACGCCGCAAGGACATTGTATTTAGAAATACTAAAACCAGGACTGATTTTATTCAGGGCTTTCCATGTTTTTTAGGTGGTTATATATATATACAACAAAATATCAAAAGAATTACCAATAAGACACTTAAATATGTTTAACCTAAAGAAGAATTAATAAAATATCTTAAAAAACTTTCGTATGATGAGACAGAAAAACTATTTGTTGTTATTAAATAAAAATATATTTATTTATACATACGTACACACACACACACACACGCACGCTCATACACACAAACTATACTTTAATTATTATACAATAAATCATATTAAAATCAGTTACTAAGCATTTGTAGTAGGTTAATAATGTCAGCACACATGGGAAGTGGTGCCCCTGAGATACAAGCCTAGCTTAGTTCAGAGGCACCAGTTCATAATTAAATTGTAGCACTTAAATTATTTTAGTTATATTTCATTATTTTAGTCTCAAGCTACAAATATTGTAAATAGGTAGATTTAAGTTCAATAAAAATACTTTTGATTTGATTTGATTTAGATGCATTTTTCTTGGTAAAGAATCCAGAAAACAGTAATAAATTATGTATTTACTAGTCGGTGCTCGCGGCTTCGCTCGCATTAAGAAGTACAACTTGCATCCCCTATTTCACCCCTTTTAAAGTGGCATTTCCAAAAAACCTTTCTTAGCGGATGCCTACGACATAACATCTACATCCATTCCAAATTACAGCCCAATCCGTCCAGTGGTTTGGGTTGTGCGGTGATAGATCACTATATCAGTCAGTCAGTCACCTTTGTATGAGGTCAACTCTGGTGTCAGCGTTTTCAAACCTCTCTAGGTGCCTCTGACATGGCTTTAGGACTGTTGTAGTGTAAACCGAGAAACTAAACGAATAAAACATTGTGATATATATGTCACCGTAAGATTTTAAAGATCGTTAGATTACAATCTATCTAGCGAGATTGTAAACTATCGATAGATTGTGAACCGTATCATCTTCGAGTCCAACACATGCACTACAACAGGACTTGGCTCCTCCTCGCTTCGCTCGTCGTCGCATGTGCGTGGTAGAAAGCAACCTAACGAACCTAATCTTACCTCCTGTCACAGACAAGTGACTTCGCAATACCTAAACATAGAGCGAAACAACTCTATTCCCCTTGAACTATAATTTGTCGGTCTTTAAGTCGAGAGTAAACCGGTTTCTTCTAGGCAGGCGCGCTACATCGTAGACTATAACATTGCTTACCATCAGGCAAGTTGTAGTCAAGCGTAAGCCTATATCATGTAAAAAAAAAATATATAACCTACAACGAATGACTTTAAAAGTGAAGAGAATACTAGTTCATTAAACGCCTGGGGAATTTCCGGCTTGTTCTCGCCAATTAAAAATCAAAAACAATAATATCTCGTTACTATCGAATATCTATAGATAGTTACTATCGATAGACTCGAAAATCACAAGGGCTAAAAAGTCTACTACGGTAGTCGCCATTAGCCATGGCTTTCATATGTCCGGACATTGACATAAAAACGAATAAACACCTTCAAAAAGCCTTCAAAGGGCTTTTTTTTCAACGTAACAAACAGGCAATATGTTTAGACTATATTGGATTGGCTTTTTCCCAGTTATGGCAAGTTTGATGTCCTGTCATATTATTTTTCCGTTGAATACTAGGTAATCCGGTAATCTATGTTGGGGTTTAAATTGAAAGGGCTCCAATATGGATACATTCTGGTCAGGTTGCTTTGAATAGGTAATCATGATAAATTGACATTATATGCGGCAAGCGTGTAGACTACACTGGCCGGGGTGTTTCTGAATGGCAGCTCAGTCTTTGACAATATCCCGCCCGTGGCCTGTAATGAGCATTTGACTAATCCATTTTGTTTACTTGAACGTCACTGAGCTGCAATAGTCAGGCCTGATACAAAATATTTAATTAAAATAATCACGCAGGAGTACCTATTTGTTAGGGGAGGCCTATTTGTATCAATTATGTGTTGGGTACATTACAATTTTCAGTTATACAAAATTTTGGAAAGTTTTGTTGTAAATAATTAAAATAAATGATTTTTTTTTCTACGAGGGTTAGGTTTACCTTTCGCTACAGCCTGCCTGATGTTAATCATCGATTATTAAGACTATTGTAACAGAACTATTTAATAGACCCAACTATAAACAACTAATAAATACATTTTTGAAAGATATTGTCTAATAACAAACACGGGAATAGAAAATCAATAATCATTGGCAAATTATAATTTTAGTTAATCGCTAGATACAAGACTTACACAAAACAGCAACTGAATTATATCTGGGTAGGTCCGGGGCGAGTGGCGTACAAGAGAGGCCTATGCTCAGCAGTGAACGATAACGGGCTTATTTCTTCCCTGGACCCAAGAGAATCAGGTAACCAGAGAATCTCCTCAGTGTTTGGAAGTAGGTACAAATACATTCAAGTCTGTCTAGGCACTGATGACTTGGATTGAATCGAAGCCCGTCAGACGCTATCTATTGACAGATATAGGTATACAGCAAGCGAAGGGAATTTTCCTCGTAGTATAAAGGCACCCTTCTTGCCGACGAAGAAAATTGCATTCGTTACTTCTTACCTACAAATCAGGTATACGTAGAATCGTAACAACTACAAAAATACTCGGTTGAGTTGGTGGGTAGGTCTGTGAGTGCGAGCGAGAGTTTTCAGTACACTTTACCAGAAGCCGTGTTTCCTGCGAACTACAATCCAGGGGTCTTCAAATCTAGAGTTAATAGGTTTCTTCTAGGTAAGCGTGTTACATCATAGGCTGCAGCAATGCTTAACATCAGGCAGTCGTAGTCAAACGTAAACCTATCCCACGTAAAAAAGGTGGTGTGTAGGAGAGAGATGAAAGAGCTTAGGAAGCGTTTTCAATGTGATAAATGTACGTAGAAATAGGTTTCTAAGTTCCATTTATTTTTAGGTTTTCAATAAATATATTGACGCATAAATAATGTTATAGGTATACAAAGAAATCTATGGAACCGTGTGGGTATTTTATAAAATACAATAGAAGGCAAATTGTCTTATTTTCTATGAATAAATCATGAGAATTATTATTTTGTAGTTTATATTGTGTTGCATATATTGGGTCACTCCGCTCTGAACCGAGAAAGAGATGTCATTTGGTATCAGTTTATTTTAAATTACTCTTCTATTCCGTTCCGAAATTTTTATAGTCAGCAAAAATATGTTAATAGTTTCTCTTAGATTTTGTTCCGATTATTGTATAAGTCCTGCCTATTTGAAACAGTACGGCAGTGGCTAGTCTACATATATCAAAGACCCTTAAGGCGGTATGAAAACTATCATATGAATTTACTTACTTACCGCAAAACAAATATCAAAGCATAGCAATTTTATATCCCCCATGTGAACCATGTTAAAATGAATCACGGTACAAAGTTTGGTATAACTGGAAAAAAAATCACAATATATAGGTATCTAAATATATAAAACTCAAAGGTGACTGACTGACTGATATAGTGACCTATCAACGCACAGCCCAAACCACTGGACGGATTGGGCTGAAATTTGGAATGAAGGTAAATGTTATGACGTAGGCATCCGCTAAGAAAGGTTTTTTGGAAATGCAACTTAAAAAGGGATGAAATAGGGGATGCAAGTTTTACTTCTTAATGCGAGCGAAGCCGCGAGCAGCCACTAGTGATTTATAATGATGATACGGTGTGAAGATTATTTCTCCATACATTCCAGTTTGGATCGTTAATTATTTTATTGGAACAAAGATAATTATAACTTTTGAACTTCCAAACATTGTACAAAATGTCTTTTGACGTCAGTAAGGTGCCATTGACTTTGTTGTATATCGATTCAATAATTTAGTCAACGGAGGTATAAGTCAGTAGCAACTGGTCTTATTTAAAAATTAACATCAAACCGTGTGCTTGAAAAGTTTGAAAAAGGCTCTATTTTAAGAAACCAACAAGCAATAATAAGTTTTTTAAATCAATCAATTAAAAGCTACAAAGAGCAATCAGCTGACAGAGTATTTGCTTTAAAGTTTTCAGCTCATTGCCACCTTTGACAAGTATTTTGAGTTTTTAAGATATTTAATTAGCAATAGGAAAAATAATTTATTATTCACAAATAATTTAAAGAACTAGGAACCCAGATTTAATAACCACTATTATATTATGTACATTAATTTGTACAGCAATATACTACGTTATCTCAATATTTTTTATTTACTAGTTTGGGTTTTAACAGACTTAAAAAAAGAGGAGGTTTTCATATCGTCTGAATGATTGTATGTTCATTGTATTTGTATGTTTTGTGTCAAAAATAAGGGTAAATCTATCAATCAATTAATCAATAATTTCCGGGAATGAATATTTTCAGTAGGTACCTACTAACCTACCTATATGTCGACGGTTTCTTTAACAAGATATATTTGAAATCCTATCAAGGCTAATTTATCGATCAGACTTCATCAACTTTAAGCAGAAATCTACAAGAAACTTGTGACCGCCATCAATCAGGAATGATTCTATATCGAAACGTTCTGTTCTAAAATTACTTGCCCTCGCTTCCTTTTGAACCACTTATCGAGCTTCTACTAACTTGATCATACTAAAAAATATATTATTATTTTATTGAATGACATCATTTTTATGCACGAGCTAGTTAGTGCCAATCAAAGTAGCTCTTTCCATCCAATCGAAAATTACATTTATGGTATTTGAGATAGTATTGGACGTATTGTAACCTTTTTACGTACCTACATGAATAAGAAAAATACATGTAGTCTTCAATTTGATATATAAATAAGCATTACAGGTATTACAATCCCTTCAAATCGGTCAAATAATAATTGTAGCTATTAACGAAACTCGCTTAATTTGCGTATTTTTCGTAAAACAGCTTTCTGTATTAACATATACATACCTAAGAAGTATTTATTTAGTACGAAACTCGATACCGTCGTTGATTGATTTTCAAGAGCTGCTCTTCTGTATATTATATATGTATGCTAAAACTACATAACGGATTTTATGCAGTTTTGATATTAGATAGAGTGATTAGAGTAAGGTTTATTTTTATAAGTATAATGAGGCGCGTGAAGCCGCGGGAAAATGCTAGTGATTTAATATAATAATGGGTTAATCATTGCACGTTTATTCGTTTTTCTAGGCATTTTAAAGAAATGTTTAAATGTATATTTGCTCGGGGCACTACATGTTAAGCTTCTAACGCTGCGCTCACCGCTGCGTTGTACGTACATGGTTTATTGCATCATCCAGGCAATTGAAAATAAACTTCTGCATTGAATTGAAAATTCTATCAGGCTGGAATAGTGGAATATGGCATTTGGTATCTATGATTTTATAATTTAGAAGATTTTTTTACTCAACACCGTTCAATCTATATACATAGGTACATTGTGTCTTTCAGAATAATTCTAAAATGAAATATTTGTTAATAACGAATTAATATATTATATTATAGTTCCCGTAGGGCATGATTAAATTTAGTTGTTTAGTTGTAGTAAGTGCTAGCCGGTTATTACAACTAAACTTAAATTAATATAATTAAATGTAGGTATATATGTATATTAGGTACTAATGTCAATCAATATGTTAGCCATTTCATAAATATGTTTGACTTACACCAATATAGATATGGCTTAGTATGTTTGGTTTTATGGTGAAAACATATTTATGTACGGTACTTTTTATTGAGAATTGAAGAGTATGACTTGCGTTACTCAATAAATTTAAACAAAGCTTACTTATTTACTCACTATAATTCCCGACCCTGCGAGGAGATAACGAACCCGTTTTATCGAACATATTATCCTTGTTACCACTACAATGTGCAAGGACACAGCGTAATATAGAATGCACTCTCAGCTATAACTGTTCCTTATTTTTGAACATAGTAAGGACACTCCGAGATATACACAATAGTATTATTATGTGACCAATATGCTGGCCTTTTTCTGGCTCCAAGTATCAGCATTGCCATCCAGCGTGGTAATGCGGCTAGTATGATGGGCACGCTGCCCTCTGGCAGTGGGATTGGAGCACTTGAGACCACCTTGGTCTTGTAAAGAATAGCTACTCGTACGTCTACTAGATGTGTTATTGTTGTATTTGTGTAATTGTTCCGCTGAATATGAATTGGTTATTTTGTAAGGTAGATACTGAACCGAATAAGAGGTGGTTCCAAGATGATGTTGACTAACTGATCTATAGAAACACTGGACCGATGGGGCTGTAATTTGCCTTGCCGATAATTACTTTCTATGATGTATGCACCAGCGGAAAATAAAAATTGAAATTTTTTTTGAGACGGTGAAATATGAGCTTCAAAATTGCAACTTTAATTTATAATCATACCTACTTCTTAACGGGACCGAAGCCGCGGGCACCCACTAGTCTGCTAGTAAATATTTTCCAAGAGAATATGTATTGTGTCTAAGGCCCGTTTGAAGATGATTTTTATGAACTAAAGAGTGTTACACAATACAATAATTTTACAGAGATCTACTTAAAGCGGTATTTTTAATGATCGTCATTTTTAAATATAATTTTCTTACATTGTCTTGTTCAGCAGTATTCCCTCGTAGGCTTCTTCTCTGCGGAGGTTGCTCGAGCGACATGAAAGACAAGGTAGTGAGAATTGTGATGTACGAGACATCTCACTACCCATGTCTTTCATGCCGCAACGAGCGTCTTCGGGCTTCGGAAGTAAAGTACGTCGGAACAGCAACCACTTTTGTAGGTCAATTTTGTGTCTCCACATTCGCCTTTGGTATTATTTATTTATTTATCTACACTAATGTTGTAACATTCTACTAGTATATATTTACAAGTCCTAAACATAATATTAAAATATATAATATACCTAAAATAAAATATGAAGTAAAATAAAACAAACAAAAATTAATCAAAGAGCCCACCCCGGATCGCTCCCGGCGCAAAGGTTCCCATTACGCTCGCCGCGTTGCCACGTTGAATCGCGATGGCTAACCTTTGCACCAAAAATGATCCAGAGCGGGTGTCTCCCGTCTTCTCGTTAATTCTTCGGCCTAACTCCCTGACGAAATCTTTAGCGTCACTACTCCAACTGCCCATGGTATTATGTTTAAAATCTTTTAAACATTCTACTTATGTTTCCAATACTTGACTTATAATTATTACTGTTATAGCACAGACAACAAAACACTCAATTTAAGCAATTTCACATGATGCTATAATATCCACATCGATATCGTAATAGCTCATTATAACTTCGGTAAAGCGCGACCAACCTGATTGCAGGGCCAATCAGGTTGGTCGCGCTTTAGAGATAGTTAGATTTTAATGGCGGCAAAATTACGGTGACAATACACGTACGCGTGAATTTAATGTTTCGCAATGTGTTTTGTTTTTTAAATACAAATTAAAAGTTAAAAATGGATAGCGACGATGATATTTGTACGCCTCCGGATATTTTAGAATTGGCAACAAAAGTAACTCACAATCTTTTGACAGAAAAATCTAGAAAATTATACGAAAAATTAACTATTGTCAGCTTTTACTCTTGTTGTTTGATTAATTGGATTAGTGAAGATAAAGTAGTGTATGCAACTGCATATAACACACGAGTGTGAGTTTATGATACGAGCGCAGCAAGTTTCATAATAGTAACGAGTGTTTTAATACCCGTGTAATATGACAGTTGCATAAACTACTATTATTAGTCTACAAAAGTGGCAGTAAGCTAAAACACACATAATATACAATTGAAAATAAGTTACGAGTCCTGAAATCCCTCTTGGAACACTTACTAACATTTATAAAATAGGTACATAGTTTGTAATGAAAAAATTGCGAAGAAACCGACATGTGTGAGAACCACAAAACAACGTCACGTTTGTGTTTTCCGCGAAATGACCAGGGCGCCCACCACGATGTATCTGCTCAAAAGAACTCCCGTAAAAATAACTTTACGGGTAAGGCACGACTCCCATTCATGAGGAAATACGACTCAGAGAGAGAGAGAGTAATACAGCAGATCGGAATGGGTTTGGAACATTCGCCACAATTTTCAAACTCCGTAGGTATATTCAAAGTTAAGCTCACCGTGATAAAAAAATTAGCCCGTGGGGTCCAGCTGCGTTGGACTTGTACCGGGACCTGGTTTAGCGTTTGGTGGAAGTGACAGCTCCAGAATGCTGGCTGATACTTTTCTCAAAAGGTTAGCATTGCTATACAACGCGGAAATGCTGCCAGCATTTTGGGGACCTTGTCTTCTACAAGAGGCACTTTAGATTAAGTTTTTAGTTTTAGAAGTAGTTTAAGTTTTTATTTTATGGTTAGTACTTAGTTTTTAATTTCGTTTTTGACAAAATGTTGCTAACCGCTTAATTTATCTTATTTATTAACCGTTTGTTTATTTATCTTCAATTGTATAAAAAGTTACTCGTAGGTATTTGTAATAAAAGAGACACATAATGTTAGCCTCGTCTTCATATCTTCCGATGTTAAAATAATACATCATCGTTGGCGGGTTTTCTCAATAATGTTTATGTCTTTCTTTCTCTTTGGGGTTTCTTTAGAAATTGCCACAATTAGTGGTGTGTCATATGAAATAATTATGTCAATTTGAATTGTTCGCACATCAAATTCTTGTATATTTATTGCTTGATTTGTATCACAATATGGTTGATTTCACAAATTCGAAAAAAAATACTCGCAAACGAAACAATTATAATAATTAATTTTAAAAGATTTTTAAATGAACGTTTATTTTAATTAAATAGTTATTCTCGTTTTTTTAAGGTTCTATTCCTTCACAATTTATTCACTTGTACATTTGCTGTAAGAAACAAAGATTTATACATAAATACGTTAATTTTTCTGAAGATATAATTGTCTGATGTATTTAAATTATAACTTTGAAAGACTTTTGAGTTCAGAAATTAGATTTTTAAATATGTTCCACACACGTTACTATTAGATACATTTTCCCCTCATTTTATATGGTCGCATTAAAATCGGTTTATTTTTTATTGAATTAATTAATTTCATTAAAAAAATATACCAAACGACCTGACGCAGAGAACACTCCATCTATCTTCATTTTTATCTTTGAAAACAAAATAAAAAATACGCTTTGAGGGATCTATGTTTTTTTGATAAAACCCGGTTCATTAAAAGAAAAATCTATAAATGACGGCGATAATCATTCCATCTTTTTCGCACTGATAATTTTCGCTAGCATTTTTTGTAGATGCCACGTTCAAGGGTGCTCAAATCTAGAGTGTTAATACGTTGAATGCAATTTTACATTTATTATTACCGCGAATCAGTGCACGATACAAACATCTATTTTAAGTTATACTTCTCTCTCTTGAGTCGTATTTACTCAGGTCTGAGAGTTCTCTTCGGCAGATACATCGTGGTGGGCGGATTTGAATCATGGTGCGCCTAGATGAAAAACAGACACTGGCACCACTAAGCCACAGTCGCTTATTATGTTATACGTATAAATGTACAAGACGTATGTAGTGGTTTCATTACTACAAACATACTATAATTATTATAGTTATAGTTTCACTATGTTACTATTTATACTGACGCGGTTGTTTAAACATATTGTTTTATATTTGTTGACGTTACAGTGAGAGTTAAAGTAAAAAAAAATATCAAATGACTTATTGATTAAGCAGAATTAAACATCAAATTACAAGAAGTTAAGTTATTCTCCCATCATTAAATATGGCTCATAAAAAGTTTTCTCCTAAACTGAATTTCATTAAATTAAAAGATTAACTAAACGGTTTTCACTCACGTGTTAATCGCGTAAGTCGTTTACGCGTTTCGGATGTTATGACATCCATCTTCAGAACGTACGTTCTGGGACCGCGGCAGCACGCAGACTGCGCGCCGCCGGGACACGGGCGCGGGGGCCTGGGGTGGTGGGGGTGGAGGGCCGTTTAGTTAATCTTTTGATAAAATGTCTCACGAAAGTTTTAATATTAAAATTCATTAAATTCGATAAGAACAATTTTAATTTAGGAAAATATAAATTGCGGTGCTATGCAACACATTGAATGTTAAATGAATATCTATTAATCATTTACCGCGTGAAGTCTCTCGTTAAATTCTATAAGCATTCTTTAAGTTTTATATGTAGTAAGACTTGAAAACAAAACACTAAAAAACAATCACATAGCTTGGTGATAATATCGAGAAAATTATTATTGTAAACTAAAAAAACATTGATGATGAAAGCTATGTGATTGGCCTTCTAGCTTAGATCTTAGTTTGGTAGATTTAATATTTCTATATCACACTTCGACTCAGCTTTCCACTTTTATTACATTTATGTACGAATGTTAACAATTACGAGTACAGCTTTAATTCAATTGTGATAAAAAGAAAGTGTTAACAATATTACTGAATTTGACTGGCCTGTTAGTTTAGGTGGTAGTGGCTCTGCCTTCTAATCTAGGATTGCGGGTTCGATTCCCGCGTGACACAAGTAATTATGAATTTAAACATTTATATTTGCTAGCCTGGTCGGTTTTATGTAATAAATATGTATTTACAAAAAAATACAAGTATTATTTCCATCATCTACTAGCCACGACACAAGTGTTTGCTTAGTGTGGGGCTAGATGGCGCTGTGTGCAATATACCGGAATATACATTTATTTATTTTATTACGTTATTATGTAAGAAGTATTTTATAAGTCTAAGTTATTGTTTTAGATGGGTAACACAATGTAAATATAAGTAAAACATGTTTTACTAAATGTTCGAAAACGCACGTCTCGTGGTAAGAAATGTGAAAAAGTAAGTTTTAATTTGGTTTTTATTTATAAAAATTAAAATCTCAGGCATTCACATTTTTAAAAGAGATACGTATGTAAACAAGTGTACTAAATAATCAATAAGTCATATATTTTTGATCACACACATTCATTTAAAAACTCCAGATGAGTTTGTATGTAAGTTAAAATCCTATGCGAATTAGCTTGAAAGTTATCTTTTAGGTAAGCTATTTGAAGTCACATGAAGATCCGAGAGAACCACAAGTTATTTCAGAAACTGACAAGAGAAGGTTTTCAATCAACTGAATAAATTCAAAACCAATACTGACGAGAGAGCTACACGGCTTCATGTTCGGCCACATGTCATCACTTCGAAATTATCACCAGGTTGACCTGACTGAGCTAACAAAAGGACGATGGATGGACATGGACAGGCCACCTGTGAATGCAACGAGTCGGCCAATCATAGGTTGCTGTTAAATTTTAATTAAAACTTGATGCTTATCAGTGTTCAGTAAGAAGCCTGGCTTAATATAATACATTCGCTCTAAAACGCCTGTCGAAAGACGAGTAGGTACCCTATTATGTATACTAAACGAAATACGTATTAACAAAAATTGAAAGGAATGACGTTTAAATGTGATTAAATGTTGTCACTTTACCCAAAAAGAAACAGTCAAAAAGCGGCAATGGCTTAAGTTAAATAGGGTCAATTTTTTTTTAAATCCTCATGGTTCTTTTTATTTTTAACTGGACATCGAGTATAACTGTTAAGTCAGTATAAAACATATCAATCATATTTCATATTCACACTAATTTAATGTATCAAAGTATTGGTTGTTTGTATGTATAATAAGTATGTATTTACAAAAGAAAAGTATATAAGTATTAAATCCGTTACCTAGTACCCACGATACAAGCGTTTGCTTAGTGTGGGGCTAGATGGCGCTGTGTGCAATGTCCCGGAATATTTATTTATTATTATTATTATTTACTTAACGAAAGACTATTCGTTGGTTTTAAGAAAACAGCCAGCCTGTTTTATTGTTGAAAAGAAATCATTATGCTTTGTGCGATATATGGAGTTAGCGTCAGATTCTGGGCGGATATTTACACGAGATAAATTCTGTGTACAGTATTCATTATTAATGTTAGAATATATACAATGTAAGCATAAGTTACACAATCGCAGATCTGTTCCCTACATTGTAACTAATGAAAGAACTATCTGTTTATAAAGATGGCCGCAGTTATCACCAGTAATTTAAAAACCAAATAATGGGTTCCTTTATGGGTTTATATCATTCTATTAAGATTATTTGTTTAATTACTTGTTATGCCTTGAGTTAAACTTTGCAAATATGTTTCAGTACAAGGAGTGGGCTCGAATGATATATGTATGTACTTATGCGTAATTACATTAATCATCGCTATAGTACCTGTTCATGATGAATGAACGTCTTGTAGATTTAAAATTATTTGAACGTCTTTTAACGTTAATAGTAGGTAATTAACTAGTGCGTGCCTGCGGTCAAGACGAATTGTTATCAATTAAAGTTTCATACAAAGTTGCAACCCCTGTTTTACCCCTTTGGAAAAGGAGTTTTCAAAGTACTTTTCAGCGGATGCCTACATCATAGCAACTATCTGCATACTGCATGCCAAGATACAGAGCAGGCAGTTAGTCAGTCAGTTAGTTGCTTTTGTGTTTTTTATATGCATATACATACTATGTATAGATTGTTTTTAAAAAAGGTCATATAGACGTGCCTAGTAAAAATACAACGAAGAGATCGTTTCACCTAGCAGATCTTACTGTCAATCGTTGGTAGCTACGAAACCAGTGTTCTCTTAAATGTTTTAGAGTTTTAAAATTGGTAAATACACAATAACACAGTTCATTTTTGGAGACTATTAGTTTAACGTTTAGAAGTTACGTTAAAGAAACAGTGCTGCCAGTATTGTAGCCAACGGAACTGCTAAATAAAAACGATCTCCACCAAATGAAGAGACAACTGCAAAATGCGTTTGTTTTGAGTGATTTAGTTACATACACAACACTGCTATATAGCAGAAACTATTTAAAAAAGGTTTTAAGACTTAGCTTGCAGTTTCCCGTGTATTTTTGTATATACTATCTGTATAAGACTTTAAACTAAGAAAGACTGAAATAAACTCTCTCAAATTATATCCAATCCAAAACCTAACCTCTTGAAGCCTAGATTATCTTCCTTCATCTACGTCGTATTTTCTATTCTTCATTGCTAATGATGGTCATGACTCCTCCTTATAAAATCAGATGGTTATAATAACAACGGGCAATTATTCATAGGGCAAATCACAGTAAGATGAACTTGAGCCCCGATCCACTGCAAAAAGAATTAAGACTAACAGCAACGTATATTTTAGCGCCAGAGGAATAGAGAGATATCCCATAGGTATGGGATAACTTTCAGAAAATTTTATATCAATACAATGTTACAAAAACCTGGACGGAGTAAAAATTACTGAAATGGTTGAATATTGTAGTTAAGATGGAAAAAACAGTGACACATTTTAATACAAACTGTTTAATTAATGACACAATAATTAGGGTTTATTGTTAGCGTATCTGAAAATTTAGATGAGCAACGAAAATTCAGCGGGCTAGAGTACTTGGACTATATTTAAGTTCTCTAAGGATTTTTAAGTGATTTATTTTTTTATTTTGTAATGATAAGAAGCAGTAGTAGTTACTTCTGTCTTATTTTTGTCATCATGGGCACTGACCAATACAGACCACAAAAAAAAATGTTTAGCTCTGGACGTTTTTACCATTAATCTTGGCGCTGCCATTTTTTTCAGCTTTGATTTAATATATTTTACTTCAGGAAAAAATTTGGAGGCAAATCCTAAATATCACAAATCACAGTAAATATTTTTACGCGTTGTATTGAATATAGTTTTCATAGCAGCCATTACACTAAGACCACGATATGAAATTCGTTTCTTATCTTTAAAATCTACGAGATTATATGACAATTAGATTAAGCTAAAAAGTAGGGAAAATGGGACGTAGAAGCATGGCAAATACACATTCCATACAGTATTTTATCTTCTTAAAAACCGGCCAAGTGCGAGTCGGACTCGCGCACCGAGGGTTCCGTACAAACCTGCAAGGTTTACAAAGTATTTTGTGATGTAACTAAAAATTTATGGTTTTCGTAATTTTTCCTTTATCTATGCTATAAGACGTTGCTTCGTACCAAATTTCAAGATTCTGAGTTCACGGGAAGCACCCTGTAGGTTTTGATTCCCTTGCAAGTGTCGAAAATTTGCGGCATAAATGGCTGTATCTTTTGATTGCGTTGGCTTAGAAGTTTGATTTTTTCACAGCTTCAAGGGACAGTAGACCTGAGTTTAGTACTAGAAATTTCAGCTTCATACCTCTACGCGTTCCTGAGAAAAAGGGTCTTGACAGACGGACGGACGGACGGACAGACGGTCAACAAAGTGATCCTATAAGGGTTCCGTTTTTTCCTTTTGAGGTACGGAACCCTAAAAACGACCAAAGCTGTTTGTTTGCAGTAATATTTTAGTAAGTAAGTATAACAAATATGACACTCAAGCGATTGGTGGCCGTGACGGCCACCTCAAAGTAATTTGTATGAATCCTTATCGGAAATAGAGAACAACTTTAAAATGCAAGTAAGGTAATCTACATACTTAGTAAGCGAGTTTCCAGGAAAGAAGTAAAATGCTTATGTCATTAAATTACTATTTTATTATAAGTAGTAACATGACCTTACGAAGATGGCCGCGATACTGTAATATATAGGTTTTTATTGCAATCAAGGCAGATTTATTATAAAAAAACAGCCTTTATAGATTTAAAATACTGTATGCAATATGTGTAACTTAAATCGACACAAAACAGTAGCACAAGCCGTGCTCAAAATTACTGGGAGACAGTTACCGAATGAAGCATAATTAAGTTATATATTTTGTCAAACGATTGTTTACGATAGAAATACTTATGGTATAGACTCATAGAGAGCGAACCGATATACATATGTACGAGTATAAATTAACATCTACAATTACAAAAGCAACACTTGAATTATAGGTATTTGAAAACGAAAAGGTGCAACATGTGCGTTACAAAATATTAGCATAATATTGTTTATATATTTATACGATATTTTTTTCTTTATATATATCGCAATATATCTATATCGCAAAACCGAGATCCCGCACGAGGAATATTTGTACGCAAATTTATACCAAGTTTAATTGTACCAAGATTGAATTCAGGCAGCGTGATTGAAAGCCCTTGGGTCGTTTTACTACTGTTTTATGTCGATGCTGTTAGCTGAAGGCTCTGCGACTTACCTGCAGCTGTGTGAAGGCTCCACCGGCTCTCTCCCACCACGCAGGCTGTCAACGGAGTACAAACTTTGTTCAGGTCACGTGTATACATATACATTGCACTTAGATATATAGGGAACTATATAATAAGGATAATTCAGTGTCACAGTCGCTAAGCAGACTTATCTAACGAAGACGCTAGCTTAGATCTTATACAAACCAACAGTATTTTAATGTATTTTTTTCGAAGTAATTCAAAAAGTAACCAACAAGCTACAAGGATATTAATAATAAACCAATTCGCTACAATATAATAATTGTTATGAATTTGCCGTGCAGAAGAAATCGCTAGGAGCAAATAATAATCGCCAGGCAGGAAGGAAATAATATACTTAACTTAAAAACTGTACTAAGATTATCCTTATAACTATGTTATGACTAAATTAATAATACATGGATTGGTATTTACCTGTATTGTAAAAATTATAGGGATTTTCTCATCGTGTAGATGTTTTTGAAGACTCGTAGAATGCCAGCTGTAACAATAGAAACTTGCATTGATTTTCCTTGATTTCACGTAATTCATTTACAATTAATTTCTTAAGGAAATGTGTGAGGGTGATAGTAGATTAAGAGTACTTCATACAGTACTACTAAGGTTCTTGTGTTGTTGTTAGTATCTAATTTGTATTTTTTCTGTATTTGCAAATAAACATAGGATCTATATATAGATAGGATCCCTAAATAAAAACAACAGCACAGCAAATAATAAAATAAAATTTAATTTCGCAGCAATATCATTCGCCAGGCAAAATTAATCAAAACATAAAAATTAAAAATAATACTTATATACGCTTCCTAAAACTATATCAAGTAAAAGTTAGCTAAGGGCTTGTTTTTTATTAAGAATACACTAACGCTCGACTGCAACTTGCTTGAAGTTAAGCAATGTTGCAACCCTACGATAGAACGCTGGTTTAGAAGATACCGATAGATTACAATATTCAGCAATTAATACATATCAAAACATAGTGAATGGTTTTTATTTAGAATTGCATTTTAATTATGAGGAAACTGAAATTAAAAAAAAAAAACTAATTTCTGATATCTGACATGTGGATCAGTGAATAATCGTGTACGTTTTGTGTGCTGAAAAAAATCTAGAGCTGTCTTCACGGCCTTTCTCTTGTTGTTTCAGGATAATTTTTAAACTATGCATCTCTTGGAATATAACTCCATGGCAAAAACCGCGGTGATCCGTAGCATTGTTCCGTCGTCAATAAAGAATTTATCAAAATACTTATTTTTGCTTTCATAAAATAGTAGGATGAATTTGGTAGTTGTATAGTTAATTAAATGCGATTTGAGGGTTGGTTTTGAAATCTTTTTCTCACAAACTTGCCTGATTATGGAAGCGGTAAGCCAGGTTTTGTGTTTTGTAGTCGATGAATCACACCACGACGCTCTCGAAACCTGTAACGATAAGAAATTAAACTATTAAGTATTCTTAATTTCATAAAAAGTATGATTAATAAATAAATAAAACAAAATTGTTAATAAAAGTTCAAATCAAAGAATCAAGAGTTAACATTAGACTAAAGATATCATCCACATATAATTGCCACTTTTCGATCACCCATCTAAAGACCGACCGCGCCGACAGTTACCAACTCGACTCATAAAACTACGGAACAAGGTAAAAGAGCAATTTGTAACAATTACAGAATTTGTGTAAAAGCTTTTCAACAAGTTGGTTGAACGTCTGGGGAATATTTTACCAAAGGCTAAATAATGGGCAAAGTTTCAAGCAAAAGAGGAGGTGTTACAAAACCATATTAAAAACTAGTCTATAGAACGAGAGAACATTGTAAAAAATCTGTATGTAAGTTTAAGACGCGCCCGTAGCTCAGCTAGCGGAGGCAACCGCATGCGTGCACCAATCAAAGCAAAGGTCTTCGATGGGTGATCGAAAAGTTGCAATCCATTTTGGGCGCTTCCGATGTTGATGGTTTTCAAACCGCCCTAAAGGCTGCTAACATTATGCTGTAGAGCTGAGATCAATTTAATCGTAGCTGCCTCGAGGTAGATTCCATGCGTAAATTATGCAAAATGTTTGTGTAATTTTTCTAGATAGCTATAAAGTTAGATTTATCACATCCTTTCAGCCCTAGACATAGTAGTTTAAATATTTCAATAATTTATAAAATTCATTTTTTTTTAGTCTTAAATTCTTCTATCAAGTCACTTAAGATTTCAGATTTGGGATAACAAATAGTAAGGGTATATTTTTAATATGTTTTAGCTGCAGATGATGATGATGAAGATGGGTGCGCAACGGAATACTGTCCCGGACAGTCACAGGGTAAATCGATCGAACTTGAGACGCATGCGCGAAACAACCCCACCTATTTGTGTATATAAGACCGATCGAGCGAAGTGAGCGAACCACCTATTTATGTAGAAATGACTTTACATTTAACTGTATTTTTTTTATTTTGTTCCACGCCCCATGCTGAATAACTTGTCAAAAATTTAAGGAATTCAAGAATAAGATTTTGTAACTCATATATTATAATAATGTGACCTTTTGGGCAAATCGAATTGAAATTAAACGAATATATATCAATTTTAAATTTGCAATACTAAGTTCTATGGAGATACAATTAATAATTATTATATATTTGCTTATAAAAATATCAAACTTCGAATTTTATAGGCTGGATTTTGTACACAAATCCCACATATTATAATATCTTGTACGGAAGATCTGTATTCTTAAACAGCTATGTACGTTGTTGGCCCCATATCTTACAAGGTAATTTGAGGAAAGCGAAAATATAAAAAAGAAAACTCTTGTCGACGCGTACTATTCGCTATAATAACAAAGTTATACCTACATCGTCTCCCCTTGGCTTGTCATCTTCAAGAACCTTGTACCTTGATTGCTTTAAAAGCTTTTATCAAGATGTTGACCATCTCGTCTAGTTAGAACTACAATATAGGTAACTTTAAATAAATTACGGTTCGGAATAAAATTTCAAGTAACCAACTTCCAAAAGAGCAGGTTTATTCAATTACTATTAAAGGTAGAGGACTATCAATTACAGTGAGTGTTTTTATGGATGTATACTACAAAGAAAACATTAAAAGTAACGCCCACAGAACAAAGAGAGCAATCTGTCAGAAAAACCTACGCAACAAATATGAGCCGCGGAGTTATGGTCACGTCTGTTTTTATTAGCTACAACTTTTCCCGAAATGTGCGCGAGTAATCGATTGGATCAGAATTAAATATTTTCGTACAGAAATTACCAAAGTTTTATTGTTAATAACCTAGCTAGATCTAGATCTTGTAAACCACCATAATATGTTATACAAAATGTACTGTTAAGAGTCTTATATCAATGTCACATAAACATTGAGGTTTTTTTTCTGAAATATCATTATTAAATAATGATATTTCAGAATTACGTTCCAGTACAGAGGTGATAACATATTATATAGGTGATAATATATATGTAATCTGTCATTGTACCAAATATTTGATCTCTTGAAAGCCAAGACCGTAGTCCATCTAACTAATCACTCACTGGCCCAATCACTCTAAGTAGCTACTTACGTCGCTTTAGATGTTCATAGGCTGTTCCGTAATCCGCTAGAGTAGGTACTTAATAATTATACATTATTTGACCGACTTCAAATAATGGTTGCTATTTTTCCTACGATGCTTTCGTTGCTCAGATGAAACAATAAAATGTAGGTCTCGGATGATTGGTAGAGAGTTTGACAGCATAAAACGATAAAAAGAAAATCCTTTACATTGATTGAATTAAATAAAATTTACTGTAGTATAATAATTGCTAATAATTAATCTTTAATTGTATATAACTTCACTTGGCGCGAGTTATTAACGGGACGTATTACAATACAACTTGTTACGCTGAGCAATCACACTCAATCAGTTTGAACATCTAAAATAAAATATGAAAGAACATTTAAAATGTTTACTCTGCTCATATCTATTATAAAAATACTCATAATTTTTGCCAATTAGTGTTATAATTCATAATTTCACTTTTACTTCTGTTTACGACGAAAACAATTAAATACACTACAATGTTAATGAATAGCTAGTCATGTTTAGTTTAGCTGGATCAGAAAAAAACAGTTAAAATACCTAATATTTGACACTCTGCAAATGATTAATTATTATATTATATACGACGTTGTTTTTATGGATTGAAAAATAATCATAACAACTGCATTTATTTAAATACCCCACTTTAACATTCATAGTGAATTTAACACATTAATTTGCTCATTGATGATTGTTGTCGTTGATTGCAATTGTTCAACATATTACTGGTGAACTAATAAATTTGTGATTGCTTCCGTAGGTCGAGTGATACGTAAAATTGTAGGTCCTGGCTAGCTCTAGTACAAGCTGTAACTAGCAACAGTACAGCATTGGTTATAAAAACCCTAGGGTATACCCTAGGGTATATAGGCTACCCTACGAACTCTCATTTTTTTAATTGAAGTCTATTATTATGTCATCATATATCATTTTAATCTATACTAATATTATAAAGTTGAAGAGTTTGTTTGTTTGTTTGAACGCGCTAATCTCAGGAACTACTGGTTCGAATTGAAAAACTCTCTTTGTGTTAATTAGAACATTTATCGAGGAAGGCTTTAGGCTATAAATAACATCACGCTGCTACTAATAGGAGCGAAGAAACAACGGAAAATGTGGAAAACACGGGGATAATTATTCATCTTTGAGGGCGTTGCATTCGCTGCGAAAACGGTTCAAGCCGTGGGTAACAGCTATAATTTATAAAGCTGAAGAGGTTGTTTGCAAAAATAAATATGATGCCCAAAATAACTATTCCACGCGGACGCAGTCGCGGGCACAGCTAGTAGGCAAAATAAAGCTGCAAAATAAACCGTTGCGATGTACACGTCAGAGCGTGCGAGCGGGCGCGGGCGCGGACGCGCCGTTCGCATATGAACCTGGACAAAAAACGCAGGAGTCATTGCACCGCATACTTTCGCGGCCAGCCAAGGTTAGCCGAGGCCGTTGAAAGTGCATTCGGTTTCTAATTCGCGAGCTCTGCTCCCGCCCAACTGTAGACGCTACATTCTGTTGCAGTGACGGAACACTAAGAAACATTACGTTTGTATGAGTTTTAATGTTTTTTTTTATACACGGAGTGGGTTTGCACTTGACCATACATATTTGCCTGAGTGATAATTACATACCTAGGTTGGGACGGACTTACTACTTTTTTGTTATGTTTTCCTTAAATTTCTTTTTCCAAATGTTTCCCGGTCCTCAGTTATATTTTGTCACTAAGTACGCCATGTGACATAACTCACGTTGCTTGATCTGGACAAAAAGACACTAACCATAATATTAATTTATCTAGTCATCTAAATTCCGTTTGAATTAGCTTAGCCGTTTAATCGTGACATAAGAACCAAGTTACACTCATGTCCACAGTCCACAGTCCAGTGTCACAAGTTTTGAAATTCAAAAACTACGATATCCATTAGACGGGCGCGCTACTTTTTATTGGAAAGCATCGTGATATACTGTTCTGAAAATCATTTTTATATTTTTGAATTAATGCCACGAATTTTAAAAGGCCTGTAGGTAGGTAGGTGATTCTCCGATTTTTTTTCGAATTTAATGGTCTACGACGTAGACTCTCTACGTCAAAGTAAAGAGTTGAACGCGTCTGCTCTGCTACGAACCTACGAAATGGAGTTACAAATATTATAGCTGGCAAATAGTGGTTTTGTTGAGGTACAAACAATTAAAAACTCTGTACATGCACTTTGTGATTGTGAAACTAATAAAAAAAAATGTTGACTATTTCGCTCAAGTTTTTGTTACAGGGTCGATGATTATCATAAATTCAGTATTTACGTTAGAATTTGGAATTAATATCATTTAATTCATACTTTAGTGAGTAGTAGAAAATAAAGGCATTTTTTTTATTAATACGGAGCTCTAAACGCTTATCTTTAAATAAATAAATGTATGATAAAAATACCAATATACAAAACACATTCTTTTATCATTGTTAACTTTTAGATAAATATTTAAAATGAATATAACCCGGTCAAAGGTAATCTTTGTACTGACCACAATGTTATCAGTAAACACAATAAACGTTTTTATCAACGAAAACGCATTAAGTTATAACTAATAAGTAGATTATAAGTAAAGTAATGGTAATATGTGTATGTACATACATATACAATACAATACAATACAATACAATATAACTTTATTATGCACACCAAAAATAAATTACAATATGAAATGAGCTTAAACTATAAAAGAATGCACAATATGTAAGTAGATATAACCTTGAACTTCACTAAGTTATTATTTGACGTTATGACTTTATATAGACACTGTTATATTACGTACAACAATCAAATCCGGATATCATTCTTTTTATATACATGTATTTATTATTATGTAATACAAGTTGTTCTATAAATATTAGTGGGTTATGTAGTTTATGTGGATCCGCGTTCAGGTCGCTAAATACATAAGTAAACTTAAACACTTACACAGGCCTGGCCCCCTTTGGAGCCTCCCGCATATACTCTATGAATCTGTTTTATACGATACCTTATACGAAACTAATATCACCTGTTTTTTTAAGTTCCGTCGAATAATGGGTAAGTGTGAATAGGATTCGCGCACGAAGGGTTTCATACTAATGTTATTTATTTTCAATATAAACGGCCAATAATCACGGTCACTGCTTAAGTCTTTCTTAATTCTTAATATATCTAATTCAGATTTTACTAAGTATCTGGTTTTATGCAACAGAAATAAACGACTTCTATAAGAATTTTTCTAAGGTTTATGAGATACAGTCTGGTAAGATAGCCTTAATAATATGGTTTTACCATTAGGCTATGGAACCCTAAAATTGAAATTACCTTTGCTAACTGAGGTATTTGACCTCTGTTATTCTACGATGGGTCATATACTCGTTTCTTCTTATTTAAGTACTTCCGTTGGTTTAATTGACACTTTAAAGTAGGTACGTTACGTACGTAGGTTCTGGCGGTTTGTTAGGGCATACCTTTCGTTTATACTTATATTCTTTTACAGGTTTCTAGAGCGGTATTTCAAAAGATAAACAGAAAGAGATACCAAAGAAAGTGACAAACGACTCGCCTACATAATTATATTGGTTTGAAGACAGTTTAAATAATAAATCCTTCACCTTCACCGGATTCAGCTTGTTATTGGTCCAATGTCATTATTATTTAATGTTTAATGCAATAGGAGCGATTCAATGATAAATTGAACCCGAATAAAACAAACACGATAAGTCGCCGATAACGATACAGAGCGGACTTAGCACGCCACTGATGCAGAATTGCGATATGAATCACTTTCGTTTCTTTTTTGTTACAAAATTTTCTTTCACGACCGGCTATGGGTGCTACGAGGACCTCGTAGCACCCATAGCCGGTGTTATTATTGTTATTATTTTGCAATACAAAGGCCTAGACAAAAAAACGCTACACCACCGGTTCCTTGTAGCTCGTTGATATTATTAGAAAGTTTGTATATAATCATTTGGTTCGTTATTTATTTTCTTTCTTATCAACAATGCCTGAACATCCCCTATGTCTTTTGCTATTTCCCAGTACCATGGGACACGTAACAATTTTCTTGATTGTTGAATTGAAACAATCTTAACTTGAAACCGTTTCTGTTAAGGGTAAACATGTTGACTGTTTGTAAGATAAAAGCAGGCTTGCAAATTTTAAAAAGCTTAGACTTAATTTGTGACTAATATACATACAGTTAATGTATATTAGGGTTGTTATTTAAAACGGCAGCGTGCTAAACTTAAAAAATGTTAAATGTGTAAATCGGATGAAAAAGTAGCAGCGCTAAGTCCGTTCACAATCACGAAAACAAAGTGTCGATGACGTCACAAGCGGCGATACCACCCACACATTGCTATAATTTTACACGCCAATTTTACGTTCGTGTGCCTACTACATATGTGTACCTATCACATATATTTGAAGGTATTTACAGTGTGAAATAAAGTATTCAGAAATGGCGGGACAAACTGTTACGATTATGTAATGATATTTTTCTCGATTTTATCCTTTGCGATCTGTTTTTTTAACTTTGGAAGTTTTTTTCAATTGGTATTTCTTTCGTATGCAATTATTTTTGTTACTGGTACTATAATTAAGCCATTTGGCAGAGTGTTCAACTTTGGCATCATCTAATAGGCAACATAGCCTTAATTTTGTACCGCCCTAGGTGTCTTTGACTCTTCAATAAAGGATGTGCATGTGTAGTGGCCGTGTAGTGAATCATATTCCAAAAAAGAAAGAAGGTATTAAGCATTTCGGTCAATGTTTTACTAATAAACATTACGCAATGCTTTTCTAAAAAGTATCTTACGATTGAAAAGATGCAATACCGTTCGGAGATTTCATTTTTATTCAATGATAAAGTAAATCTGAAAAATCAACGCGCTATTTTTCAAGTGACTGTGTCTGCGGTCGAACGAACACAAAAAACCGGCGCGAGATATATCGGCTCCGACATTATCACCGCTTTATTACTGCATCAGCGCTGCTCGTGCCAAACTCACAATGTTAAATAAAAGAAGACATGTCGAAAATAACACGACACGACGTATATGTAAGCTCGCTCATTTTGAATTGTTATCAATTGTGCTTTATTTTAAAAAGAAAATACTAGATCTACTAAAATACAGCTACTTTTTCATATTTTTTTCAGATCTGCATAAAGTTATGCATATCATTATGATTTGGAGCTACAATACTATGTTCGCAACACTTGTTTATTCTTCAGACATATATATGTATTTTGTATCGCGCCTTCTTTTACTGGCAAATGCTACAAAAACTAGATCAAAATCTATTTACCTATCTATGTTATATATTTTGGGAGCATAGAGGATAATAAAGATACACGTGTATTCTTTCGTACATGTTTGTATATAGAAATATCCAATACTCGCACCACAACTTCGTACTTTTAGCTCCAGTTGCAAAAGGTATGAAAGTTACGAGGGGTTGGAGATGATTAGATTACCTTGTGACCTAAATTCTAACTCTAGATGGCGCCGTGTGCCTGTGGGTCAATCAGCTTGGGGCGTTTTGTGCGTTTCCCCATCTGGGCTACATATTGATACATACTATAAATGTCCCTTTCTGATAAGTCGCTCATGTTACGCGTATGACAGCTAGATAGCGAAGGTAAAACAAGAGAACAATTGAAAAAGAATACCTTAGCATTTCTAGAGAAATTAAGACTTATTGTTGGGATCGTAAACAGACATATAACATAAGATTTATAGAAATACAAATCGGTGTTAGTTTGTGTAAGTTTCGCCTGTATTTTCAGCTCAAGGTATGTGATATGGGCGTAGTTCGTGTATTTTTTTAAAACATTTTCAAAGTAAATATTGGTATCTGTGATATGTATATGAATGTGAAATGCTCTTCTTGTCAATTTAAATTCCTAAGAGAGAAAGACTGTAGTACCACTGTTATAGTCACAGATACATAAAAAAAGTTAAATTAAATAACTTAGGTTAAGAACTTACCATTTTACTGGATATGTTCTGTTTCAACTTTGTCCCTGCAAGCACGTCGTCAAATTGCATTTTGATTCTGAAACAATATATTATGGTCTGAGCACTGAGAACAGTCGTCACTTAACTTTTTCTTAGGCATACGCACACAATAAAATAAAAAAATCGGGTGAATAACTTTTTCTACTCGAATTCGCTGAAGTCTATCAATAAAGACTATCGTTAAACTTTAATACACGGAAAAAGTAACACACACTTTAAGCTACTTAGTAAAAATCTGTAAATCCGTCTAATATCTTTTACGGGTTTCTTAACCTTTATAACCGCGCGGTAACAAAAGGGAAACCAACGTATTATAATTAATAATATTATCTAATTGTTAGAAATATGTAGATCAAGAACAAAGGTCGTGGAATGGTAGAAGAAGCAATAAAATCTGCTTAGAAACAATCACTAAATGTACGAGTACATACATATTTATTAGGGCAAGAACCACGTACAAAATTTTAGTATAAAAAATCTGTGTTCTTCAATGTAACTTTAGATATGAACTGACTGGTAATGCCAAGAAAATTTGGGTGATTTGTTCCTTTCCTCATTAAATTATTGTAATCGTTTTATTCTTAGAAAGTGTTTCAATGAAACCCCGTCATTAGTAATCGCATCATGTTAATATTCCTTTGCCAGTTTTTGTAAATAATGTACTTCTTATTTTAAGACAATGAGGTATTAAACTCAGACCCTAGTTAGGTAGTTACAGACTAGGAACAAATTATGGGTAAGGATCATAAAAGAGTTTAAACAATAGCTAAGAAGGTTACATTCTTACAATGGATGTAAGCGATTAGGGTGCATAAGCGCAGGCAAACCGGGACGGGTGCGTACCTTTTCGGCCGATTATTTATTATGGAGCCTATAGCTTTTAAACTTTGGGAAGGTCGATAGTTGGGTACAAAGGGAAAGAATGCAGAACGAGAACCGCGTTTTTGTAGATGGGTAGCCCCGGGTCCTACCGCCGACTACCTGCGCCGTTGTGACCCTGCTTAGTCCTGCCTGTTTTCAATAGAAACAAACGTTCTTAAGGAATTAGAAATGACGAAATTCTTGAAACAAGCATCGCGTTTTTGTGGTTTGGAAGGCCGCTGTTATAATTCGAGTAGGATTGTAACACTCTTAGCACACATGCATAGACACCTTCCACTTCATATGCGGTAAAGTAATATTGAAGCAGTGATGGTTTTGGCCACCCGTTTTTAAATTGCAGCCGAATAAATTGTCAAAAAATTCCTATATTTATGTATTTATTGTTTTAGTTCTACGTCTGAGGCGTAAAATATACGTCTTACCTATATCTAGAATAAATGTAGTCTTTGAGGGTTTTGCAAGCTATAAGAGTAAAGTTTATGTACATTTATGTGGCTCATATTCATAATGGTACACACGTTCGGGCGTGATAAGATAAAACTTCCTAATAAAATAATGTATTATTAGTATGATAGTATTGTAAAATGTAAATGAATGAATGTAGCGAGCGCGCCGGATGCCGATGCCGGATTCTGGCATATTTGCCGCGACTGCTTAATTGTTGAAATTAATTCAATGACTAACAAACATAGCTGCATAACTTTACATAGTAGGTGCGTTACTTGTGCCCGTTACATGACCAAAATAAGTTTAGTATAGCTGTTTGAATATTAACACATATAATATGTATGTAGCTCTGGCGCGTCGAAATATAAATGTACTTAGTAATCGCAAATTAGAGTGTTCCTTCTTCTTATTGTTTACTTAAGTATTTAGAAGTAGAGTAGTTTAAGAAAGCGTGTAATTGATACGATCAACGATGGTAATAAACACTTAATTAAAATTAAAACTAACTAACTAACTTATTTATTAACTTTAAAATTTATAATTACTTGTGTTGAGTCTGGTCGTTTGTATGTATAATAAGTATGTATTTACAAAAGAAAAGTATATAAGTATTATATCCGTTATCTAGTACCCACGGAACAAGCGTTTGCTTAGTGTGGGGCTAGATGGCGCTGTGTGATATGTCCTGAAATATTTATTTATTTAATTTTCAATATTCACTTTAGTCAAGATTAACAAAGAGGCTCTCAGCTACCATCTGCGACCGCCAAATACAAAAACGAGCGCAACATTCACCTACTACGCTTTTTTTAATTACATATTATCAAGAACGACATATGAAATATGTTCCTAACAGTCCAAATCAGGAGCGCGCGTTGTGTCACGTTTATCAGTCCCTGATAGACTATATAATAATATATCCGCTACACACTTTCAATAATAAACACAGACACATTTCGGAGCCTGCGCGTCGAACAATCTGAATGTCAAATAGATCGAGTGGATCCAAGAAGATTATTATGTAAGAATGTGTGTGTGTCCAAAACGGCTGCAGACGAGACACCTACCGGAAGGCCGCGCGCTAAGTGGCTCATTCAAATTTGATCATAAACTTCCACGTCACGTAAATATAGTCAACAAGTTCTCGGCCGGAGCGAAGACTCCTTTGAATTGTAACGAATTTCATTTCAATTTATCTTTTTCAATCTGGTTTGTATATATTGATAAACTTTATTTATAGTAATAAAATATAAAAACAAGGGAAGAAAAACTAAACGTACTTCTTCTAACTACTACAAAAAAGGGGCACTTAGAAAATCTTTAGAAAAGCCTAAAGATAATCTAAGTGCTCCAGCCCACTACCAAAAGGCAGCGTGCCCAGTACACTGGCCGCATTACTACGCTGGATGGCAATTATTACATATATTTATTATTGTGTTTATTTGCATTACTCTGCTGATATATGTAGAGAATGATAGTTCAGGAGTCTGTATATCTTTGCATTTGTTTGAATGACCTTATAATTTATGTTTTTAAATCTACTTTCACTTAAAATACAGCATACAATCCCCTTCGTTATACCTTTGTTCAAAAACAATTTTGTATTAGGAAATGGAAGTGTCAATATACGCACCGGAAATAACGAATAATCTGTAGACATTTACAAGATAACTATGTATCAAGTAAAGATGCCATTAACTAAGTATGTCTTGTAATAACTACAATATTGATATTAATTTCTGCATCTTCAACGCTATTAAGGTAATAGTGTTTATAATAGGAAATCATTAATAATGGTCATCGTTAATGTCAATTATCTATATAATCTAAGTAGAAATAATATAACTTTTGTAATACAAAACTGTAGTAAAATGAGAGCGTTTTTGCATCAAATAGCACATACGACAGAAAAGATAAGTAGCAACACTAATACGAGAACTACAATAAATGCAAACGTTTTACTCGCATATGATAGAATCAAATAGTCTTTACTATTTAATCTTTTTTTCTCAAACTTTCCGCAGGCAGTACAAGACGAATCTAAAATTTAATATCTGGTTCCCATCAAACGTTCTCGAGTGCTTAAAGTACCTAATATCCAACAAGTGGACAGAAGTCAGTATTGTACTGTTCTCTTCCATAACTACATATAGTTGTGCTAAAATTCCTTGAAACGAGAAACCCTAACGTGCTATCGCCTGGCCGCCATTTCTATACACAGTTGTATTGTATAGTTAGACTCAAACACTAAGAAAGATATACTGATGGTTCATATATCAAATTGTTGGTATCTTAACAAAGATCTCTAGAAAACAAACTACCTATTTTTTGTAGTTTTGAAGATTTCACGAAATAACATTTTGTATGAAAACATATTTTTTGATAACACTTAAAAAGTACAAAACCTATGCTTTTGGTTTTCTAGAGACGAGATCTTTGTTTAGATACCAACAATTTGAGATATAAACCATCCGTCTATCAGTCTTAGTATTTGAGTCTAACTATACAACAGTCTGTATGGAAATATCGCACGGGCGACGTTAACGGGACTGCAGCTATTCGAGTGTAGCGTCGCGTCGTTCCATCCAATGGAATTTATTTCAAGCTGTCTGTGTGTCTGTGTTGTTATGTTTATTGTTAGGATACTTAATAAACTGATTACTCACATTTTCTAACCTATATGATCGTTAAGACGTTCTGGCTTGCATTTTTTGTCTACAATCTTATTAAAGAAAATATTAGTATAGTTCTTTGAAGAAATTTGAACTGAAGCCTTTAAAAAGTACCAGAACACTTTTACTGTTACTTTTTTACTCAGAAAGATCTGTGGTTTTTATAAATAAAATAATATTCTTCTAGATATGTTACACGTAAGGTAAGTTAATAATAATAAATTAATTGAATAATTATTTCAGGGCATGTCGCATATCGTCATCCATTTCCGTACCCCAAAATTACACAAACGATTTGATTAAAAAATCTATTAACACAATTTATTTATTGCATTAAAATGTCAAAATATATACAAAGTAAGCAATCTTTATATTTCACTTTAACACGAGTAATAATATATTTTGTTAAGGCGGTGCTATACCGAGCGAAAGCGCTTGGCACCTCGGTTATTCCCGGTGCCTTGACCCGAGCGCGCGACTTCACGCGCCGTATCTACATGGACACAAGGGCGAGCATCGCGCCCTCGACTCCTGCCGGCGAGTTTTGAGCACGTGCAAACAACTTTGCTCAAATTGCAAGCACGGTGCCTAGTACGTTTTCGACGTAATATATTGATAAAAACCAATAATTGTGTTTAATTAATCTGTTGTATTATTGCATAACTATTTGCTTTGTATTTTTTTATCAAGGAATATTATTTGTTTCAGTTTGAACTTTTATCCTACATTAGAGAATTTCCGTAATTTTTATTAGTGAAACAGGATGTTTTGTTTTATTATATTTGATTTGGCCTGTCTAGGGGTCGTCCATTAATCACGTGAGGCTCGAAAGGGGGGGAGGGGTCCATAAAAAAGTCACGAAATATCACAAGGGGGGAGGGGGGGTGTAGTGACATATCACGTGTATTTATTTTTTCGACTAACGCTCGAAAAACAAAAACAATCTGCAGGTCCTGTAACCTTTCTGTTTACCGCTAGGCATTATTGTAATATTTAATTTAAATAAAAGTAGAACATTAATATTCTTTATAGGTCTAAAAATACACGTGATTTATGGGGGGAGGGGGGGTTAATCATAAACATCACCATGTATCACCACGGGGGAGGGGGGTTTTAAAAATGCCAAAAAAAACATCACGTGATTAATGGACGGCCCCCTAATACTCAAGCTGGCCTCGATTAACTCCAAAAGTGACAAATAGCTAAACTGTTATTTTGCATTGACCTATTTTAGATAAGTTAGATGAAAACAGTTCAACAAAAACGAGGAACGCCGCGGGTATAGCTATAGATAGCTACATATTCTACAAATATACTGTCGCTCGTGCGTTACAAACACAAAGCACACTGTGAGTTAGAAAAATGGCAGAGTCCGGTTTGCAGATCTAGTTTGTACTAGTCGTTGATGAAGCGTGCGCTCGGATAACAGCTTTCCAAACAGTTGTAATGCGCGCCAGATGACGCCGTCACGGAACCAAAGCCACTTCGCTCCTCTCCTACATATCTAAGCTTATGAATCTCATTTCAATTCAGTTTTTTTCTTGGGCCGTGACTGTTTTTTTTCGATATTTCTAAATATTTTTCATTTCCTTCTTCTGAACTATTAAAACTAATTTCATATTAATATGCTTATACTCTGCATTCTTTTGCTTGTTTTGTTACTTTTATATACCCATGTATGCTTAGAATCCAAATTACAGTAAGTGTTTATTATTTATAGACTAGATAGCTAACTAAGGATTGATCTAGCTGTGGTTTCAAGGCATGGATTGGGATTTCGACAAATTTCTGTCCCGAAACATTATATATCAGGTACCACTGCAGAATGCTACTAGATAAAATGTAAAATACTGCATCGCCGACTGCAGTGCCACAAAAACCACTTGCGTCTCAGCCAAATAATTTACATTTCAAACTGTCTGCAAAAAATATTTCACGATTGTAGTTTTCTAATAGGTTTTTAGAGAATTTGGGAATTAGCTAGACGAAGCTAACGCAACATTTCGTAAGCGCAAAACTCAACCTCAAGTGTTTCTCGTTACTTCTATCAAAACTAAGAAGAAGAATCAAATGACGCAACCCTTTACTGAAATATCTTGTATCACAAGATTAAGGAAATCCAAAAGAATATTTTTTTCATTGAGACATTGATATCAAAGATTATTTTCCTAGTGCCAGTAGTTGCAAGACCCTAGCAGTGCTCTGTAAATGCTGCTCTTGATCTATGAATCGAGATACCAACTGAGGTATTTGATCTACTGACACATAATAAAACGGATGCTCTGAAGACTTCTGAGGTCAACTAGTGGAAAAAAAGGTAACAGGTTTAAATAAAATATTATACCGATTCCAGTGATAGTAAAAATTTTAATTTTGTAATAAACAGTTCTAGACTAGACAAATTGGAGAGAGACGAGCTTTCTTCACATTCCGGAGGTTGCGTGTGTTGTTGACGGCGGATCCACCGTTGCACTCCACTTCTCACGAGGCCTGCGTCCGCGCATCTAATGAGATACACACACGTATGAGTCTCTAAACTCTACTCTTTCAAGTTCCATATTCATACGTATAATTACTTTTGGTCAGCTCTTCTTTATTTATGTTGATTTAATTTTTTTATACTACAGCCCAAAGTTATCCACCACTCTTATACCCTTTGAAGATAGTGCTTTTAATTTGAAGACTTTGAAGGCCCGTGGTAATTTAAATTTATTCATTTATAAGTACTCCGTGATGTCTTTATTGATCCTTAAGGTAACCTTCTTCGATATCATTCCAGATTTTAAACCACCAATAATTGGTTCTCTCTCATCATGTCAATAAGGCCAGGTCTTCCGCATATTTTATCACCCAATTCTGTCTATTAGGCATACAATATACATAAGCATTAAATTTAAAAACATCAATCATGAAGAACCAAAAGTCTTCCTCAAGAAAGACCCTAATCACCACTTAAACTCAACTACCAAGTTCACTTTGACCATTTTTGATGGAATCCTTAAGTTTTTTAGTATGGTGAAGTGTCTGACGATCAATGCTATCATAATCTTGAGCAAAGTCTGCAAACAGTTAGTTAATTTTGACCTATTTCTTTCCCATTGATCCAACGTGAATAGGTATTTAGTTTGATTTTGAATTTGTAGATATATCTTTCTCTTCTTCAACCATTTTGTATTTGGTGTTGTTTCCGCCAGAGAGGCCGTGCAGGGCTCTAACGTTGGCAAACAGCCAACAGAGGTTAGTTTCGACGAGCATGGAAGTTGTAACTGACCTAGCTCTAGGTGCACCTTGGTCGCACACAACTCCACAGTCGAGCGCACACAACAACACGCGAGGGTCGCGGTGCACCTGGCGTCGCATCAAGCTTGGGGTTCGTTTTTGTGTGACTATCTGTCTCGGCGGCAGTTTATTTTAATCGCGCCTGCGCAGATGGCGCGAGCGCAAGGGCCGCGTACACACGAGCCGTTTATATAGCTTGCACCCAAATGTAAGGCGGACAGGGTGCAAATAGGCTCGCTCTAACTCCGGGCTCGGGTTGTAAACAAACCGGGCGAGGGCAATGGCTGCCTGCCGCTCCCCGCGCGGCCGTACTCAACCGACGGCGACGCCATTCAACCGGGAAGTTCACCATTTATTTTTAGCGTTCCACAAACCGTTCATTCTGATAAAACTAAAAAAGCACGTACATAGAGTGCGTTGAAATTTTTTTTATAAAAGTTTGATGATACTTGGCTTTTTCTTCTAGACTATGTTCTTTCTTTTGAATTTGAGTCAGGAAAAAAATTGGTCATTAAATATCTGTGGTGTGCTCTACTGCCTTTATCATGTGGTCAACGAAATATGATAAAATCAGTATAATATCTACCTACCGAGACGTTATCATTGATCAAACAAAACAGAGCGATACGACAAACAGCGTAAATTTTAGCATGCCTTAATTTTGATGACCATGACATAATAACCCGAATATCCATAGCAAAAACAGCATTCAACCGGAAGAAACATTTACTAAAATCCAAAATTGCAAAACACGTAAGAAAACAGCTCATAAAATCTTACATATGGAGTATTGCTCTTTATGGAAGCGAAACTTGGACCATGACTCAAAGAGATAGAGAACGAATAGAAGCTTTTGAAATGTGGTGCTGGCGGCGGATGGAGAAAATTAGTTGGACAGAAAGAAAGACCAATGAAGAAGTGCTGAGCATGGTCCAAGAACACCGTACAATACTGGCAACTATTGAAAACAGAAGAGGGAAGATGGTTGGCCACCTTATACGACATGACGAATTTATAAGAAACATCATGGAAGGAAAATTGGAAGCCCGAAGAGGAAGAGGAAGGCCGAGAAGATCATACATGGACCAAATAAAAGAAAAGGCGGGTGTCATGTCGTATAAGGAGGTCAAGGAATTGGCAGAAGACCGGAAAGGATGGCGCATACTCCACAGACAAGGGCCCAGCCCTTAAATTTATGATGATGATGATGAATTTTGATAACGGTATCGAAAACCATGAGAACGATTTGTAAAAACATTAGTTTCTGCTCTCACTGCAAAAATATTTTTTACCGCTATCTCATGGGTCCTGGCGAGTTCAATGGAAAAAGTTGTAAGTCATCAACCTATAAACTGGTTTTGCAAAAAGTACATTGTAGACGGCGAGAGGGGAACGGCGAAGAACCAGATGCCAGAGTTAGGGTCATTGATTCATGTGACAGGTAGAGTAGGGTAGAGTCTGGGAGCGACACAGAAACCACACATGGTGTTAGAGGAAAGCAAGAAGCGACACTCTGCCGATGTACCGGCATTGACATTGAAAGGTGTGGTGGGCGCGGCCGAAGTAGCCTTGGGGCCAATATCGCGGCGGCAGCTACTTCCTAGAACGTGTGTTGTATGGCGGCCAGCGTCGGCGGCGGGTGCGAGTCAATGACCCGAGCGCGAGGAAGGTGCGGGAGGGTGCGCGCGCACGCAGCCGCGCCCCGCCTTTATTTATTACGCTACGCGCGGCGCGCTCGGCGCCGGCAACCGCCACCGGGGCGGAGGCCACATTCCGGGCGCGCCGCGCGGCCAAAATAACACCAACACCACCGGCCACAGGCCGAACACTCACACTTTAAAATAAGGGGTCGTCCATTAATCACGTGAGGCTCGAAAGGAGGGGGAGGGGTCCATAAAAAAGTCACGAAATATCACAAGGGGGGAGGGGGGGTGTAGTGACATATCACGTGTATTTATTTTTTCGACTAACGCTCGAAAAACAAAAACAATCTGCAGGTCCTGTAACCTTTCTGTTTACCGCTAGGCATTATTGTAATATTTAATTTGAATAAAAGTAGAAAATTAAGATTCTTTATAGGTCTAAAAATACACGTGATTTATGGGGGGGAGGGGGGGTTAATCAAACATCACCATGTATCACCACGGGGGAGGAGGGGTTAAAAAATGCCAAAAAAAACATCACGTGATTAATGGACGGCCCCTAAACCAAATCACTTACCCGGCTCCAGGCACGCGCTGAGACCACGTGCGCTTAACCTCGTGCACCGGCACTGCAGTCTATCATCACTCGCACGGTTTCACTGTCCATCATGTCGTGTGGCGTCGCGTACCGCGCGGGCAGCGTGCGCGTCCCGAGTAGCACTAATTCACATGGCGCGCATGAGAGCGCGAGAGCGGCGGAGCACGCGTCGGCTGCGAAGGCTGTATGACGCATTAGTGAACGCGCGGCGCAACCGTGTGGAGATGGCGGACGCGCGCCGCGGGAGGGGGCCGCCCTGCGCGCCCGCGGCCCTGCGCCGGGCGCATCGACCGCGCGCCCTCCGCGCCCGCTGTGCTCCGGGACGCCGCCCGCCGCCGGACAAAGCCACGAGATGCACTACACACCCGCGTATTGATCACCAATCATTGCACTTCTCATTCAATTTACAACTTTCATTGAAAAAAATACCATTAACAGCCAATAAGCAGCGTAGGTTACGTTCGATTACTCTGCGTAAAGTGGCGAATTCTCGCACGAAAGACGCGAGCCTCCCACGCCTTAAGTGAACACGTCGACCGCCCTTAATTTCGCAGCGTTTCTAAATAATCAATATAGTTCTAGCTCCAAGCGCATGTCATAGTTATGGATAAAATTTTAAATTATGTAAATTATATTTACTCTATTTCCCTTTCTAATTTTACATACGGGTACATATAAAATTTGATACCCTGTACCTACTAGCAGCCTGGAAATATAAGTATATTTTATTATTTCAAGGAATATTATATGAAAAAGAAATACGTTTAATTATACATATATATTCATAGTAGCAACAATATTCATAATCTTATTTTTGTTTCTTACTAGAAGAGTTACTTTTACATTACTGTCGTCGCCTGTCTCGTAGCGGTTTCTGTGCTTCTGCCATTGCTCTACATTTCCACGCCTCCTGAGACTGTATGTCTGCAATCTGCATGATCAATAGTCAGAACATAATAATATTACAAAAAATATTTACACCTTCTTAACATTTGTATAATACTACTAAAGGGGGTTTAAACATTGTTATTTAACATCTAGAATATATTTTTCAAACGGCCGCATATGGCTTAACGTCAGTTGCACTAATATTTTATTTGTACTTAGTCACTGATATTTAGCGTAAAAGTCCTGAAAATCTATCAATAGCTTCTTTATCTACTTCTAGGAGGGTGTAACCCCAATCCTTTCCTGGGACCTACCGCCGAGCCAGTTTTGCCATTCTTCTATTTGATACACATAACTAAATAATGTTTTATCGCAACCCGCGATTTCGATGCACAAGCGCATCGTAGGCATCGTCTTATCAACTATTGCCTACTCATAATTACCTTTCAATATAATTATTACCTTTAATGTATTTAATGATGATATTAAACTAGATTATTGCTAATGATTTCAGAGAAGTAGGTACTTGTGGTGATTAATTATTAAGGTAAATAAATAGAAAAGAGTAGTTCAACACAATAACAATTTCAAGATTTCTTAAATAAGTACTCAGTTATATGATTTTCAGATGTTTTTTTAAGTGTAAAATTAACCCTATCTTTGACGGAGTTGTACCGGCTCAATTTGAGCAAAGTTGTTGCGCGTGCTCAAAACGCGCCGGCCGGAGTCGAGGGCGCGATGCTCGCCCTTGTGTCCATGTAGATACGGCGCGTGAAGTCGCGCGCTCGGGTCAAGGCACCGGGAATAACCGAGGTGCAAAGCGTTTTCGCTCGGTATAGCACCGCCTTAACATAAAATTTTGAGGAACATTTGACAGACTGCAATTTTTATTTATTCTATTAAAAACTTAACTAGTATTACCAGCGGCGGTTTGTTGTAATATTTTCGTTAGTCCGAAATAAATTAGTGTAATGTGTCGCGTTACCAAATTTCATGCAAATTAGTCCAGTTTGATAAATATATTCCATTATGATAATATATAAAAATGAAATTAAAAATAAAAAAGCCTTTATTTGGCCTGGTATTTAGTAGGTTTACACAATTCTAATAATTAAAAATAATAGTTTAACTAGGCACCCAAATACGGGTATAGGCCTCCTCCTCGTGTTGCCATGCTAGGTGTTGTGCCGCTCGTGTCCAGGCAGCGCCTGCCACCTGCTCGATGTCATGCCATTATGATAGTACTGTCAAATGAAGATAGTTTTCGATAGGAAACTGACATATTTGAGAACCACAAAATATTTTATTATTCCTATCCCTATTCCCTATTCCTAACCCTATTCCTTATTTGAGAAATCTAAGAAGGATAAGGAATAGGGATAGGAAGTCATTAGAAATACGAGTCAAGGAATCGATCAACACATCGATCTGGAAGACAGTGACCCAGTTTAAATATTGGTCTTTTCTGGTTCCAAGCATGAGCAATGCCATCCCGCAAGGTGATGCGGAATAGATGCACTGCTCTCTCGCATGGGCTTGAGCACTCAAACCGTCTTTAGGATTTTTCAAAGATTTCCTATGTGTTCTTTATTTCGTGTTATGTTTAGTTCTTTTCTCCTTCATGTTTTTTTGTTTTTCCTTAATAATTGTTGTAAATACGTGTTATTTACCCTATTTACGTATATATAAGTAAACATGTATGTGCTTTCTTTTTTCTATATTCCTGTTAGTGGTTATTACGAAGTGTCTGTGAGCAGTCTGCGCAGGTCGGCGCGGCGCAGCCGCCCACCGGCGCGCAGAAATAGACGCGTGCGCAGCCCGTGACTCAGCGAACAATGGCGGGCTCCGAGACCATCCTGACTGCTTTTTCCGCTATCTAATAATAATAATAATAATAATAATAATTAACCGCAGGGAGACTTTATGGCGAGTAACCGCAGGGGCGACTTTATGGCGAGTCGTCGGTGAGTGGCGTCACCGCGGACCCCGATTCCCTGGGGGCTAAATGAGACCCCCTGCCTCCCGGCTTGCCTTAATTGGCCGACCGGGAGTGGAAGACGCAAGAGCTAAGTACCTAAGCTCCAGGGTGGAAGTGTTAAAGGGCATAACGCCGCTAGTACCGCTCAGAGAACGCGCAGCACACCTCTCTACACCCTAAGCCACTCACATCAATGTTGCCCTTCCGGCGCCATCTTAGGCTGCCTTTTGTGGAGGGCCCATTTAGTGAGTGGCAAGTCATCACCCGCTATAATTTTTATGAATGAGGCATAACTGGCGGGTGCCGTTCCTCGTACAATAGACCAGTTTAATTAAGTCAATGAACAACTCAACACAATAGCCTGTAACATTAATACCATGTCTGCAATAGTTACTTGATATACCTAACATCCTCTTTCTGTAGTTTTGTACTTAATTTTAAGTATAGTATTGTAAAAGGCCTCTCAGTGTTGGCTACGGCCCCACTGATGCCTTAAAAATACCGGGCGTAAGGCCCGAGAGTCTGTGAAACAATAATAATAATAATAAAGTTTATTTGACTATTTACAATTTGTGAACTTTACATAAGGTTTAATTGACTAATTTATTGATTAAACTTAAATAATTGTGAGATACAGTCTATCTGGTATGCGCACTAGTTACAAAACTGTATCGCGCTGCAGGCCAATCGCGCTAATATAAGACAACATCGAACGTTAGTGGTCCAGTTTTGGTTACGCTACGGTTACGCTTCAACTCTGTATCAACTTTGCTTAAATCGGTATTGCGCTAAGGTTCAAATTTCAGACGAAGTTAAACCGAAGCGTAAGCGCTCCCATGTCTCGACCGTTACTAGTGATGTAATCTTTTGTAGCAAACATGAAGCTATATCATGCTAATAGCAGATTATTTTGAGTATTATCTGTGCAAAACAGACGAAAAGTATATCAATGTCAAAACTACGCCGAAAGTAAATAAACAAATATAACCTTTCTGAAGTTTGTTATAAAATATTCTCAAGTGTTTTAGTGACAAAAATGTTATGCAATTAAACCAAATGCGTTACAGCTGCGGCCCACATCACTTGAAATACTTATCACTTCAAATGCCTTGAAATTTGAGTCTATTAAAGTGGTTTAATTTTGAATCAGTGGAGTCAGTGTTCATACGGTGCTCTGTGTTGGTCGGTTGTATTGTATTGTAGCTGACTTGCTCCAGATCTTATTGTGTATTGTGAAAAAGTTTAAGCGCTGATAAATAATGAAAGAATATCATACATACTTAATCGTTTATGGAAGGCCACGATAACCTCGCTCTAAGAATCAAGTCCAAGGAAACTCGAGCAGTCTCAGCTAGATTGTGGTGATAGTTCACCGAAACTCATATCTGAAAGAACCTGCGAGCACAGGAAAGAAATAAGCCAGGTATTTACAACTTTTATGATGTGAAAAATCTGAGTATAGAGTACCTACTTACTAGTACTTACTCATAGTTTTATTTAAACATCATATTTATTTCAGGTGTGGAATAACTTGGTAGTGCAAAAATTTGTTGGAAGAAAGATTAATCAGCTTATAACTGGCGGTGGAACCAGTGGAAGCAGTGGACTGGGTTAGCAAAATTGAAGACATGGACATTGGACCCCCTACCTAATGTGAGGCAAGATCATGTTGCTTGGAATGATATTGGTTAGTACATATCACAAGTTTAAAAATATGTATGATTAATACTTCCAAAGTATTGATGTATTAATATTTATACAATATTTTATTTATAATGCTATAGATTAGTAGTAAGCAACACTGAGTAGTGTATAACATTATGAAAAAGCTCAATCAGAAACAATGTAATTCAGCCTTCATCTAGCGTAGGGAATCTTTCGTAGGGAAGAAAGAAGAAACTGATTACAATTAATAAAATGCATAACATTACATTAATGTCCAGTCCTTCCTTTTCCGTTGGTCCATCCTTTTATATAATACATTTTACTCGGATTATTGTCATATTTTTAGTGTACCTACATATTCAACATAATAATACAACATTTTCACTTATTATTTCAGTTTAATGGACTGATGCTCCTGCTCTATACTGATGTCCCTGAGCAACACAACCATCAGTTCACATATAGAACTAGCACCGCCTGCATCCTCCATGCCATGCAGGTAGGGGCATCAAATGTGCAAGAGGAAGTCAGAGAACAAACCAAACTCACTATACACCATGTATACTCATTTATTACCTACATCACAGCACCTGCATGAACACAATGTAAGATATGAACCTATTGTTAGTTGAGTTTTGCTTGTTTATTTTTGAAGTAAATCCTTCAGGTTTTTATAATCCTGTTGGCTGATAATATTACAAATATGCTGGATATATCACATAACATTACAAATCCCAGCAGGCATGCTATGGGAAGGTGAAACTAATTATCTTCCTATTCTTTTGCATTACCCAAGTAATTGCCTACCTCAGAAACAAGCTGTCATACTGCCATAATGTTTGTCGGCTTACTACCAATAGCTGTGTGACATCTTTGTGTGTTAACTTACCATGAATGGCCAATGATATTTACTTTTTGTTTCAGTATTTCCAGACACCAACCCCACAAAATGGCGCCACCGTGAAGCAGGAATAATTAAATTAAAATATACTAACATTATTGTAAGCTTTTTGTTGTTTTACTTCCTAACGTTATTGTTGTCTTACTAGTAAACTATGTTTGTATTTCTAAGCTAACAATAATATGTTCTCTACATGAATTCCACTAAGATATAAACTTGTTCCTATGATTCTTGCTATCTTTGTAAAGTACATACATGTCAAAATTTGTTATAAATTCTATGATGTTTATGTATATATATATATCTGTATAATCTAGTTAAAATTTGATTGTATCTAGCTTAAATAAACTAATGATATTAATGAGACTTAAAGTTTAGTGTTAATTTTAATAAAATTGTGTAATGGTCTTATTGTATAGTATAGGCAGCAGCTACATTTAGGTATTTATAAAAAGGTCAATTAATAAAATTGTTTATAACTAATGATGAGACACTGTGTTATGGGTTTTTTATTCACATATTGCATAAAGTTCCTATTCATACAACTTACCTATATAAAGTTGGCAAACCTAATTGAGAGACTATGTAAACTAAAAACTAGGTAAATAAAAATATATTTATATGTACACATAGGTATGTTTAGTATTTAATTAATTGAATAAGATTACTTGTATGTTGGTATATAGATATATTATCTTGTTGACAAGTCAAATAAATATTCTATCAATTATGCTATGGTAAATGAAAGCTGTAATGACTGGCTCCTCGCGACTTTACCAGTTTACCCCAGCTGGGTGAGGGTGGTGGCCGGCCCGGCTGCTCCCGCCCGGTGCCAGCCACGCCGCTGCTCCGGCGCCGCGCCTCCAGTGCGGTGTAAGGGAAGTTTTCTCTGTGAGCTACATACTCGTATATCATGCTATTCTTGATGTAGCTTGAGGTGTATAATGTAACCTTCTCTCCACTAAAATACAAATATATCAAGTAAATAGGCTATGAAAAGAGATAAGTACAAACATTTTCATTGCACACAACGCTTAGGTTTCAATTAGGTACCTTGGTGTCAACATCCAAACCATCGAAACGACGTATAAGAGTCAAATCAGCTATTAGTTGGTAAAATTTCTTTGTCAGCCAAGGTATACCGTTTGATAAAGCTTATGTCGTTACTAAAAGCTCCAGACATTACTCTTGCACTGCTACTTTTATTGTTTGCTTGGGCTCGTGCAACACATATAGGACTTCACTTCATTATATAGGTCCAATAAATCCACGTAAGAGTTTTATTTACGAGATTTTTCACTAAAAATATTATAAGAATGACTAACGTTTCAGCAACGTTCCATTATCGATCCAAAAAAGTCGTGTTGTAGTAACTGAAGCAGACACGTTAGTTTGACAGCGTGAACGTTTCAGTTACGATCCATAAACGGTTAAACTTTGGTCCGAACTGTTAGCGCGATACGAAATTTGACTAACGTATCAGGTTCAGTTACGATCCAATTGCGCTTCGTTTGTGTTTTATTAGCGCGATTGCCCTGCAGGTCTCTCCGCGTGGAGTTTATGACTTAATAACATTTTATTGTTAATTTAATCTGTTATATCTTTAACCTAATAATTTGAAAAAGAAACAAGCTAGTGTACAAATTAAAAAGGAAATTAACTATTATGTTAACAAAAAAAAGAAAGAGATACAAAAACAATAGTTATTGAAACGTTTTTTTTATACATTTGTTTTGTATGTGTGTGTGTGTGTGTGTGTGTCTGTGTGTGTGTTAGCGTGTGCGAATATATGCTCGCGTGTGAGTGTGTGTATATGTATGAGTGTTTGTTTGAGAGAGAGTGTGTGTGTGTGTGTGTGTGTGCGTGTGTGATGTTCGTCTGATATAGTGTATTTGAGAATAAATTTAATTTATTTTACTCAGGAATTTTTAGTAAATTTTCAGTGTCATCGTAAGACAAAGATTTTAAGTATTTGCTTAGCTCTGACTTTACTTTGGACCACGTAAGCGGATAGATATTAAAGCGTCACTATAAGCCTTCCTATGACATTGAAATTAATTTTTTTCCATATACAATATTTATTGACAACAATCATACATAAAAAGAAGGAAAAACTAAACATACTACTTCTAACTACAACGAAATAGTAGAAAGGGGGCAAATCTTAAGGTAAATCTTTACCGAAGCCTAAAGATAGAGTGCTCCAACCTACTCCCAGAAAGCTTTGATTGACGAAAGCTCTCCTCGCGATCTCGCGATAGGTTTACGGATAAATGAGGCTATATCGGATTTAACATCGTTGTAAGTTTGTTTTGAATTAACAAGTTGTTCCCGCGTGTAATTTGTGAGCTAACGACTTTACCTTTGTCCATACAAAACATCACAAAGTTATTAGGAATAAATAAATAATTATTCGTGTAGGACCGGTCTCGCAAATACGAATCTCATCTATATGAAAATGGATGTTTTGCTCATCAAGCGAATATATTTGAAGCGTGCGAATATTATTATCTACTAGTTTGTTCTCAAAAATATCTCTCTTTTCGATGCTCATCATTAATATAAAAAAGCTTGGAGTTTGTGCTTTTGTTAGACACCTTGGCAGAAAGCTTGTTGTTAAGGATTGTCGTAAACTGATAGGCGAAGGAAAATGATAAAAATCTATTTCATGTGTTAGATCTTCATAATAGTTATTCACTATAAACTACGACAATAATTAGATTTGACTTTCAACAAATCTATACTAATATTATAAAGCTGAAGAGTTTGTTTGTTTGTTTGTTTGAACGCGCTAATATCAGGAACTACTGGTGCGAACTAAAAAATATTTTTGTGTTGTATAGACCATTTTATCGAGGAAGGCTTTAGGCTATATAACATCACGCTGCAAATTATAGGAGCGAAGAAACAATGGAAAATATGGGAAAAACGGGGAATATTATTCATCTTTGCGGGCTTCCGTTACGTGCGCTGTGAAACCGTTCAAGTCGTGGGTAACAGCTATAATTTTTAAAGCTGAAGAGATAGTTTGCAAAAATAAATATGATGCCCATAATAACTATTCCACGCGGACGAAGTCGCGCGCACAGCTAGTAAATGATAATATGAATGTGGTCAAATGAAAACATAAATATTGATGTGTGATTACTATATTAGATATTAGAGCAACCAAACTACCAGGCAAAAATGCGCTTCTGTGAGTCGGATGACACGATACAATTTAGGTTCTGTGCATAAAAGTTTAGTACTATCGCGGACCTTAATTAAGTTTGTATGTAAAAGGTGGTGTAGAGAGATTTTCAACCACCCGATGGGCCTCTCTGACATAATTACACGGATTACTTTATTATTGACATTCATTAAAAAGTCAGATTTAGTAACTCTAGACTTAGAATTCCAGATCCCACGTACATATGTGTGCTATCTTCAAATTCCAATAAATTTCTACTGACATCGTCTGAGCTATCACCGCTTCACGTTTAGTCAAATATTTTTCAAACCGAGTGGTCGGCAAACACGTCACCCCATACTAATGCAATGCTAATCACCAGCCGATCTCAAGCAGTGATATATGAAACTATTATGGAATAGACATTGCTCTGCAGAACTTCTCTTTCTTATACCCTGAAAAGAAACGAGACGAGACAACTACATCGGTTGCAAACTGTTTTGTGTATCATTGTAGCCCCGTCGGACACCGGACACATATTAATTTGTAAACGGCACTTTATCACAGAATGTACAGAGCTAGTTGACGGCTAGCAGACAAGTTTTAACAGACCTACAAACAGATTCACGAAAAAGGTGGCACGGAAAAGTTTTAAACTCACATTTTTGGCTTAATAAAGTTAAAAACATGAACTGTTTTCTGATTGGAGGCATAGGAGCTTCTACAATAAACTTTCTTTATACACAACAACACACGCAATGATACCTATCTTTGCAAACAGTTTGTAGAATGTTATTTATAGATATTTATTTATTTATTTTAAAATGGCACACAAAACAGAAATAATATGAATTGTATTGGGTTATCGTTTCCATTCATCAAAAAAAGCTCATTATGCGAAGATCGACGTGTTCGTTTCCGAAAGACTTTTCGCTGCGCCGTGAGAATTGCATATCGTGATTTCATATTGTCCAATGGGTTTCTGTATAAATTTCACTGCAATGTTAAATTGTGTGTGTGTGTGTAGTATTCACCCACAAAAACGCCTAAATAGAATGCCACTATTTGGTCTAGGTACAGATTGATCACAGAATGACCGTGTCGAGAGATATTTGGCTTTTAATATAGCATGCCAATAACTTACCAGTAGTAAGTACAGGTGTTTCACATAAGTTCAGAGGTTACCTAGAAGACAACATTTTAAGCGTTAAGGCGGCCACTTGAGGCTGTATTTTCTTTCATTTTTTGTATTTAGAAAGAAAGAAAACATTTATAATTTTGTGACAAATAAATAAAATATAACGAAAAAAAGCAAGGTCAGCAGAACAACAAAAAAAATACATCTCTCACTCTTCTTTTTGAGTCGTATTCCCTCATGACTGAGGGTCGTGACTCCCCCGCAGAATTAATTCGTTAAGGGAGTTTTTTTCGGCATATACATTTTTTTTTTTTTTTTTTAGCATTGAGGCATCAAATTTATTTACTAATTCTAATTAGAACCGTATATATACGAATTACACAAATGATAACAAGGCAAATAATTAAGTAAATTAACTATAACTTGTATGTATTTTGTGCTATTACATAGAATAGCAAAATATGACCAAAAAAAGTACCACCAGCCGTAGGTAGTTCGTAGATGCTCGTAGCATTGCTACGACCCGCGAGTTGGTCTAGTTGTCTACGCCGTAGTAGATAAAGATAAAGATAAAGATAAAGATAAAAGAATTTTTATTTGCCTTAATACATTTGTTAACATTGTAGGTGTCCCTGACAACCGCTGTAGGATTCCCTGTGTCGCGGTGCCAGGGTTCTTCCGTTGAACAAAAATTAAATAATACATTTGTGTTTTTTTCAGTTGAAGGCTCAATTGAAAGTTCTTGCAATTTAAATTCACTTCAGCATTGAGTTGTGACAATGATTGTTAGTTATATTAGTAGGTTTTTATATTAATTGTTTAATAGGTAAGTTAGGCTATTTAAGTATAGTAAGTAAGTTAGGCCTTAATAATAATAATATCAGTATATCATCATAACATTTCATTAAGAGGGAAGATAATTATGTATTATGATTGATATTATATAAAATTAGAAATCGTAATTTTGCTAACAGAGTACAGAGTGACTGTGGTACTTAGGTGAATATTGGCATAGTATATATGTATCAAGTAGGTAGGTGATAGTCCCGAGCGCCGGGGGTTACCCAGTGTGGGACGTGTTGGTATGTGTGAGTGTGTGTGGCGAATGTGTGGATAAGAGTGAGTGTTTGTATTTGGTTGAAGTTATTCTACTATTCTTATTAATTCTTCTGTCTCCTGGTAAGTTAGACCCATCAGGTGAGTTGTTATTTTGTGTTTTGCTTTGTATTTACTATCTTCTTCTATATTTAATATCTTATTAAGTACACAGTAAATATAGCGTCCTCGGAAATTGTAGGATCTCAGCCCTATTTGTGTGTTAACTTTGGTTACTGGCCATCTTGATAAGTTACGTATACCTTCGCGAGTCCTACGTCTCGTTTGCATTGCTGAGCGATGGAAGCGCAGTGCTGCTGATTTAATGTATATTTTCCTAACCGTAAGGTGATTCGTCTCTTCGTGCAGAAGTTCTGTGGGATATCTAAATGTCTTATTATACGCAACTTTTAGAACAGCGCGTTGAGCCCGCTCAATTTTAAGTAGGTTGGTTGTACCGGCTGAACCCCAAGTGTTTACACAATAAATCAGAATAGATTCACAGAGTGAAATGTATACCATTCTTATAACGTTCACGTTTGCAATGCTTCTAAGTCTTTTGAAAATAAATAGTAGTTTTCTTAATCGCGCTACAAGTACTTCTATTTGTTTGGTCCAGGAAAGAAGTTCATCAATGTGGATTCCGAGATATTTATAGTTCTTTTCTTGCGTTAGTATTGGACATTCACACTGATTACTATCATGACATGTGTGTAGGTGGAGTTTGATGGAAAGTGGGTCTTTGGGCATAGTTCGAGCTGAAACTCTAAAAGCCACTATTTTAGTTTTTGTGACATTAAGAGTAAGTAAGTTATGGCTTAGCCAGTTTGACACCTTCCTTAACCCTTCGTCTGCAGTTTCACTGACTTCTTTCCAGGTCTTATGAGAAAAGATTATACTCGTGTCGTCAGCGAAACAGAATAGGCTGCCATTTTTTAATTTCATATCGCACAAATCGTTAATGTACGTCAAGAGGGCCAAGCACACTACCCTGTGGCACACCATAATCTATTTCTGTAAGGTCACTTAATTGGCCATTAACTTTGACGCGTTGCTTGCGATTTGTGAGGTGGGTGCCCCGGTTTATCCACGGAAGACACATGTCCTCGGATATTGTGGTCCTCAAACATGTCGGTTTCCTCACAATGTTTTCTTTCACCGCTAAGGGAGTAAATAAAATAATACATACAGAGTTAATAATTAATTTCTGTTAATTTAAATAGCCCTGTATGTAAGAGGAAGCGGTGCTATAACGGGAGGTCTCGATAAGGAAGCCGATGCCTCGAGGCCGCTGCATTGGAATGCTGCGGACGCATCCATGAGACTACACCGACATACCTCCTCCAACTGAAGGCAGAGCTAACCGGCGCCAAACCATGTCAGAACGGTCCTCAGGTGGTTGGAAAATGACGGGGTGCTATGTGAAATCGACATTTCATAAAAATCAAATAAAATAGAAGTATATAAGATAGAGCTAATTTTTTTTCAGTTTATGTAATTTTGATTCAGTGTTTAGACAATAAAAAACGCCAAAACACGATTACGTATACTTCGCTTATTAGTTTTATTTTTTGAAAAATAGTGGTTTTGAAATATTGTTCACCTCTTTTTCCAAAAGTAGTACAGAGATTTAAACCAATTTAATTGTATCTAAAAGGTTATTATTTAAAGGAGAAGAAAACCATAAATAGAATATTCTGAATTGCTGATTTTATATGAATTTGTTTCGTCAAAAACGTCTGAAAAACTGCTCAAATTGTGCAAAATTGTTTGCGTGTGGACAAGACTCGTCGACCGGAGCTATACGCGAGATGCTCGCCCTTGCTTTCTTTCATGTTAATACGACGTGGAATTGCATGCGAAAAAGCATCTGTAGGCATTTTTCCAAGCGCAAAGCGTTTTTGGGTGAAATATCGAATGAGAGTGGCCAACTCTGGTGTCGAGAGTTTATACAGTTTGGTGACAAAATAACAAAGCTCTTATTTATTTTTGGTTTCCAACATATGTAATTGGTGTCACGAAAACTGAATTACGATAGAGACTTAAAATCTGAATCATAAAAATAAATAATTTAATAATAATATTTTTTACAGTTATGTACATGTTGATTTTAAATAATAATATGCATAATAATAATTATTGTGATTTAAGATACCGACAAAAGCAAAGCAATGAAGAAAACTTGTGATAATTTATCAAAATTAACCACACTCTCCTGCTTTGACACAAATATTTAACCGTATCTCAATATCCCTTGCTTTTATATTTTTTTATTGTAAATAAAGAATTAAGAATTAAAGAAAAATATCTATCGAGATATTTGGATGCAACCTGTTTTGTCCCATAGGTGATCTATTGTAAAAATTATATTATTTTTTCGATATTACTAAAATTTCAAAAAAAAAAATACTAGGGCAAATATATGAATATGGCATAATAATTGGAAGCTCTTTGGAATAATTATCTTCGTGGACTTATCAAAGAAGGCGGCCGCTGATTGCTCTGCCTCTAAAGGTTAGCAATTCTGCCTGGTCTGTAATGGCTGCGCAATCCCGCGGCTACATTACAGATAGGGTCGCAGGTTGTGACCATAACTGTTATCTATAATAAAAAATATATAAATTGTAGAGGACCGCTCCGTGTTGGCTCTAGCCCCATATTTTTGTTATTAGATAAAAGCAAAATCTCAAGAAATGTTTATTACCTAATTATAGCTACACCTTTATGGGTTCATGTCTTAACTGCTGTTATTCATAAATCAAATTTTATCTATTCTGACAACATCACATACATTAAAGTAAAATTAAATTGCCACATTTTTAGGAGTTGGGTAATACGAAAAATAACAAAAACTCTTTACAAATTTTGTAGAGTTATTGTTCATTGTTGGCATTTTCATAGTTTTGATGTTCAGACGGTAAAGTCCTTCCAAACGAGAAACCAGTCAAGTGTGAGTTTCAGTTATAGGAATACAATACAATATGAGGAAACTCTTTTAGTTTGAAACGTATTCCTTCATGACGGTGGGTCGCCTGGTTCGAATTCGGCTCTACTCCGAAGACTTGATTTTCAGATTATGTGTGAATTTGCACTCGGTTAGCGGTGAAGGAAAACATCTCGAGGAAATCTACATAAAATCCGAGAACAGCTAGCTTCTGTGAAAGGACCTGGGCGCCCACCACGATATATCTGCCCAAGAGAAATGGCGTAGCGAATTAATTCTGCGGGGAGTGACGACCCTCGATCATCAGGAAATACGACTCAAAAGGGATGCGTGGTGAAGCTGAAGAGGGTAAAAAGTCTGAACATTGGAGATATTATAAAAATGTGTTTGGAAATACTGCGAAATGATAGCAGAACACGTTCCAACAATCAGATTTTTTGTCAATTTTTCTGTCGATGTTTATTTAAACGCTCATCACGCAAAGTCTGAACGGATCATCACGATTTTTGGTATGCAGGTATTATCAGGTCTTAGGAGTTTCATAGGCTACTTTTCTCCTGAAATAGTGCGAGTGAAGCCGCGGGCGTCCACTTTCCAAGCGGGAAATTGCAGTATCAAATGCATCGAGACTACTTTGCGGTATAACCTATATTTTTTCAATTTCGTGAAAAACTGGGTTCCTCAGGTTATTTGTGTTGGGATCACTAAAAACAGTTTCTTGCAGAGAACTTAACGAGGCACAGGTAGCCTGTAGGCTGCGGTAAACAACGCACTGGGGCCTAGGATGGACCCGGTCACGTATACATACATTTCATCATCATAATCAGCCCGTTATCACTCACTGCAGAGCGTAGGCCTCTCTTCTAGTGCGCCACTCATCCAGGTTTTACGGCTGATAGAATCCAGGTGGCGGGAATATGCGGAGGAGTATTGCTCTCTCGCCCGCGAATCCCGCACTATCCAAGACGAAGGGACATCGTGGCAGGTTATAGTCGGTAGTAAAGTCTCATTAGCTCCGAGCCTGACATACTTTTCATATTCTTCTTATATAACACTTTGTATGTATGCAAGTATACTCGGGCTACAGTAGATACCAAGAAAGCTCGTATCGCTCTGGTGCCAAGTTTTCAAACCGCCCTAAGGGCGTCTGACATGGCTAAACAAGTAGGTAAGTACGTAAATGTATGCGCACGTAAATTAATAGATAAGGGCCACTGTAATCTAAGACATCTCAGTATATGTGTAACACGTGTGCCTAGAAGAATATAATTTTACTCTGAATTCTCTTAATTCAAAGAAATCAGAATAACGATGAGCGATTTTCCAGTACCAAGTTAATTTAGTTAACAAAATCCTTTTTTTAATAAATCGCTCGTTAAAAAGCTTTAGTAACAGGTGTCCGTCCTAGGTTCCCTATAGATAATGAGCTGGTCGAATGCGGGCGTGTGGTGAGTGTCTCGCACCCGTCTAACTGCATTCTGCGTTCTGCCCATAGCGGGCATGAGACTCGTAGCTTGGGCTCAGTGGCTCCGTGTGACAGTGGCCGGCTCTGGTGGCGATAGATTTTAAACTAATGGTCGTCGGTCGTGGTTTAGCTAGCGCTATGAGTGCGGGAAAAATATATAGCTGATTTTACTCATTCTAAAGCTATCAGAGTGGCCAGCTCTGGTGGCGAGAGACTTCAAAGTTATGCCGTAGATTAGCTAGTAGGTACATTCCTATGATCTCACTACTTACTCATGGAAAAAAGAGCTCTCTACTCCTGTCACGCGGCGCCGTAACCGTCGTGTTATCTGACCCATGGAAGCGCTTACTCGGAGATATCAGGTAGTCTTATTGCAACTATCAGCCATCCAAGGACTGGCGACGCCGCGTCGACACCTTTAGTAATTGAATGCGAACACATTCCTTTGTGTTCGCATTCTAAATGTGTTTCTAACTGACTTTAGTAGGTACTAGAAACTTAAAAAAGGTTCTATAAATTTTATAGCATAAGCCTTTCAAAATGAAAACTTGTAGACAACTTGTAGGTTTTATCACAGTGCAGCGATACTTACATATATGCTTCTGTCTATCATTCGCCTACTTGTATGCAACTTTCCTTGTTACCCACAAGATAATATTATCACATCACATTGACAATCTACTTTGCAACACAATTATCATATAGTAGTTGGTAGGTGCTGCGCGTCTTCCAAGCATGTCTTGAACGCATCTATATAACTAAGTGGTATATGCACAGGCAATTGAACTTAGAGAGGGCTATTTCGCCCGCTATATTACCGACATTACTTTATCTCTATACTATTATCATAAAAAAATACGATTATCCGTTTCATTATTGCGGTATATAGACTCAAAAAATTTTTTGCACTTGTTTAATAGTAAAGGAAAACATAATCTACTGACCGACATGTTTGAGGACGACAAATCTGTGGGCATGTGTCATCAGCTGAAGAATCTGGGGTGGTTTTTTATGTATTTACACACGAGACTTCCCCTAAGATTCTACTGTGGCGAAGCCAAGTCCCTCAGTGATGATTACGACTTCATTGCATTACATCTATTTCATCTATTTGTTTTAAATGTTACAAATTCATAATCCAATCGAAAGTATCCTAGAGTAGACAACCCATATACAATATGTTAACTTTTTTGCGCTCAAGATTTATTTATTTAAAAACAAAACATATCGGTGACGGTCGTTCTATACTAATAAGTGTATCGAAATGATTGTCGCTGCTGTGAGGAGTCTTCGAATCAGATGTCGTTGGTATGCGAGAGTGATACTCGCTAGAGGCGCGGCGACCGTGGGAACACGCTGGCTCTGCGGTCGGAGTGGGGAACATCACAACCGGGTGAATTATTTGATTTTTGGACACCCCGTGCGTTCTCGCTGTTTTCAATTTATACAGGTTCAAATTGGGTGATCAAGTGTTGTCTTCTTTGGCTTAAGAAAGTCCTTTGTACTACGTAACTAAAGACAAAGGACTAAAAATCGCGTAAACTTGTTCAAACCCCTTTGTCTACTGGGCTATTCAGATTTATGTTTAGTACAAAAAAAACAAGTACAATGCTTTTTTAATATTTTTTTCAAACAGTAGTTAAGTTAAAAGAGTAACATATACTAACATATAGTTTTATACGTATGGCTATTTAGTAGAGCGATGTGTTTGCCCCTGTAAAAAAATTCACTAGAGTGTTTGCAGTGCGTCCCCGAACATTCTATAAACGAGAACCAAACCGGCAAAAGGCCTGCAGGCACAAGTGAGCCTGATTCCGACAACGAGCGAGAAAAACTTGTCCGTGCAATTCCACTTGTGGGTTATGAACGCTGATGACTTGCAAACTCTGGAGTCAAGTGTTTTCAAGTGTTAGCATAGGAAGTACAGAGCTTTTATCTGAGTAGATAGAGGTGTTTATCATTGAGTGTCGCACTATTTGCGGACGTGGCAGCGCGCCAACATTGTACTACTGACTGTCGGTGCTCGCTTGAACCATTACTGCTACTGTATCAACTGTTTTCATGGAAATGTGTAAAAGCGAAAATTAATACATATATATGTCAAAAAATCACTATTTAATTGGTGAAAACTACCATGGCAGGATTTTAATCTGTAAGCAGGTAAGTATCTATAGGTAGTTTTCCAGTGCAATTCGCCCATGATACCTTACAGATAAAACTACTACAATTAATTTGAATTTGAATTTGAATTTGAATTTGAATTTGAATTTGAATTTGAATTTGAATTTGAATTTGAATTTGAATTTGAATTTGAATTTGAATTTGAATTTGAATTTGAATTTGAATTTGAATTTGAATTTGAATTTGAATTTGAATTTGAATTTGAATTTGAATTTGAATTTGAATTTGAATTTGAATTTGAATTTGAATTTGAATTTGAATTTGAATTTGAATTTGATTTTGAATTATACAAAACTGTTGTAAAGAAAGATTCAAAACTTAAGAAAGTTTGTGTATGATTGTGTAATGAAAGTATCATACCTGAATACATATACCTACTTATTCAGGTATAATGCTTCATTTCATATCACACAGCAATTAAAATCTGAGAAATAATTATTTACTTAACCTTCCTTCGTTTTTAATATCATTATAATATCTACGCAAGAAACACTGAACTTTATTGTACACGTTTCTTCTTGAAGTGTCTAGTTACCTCAAAAACAATCTATACGTTTTGATGAAAACTAAGCAGTTCCGTATTTCTTCCATAGATATTATAATGATCAGCAGATGAAGCAGTTCAGTATATTTTTAAATGCAACTTGTTGATTTTGCGATTGACAATTATCAAACTCCAAGTGCAAATAAAACAAATTACGAGCGTCAACTCAATTAGTTGCAGATATATTATGTTTTATGGCAGTTAAATAAATGTTTTTGGCACACGTTTGCGGTGGTTAGAGCATGCCTGTCTAGACGGAACCACCGTTAGCACGGTTCTGGGCCGAGCGAGACTTGGAAGCCAATCAACCATGGCTTTTGCATTTAGAAATTGCAAACAGTTAATTAATCGCGATCGCAGCCGGCATGGCCACCTTTGACAGTTGTTGAATGAATGTCGGCGTGTAAAATAATGTGCACTTACACCGAATCAATCAATATAGCTTTATTGTACACCAGAAAACAAAAATACAAAACAATTTATGGTAAAATTACATAACCTTGGGTTAAGGCTCTACGCGATAAGGCTGCCCCATTGGGCACATTTACCTACATTGAGCAGCCTTATCGAGTAGAGCGATCTCTTCCAGGCAACATGTAAAAGTCGGTGACGTACAAACAACCACGTAACTGATACCTTAACAAACAAACAAACAAAACAAACAATCACCGAATCAAGAAAGTTAGAAGTAAGGCATTTTTCAAAATGTTTGCTTATGGTTTCTTTCAGTGGTCGGTCCCACGAGCGTTTTTTTAGTTTATCCAGTACATGCCTACACTTTCCTTGATTGTAACTCAAATTGATAGCCTATTTTATTATACATATTTTACATTATAGATCAGATTATCTTATAGTTAGCAAATTCCAGTACTTCGATGGCAGACGCTTTGTATTCTGCGAAATCAGGTAGATGAGATATCATTGCTGCATACATGATGCTATATATGGAGTTCTGTTGATGCTATATATGAGCAGACACAATCTAGTGGCCACCCAGGTCACTCCACAGACGATACCAGATTGCGATTGTGTGGTCCTAAATCAGATAGATCAGCAGCATCATTTTACACATTATAATACACTAGCTGTGTCCGCGACTTCGTTCACCCGGAATAGTTATTTTGGGCATTAATTCTTTCACGCATATGTTTTTGATATATTGAACCGTTTTCACAGCGCACGCAAAGGAAGCCCTCAAAGATGAATAATTTACCCCGTTTTTTTCACATTTTCCATTGTTTCTACACTCCTATTAGTTGCAGCAAGATGTTATATTGCCTTTAAAGCCTTTCTCGATAAATGGTCTATTAAACACTTTTTTTTTTCAATTTGCACCAGTAGTGCCTGAGATTTGCGCGTTCAAACAAACAAACAAACTGTTCAGCTTTATGATATTATAGTACTTATAGATATGGAGTTCTGTTAAGCAGGTACATTTCAGTGGCCACCCAGGTCGATCCACAGATCCGTATGTACTATGACACTAGATTGAGAAATAGGATTGTGCGATCCTAAATCGGATAGGTAGATCAGCAGCGTCATTTTACACATTACAATACATAAGGAGTTCTGTTGAGTAAGCACATTCCAGTGCCCACCCAGGGTTCCACAGGCACTAGATTGAAAAATGGGATTGTATGGTGTATGGCTAACTTATTACATATACTAATAATAGAAAGTGTCTGCAGCCTCTATGGCGGTTTAAATACACATGATACTAAAGGTCGCCTCTCACGCATGTCTCATGCAAAAAGCTTGTCAAGTTGTCTCGGGAAACGAGGAAAGTTTTGCTTCAAATTGAATGACTTTCCTCGTATTCTGCTTGAAATTGATTTATTATTGTTTTCCTCTCTCCTTGCCCTTGTGATATGGAAATGCACGAGATGTGTGGAAGGGCACAGCTGCAACCGCGTTAATATTAACATGTAATATGTATGATCTGGCATTATGCATAAGACGACGCTACAAACATCTTGGTACTTGGACATTATAACTAACAAAAATAGTTAGCTTACTTGACAAAAAAAATGATATTGTGAGTATATATATGTATAGATGTCTCCAAGATATTTTTTATAGAAAATGTATGTTTTTTTTACATGTCACCCGAAGCGTCATCCGCACAAGCGGCATTGGCCTAAGATGTGCATACCTAATAGTCCAGTCATTATAGTAAGTTTACCTCGGAATGCGAGATACCCAGAACCTACATATGGTAGGGTGTACGTGACTATTAAATTTCAAGGCCAAAGGTCACAAAAATCGGTTTTTTGTAAATATCTCATTCCCTATGGGATTTTTGCTATTTGTATTTATTATCAACTAGTGGGTGCTCGCGGCTTCGCTCGCATTAAGAAGTAAAACTTGCATACCCTATTTCACCCCTTCAAAGTGGCATTTCCAAAAATCCTGTCTTAGCGGATGCCTACATCTTAAAATCTACCTTCATTCCAAATTTCAGCCCAATCCTTCCAGCGGTTTGGGCTGTGTGTTGATAGATCACTATATCAGTCAGTCAGTCACCTTTGAGTTTTATATATAATATACTAGAGGATGCTCGCGGCTTCGCTCGCATTAAGAAGTAAAACTTGCATCCCCTATTTCACCCCTTTAAAAGCGACTTTTCCAAAAATCCTTTCTTAGCGGATGCCTACGTTATAACATCTACCTGCATGCCAAATTTCAGCCCAATCCGTCCAGCGGTTTGGGCTGTGTGTTGATAGATCACTATATCAGTCAGTCAATCAGTCAGTCAGTCACCTTTGAGATTTATATATTTAGATATAGAACAGATGTACATACGTACAACTACATATACAGTAGTACTAGGAAAATGTCTAAAGATAGTTTCAAATACTGGACGCTCCTTCTTACAAATAATACGATGGGTCATTTCATTGTGTTGTGACGTAAAAGAGGAACAACAATAGATCCATCGATAAAACAAACAAACGAACCCACTTTCGCTTTCGTAAAGCGGTATATGATAGTATCAAAATATACCAATAAATGCATCCTGCTTTGACCAAAAGGTTAAGGTAACCACCTACTCAGATTTTCAAATCAATTCAACTCTAAAAACATAATTTGAAAGACAAATCGTCTGAGGAGACCAAACATTGCATTATTCAGTAGAAAAGCGCCTTTGACTTGTTTTTGTTAGTCTTGACCTCCAGTATTTGGCTTGCATTCTCATTCTACCTGGTGTTTGCATGAAACCATGCCACGAGATTGTTTCTAGAGAGAATTGAAAACTGTTAGATTTAGATAGATATTTTTAGATAGAGTTTAACTACGCTCATACGAAAAGAAGAGGCTACGTGCTTACGCTGCTGTACGCTTCGTTTCGTATAATTTCATTCCTGCAAATCGTGGATATAATATGTATATCAGTATTCAATTACGTTTCAAATCGTAGGATCTTGCTGTTAAAAAAAAAACCGTAAGGATAGACAAAAAAGGTTTTATATTATGGTGATGATTTTACAATACTATAAAAAACAAACACCAAAAGGAAAAGCAAAGCGTAAAGTCAACTCAAAGCATTTATTAAAGCCAAGAGCAATTGAAATTTCTGAACACCAAAGCTGGCCACTCACTCGCCAAGCAGAAGGCTAACAAGGTAGTTCTTACAAAGTAATAAACGCAAAAGCTCCGGGAACCAGAGATAAAGGAATAAACGACGAGACTGCGCGCAATTTAATAAAAAGTCGATAACTTTGGTAAAGATAGCCCTTGTTTAGTAGTTGAGGGTTCCGCTTGATTTTTAACACAAACATACTCATCGAAATCAAGCGCAATGAGAGTGACAGTTAAATTTAGATGTAGATAGCTAAATCAGATCAGCAATATTATTATCTGTATTCAAAATCACTTACCTACAAAATTTGAACAGTTAAAAAGTATTATGAACACTTATTTACAGATAAGGAACAAAATAATTAACTGTCCACATATCAAGATTTGATCTAATAATGTTCGATGTTCCTTAGAAATTTCATTTTTACGTAACAGAAAGCCAGAAGTAGGTAAAACTTTAATGTCTGCAGCAGTCAGATAACAATGTATGAAATATTCGTCATACCTTAGATGTGTAGTTAATATATCAGGTATTCATATCTATACCAATATTATGAAGCTAGTTTGTTTGTTTGTTTGAACGCGCAATCTCAGGAACTACTGGTGCGAATTGAAAAATTCTTTCTGTGTTGAATAGACCATTTATCGAGGAAGGCTTTAGGCTATATAACATCACGATGCAAGTAATAGGAGCGAAGAAACAAAAAAAAAGGAAAATGTGGAAAAAACGGGGAAAATTATTCATCTTTGAGGGCTTTTGTAGCGAGCGCAGCGAAAATGGTTCTAGATATCAAAAAAATATGCATAAAACATTATTTTTCTTAAAATGATCTTACAAAATGTCCAGGACAGTATATGTCTATCTTTTAAGATTAACTCACTAGAACCGTTTTTATGGTAATAACTATTCCACGCGGACGAAGTCGCGAGCACCAGCTAGTATGTAATAAAATCTAGGATTCTGCTTTAAACCAAAATATCTGTCTATGATGAACACTTATTATAATATAATGGGGTAATTTATAAATCCATGGTTTCCCAAGCCCGACGAGGAGCCCTAAAGTGCACTAGAATGCCATGATCGAGGTCATTGACCTTGATGGCTGTTTACACGCCACGGCCGCGGCGACACAAACAACATACACACACATACCTACATGTATACACTGCATAAGTGCAGCCAGGCCAAGGAGTTGCAATGCAGTGCTACTTTGCGGAGATAAAACCATTTTTTTACTTATGCGTTACAGAAAAACAAGGAAAACATACTAAACTAACTACCTTAAAATAAAAAGAAAGAGGCGATTAGAAAATCTTTTGAAAAGCCTAAAGATGGTATTCATGTTCTAGCTCACTGCCAGAAGGCAGCGTGCCTAGCATTCTGGCCGCATTAACACGCTGGATGGCAATGCTAATACGAAAACGACCAGCATCATAATATTCAATTAATTAATAATACGATTAAACTAGTAACTAACATAAAAACACTTATTTATCAACTTTCAAGTTTAATTTATTTACCATAATTAAGATTAAGCGTAACAGACAATGTCCAATTGACTTAATATAGTGAATAACTTATTATAACTAGTGGACGCCCGCGTCTTCGCTTGCATTATTTTGAGATAAAAAGTAGCCTATGACACTTCTAAGACCTCATACTACCTACATAATATATGTACATTATCATTAATCATGATGATCCATTCAGCCGTTGTTGCGTTATGGGCGTTCTAATAAACACATAAACTGATAAACAGACAAACAGAAAATTGTTCTAAAAACTGCTGAAAAGGGTTCTGTTATGGATTTAAAGTGTACTCAAACATTTTTTTTTATCTAATATCTTCTATGTTCAGATGTTAGACCCTCTTCAGCTTTAAATATTTATCCAGAACTAGCTGTACCAGCGACTTCGTCCGCATGGAATAGTTATTACCATAAAAACGGTTCTAGTAAGTTAATCTTAAAAGATAGACATAATATACTGTTGCAGACATTTTGTTAGATCATTTCAAGAGGAATAATTCTATTGTACATATTTTTTTGATATCTTGAACCGTTTTCGCAGCACACGTAACCGAAGATCTCAAAGATGAATAATTTTCCCTGCTTTTTTTACATTTTCTATTCTTTCTTCGCTCATATTAGCTGCAGCGTGATGTTATATAGCCCAAAGCCTTCCTCGATAAATGGTCTATCCAACACAAAGAGAATTTTTCAATTCGCACCGTTAGTTCCTGAGATTAGCGCGTTCAAACAAACAAACAAACTCTTCAGCTTTATAATATTAGTATAGATATATATTGGATAATCTGATCAGAATGTTTCGCTATCCTCCTTCCAAAATCATATCAAATGTTTGGGCGAGATGCGTGCATATAGCATAGATAAATAAATATTCCAGGACATTGCACACAGCGCCATCTAGCCCCACACTAAGCAACCGCTTGTGTCGATAGATTGCGTAGTTTAACGGTTTCGTAGTTTTACTAAAATCTCCTAAAAATGTCCTCATTCAAAAAGATTATAGACACGGCTGGTTTTCTAAAGCTTTTGTTCAGGATACCCTAAACAGCTTTGATTCCGACATTTATATTTGTGTCAAGTATAGATGAATAAGCCATCACTACCTCTTTGAAGTCGTAATATACAAAGTTTGAATGAAAAATATATTAAAATTTATAAAATTCTTTCAGGCTGGATATTGAACAGGCTCAAAAAGGCTCGCAATCTTGACAATAATCACCTCGCGTATATTACAGTTGGTCATTAATAAAGAAAATGAATAATTGATCAGCAACACAACTTTGTAGTAGCTAAATATATTTGGTTTCTTAGCGTGTGCACCAATGGCGAATACGTTTTATTTACGTACACGATTTGGTTGGTTTGGTTATAATACGTTTATGAATAATAGGGCAGTGAATGTGGTTCGCAACCACAAATATTATCTGAAAAATGAGTTTTTAACGCTATTCGTCATTTTTATCGAAATAACATATTTTAAACCATTGTTAAGGGACATAATCTTTTATCACAGGCATATTTTTTTAATGTATACTATACATATTAATATTTGATATATTAATAGGTATGCACGCACACAGCCTATTCCGTTTTTGTTCCCATCCTAGAAATAAGTATATATTTTTTTCAAATGTATCTGTGCTAATAATTGTATACAAACATAGGTAGTTTTATAGTTTCTTGATTGGCGTGAGATGGCGAAAAGAGAGAGAGAAGAGTGGTGTCTTTTTGTATCTGAAAACCAGATTCAGATTGGGATGCGCCTTATCAGTTAGTTTTAATTTAGTTACTTAAATATTTTGATTTTTACTGACCACTCACACAAAGAGCTGACCAAACAATTTGTCTCATTAATAAATTGTGTCGGAATAAAGACTCTTAATAAGGTCAGAATTAAAAACAAGTTTCGAATTCATATTTTTTTACCCTTGAATGTCATGCATTTTGCAGCAATATTATGTACAGTATTGTACCGTTTATATGTACATACATTTATACATTACGCATTAATCGATTTCTTATTAGCAGTTAATAAATTTGTGTTCTGCATATTATGCGACATATAAACACAAGACTTAGTCTAGTGTCTATGTAATATCCATAATAAACGTAAAAAAATGGGTCTGATTCTTTTTACTTGACACAGTGCCATTAAATAATTTAATTTAATATTAATGGATTTAATAAGAACAAGTATTTTGTTTATTGATGCAAAACGTTTCAAGAGTTTTCTATTAAAATAATTATTGAAATCAAAGTAAATCGTTCACCTCTTGAAGGTTCTAATATTAAATACCTTGAATCGGGGAGATCCTCCCAGAATACCAACACCCTTCTAGTCTAGACAGACAATCAGATAAAGCCCTAGATTTATATTTAATTATATATGTATATTCTAGAGGTGCTTCGCGGCGTCGATTCCTTGAATCTAGGATATCAAAGAAGCCACAAGCTTTTGTGTCATACAATTATTTTGGTTGTACCAAACATCCCAATCAAATACATTCTGACGAATTTTTTTTTAATGAACGCATCAATTTTTTTCCGGAGTTTTCTATTACCAAACCTAGCTTTGTACAAGTAAGCACTGATAGGTATTTTTTTAAATATTGAAATGGAAGACGGCACTGTCGAACTCGCCTCGGTTTTCTTATTCTGTTATCTGGATGACATAATTGCTGCTAGTACACGCAAAACTAATCATGAGCGACATTATTCCAACGACTAAATGAGTTGGGCATTTCTATGAATGTGCTTTTGGCCAATCTGAGCAAGACTTTCTCAGGCATAATGTGACCGCTGAAGGCATCAAGCCCACCAGCGACAAGGTGCAAGCCAAGCGATTTTCGAATTCCCGAGGCCAACAACAGTATGCGCTACTGTTGTTGACTTCGAGGTTTTGTCAGTATGGTAAAAAAATATCGTCCGCATATGCCACACGCCAGTCTATCAGACTGAATTGATAAAATATATCTCAGGGGCGATCGGTTATTGCTTGGATAGATAAATGTAAGGAGTCTTCAGAATGCTGCTATTCTGTCATACCTGGTAGACGATTCTCCGCTTTGATGACAGACGCTTCTAACACGTGTGTTGCTGTTTTATAGCAGTTTTTTGATGGCCATTGGAAACCTCCCGGATATTTTTCACGCAAATTAACGGAGACGCAGATGACGTACTTATGATCCAGAATTAATGCCAGTTTACTTGGCTACAATTCATTTTAGAAAACAGTTTGATGGTTCTGCCCTTACTGTTTATACCGATCATCGTGATCAAATTAACGCCGCAGCGAGCTAGGCAACAGTGAATATCAGTGCATTTAATACTGATATACGATACATTGCCGGTTACGTTTACAAAGTGGCCGATTCACTAAGCTGAATTGAAACAATAACATCTTTAAATAGCTTGGATTTCGCAAATATTGCGCTTCCCAGCATAGTGATGCTTATTTAGAGCGTTGGGAACCGGAGCTTGATAGCTCCGGCTGCAACGTGGGCATTAAATAAGTACTTATACTGCTACAATGTAGTGGTTTAATGTGAAATGTCTACGGATGTCATTCGACTTACTTAGGTACCTACCTAATGCATTTAGGAAAGGGACTTTTGGTTCAATTTATAACCATTACATAAGTCTTCTCTCTCAAACTAATAATAGCACACGTAAATTTGTGTGTCAGCGTTTTTTCTGGCCCGGCATGAATAAGGATGTGGATATGGTCAATAACTTGCATTAAGTGCCAGAAAGCAAAAGTATAGCGTCTTAATTAGGCCAATTTGAGACCTCAGTACATACATGTAGATATCGTGGGGCCACTTCAAACTAATCCTGAGGGTTACAAGTATTTGCTGACTATCATAGATCGCGGCACTCACTGGCCAGAAGCGTTTCCAATGAAAGACATTACTGCAGAAACTGTGACAAAGCTCAAATACGACGGATGGTTTTCTAGGTTCGGCGTTTGTCAGTATTTGACTACGGGCCAAGGCCGTCAATTTGAGAACAGTATTTTTGCGGAGTTGCTGAAATGTATGGGAATGCATAGAATCAGTTAAAGTTTAATATTATATATAATATTATTTAATTTTATATTTTTTTTTAATAAGTTTACCTTATCATCCGCTAAGCAAAGGTGCCATTGAACGATGATGGCACCGGTCTCTCAAGGCGGCATTGCACGTTTAGATTCTACGTCGTGGGTTATTAGGGGATTACCAACCGTATTGTTGGGCCTTGCATACTACCTTACTTAGCGCTGCTGAGATAACTTACGGCCGAACTCTCAGGTTACCGGGTGAATTTTTTGTGTCCGCAAAGACAGAACCTTCTAATCGTCACTCTTGTTCAGCTTATTAGAGAGGTGATTCGTAAGATGCGAGTGACACCGAACAAACAGCGCGATACACGCAGCTTATCCATCCGGATCTCAAAACTGCGGAAAACGTATTTGTTCGCAATGATGCAGTGCGTCTTGGATAGATGACCTAAAAGTGACATTCCATTTTGGGCGCTTCCGTGGAACGGATGACACATTAAAGTGTAGCCGGCTGTTTCTCTAGTACGGCAGTCGCTAAGCCATGCCTGATATACTTTCGACACCAGAGTTGGCCACTCTCATTCGATAACAAGAAACAGAATCTATGCTAGCTGAGCTACCGGCCGTTTCGTAGTATTAAATTATTTGTTATTAGTTAATACAACATAGTCAATACCTTAGTTTATTTTAACTATAACTTGTTTTGGCTGCTGTTTCCTGCGGCTATGTTTTCTCTGAAACTTTAGTTTAGTTATTGTTTTGTTTAAAGTTTAAACGAACTAAACTAGGTGATTCTCTACATTGTAATTGCACTATAATTATAGACTTTAAAATGTAATTTACTTATTTGTATGTTTTACTTAAGAATATTTTTCAGCTAAATTGCTACGATATCACTTACTTATTTTATAAAACCTATTTATATCTTCACAGTTTAATACGCTGCGTAGAGAGCTTTTTTCATCAGCAATAACTTATAAAGCTCCACCAATTACCAATCATTATTATCAAGTGTTTGAACAGCATTTATATACCTAGGCGTTAAAAGTATAGCAGTCTCTAAACCATGTTAGACACTCCTGGAGTGGTTTTGAAAATCTAAAAGCAGCAACAGGTTGTCACCTTCAAAATAATGTGTTGCAAAATATGAACACTTTAAAATTTATTGGTTGATATTTTATCCTTATCATATGTTAAAGGCCAATAACCATCAATAATATTCCTAAAATCCTACACTCGTAGACTAAGAATAGATAAACACGGCTCCAGTTTGGAGAATCAACCTGTCCGTTATTTGAACAGCGTGTAGTCTCCACGCGGCGAGTATTTACACGCAGACGAGCTAGAATCTCAATCACGGGTACAATTTTGGTCATGACCTTAAACTCGACCATGACCGTCCTAGCTTGGGTCGACACATCGGCCGCCACAGCCTCTACAACTGACGATATGAACGGACAAAAAGTGAATGCTCCCAAACTAATGACAGTTTTTCTCTTTCAAAACAAATTTACTTTTACTGCTGTTTACTGTTGGAAGTAATGGATTGATGGATGATTTAGAATGAATCTATCTATGTAGGTACCTAGGTACCTAAGTTTGTTAGTGTTTACTTTTAGGAGGTGAGGCGTGGTTGCGACTTTTCCCGCCAAAACATGTCCCAAAGTATCCGATGGTTGTGACGGCTGCAGTGCATGTGAAGAAAAAGTACGTGGTAATTAAATACAAACTCAATTATAATATTTTATTTTAGAACGGCGAAATCTCTATCTGTAAACCAGAAAGTAGCGACGCGATGATCGCCACTCATCTAGCAAGGGTTTTTGCAAGATAATATGTTGTGTTGTGGCAAGGCATCTATCCAGTTTATTTATAAAGGGTTAGTGCAAGCCTGTGACCAGCCTGCAGCGCTCGCGCACAAAATTAAACGGCGTACTTGAGAGCAGCCATGAACCAGCCTACAGGCCGATGATGACTCTCCACGCCAGGCCCGAGAAGGACGGCGCGAGTGAAGCTGGTCGGGCGGGAGCAGGACGAAGGATCCATCGCGGAATGCGGCGCACTTAATTTTTGTAACGGACTTCGGGTCGAAAAGCGCGCGTCTATGTAGTACGGCGGCAGGGACGCGGGGGGCGGGGGGCGGGGCGAGTAGTACGCGACTGGCGAGTATTCTGTGGGAGTACGACGGCCTGCGTGAGGAAGCGACCCTGGCGCGGTCATTGCTCGCGGCCGCATTCCTCGCCCGCGCCCCGCGCCCCGCGCCCTCGCCGCCCCCGCCGCCCGCCGGCGCCTGCGCATCAATGAACGCACACTCCCGACCCTGTGCTTTATCCCTTGTCTTCGCTTATAATCACTTTAATGACCCGAGACTCATCTCCCAAACAATGCAAATATGACACCAACCAAACTCGCCGTGTTCTTGTAGGAACCAGCGAATGTGCCGTCTCGTGAACGAGGCCAGCCCATAAACACGCGTTTGTTTAACGGTCAAGTGTACGTGATCAATGATCGTCTACTATCTCGGGCTCGAGACGGATCCAACGGAAAGTTGAAGGTCCTAAGAGTAAGGTGAGATCTTAGTGCGGTTGTACTGGCCTGAAAGTATCTTGAAAATTAAGCAAAAATGTACAGTAAGTTGTTGGTTTAGTTCATCACGAGTAATCGACATAGCAGCCTAGAGCTGGGCGCTATAATAAAAAGAGAAAGAAAAGAAAAGAGGTTTGTAGACAATATTCTAGCCTAGAATAACGCAAATAAAGGATTGATGGATTAAATAATTAAAGATTTATGATAGGCTGTATAAGCTATAAAAATGGCCTAACATCTTAAAGAGAATATAAATAATAACTGAAAAGAACATCATATTCACTGATGATTATATTAACTGCAATAATAATCAGTTATTTAGAATATTTATTGCTTACCTTAAAGATTGACAGAGTTTTAAATTTGAATTAAATTAAATTAAAATGAGATATAACAAATACAAAATAATGAAAGCGCCTACAAAAGATTCTACAAAATAAAAATATATATCTAGTTACAAATGAAAGTTTAAAATATGTAGATACAATAATTTGCTTTTGAAATAATAATAAAATTATACAATTAACACTATTATGTCTTACTTCTATTTCTTACAAAATAAGCTTCACCAAAAGCGCATAAACATAACACTGAAAACGGTTAAAGGAAAAAGCGCGAACGGAAGCGAGACATTCTGTTACTGAAATCACGTTTCACGAGAACCGACGAAACGTAACCAGCTTTCACAGTTTCCGAGAAACAAAGCATCAAAAGAGGCCACATGCCTATACTACGAGTTAACTTCTACAGTGCATATGTGGCCTCTTCTATAGAAGTTTACGGTGCCTTGGAAAGTGGCCCCGTAGGTGGCTGCGAGCGGTCATTGCACGGGAAACTGCCGGCCTTACAGGTTAGCCGTGGACACCAGCGGATCTGCGGGACAAAAAAAGAACGCCTTTCGACTCGTACGAGTATGTACGCCATCGACGCGTTCTGGATCAACGGACGGCGCGCCTATTTCTGGAGCTTTTCGTTGTTTGCTACCTTCTTGGATAAGTACTTGATTAGCCGACTTTAAATAAGAAGGTGTATGTAAGCATTTTCGTTGCTTGCTACCTTCTTGGATACTTCATTAGCCGACTTTAAATAAGGAGGTGTAAGTCAGATTTTTCGTTATTAGCTAGCTACCTTCTGGGATACTTTATTAGCCGACTTTAAATAAGGAGGGTATATCAGGTTTATGTTGTCTGCTACCTTCTTGGATGATTGATTAGACGATTTTAGATAAGGAGGTGTATGTAAGCATTTTCGTTGTTTGCTACCTTCTTGGATATTTCATTAGCCGACGTTAAATAAGGAGGTTATCAGCTTTATGTGGTTTGCTACCTTCTTGCACACTATTAGCTGACATTAAACATGGAGATGTATGTATGTCAGTATTTTCGTTGTTTGCTACCTTCTTGGATACTTCATTAGCTGGAGACATTGATTGCTGCGTACTTGTACTGATAGAAATCAATGGCTGGAGAGCTTTAAATAAGGAGGCTTTTTTGCTTTTTCGTTGTTAAAAAAGAATAGTAAAAAAGAATAGAATAAGTTAGCCAAAGTAAGAAGATGTGTGTCAGCATTTTCGTTGTTTGCTACCTTCTTGGGTACTTTACTAGCCGACGACTTTAATGAGGATAGTACCTATTTCTATAGCTTTCAGAAGAAGTGGACGCCGTAGCCGAAAAGGCATGCATGAAATTGTTATTCCTATTTTCAAATTCAAATTCAAAATACAAATTCAAAATTATTTATTGATGTAGATAAATGTACATACATGATATTATGTATATCTTGGATGTCTATTTACTGAAGTCTCATCAAGAGGATACGTACCTTATTAGTAACATTGTTGGAATTCGTTGAAATCTTAGAAGGCTTACAACAAGCAAGTGTGTCTCATTTCGTCGTTTCAACAAAATTATCAGGAACTCGAAGCTTTGTTATCCGAAAAGACAATATGTCACGTTTTAATTCTTAGCGATAAAAAAATTAGTTTCATCATTATTGGTAGCAATGTAGCTGTAGTTATTGAAGACGATATTTATACTTCTGAGATGATAATCCTAAATCTATATTTTACGTGTGTGGATGACAGAGGAGAAGGAATGCTAAAAGAATATGCATATTTTAATAGTAAATGTGAAATAAAAATAACTTTGTCAAAATTATTTCCAGACCTGTGGAATGGAAGCTCTTATTTCTAGCTTTGATTTGAACTTCAAGAGGAAAAGAGAAATCTCATTGTCAGTACTATAAGACTGGTCTCTTTATCAAAGAATTACCAGATCATTGTTTTTTGGTTGTATAAGCGAGTGTGGCTCAGCGGTTCCAGTGTCTGCTTTTCATCCAGACGTACCCTGGTTCGAATCCGCCCTACACCAATGACTTGTATTTTTCAAGTTATGTGTAGATTTGCACTCGCTTGGCGGTGAAGGAAAACATCGTGAGGAAACCGACATGTTTGAGTACCACTATATCCGAGGACATGCGTCTTCCGTGGAAGGACCTGGGCGCCCACCACGATGTATCTGCCCAAGAAAACTCCCCTAACGAATTAATTCTGCGGGGGAGTCACGACCCTCAGTCATGAGGAAATACGACTCAAAGAGAGAGAAACGACGAAGACTATAAGTTTTTTTTTGGAAACCACAATTTTCCAGCCGATACGCAATAACTACGATAAAGCGTAGATGTGAGAACAGATTTAGGTTCGCTTTAAAGACCACGATAAAATATACTAGATTTAGTTTTCAGGGTACAGAGTACTATTTTTAAATTTCTTTTCCTGTAGCAATCGGCGGAGCCATAGGCAGTGCTGTTACTACTAAGTTTTTTTTTATATTAAATAGGCTTACGTTTGACTATAGTGTGCCTGATGTTAAGCACCACTATAGTCTAAGATGTAGCACGCTTAGAAGAAACCTATAAATTAACTCTAGATTTGAAGACCCCTGGGTTATAATTATCTGGGAACAAGGTCCAGGTAGAGAGTTCCATAGTCTCGCTGTCCTTACTATGAAGGTAGAATCAAAGCGCTTCTTGCGAGTTGCGTATATTGTTTTAAGAATTTTCCTCTCTTTATATCCCATCCTTATTTACCTCAATCTGGCAGTAAAAAAGCTTTTCTCTCAGATGATAACGTAAAGATAATATTTATTAGTGTCAGCAACCTAAATACTCGGTACAAAAGCAGACAAGCTACAGAATGCAGTTGATGGGGGATACAACGAAACTATAACCATGGTGGAATTGATATTGTTTTCAGATAGCCTTATTTTGCCCATCGATGGAAATGAATTTTGTGTTATTCTGTCTCTCTGACAGATTTTTTACTTAGGCAATTATTTGGAATTTTATCTGTTTATTTCAAAGATGAAATCATCGTGTTTCAAAGATCCCAGACCCAGAATATCTATGTCCTCTCTAGAGAGATCTGCAACCAGTACTTTGTATCTATCTAAGAAAACGAATCAAATTCTATGGTGGGTATATTATGGAATCATGATGACATGAACTTCCTTTATGATAATCTTATTATTTTACTTATCTTTTAGCCTCGTTATGCCACAAGAAGCCTCGTCCAAGCAAACATGATAAAAAGCTGCTGTGGTTAATGTTTTTCGGAGTTCATGAAATTACAATCTTTTTTTACATGATATAGGCTTATGCTTTCTACAACTTGCCTGACGTTATTCATTTGTTTTTATTTTTTTTTATTCAAAATAGTTTATTGGTCACATAATACATTTGTAAACGTACCTATTTTATGTGATGTATAATATGCAAATATGTACATTAAAAAGTATTTGGTACGCGGTGGAATGACTGACTCCTGCGCTAGGTACCAGAGGTCCTGAGAGAGACATCACCACCCCCACCCTTGTAACCATGTTAAGCAACGTTATAATCTACGATGTAGCGCGCTTGCCTAGAAGAAACCGGTTTACTCACGACTTGAAGACCGACAAATTATAGTAAAAAATATCTTTTTTTTTTAATTATCTAAAGTTTATTAATATTTTCTTCACCCTACTCGTACCAACGATAAACATGTTTTTTTGTATGAGTCATATTTGATTTGAAATAATGTATTATTATTTGAGAAGTGTCTGTCGACACTCGCCGTAGCCCCATGCAGTATTTATGTCGCAGACTGCAAACAGGTGCCTGTGCCTCGTACCGTTGGTTCCCTCGCATCGTCTTTTTGCGCTGCGTTTCTCCGAAGGCACCGCCCGTACGATTTGCGTACCTACCGGATTCTTCGCGGAACAAGATGCATCTTAGTGTTTTGTATGCATAGTTTGAGTTCGTGAGCTCTGTCTGTACGGAATCATCATCATTTTTTAAATTTGTATCATCAGCAAGCATAATTAAATAAAACATCTATCTGAGATTTGATGACATGTTTTGAGAATGTAATTAAAATTTATATACTTATACATACCTACCTCACTAATAAAGTGAGGTATTCCCTAGTTATGTATTCTCTAAGGGTATTCCTGTACCAATTATCTAAGTTATTCAGGTAAGTTAAGTAAAACTAATTAGAAGAATCGTAATTTAATAATTACTTTCTTTAATTCTGTATTTCTTAATTGTATATGGATGTAATTCCGAAATAAATGATTTCTGATCTATTCTATAAATAATTTTACTGGCCACGCGTATCTATGTAGGTACATAAGTAGCATTCTTGGCCGCTTGGCTCGTATGTATTAGCTTAGATCTTTTACATATATACCTTTGTGACCTAAACGCTGTTAATATATCACGATATACCAAATATTAACTGTCTTATCTTTACCTATTTAGCCCTAAAAGCGCTGGACGACAGAATGATAAAATAAATAAATAATAAAGATGTATGAAAAAATAAAATCATGGCGGTAATATAAAGGCATATAATAAAGTGTAGAGGTATCACATCTCTCTCTCTCTCTCTCTCTCTCTTTTAGTCTTATTTCCTCATGTCTGAGGGCCGTGACTCCCCCGAAGAATTAATACGTTTCTCTTCGGCAGATGCATCGTGGTGGGCGCCCGCCATGACATATCACTTATCACCCTATATCAAAATTATCCGTGTCACTGCACAGTGCTAGATATCTCGATCAATTAGCCAGATAGCCAATAACTGGCCCCTTCCCGATCGACCGAGTGAACTTCCGAGGTCGGTGAACTCACACGGGAAATATACACTTCCTGATCGTAGCTTCCGAGCGTACCGCAATAATGGTTAGCTATAATTAGGTTTGTTCTAGCTCGCCTGGACTGAAGTAATTAACACTGGCAAGGAAATAAAATATGAACAAATACGTATACCTACACACATTTGTTTTTCATATAGATAGATATATGTATATTAACTATTATAATAATTAAAGAGGATCAACATCTAAACATACTACTTCTAATTATTATAAAATAATAAATTATAAAAAGAAAAATATATGTATTTGTTTCTGTGTACAAGTATGTAAAGCTAGTTATGTTGCATAAGCGATGAATCAAATATGCCAATATACTTAGAGGTCGTCCATTAATCACGTGAGGCTCGAAAGGGGGGGGGGGGGAGGGGTCCATAAAAAAGTCACGAAATATCACAAGGGGGGAGGGGGGGTGTAGTGACATATCACGTGTATTTATTTTTTCGACTAACGCGCGAAAAGCAAAAACAATCTGCAGGTCCTGTAACCTTTCTGTTTACCGCTAAGCAATATTGTAATATTTAATTTGAATACAAGTAAAAAATTAAGATTCTTCATAGGTCTAAAAATACACGTGATATATGTGGGGGAGGGGGGGTTAATCATAAACATCACCATGTATCACCACGGGGGAGGGGGGGTTAAAAAATGCCAAAAAAAACATCACGTGATTAATGGACGGCCCCTTACTCGTGCTTATTATTTCATTTCAAACATTTTAGATTTACATAGCTAAGCTAACTACGATTTCATTAAAGATATCTTGAGACTTTTATAACAGACTTCTTGAAATAATGCCACTTGAAACCGGAGATTTTTACATTTATTCCACTATTATAGTATATATAAGCGAGTGTGGCTCAGTGGTTCCAGTGTCTGCTTTTCATCCAGACATACCCTGGTTCGAATCCGCCCTACACCAATGACTTGTATTTTTCAAGTTATGTGTAGATTTGCACTCGCTTAGCGGTGAAGGAAAACATCGTGAGGAAACCGACATGTTTGAGGACCACAATATCCGAGGCTATGCGTCTTCCGTGGAAGGACCTGGGCGCCCACCACGATGTATCGGCCCAAGAAAACTCCCCTAACGAATTAATTCTGCGGGGGAGTCACGACCCTCAGTCATGAGGAAATACGACTCAAAGAGAGAGTATATACAAAAATTACTTAAACATACAGAAATACTTAGAAAAAAACCAGATTTTTACAAAAAATTCAGCATACCGTCCATGTTGTCGCTGTGCGGCGGGGATCCCAGGATGCTGGCAGTATTTTCTCTTTGAATGGAAATAGGAGATTGCCAATATAACTCGGGTTCTGTTGCATAGCCTATAATCATCATCATAATTCATACAGCCCACTGCAAGTATTACTCCTCCTATATACGGTGGCTAGACCATAGTGTTATCTATTTATTGTTGCAAGAAATTTCTTTTACTAATATACATACATGATATGGGCAAACTTTGCTAAAATTTGAGTTTGATTATAATTTTTAGCTTCCAAAAACGTGTGTCAATAGAAGTAAGAATTATTTATTAACTAAATTAATAATAAATAATATATACACATATATACACTAAAAACTAAAAAAAAGGATTTACATTTAAACTAAATTTAAAATATCCACATGTGGTATGGAGCCAAAAACGCTGGCTGCATTCCCACACTGGATTGCTATAGAAATCCTTTGCGCAAGGAACCAGCCAGCGTTCTTGTCTCTAGTGATGTCATTCAACCTTTTTTTTTAATAAAAGACTTCAATTGTGTCAATTCATTTTGTATTTAGATATTGAATATCTAAATCCATATTTTGAAATTGGATCAGTAAAGCTTAAAAAATCTTCTAAAGCTCATCAGGCATCAGTATTGATAAGGTTTCAGTGTCTCAAGTTTTTTAACTCGTGTGATGTTTTGTTATTGATATAATGTACTTAAATCATACCTTATTTTACAACAAGGATTTAGGTTCGTAAGTTGCTTTGATTGTGTAAAAAATACACTTTTATAAGTGAAAAAGTATATTTTTATTTGTTAATCTAATATATATTTTTTCTTTGTATGTATTTATAAATTCTCTGACCCTTTTCTTCTCAGCTAATCGTGTCCATCCAAAGGTTGCCTGGAAGAAATCGCTTAAGGCGATAAGGCCGCCCATATGTACGTCATCATAAATTTATCCTTCCATGTATTTCTTTCATGTTGGTGTGCAATAAAGACATATTATTTTATTATTATTATTATTTGACATCCCAATGGAGTGACGGATCATCATGTTATGTGGTGTAGTCGTATAGGGTCCTGAAAGTAACAGACGTCCCATCCCGAAGCCATGCGGTCTAATCTACGGACCATCGTATTCATATTATAAGTGTTAGATAATATTGCTTCAGTGTCTGAATAAAATTGAAGCCCATTTGATTTTATCGGTATATAAATCAGACCATAATATATAAGTAAAAGTATATATTTAATGGTCTGTTTCTTCTTTTCACGGCCCACAATGAAGCTACTGATGATCATGATATTTGATTTAATGACAGTACGGGGAAAGTAATATAAAATATAACAAAACATTCTTGATCTCGAAACAACGTGGTGTAATCTACAGAGTTGGTATAACTTCGATGTGTAAAGTGTTCAGGCCATATGATGTTGTGTTGGCGGCATGGCAGTCACGTGGGCCAAGGAGCAGCATCCGTCGCGGTCGATACTCCCCCGACTTGCGCCGTAGCGACCTCCCGCACTCACACCTTAGCCACCACCCTCGAAGCAGGCGGGCGACACTTCGACACGTAGGTAGCGGGTGTGCGAGGCACAGCGCTGGGTATTACTGGAAGGGAATCGAACTGCAATGAAGCAATAAGTGTTATTATGAGATAATACTAGATATACTCAGATAATATTATGTAACGTTTCTAGTTATACCAAAATAAATGCAACATTCACGCTAACTGCATTCATCTGATACGTACTGTGATAATAAAAACATTAAAATATAAGCAATGACTGGCTAGACCCTGCATAAAAACATTAAAATATAAGCAATGACTGGCTAGACCCTGCATAAAAACATTAAAATATAAGCAATGACTGGCTAGACCCTGCATAAAAAAGTGTCTATATTTATTTTTTATTGAATACTTGTTACACATAATTATTTTCCACCTACTCGCAGGAAACATACTAAGGCGTTCTGAATAAAATATAGGGTAGATTGCCTCTTCTGTTAGTTTTTCCCTATTCTTTGTCAGGGGGTGCTGCGCGAATCTCTCACATTGATTCCAGCTTCCAGAGTACTTCTCATCACCAGGATTGTTATAAGGCTGTTATAATTGACCGTCTCGCCCCTAGATAATCGGATACCGATCTGTTATTGATTTATGATGCTCGTTTTTTAACGGATTAAAAAGAGGACGTTAATAATTCCACCTGTATCTATCTATCTATGTATGTAGGTATGCGATGCTGTTGGAATTTCAGAATTATGATCGATATATGGTAGCAATAGCATAATATCTACAAAGTAAGTCATGCTTAGAAAGTAGCTGTACTTAGTTTCTTATTAATTGGTTTACTACTAGCGGCGGCCGCGGTGCTACCCGCGTTAATACGAGTTAAGAGTCTAATCTATATTCATCCCAAATTTTATCCCAATCAGTTCAGTCGTTTGAACGTGAAGACAAAACAAATATACACAATCACACACGCGGAAACTTTCGCCTTTATAATATTAATTTATATATAATATTATAAAGACTAGCTGCAGCGGCGGTTATACCTACCTATGAAATCTGAGGTGAAATATATAGTCTAGAAGTGTATGCCCCTATTTGTTAATCCAGAGTCTAATCTATATCGATACCAAATTGCATTCAAACCAGTTTAGCCGTTGGAAATAGAAATAAAACACACCATGATTCATTTCTCAAGCATAAGTACGTGAAATTAGTAAGTCATTCAAATTAGACAACCAAAAACTTCTGAACGTAGTTTTTGCTAGATTTGGTGTTAGACATTTTCTTCAGAGTGTACCTAAGGTAAATATTTGAAATTTAGTGTAACATTTTTTCACCAATACAATTCCTTAATTATCTAAAATGTAAAGTTTACATTTACCCTGTTTAAGAGTGAATTAGGGTGTAGCTAGTCTTATTAATCACTAGCTGTGCTCGCGACTTCGTCCGCGTGGAATAGTTATTACCATAGATAGGTTCTAGCGAGTTAATCTTAAAAGATAGACATATACTGTTGCGGACATTTTGTTAGATCATTTCATGAGGAATAATTCATATATATTTTTTTGATATCTTGAACCATTTTCGCAGCGCACGCAACGGAAGCCCGCAAAAATGAATAATTTTCCCCGTTTTTTCCACATTTTCCATTGTTTTTTGCTCCTATTAGTTGCAGCGTGATGTTATATAGCCTAAAACTTTCCTCGATAAATGCTCTATTCAACACAAAAATATTTTTTCAATTCGCACCAGTAGTTCCTGAGATTAGCGCGTTCAAACAAACATACAAACAAACTCTTCAGCTTTATAATATTATAAATAAATAAATAATAAATATTTCAGGACATATCACACAGCGAATATGTAGTATAGATACGCTTTATAAATGCGAAACTGTGTTTGTCTGTTTGCTACTTTTTGACATCGCATCAAGCTGGCAGACCATCATGATTTTTATAGAATAACGCAATAAAACATATGCCTGACCAGTCAGGTATTCATGGTATACCTACGCGTTTTATTCCGAAATAACTCGACCGAAGCCGCGGGTATCAACTAGTTAAACAGAGTATACTTACATCTAAGTCAAAGCCAACAGTAGATCCCGAGCAGTATATCATCAGCCGGAAGTAAATAGTCGATAGCCGAGATAGAATTATACAAACACCGTATCGGTGCAAAAAGCAGTCAATAGTCACGCGCGCGAGCCCAGCCGAGCGATACAACATGTTTATTTAAATCTGTACATTGATGGTAGGAAAGGATATTGTGTCTGAAGGGGGTCAGTGACCTGTTATTTTTCCTTATTAATAGTTAGGCATATGCCCATTATCTACGACCCGAATAAACACCTATCAGACTGGAATACAATAGCACTGGATAGAAATGAATGGAAGAGGGTAGGGAGGCCTTTGCCTAACAATGGGACAATACAGGCTCTTAATAATAATAATATACTAGGTCATCTGAAGCGATTCCCTCATCGGTGATTTTGGCCCAAGATGGAGTATCATATGTATATTATAATATCTGGGTAAATAAAAGGGTAAGTTCGTCTGAGGGTGAAAAACTCTGATGTTGGAGTTCTTCTTATTATCGAATGAGAGTGGCCAACTCTGGTGTCGAGAGTTTATCAAGCCGCCCTAAGAGCCATCTGGTATGGCTTAACGACTGCCGTACTAGACAAACAGCCGGGACCTAAAATGTAACGTGTCATCTGACCCACGGAAGCGCCCAAAATGGAATGTTACTTGGATATTGGAGTTACAAACTGGACAGCCTTTGACATGATTATCGACTGACGGTATAATAAGCCGCGACCTATATTTACCATCTTACACGACCCATGCAAGCGCTTAAGTAGGACGCCACTTTTTTAGGGCTTTTCATATAATTTACAATAATTCTGCAAAGGACATCATCATTATCACAACCATTGACAGTCGTTATTTAGAAGCAAGTCCTCAAAAATAGTCAGAGACACCCTGGCTTACCAACCCGAATGTTGGTTAGTTATTAATAAGGCTGAGGTATGACCTTTTTTGACGCACGGGATACATCAATGTAACGTATATTTCACCTTTCTATTCTACCTGTTTTCAACTTTTGTATGTATATGTTACAGTTAAAACCAGTTTTCAGATAGAACGCGTTTTCCCTAGTTAGAACTAGTTTTTACTAAATGCCTTTGTTAAAACTAGAATTAACTAATGCTCAAAATTGAATATTAGTTAAAACTAGTTCTTACTAGACAAAACGCGTTTTTCCGAAGCGACTCGGTTAAAATTGTGACGGCCGCTTGGCTCCTCCTCGCTTCGCTCGTCGTCGCATGTGCGTAGTAGAAAGCAACCTAACGAACCTAATCTTACCTCCTGTCACAGACAAGTGACTTTACTAAGTACATGACTCTATGTCCTAGATCTTTTTAATAAATATTTTTAAAACTATATCTTATTTTCAATCCCAAATTAGTTTCTCTAGCGCTAGTTTTAACTAAAGCTCGGAGTGACCACTAGTTTTAACTGAAAATCAAATATATCAGTGGTCAATTCTAGTTTTAACTAGGTATTTCTAGTTTTAACAAAGGCATTTAGTAAAAACTAGTTATAACTAGGGAAAACGAGTTCTAACGAAAAACGGGTTTTAACTGTGACATATATATTGTTGTGTCGAAATAAATGCCTTGAATTTGAATTTGTATTTATCCCGTCACGGTTGTCGGTTGACAGCCGATCTTTGTGAAAACCGGTATTCTGCCAAATCGGATAGGTCGGGAGACAACCCAATGAAATTGGGAACATGGCTAAGTAGAACAACAAATTGCAAAAAATGGGCTCTAGCAGCTTTGGATCAAAAGAAGAGGAAGGAGTTGGGAAAGGCCTTTGCACAGAAGTAGGAAGAAATAGGCAGGAGAATAAAGTACAAATTTTTGTTGTAAGAGGGAAAGTGTAGTACGATGGAGAGTAGGTACCTAACGGCTGTTTGTGATTTTTATATTGAATTGTGCGTGATTGTGCTCACCACGCCAGATCTCGAAGAATAAATGGCTATATCTGTATTTTTATATAACACGAAGTATTGGGAAGAGATAATACTATATGTTAGTAGGTATGAGTTTGCCTAAAAGAGTTCGTTTTCTGCGGTTAGGCCACCATATGTGTCTTTCAGTTTTTAAAGTCTATCTTGTTTATCTGATGTCCAATAACCTCAGGACCTTCGCATAGATGTTAGTGGCTGTTGGACAATCTGCCGCAGTAAGTAGGTATAAAGATAACATTATGATTCCCCATCCAAGGATTGGTCGCATCAGATCATAATCAACTATTGCTTTATTTTGCTAATTGTACGGCATGAGATCAAATAGATACAATTATTTCAGTCTGATTTTTTTTGTTAACCTATTATTGTGCCCCACTCCTGGGCAAAGGTATCCCCCAACATCCTCCAAGTGGTCGATATCCTGACGAGTCAGGTCTTGGGCCATCCTCTAACACTTCGCCCTTGAGGTTCCCACTACGTCACGATCCCAGCCCAGCGTTAGGGGCGCATACGATCTACAGACCCGACCATCATCACTGGATCGTCTGCCAGTCCCCAAGGAGGAGCTGGTAGGGCCTCATCTAGATTGCTCTCTGTTAAGGGGCTCCGGGTTGGCGTTGCTCTACCTACGTGGTGATGTTGGCGGCGAAGTGGCGAAGTTCTATAGCGCCGGGACGACAGGCGGTGGTTCCTGAAGGTGGTGCAGGCGCGTCGACCTCCCGCTCGGGAGCAGCAGCACGACGAACGGCGCACGCATCCTCACGGGATGGAGCGGCTATTGCAACGCGACGTACATGACCCGCCCGACTAACCCCATTTTAATTTGGCTGCTTTCTGGCCAACGTCGGCTATCCCATTTGAGACTCTCTCCAGAGAGTTTGAACCATAGAGTAATATAATATGTTTGGACTTTTGAGAATTAATCAATGACAATGTCTGATCATCGTAGGTTAGGACAGGCAAGATGCACATGTCGATGATAATTTGTAATAATTTCCAAAAGTTAGCTAGTTAGCTGCAATTATTTAATATCGTTAAAATGACTTATATTTATTTCGGACTGGCTTGATTAACGTCAAAATAGCAAATAATTATAATTACCTATATCTTATGCAGCAGACATTAATAAATTACATCATTATAGTTCAATTACGTATAAATGAAAATTATAAAAAAACAAAACAATTTATTAAGGAAAACTTAAATAGCTATACGATCTTGGCTGCATTAAATGTATTTACTTCAACTTCAACTTTTATGTATTTATAAACATTGCTATTACAAGTTACAAACTTTGAAACAGACTTCCATACAAAAATGCCAACTTGAAACTATTACCGCCATCTATCTATTCCCTACAGAAACATGACACATGTATACAAACTAACGTAAGAGATGGCGCTAGTGTGCCACATGGCGATGTTGCAAGAGATAAAAAAGCTTTGAAACAAAAATTGAAACTATCAGCGCCATCTATCAATTCTCTATAGAAACATGACACATGTATACAAACTAACATAAGAGATGGCACTAGTGTACCACATGCCGATGTTGCAAGAGATAAAAAATATCTTGCTAGTGATGCGCTACTACATCAGTGTAAAAATCTGAGCTAAAATCGACTCCAATTTAGTTCGAATGTTATGTTTGAATAATTTACAGAGCTATTTTGTACTTAAATTAAGGAAAATTAATATGCAGCCTCTTCTCAATTTCAATCTGTTTAAATACAGATAAAATATTTTTACGGTGACATTTTTATTTTGTACCTGGCAATAATGATAAATAAATGTTTGATGGCATGATGGCCTCCTTCGCCCGCCGCGCATTCTGTAGTCTCGTACGAAGCCGACTTATGTTTTGACGCAAAACTAATCTTTTCTCATGGTTTTCACCTATGTAATTTGTTAATTTTATTTAGTTGAGAGTGATTTTGTTTAAAAGTACAGTTCAAAATGACATGGGGATTCGTTACTTGTGGACCGAATGAGGCACTCGTTGTTTCGGGTGAGTACCTCTATATTTGTCCAATAAACCCTACAATAACTGCACGTAAATGTTGTACCTAATTGCTGTGCTGTTCTTATTGTACTCCTCTGTCAGGATGATAATTCACGTTATTTTAGATTTTTCAGCTGCCAAAGCATTGAAGCAAAATACGTTTGTTTTTCTTCAACTCCTGTTTTGTAATTCTTGAAATTATACTGGGATTTTCAATTTTTTTGATTGCTTACATACACACATTGGTTGTATTACTGTAGATAATATTTGTAAAACGTCATATGTACTTTAACATAAGAAATACCTAGGTATTAGGAGTTATATACATATTTTTCCTCTTGGGAATGCAATAGGGAGTCAAACCACTTACCTATCTCTTCTGTTTAGCATTTGGGTATCAACACAAATAATTCTCTTAAATATGTGCAAATTTTATTTAACCAATATACTTAGCATTTGTTAATTTTCTGTAAAATTGCACTGATCAACACTGGTTTTTCCACACAAACATTGGTAGCTTATTTTATCAATCTATCCTCATTATTAAATAATTGTAGTTATTAACCCTGTGAACATGTTGAAGAAATGTAATAATGATCCCAACTCTTTTTGTTATGTCTGCGGAGAACTTGAATCCAAAAATCAATGATGAATTTTCATGAATCTTGTGTTTGAGTGTTATCTCAAATGATTTGGTTCCTGTGTCACCAGTCAAGACAAATCCTGGGTTCCTCATGTCTTTTGCATAATGTGTGGGGAAAAAATATCTGACTGGATAAAAAGAGCATGGTCTATTTTGTACCCATGATTTGGACTGAACAGAGTGATCATGTTTCCGATTGCGATTTTTGTCTCACTGACATAAAAAGTTTAAATTACAAGAAAAAAACCAGTTATTTACCCTAACTTATCTTCGGCTATACTTAAAGCACTTCACTCATTATAAAAAAATTGCCAGAAATAATACCAGTTGCAAACTATGTCTGTTGAGAACAACAATTCACAACCATTCACTTCAGGTCAATGTGTAGATACAGATAATGACTTGGATTTTGTAGGAATTGTAAACAAACCACATTTGATTACTTAAGGAGACCTAAATGAGTTAATATTTAAAGAAAAATAAAGACCATAATCTGTTTTCTTATTAATAATTGAGCCTATACCAGCTTTGCCGTAGGCAGACTCATCATAAAAAAAACTCTCATATTTTTGCGACATCTTAAGCAGAATTCGAGTTTCATTAACTGCTGTCTGGTGCTTTGGACTTCATTTATTTAAAATTATTTTATTGTATTATGCTAAATTATTTGTTGAATTAAATAATGAGTACTAACAAGTTTCTTAAATTTTTAGATTTCATGCAATTATTGATAAATCATATTATAGTAATATTTTCTGTATTCTGTGAAAATAACATATAAATATATGATAAACAAACAAACATACTGTGGTGTTACACTCAATAATCTAAGAATAAAATGGCTAGTGCACTATAATCCATATTGTTGGACATATTTGATCATGAAAAAGAAACCAACATAAACAGATTTTTGCCTTTATTAATTTGCCTTTTATTAAATTTACAGTTTCCAAGCCATAGATAAGACTTTTGCACTTATGAGCTTAATGTTTTTGTCCGTCATTATCAGTTTAAGAATGTAATCTGAAATATTTGTTTGCCAACTAAAATATGATTTGATAAAGTGGTAAACACTATCTATGTTTGCAAACTTCTTAGCATACTTGCTATCTTTTAAATAGGTACCTGTATTATGTGTGAATTGTAGAATTTGTGATGGTATCTAAATAATGTACATGTAAACAAGACTAAAACACTGACTAAGCAGATAAAGCTGGAATGCTATAATTTTGCTTCTATGAGTAGGTTTTTTTGTATTAGTCATATAAATATATGTTAAATGTTGATTTGAAAGCATATAAGGCTGTTATTATAAAGAAACTAGCAAACCCGGCGAACTCTGTTTCACCACCAGTTAGCTTCATTGTTTCTCTTTTTTTTATGAACCTCACGGAGCCAGAGACCTTTCCTACAAAAGCAAAACCATGGAAATTGGTTAGTGTGTTCTGGAGTTACAGCGTCAGGAAGGAAAACCCGACTTATTTTTATATAGTAAGACTAGTAGGGTAGGTAGGTAGTAGTTAAGCCATATTAGATTTCCAACTATCCACACTATCTGTACATGCTTTAAGTAAAATCACTTCATCAATGTTAAGTAATATAACGAAACATGCACCCACAAAACATGTGTATTAATATAGTAAAAGATGAATTATAGTGCAAATGCAAACTGCATATTACTAGAATTTTAGAGTTCTTTACCTATAGGGTAAAAATGGCAAGCCTATCACAAAAACTACTGTTCTGTTGCTGGTCACCGGGCATTATTTCACTAAATATGATATTTATAAAGTTTAAAAATAAAACCATAACTTATAAATATGTATTTAATTAATGTCCTTAGTAAATACATTAGTTACTCACTAAAACATAATTAAAATTATGAATATTTAGGAGGGCTTGTATAAAAAAACTTTGACCACCTTGCTGTTTTATGGAAAATTGAATGAAATACTTTAATGATTCCAAATCCTTGTTTTCCGGTTATTTAATTCAGTTTCAGTAACAATAATTGTTCTTGCGCCAGGAAAACAAAACTTCAGTTACAAGCCAAGGTTTTTGTTTGCCTCTCAAACACATTGAATATATTTGAATGTAAAATGAGCATTTGCATTTCATATACAAACTTCCATTTATTTCTGACGCCAGGAGCCATCTTTTGGCACAGATCTTACAAACTTAGTTTAACTTTTGCTTTAGTTATAAAATGTGACCATTGGTTAAGTCATGCTTTACCCCCCGTTTCTGGAATGATGATCAGTTCAAATCAGTTCAATTTGTATAGGTGGATTTAAAGTTTTGGGTGTAAGAGAGAATGCAGAAATTGAAGAAAAATATATATTAGTAAGGCAGTCTCTCTCTCTCTCTCTCTCACACACACACATACACACACACATATATATGTATACACGTATGTTAACATAAATACGTATGTCGTGTAACTTCTAGTAAGTATTTTATTTGTGGCTTTCCTTGAAGTTTTAGTTGCTTAGACGACATTAAAAACCCATCCATATATCCATTAAAAATGTTAGTTTTCCACTGAAATTTCGTCAATACCGCGGCATAATTTATGCATGGTTAGTGCCAAGGGGCGAGACAATGGTTGGAAGCACTTAGCGCGGCGTCTGAGGGGATACAACCCCTGTTGCATGCCCTACTAGATCGAGATAAGACTTGTAGTCCGAAACCTGTTTGACATTTGTAGTTCTAAATCCATTGCGTATGCAGGCCGTTATGAGTATGACGGGGTGTTAAGTATTAATCTTAGCATTTATACACATAAAAGTTAAAGTTTATTTGAATTTTTTTGTCGATCTGTTCCGTTTTAACGGAGTAAAGTATGAATATTATCGTGATTTTTTAAGGTTCTTGAAAGTGTCGTAAAGCACTGAAAGCTAGTAAAGAAGTTGCGGGCATCCACATAGCATATAGAAAGATTTTTTCAGACACAAATTAAAACTAGTTTCAGTATAGGAGTTATTTAAAAAGTGCACCTGTGCTTATATATACCTATATGTATGTATTTTACGCAAAGATTGAATAACTGACACTAAAGGTCACAGCTCACTTAAACGACTCTGCTCCCACCCGGCAAAAAGAATATTATTCAAATATAGTCTTTTAATATTGCTCTTTAGATATATTTTACATTGGCATCATGAATTAGCAGACAGCCCGCTGTCAGCGAGCTTACCGCCGTCAGACTGCTCGGTAGTTGATCCCTCGCTGGCCGCACGATGTAGGCGAGCGGTCGGCGCGGTGTCCGCGCGGAGTCAGCGCGGTGTCAGCGCGCGATGCGCGCGACGCGGTGCAAGCTGTCGCCGCGTGGACTGCTGGGTGCCTGCTAGCTGTCGCCGCGCGGACTGCGAGCAGTTACGGCAGTGTTGGGTGGGAGCGGTGTTGGAGCAGAGTCGTTTAAGTGTGCTATGACCTTAACGTTGGAATTATACTATAATACTTTATGGTTCTTTAGACTGTGGTTATAACTATTGCATTGAGATAATTGAGGAAAACTTCCCTGATATCTATATGGTACAGTATCTATCTTCCTCATGAATGACCAGTTTTTGATCAGGTTTTATTGTATTTGTTAACCCGGCGAGGATGTGGTGAAAATAGTAACGTGGAGGTTGCGGAGGGTCTTATTGACTCTGTATATAATTGGGTTTAAAATACCTAAATTTATATTAATGTACCAAATATTAATCAATACTATTTATATTACATGTTATGTTTACGGTTTTATCGAAATCAAACGCAGATAAGAGTACAAAATAATATAATTAAATCACTTTTAACAAAGTACTACAAAATAATCAACTTTTGCACAAACTTTCTAAACTTACACTAAAAACAACAAAAAATAACTAACTTCTTAGACGATTTACTTTTAATTTGGTACATACGTAGAGATCAATTAGTTGCATTTACAGAATCATAAATCATTATTGTCTGTGATTGCAGCACGATCCTGGCAGAATGAAATAGTGTGTTCTGGACAAATATACTTATGGCAATCTTCACAAACATTGGCTGTCTTGCGATGGCGGGCATAAGTACATACTTGGCACCTTTTTCGTACACCTGGAACCCTAACAGGAGCTTCTTGTTCAGGTTCTCCGATGAATTCTCTGATTCTCTTGCGTAGCTGTCTCGGCAATTGAGGTGTTTCTTTGCGGCCCTGCAAGTGTTCAGTAACAAGTAATCGGCCTAGTGTTTTTTATAAAATGGCGACGCTTCTGAATAGTCTGCGTGTTAGACCTGTTTAAAATATACGCATTGATGCCAGCCATATTGAGCATTGCATAGAAGACAGTGAGGGGCCATTTTTTCGAGTTGCGACTAACATCGTATGTCGCAGACTGCATTAAAACAAGACGTATTCGTTCATCCTCAAGCTCCTGGCTATTCAGTCAGAATGAGCCCTCCACATCCTCGCCGGGTTAAGAGGCTCACTAAATCAAGAGTATTGTTAGCTTTCCACTCAACTGAGTATTTTGGAATGTAAAATTTGTGATTCTTTTTATTTAAATTACTCAATCAAATTTGCTCCTAACCTCTGGAGCAGTATAGAGATTTTTCAAAATCCGCTCAGTAGTGTTAGAGATAACTATAGTTTAGGAACTAGGCATCTATGCATTACTGAAGCAAACGGGAGTTTGTTATTTATTTAGGACGTCAATTCTCCTTAAAATCCTCAAAAAAGTGAGGAGTTAAGCTCTTGACAACTCCTATTTTTCGCAATAGCAAAGCGTGCTGAAATAACAAATAGAAAAAAGATCCAACGGGAACGCTGTATGAATAGATAGAGGTAGATATTACGAGACGCGAGGCCAGATATAGGGCAGCTACATGAAAACGGTGACGTCAGCTCGGCTCGCCAATGTAAAACGTGTTTATTCCCCGACGCCCGTAGCCCAGCTAGCGTTGCTATTCGCATGCCATTACCAATGTTATGCGACTGTCGTGAGATCAGTACGCGGATGGGTGGCCAAAATGTGGCTTTTCGTTTGCCGGGTGCCTCCGTAGTTTGAATGACACTTTAAGAGTACTATCGGCTGTCTCTAATAGTACAGCAGTCGTTAACCCATGCCAGTGACTTCTAGTAGTTTGCAAACACCTGGCTAAAGTTTGGCTCTTTTATATAATAAGAAGAAGTTGACTCTTTTTTTTCACAATTTCTACAATAAAACATATAATAGTATTTGTACCTACCATTATATCCTTCTTTAAAAAAATATATTATAAAACAACAGACACAAGAATTTTCTTTTTTTTTCTTTCCTATTCCATTAGCTTGTATGTAGTTCTATCCGAAGCACCATGAAGTCAAGTGGTGTTTGTACGGACAGTTCTACCTATTTATATCTAGGTATGTAGGTGTTACCCAATCAATGGTAATGTCCGCTAAGGCGCGGTTTTATTTAGCACTCGCCTAATGGTGGCAATTACGACTTTGTAATCAATTAGGCCAGCTCGCTGAATACTTGCTCTATTTCTACAGGGAATTGGTGTCATTTGTCCTAGATTCTAGAATGCTTTGTTTTTGTAATTAGTTTGCGTATTTTGGAAATTATTCCAAAAACATGAGTACGAATTTATTCGCTCGATGAAAATCTGTTTGACACATGTTTGGTTACACAAATTTTTCGAACGATAAGTTTTATATTAGGTTAAAAAAATACTAGAATTCGAGGTATAATGACTACGTCTCCTGGTGATCAGCTAAACACGAGTGATAAGGTTTGACCATTCCCGACCACGCAGTGATATTGATAGACAAGAATGTCTTTCATTCAAACAAATATGTTATTTGAATCTGACTGATCTTGTGCGTTGTGGGAATATTTATTCCCGTTCGTAGAATTTTACCAGCTTTGTGACTATGAACGCACAGCAGAAAATTAAAAAACTATTTTCAAGTTAGTGCAGTAGCTTATGTATACATGCCACCTTCCTTCTAATATGTATTATAAGGGCAAGAAATTTTGTATAGAGGTAGATACTTAGATTGCAGTCATTAACACATACATAGGCTTCATTTTATCCCGCATCAACACGGATGCAACGCGGACACTGCTAGCTTAAACATTACCATAATGTTTGCAAACAAATTTATTTACATTTCCAGCTCTATTTTTTTACAGCCAATACGAACCGAGTAAAACCAGGAAACTGTATGCTACAATGTAATAGATACGTGAAGTCAAAAATGGTTTAAATTGTATGTGTAACTTGTGTGATTCCCTCGCCCCCAGGATGCTGCTACTCGAAGCCGCTGCTGGTGCCGGGCGGGCGCGCGTTCGTGTGGCCCGCCATCCAGCACGTGCAGCGCATCTCGCTCAACACCATGACGCTGCAGGTGGAGTCGCCCACCGTCTACACCAGCCAGGGCGTGCCCATCTCAGTCACTGGCATCGCACAGGTACATATATTAATTATTTATCGTATGGCATAATTTTTTAAATCTCTACTTCATAAATTTATTGTGTTTAAATATGCAATCGCATCTGTAGTTACGGTTTTAAAATCCCCACTTGTCGGTCATATTTGGTTAGAGGACAGTCGAATACTACGTGCTGGACAGTCTGCTCGGGAGCTCCACACCGGCAAGCTGGTGATTCGCACCGATTCCATTTATTCCAGAGGTGGGCGCAGTTCCCAACTCCAGTTCTTATTCGATTCAGAATGCACCATACTCGGCGAGGCTCCTCAAAGCCAGCAGGCCGTACTTTGGGGTTATGCTCAAACATGTCAATAGGGAGAGCTCGAGACTCCCACTCGGAAGTCCAGACTTCTAGTAGTTTAGGAACTGGTTCAGCATCATGAAATTTCAGCGCTGGGGGATGACGGGACTTCAGTGTTGTCTTCTTTAGGTTGTCTAGGTCATCGCGGACAGGCAGATTCGGGAACCTCCTTATTTTTTGGGCATTTCTCCCTCCTCGTGTGAGGGGGCATGATTTACATATTGTTACATTCTCATTCGAACACAGTTATCGGAAACAATTTGAATTGTGGCTCGCGACTGTTTGTCTAGTACGGCAGCCGTTAAGCCATGACAGAATCCCATAGGGCGGTTTGATAAACTCTCGACACCAAAATAGACCACTCTCATTCGATAAGAAGAAGAAGTTTCCGGAAAGCTCAAGACGATAGCGTGAAATATACAGAAGAGAAATGTTTTGTGAATTCATGTTTCTATTCTCTATTTTTTAATTCCAATTGGTTTGACGATCACTTTTACTTCTGTTTCGTTTCATACGGAGTTTTTCCCAATCTTATAAATTTTCCAAACTTTTATTTTTGTGACTAATATCTAAACTATCGGTATATTAACTTAACCTGCTCAGCAAACCAGGTTAAGTTAACATACCTGTAAACGAATTACTGCACAGGACGGGACATACAATAAAGTAGAACAATACAAACATTTTCCCTCGATCGCAAATCCTCAGCAATAATGATTAGGTTCCAACTTAATCGATAATAGTAGTTTATGCAACTGTCATATAATCAAGTCGTTACTATTATGAAACTCGCTGCGCTCGTTTCATAAACTCACACTCGTGTTTTAATACCCGTGTTATATGCAGTTGCATACACTACTTTATCTTCACTAATGCATTGATAATTTATTAAATTAAATTCACGCGTACGTGTATTGTCACAGTGATTTTGCCTACACTAACACTAGCATATTTTAATTGTAAATTACTTATGTGAAATAAAGACTTTTTGAAATTGAATTGAGTGATTTTGCCGCCATTAAAATCTAACCAACGAGAGTGCAGCGCGACCAACCTGATTGGCCCTGCAATCAGGTTGGTCACGCTTTTTCGATGTTATAATGAGCTATTACGATATCGATGTGGATATTATAATATCATGTGAAATTGCTTAAATTGAGTGTTTTGTTGTCTGTGCTATAACAGTAGTAATTATAAGTCAAGTATTGGAAACATAAGTAGAATGTTACAACATTAGTGTAGATAAAAACTGTTTTCATAGCCGGCTTACACCGGGCCATTTCCATTGTGATCTCTGTTTTATCCTGATAAGGTTTGGTATTGGTTGCAGTGTACTGTGATATAGATTTCAGTAATGATAATCTTAAAGAGTGATACGACACCGAACTGTGATATTTACGTATGTGAGGCATTCTCACATAATTAGCTGAAATAAGTTATACAGTTGAGGTTCCAAAGACTCGCACCAAGCGTTTTGCTTCGACTTTCATCGTGCGAACAGCCAAAATGTGGAACTTCTTGCCCGCATATCTATTCCCCTTGAACTATAATTTGTCGGTCATCAAGTCGAGAGTAAACCGGTTTCTTCTAGGCAAGCGCGCTAGATCGTAGATTATAACGTTGCTTAACATCAGGCCAGTTGTAGTTAAGCGTGAACCTATCTCATGTAAAAAAAATAATAAAATACATATATTCATCAAGAAGGTGTAGTTTTAAGCCACGGCTTAAAATGTGGTGGTGTTATTAGTTTCGATCTATAAGTCAATCTGTATTGTTGTTCCTCTCAAATAAAACGGAATAATTTTGTTTCTTTTTTTGTTTGAATGCTGATTATCGAATCTGTTCTTGACCATAATCGAATTAATCGTCCAGAGCCTTTTAGATAATCATTTAGCTTAAAAGTTAACTTAAGTTAAGTTATTCCTAGAATCTTCAATAGGGTAGCATGTGCCATCCTGTCGTCTACATACACATTTTTGTCTTTATAATATTCGGGGAAAACAAAATCAAATAATGCTATCCACTGAATATTAAGAATTTACATCACTATCAACGCGACTCTATTAAATTCCTAGTAATAAAACACAGTACAATTATTTTATTCGAGGCCACGAGGACATTAGTGCGGCAATTAACTTACAGAGCGCCTAATAACATGTCAGGTTCAAATGTTTCATACCTTCGCGCGTAGACAATATGAACTGAGACTACCAATCCAGTTACTTAATATGGGGCTAGATGGCGCTCTGACAAATGTCTTATTTATTTTAAAAGTATTATCCGGACGCATATCGGCAGATTACTTGATTTGACAATTTAATGTAACACTTACTATGTAGACACTATTCATGTAAATAAATTTATTTAATTTCCATTATGTATATTAATTTATATTTATCTATTTAAACTGTTCTATCAACCATAGTATGTCATGTGAGATCCAACCAGAGTGATTATATTAATTCGATTATATGTGTGTTCTCGCGTATATTTGTCTGGCACATGTTTGCAGAAATATATACGTCATGATAGTTGTCTATGTGTGAAGTCGGCGTTACCGCCCATGTGTCGCCATATGGTGAATCATAGACCTAGACGTATGTACTCGATAGATAGACACAGATGACCTAACGTTTCTAGTCGATTAACAAAAAAAGTTCTTAGTTCTTTCATAAAAATTCACATAGGATCCAATTTGTATTCATGGTATAATGACACGAGTTTATTTTTATAAAAGTAATTGCAAACTTACTAGTAATCAATAGCTTATAATTCAAAGTATCTCAAAGGTTTCTTGTTCTTTCAATCGACATTTCACAACCAAGCAAACAGAATAAAATCCTGGTTCTGTAGTTTTATACAAATAAAAATAAAATACGTTTTGACAAAGCTTCTATTTAGGTAGAGATTATACAGTCTGCGTGTGTTTCATAATGAGGCTAGCAACTAGTTAACTATACTACTACTAATACTCAACTATCTGAATTCACCATTGATTATCTACATCATAATCATTATCATCGTTTATACATACTTACATATGTGTTAAATTACAAGACAATTGTCCCTCAACTATCTGAATTCACCATTGATTATCTACATCATAATCATCATCATCGTTTATACATACTTACATATGTGTTAAATTACAAGACAATTGTCCCTCAACTATCTGAATTCACCATTGATTATCTACATCATAATCATCATCATCGTTTATACATACTTACATATGTGTTAAATTACAAGACAATTGTCCCTCAACTATCTGAATTCACCATTGATTATCTACATCATAATCATCATCATCGTTTATACATACTTACATATGTGTTAAATTACAAGACAATTGTCCCTCAACTATCTGAATTCACCATTGATTATCTACATCATAATCATCATCATCGTTTATACATACTTACATATGTGTTAAATTACAAGACAATTGTCCCTCAACTATCTGAATTCACCATTGATTATCTACATCATAATCATCATCATCGTTTATACATACTTACATATGTGTTAAATTACAAGACAATTGTCCCTCAACTATCTGAATTCACCATTGATTATCTACATCATAATCATCATCATCGTTTATACATACTTACATATGTGTTAAATTACAAGACAATTGTCCCTCAACTATCTGAATTCACCATTGATTATCTACATCATAATCATCATCATCGTTTATACATACTTACATATGTGTTAAATTACAAGACAATTGTCCCTCAACTATCTGAATTCACCATTGATTATCTACATCATAATCATCATCATCGTTTATACATACTTACATATGTGTTAAATTACAAGACAATTGTCCCTCAACTATCTGAATTCACCATTGATTATCTACATCATAATCATCATCATCGTTTATACATACTTACATATGTGTTAAATTACATGACAATTGTCCCTCAACTATCTGAATTCACCATTGATTATCTACATCATAATCATCATCATCGTTTATACATACTTACATATTATGTGTTAAATTACAAGACAATTGTCCCTCAACTATCTGAATTCACCATTGATTATCTACATCATAATCATCATCATCGTTTATACATACTTACATATGTGTTAAATTACAAGACAATTGTCCCTCAACTATCTGAATTCACCATTGATTATCTACATCATAATCATCATCATCGTTTATACATACTTACATATGTGTTAAATTACAAGACAATTGTCCTACAACGTTTGATGTATGAACATGAATAATGTGATAGATCGCCACGACAGGAATGCTAAATCTTATAGGACTTTTCTTTCTAATACTCGTCTAACGCAGCTTGTAGACATACCTACTCATTTTACTGTGCACAGTCAGACAGCCATAGACTTGATATGTTGTAATGTACCGAGCCGGAATTTGCAAATCGAACCGGTTGCTTCTGATAATGGCCATGCTTTTGTTATTAGTGAATTCATTTTTAAGAAACCAAAAATTCCCCCCAAACTTATTACATATCCACTACAAAATATATCATATGAAATATTTACTTCTCATTTAAATTCTATCAGATGGGACATTATTAATTCAGCTGAGTGTGTAGATACCCTGGTTAATAGCTTTCACCAGGCTATTTTATTTATATTCGACCTTCATGCACCTATGAAAACTAAAGTCATTAAAGAGTGTGGGTCACCCTGGCTCACAGATACTGTTAGAGCCATGATGCGCCTACGGGACGCTGCACTTGTGCGTTATCACCACACTAAGCAACACAGTCATAGAACTTATTACAAAGATTTAAAAATACAAGTGGATATGGCTCTGGACTCGGAAAAACATGCATTTTTTAACTACCATATAAATAGAAACATAAAAAATCCTAAACAGCTATGGAACACATTGCAACGTAAAGTGTTACCACCCAAAGCGATAGAATTACCGTCACTATTTGATGATCCGGACAAAATTAATGACAATATTCCTGGCAATGTTAACATTTCTATTTCCCACATGACCTTTTTTGAATTCCATAAATGTAGCTGTAGCAATTTCATCTTTCACATTGTAGATTCTAACACCATTCTGAAATATATAAAACAAATTAAGACTAATGCAGTAGGAATTGATGGTATTTCACTTGATATGTTAAAACTCACACTACCCCAAAGCCTTGATACTATTACTGCTATTATTAACAAGTCAATGATGTCAGCAGAGTTTCCATCTTCTTGGAAGACGGCTATTGTTAAACCTATACCTAAATCACCCGATCCTATTGAATATAAAGATTTAAGACCAATTAGTTTGCTTCCCTGTATATCTAAATTACTTGAAAAAGTTGTATGTGGTCAAGTAACAGATTATTTAGAACAAGAGGGTATATTACCTGATATGCAGTCCGGATTTAGGAAGCTCAGAGGAACTTGTACAGCACTGTTGGACGTAACTGATAATATTCTAACCGCTCAAGATCAAGGGTTGGGAACTATACTTGTACTACTTGATTTTTCGCGCGCTTTTGACTGTATTAACATATCTTTGCTACTTTCTAAGCTAAATTTCTACGGTTTTGATGCTTCTGCCATTGCTTGGTTTAATTCTTATTTAAGTGGTCGCACTCAAGTTGTTGAAATTAAGAAAAATAATGGTGAAAGTCTGCGCTCAGGTCTGGGTGAGATAACTAGAGGTGTACCTCAAGGTTCCATTCTTTGTCCTCTTTTATTCATACTTTACAGTGCTGATGTTGTTAACACCATACAGCATTGTAAATTTCACATATATGCTGATGATATTCAGCTCTATCTATCATTTAACCCTAAAGACACAGATGAAGCAACCCGTAAGATAAATGAGGACCTAGGGTGCAAAAGTGGGCGCAGGCAAACTCACTAGTTTTAAATGCTAAAAAAACCAGTACAATACAAGTGCAAAGGATTGTTCAGAGTAAAATCACAATACATATAGCTGGTGACGTTATAGAACGTGTTCAGGAAGCCCGAAACCTTGGACTTGTATTTGATGAACAATTGAAGTTTGAAGAACATGTTAATGAGATAGTCAGAAATTGTTTTTATAAGCTCAAAATTTTGTACAAAATTAGGAAGTATATAAACACCGATCTTCGTATACTGTTAGTTGATTCGCTTATTCTCTCTAGATTTAACTACGTAGACTCAGTGTATGGTCCATGTCTTTTCAAAAAAACTTCTTGTGCTATTCAAAGGGTACAAAATGCGTGCGCTCGCTTCTGCTTTACTGTACCTCCACGAAGCCACGTCACTCCGTTTTTTAATAACAATAATATACTCAAAATGGAATACAGGCGCCAGTTACATCTAGCCACACTATTATTTGGTGTAGTCAAGTATCAGATACCACATTACCTCTATTGTAAACTAGTTTGGGTGTGTGACAGTAACCCCTATTCTCATAGGAATACACGTAAATTGTTATTCCGTACAACTAAACATAGCAGTGCAGCCTTTCGAGGTAGTTTTAATTTTAATGCCACCAAATGCTGAAATTGCATACCTCCTCCTATTCGTAATCTACAGAGCAAATTTTGTTTTCGTATCAGGTATAAGAAATACCTGATGGAGTTGCAGAGGAGTGCTAGCAGCTAGCTATTCTACTGTTATCACTCCTCCCTCTGCATCGGGTGTTCCTCAATCACCTGACTCATTAAACCTCATTTTTAATAGATATATTGTATTCTAGTTTTCAGCATTTGGTGACCTAGCTACTTTTGTTTACCTTTAAACCTACAACACAAATCTCGCCAATGACTTTCGTTCTTGACTGTTAATTACCACGTTGTGTGTCCATACTATTATTACTAGGTTATATTTAAATTGTATGTATCTTTCAAATGTAATCATATCAGCTTCATGTTATTAATTCTGTTTACTCTTCATCTATTTTCTCTTTTTATATTTGTTAACTTTCTTATTCTACTCTTGCCCCCGCGCGTCTCAAAGGGTCATACCTGAAAATCAGCGCTGCAGAGCAATCTGCAGCATTAATGCTGAGGTATGACCTTTTTTGACGCACGGGATACATCAATGTAACGTAATACCTTTCTATTCTATCTGTTGTTAACTTTTGTATGTATATATTGTTGTGTCCTGTGTGTCCAAATAAATGCTTTGAATTTGAATTTGCTTTGAATTTGAACTTAATTATAAGTATATTATAACCTGGTCATTTGTGACATCAAAATGTCCACACATTGTTTTATTAATTTCAATGTGGTTCTATTTAACAATAGACAGGAAGCTCTATACAAACTGGCATATAATTTTAATGTCTATTATAATACACATATGGATGGTTATTATAATAATATGTACATATATGTAATAGGAACAACTACTTGCATCTCAGTTGTAGGAAAAATGTAATTTATGATGATATTAAGAAACAAAAAGAAAGGGTAGGTACATATATAAAAAAATAGTCTGCATGTAAGTATATCAAAATTAGGCTATGATTATCTCATTATCTTTCTATTCATTGACATTATCGTCATCATCATCATCGTTTTGTCCCACTGCTTGGTACAGTATCTGACGTATCTGTCCTTTCGGGGCTGCGGTTGTATGCCCAGCGTCTTCGGAGGCGAGATCAGCGATACGGAGGAGAAACACCTCAAGTTTTTAGTGAGTATGCTTTTAGGGTAATGTTACATGCGGTTCCCACATAATCAGCGTACGTCTTCCCCGGGACTGGTGGTACCTATAAAGGTTTTTCCTTGGTCACAAATAAAGTTAAAACAATAGTCAGCGACTTCAATAGTCTATGAGTTCGAAGTTTCTCAGTAAGCTGGTACCCGCGGAAGGCCAGTCTAAACTTGCAATCTGATGCCTTGATATTCGAGTACGGCCCGAATTCTCGCTGCGCGGATAAGAATCTCATTAATCGTCTACCCACCTCTCTGGTACTTGAATAAAACTTTTTTACTAACATCACTATTATCCCCTATTTCCAGGTGAAGATCCAAGGCCAAAACGCCGAGATGCTGCTGTCCGCGTGCGAGCAGTTCCTGGGCAAGAGCGAGCAGGAGATCCAGCACATAGCGCTGGTGACGCTGGAGGGCCACCAGCGCGCCATCATGGGCTCCATGACCGTCGAGGAGATATACAAGGACAGGAAGATATTCTCTAAAAAGGTGGCTACATATAATACTGAATAAGTTTTTTTTTATACGTTTATTTTTGTTTGCTTAGTGTGGGGTAGATGTAGTAGATGGCGCTGTGTGCAATGTCCCGGAATATTTATTTATTTATTGCTCTGACAAAAGCTTACATCTAGGTATTTTTTTTTACTTATAAAATATAATAGAACTACATTGTTATGTTGGAGTAGGTACCTGTTATGTGTTGTGCTCTGCAGTACTCGCACGAAGCGCTTAGCTTCTACCTTCATATATTATATTATGTAACTATCTACCTGGAGCCCTTTTTCCAGAAAATTATAACCCAAGGGTCTTCAAATCCAAAGTAAATAGGTTTCTCCTATACAAACGTGCAACATCTTAGACTACAGTGGTGCTCAACTTTAGGCAGGCTGTAGTCAAATGTTGGCCTAATCCGTGTTAAAAAATAATAATAAAGATATTATATTTTTTTGTATGAAAACTACTACACATAAGCACCATGTGTGTGTGTGTGTATGTATACATATTGTATGTGTCCGAGCATGGCCACTGGCTCTGTTTATTTCTGTTTAATTTTTAGTATAACTACTTAATAGTTATCTTGTTTATTTATATTAAATCCCTTGCTTGTATAATTTGCAGGTGTTTGAGGTGGCATCGAGTGACCTCATCACGATGGGCATCACGGTCGTCTCTTACACCCTCAAAGACATTCGGGACGAAGAGGTCAGTATCATACATAATGTATATACTTATTTACCTGTCATATTAGTACATTTCAAATCTCAGTAAGCTCTTATAAAAGATTATATACGTATACTAATTTTAATTTATTAACATCAAATTATTACAGTTCATATTTTAGTAAAACCCTATTGAGTCTTAGATGATGATTTAATATATTTTCTACTAACTTGATGACATATTGTTTTATATAACTGGTTCACTAGTTAGCCACTGAAACACAGTTTTACAGATGTGCAAACTTACTAAATAATAAAACTACTTATTAAATCTATTAGTGTTACAATTCGTTCCTGCAACTCCATTTTAGTTGAGCAGTTTTTAAGTATATCATCATTTAAATTGTAACATATCGAACTCAACTGCTGTAGATATAACATACATTGTGTAGATATGCATACATTGGATTCTAATATTGTAACTATTGCCATCATCATCATCAGCCAACGGTGCACACATTTTCTACTACCACGGTGTAAAATTTCCTTCTTTTATTTCGCATCAGGAAGCAAAGGTACGTTGTGGTGAAAACTTGACGTTTGGCAGTTTGTGTTCAGCAGATGTTATATATCTATGTTGTATAGCTTAAGGCCTAGAAAAAAGTTACTTATATAGAGATTTAATGAATAAAGCTTTATCTATGTTTAATAGGCTTATGATTGACTGTTAATAGTCTGGTGATAAGCAGCGTTGCAGACGATTAAGAATAGAGTCAATGATAGTCATATCAATATCGAAATTCAAAGCAAATAAAGCGCTCAGAACCCATGAGCCGTGTTGGAGCACATCTTAGCCACTGTGGCTTTGTAGTTTTGGAACAAAATGTTCTTGTGAAGTACAAAACCACAATCCCTGTCTTAAATTGGTTTAGCTATCGACAAAACACTGGTTTATTTGAACCATCAATGTGCTTTAGTGATTCAATATCAACAATTTGAACAACAATCTACGAAACTTTTTTGAACTGAATAGTTTTTTTTTTTTACTTTTATATTATTTTTATGAGACTTATGCCCAGCAGTGGGCCTCATTAAGCTGATGATGATGATAAAGTTTATATTGTTGTTTGTCTTAAAAAAATGTTGTATTAATACAACCCAGTATAACTTAACAGATCTCTTACCTATATAAGTTTATGTTGCTGCTGCCACGCTTTTGGTATTGTACAACAAATAAACACGTGAAACACGAGTTGGTTTATACATGTGATGTTGTCCCGCTTACTCATCGCTTGTTTTCACGTGGATAAACGAGACAAATACATGTTTTGTGACACCATACGCTTAGGCTTATGAAATCTGGCGTGGCACAGCGCTGTGTTGACCATTACACTGAAGTATCATCCAATATAAGAATAAAGGTTTCATAAGTGTGATTGTTGCACAAATGTATTAACGCACATTCACCTCGGCTGACACGTTAACTTGTAGGTCATATAGCCCATCATACTTGTTAAGCCGTGTCAGAAGGCTGGTTTAAAAACTTGTCAAGCGTGTCATATTCATATTCATATATTTTCATAAAACCAATTTAGTTTCAACCGCTCATATGGAATGATTGTCGGGAGAAATATCTACAACAAGACCGCAAACATTTCGCTTTTCACAATAATACGTTATCGAAAAAATTAACTGACGGAAATGGTACGGAACCCTGAAAAAAAAAATCAGTGGTCATTAATTGTCAGTAATTTTTTTTATGGGCAGTCGGTAATGAACGAATTTCAGATCGCCGATTGCAAAAAAAGTAGTTTCATAAAAGCACACTAGGTAAATAAATCCGTGAATATTTTACGTATGAGAGGCCAAAATCCGGCGCGGTTTGGTGGCGCCACCTCATAGCAACATCTGTAATTATAACAACTAAAATTAACTTAATACTGGAAAATCGCTCATTGGTTGATATGAAACATTTCCTGCATATTATCTAATTTAGTTCCCATCTTAATACGTGGACTGTCTCCGCAGGGCTACCTGAAAGCGCTGGGCATGGCGCGGACCGCGGAGGTGAAGCGAGACGCGCGCATCGGCGAGGCGGAGGCTCAGGCCGAAGCCAAAATAAAGGTAACCGAATCAGTTTTATATCATGGATTTTGTTTTTTTTTTATTCGTAGTAAGTAGTAACATTAAGTATTAATATTAGTCAAAAGATCTGTTTGAATTTTATAAGAACAGTAACATAAAAGCTTTTATCTAGCTTTTTAAGTAAAGGTTAAAGCCGCCAGAAGTTGCGCTTTTTTCTCAAAGTCTTTTGTGTTTCTGTTCTTCTTTTTTCTTAATTAATGTGTTACAGTAAGATAAGATAACTTTATTTAGTATAAATTAGGTAACTACTTATACAACTTTGTTCCGTACACTCCACACTAGGATGTAATTTACCTGTATTGTGGAGTGCAGACTCTTCCTTCGGTTTAGACTTTAGACACACATTTTAATAGGTTGGTAGGTGCCAAGAAAGAGATAATGTCCTTGTGTTGCAAGGCAAAATAAGTAAAATGATTGCTATGTGTTGGCATTCCGCGTCCTCCACTAGGCTAAGCCTGTGATGTAAGACTCGGTCAGTCTGAGCCACACCTGTGCTATGTGTAACTTATTGGTTTAATTATTGGCACAATAATGAATTATCAACAACCTACAATGAAAATACATCTTGGACATTCTCAATAAATTATTGTTATCATAATCTGTGATGGTAATATCTTACCTCGACGATGTTCATGAGGTGCCGTATATGGTCTGCCTCGGTGTGAATGAGCTCCTTGATGACTGCCTGTCGAGCTTCATCCACCGGCGTCAGTTCTGCAGATAAAAGAAACAATAACAAATTTAGTTTTAAATTGTTCGGCAGAACACACATGGTTTTTTAATGAGATGGGCTCACGCTTGACGATCTACGATTTAGCACGCTTGCCTAGAAGAAACCGGTTAACCGAAACATGAAGTAATAAGACAGGTGTTTACAAATTAATTAAAAAAACCCAGTTTGTTTCTGGATGTTATAAAAATTGTTTTTCTTATGTGAATCGACGATTCTTTTGTTATTGGTGTACAATAAAGAATTATTGATTGATTGATTGAAGTAAAAAGCAGATAAAGCCGATTTATAACTCATCATAAAACCCTACTAAAAGCTTAACTAGACACTCCAACAAAATATTTTGAATTATTAAAGTCAAATACGCGGTAAATCGTTTCAGCAAGCAAATTAAAATTGACAGGCCGTAATATCGGAATGAAACAATAATGCTTTCGATCACTTAATGTAATGAATCAAAGCGGTATCATCGAAATGTTTTGACGTTTTTCTAGGCAAGCGCCATACATCGTAGACTATAACGTTGCTTAACATCAGGCAAGTTGTAGTCAAGCGTAAGCCTATTTCATGTTAAAAAAAAAAGACGTTTGTTTTATATCGTTGACAATGAAAAAGCTGAATATCACAAGTGAGAACCAAGTTAACAAATTAAAAGAAATCTCTTTGACATAAGTACATAGATTATAATCGTATGTAAAAAACAAGAATAGTATAAATACAATTTCTTATGTACATACGAGTAGATGTACGCGATATTATAATATGCGTTGGTACAACAGAAGCCGCAACGTCACCGTCCGCAAGCCGTCTTTTAAGTTCTAAATAAACAATATAATTTAGGTCCGTTAGCTCAATGTTTGGACACTTGGACGCCTGCGACTTCGCTCGCATTATTTTGGGATATAAAGCCTATGTATGACACTTCCGGGACGTCATACTTCGTACATATTAAAAATTATGAAGATCCGTTTAGCCGTTTCTGCGTGATGAGCGTCTAAATAAACAGACAAACAGACACAAAAAATATAAATTGTTGAATATAACGATTTTAAATTTAAATCTTCATGTGTTTTATATGTAGGTAGTATAACATCCTAAACATGTCATACATAGGCTTTATGTATATCCCAAAATAATACGAACGAAGCCCCGGGCGTCCACTAGTAAATAATAATAGGTCTTTACCTATGAAATTGCCGATTTGTATGACGAAATTGAGAAATGTCTGAACAAATTTAGATGCAATTGAAAACCATGTTAGATGGAAAAAAGCTATGCACTGCGTATATCATTTCTCGAAAACAGAGTATGTATATGATAAAATTATACCTAGTTAAAGTAGTGAAACCGACGACATATTGAAAGAGGTGTTTTCAATGACTTCCCTATAAGTAATATGCACTAGTAAGATTTAGATATATATTTTGTTTATCTAAAAGGTACATAATTTAACAATTGATACAATTAAAATTGTATTTGGAAAAAATATAGCTGTACGTAACAGTTACAAACAGATTAAAATGTAAAAAAAAAACGGCAATTTCATAGACCTATTATTTAGGTTGTTGTTGTTGTCAACAATGAGTTTTCAATTATAATAACGGTATAAAAAACTAGATGGCGCTGTACCTGCTTAAAACACACAAAAGTGACCAATTGAATGTAAGGAAAGTTTTGGTTGGGAGTTCGTAACAACAATCCTGAAAAGCAGCATAATGTCTTTGTCTGTTAAATTTTTGTAGATTGTTCCAACGGGTAAATAGTCTTTTAAGGCGAGCTCGTTGTACCAGTCCCATAAAACCTGACATTGTGCAATAATCCAGGGGAATTTAAGATGGACTATTGTATTGTATTACCTTTCGAAGGGCGACTCCCGCCAATTATACCTCATTTATAAAAAAATATGTATTTATATTACTTATAATTATTAATTACTATTTTTGAAAGTAAAAAATATTAAGAATGCTTGTATGAATCCATCCATCAAGTTCGTAGCTAGAACAAGAGATTACATCGAGACATGCCGCGGAAAATTGTATGAGATGTGTAGTGCACGTCAATTTTGATAGCCGACTATTTATACATTTTAGTTCTCAGTTTTTTTATAATCAAAATAATGTCAAAAAAGTTTATGTACATTTAACCTAAATTTAAAACATCCACATGTGGTAAGAACGCTGGTTGCATTCCCACGCTGGATTGCTATAGAAATGTATTGTAAGTCATAGTTAGTACCCAGAGCAAATCGAACCAAATCAATCTTGATTGCACTAAAATGTGTGTTACAAGTTGCATTGACTTGAAATAATCAATAATATACCTTATCAGACAACCCTTGGGCGTTATCGAAATCCTTTTTCACAAAAAAAAAAACACACATCTTGGCTATCATACAAAGTTATTGTACAGATTTTTTTTTAGATTAGGTAACATGTAATGTATCACAAATCTAAACTTAAACTCATTCCTCATAAATATTATAATTAGACATTTTTCCCTAAGTAATTTCGATACTAAATGCGTTTACACAATATTCTGCAAGTTGCTTTAATATCAAATAAAAGCAGAAAAAAAAAAGGTAATAATGGCTGGATGATATTAGAAAGTTAGAAGGAAACATCTAGGCAAGAACAGCGCAAGACAGGAAGTATTGGCGTAAGAGGGCGGAGGCCTATTAACCCTGCAGTGGGTCCCATTAGGCTGATGATCATGATGATGAATAGCATGTAAAATTGTTAGATTTTAATATATTTCATAAATCAAAAGGATACGATCGGATCTCCTTTCAGCGTTAAAACAATACAAAAACCACGTCAAAAGAGCCTTTGGATCATTTGCACCTTGGAGTCCAATTAATTTTGCTGACGTGTGAAGCGTGTTAAATGTACAGGCTAACAGGCTACGAGTTTAATATTTAATATTTTTGATAAGTAAATAAATATGCTGTAGGCTAGAGCCTAGACATACAGATAGACGCTAATCTCGTAGTAATTAAACAAAGATTTACATGAAAATACAGATATATTTCTTATTTTCCATATCATTGATATCACAGTACAATTCATTTTTCAGTCGGCTATTTCATGGCAACGATATTAATAATCTTCTAACTGTCATTGGTTTTACTTTTTGAAGTCAAAGTTACCAAAGAGTTTTACATTATCAGGTTTGACTCCATCATCAATAAGGTTTGCTTACAATGCACCTTAGTATGTGAGTAGTCAACTTTGTTGCGGACAGTTTTCAAACCCTTGGACCGAATAAATTAACGATTGACTGGGAACTAGCGTTGCTTAACCCTTAATTATATGACAGTTGCATAAACTACTATTATCTACATTAATGTTGTAACATTCTACTTATGTTTCCAATACTTGACTTATAATTACTACTGCTATAGCACAGACAACAAAACACTCAATTTAAGCAATTTCACATGATGTTATAATATCCACATCGATATCGTAATAGCTCATTATAACATCGAAAAAGCGTGACCAACCTGATTGCAGGGCCAATCAGGTTGGTCGCGCTGCGCTCTCGTTGGTTAGATTTTAATGGCGGCAAAATCACTGTGACAATACACGTACGCGTGAATGTAATGTTTCGCAATGTGTTTTGTTTTTTAAATACAAATTAAAAGTTAAAAATGGATAGCGACGATGATATTTGTACGCCTCTGGATATTCTAGAATTGGCAACAAAAGTAACTCACAATCTTTTGCCAGAAAAATCTAGAAAATTATATGAAAAATTAACTATTGTCAGCTTTTACTCTTGTTGTTTGATTAATTTCATTAATGAAGATAAAGTAGTGTATGCAACTGCATATAACACGGGTATTAAAACACGAGCGTGAGTTTATGAAACGAGCGCAGCGAGTTTCATAATAGTAACGAGTGTAACTTCATTATATGACAGTTGCATAAACTACTATTAAATTGTATTTATTGATAACGCGCATTTTTATTCAAGCTATTGGATAGATCGACTAAATCTCATTGTAATACATATTTATGAGAAAAAAAAACGTAGATACATAGAAATGTACGTACGTTTTCTACTTATATATAAAAATGAATCGCAAAATGTGTAAGCGCATTACTCAACAACGCCTGGACCGATGTGGCCAATTTTTTTTTTATATTCGTTGAAGTTGAAGTATGGTTTACGGCAAGAAAAATCAAAAAACGCCGGAAAATCCCTAAAAACCGCCCTTTTCTTTTTCACATACAAACGTTTTCTAACTAACTAAATAGTAAAAGAGTCAACAGACAGGACGAAGTCTGTCGGGTCCGCTAGTATACATATACATATATACACTTATATACACCATATATATAATTATATAGTGATACAACTAGTGAGTATAGTAAGATTTAAGGAATTGAAAATATCAACAAAGAGCACGCCTCTAGAAAACTACTCCTAGACGATTTAAACATTGAAAAAAGTTTTGATTTCATATTCTAAGTCGAGATCTTTGTATGCATGCCTTACGAGATGGAAGCCAACACTTTGACTTTTTTATTTATTGAATATTATCATTTTTTTACATGAGATAGGCTCACGCTTGACTACAACTTCATACATTACTTTGTTTGGAACTTTGCACAGGCCACAGCGTGTCATAATTCCTATAAGACTGATATGACAACCTTCAAGTATTTGAAGAATGTGATAATTTGGTTAAATTAGGGTTCCGTACCCAAAGGGTAAAATCCCCCTATTACTAAGCCTCTACTGTCTGTCTGTCTGTCTCCAGGCAGTGTCTCATAAACCGTGATAGCTAGAAAATGGAAATTTTCACAAATGATGTATTTCCGTTGCCGCTATAACAACAAATACTTTTTAAAAAAATTAAGTGGGGTCCCGATACAATAAACGTGTTTTTTTACTACTTGGAATTTCGTTGATTTCTCGTTATTTTGTAAACAGAACTAAACTTTGTAGTATCTAGAAACGAGACTCGCTCTTGGCCGGTTTTTATTTACACATCATATGTTTGGTCTCCAGGAAGCCATGGCCGAGGAGCAGAGGATGGCGGCCAAGCTCCTCAACGACACCGAGATAGCGAAGGCGCAGCGAGACTTCGAGCTCAAGAAGGCGGCCTACGATGTTGAAGTACACACTAAGAAGGTAATACAATACAACACTTTATTAATAATACATTTGTTTTTATTTTAACTTGAACGGGTTCGCACTTTGACATAGTTTACCTGATAGCAAGCAAAGGCTATGGCCTAAGATGGAGCGTGCTTACCCGATAAGAACCGATTCACTCTCGCTTTGATAGATCGCATTTGTTACAGGTCAATATTCAAAAATTGGAAAACAAAATATAAAATAACAATATTATTAAAATATCATTACTTAATCGTATGCGAGCCCTGCGGTACGTCCATTTCGTTCTCCAATTCATAAATAAATAAATTTCATTTCATTTTTTTTTTCATTTCAATTCTGGCAATACGACTCGACCTCTATCTCAAACCACCACCTGTGTTCGCTTGGACATAAATGAGGTCAGGATGGAGGTAGCCGGATCTCGGATGCCGTAAAACTCAAGTTTTTCTGTGATTAAACTGTGATCAGCTGTATCGAACGCGCCCGAGAGTTCACAGCAGAGTAGAGCCACCACGCAACGCTTTCACATACATTTATAATCATCAGAATTAGCTTTACTCACCACCTTCTATCCATTAAACATACTTTTTTTAACACATAATTTTCACCATCAACTTGTTATAACCACTGCTGAGAATAAGCCTCTCTTGTACGCTACTTTCACGTCTCGGTCCTGAGCAGATCTAGGTGCTCGCTGCGGTTTCACACATGTCGTCGACTCACTACTTATTTTGTTTTCATTACTCGTACCTGCCATTGGTATCCTGTCCGTCGATTTTCAGAACCTGTAGAGTAGTGTCTGGTCAATAGTTAGAATATAAGTTCCTAGGCAATAAGTTCAGTTTATTTTTTCCGAATTACTACTTGTGTGATGTGAACCTGTGATCTTTCTTCCTCTGTTTAACACCACCATCACCGTGTCACATTCTAGGCGGAAGCAGAGATGGCGTACGAGCTGCAAGCGGCGAAGACCAAGCAGCGCATCAAAGAGGAGCAGATGCAGATCGCGGTGGTGGAGCGGACTCAAGAGATAGCTGTCCAGAAGTGGGAGGTGCAGCGCCGCGAGAAGGAGCTGCAGGCCACCGTGCGCAGGTACAGTGCCTCTAACCGACTTGAAGCAAGGAGCAGGAGGAGCAGGAGATAGCTGTCCAGAAGTGGGAGGTGCAGCGCCGCGAGAGGGAGCTGCAGGCCACCGTGCGCAGGTACAGTGCCTCTAACCGACTTGAAGCAAGGAGCAGGAGGAGCAGGAGATAGCTGTCCAGAAGTGGGAGGTGCAGCGCCGCGAGAGGGAGCTGCAGGCCACCGTGCGCAGGTACAGTGCCTCTAACCGACTTGAAGCAAGGAGGAGCAGGAGATAGCTGTCCAGAAGTGGGAGGTGCAGCGCCGCGAGAAGGAGCTGCAGGCCACCGTGCGCAGGTACAGTGCCTCTAACCGACTTGAAGCAAGGAGCAGGAGGAGCAGGAGATAGCTGTCCAGAAGTGGGAGGTGCAGCGCCGCGAGAAGGAGCTGCAGGCCACCGTGCGCAGGTACAGTGCCTCTAACCGACTTGAAGCAAGGAGCAGGAGGAGCAGGAGATAGCTGTCCAGAAGTGGGAGGTGCATTGCCGCGAGAGGGAGCTGCAGGCCACCGTGCGCAGGTACAGTGCCTCTAACCGACTTGAAGCAAGGAGCAGGAGGAGCAGGAGATAGCTGTCCAGAAGTGGGAGGTGCAGCGCCGCGAGAGGGAGCTGCAGGCCACCGTGCGCAGGCACAGTGCCTCTAACCGACTTGAAGCAAGGAGGAGGAGGAGCAGGAGATAGATGTCCAGAAGTGGGAGGTGCAGCGCGGCGAGAAGGAGCTGCAGGCCACCGTGCGCAGGTACAGTGCCTCTAACCGACTTGAAGCAAGGAGGAGGAGGAGCAGGAGATAGCTGTCCAGAAGTGGGAGGTGCAGCGCGGCGAGAAGGAGCTGCAGGCCACCGTGCGCAGGTACAGTGCCTCTAACCGACTTGAAGCAAGGAGGAGGAGGAGCAGGAGATAGCTGTCCAGAAGTGGGAGGTGCAGCGCTTCGAGAGGGAGCCACCTTCCCAACGAGAAGACTCGTTGGAAAAGCCTGGCTGAAAACAGACCGCTGTGGCGCGGCCTAAACTAATCTTAAGAAAAACGTACACAACTTTGAACTGCAACGAAGGCGCGATCTTGATGGCAAGCGTGACCTTGTAAAAGGCAGACCACCAAACAACATCATCTTTAACTACAGCAACGGTGTACTAACGTGCTTGCACTGTGTACAAAGATTCAGACAAAATTTGCTTCATCAGCCACAACCAAGCATGCCAACTACGCTCCAATGATATGTAGATTGATTGATTGATTGATTAATACTTTATTGGACACTCACATAAAAAAAAGAAGTATCAGAAGCGGTCGCCGTAGCCGAAATCGCCATGGATGATTAACATATTTGTCCCTCTTTTTTCCAGGCCGGCGGAAGCTGAGAAGTTCCGGCTTGAGAAGCTCGCGGAGGCGAAGCGGATGAAGACGGTACTCGAGGCCGAGGCGGAAGCAGAGGCCGTCAAAGTACGCGGAGAGGTAAGTTACACAACTCATTACAACTTCATCCATGGTGTAAATGTAATGTTCGTTCAGTTATTTAACAATACTCTCGACACCAGTGTTGGTCACTCTCTTGCAGTAAGAAGGACTTTAAAGTCTGTCCGCTATTTATATTTATACTAGCTGACCCGGCGAACTCTGTTCCGCCTTAGAGGCAATAAATAAGCAGATATTGGATTTTATTTAACTCAATTTAAAAAAAAAAACGGTATAAAAAGTGTCCTATGTCCGTCACCTGGTTCTAAGCTTCACCAATTTTCAGCTAAATCCGTTCCGTCGTTCTTGAGGTATAAATGGTGTAACTAAAACCACTTTCTTTTATATATATAGATTTTAACAGCTGACATATCCATTTGCACATTTTGCGCCAAATTTAATGTGAAATGTATGGATCTGACAGCTGTATTAATATAAAATATAATGCGTGTTCATGACTGTGTGTATTGTGAACAGCGTAACAACACAAAAAAGTCGTATGAGTGTGGCGAATTCTGGTGTTGAGAATATTAAAACTATCCGAAGGATCTCTGATATAGTGTAACTACTACAGTACTACGATGCTAGGATCTATTATTTACTGGGATAACCGGCCCATTGAACGCCATAGTTCATAGTCAACGCCAAGAAAACAAAAGCGAAAGGATATCAAATAAAATACTTATGTCGAAATCGTATTAAATTTTTGGCCGCTCCCTCGTAATGACGACCCTTAACCTTAAAAAATAAACGGATGTTTAAAAAAAAACTGTTTTATCAGTGTGTGATTTATTTCCAGGCCTACTCGTAACTAGTTATTAAATTTGTCAAAACAATTGCTTTCCTATACAACTACCGTAGCTAATATGTTGAGCAATTAGCCATAATATTATAGCATGTGTTAACAAATGTTTACATATGTGCAAATTGGTTACGCATTTACACAGTTTTTCGCATATATAATTAATTTATTGGCGTTTTTCTTTAGTAAGAATGTACTCGATTTTTGTGATTTGTTTTAATGTGTGTGTGTCGTTTACACTGTTTTATTTGAACAGCTGACGACGTTTAACACAAACGTTTTTAGTGATGTCAGATTTTAGTTGTAATCATATAATTCGTGCCAATTTTTGTTGAATTCACGAGTATATATGCAGAATTTGGCGTCAATGTTAAAATTAGTTGAAAAGTATAAAAAATATACATATTTGGACACTGTTATTAAAAGTAATGGGACATCTAACATTTTAGCCATTCAACTAATGTAAGCCAACTTTTATATTAGATTTTTTAAATATTTATTATGACCCCTAGGGCGGCTTGATAAGCTCTCGACACCAGAGATCGCCACTTTCATTCGATAAAAAGAAGAAAATATTTGATTTACTGTGTCCTTTTAATCAAAATCAAGAAGCCCGTTAGTTTAGCTATATTTTTATTTTTAAGTAAGTATTAGTATAGTAATACAACATTTTATGTAAATTGAACTTCAAAATATTTCCATCCTATATTACAACGGTTGTATCAGGCGAATTATGAGTAATAATTTTAAACCCATTTAGTTCTTAATACCTGTACATGAAAGTATGTTGTATGTGACAGGCGGAAGCGTACGCGATCAAGGCAAAGGCGGCAGCGGACGCGGAGCAAATGGCCAAGAAAGCGGAGGCGTGGAAAGAATACGGGTCTGCCGCCATGACAGATATGATGTTGGAGACGCTGCCTAAGGTATGTCACTCCATTACATTTTTTTTAATCATTTACTAAAAAGCATATTCTATCATAACATATACTCTGAAACTACAAAACCTAAACCGTTTGTTTCTCTAGAGGCGATGTCTTTAGTTTCAATATCTACAATTAAATGTTTGAAAGTCGGGACATACCATCGGAAGCGACTGTAAGTCGCGGCACTATGGTATGACCCAAAACATCCAGCGCTCCAAATTGGTATCGGACGTCCGATGACTTTATGTACGACAGTTTGCAAAGCTCGATTGACATTCATATTCCATATCTGACTTATGTATAACTAGTGGTTGCTCGCGGATACGCTCGCATTAAGAAGTATATCTTGCATCCCCTATTTAATTCCTTTAAAAGTGGCATTACCAAAAATCCTTTCTTAGCGGATGCTTACGTCATAACATCAACCTTCAAGCCAAATTTCACTTCGATCCGTCCAGTGGTTTGGGCTGTGCATTGATAGATCACTATGTCAGTCTGTCAGCTTTGAGTTTCATTTATTTAGATATGGCCGGGTGTTTAGTCATCAACATAGAGTAATATAATATACCAGGAATAGAGAGCCATCTAGTGCAATTTTCATCATCATCATCAGCCTAATGGGACCCACTGCAGGGCATAGGCATAGTGCAATTTTAATGCCAATCAAATTGAAGCGCCCTCTGTATTTCTTGACCAAAAACAATATTGTATCCTATAGCCTAAAATATAAATACAAAACCTACCTACATCTTGGTCCTTACATATATATGTTAGAAGTTAAAATAAAACGCAGAATATTATTTAATATTTAGTAATATTTATGTCTTTAGTATTAACTTTGCACCGACATTTTGATTGTATCGTCACCATCACATTATAGTATTTTCCCGTCAAACATTGGACACCAACTTTATATTATCATATTAAAAGATACTGTAGCACACTAGTTGTTGATATGAATATGAAGAAATCACAAAATAAAACACAAGCTCTTGGATTTTTCAACTAAAGTTTTCAAAAAATATTTTTTTCAAACGTCAGTAGGTGTCACTTGTGATTAACTTTTTTTTTCTTCTTTGGCTTTAACTTTGTCGTAGAACTTTGTATGTTTTTTTTTACTAAAGCGACATCTACTATTTCATTTGCGGTCAAGAAATATAGATTAGCAGCACTGTGTTTGTATAATTGCATTTCGTTCTAAGTTTTCCCCCCCTGGTCAGGTCATCACTTATTACATTTTTTTTACGTGGTTTACGTACGGTTTTTACGTGGTGGCAGGCAACATCAAACATAAACCTATCGGTTTATGTTTGATGTTGCCTGCCTGATGTTAAGCATTGCTGCAGCCTAGGGTGTAACACGCTTATTTAGAAAATACCGTGAGTCACTGATCAGCTATTGTATCGAGAGTTGGGGTGGATCAGACAAAACACATGCCCTAAAAGTTGAAAAAGCTCAACGAGTCATTTTAAAAGTGAGCAATTCTCTCCCTTTTCGATGCCCAACAGTAGATTTGTACAAAAAGACAGATGTTTTAACAGTTAGACAACTTTTTATTTTAAAAACTTTAATAAATCAACATAAAAACTGCCCACTCGTATCTAGTGAGAAACGCCGCAAGGACATTGTATTTAGAAATACTAAAACCAGGACTGCTTTTATTCAGGGCTTTCCGTGCTTTTTAGGTGGTTATATATATATATAACAAAATATCAAAAGAATTACCAATAAGACACTTAAATATGTTTAACCTAAAAAAAGAATTAACAAAATATCTTAAAAAACTTTCGTATCATGAGACAGAAAAACTATTAGTTGTTATTAAATAAAAATATATTTATTTATTTATACATACGTACACACACACACGCTCACACACACAAACTATATTTTAATTATTATATTATTACGGTCTTATTTATAAAAAGTTATAGAACAGTTAAAGTGTTCTATAACATCACTATAAGAAAAATGACCATAATCGGTATTTATAAACGCACTATAGCGCTAAACAGTTCTATAAGTCTATTATAAAGTTATAGTAGCGAGGACCCCACTATAACCGTACTATAGCGGTGCTATAAGATCTAAGATGGCCGACTATCCTGTCAGCTGATTTGCTGTCTTTGAAGTAAAAACAAACAATCAAATATTGTAATATAAATTATTTTTTTGATGATTTGGGGTTTTAAAACAGCGTTTTCATTGCCTTTTGTTTGGAATGACTTGCAAATTGGAGAATGTAAAGCCTACAATAATAGCACTTGCAATTTTTTATTTTTTTATTTATTGCCATTGACCAGAGGGATGCTGTGCTTGCAAGTAACTCAGATGCTCACCAGGCAAATCCAGTAGTCCAAGAGGAGCCAGGAGAAGTTGCAAGTGGACGCTCAAACGCCATCTTGCAATCATTTATTAGGTCACATCTTAGTTAGTAAGTAGTTAATATTTGTGATACTGTGGTTGAAGTTGGCATATAACTGTACTGTAATGGAACTGGCTCTCAGAGGAGGCTGCAAGAACATACTGCTAGGTGTTTGGTGACACATTTACATATATATACATAGAAGTGATAATCTTTATGAACATAACATGAAAGAAAGTTATGCTTTGGAGCATGTACCTACTATGATTTTACTGTTAAGCCAAAACTAAAACAAGGAAAAATGTGGAATTGTAAAACCAGATCCGGTGACATTATGTGTCTCCAATCAGAATTATATATAAAGAATAGCCCTTATTGTACACAATGACACTGCTGCTCTTGTAATAATTAATTAATAGTAGGTACAGACATGTGATAATGCTAAATGAAAGTATCTTAGTATGTGTGATTAGTGATAAACATGTTAATAAAAGTCTTTCTATGTATTTCATTCTGTTTTACTTTTATAATAAATTATTTTTAATTTCAAAAGCTCTTTTAATTTTTCAATTTCTGTTGCTCGTTGGCCATTTGGGCCTCATGTAGCTCTCGTCGGCAGGCTATTCCAGCATCGCAAATCCTCTGGGCAGCAAGAGTTTATAATAAATTATTTTCAATTTCAAAAGCTCTTCTTTTAATATTTCAATTTTTGTTGCTCGTTGGCCATTTGGGCCTCATGTAGCTCCCGTCGGCAGGCTATTTCAGCATCGCAAATCCTCTGGGCAGCAGGAGTGATGCTATTTACTTATTTTTATTATTTTTGATTTTTGCGCGTCTGAATATCAACAACTTTGACGTTTCTTTGTGTCTGAGTATAGACAAAATTTTGTGTTTTATGACAAAGTTAGCATATATTTGGCACTAAGATACGTATTATCTGTGATTAATTTCGTTCTTCTTTGATTTTTTCTTAATAATGGCAATGATTTGGCTTATTGTCGGTACCACGTGGGTACTATAGTTATAGAAGGCTTATAGAACGTTTATAAATAGTAAACTTTATAGAACACTTTAAATGCTTATTGAACACTTTAACTATAGTATGCTTATAGCTTACTATAGGCATTTTTATAAATAAGACCGTTATACTATAAACCATATATAAATCAGTTACCAAGCATTTGTAGTAGGTTAATAATGTCAACACACATGGGGAAGTGGTGCCTCTGAGATACAAGCCTAGCTTAGTTCAGAGGCACCAGTTCATAATTAAATTGTAGCACTTAAATTATTTTAGTTGTATATTTCACTATCTTAGTCTTAAGTACAAATTTTGTAAATAGGTAGATTTAAGTTCAATATAAAAACTTTTGATTTGATTTGATTTTGATACCTATTAACTATAGATGTTAGTATATCAGCGCCATCTGTCCGTCAAGTAAGCGAAGTAACGAGTGAGTTGTCCCCAGATCGCGGCGGAGGTGGCGGCGCCGCTGTCGCAGGCGCGCAAGGTGACGATGGTGTCGTGCGGCGGCGGTGAGGTGGGCGCCGCCAAGCTCACCGGCGAGGTGCTCAGCATCGTGCAGTGTATCCCCGAGCTCGTCAAGGGTGTCACCGGGGTCGACATCTCCAAGGTATGCCTCGCCTTACAATGCTAAACTGTTACCGATCAACTATATACTATACTAATAGACGCCCGCGGCGGAATAATTTTTGTGTTCTATTGCATCAATAAAGATCCCTCAACTATTTTTTTTAATTATCTTCAATGTACAGACACCGACCGGTTACAGCTTTATTATATGTATAGATATAGATTACCGTCACCGTTTGCCGGAGCCGAAATCGGCTTGGAATACAACGTACTGCATAGAGTATGCTAGGAAACACTAAACAAACATTAAAATCTAAAAATTCGGGTGGATATCTCTAAGTTATGTCGGGTAACAACTAATACTTGACATTAAACTAATATGACTGCCCTGTTAGCTTAGTTGGTAGTGGTTCAGCCTTCTAATCTAGAGGTGCGGGTTCGATTCCCGCATAACACAAGTAATTATGCATATTAAAAAAAATGTAATTACTTGTGTTGAGTCTGGTCGTTTCTATGTATAATAAGTATTTATTTACAAAAAAAAAAAGTATATATGTATTATATCCGTTATCTAGTACCCATGATACAAGCGAAAGCTTAGTATGGGGCTAGATGGCGCTGTGTGATATGTCCTGAAATATTTATTTATTTATTTATTTAATATATCAAGGCATATACTCCTAGTTGACTAGCTATATCGAGTGTGTCTGAAACCTTACTAATGTTAAGTTCAATATTATCCAGAATAGTAGTAACTAACTAGTTTCAGACATCTTCCAGGTGCATTATCTTAGTTGGCTAGACAACACTGGCGTCGATATTTACAAAGTTTATCAGAAAACTTAACTAATAAACTTAAATAGCTTCAGCTCTTGTATATGGTATTGACATTATTATATATCTACAATTAAATGTAAACACTATATCACTTAACAAAATATGTAACTTGTCTGCAAAAGACTTAAGTATACAGTATCATATTAGAATCGATGTCTTTAAGGTATTTTATCAGTAAACTTTATTAAAAACTGGATATTAGGGACGATATCTCCTAGTTACATTGATAAATTTATCAAAATTGTATTCGTATTTGACATATACTGGCTTAGTCATAATTATTTTGAGTTACCAACAAAAAAAAAAACGCAAAACCAAACCTTAGAACTTTCCAGTAATGTAATAATTAAAACCATCTTTACCTTAAAATATTACACAATATGTTTAAATAGTCCGACACTAGGTCAAGCCGTCGATATGCTAAATGATAACAGTTCAAAGGGCACGATAAATAATATCGCCTATGACATGTGATATCGTACATAGCGGTACACTTGGGAATAGACCCCTCGTTTCATAAATAAAAATATAAAGCACTCTGTTATTATAATAAGTGAAAGTTGGCGACGTGTGTAAGTTTGTTCATGCTTCAAGCTCAAATAGCAGAACCAATTTACATGGTGTTTAGTTTGAATATAGATTAGACTCATTAACACACTCAAAAGGGCTTATGGTATCTTATTAACTTTAGTGATTCAAAATAAACTCGGGATACCATCTCCATACTAAAATCATCTGTCACCAAATAAATAAACAAGCCTCCTAATTTACTTTTGCTTTTATATAATAAAATCAAACATGTTAGGAGTCTCGCGTTTAAATTGGTGAGAATAGCCTACCATATTATGTAGGTACACTCTTTACTGATACTGTATTACTGGTGACCAAAACAACATTTGTATTCTTAGAACTATGATACATTTATCGTTATATTTTTAACTCTTCAATGATGTTTTCTTTTTACGTGGGATAGGTTTACGTTTGATTACAGCCTGCCTGATGTTAAGCATTGCTGCAGCCTATGATGTAACACGCTTACCTGGAAGATACCTATTAACTCTAGATTTGAAAAAACCCTTGGATTGTAGTTTGCAGGAAACACAGCTTCTGGTTAAGTGTTCCAAAGCTTAGCCGTCCGTACAATAAACGTTGAAGCAGAGCGCTGTGCTCGATACTTCGGCACTTCCACCATAAAACGGTGTCTACCTGCGGACTTTCTGCTTGGCTTATTGCTTGACTGAGAGTCTTAGCTTGTATAACAATCATTTCAAGCACCGTTTGTGATTACCAAAGTTAAGCAACCGTGGTAAAACACGTGCTAATCATAAAAGCAGAATGTAATAATAGTCTTCCTAGAAACAGGAGGACAGACATTTACGTCTAGGCGCATGACAGAAAAAGCCCAGCTGTTAAGATACTAAAGTCTTAAATCGCGCTAGAGGTCGTTCGGGTGGGTTAAAAACTCGATAGTAAAGTCCGCACTTATAGGAACTTACTAACTGCTAGATAGTATGTTCAGTTCAATTTGTTTTAGCACATCAGTCGTTAAGTAGGTAATGTCAGAGGCCCCTTGACCCCCCGGAGTTTACCTCACTCATATGAACTTAATTCAAACTCTAAATGTTTTCTTGGTTTCATATAATACTTAAAAACTAAGAAAAGATATTATATTTATATCTAATAACAAAGTTGCAAGCGGTGTGTTGGCATCCGGGCGAATTAGCACTTACAATCCTTACAAGCATTATTCGCGTAATCGTAATGAAGTTATATTACGTGTTACATACATGAGTATGGAGTTTTGTTAGTAAATACTCGCCGGTTCAAAGCGCAGTCGGACCCGAACCGAATATAATCGTATTCACGTACGCGGAAAATCCATTCGATACATCTCTATATTGATTATTTAACCGACTCCGAAATAGAAGATTATCAGATTAACCTGTTGGTTGTCGCGGTTGTATTTTGAGTATGACAGTCTATAAAATAAATAGATATAATACACTTTATTAAAACACCAGCACAATACAAAAATTTACAAAAAAATATTAAAACCTAAGCCTAGTGTCTTAACTGGCGACCTTATCGCTAAGAGCGATCTCTTCCAGGCAACCAATCTGGCAGGGATAAGACGCAAGTATAAGGTAGACGAGGTGTTTTAAATATATATGAAATTACATAAAAACATATCATAAAATAAACAAATAATAATCTATAGTAAAATCTATGTATATCGCGTTAAACGACCCACGTAAGAGTTTTTTTATATCCATAACTTTGTCGGAAACTTCATTTATACTTCAACTACAGCATATGAGAGTAAGTTACTAACAACATATATCTTATTGTTGATAATTAACAGATACTTAATTGTAGGGTGGGTAGGAGTAACTTTCAGCAGGAGAAAGCCTGCCGCGGCAAGGATACTATAGCCCTGTAACACAGGATCCTTTGTGATACCTAGTACAGAGCTTAGTAAACCTACCAACGTAGTGCATAAACTTTGTTATTGTCATTATACAATCATGTATGTACGTAACACGTAAGTTGAAACAATAAAGGGTTTATTATTATTATTAATTTTATTTCCTACATATCTTGGCATTTCTAGACGTACAGAACATTGTATAGGTATAGAGGTCGGTTTTTAATATCATTTCTAATTTTATATAATAAAAATTCACAGAATGTTAGATAGGTTTTCAAATAAACACATGTATGCTTTTGTAAATCGGTAGATTTATATAGGTATTTGATGTTGTGCTAGCACATGTACATAATTGTGTCCGTTCTCTGTTAATATTATATAGTTCTATGTTTTTCTAACTCTTTTCTATCACCAATCTATCTTACTCATAGACTTGAATCAATCACTGATCAACTAATCCCACGCTGATTCAAGCGTTACTCTCTAGTAACGCCTGAGTCAGCGTGGGAAAGTTGAACACTTCTCTCTAGAAGTGTTCAACTTTAACTAACAACTTCAAATTTACACTAAATGTATTGATTAAAGGTCTGAATGAACTTCGCGGCTTCCTGTTACGTACACCATTAGATAAATAACTTTTTCGATCCTCTGTCTTAGTCTCACTCCTCAGTACTGAGAGTCGTGACTCCTCATACATTTATTGAGTGTCCACGTGGTCGCCTGTCGTTCAGAACTTCAATCATGTCTTCTATTTCATTAAGAGGAGCTTTCGCATCGATAAATTCTTTTACAAAGAAAAGAAATGATTGATCCCATTTTTCTTAATAATTAATTATAGCTTACTGTATAGTACCCGAGTAATTTTGATTGTTTATAAAAAAATTAGAACAATAAAAAGTATTTATTCAATTGTTTTGCTTTATTGTTAGTCAAATTTGTATAATTATTTGCCGTTGCCATAGCTCCTTAACCATGCTCACTAATTTCTTGGTGTTTGACTGTAGCTATAACACTCATCAAATATTACCATGGTGGTCGGGAAATCATATATTCTATATATAAAATAAAATAAATAAATAAATATCTCAAAATTGAACGAATAACTAACGTGACTGTGACTATCATTCCCCCAGACTATCGCTTCGTTTGAAATACTACACCAGAATATGACAAAAAAC